>CM019121.1:27172395-28542395 GCA_009720345.1 Fragaria iinumae
CCCTCCTTTACCTTTTCCATTTCCATGTGCATGCCAATGTTACCTTTCACTTGTGTACACGTTCCACAGTACGTGACATCGATCTTCTTATCTCTTTTCCATTGTTAGTGCAGCTAGCCTCTCGTTGATTGACATCCATGGTGGAAAAAAGAGGATTTGGCATGGGATTGACACACAGGTTTGGATTTTCTCATTTTTCCTTCCAAAAAACAGTTGATAAGAGTCGTCACCCTATCTATGAAGGCACCCGTATTTCCCACTGATCGATCAGTCCAAAGTAACTTTTGTCATCAGAAATTGACATCCGTAGTTGGAGACTTGGAGGTAGCGCCCAAATCATTCTGAATAATTAAGCCAAATGTGAAATCGAAGATCGAGGGCAAAACTTATGAGCTAGGTGAATATTTGTTGATAAGAATCGGGCAAAACTTATTATGAGGTGAATATTTGTTGATAAGGGTAACCAAATCAAGCTATTTAATTTGTTACGTACGTTATTCCATGATATTCGTCTTGATCGGTGGAAGAAATTGATCGTGACGAGCTAGCAAGGATTCGAAGGGAACCTTCAACCTTGTAATCGAAGAAAAGGGTGAGAAACCTAAATAACCCCAAACGTACTCGTAATTTAAGCTATATATAAATGCATGAGAGGATCCAAATGAGATCGACATGCATGCATATACTTCATTAATACATGCACCCATCAATTCCATAAATATCACCACTCGTCGAATTGGATTCGTCCAATACGATCAAATCCAACTCCGATGAATACATGAGACGAAATGTGAATTATATATGTACGAGAACATAACTGAGGTTCTAAACCAACAAACAAAGCTAGTAAGCTGATATATAGATCCAAATGAAACTTAGATATTCATGTGCCATATATATATGGAGTATCTGTTTTGAATTATTCAAGTGTGTTCAGTCAGTTAATTGTATGTTAAGTTTATTACACTTCGGGGTTTGGGGTGAATTAGAGTCGGGGGACTCTAGTGAAGTATTAAGTATATCTTTATCGTATACGTATAATTATAACAATGCAAGCTAGGGTATTAGCCTCGTGAAAACAATAAATTCCATCATCAGGAGATTCAAAGAACCCTAGCTAGCCTGTGGAGTCGTGACCAAGAAACCACCCGTTTCACTTGGTGAGCTAACTAGGGTTTTACGCAGACCACGTAGCAAAGAATGTCATCTAGTAGAAGAGTAGAAATTAATCACCGAACTGATAATTGAAACTTCATTATATTGTTGTTGTTAGGTTGGGGACTGGTTAATTTATGCCCTCTCTCACGCTGGAAAGTTTAATATATGTAATTGCATGTCACAGGAATCTCATATAATTGCATGTCCTCATCGACCAACCCCTTGTGTATTTGTTTGGTATAGATTCTACAGCTCGTGAAGCACTTGGTATATCTATATGGATTTTTATTATGCTCGTTTATTTATAAGACCGACAATTTCATCTATTATATTGTAAAAGAACTGGAAAAGTAGTGACAACTAATTTTGTTATTTAAGGAGACGACATTAGCACAATACTGTATACAAATTTGGTTCACAATCCTTGCAGGTGAGTGAGTACTGAGTCAAGTCTATGGGTTTTGTCTGGTTAATCATTGTAGAGAAACAATGGCATGGGCAGCTATATATATAATTGTGTTGTAAAACATAAAATACAAGAGATTGAGAGAGAAGAGAAACGATACTTAGAATGAGAATGAGAGAATATGTTGTCTCATATTGAGTAGGGAACCATCTCTTATATAAAGATGTAATCAGTATGTAAATTACATGAATATCCCTAATAAGCTAATTACAAGAATGTCCATTAAATAAATTATTTACAACACTCCCCCTTGGGTATTCTCTGTTATTAGCTTCTTCTGATATGTACTCCAGTGTTGCCTCGTCAAAACCTTGCCAGGTAATAAAAACCTTATGGGACAAAAACAATCCTGGTCGAAGGAGAAAAGAGTACAACGCACACGTAGCGGTGGTAGTCAGAACCTTGATTTCGGTGAAGCGGTTTAGTTTGGATCATAAGATGTGAGTTCGTGGGAGATAGATGCATAATAATTGCTACACCAAAAACTTGCCCGGTAAACCCAGTGAGACAAACCCGTGGACGAAGGGAAAAGATGAGCAATTGCATATATTTCAAATAAAGGCATCTTCAAGATGAAATATGAGTATGGTGATCAATTTAATGTGTGTCTCGTTAAAACCTTGTCAGGTAACAAAAACCAGTGGGACAAAATAACCCTGGACGAAGGACAAAAGAGTACACAATGGTTAATAGTATGCTTCAGGATACTCCTCCTAAAAATTACACACTACGTAAAACTGCTACATTGATCATGCTTCTTCAATAACTTAATAGTCAACATGACTTAAAGAAGTTTTTGTTTCATATACCTCTAAGATTATTGTATTCCCTTTAGTAAAGACATAACTAGTCGGGAATAAGCCTTGTGTCGGTTTACATGTATGAGATATTATAGGCCAAATAGCTTATAGATCAATTCGCTACGTTTTCACCCTATGTTGTTAAACCTGATAAGAGAAACCACTACCACCTTTCAAGTCTTTTTTCAGCCAATTCTCCTCTCAGGATTGTCATTATGTAAGTTCATTATGTTGCAAAGTTGCCTAGAAATTTAAAACCCGTTGTAGATAATACTTGTATACATGATATAACATGCCAAATTATAATACTATTTCTATACCTAACATGGTGTACAAAGGTATATTTTTTCTTTCTTATTCTTAATCTTCTACAGAAGAATACAATACAATTCTCAATAGTTGTTCACAAGTTCACATGACCCATTAAAACTACTTGTTCCTTGTGACCCTTTTATAATAGTCACCGTTAGCGACCTTGTACCATTTCCACGCGGTTAATGAGTTTACATATGTTTTATGTTCTGTTGGCAACCTTGAAGTGGCATCAAGTTCTACTATGCACAGAAGATGAAGAAATCTTCAAGAGTATCAGTTGAATGGATCCCCCTTCTTGTAAGTGTTGTAACATGTTTCATATGATTCTCAATCAGGCTTTGCACACTAACTGATTCTAATTTGTGATGATTATTTTTTGCAGGGTATTCCAGAGCAAAAAGATGGAAAGACTTGTGCATATTTGGTCATGCGTTACATGAAGGATATTATTGCAGATAAGGATTTGGAGTTTGCTACTACTGTATGTGCTTTTGATGCTAAAGTATTTATATTAGACTTCATTTACATGTTTGACTTCAAGTTTTTCGTACCATAAGCTTAGTGGTTGCTTTATATTTGCAGTGGAAAACTAAGCACGGTCTGCGTTACACACCGGAGCAAATTGATGAAGTTCGGGCTGAATGGGCAAAACAAGTTCTGATGTTTAAGGTTTAGGGTATGTAACTAACATTGCTAGGAGCAGACTCGTTGATTTTTTGTGCAAGTTGAACTCATTGTATATGCATGCATATATGGGGCTGCTAGTTAGGTAGGCGGTTTTGAACTAACAATATATGATCGACTTTTGGTTTTTATATATGATCGATCATTTTAGCACTCTAGCTGGCTAGCATGTTAGTTACTTTGTAGCTAGGTTTCTGATACCTGTTTTAGCTAGCTTGTTGGTTTCCAAAACTTATATGTGGCTTTAATTTGTTGGTTCACAATTATTTTTCCGAAAGTATTTAATTTGTTGGTTTCCAGGTTTTCTAGTATGGTTTTTTGTGCTCATGAATAGGTTTATATAAATACAATTTGAAAGAAAGGTCTATATGTAATATCAGCATCACAAATGACAGCTGAAACCAAATCAAATTTGTTGTCGTCATACAGAAGAAGAGTCGATCATAATGTGTCATTGTTCACAACATCAGACGACATAGTATTCTCGTTCATAACAATTCAAACAACAGACAAAATAACTTGTTACACAATTAATCGACATATAATTGTCTTCTGATATTGATACGGACGATAGACGAGTAAACACATCTGTCGTATTAACGTATACAAAAAAGAGCTATCTGTCGTCTGAATCGTCAAACCCCACAAACTAAATATTTATACGACAAAAATGTGACTTATGATCTGATCTCAAACGAGAGACATGTGCAGAGTTTTGAGGTTTTAAACTATTATAACGACAGAAAAACATAGTAGTACTAGAATACAGACGACAGATAAATTAAGAGGGTAGATAAAAAAGCCATTTCAACGTCATATAAGTGACGTTAGAATAAATTGGAGACAACAGACGAATGTAATTATTTGCTGATTAATTCTTCTTTCAACGACAGGGAACTATTGTTGTAACGATTTCTAACGACAGATTCATTTTTTGTGTTACGAACCTGGATTCATAAAGACGACATACAGTATGTCGTATAACCTTTCTCAGATGACAGATTATGCCTGTCGACTGAATCGTTATCAGATGACAGCTCGATAGACGACACGCAAAAAAGTAATTAGACGACGGGCATTGCCGGTCGTCTAAAGGCAAAATTGGTGTAGTGATAACTCATGTCACCATATTTAACAAGGCAAACATCATTCCAAGGATCATAGGTGGTTGATCCATTTCATAATGCCTAGGGATATAATGAGCCCTTTTCCGTCATATATTTAAAGTAACGAAAAATTGTCTTTTGTGCCATTTACGGAGGGGGCGTGTTGGCGCAGAGCTATATCTAGCTAAAAAATTCACATTGGGTGAGATGTCTGGTCTATGACATTTAGCCAAGTACAATAATGCTCCTATTGTACTTAGATATGAGTCTTCTAGTCCCAATATCTCTTCATTATCATCTACACGATGATACGGGTCTCACTAGACTTCAGACGATTATGAGTGAGCTTGAAGACTTTGCTTTATCCTCATTAAAGCATCTTAACATCTTCTAGATGTAATTTGATTGATGGACCAAAATTCCATTTGCACTTTGTACGACTCTAGGTCGAGAAAATGATTTGGTCTCTGAAGTTTTTTTTATCTCAAACTCCGACTTCAGGTGTTTTGTGGTTTTCTTGATCTCTTCAAGAGTATCAATCAAATTCATGCTATTGACGTAGATCACCAAAAATTACAAACCCGAAGTTTGTTTTCTTAATAAACACGCATGGGCATTGTCCATTGTTCATATATCACATCCCAAACAAATATTCACTTAGACGATTATACCAACTCCGTCTGGATTGTAGTGAACTACTTTAGGAAATGGAGAGCATGTTCTGTGGTCTAGAAGTATTTGCATTGGGTAACAAAAGTCCTTCAGGAACCTTCATGTATATCTCTATATTCAGATCCCCATAGAGATAAGTTGTTACCACATTCATAGGCTGCTTATTCAGTTATTCGGAAACTACCAAACTGATAAGGTAGTGGAACGTTATAACGTCCATTACGGGAAAGTACGTCTCCTCGTAATCAATCACATGGTGTTGAGAAAATTCTTGCACCATTAGAAGAGTCTTGTATATAACAATCTTATTTTTCTCATTACGCTTCCTTACAAGTACCCATTAAACTCTATATGTTTAACATGGGGAGGTGTGGCAACAACATGCCCATAACACCTTTCTCTAAGTTAAGGAATCTAATATAAACTGAATTGTTTCTTTCCTTTTTAGCCAGTCGTTTATTCGTTGAGATCTATCAACGAAGCAAGGTTCGACATCATCGTTTATTATAAATTCGGTGGCCACCACAAATACAAACATATCATCGATGAACTCTCATTCCGATTCAATATCTCACAAAATTTACCGAGATTTTTTATTCTCGGGAGTGGGTTAAAATGTTGGAGCGTCCCCCAACTTCGTCTCTTCTAGGATGAACCCATAATCCGGATTAATCTCGTGAGTTGAATTGGTTTGAGATTGTGATGGCAAGAAGATTCATTTGTGCCAAGTTTACCCTCTTCTAGGGGTAAGAATCGTTCGAACCTAATGGTCTACCTCACTTTTGGGCAGGGACATATGACTGGTTAGCCGCCATGGCCGTACCTCGTCCAACTAGGACGATACGTCCTACAGGAACGTTTATCCTTGCAGGTTTGCAGCAGGTATATACGATCTCATCACTTTAACTAGATCTAATGAAGTGTCTGGCATATTATGGGCTACACTACGTAGATCTAGAATTCTTTGCACTTCAACTGGAAATAGAAGTCTTCGCACTGCAATATCACATGTGCGGTTTGGGGATCAAGATGAGACATTCTACACGTCGTTCATCAGGAACGGTGACGTTCTTATCTCCCCCTAACGACGGGGAGACTGTCTCATCAAAGTGATGACCGCAAATCTAGCGGTATAGAGATCTCCTGTCAAGGGCTCTAAGGAGCACATAATGGATAGAGTTCATATTCGACATATATGTCCATCTTTTGTTGAGGACCCGATTTTGTATGTTGTGGCGGCACAATTGGCAGGGGAACTGCACACCTAAATCTGTGTAAGTGCAAAACACCAGGTTCGCAGCCAGTCACCAACTGTAACACAAAGTAAGGTGGGTAGCAGTGGGCCTCAACCGGACCGACATGGCTGCATGCATGATTGCATAGCCCGACGCAAACACTAGAAGCTTGGTGTGCATTACCAAGGTTCTACCTGCGAGACCATCTCGGGTGTGAATATAGGAAACTATATGTTCAACAGATCCCAAGGGATATGCAATAATCATCGGAAGTCATCGATGTAAACTCTCCGGCATTATCAAGCCTTATAGACTTTATAAGATAATCTGAGTCGTGTACCCTAAATTTCATGGGTGAGAGTTTAGCAAACGCAGCATTTTTTCTTGTGGACATTGATATGACATCTGATCACTTTTGTCGATGCATCAATCAAAACCATTAATATTTAACTGGTCTGTATGGTGGTTGGATAGGTCCACGAATTTTTCCTTGCATTCTGTGCATAAAGAGATACTGTACATTCTAGTCTTTGCATATGATGGTCTAGTATTCAACATCCTTAACGAGCAACTTGACATAATATGTCATTAAAAACAAGACCCTTATTCTGAAGGGGATGCCCCTGTGATAATTGAGTTGAGGATACGGTGCATCATATATTTTTCCTGGGTGCATCAAACACCAATACTATAGCTAGTATTTGCTCGAATCATTTAGCTTCTAGCTAATAAATTTTAATATCTTCAATGTACGCTTTGGCCACACATTTGAAGGTTATGCAAATATATTACACCATTTTTCTGGTGGTTTCAATGTTTTAAGCATTGATTTCAATGAACTTACCTTTCGATAACGTTCTTCTGAAACGTAGAGGTATTTTGCTTCGTCAGCCAGACGAGAACGCTCAGTTCCTTAATATTGATAACACATATCAATTTTGATTTAGATTCTAAGCCATCAAGCCTTTTCATTTCAATATTCTCTTGCTTCATGCAAGGAAGATGTCTAGTTCAGATTGTTTCTTCTGGAGACTTCTAATTAACATGATATGAATAAAAGCTATTGATTTTATCATGTCTGGTGAATTTATGAATGAAACTTCAAGTTTCTTAAGGGGGTTATTATCGAAACTACAAGTTCGATTTATACATGAACTACTGGTTCATTTCGGAACTACCGGTTCATTTTTGAACTACCGATTCATTAGGTACATGTATTTTCAAATTATAATCATGTAACAATTGATGATATTAATTATACGTTACTAATTTAGTATAGTGAATATGTCACGTAACTATCTGTAAATGCTTCTGGCAATTAATTACACATTAAATATGGTGAATATATTAACAACAACCATTATGAGAAAGTATTTGGAGAGTCTTATAGACATACATAATGACTAGGTACGAAAAACCAGTGTCATTATATTATTTTCCTTTTGTTTGATTCTGCTGAACCAAATGAATTGACTGTAATTAAAGTGAAATAAATAAACTTAGCCTCTACATACTTTACAAGCCTACGGGGCACAATATGAGAGGTATGTTGGGCTTCTAGGTCCCGTAGAGAAAGAGTGGGCCTACTGGGCTCAGAATGGTCTGCCAAGAAATGCAATGTTATTAGTCAACCCTTTCGGTAACTCTAATTGTATACGACCAGGTAAGACATGATGAGGTGGTGGAGTGAGGCTCACTTAAGTACATATCCTCAAAAATACTTGCCTAAACATCGCATCCAACTGGGTGAGCCTAGTTTGAGAAGAGTTATAATCATTGTTATGGACTCAAGGCGACATGTGACGAGCTTCTGTGCTAGCCTTGCAGCTTAGGTTGAGCTTCTGGCTTGGGCTTATTGTTGTCACTTAAGCTTGATTTGAGCTTCTGACTCAGCCTTATTTAATATTCATCATTAATAAGACAAATCAACATATTAATTCATTACTTACACAACTTAAAGTAAAAGTAATTTTTAAATAAATCGAAATAAACTAAACATAACAGAAACAATTTAATTAACATAAAATATATGCATTAACATTGGTTTTATATACTCAATAAACACCAATAGTTACGTGCAAAATCAACTCCATTGCATCTTCAATTGACTTACTTGCTTCTGGCATAATTGCCGACATAAAAGATAATATGAATGAGAATTAATTGAGATAAAACTGACGTGATTTGATTTTGGTAACCGGCATAAGATAAATATTAAATATGGTATCAATCATCATTATTTATGCAGCGGTTATACATAAGAAAATGGGTTCAAAACCCATTAATGCTTCTGGCGTTACGTACTTATAACCAAATCGGGTAAATGCTTATGGCATAACATTTATGTCATAATCCCCTAATGCTTCAAGCACAATTTATGAGGTTATAAATATGTAATTGCTTCAGGCATTACACCCTCATAAATGTCAAATTGAAATGAATATGATTCTAATTCGTAATTGACATTAAATTAGGATCTGACATAAAGTCAATAGTAAATATCATTTATGTAGCGGTTATGGGTTTAATTCCCATTAATGCTTATGACATTATGTATTACTGTATTAGCAATAAATGAGGTAAATGCTACTGGCATAATGTTTATATAATAATTACGTAATTAAACCCAAAATTCATCCTTCTAGCATAATAAATTATAATGGCAATTATTCAAATTGACGTAACTGAATATTAAATTCATAACGTTTCTATCATAATTTGCATATTTGACCCATAATAATTGTTGAATAATGTATGGGTTATCAATTGGTAAATGCTTCTGGCATTAATTACATGCACTTTGAAATGACATTGAATTTGACAAAAATTCAAATAAGTAATTGATAAAACGTATATGTTAATTTACACGTAAATAACATAATCAATGTTACGCGTCATTATTCAGATGACGTTACATTTCTAAACGAATTTTATTCAAACTCCATTAAGAGCAATATTAATTCATTTGTATTACTAAATGACATTAAATGCTTCGAGCATAATGGATATTCCATACTTGTAACATTTCTTACAAATTACCAAATTAATGGGATTAGCATGATGGTTACAAGCATTACTTCCGGAATGCATGAGGATTATAGTTTAGATATCATGACTCATGAGCAACAAAACTTTGGCGCTGATCCATTTTGCCTTCTTGTCTGCACTAATAGGCAGGTGGCGATGACTAATTCTAATGGCTACTAGCCGCTCCAGTGATTTACGATGTCTCCGTTATCACTCACAAAATATGAACAAGTTTATATTAGAGATCTATATGTATCAACCAAATAAACTAATAAAATAAATTTGGTGTTCATGCCTTGTAGGCAGATTTTTCAATATGCAACCAAAGACAATGGGTTCATGCTTCATGGTGATTTGTTCATCATAATCAAGGCTAGCAATTATGAATTAGAATTAAGATAAGAAAACGTTACTCATTACAGAACGGATAATCTCCATCTTTTATGTGTAGAACTGTGAATGTCATTTGTGGAGCTACTCAGCCAATCCAAGAACATGATTAAATAATGATCCTCATATGGTTGATCACCGATTTCAAAGCTTTCCATGTCAACGTAGAGCGAATTCGATGAATCAAATTGAAATATCATCCTTTGCTTTTAGAGCTTCACATGCAACAGAAAACAAGATAATGTTAGAACTATTCGTGCTGATAACGTGTTGTAAAACATAAAATACAAGAGATTGAGAGAGAAGATGAACGACACTTAGAATGAGAATGAGAGAATATGTTGTCTCATATTGAGAAGGGAACCATCTCTTATATAGAGATATAATCAGTATGTAAATTACATGAATATCTCTAATAAGCTAATTACAAGAATGCCCATTAAATAAACTATTTACAACAAATTGTTCACTTTCATCCTTCACATAATTTCCATGGTTTTTATATGAAAACCATCAACTTTTAATTTCTGAAAGAATCGAGTAGCAGAGAGGTTTATCTGTCTGGCAGCCTCAGTTTTTCTCCTTAAGTTGATCATATATAAATGAGAATGAAATTTGTATGAACTACGAAAAAATTTCGAAGAATTTCAATATCCGAAATTCACAACGCATGTCAGAATTCGAAGGCTAAACCTGTGTACCCAGTTTTAGAATGTTACAAGAACAGAGAACGTATACCAGACTGTTTTTAAACAAGTCTGCAATTCATGCACAATGGTAAACAGCTTACCAGGAAAAACTTTGGTGATCTATATATAGTTGGGTAAAAACAGATGAACTATTTAACATCAATTTTATTAGGCCAAATAAGAAAGAAATCATAATAAAAACAAGTACTTTTCACTTTTCAATTATATTTGAATAGCCAATGAGAAGGTAAATTGTTGTTTTCGTTCTAAATACTTCCCAACTAATTAAGCACACATTTTTCACATTAGAGGTGAAAGGGGAAAGACAAGCCAGCTAGAAATTAACAACATATAACCATTCCTCAGAGAGTCACACTTGACATTAGCTCCCTGGAAAGGAATAAATTAGTTTGTAGGAAGCAAAACAATATGCGCGCATATGGCTTGGTGTTTGGAGTATGAAGCATATGGTTTAGTTAAATTTAACATCATTAGCTAGTTTCCAATTGTAACAATACCTTGCTTCTAGATGAAAACGAAAAATCAAACAACTGAGAAATTAATTGTCGATCACGATCGTCGATAAATCATTATCTAATTGTTGGTTTGGCACAAGTCTAGTTAGCTAGGGTTTAGTTTAATTAAATAGATGGACTTTCCCACCAAAGATGCGCGGTTGGGCACTGATGATCATGACTTTCATTTAAAAGAAAAATTATCTTATATATGATGATGCAGGAGATGACCTAGTAAACTGGTTACGTCTAACATTGAGTAATAAACTTTGAGATTTTCTTTTAATAACAACCTAGAAGCAAATTAATTAACATAGTTTAGTTTTCAGATAGACTTAAGGTCAATCATTTTGTGTAACGTTATGTAAATATATATATACATTATATACAGGTTGAATCCAACTAGCTATTTGTTTTACTTATCCTCCAACTTATCCCAAATAAGATGATCAACACCTATATACATGTGAAAGATATGTGACAAATCATATTGATATTTCATGTTAGATAAGTAAGTAGCTCGATTCTAATTTTGGACATTCATCATCTCTGCACTCTACCGGCCACTTCTACGTGTAAGAAATATAAGAATGTTTTCGTACTCTACATTCTCTCTAGTGCCTTGGCAATTTCAGGTTGAGCACGTAGAAACAACCAACCAAACATTATGAGGGCTGAAAGACCCATAATCTACTCACAAGGGCATTGTTACCAATATCCATGCATATCTTGCATTTTCAAGTACTCTTACTAATTGTTGGCCTTTAACACATCAAAATAGCTTCAAAATAGTGCTTTACATTATCATCAATCTTTTCGATTCCACTCTCTCAAATCTCTCCGTTCACTCTTTTCTATTGAGTACTTTGAATCTTTCCACGCAAGCTCTTCACACATTGATCACAATTAGTCAGTCGAATGCATACAATCTCGATCAGTCACATCCATTTGACCTCAATTCGCTTGTTGGCGGGTCGGACGACTAGAAAATGTCACTCATTCATGAAATGGACGCTCTATCATTGCTCGTAAAAGTAATCACTTTGCTTTTCTTCACCAATCACATATCCACATACCAATCCACTCAATCCCACAATATATTTGACCACCCTTTTCCCAAAAGGCCAAAACTTTTGTTCGGCATGTTTCCTCTTTCAATTATGGAGCCATGGATAGCTTCTCCAACATGACCAAGAACATACACCTTTCGCGGTTGTATACACACGGAGACAGAATAGTTTCTAGCTAGACTGTATTTCAAGGGCCGTGACAATACCTAAAACAATACTGTACTATTGAATAATACAAGAATATCATTCGAACGGGCACCCGCAATAATCTGAAGTACTCATGGGTCATTGCCAAGACTTGGGGTTCTAGGTTTTCGTAGCTTATCGGGTTTTAATGCTGCCATGCTAGCTAAGCAAGCTTGGAGGTTGATTAACAATCCTCACTCGTTGATTGGTCGAGTTTTTAAGGCCAAGTACTTCCCAGCAGACTCTTTTTGGACTGTGACACCTCGCTCTTCTCCATCTTTCTCATGGAGGAGTATTTTTTCTACAAGAGATTTGTTAGGAAGAGGAACTTATTGGCAGATTGGTAATGGAAGGGCAGTAAATTGGTGGAGTGATTCTTGGCTCCCTTGGGTTACCAAACTTCAAACCTGGGCAATGTAATGCTGCCTCAAATGATCTTAATTTGGTGAGTGACTTAATTAGTCATACAGGAATATGGAACACTGCTTTGATCCATGGTAATTTTTCTGTGGAGGAGGCAGAGGCAATTTTGGCCATTCCTTTGTCTTCCCGAGAGGTTGGTGATAGAGCTGCTTGGCACATTGAGAAGAATGGAAAATTTACGGTGAAAACTGAATATAGATTTTTTTTCTCTACTTCTTCTTCTCGATGTCCCTTTGACCTACCGGTCAGAGCAAGTTTCTGGAAGAAGATATGGAAGTTAAAACTTCCTAGTTCAGCAAAAGTCCATGCTTGTAGGGTATGTCATGATATACTTCCTTCCATGGAGCGTTTGGCTTCTAAGAGAGTAGCATTGGAGTCCTTGATCTGCCCTCTTTGTTCCAATGCTCTTGAGACTACTCTACATTTGTGTCGTGGCTGCCCCTTTACAAAACAACTGCTCCAGTGCAATGATGTATTGTACCAGGTATGCTACAACCCTCATGCTATGCATTACAATATCTTGGAGTAGTGGTTAAATTTTTGGTGAATTGGTGAATTGGTGTACCTACTTTGGGGTGTTTGGAAAGAACGAAATTGTAGGGTGTGGGCAGGCGCGGATGTAGGTGCAAGCTTGGTAGGGCTCAAGCTCAACCGAGATCTATCGGATAAATATTTTAGCACATGAGAAGTATGTATATTAGGTGGTGTAGGAGGCTTGGTGTTCTTTTTAGCTAACATCAAGCCCACAACAGTTCAATTCATTATTCTAATCTTCTTACATCTCTAAAAATCCTTAACTATAAGCAATTCGATTCACCTCCACAGCAATCTTTTCATTTTTGCATTCCTATTTTCTTCTAGAACATAGTGGGCACAAATTGGACAATGGGTTTCATTTGTTCAATTTGCTGGGTTATTTATTATTCTAATATTCTTACATCTCTAAAAAACCTTAAGTATAATTCTTTTAATCTTCTTCCTGCACCTAGCATGGTTAGACTAAAACAAAAAAAAATTTGGCCTTTGGCCAAACTTAAAGCCCACCCAGTGTTCAAATCCTAGATCCGTCATTAGGTGTGGGAGAACGAAAATAGTGAAGTCTTGATTAAGGCAAGGCAGTGTGACAATTGCATGAATTCCGGTTTCACAACTTGAAAACGAGACAAAGTGGAGTATGAACAGGGAGGGTGGTACTTTGGAAGACACATGTGGGCAGGGGTGGTTTAAAGTGAATGTTGATGGTTCGTACTATCATACTTGGTTTTGTGATCAGACTTTCAGGGAACTATGTTTGCTGGAGGAGGTATGGCTATGGCTGGTCTGTTATCACCAGAACACGCAGAGACTAGAGCTTGTAGTTTGATTTTGTATCTGAAAAAAAAGATAAAAAGGAGAAACATAAGATTACAAATGTGGAATTTTACGTTCTCGTTTGAGAGATTGAATGTCCTTCTCAGTAATTCCAATTAGTCCATTCACCTCTTTCTTCTTCTTTTCTTAACTAATATAGAGGTTATTGTACTTAGACTCCAAAAATTATTGTATGCACCAGTGGGACAGTTGCACCAGTGATCTCCGCCGTCCGTTTCGACGCGTGGATCAATTAGTAGATCAAGGCGTTAGTTGGCTGTTTGGCCTCTGTTAGTAGGCGAGTGGGGAGGGAACAGAAAGTGAGAGAAACCTCCTCTCCTAAATCCACATGAATACAAAGCTTTTCTCTCTCTAAATCTTTTCTCTCTCTTCAACTTTTCTAATCATATAACGATTCACCGGAGCTCTGACACAAGACTGGGTGCCAGCGATCCCGACGTGGATAGGGGAGAAGCTAAGGGGAAAGAGGCCGCAAAAGGTGTCACCATTCTGGAGGTGGGATGGAGGTTGGGGGAGGTGGAGGTGGAGGTGGAGGTGGAGACAGAGGTGGTCGCAGGTCGCGTGGTGGCGGAGATCGGAGACTCTGGCGGCTGGGTTTGTATCATAAGAAATGGTCTAAGAGATGATGACATAGGTTTGGGTCAGGTTTGGGTTTGGTTTGGAGTTTGACTTTTAAAATTTTAATGTATTAACCATAATCAATTGCCTAATATTGATTAGTAAGTTAAAGTTCTTTATTATTAAACCATAATCAATTGCCTAATTTTAATATATAATACCGTTTTAGTAGTCACGCTGTGATCCGAGGTCATAATTACGTGAAAATAAATATTTCACCGTCTGATGTAGGCATGATAATTAAATAGGTCTACTGAAACAAAATCCACCCCATTTTGGATTTATTAAGCCCCTCATCAAATCGGTCAACCTTAAATATACCTCGTTTTTCACACAAAACGCGGTTGACCGATATCGTGCAAGATCCTATTTTTTCTCGTTTTCAAACAAGAAGCTCATATATATGAGATTTAGGATCCCATGAATTTTTTTTGGTAAATTGACCCTCCGGTGGTTAGGCTCCCACTTAGGAGCGCCTAAGTGTAATTAGGGTTAACTGCTTTTATCGGGGCCTAAACATTACCGGAAGTTTGTGATATTTCATATCTACATGTATTTCGCTATTTCGATCACATCTTATTTCACAAGATTTTCAAAAATTTTGCTTCCTCTATATAGTTGGTTCACAATGATATTTATTTGAATATAACTTGCTAAACAAGTAGACACGTGACGATCCAAGGTCATAAATAAGTGAAAATAAAAATCTCACCGTCTGATGTTGGCATGGTAATTAAATAGGTCTACTGAAAAAAATCCACCCCGTTTCGGATTTATTAAGCCTCTCATCGAATCGGTCAACCTTAAATATACCTCGTTTTTCACACGAAACGCGGTTGACCGACATCATGTATACCTCGTTTTTCACACGAAACGCGGTTGACCGACATCATGCGAGATCCTATTTTTCCTCATTTTCAAACAAGAAGCTCATATATATGAGATTTAGGATCCCATGAATTTTTTTTGTTAAATTGACCCTTCGGTAGTTAGGCTCCCCCGTAGGAGCGCCTAAGCGTAACTAGGGTTGACCGCTTTTATCAGGGCCTAAACGTTACCGGAAATTTGTGATTTTTCATCTCTACATGTATTTCACTATTTCAATCACATCCTATTTAACAAGATTTTCAAAATTTTTGCTTCCTGTGTATAGTTGGTTCACAATGATATTTATTAGAATATAACTTATTAAACAAGTTATACCACTTTAGTAGACATGTGACGATCCAAGGTCATAAATACGTGAAAATAAAAATTCCACCGTCTGATGTTGGCATGTTGGCATGGTAATTAAATAGGTCTACTGAAAAAAATCCACCCCGTTTCGGATTTATTAAGCCCCTCATCGAATCGGTCAACCTGAAATATACCTCGTTTTTTACACGAAACGCGGTTGACCGACATCATGCGAGATCCTATTTTTCCTTTTTTTCAAACAAGAAGCTCATATATATGAGATTTAGGATCCCATGAATTTTTTTTGTTAAATTGTCCCTCCGGTGGTTAGACTTTCCTTAGGAGCGCCTAAGCGTAATTAGGGTTAACCACTTTTATCAAGGCCTAAACGTTACTGGAAGTTTATGAATTTTCAACCCTAGCCGTATTTCACTATTTCAAACACATCCTATTTCACCAGATTTTCAAAAATTTTGCTTTCTCTGTATAGTTGGTTCACAATTATGTACACTTGCATATAACCTACTAAACAAGTTACACCGCTTTAATATGCACGTGACGATCTGAGGTCATAAATATGTTAAGATAAAAATTCGACCGTCCGATGTAGGCATTGTAATTAAATACGTCTACTAAAAAAAATTTACCCCGTTTCGGATTTGTTATGCCCCCCATCGAATCAATCAACCTTAAATATATCTTGTTTTTAACACGAAACGCAGTTCACCGGCATCATGCGAGATCCTATTTTTTCCCGTTTTCGAAAAATAACTCGTATATATGTGATTTAGGATCCCATGAATTTTTTTTGTTAAATTGTCCCTCTGGTGGTTAGGCTCCCTTAGGAGCGCCTAAGCGTAATAGGATTGACCGCTTTTCAAGCACGTAATTTTTCAACTCTAGCGGTAGTTCACTATTTCAAGCATATCCTATTTCACAAGATTTTCAAAAATTTTGCTTTCTCTGTATAGTTGGTTCACAATTATGTACACTTGCATATAACCTACTAAACAAGTTATACCGTTTTAGTATGCACATGACGATCTGAGGTCATAAATATGTGAAGATAAAAATTCGACCGTCCGATGTAGACATTGTAATTAAATATGTCTACTGCAAAAAATTCACCCCGTTTTGGATTTGTTACGCCCCCTATCGAATCGGTCAACATTAAATATACCTCGTTTTAAACACAAAACGTGGTTGACCGGCATCATGCGAAACACTATTTTTCCCCGTTTCGGAAGTATAGATTTTTTCGAATAACAGTTATATTTTTTAAGTATTTTTGTAGTTTCAAAATCATAGCAAATCATAATAATTTTATAACTTTTGAAATTTCGAAAATCATAAAAAATAGATTCGTTACTCGAAAAATTCTCTGAAAATTCACACGCTCTCACGGTGGCGCGCTTTGCCCATCCGTGTAAAATTTGTAACATACTTACATCCGCTCACAGTGAGGAATAAACATACATGAGGTGGACTAGGTTGACCGAGACCCGAACGATGACGAAAATAGGTAAATTTTCTACCATAGCCGTGTTTCATTACGTTGATCACATCCTACGGATGAATTTCACAAATTTCATTTTCTCAATATAGTATGTTCACATAGATGCACACTTGGGTAAAACCTTTTAAGCAAGTTATACTACATTAGTAGACTTTGTGATTTTAAACCAACTGTATCGAGGAAATGAAATTTGTGAAATCCGTCCGTAGGATGTGATCAACTTATTGAAGTACGACTATGGTAGAAAATTTACCTATTTCCGGCATTGTTTGTGCCTCGGTCAATACAGTCAACCATATGCATCCTTCTATCTCTTTTAGGGCAACCATGTTAAGCGGATGCGTATTTCTTCGAATTCTTAAATGCATGGATAGAGACGGTCTTTGGGAGAGTGTAGTAATTTTCATAGATTTTTTCGAGTAACTATTATATTTTTTAGGTATTTTTGAACTAATAGTAAATCACAGTAATTTTATAACTTTTGAAATTCCGAAAATTATAAAAAATAGACCCATTACTCGAAAAGTTCCCTGAAAATTCATACATTCATGGTGACGTGCTCTGCCCATTCGTGTAAAAATTATAAAATATATACATCCGCTTGATACGATTCAGTGTATCGAAACAATGACAAATTAAGTGTACTTTTTAAAAAATAACTATTTTACAACTACATTATTTTTCTTTTAATTACACATTCTCTAAGGAAACAATTGTTCCAACAAAAAAAAAAAGGAAACAATTGTTTAATTAAAAATGATTTTATTAGATAAGTATTAGTATTAGTATTAGTAGTACAAGGTTGGGTGGTCTGATAGCTTTGGTTTAATTGCAAAGAGCACGTTCCTTAATTAACCAAATGTCAGAATCGAATATTGGTTTAATTAATCAATAAACATGTTCTTGTCCACGTGTGTTGCAACAGTAATCATATGATCTCTCATTCATACTTCTTCCATTCCCAGGTGTTCGTCGGAAAAAGAAAAAAAATCAAACCCCAGAACTGGTAAATCATCTCCTCTGCTTCA
This sequence comes from Fragaria iinumae, assembly GCA_009720345.1. Classification (NCBI taxonomy): domain Eukaryota; kingdom Viridiplantae; phylum Streptophyta; class Magnoliopsida; order Rosales; family Rosaceae; genus Fragaria; species Fragaria iinumae. The sequence goes on from CM019121.1 coordinate 27,190,841, forward strand.
ATTATTTCTCAATCTACCATTCCCTTCTCGCAAAACGCTCTCCCTCAAACCCAGATCTCTAACGGCCTCACTGCTTAACCGTCGGGCATACCCAAAAACCTCGATGACGTTCTCTGCTCCGCCCAACAACTACTGGACGAACCTGAGCCGGCCCAAGTTAATCGTAGCTCCGATGGCGGACAACTCTGAGACGGAAATTTCTGCCGAACCACCATCACAGACCTGATGGCGAATTGAGCAGAGAATGAACGAACCCAGATCTTCTTCTGCAAGCAAAGAAAAAGAAGAAAAGACTCAGAACCCAGAATTGGGCAAGAGAGCTGTGATCAAGATTGAGGTGGATGTTTTGATGGGGGAGTTGGGGACTATCGATGAATTCGGCAAAGGATTGGGCCTCAGATAAGTCAGATTTGTGGAGAATGAGAGATGGTTGATGTAATTGAGGGAGATGAGACAGGAGAAAGGAAGACAAAACAAGACCAGTCGAAGCTAACGTTGTTTAGCTTGCACTCGCTCTTAGGCGTCCTGGTGCAGCTGTCCCACTGGTGCAGGGAATAGGCTCTCCTTAGACTCACCATTAAGACTTCCTCTTGGAAAACTTAGGGAAAGACCTAAGCAACAACATTAAACTGAACAAATTGCTCCAAATCATGATGGAGCCTCTATATCATGAAAGACAGAAAAGCCATCAACCAGAGTACACCGTGTAGATACAACATATTATTCAAATTTTGCTATCTGTGTATATTTTGCTACTACTAACCATCAACCAGCTCACTAAGCAAAGATGCTAAATCAAAAGAAGCAGTACCCATCTGTGCATCAAACAACATAATATAGCTCACCATTCAGAATCTAATGCATTTAGAGAAAGCTCGAATTAGATAACTTAAAATCCAAATCCGATTAGAGAACTTAAAAGTACAACTTAAATAAAATCCAAACTAGATGACTTAAAAGTACAAACAATCTGAAAAATAAAAATACAATGTTCAGTTAAGTTGCTGATTAAGCCGTGTATTCCCTTCTGGTTCTTTTTTCCAAAACGTCGACTGTCTGGACCTACTCCAGACAAAGGAATAATAATTAGTTACAACAAGATATATAGTGGTAATTGCATGCTCAAACTCTGTCAATTTTGCTGAGATAGGGTGTAGGAAAAAAATTAAATGTACAACCAACTAAAAGATTGATATATTGATAGATTTGGCTCCAATTACAACAAGGCTACTTATATTAGCTGATAAACAACAAAACTCGAAATAACTCTAGTTACATTAACACAACTACAATTAGACAGTTGTCGCACATTAACACTACAAAGGATAATAGAAGAGCAAAACGCTGTGTTTACTATAGGAAAATTCACATAGCGGACAATATCTTTGTAACATAAGAAAATTCACTTAGCGGACAATATCTTTGTAACATAGTCATAGTATCTTTCTATGTTTACATTAGTATATTTTTAACATGATGTTAGTAGCTTTCTCGTTGTATGATTTGTAACATAGTCATAGTATCTTTATATGTTTACGTTAGTATATTTTTAATGCTACTGCAATTGTAACATTCAGGTTTTGGAGAACCAGAGACCTGCATATGACTAAGTTTACGGACTCGAGTTCGAGGAATATTCGGGTTGGATGCTTAACTGAGAATTGAAATAAGAAAAAATAGAAGCTCCTAACTCTTGACTATTTTTCTTAAAATAAGAAACAAATAATGTTCATTTCTCTAAACTTTTTACTATTTACAACTGATACAGTTATCGTCTTCCTTCTAGAATTATATCTGGCCAATTTCAATCAGTGTCTATCATTCTATCTTATGTCGACTAATTCAAGTGCATGTGATAGCAGCTATATCACTAAGACCAACAGTGCTATCAGGTGTTTGTTGTTCTTTGTTTTTCAGGTGATAGAATGTTGTTTTGAGATAGATTCAAGGGGTGCATTCTATTTGAAAGTGACAAATTATAATGAATTAGAGTGTCTTCTTGGAAAATAATGTTTTGCATAAATAGATTTGGGTTAGATGTATGTATATTGTTCTGACATTAACCGTTTTATGTGTCAACGTGCATTAGTGATGTCCTCAATGGGATTGCAACTTGTGTCACCAACGGATATCATTATGGTTATGATTTGTACGTTTGATGGACAATCAAATAACAAATTTCATAATGCATGTCTCACTTTATTAAATTTTTATTCATGTTGTGTCGGGATGTCCACAGGCTTATGCCTTGGGGCAAATTCTTCCAACCGGAATCTTAACACTTAGTGGAGGAATCTTATTTGCTCATATTACTAATCTTAACACAATGAAATGAAAATGGCCAAATTACTAATCAATTATTATGTTTGTATCTTATAGAAATGGGCTGTGGACTTCAATGACCCTGCCTTAAAAAGTCTGAAAGTAAATCATGCGACAAAGTCACCACTCTTTGGGCTTGAGAGAAAAAAACTTCGCTCAACCTTTTTCTCTTTCTAGCGGTAGATATACTTGGTGAATGATCTTGCAATATTGAAATGATTCCGTTCGAAGAAGTGTTTGGTACACTATCCTCAGTTTCATAAAGACTTGAGCTTGAAGGGGTTGGTGTGTTTGATGCACTTGAGGGGGTTAGTGTGTTTGATGCACTATGCTTCCCTAAACAAAATAAAGTTGGTTAGTTAACACAAAAAAAAAGTTACCAAATAGTTCGCAGTGAACTTTTTAATGTAATTCAGATAAAAAAAATAGAAACAGTAGCTCACTGTTTTCAGCACTATTGTCTGCAAGATCACCACCGCCGCCACCACCACTGCCACCACCACCATCTTTCAAGCAAAATAAAGTATAAAGTGAGCTAACACCAAAAAAAAAGTCAAGGATAAAATAACAAGTTTGAAAACAGTAGCTCACTGTTTTCAGCACTATTGTCTGCAAGATCACCACCGCCACCACCACCACCATCTTTCAAGCAAAATAAAGTATAAAGTGAGCTAACACCAAAAAAAAAGTCGAGGATAAAATAACAAGTTTGAATTCTAAATATTACCTTATTGCAACGAACATGAAAGTTAAAGTAATGAAGAAAAAAAAATGAAAGTTAAAGGTAAAAGTGAAAATGTACCTCACTGTTAGCCATGACAGATATGTAATCGATCTCCAAGGGGTTGCGTCTGTTCCTAAGTATTCTTTGAACGTAAGGCGCCCAGCTCAAGCTCAAAGGGAATTCAGCAGGTAGAGAATCCGTCTCAGAAAAAATCAAATCCCTCGGTAAAGAATGCATCTCTAAGACCAGGAAGATGCTCAAAAAAGAAGAGCATAAATAGGTATGTGCACGCACTATTTTGCTTCTGATCCTGCTTCTCCTCTCGTAAATAATGATGCATGTTGGATAACAATGCTAATCCTCAAGCATGCTCCTTAAACCTCTCATTCTTAATGCAATAAATATGTCAAGAGCACTTTACGCGCACTAGTAGCAACTATGACTGTACCCACAAGAAACAAAATGTAGGCATTCACACAATGCTCTAAATTTTGATCTCCGACTTTCATAAATTTCTTCACCCCTTCTAGTTTAATACTTTTACCCTTAATAAACTTGGTATCAATCCAACCCAACCCATCCACCAATGTTTTTCTACCATCAGTTTCGCCTAATGGATCGCCATCCTTTTTTCTTACAACCCTCCCCGAAAACTTTAGTCCAGTCAAAAGGAGGATGGAATCAGCACCAAAAAACATACGCTTATCCTCACCTAAGTTGAAATAATAAGTCTTCTCGTCATAAAATCTTTTCAGCGCATCAACGAACCTACTATCATGGAGGTATCCAACATTATCTTTAACCAAATCATGAAAGAACTCTAACCCGTAACCAAGTAATTGATCACGGACCCTTTCATCTACTAACTCCCAATTTCTCAATGACGTATGTTTGCCCGTTGCTCTAGAGATCTTGCCCCTAAAGCACCTCCTACTGTGGAAAAACTATAACCAGTTTAGCTAAGCAAGTTTATAAAATAAAAAGCACACTACAATTCAAAGAAAAAAAATGAAATTGTCTTTTAATTATTGATTTCAATTGGTTCCCAGATGTTTTTATATCATTTTTTTTGGGGACTTTCAGTGATATAACACCATGAAAATAAATCCAATGTGACATATATGGAAAAATAATTGAGCAGACTTACTCTAGAACTATGTGAAGATGTGTCTTTGTCTTTAGGGATCCAAGATATTTCACAATGTTCTTGTGATTTAAATTCTTCAAAATGAATTCCAACTTCATTTACTATGGAGAGAAGTATGCTCATAACACAAGGCACTCAAAATTTCAAGTGTTAACAACATAACTGACTTAGAGGTAGCAAAGTCTGCTTATCAACTGTAGGCAATAGCATATGCATCACAGTAGTTCATAGGAGCAACATATCAATAAGCTCTAGACAAAACCTGAACCAACAGGTTGAGATAAATGGGAAAAAGTAACTGCATTACCTGTTCTCTTTGCAACGGGAAAGCATATAGCAATGATTACCAGGGATATCTTTTGTTCCTGATACCTGCAAAAATTACAGAAAACAACTATGAACAAAAGTTAACTCCAAAACAAGGCGGTGAGTGAGTACCCAATTTGTAACAAAAAAGATCTAAGTCAAACCCTTAATCAAGTCTAATTTCAAATTACGTACCTTTTGGGTGAGTGAGGGGGAAATCTGGAGAAGCCACCGAGCTTGGTGTGAGAATGCAGTCTTGAGGAGGGTCCCCTAATCTTCAAAACCCAGTAGACACCGTTGCCGTGAATAGAATCACCGGCTGGCCGACAGGGCTGAGCTGTTTGAACGGAGAAGGAAGTGGGGATTTAGGAATTCTGATGGTGGCTTTTGTGTGAGAACTTGTTGGGTTTGAGGTCACCTGAGGTGATTGTGCGACTTCAAAATAAAGGTATTTATGTTTTGGATTTTAGTTGTTTTTTTATACATATAAAAATGATTTCAAAACCGGCGATATTCCCGATGAAATAGTCAATGACTTACAAAGGTATTTGTTATCGTACAGAAGCTAAGCTTTTGTTAAGGACATGACATTAGAAATATAACCCAAATAACATACTAATTTATTACATATGTTTACAAATACAACAATTTGGGCTTGGGCCGGGCTGGATAAAATGGACGGGCTAGGCTTGGGCCAATCGGGCCCAAACGGATCAGGCTTTGGGCCGAGCCGGGGCTTCATTTATAAGATCTATATCCAACCCTATATATTTCTTTCTGGACCGTGCTCATGTAGGTCCGCTATCATGTGTTTGGCACATGGTACAAACCCTTAAGTAGGGCTGCGTGACCTGTGTAAATAACCGGCGATATTTCTGATGAAATAGTCGATGATTTAATGCGCCCTTAATCAGTTTAATTATTTAGAAAATAGAAAAAAGAGTAAATCCTAAAACTTAGACTTGGTTTTTGGCCCGTAGGATTGGGCTTAGGACATGGCATTAGAAATATAACCCAAATAACATACTAATTTATTACCTATGTTTAAAGAAATATTACAAAATTTACAAATACAACTATTTGGGCTTGGGCCGGGCTGGATAAAATGGACGGGTTGGGCTTGGGCCGATTGGGCTTAAACAGATCGGGCTTTGGGCCGGGCCGGGCCGGGGCTTCATTTATAAGATCTATCCTCTTCGGCCTCGACTCTCCGCCATCGAAAACGACGTTCTGGTTCTCGCCGTCCGACCTCCACTCTCCGGCGCACCACCACCAAGAGCTCCCTCCACACCTCCACACCTTCGACGCTCTGCTCCTCTCTCTGCAATCTCTCATCCCTCCACACCTCCACACCTCGACGTTCTGCTCCTCTTCTCTCTCCCAATTTCGATTCCCCTAATCCCAATTTCAGGTATTTCCCGCTCCTCTCTCTCTGTTTAGGTTTTGGGCCTGTAGATTGTGTTTGGGCATAAACTTGAAATTTGGGCGTAAGGTCGAATTAGGGTTTCGTATTCTTGCTCTGTAATGCATTGTGATTGAGTGCTGATGGTTTATACGGCAAGTCGTGTTGGCATTTGATTAGGGGTTTGAATTTGACGTGCGCCTGTAGATTGTGTTTGAGTTTGTGTGTGTGAGTTGCATGCCGCTGCTTTCGAAGCTTCGAGAGATTTGTAGGTCATGCAGCATCAAACCATGTTTGATGCTGCTTGACCTAATAATCAATGTTTCGAAGCTCCGGCAGTTGGTTTTTCGTGTTCCTATTTTTGACACAACACATGCATGTACACGGTGCTATGCAGTTGTAGATACACTGTGCTATGCATTGTACTATGAGGGCCTTAGAGGATCACTAACGCGGCTGTTTGTGTTAACATTGTAGTGTCTTTTGACTTCTTAGAGTCCTGTAGAATGGATGCAAATATTAATATATCTTTATACATTGTAACCATATGCAAAATTTATGTCTCATATGTTTGCGGAGGTTGCTGAATAACACCTTGAGAAATCAAGAGTGTCTTGAACATGCAAAGTCATTCGCTTCAAAATTTGTTAGTATATTGAAAATGTAATTTGTTCCTTTTTACTTTCTTTGATGATTATATGGTTTTAATTGACAGAATGACACAACCGGCAAGAGCTCAACCGGTAGAAGCACAACGGGGAGAAAAAAAATCATGTAAGTGTTTAATTTTTAATTATGTCATTATTATTGGTTGAAATTAAATAAATAAAAAAGTTTTTTTTTCTTTTTCTTTTAGGATCCTTTAGAACCGCTCAACAATCTGAGGACTTGGTCTGTTGGACCGGCATTAGATAGTTGGCTTAATCGAGTAGGATTCGGTTTTATTGTTAGGATAAGTAGGATCCCTTTTGAGTTAAGGGTAGATAGATGTTTAGTCGAGATTGTGCAAATGTTTTATAGCAGGGATCAACAATGTTTTGTCTTTAATGGCAATTCTTTGTTTATATGCTTACTGGTTTGCCAGTTAAGGGAAAACTAGTATTAGGTAGATCAGATCGCCCAGAACAGTTTTTTCGTGAGGCTTTTCCTAGTTTTTCTGCGGAACGGGCTATTGCGGAAGGGGCTATTGAGAAGGGCAAGATTAGGCTAAGTTGGCTAAAGAATAACTTTGCCAATAGGGTGGTGGACGAGTCTAGTCCTCTGTGGACAGAATATCGTAGGGCATACTTCCTGCACGTCATTGCAGCGTATATCATTCCCGACGCGAGCACGGGTGCAGTGTCGCTCCATTATTTGAGCTTGATGAATGATATGGAAGCCATTGGGGATTATGCTTAGGGGGCGCCTGGATGGGCGACCATGCATTCTTCCTTGCAAACCAGTACAGTCAACGGCTTTTCATATGCTTTGATGGTAAGTAATTGTTTTCGTAACTTCCGTCTCCATTTCCTTTCTTGTGCATATGAATGATTTACTAATAAAGTTTGTATGTGGTACTTATTTTTCAATTTACGAATAAAGTTTGTATGTGTTCTTCCTCTTAGCTCTTTACCATTATGCGCATACGGCCACTACGTGATTTGCTAGTTAATCAGCCCCAGGATCAGCCGGAAGACGAAGAGATGAGGTTTCCGCTACTTTTGTTGTGGTCCCTGTTATTAAAGAAAGCTTTGAATGGGAACAGGAACAAAAATGCAGCAAGTTATCGCTTCATTCTGCAGAACCTTGAGCTCAACCAAGTAAGTTTTCATTTTGAAACCTTTTAGATACTTGTTCTTTTTTTTTTTTTAACCACTTTAGTATTTGTATTTAAACTTGTCATATTTTTTTGTAGTGCATCATCAATCCGTATGAGAGGTTTCCTGCACACTGTGGCAACCAGCTTGCATTGGCTTCTTCAATGACCTATTGCATCAACTTCAAGAAGATCGCCCCTCACGAATCAAACCGTAACTATGCACAGTTTGGTTTCGCAAGCATTGATCCGAAATCGGTTCTTGCACTTGACCCTGTCAACATTCCGAATAAAAACCAAGGGTCCAATTCCTATTGTAAACTTTGATGATGATCCTGCTTTCTCGTCGTGCAAACGGGCATGGCATACTAGGATTGCATTGAGAGGACAGCTGCGAGGTAAGACTTAGCAAATTCTTTTTTTTTTTGTTCTAATACTATATAGACTCATCAGGCTCTACCTATTTTTTTTGTCAGAGGAGTGGGAACTTCAACCATGGATGGATGGGTGGGTGCAACATCATGAGCAGGAGCAACAACATGAGCATGAGCAGCCGCAACAACATGAGCAGGAGCAACAACATGAGCATAAGCAGCAACAGCCGCAACAAGATGAGCTGCTGAACGGTAAGTAATTTTTTTTTTTTTTTTCAAAAAGAACCTGATTAGGGTCACGTGGCTCTACCTGTTTTTTTTTTTTTTTTTTTTGACTCACGAGGTCTACCTGTTTTTTTGTCGACTAGAGATGGAGTGGTCGATGCCAGAGAACGAGCAGCTGCAATAGAATGAGCTGGACAGTAAGTTAATTTTTTTTTTTCAAAGAAACTGATTAGGGTCACGTGACTACCTGTTTTTTTTTTTTTTTCATATGTCTCTACCTACTTATTTTGTATTTTTGTCACAAATGAATTTGATATGCCTTTGAATTCGACATCACCTCCGTCATCATCTCTTGATGTGCCACCACAACAGCCACGACAAATTATTGTTTACACGAGGAGGAATAGACGACCATAACAGCAGGCTGGGGCCCAGCCTGATGTTGATATGCCTAATGTTGATCTTTTTTGTTAGGGCCCAGTCTGTTCAGCCTCCTGTTGAGCCTGATGCTGAGCTTCGAACTCGTTGTCGGCGAGTCCACTAGTAAGGAGAAGGACATGATGGAGGTCTGCTTTAGCGACGTCAAGGTGCCGACGCCGTCAGCACCGCCTGGAGCCTTCTTGAGCTGGCGTCCGCAATTTTGCATCTTTGTGGACGTTCGCTTCTTATCCAAACTCTATAATAATAACAAATAACAATCTTTTTGTTCTAGGATATCTCGTAATATATGGTTTGACCTTATGCTATTAGGATAAGGAATCTTGATTCCATTTAGTGATAGGTTTACAGATTAGAATAAGACTAGATTTTTCTTCTCTATACCGAAAATGTACTCTGTAATTGCCTATATAAATGACTCATATGAATGAATAAGAGTCTGACTGATTCCGTTTGCTAACATTGTTTTGGCCACGATCCTCAGCGCGCGGAGCAGAGGTAAATAACGAACAAAGAGAAAGGAGAGTGTTGCGGGCGTGCCACCTCGCGGACGAGGAAAGGGTGATTGTAGTGGGGGCTTGACTTCTGATCAGGCGAAGGGGGTTTCCAGGTGCCACCTCAGAGGAGGAATTTACGAGCACAAGGCGATCTATACTCACGGAGGGACGCGAGCAGAGCAACAATAGGGAATCAGGGAAATCGGGGAAGAGTCCAGGAGGGCTCTGAAGAAAAACCTAGGCGGCGGCGCTTAGGGTTAGGGTTTTTTGAGAGGCTCGAAAAGGGTTTCAACTAGGTTGAAAGTTTGTTTGTATTTTTTGTGTGTGTTTGAGAGTGTGTTGTGATTGTCTTCGACCCCTTTATATAGGTAGTTCGATTTGCGGCAGAAGAAAGATAATCATAGTTCAAGTCGGATTCTGAAACCCTAATCTCACAAGGACTTTGCTAATCCTGCGTGGGCCGCAGATTCGAACCATCTCGCGGGCCAAAAGAAGGTTTTTTAATTATTAAGGGTCATAGGGATTGGCCTAAAGCATATCAAAAACTGGTGAGAGTCTTCAACGATTAGTGTGATGTACGTGGACTCCGCCTGTTGCTTCCTCGCGAAGTCTCCTACGCGAGCCAGTTCGCCAACTCGCCTCGATGTACTCTGCTTGCCTCACCTACGCGAAGTGTCAATCTCGCCTCGCCTATGGGGAGTCAGCTAGTAATTCCGCGCGAAGTCATTCCGCGTGCGAACTTTGTAAGTTAGCTCGCGTGGTCTATTCCGCGCGCGAGCTATGTGTTCCGCACGAAGTCTTTGCAATTCAACTCGCGTGGTCTCACTGGCAGCCATTACTTGTAAACTTAAAGAACTTGGGCTCGCCGATATGACATGGACCAAGAATTTAATTAATATTCACATAGACATTTACTGTCCAGTAAAATATTAATTTAGGCGTAAACATTGCCCCCCCAGCCTCGAAGTCATGAAATGTCGAGAATGACTGAAGAGGTTTATGTTCATGCTGCTCCAAAGCCACTGGTATTGGCTCGGGTCATACATAAAATGAGTGTGAGTAGACAAGCCTGTGAATAGGCCTTGAAACCCAAGCACCCAGCAAGGCATTGTAGCGAAGCTGCTGTACGGCTCGCCTAGGCACCTTGGACTTGAACTTCAAATGCATTCGCCTGCCCTACTTCTGCATTCGCCTGCTCTTTGCCTGCATTCGCTTGCTCTTACTAGATTCCAAAAAATAGCCTTTCACGAGCTCTTGGTGATGGCGAACCAACGTTGTGATAAACATGGAATGACAATGGCTATGTACTTCGCTGCCCCCCAGTGCGAACCAGTGAGAGACAAACAAAAGAGTCGGCGAACGGCCGTATAAAGCTGGCGAACCAACTTTGAAAATTTGGAGGAGGCCACAGGGGTTGGCCTAGATGATGACTAAGACACACTTGAATTATTTCTTTTATTTAGGGCCTCTGGAATAGGCCCCAATCTTGTACTGGTCTGTTAGTTAGACCTCGCACGTTTACAAAGAAAAACTAATTGCACGCTTCTCCCTCGGGTTGCCCCCTAGTGTGAGGTGATAGAGCGTAAGCGCGACGGCGCGTGACACTAATAACAGTGGTCGCGGGATCAGGAGGAGGGGGGGTCTGCGCGCTCCCAAACACCAGCGATGTGGCGCTTAAAGAAACGACCATTAATAGGATTGGGATGGAGTGTACCGTTAAGGTCGAACAAATGGTATGCCCCCTTAGGCAATATGCGATGAATAATAAAGGGTCCCTCCCACCGCACGGACCATTTCTCGCGGCCTTCGATTTTCTCCCCAAGTGGGAGCACAGCACGCCATACCATTTGGCCCTCGGCATAACTCCGACCTCTAGTGATTTTATTATATGACCGCGCAACGCGCTGTTTCTCAAGGATGAGATTGTTGAAAGCAGTGATGCGATGTTCGTCAAGGTCTTTAAGCTCTTGCCACATTGCCTGGACGTAATCGTCACCAAGCAACTGGTATTGTTCCTGGACACGAAGCGAGGCGACGTGAACCTCAAGGGGGAGGACGGCGTCATGGCCATACATGAGAGCATATGGGGTGGTATCTGTCGGACCGCGCTTGGATGTACGTTAGGCCCACAAAGTATGGTAAAGCTCTAGATGCCAGACGCAGGGGTTCAACTATAGCATCCTTCACAAGATACCGAGGATAACTTTGTTGCTCGCCTCCGCCTGACCATTGGACTGGGCATAATAGGGGGTCGAATGCAGGAGTTTGATACCATAGCCGGTGAGGAATGTGACTACAGAATCCGCCATGAAAGCTGCCCTCCGGTCTGTCACGATGCATTCTGGAATACCAAAGCGGGAGATAATGTTGCAGAAAATAAAGTTGCGGACCGAGGTAGCGGAAGCGACCTTAAGTGGCTCGGCCTCAACCCACTTGGTAAAGAAATCGGTGGCCACGATAAGGAACTTGTGCTGCTTGGAGGAATGGGGATGAATGAGGCCGACGAAGTCTATCGCCCATCCTCGACTTGGCCAGGGTTTAACGATCGGCTGTAACAGAATGTTTGGAATGTGTTGCACTGGTCCGTGAGCCTGGCAATCCTGACATCCTTTAGCGAAAGTAATACAATCCTTGAGAATAATAGGCCAGTAGTAGCCGTGGCGACGGATTAACCAACGCATCTTTGGTCCAGCCTGATGCGAACCACAAACGCCGGAATGCACCTTACGCAGAAGCCGCTTAGCCTCGTTGCCATACACGCAGCGGAAATCGTTACCGTCCTCGCCGCGCCGGCGAAGCTCACCATTGCAAAGCACAAAGTTAAGGGCGAGAAACCGCATTTGCCGGGAATGGGTAGCGTCATGAGGGTGCTCGAGGTAGGCAATGAACGGTAGCCGCCAATCTTCATCGATAGGGTTTAAGGCAGCGACGTCAAGAGAATCTGCCTGATATTGCCCCTAGTAATGAAAGAAGGAAGAGTGCGTCGTTCGACCTTGAGTAGTCGTTCGTGCACGCCGTCTCATAAGCTAAGGCCAGAGGCAATCTGGGCGAGCTCATTCGCCGCGAAGTTGAACTCGCGCGGAATGTGCTCTCAACCAATAAGGAGTCGCCAAAGATTTGAACCTCGCGGACTCCTAAGTCTAGCAAGATTTCCAGTCCGATGATGAGCGCCTCGTATTCCGCCTGATTATTTGTACATTTAAAGTCCAGCTGGAAAGAGTAAGAAAACCGGTCTCCTGCAGGGTTCTCGATGGCTATCCCAGCACCTGCAGCGAGTTCAGTACGCGAGCCATCAAAGTAAAGAGTCCATGGAGTAAGGGAGACTACGGCGACCTCCAACTCGCGAAATGCTGTTAGTTCGGTTGGCGGGTGATGAGCGAGGAAGTCCGCTATGGCCTGTCCTTTAACTGCCTTTTGCGGAACATATTGCAAAGAGAATTCAGACAAAGCCAATATCCATTTACCTATGCGTCCCCGTAGGATAGGGCGGGAAAGCATATATTTGACTAGGTCGGACTGAGCGATCACCACCGTGGTAAAGGCTAACATGTAGTGGCGGAGCTTGCAACCTGCAAAGAATAGGGCGAGACACAACTTTTCCATTGGGGAGTAGCGCGTCTCGCAATCGGTCAACACCCTGCTAAGATAGTAAACGGCGTGTTCCACCCCATTCTCGTCATCTTGTGCCAAAAGTCCGCCAATAGACAAGTCAGCAGCGGCGATGTAAAGCTTAAGCGGAACGCCAGGGCGAGGGGGAACAAAGACAGGCGGGTTCGTAAGATAATCCTTGATTCGGTCAAAGGCCTCTTGGTGTTGTGACTCCCAAACGAACTCGGTTGCCCCTTGGAGCTTGAGAAGAGATGAAAAAGGCTGGACCTTTCCTGTCGCGTTTGAAATGAAACGGCGGAGGAAGTTGATTCGCCCGATCAATTGTTGGAGCTCCTTTTTGGTTGTAGGAGGCGAGCCGTTTATTACCGCCTGCGTCTTGTCTTTGGGGATTTCGATACCTCGTTGGTGGACTAGAAACCATAGGAAGTCGCCTGCCTCCGCGAAGAAACACGCTTGGCAGGATTCATCTTCAGGTGATGTTTTCGCATCCGCGTGAAAACCTGTCGGAGGTCTTCAACGTGTGTCGCCCGCGTCTTGGTTTTAACCACAACGTCGTTGATATATACTTCAATCAGCTTTCCCAAAATATCGTGAAAGATAAGGTTCATAGCGCGCTGATACGTTGCCCCTGCGTTTTTGAGCCCGAAAGGCATGACAACATACTCGAACGCGCCTGCAAACCCCGGGCAGCGGAAAGCAGTCTTGTGGCGATCCTCTTCAGCGACGGGAATTTGGTGGTATCCGGCGGTTCCGTCCATAAAGGACAGCACTTCATGCCCCGCCGCGGCATCAATGAGGAGGTCCGCGACAGGCATAGGGTATATATCTTTGGGCGTGGCATTGTTGAGGTCTCGATAGTCGACACAGACGCGCATTTTCCCGTTCTTCTTGCGGACTGGGACGATGTTGGATAGCCATTCATTGTACTTGGCCACGCGAATGATACCTGATCGGTGCATGTTCTCAATTTCTTCCTTGACCACGATCTGGGTCTCAGTTCGCATGAATCTGCCATCTTGGCGGACTAGACGTCTGTCAGGATGAGTAGGCAGACGGTGACAAACTAAATCGGGGGATAGGCCAGGCATGTCTTCGTACTTCTCGGCGAAACAGTCCCTATATTCATGTAGTAAGGCGAGAAGGTCTTCCTTTTCTTGTCCCACCAGCTTGGCACTGATGGAGAGTAGTAAGGGTTTCTCTGCAGTCCCCACATCGACTTGTAAGGTGGGGTCGCGGACTTGAGGCGGCGTGTAGTCCAAGGCAGCGGGAGCTAACTGAATAACTTCCTCCTCGGTATCGGTATAGTCCACTATCTCGTCTACATACTCCATAGTGGCAACCCTGTCGTAGGCTTCGCGTTCCGCCCAATATGAGAAGAGTCTCTCACACAAGAACTCGCCAGCCTCGCGTGCCTCTTCTGAGGATGTACTATCCATCTAAGGGTTGTAGGGGATCCGCGATGGTGTGAGGACGTTGTAAGTCGTCCCTCGCCTGAGTGAGTCCCCATCGCGTTAAGTTGGAGGCCGTGACCCCATATGGGCGGCCTTTAGAATCGACGCCTTGGACGTCCAATGGGCCCAAGTCAGTATTGTAATAGCGGGCGTCATTGAAGTTGGCAGAAATGGAGAAAGGACGCGGATCCGCTTGGATGAGGACTGCCTCGCTTTTCTCAGTATCCCAGATCATGAGTTCTTGGTGCATAGAGGAAGGCACACAGAAACTTCGATGGATCCAGTCGCGGCCTAGGATCATGCTGTAAGATGAAGCGCACTCAGCGACGAAGAATGTGTAGACCCGTGATGCCGGTCCAACCTTGAGTCTTAAAAATAACAAGCCTAAGGTTCTGGAGACTTGTCCGGTGAAGTTCTTGACTGTCAAGGGAGTGCTTTGGATCATCGAGCGAGGGATACCAAGGAGCCCCATAGTACGGGTGGTGACGACATTCACCGCAGCTCGGGTATCGACCATGATTTTGTTTACCATGATCCCTTCAACTTCAGCTGTGATATATAATGGCCTCATGTGAGTGGCCATGTCTAGGGTTGGAGTGGAGAAAGTCAGAGTCGGCATGCGTGTGACGCTGCTCATAGCTTCCAATGATGGAGCGTTTACGGGTTCCGCCAGGACTGGACCCATCTCACTGCTGCAAGGTGGGGAGATGTCGCAGACATTTTCGCTATTGTCTGGAATATCTGCCGCGTTGCATGTTGTGTTTGGCGGGAGAGCATATCTTTCAGATATGAAAAACACCATCCCGACCTGAAAAGAGAATTGCTCGCGGACTGGGACCAGTGGCGTCTTAATGCTCCCGTCTTCTCCGTCGAGCACGGCGAATGCATTCTCTGTGGGGCTGACTTCTTCGTTTTCAGGCCCTGCGGACCCCTCAACCATATTACAGGTGAATGATTCACCCTGCCCTTCTGCTTGGTCATCTCCCAAGTCGACGCGAGACTCGGAATGAGTCTCCTCGTTCAGTGAATTTTTGCAGAAGCATTGGGCCATGAGTTCCGCGAGGTTGGGGCTGGAGGTGCTACTTTCGACCCCTGGCGAGACGTTACTCTCTGGTTGCCGTGGTCGCCACGCGAGTTTGGCCAAAGGTTGCTTCTTTTCAGCTGTTCGTTCGTCCACGGCTAGAAGGACCCTGGAGTTGTCATCTGCCTTAGACGGAGGAGGGACTGAAATCTGAGACTCTTGCTTGGGTGGTGGTCGGGGCCGACATGGTCGCGATGGTTCCCCTTTTGCTTCAGGTTCCTGGTGAAAAAGCTCCCGAGGACGTGATGACCGAGGCGGCTCGCGGCTTGGCTCAGACCTTGGTGTGGCGCACAGTCTTTGCTTCACTGGGGAAGACGGTTCCCATCTTCTTTCAGCCTCTGGGGACTGCCTACACCTTGGAAGAGGTGGCGGGTCCCTTCGTCATTCGGCTTCCGGCTACTGCTTGGGCCTTGGTGGAGGTAACAGTTCCCTTCTTCTTTCAGGTTCTGATGAAGGCTTGTGCCGGGAGGGCTGTGGATCCCTTCTCCTTTCTGGCTCTGGAGATGGTATGTGCCTAACGAGGCGCGGATCCTGTCTTGGTGCTACGGTGAGGCGACAGAAGACATTTGCCTTTGGAGTGGGATCGTCTGCTACCTGCGCACAGACACGTGGAGGCGTGACAGGTGGTCTTTGGAGTAGAGCGCGCAAGCCTTCAGCTTCTCTCCACATCCTCTCGGGTGTCTGCGCGAGCTGCGAGGGTCGGATGATGCCATCATCGGCCGCTCGCAAGGCACGCAGGATGCTGCCATACTTCTTCTGTAGCTTCCACTTCTTGGATCTGCTGATGGTAACCGGCTTTCCCCCTTGCTGCGTGTACCAAATCCCTTCCTTGATCGCTAATTTAGATGTCGGGGGAATGTAGGGGTCGGTCAAGATACCTCACCGAGGGCTTGAAGCCTCGTTGTCTTGGTGTTCGCTGCCGGAGTCGGATATGTCCATCTCGCTTGAAGCTGGAGACGAATGTATATCTTTAGTCCAGTGTGATTGGACGAAGGTTTCGAGGCGCTTGATCCTCTGTTCTAGCTCTTCGCGAGTCCTGGGACTCATGGGTTGATAGTTGTCAGCTGGAGATGGTGTATCGTCCCGCATGGTAGCTTGGCCTTTATCCTTTCTTGAAAGTCGATCGGGCTGCAGTCTGGCGGCTAACTCCCTTGCTGGGTAGTGGTTCCCATTTTGGTTTGCCAGAATGGTGTAGTCATTCGCCAGTCTCTTGCGGTCCGCGTTGGCCCGCGTTTGGAGATAGGTCCAAGGTTATCGCGCGCTGGCCGATGCGGGGCCAGGCGATGTCAGCAATTGTGATCATGAAGCCACCTTTGTCCTTAAAGCGAATATACTTGAGGTCTAGCCAGTCCTGGACTTGCTCGCGGAGCTGGTAGCAATCGCGAGTTCTGTGTCCCCAACTGTCATGGAACTTGCAGTGGACGCGGCCTTCCTTGTATTCAACATAAGGTAAGGCCCTTGATACAGTGACGAGTCCGCCGTCAATAAGATCGTCTAAAACCTCGTGCGCGAGGTTGACGTTGTAAGTGTATCGGCGAGATGGCTGACGTGTGTCATCATTACCATCCTCTCGGTCTCGCTTAAGTGCTCGGTGCGGATTATCACCCTCTGGGTGTTCGGCCAGGTCCAAGGTGATTCTCCACTGGCCTGGCTTTGGTGCGCGGCGGCGGCTGTTCTCCTCTGGATGGTCGTTCCAGTTTACTTCGACCATACCAACCATGGCGGGGAAAGGATCCACATCCACCAAAGAGGCTGTGCTCTCTGGCATCTTCATTTTCAAGGCGCCAGAGTTTAACCAAGTTTGCAGCTGGTCGCGGAGCTTGACATAGTCTTTGGTGTCATAATTGTAGACGTTGTGGAAAGTGCAATATTGCTTGTCCTTTAGCCCCTCCTTTGGCGGGATCTTGTGGTCCAAACGTACGCACTTCGCCTCGATCAAGTCATTGAAGACAAGATGGGCGTTTTTCGCGTCATACGTGTATGCCTCATATTCGGGTTTGGTCCATGCAAAAGACTGAATGGTGATCCTGCTCGGGTAGGAGAAAGTCGCACTTGGCCTGTTGGATCTTGAACTGTTAGAGGAAGGAGACTCCTGACTTCATGCTCTGCTGACTCATCTAAGTAAGGGAATCAAGGTCAACCTCTGGCTCAATGGTGCCGTATGTTTCCCGGAACAGTTTTTCCATGGTAGGCCAGTCCGCAATGGATCCTGGCTTCAACCTGGAATACCAACTAAATGCAGCTCCGGATAGAGAAGTTCCGAAGAGCTTGTTCCCATATTGGCCGCACTGGACTTTGAAGCGGGCCATATGGGTTGCGGCATCCTCCCTTGTTTCCCCAGAAAAGGTGGTGAACACGACGTTCTTGAACCCATGCGGGAACGGAGATTGCGCCACACTATCAGGGTAGGGGTCGCGATACTACAAGTCAGCGTCACCTTTTCCGGTCTGCTCCTTGACTATGGAGGAGATGAGTTGGCGCCAGTCGGCTGTTGTCACGGACGCGGACTCCGTTCCTTCCTCATGGTTTGGTCATGCAGAGAAACTAACGGCCTGTCCGACATTCTTGGGAGTAGGGCTGGAGTAGGCTAGAAGCGGATCATCTGGTGTTCTGACTCCCTGGCATAGTGAGTTGTTAAATCCCTTGAAGGGAGCAGCAGAGTCATGTGGGAACAGATTTTTTGAAGTTCCAGCCCCTGACATGAACTGCTGGACCCTCGGAGTCCCGACCTTAGGGTTTCCCCTGGCGCATTCATTGGGAGGGATGTACTTGGACGTTCCTTCGTTCGCGCTTGGGCCAGTAGGGTTTAAAGCAGGATTCTTTGGTGCTTGCGCCCTCATCCAATCTTCAACTTCAAGGACCCGTAAGCTCAAACGGTCATGTTTCTCCTTGAAGTTGTCTAGCTTTTCCAGACTGTTCTTGCTTCCAAAGAATGAAGCATTCTGCTGGTCATGCAACTTGGTATCGTGCTCGTCCAAGCGACGAGTCTGTTCATCTACTGTCGCGCGAGTGAGCGACAGGAGCTCTGTATGTTGCTTCACGGTCTCTGCGTTCTGCTTCACGGTCTTCGTGTTCTAATTTAGGTCCTTTTGGATCCGTTGGAGGGAACCGTTGACCAAGCCCTTGTCTTCCCTTACTTCGCCGGCAAACTGGTTGAAGTCTTCAGTGAGTATGGCAAGGTTGTGCTGGTCTGCTTCCCAAAGGGTCTTGTCCCTTTTGGCCTGTTCAGCAAGGCGGTTAACCTTCCCAGCAAGGTCGTGAGTAATGTTTGTCAAACCCTGGATCTGACCCATAAGCTCCGTGAGCATCTGTAAGACTTGCTCCATAGACGGAGCAGAGCCTGTATCTTGAGCTGGCTGAGAACCTACCATGGCGGTCTCACTGAAGTCTGGATCACCAAACTGAGCAAGGACCTGTCCGGGTGTGAGGGATCGGCAAGCCGCGCTGTTATGGGGCTTATACCGTAGTGATTTGTGCTTGAGGCAAGAAAGCTGAGGCTTTCGGTACGGCGCTTCCTCTGGTTTCCCTATGATGTATCGCTTATACTCCCTGTCCCATCGGGTGTGCCAATGTTTTGGCCACGATCCTCAGCGCGCAGAGCAGAGGTAAATAGCGAACAAAGAGAAAGGGGAGTGTTGCGGGCGTGCCACCTCGCGGACGAGGAAAAGGTGATTGTAGCGGGGGCTTGACTTCTGATCAGGCGAAGGGGGTTTTCAGGTGCCACCTCAGAGGAGGAATTTACGAGCACAAGGCGATCGATACTCACGGAGGGACGCGAGCAGAGCAACAATAGGGAATCAGGGAAATCGGGGAAGAGTCCAGGAGGGCTCTGAAGAAAAACCTAGGCGGCGGCGCTTAGGGTTAGGGTTTTTTGAGAGGCTCGAAAAGGGTTTCAACTAGGTTGAAAGTTTGTTTGTATTTTTTGTGTGTGTTTGAGAGTGTGTTGTGATTGTCTTCGACCCCTTTATATAGATAGTTCGACTTGCGGCAGAAGAAAGATAATCATAGTTCAAATCGGATTCTGAAACCCTAATCTCACAAAGACTTTGCTAACCCTGCGCGGGCCGCGGATTCGAACCATCTCGCGGGCCAAAAGAAGGTTTTTTAATTATTAAGGGCCACATGGATTGGCCCAAAGCATATCAAAAACTGGTGAGAGTCTTCAACGATTAGTGTGGTGTACGCGGACTCTGCCTGTTGCTTCCTCGCGAAGTCTCCTACGCGAGCCAGTTCTCTAACTCGCCTCGATGTACTCCGCTTGCCTCACCTACGCGAAGTGTCAATCTCGCATCGCCTCGCCTATGCGGAGTCAGCTAGTAATTCCGCGCGAAGTCATTCCGCGTGCGAACTCTGTAAGTTAACTCGCGTGGTCTATTCTGCGCGCGAGCTATGTGTTCCGCACGAAGTCTTTGCAATTCAACTCGCGTGGTCTCACTGGCAGCCATTATTTGTAAACTTAAAGAACTTAGGCTCGCCGATATGACATGGACCAAGAATTTAATTAATATTCACATAGACATTTACTGTCCAGTAAAATATTAATTTAGGGGTAAACAAACATCTCTCAGATTACTTCTACTCTTTTACTGTCACTACAAAAAGGGAAAAACAAAAAACAAAACAAAACAAAGGTAACAAAAACGGCGAGGGACCGGACTCTGGTCACCAGAGTGTCGATCCCCAAAACTTGCTTCCCGAGTGTCGATCCCCAATTCCAAAACCCACCAAAACCGTAATCCTCCTTCTCATCTCCCGATCAATTCTCCCCAACCCTAAACCCATCTAATCGTTCTCTCCTAACCTGCAAAGATGGTGTTGGCGGAGCTAGGAGGGAGCATCTCCCGTGCTCTCCAGCAGATGAGCAATGCGACCGTGATCGACGAGAAGGTTTTGAACGAGTGCCTCAATGAGATCACCCGCGCACTTCTCAGTCCGATGTGCAATTCAAGCTCGTCCGCGATATGCAGACCAATATCAAGAAGATCGTCAATTTGGAACATCTCGCTGCTGGTCACAACAAGCGTCACATCATCCGGAACGCCATTTTCAACGAGCTCTGCAAAATGCTTGATCCTGGAAAACAAGGGGAACCCCAGCGTCGTCATGTTTGTTGGGGTAGTTAACTGTTAGTTACTTTGGCATGCACGCTTGGTATTTGCATTGACATGTTATATCTGACTCTTTCAATGACAGTGGTCAGACAAGAAAGCCTACAAAGACTCACTACTGAAGTTGGGTGGTCTTTTCAAGAAGAATTTTGAGGTATTCGTGAATCACAAGATTGTATATGTATGCATGTGTGTGTGATTGATATCCTTGATTTCCTCGAGTGTAATTATCTCTTTCCTGTTGTTGTTCTGTTTCTTTGGTCTTTCGATTCAGTGCCTTGGTTTTTCTTTCTTTCTCACCATATACGTGTCAAGAGCATCTGTAACAATTGTTTGAAGTAAAATTTTAGACAAAGAGCGAGGTTGTGGCAGCCAAACTAGCATGACAATAAGATGTCATCAAAATCACATCGCATGCTTCCTCAGGGATATATGCAGAATGTTACCTTGCACATCTTACTAAACTTACTATATCTCAGTAGCATATGCAGGAATATATATATATGTTGGATTTGTAATTACATATCATAGTGTAAAATGCTTGAATTCATGATTATTTATTCCATGCATACCTGGAAAAAAAATATCAATACATAGACCAAGCTCGGCCTTATTTGCATGATTTTGTTCTAAGATTAGTCTCATAAAGTCATAATCATAAACTGTATTAGCTAGGTTTGCCACCCTTTCGGTCATTATGAGAATTGGAGTTGTGTATCTCGTCAACTTAGTTTGCGATGACATATGATCAAAATCATTTCAGTGAAGTGAAATACTGCTAAACCGCAAGCTATAGAACTTGTGCTGTGAATAGGATTAACCTCCACTACAAGATTTTCAAGTAAAGAGGCCACACTTGACACACCACATCTCCACAGATCCTTGATTTGATTTAAAGGCCAAGAAGGACAAGGAATGATTTAACAAACACGATAACGAGGCATGCATATGTTTCAACTGGTCTGTAGATCAAAGAAAACTAGGGCTGCCACTTGGTTTGGTAAATACCAAACCGATCAAAAACCGACCGAAAATTTATGATTTGGTAAACCGAATTTTGGTAATCGAAATCAAAAAAACCGAAACCGAGAAATACCGAAAAAGTTGGTTTGGTTTTTGGTAAATACCGAATTTACCGAAATTCTAATTATTTAAAGACTTATATTTCTAAAAACACACAGACTAATAATCTTATCTCATGTTTTCAATTGTATATACCATTTAGTAAAAAACAAGACAATGAATAGAAAAATTCAACTATACTTGGTAGCATTTGGGTCTCAATTAAAGCGATCAACTTTAATTCAATATTACTTGTTATATAAAAACGCTCTTACCTACTCGTCTTAGTCGATTCATCACACACACACATAGACAAACCCACTTAGATGACATGTAACCGCCCATGTAAAAATTTAGGAATGTTTTTACCTCTCTTGATGATAGGGCTCCTCATTGGAAGCACAAGCGTAAATAGGGTTAGCCGCCTTGATCAAGGTCAAAACATTATCAAAAATACCTAATTTTTCTACCATAGTCGTATTTCACTATATTGATCACATCATAGTTCACAAGGTTTTTGAAAATTTTGCTTCCTCTTTGTAGTTGGTTCACAAAGATGTACATATGCATATAACTTACTAAATAAGTTATACCACATTACCAGGCATGTTGTGGTTCTAATGATTACAATTCACAAAATTAAAATTCGACCGTCTGATGTGATCATTATAGTATAATACAATTATGATAGAAAATTCAATTGTACTCAATAATGCTCAGGTCTTGATCAAAGCGGTCAACCATAATTTAACGTCACTTATTACACGAAAAAGCTTTTACTGCCCTTATGTGACTTATTTTGGTTGACTCTTCCACACACATACTTTCACATAGATGACACATAACTTGTTCATATAAAAATTTGGAAACATTTACATCCTGACTATTTCGGTAGAAAATTAAACCATACTCGATAATGTGTACTGAAATGATTATCTTTTGTATATGTATTATCAGACTCTAGAAACTCAAGTGATATTTAAATTTTATAGTTTTGTATTGTTTTGTTATATTTTGAAAATATATTTGTTATGAAGTTTGGTAATACCGAAAAACCGACATCCGAAGTTGGTAAGATTTATCTCATACCGAAGTTTTTGGTTTGGTAATTGAAAGTCATATTTCATTACCGAAAGCTTTGGTTTTGAAGTTGGTAACGCCCATTACCGATTCGAACCGACCGAGTGGCAGCCATAAAGAAAACAAAGCAGATGTCCCATTTAGGTGAAAACAAAATAAGAGCAATGCTTTGTTAATAAAGTACAGATATTCAAAATGGGACGTATCTGTGGCATATAAGATTATAATCAAAATTATAATCACAATATCAACCATTAGATCTAATAACAACTAACGGTTGAGATTAGTCATAAAAATAAATCTTTTTTCTTCTATTTTTTTTTCTTTAATTCAATTTATGAAATTTATCTAAATAAAAATTGATTATTATTATTCTCCATTTGGACTATAATTAAGAGGAAATAATTCATTTCCTATGAAACTCATTTACTAGTGAGGAAAAAAAACAAATTAAGTCTCAAATATCACGTTAGAAAATTGACTATAGTCGAAAATGTCATGTAATGCACCTTAGACATACTTATTTCAGCTTCTTGTTGTTGTTGTTGTTTTTTTTTTTTTATCAAAAGCTTCTTGATGTTCATACCATAAAATAATCTAAGTGCTTCCATACATAATCTCATAAGTTTTTCAACGTCTTACGGTAGGTATCATCTGATAACTTTTTTTCTTTGAAGAAAAAGAGGTAGATGATGATGGTACTCTCTAGTAAATAAGTTTCATCTGATATTTATTTTTTCTTTCCCTTTTTTATCTAGTAAATGAGTTTCAATAATAAACCATTAACTTCCTGTTAATTGTATTCCAAAATAAGAGTAGGTAATCATCAATTTTCATTATGTTTTTAATAGATAGATTTCCTTAACTGATTTAAATAAAAAGAAAAGAAAAGATAATAAAATTTAGTTTTTATGACTAATCTCAACCGTTAGTTGTTATTAGATCTAATGATTGATTTCTGGTTATAATTTTGATTATAATCTTGTATGTCACGGATCCGCTCCATTCAAAATTAGTCCATAAGAATAATCAAAAGATGTAACAGTCATAATGCTAAACCTCACTATCTATGCAAATTGTGAACAACAAAAGGGGAGGACAACCTTGTAGTCTTAAGTAGCAGTTGCACATAGTTTCACATATATGTTGGGTATGCGTTAGGATGATGGAGAGTATTACCCAACTGAGTAGCAAAACATATGTTGAACTTTCGGTTGTTATATTCTGCTATCCTGAATTTATGATAGCTATAACCTATCCTCAGTTGCTTTCATGCATCAAGCATCCCACACAATCTACTAGCAGAGAGATAGATACTAGATAGAGACAAAGGCAAACATATAGAAAATGAGAGAGAGAGAAGGTTTTGAACGAGTGCCTCAATGAGATCACTCGCGCTCTTCTCCAGTCCGATGTGCAATTCAAGCTCGTCCGCGATATGCAGACCAATATCAAGAAGATCGTCAATTTGGAACATCTCGCTGCTGGTCACAACAAGCGTCGCATCATCCAGAACGCCATTTTCAACGAGCTCTGCAAAATGCTTGATCCTGGAAAACCATCCTTCACTCCCAACAAGGGGAACCCCAGCGTCGTCATGTTTGTTGGTTTGCAAGGTAATAATGCTTCTGTTTCAGCTACTAGATGTTTTATGCTTATTGAAATGTTTTGCGATCCGATTTGAAATGCATGTGTAGTACTTAGATATCTTTATGATTATTC
Organism: Fragaria iinumae; assembly: GCA_009720345.1. NCBI lineage: Eukaryota > Viridiplantae > Streptophyta > Magnoliopsida > Rosales > Rosaceae > Fragaria > Fragaria iinumae. The sequence goes on from CM019121.1 coordinate 27,215,184, forward strand.
GTGTTGCTCGTAACGTAATTGAAGCATTTGGCTGGTGTAGCTTGTGTTATTATGTCATTGTTATATGCCGCAGGGTTTTTGTTTTTTAATTTGAAATATGTTCATGTGTTTAGGGTCTGGAAAGACTACAACATGCACCAAGTATGCTTATTATCATCAGAAAAAGGGATGGAAGCCTGCCCTGGTGTGCGCGGATACTTTCCGAGCTGGTGCGTTTGATCAGTTGAAGCAGAATGCTAACAATGACAACCAGCCAGAGCTTCTGCAAAAGCTTTTACAAGGGACCTTCACGCTGAGGATTATGTATGAGCAGTTTCAGAACCTCCTTCAAATGGGTCCACTTCAGCTTACATCAATGCTTCCGGCTGCTGAGTTAATGCCAAAAGGTAATGATAAGGAAAGCCAGGCCAAATTAAAGCGGTACATGACCATAATGGACTCGATGACGAATGAAGAGTTGGACAACACAGATACAAAAATCATTACTGAGTCTCGGATGGTGCGAATAGCACGAGGTTCTGGTCGTCTAGTAAGAGAAGTGATGGAAATGTTTGAAGAGTACAAGCGCCAGGCTAAAATATGGAGGAGCGGAATGAAAGGACTTAATTTTTCTAAGAAGGGACCAATGAGTCAACTAAACCGAAGCATGAATGCACAGCAAATGAGCAAAGCCCTACCTCCTCAGATGTTGAAGCAGATTGGTGGCATGAGTGGCTTACAGAACTTGATGAAGCAAATGGGTGGTTTGGGACTTCCATCATAGCTTAGCAACAGCATCCGTATTGTTGTATCAAAATGGAACTTCCATCATAGCTTAGCAACTGTTTATACAGAATACAATACAGTGAAAACTATGTGTGGGGGTTGCAAAGAAAGAACAGAAAAACAGTGAATAATATTTCATGGAAGATGTAAAGGAGAAAACTAGCCTGAAAACCATACACAAAGACAACAATCTTCAAAACACGGCTTTTCTTTGAGGAGCTATAGCCAGATTGCTTGTATACAGATTCTGACCCAGATCCAGTTTCCAAGCCAGGAGCCTTTAACACCAACAAATGTCTCAAGTAAGAATTTTCACTAGTAGTTGCACTCATGACGCGCTCGACAATAACAATAGGAGTGCTTGATGGATCTCCAAATATATGCAAGTCTTGAATTGATCGATTGTTAATCTGCATTTAAAAAACACAAGACTAAGCTTCTTATTACAATAACAGAATCCAGATCCAAAAGCCATAACAAAGTCAGGAAGGGATTTGATGCGAAAGTAAAACTGCAAAAGCTCACACCTTCATTTGTGCAAGTACTTCATCTATGAAGCTCAGCACGGGTAGCAGCAATCTGTGCCGGCTGTAGATAACAAAGTCAGGTCCATGAAACATGCAAATTGGTCAGAAGTACTCTACGCACACTGCAATTAATATTGTGACTTAAAAATGTTGGACATCTTTGTAGTTTGCCTTATGAAATTATGTGATAATGAATGGTTACATCATCATTCAGCTTCCACAAAGTTGGAGTTCACCACTATCGGAAGACTCATCAAACCCGCTATCTAGAAAGTGATGAGGCATCTCAGCCTTAGAGTAAACCATCTATATTGACCATTCAGCTCTTCTATCTTTAGCCCATGCAAGTATTCCAGTATCTTTGTTTTGTGCAACCTGTAATGAACAAATATCACCATACAAACAAGTGCAGATGATACAACAGATTTATCAGACCAGATATCACCATATATTTTTCCTAAAAGTTAGATCAGAGGGATCATTTATCAGACCAGATCAAGGGCAACCATTAGTCTAACTAGAATCATGGATGTTATTAGTTTTTCTGAACCACTTAAGTAACCACAGGGACAACTTTTCGCTTAAAAGGTAACAATGGTGTGTGTATTGCAAAATAACTATCTAACAGAGAAGAGACCTGTAATTGTATCAGACAAACGGGAACCGTTGGTAGGAACTCACCATGTAAACGTGGTTCGCCTACTTGGGTTTTCTGCTGAAGGAGGGAAGCGTGCTCTTATTTATGAGCTCAGGCCAAACGGGTCCCTAGAGATTTTTATTACATCTAAAGCTAATAGCACTTCATTTGATTGGGAGAAACTTTGCTACATCGTCACAGATTCACAGGTATAGCAAAGGGAATCGAGTACCTTCACCAAGGGTGCGACCAGAGTATTCTCCACTTTGATATCAGGCCTCACAACATTCGGTCTGGCTAAACTCTGTTCCAAGGAAGATAGTGTTATATCTATGACTGCTGCCAGAGGAACTGTAGGCTACATTGCACCTGAAGTATTTAATGGAAACTTTGGAACTGCCTCCTACAAATCGGATGTGTATAGTTTTGGGATGCTAGTGCTTGAAGTTATTGGAGCTAGGGAGGAAATTGCTCTTACATCTAGTATTGAAGGAAAGAATCCCAAGTAATCAGGATTATGACTATGTGATATTCTGTAATTAGCTGTAAATGTCATTTACCATTCTTGGTCCTATAATCGTGGATCAAACATCTATGTATTCTGTATATATGTTGCGCATTGCTGCAATGCTATACAAGAAATACAATTTCTTCTCTTTATCAACTTCTTTATGGTATCAGAGCAAATCGATTATGAGACCTAATCAAGAAATCAAGAAGATCAAATTGGCAGGAGACGAAGACAACAAGCCGGTGGTTGAAAAGAACAAGGAATCGGCCTCAGCTTCACAGCGAAATCCTGAACCATGGGAGAACTCCAATCCACTATTTCTCCATCATTCAGATCAACCTGGCGCAATTCTCGTGTCACATTTTATTGTTAACTAGCTTTTTTTCTCTGAGTTAATATGTTCGTTTGAATTCTAAAGTCAGTTAGCCGATATCAGAATTTTCCATGAGACTTGTTGTTTTTGATAAGAAACTTGGTAGAAACTCCATGGTGGTTATTGGTGAAAAACTATGTGGATTTCTCAGATGTTTAGACTTTGGAATACATTGAAAGTTTGGAACACTTATAGTGATCAAATTCTAACTAATAGCTAGAGAAATATTGAAAATATATGTTCCCAAAAAACTCTTGAGACATTGGTGTCACATGATCATCTAGTGATCCAAATGATCAGCAGTACACCTTTAGCAGACATGTATTAGAACAATATTGGTGAAGACACTACTTTATAATCTCAACTTGAAGATGTTGTTGTTGGTTCTGTTGAGTTGAACCAAACGGATTTGAACTTGCTTTGTTATCTAGATGTAAGAGCAGTTTCTTTCCTAGCTCCCAAAACTATATACATTTGATTTGTAGGAGACGGCTCCAAAGTTTCTGCTAAACACTTCAAATGCTATGTAGCGTATGGTTCCTCTAGCAGCAGTCATAGATATAAGAATGTCTTCCTTGGAACAGAGTTTAAGTAGTAATTCAAACTTCCAGGTAGACATGTAGTATCTTTAATAAAAGAGCATTTTTATTTTGCTGCCTTGGAAGTTACATATTTGGAACTCAATTTCTTTATTACTGCCTTTGTAATTTTCGAAATGAGTCAATGCGTTTGATTTGTTCATTGTGCACCCGCCCTAGCTGTTGCCTATTTTTGTTGTTCTGTTGGCATTGGTCCTCCGATGTTATAAAAGCTGCTATAAACTTGAAAATTTGAGTCCCAACAGCTTGTTTTGTCTTTGCAAGTTCTTCTTGTTTGGTCATACTGTTTGGTTGTTCTGGGATGTAGCAGCCAAAATATTTTCAGTGTAGGTATAGCACAGCGAATTAGTATAATGAATCCTTGTTTAACATTTTTTACATTAAAGTTAGAACAGAACGTATTTTGATTTAAGCTGAGAAAATTATGATACATGATATATGGGGACCTAGCAACCCCGTAGAAAAAATCAACCAGGATAAAACATGTGCATAGTTGTCAATGGAAATACCAGTTCCACTTGAGTTTTTTTCCGAATTGATCATATCAATTGGGCAGATTTCAAAATGAAAAACTTGTTAAACAAGAATAAGATCAAGAAGATAACGAAGAGCACTACTGACCAAGAAAAACTCTACTTCTATAACACTAGCTATTGCCATAAAGTCTAGACAGAAAAATCCTGAAACACCAAGAAACTAAACCAGTTTTGTGTTCTTAGTAAAGGGTGAAAGTGGAGGAAATTTAATAGTCATTGTCTTGCCTGATTATAGCATCTCCCCTTGCTCAATCCCATACTCTTTCATCAGCTGAAAGTAACGGGGCCCCTTTTCAACCAGCCCGGCGTGGCTACAAGCATAGAGCACACACAAAAACGTAATGAACTTCGGCTTCATCCCACCGCTTTACATCTGCTTAAACAGATTAAAAGTCTTCTCCGTGTGCACATGTTGCGCGCAGGCTATCATCATCGCATTCCACATTCCAACATTCGTAACAGGCACCTCATCAAAAACTCGATAAGCCCCTTCAATGACTCCACACTTGGAGTACAACGACAGCAACGAACTCCCAACAAAACTCGTCTTGAAGCACAAGCCATGTATCTGCCTTCCCAAATCATGCAGCGTCCAACTGCCGCGGACCCTCACAACACTTGAAAATGTAAAATCATTAACGTTGAAATCCTCAAGCAACGCTTGCTTAAAAAGCAACAAAGCCTCCTCGGCCTCCCCGGCTTGAGTATACCCAAAAATCATCCCACTCCAAGAAAAACCACATTCTTGTGAGGCATTTCATCGAACATCTTGCGGGCATGTCTAATCTGCCCACATTTCCCATACATGTCAACCACAGAACTCGCCACAAACAAATCATAATGGTACCAAGTCTTGACTGCAAGACAATGTATGGACTGCCCACATCAATGAATTCGAAGACAGATGGATGCATGCATTATAGATAAACGAAACAGGCAGACACTCGGGCAGGGCTATGAGGTACCAATTTGGAGTGTTACATAATTTTTATAACGGATTGTTAAAGTCACGTAGCCCTGGTAGGAGTAGTAGAACACAATCTATTGATTACCAAAGAATTTGTTGAAACTTGTCGATGTAGTAGAAATAGGTTCCACCTAACAGTGTCATAATGCAGAACAAAGAAAATAGTTCAAATGCAACGAACTAACCATTTAGAGGTAAACTGTAGGACATATCTTGTGTGATTCTCTCTCCCAAGAAGTATCTATGTAGCGGTTTCGAACATCTAAAATTGAAGATTAAGGTCATACTAGGAAAGTTGATATATTATCGCAGAATGAACCCAGAGTAAAATAAGTAAGCCTTAGCTGCTTAGCACCTTCAGGTTCACGAGTTAGAGATCGACTACTCATTTCTTGTAGCATAGCATTACTATGCAGCCTTTCGTGTCTACATGATAAGGTGAGGAATGGTGCTTCCAATATAGCCTGAGGACCAACTGTAATCCTGATGAAACAAGCACAAACAGATCATAACACAAGAAAGCAGAGAGAATCAAAAGAAAAAGTAGCTTGAATAGTATGTTTTGATAAAGAAACAACTGATATAGGGAAAACAGTTGTAATTTCATTGCTTAGAAAAATAGCAACGAAACTTGGAAAAATAGCAATGAAATTATCATCCATTGAAAATGTTCCTTGAAAAGATCTATCCCAATTCCCAACTGAATTAGGAAAGCAGCAAAATCCTAGTAAAGTATTGAATTGTTATAAACTAAGAATATGAGAGAGAGATGATAGAGAGACAATATGTGGGAGGAGGTAGAAGTGTATCATTCATTCTCATTAGACTCCTTTATTTATATATGAGTAAGGTTTACATCATAAGGACATAAGTAATGAGTATTTACATGGACATCCACATAATTATAATATTTACAACATGAATCACAAACTTGAAAATCATAGTCATGATGTTGAAGCTTCAAAACTGAAGCAAAAAGAAAGAAAATGAAGACAGAGAAAGGGAAAACTAATTTTGGTATATCTCATTTTTGTTAGAAACATATAACTTATCCATATTTATATTGACATTGACCATCTACGTTGACTTTGACATCGATTTATTGGAAAATTGCAAGCAACTAGAGAAAATAAATATATTTAACCTATTTATATGTAGATAAATGAGCTTATAGGAACTAAATTAAGCTTTTAAAGTCGACCTAGCGTTATGCTAGAGTTGGGAAAGCACCGCCTACGGCCTCTCTGTACCTTTCTTCATTTTCAATGGAGTACCTCTCTGGCACCGTCCTCGATGACGTCACCTGTGTGCATGGCTTTGGTCTTGCCTCCCTATCCGTCACAACAAGCACGCTTCTCGGCAACGGAAACATGATGTCCTCCTCTCGTTCATGGTGGTTGGGGTGGAAAAAAGTTTGTGTTGAGTGGTGGGTTCAGATCAGTTTCAAGTGTTGATCATCTCCGGCCGAGTCGAGCACGCCTCAAAGCAAATTTGTGGGAGAGATCTGCACCGGCCACGAGAGGGCGTTTATTGGAGTGGTGGTTGTTTGATGTGAAGGCGGTTGGGAGATGGTTATTTCAGCGACCGGTTTCGATGATAGGTTTTTGTGGAAATTGGGACTGGTTCTCGTCGATTCTTTTCAACAATCCCCTCTACTTTGATGGGATATGCTGCAGCATATTGGCATATGCAAATCGGCTGGAACCTAGGTTGAGGTCGAAGGAGGGAGGCCGGGTTTGTGCCGTGGTTTTCAGACTTATTCAGGCGGCGGTGATTCGACTGGAACCTAGGTCGGGGCGGATCTGGGCTCAGCTATGTGTGCTGGGTCGGATCTGGATCCGGGCCTGGGGCAAGGTTTGGGTCTTTTGATGAAAGACTCCTTGATAGGATATGAAGTCAATCACGAGGATGACAACGCTGGCGGTAATGTTCTTGATAATCAAGAATTCAACAATGGTGATGGCGGCCTCAATGTTGTTGATGAGTATGATGAAGACATCAATATTGAAGGCATCCATAATGTTGAAGAGATCTATGACGAGCACAATGGTGATGAGGAAGACATGCATCAAGATCATGATGATGGATATGATCATGTTGAAGACAACCAGCAGGATGGAGAACAAGTCGAGGATGAAGTCGTTCCAGTTTTGATAACAAGTAGTTTCAGGGCATACAAGATCGACAAATATAAGGACAAGCTTATGGCGTTGCAATGCTTGGGGGACCAATTGTTATTTTTAGAAGGAGGCTCTTTTTCTCTTCCCGCTAATGATTTCCAAGAACTAGGAAAGAACTGCATTTATTTTGCAACACATTTTATTCAGGAATGGGAGTCAGCTGCTAACACAGATACATCTCCAGAGATTGGCAAATTCTATTTAGATCCTGGAAGCAATGGGGAAAGAAAATGGCCTGTTCTAGCTCCAAGTATCGTCACCCCCCTGCTATATAACCCTACATGGTTCATCACATATTTCTAGCTGATTACATGTTTGTAGTGATGTATCGATCAGTGTTTGTTTTTGGTTTGCTATTGTTCTATTTGTGTTTGAAAAAAGTCCTCTCGCATGCTAATCGTTGAGCTCCTATACAAATCTATTCGTGTGATTTGGGCGGTAAAATTATGATCGTCAGGATGGCAAATGCATAGTTCATAGACCAATATCATTGCATATCCCCCCACCCAGTCTTCATGAAAGTATGCAAAAGCAGACACAACTCCAGGAGAGAGATCAAATCTTTGCTTCCAGGTTTGACAACAGCCGAGTTGAAGCTTCTGCCGACCACTCGATCATGATGCATGTCGAGGCTCTTGAGGCTACCATATGGTATGAGCTCATAAACCAAGACTTGCTCAGCACCATCCATGAAGTTGAACTAGCTTTTTGTATTGCAAACAACCCACAGTCGTTCCAAACGCAGTTATAAAAGGATTACAAAAACAGTGAATCCAATTGAGAACTTCTGCAACTTCCCCACCGGATGAGTAACAGACCCTTTATAAAGATTTACAAAACCCTTTATACCTCCCAACAACTCAATTTGTGTCAGCTCTACAAATCTGCTCTTTGTAGCTGTAACCTGTTTTTCTCCAAACCCAACATTCACGCTTCTCCTCTACAAGGAAGGAACTGAAAGGAAAACCTAAAACCTACAGCAGATTGTAATTCGATACACAAATTAATTGGTTCCGTTTGGTTAGCTATCAATCCTTGATCATAATTTCGTCCATGCTATTGCTCTAGGTTTACATGCAACTACATTGATAGTAGCAACTTTTTGGTTACTAGTTTTAGTAACTCTTTGGTTACTAATCTGTATTATCAACAAATCAATTCAAACAAAATACTAGACACAGCACAAGATCTATTCTCAAATAGTACCATCTCAGTCCTTGAATTGAATAACCAAAATTGAAAATTCCAAGTGACATTTGAACAACTGGGTTATCATTTTTCAAGAACCGAGCTGTAAATGGTAAAATCCCTCAACTTTCCCAATTGGGTTTTCACCATGAAAAACAAGACGGGTAAAAACGTTGAAAGGTTGTTAAAAGTGGGTGACCGGCGAGGCTCAGATTCGCCTTCTATCAGACAAAAGAGAGGGAGGCAAACCCGACCTTCCACGGCTGCGAACACCGGGAGCCGCCTGTGGGTGGAAGGACAAAAGAGTCATTTCCCCCAACAGGAGCAACCGGGTCGCCCTGCCAAGTAGAGACCGGGTCGCCATTCCCACCGTCTGGTTTAGACAAACTGAAATGAATCATCACCGCCTCCTGCCATTCGGTTTTTCGAGGAAGAAGAAGAAGAAGAAGAAGATAATGAAAGAAGAAAAAAGCGAAGAAACAGAGAGAGAGAGAGAGAGAGATTGTCACAGGTTGAAATCATCGGCTCCACAATCATTCAGAGAGGGCCTCTCTCTGAGAGCAAAGCCTCATTCTTAAACTAATGAGTGTAAAACCCTAGTCTCCAAAGAGTTAATATATATACTGCTGGGAAGGGGGTATTTTGGTCAATTCCACCAAAGCTTGAAAATTTGTCACAAGGTTTTGGTATACAATCAGAAGGCTCATCAAGCAACCATAATGAGAGAACCACATTTTTTTAGTTTCCATGCTCTGAAAGAATGTACTCACCAAGTCACCATCATTGTTCAATGCGACAAACAATGAGGCTCGTGAAGCAATCGAGTAGGCATATCGATTACTAGCAAGCTCATGAGCTGCTGCGCGCTCTTCAACTGCGCCCATCGACAGCATTCTCCATTTTCTAGCTTTAAGCTTATCCCCGTCAGCTGTGAAGCAGGCAATGAATCTCCCAGCTTTCCTTCAAGAATATTAAAGGACTTGGCAGCTGGCACTATCGAGAACTGTGAACTTCTGCCCATCACACAGGACTAGACCAGAAGAAGGCTTGAAAAATACAGCCAACTTATGCAGGAAGGTAGTCTAGCCACAGCCATTGGTACCCATCAGCACATGTGCTCTATTACCATGGACAGTAGCATTTATATGTCGCAAGAGTTGCGGGGACTTCTTCATGAAAGAGACACTGTTAGTCTGTTGGGAAGAAGATGAGGGAGCAGGGGTTCTCTGAAAGACACTGCAGTCTATGGAACAAGTTAACCACACCTAATGCTGCACCTCAGAAGAGGATGTATAGAAGTGATTAAGACAAATCTGAGTCCAGCCAACAGAACCAAGTCCCAACTAAAGAGATCATCCTGTAACAAGTATATCAATGGAAAGAGAAACAAATGAGTTTCTGCTTGAAATAATTGATTTGAAACAGAAGAAAATGAATGCATGATCAGAATGAACAAGTTCGTAGGACGTAAACACTAGCTTACTTATAAGCACTATCATCATAGCTCCACAATCACAAATGAATTACGATTACAAAACACAAGCATCTGAATTAAATACAGAAGACTGCAGAATAGAATAAAATAAGTGTGACAACAAGCATGACAGTATCTCAGAACCCCAAACAAACTGACTGAGCAAAATCTACAAATCTCTTATCAAATCATTCCAAGACTAGCTACTACATAACAAGAAAGGAAACAGAGTTACAGACAGATCTGGAATTTTGTTAGAGCCTCATTTAAACAGGGCCATAATTGTGTTCTCTCCTCTTGTGTAGTCCTCCAAGAATCACTAAATATATTCTAATATTCGTCTAGCTCCAGGAAACCATTGCCATTGGTTCTTTTTTAAACAAGAAATGATGAACAAGCTTGGGCCAAGGTAGTTCATGAAACAAATCTTGGCAAATTTCTGATGCAACTAATTGATTCAAACCAGATCCAGCACTCAATAACTCAACAGATTTTCACCTTCCTAGTTCACACCGAGGCAACTAGCCATGACAAAAACAAAATAATTCTGAAATCCGGAAACCTGAATTCAATGGTGCCATGGTGGAATGGTGAGGGCCATGGAAACCGGCTCCAAATTAACAATATAGAGAATTAACCTCAGCAAAGGTCATGTGATTTCAATAAGTAGAACCAACATGGAATTTCCTAATCACAAAATCTAGAGCTTATAGATGGGAACACATCTCAAGGAACATAATACTATCTAGCAGGCAATGTTAAGTAACTAGCAATACAGGAGGCAAAGTATGGGAAATGAATGTATCTTTGAAAATATGACTACATTCTCCTCCTAAAGAGACACCTGATGGCTTAACCACAAAGTGGAAGGATATGATATAATAAGCATTGTCGCACCCAAAATCCAGGTCCTTATCCGCTGCCTTCTAAACAGGGCCATCTGTTGTCAATTTAAAGATCACTCTAGTCAGTTACATGACTTGCATCTAATAAAAAAAATATTCTGTCTTTCCCTGTTGAAACTAATGTATACGGCAATTTCACAAAACACCAATTTATCTATTCCAAGTTGGATAACAATTATAAGGAAAAACCCTAATCCAGAACCAGAAAACATATATTCACACTTCACATAATACATTGCATATCGATGTTAAATTCTAAAAATAGGACACCAAATTCAAAAGGAACTTCTGGCTTGCACATGTTAAATTCTGGAAATAGGACACCAAATTCAAAAGGAACTTCTTGCTTGCATATACCAATCTCAAACTATGAATAGCAAGTGTATCTGGCTTAGACTAGTTGTCAAGACCCACCCCGAATTTCACTCTGAAACTCGAAGTAAGTCTTGCGGGAAACACCTCCAAGGAAAATTCACCGAAAAGCTAGGTAAACCTCTTTTGAAAATGGACAACCCTAACCTAGAAAACTAAAGAGTTACTTTTCTAAATATTATTGAGCAACCTCCAAATCAAACCCACAATTATACGAAAGTGAGAATATAATTACAAACTTCGTATATTCTAAAATACAACATAAGTCTTAGCACACCACCAGAAAAATTATACGATAAACCCCAAAGAATATTCAGAGCTACTATACACTAGAGGAGCAGGAAAATACCCTAATAGGTTAAACAGGTAACCTACTGGTGAAAGGTGGTTGAGAAATGGGTAACTATGCCTCGTCGTCTCATACTCGTACTAACCCGAACTCTGCAGACTGGGCATTTTTAAAACGAAGAGCCCAGGGGAAAAACATTCGTAAAAATTAGAGTGAGTGGACAAAAATAAATAAATAAAATATTTATTAACATTTATGTTTTCCCAATTTAATTTCTATAAAAATTACTGCATGCGACAGCTCAAAAACTGTCAAGTATCTGACTAGCTCTGGCTAGTCTCCAAAACTTAATAAAATACAGCCTCTCAGGCTAAAATATATATATATATATATATATATATATATATGTATGTATTTACACTCGCTCATACTCCCTATATAAATTAATAATAATCTATATAAGGCTACTACGCTCGGGTCCAACGCTCACGTCACGCCTTAATGCGGCGATACACTACACCATTAAGGTAGACAGATGGGTGTATAAATATGTACTCATACCCCTTATATGAATTAAACACTCGTATAAGGCTACTACGTTTGCGTCCAACGCTCACGTCACACCATAATGCAGTTATATACTATGTCATTAAGGTGGACAGACACATATCGCTAGCTAGCATTTATATACATACTCTCCTTAAAAAATATATTATAATTTACCGAAAATCTCATTTTCGGTAACTCACCACAATGAGTAAAATCGTCAAATAAAAATAACGTCAAATAGTCAAACCAAATAAACAATTGCATGCAAATTATTTAAACCAAAAGTTCACTCACAAATTAGGCCTAAGCCTGAAGTCGGTCTGAAGCCTCTTCTACTCAAGCTTCCTCACGTCCTGATCCAAGAACATAATTAAATCTTCAACTATATACCAACGCTTATATAAAAATAGGCAAAATTAAATATGGCCTTATCTACTCTCATTCTTGCCCAACTTTGCAAATCTTAAAATTGATACCGTCCAAATTTCACCACAAATACCGGCGGCCTTAAATCCACCTTCTACGGTCGAAACAACAATAATCTAACGGCCGGATTCTATCCAAATTAACGGCCAAAATACCAAACTTCGAAAAATCCCAAACCTATCCAAAATTCCTCCAAAAATTCTTAAATTCACATCATTAACCTCTCCTTAATATTCCACATTTAAAACCATAAAATTTCCCAAAACAGTGGCGGCCAGCAGCCGACTCCGGCGACCTCCAATAGCTACCAAATTTTAACAACATCTTCCTCTCAATCTCCTCTACAACTTTCCTAACTAGCACAAACACCAATTCCAAGCCTAACTATGTCAATCGAACAAAAACATCTAATAAGCCCTAGAATTTCCTTTACCGATTTCTCCTTACCTAGCTCAAGAGGGAGGAAATCCTTTGGAGGGGTTGTTGCACGGGAGGAGGGTTTTCCAACGAGCTAAGCCGCTCCGGCTATGGTGGCCGGAGAAGCAATTTCCGGCGACGGGACAGTCGGCTGCTAGAGGCGGTTTCCTCCCGCTCGGCGGCGTCCCGCGCGCAATCACTGGCTCGGGAAGAGAGAGGAAGCGGAGGGGGTCCGAACGGGACCGGTCCGACGGTCTCTGGTGGCCGGACGGCGGCAGACGACCGGGAAGAAATTTCGACAGGGAGAGGAAATTCGAGAGCGGTTGCGGGGGAGAGAGAGAGAGAGAGAGAGAGAGAGAGAGAGAAAAGATTTTTGGGCCTTTGACCAAAAACAAGGGCCCGGTCCAACTTAAACATAACCTAACTCCAAAATTTAACACCCCAAAATAATACCCCAATAAAACTTACCTTTTTAATTGATAACTTTTCCATGCTAACTCCGATTTTAACGCATAGCATGTCTACGAACTCGTAATAACATCCTCTACGACTTTCATGAAGAAAGTTTTCCCAAATTCCAAACAGAAGCAAAAGTCAACTTTGGAGTCTTAAATAGTAAACGGTTACTTAAAACGGTAAAAGACCAAAATATTACCAAAGTAAATAACCGTAAAATAACTTAAGAACCGGGACGTGACACTAGTATTCCTACATCTAGTTGTTAATGCAGACAAAGACTTGTCAGGGTGTGTCTGTATGGGTGAGAGAGACTAATGTATCTTCGATGCATGTTAAGCCTTTACACCAACCATAGTCTTAAAACTTGCCAGTGAACAAGGAACACTTCCATACACTATTGACAGATCACTCAATCTCACGATGGATTTTAGGGGTCTTCAGTATGGAGAAGCTACTTAATCTCAACCATCAAAATTCATTACTCAACTTCAAATCAGTGGTGCTCCAAGCTCAAGAAAAATTAAAAACACAAAAACAGATAATGACAACAGTAAGATATTCTATACCTGAATCTTAAACCTTGTTTCCTCCCACGTCTAAACCTGTCAACAAAAGGTAGCAGCATCATCGACAACAAGTGAATATTTCAAGGGAGGTTTGTCCTTGAATCTTTGAATAAGATTGCCAACACCAAAGCACTTTCCCAGGCAAGCAATAATTCGGTGACGTCCCCGAACTCCATCAGGCGGTCATCACTTCCAACTATATTTACCTACTGTTTGGTTTTACCACAGGAGTCTTTTAGTCAGCAAAACCTCCTTATATCTGGAATATACAAGCTTGTATTCAATTCTCTCAAATCTCTACTCAGAACATTCGTGCATTTTCTTCTTCCCCTTGACGCCGCGGTGGTCATCTAGACCATCTCATTGGCTGCTTTATCCTTCTCCTTGCTTTTCCTCCACAGTTTCAAGCTCATCTTGGTTCTCATTTTCTTGATGATTGATTTTGTACATCTCAAACTTTGGTACAACTTCTGATATTACCAGATTCACAGCCACAAGTCACAAGTTTCTAAACCTCATTGTGAGGTTTGGTTAGACAAAAAGTTGTTCTTGGGTATGACCATATGTAGCCCATGTATTGGGATCAACTGTGTGTATATTAGATCTATGGACCAATCTCAATCCAACTACACCCTGGTGGTGTCTTCAACCCCATCTCTCTCATTTCATTGCGTACCTTATTAGAATCATCCCACCTATCATGTTTAGCATAAGCATTTGATAACAGAGCGTAAGTTCCAATGCTCACTTTTGCACTACTGCGGAGGCCTTCTCTGATCCTCTCAACCATCTCCTCATTCCCATGAATTTTGCACGCATTAAGCAGTGCTCCCCAAACAGGACCATCAGCTTCCATTGGCGATTCTTTAATAAAAGCCTCTGCTTCCTCTAAAAGCCCAGCTCGACCATACATATCGACCAGACACGCATAATGCTGTGTTTCAGGGACAATCCGGTAAAATTTCTGCATTGCATCAAAGAACATAAACCCTTGATCTACCAGGCCAGCATGACCGCATGCTGTTAACAACCCAAGGAAGGTTACACCATCAGGAGAAACCCCATTGACTAGCATACTGGAAAAGAGCTGCAACACGTGGATGCCATGGCCATTCATGGCCATGCCACTTATTATAGCAGTCCATGAAATGATATCTTTGCACTCTAGGGCCTTAAAAACCGAAATAGCCGTACCCAAATTGCCACACTTGACATACATGTTGATCAAGGCATTTCCCACATTGACATTCACCATGAGATCTCGTCGAGTGCTGATATAGTAATGCACCTGCTGACCTGAACTCAATGCACAAATCGAAGAACATGCTGACAATACATTGACAATGGTAGCCTCATTAGGCTCAGCTTCCCCGCCCTGCAACATTTGTTGGAAAAGTTTAACTGCCTCTTCACAAAAACCTCTTTGTGCATAACCACCCACCATGGTAGTCCAAGAAATCACATCTCTCTTGGGTATGTTGACAAACAGATATCTTGCACTCGCCAAAGATCCACATCTCAGATAGAAATCCAAAACGGCATTGTCCAAAATCAAATTACTTTCATGAAAGTTCCTCAAACAATAGCCATGAACAGCTTTACCAAACTTGACAGCTCTTAAAGTAGAACAAGAAGACAACACAGTCACAAGAGTAGTAGGATTAGGCTTTACGTCCATGGAAACAAACTTCACAATTGCTTCCTCCACAAACCCACACTTGGCAAGACCCGAAATCATTGAAGTCCAGGAAACAACATCCGGTAAAGGTATCAAATCAAAAACATGGGCAGCAGAAACAATGTCAGATTGGATTACGTAGAAATGGAGCAAGGAGTTTTGGATGAAGGTATCAGATATGTGACCAGATTTTGTGACGTGGGCTTGGATTTCTTGACCTTTATGAGGTGAATGGAGCAAGCAGCATGCCTTGAGAGCATAAGTAAATGTGTAGTGGTTATGGGAAGTTGGGTGGTGGAGCATTTGGTTATAGAGAAGAAGGGCATTTTGTGGTGCTGAAGAATTTGTCAGAAATCCAAGCCAGGGGTTTAAAACTTGGGGTTTTGGATTTTTGATGAGCAGCGCATGGATTTGGTTTAGTTTTCCCATAGCATGTGGCTTAGGCTGGGTATACTGACTTCTTTACTGGCGATCACTCTTTACCTTGTTTTTGCATACTTCAGATCTTCTTCCAGTTGGCATTAAGATTGATAATTCAAAAAGTTTTCCTGCCCAAAACCACACAACATAGCCAGGTTGAATACTAGGGACTGAAACTGCACAAAGAACAGCAAGATAAATGGAGTGATTAGCAATACATACAAAACACTATCATCCCCAAAATCCCAAATACTCATAATAATCCTCTATGTTAATGAACATCATAATAATCCTATATGTTAATGAACTCAGTCCAGGACCAACTAATGACACCTAAATATTGAAAATAAACAAATCCAATATACGTATGCACACCAAAATTAAACAGAGATGATGACAACTGAATATGTTCATCCCAAAATATCAAATGTTTCCAACCCAGAGCGCAAAGCTGCTTTCAGAACCCAAAAGAATATTATCACAAATCCTTTGACCCAGAAAGGAAGAACAATATACCAACTTTAAATTACTATCAATATTCTGACAAAAAAAAAAAAAAAAACAAAGGCTGCCATCTAAATATTTCACCCATTTACACTTCTGTCTCTGTGTGTATCTGCCACCCACCCGAGAAAAAAACAAATAAACAAACAAACAAGGAGATATTAACAGAGTTATAATCAGAAACTATTCTTATTAGCAGAGTTATTAACACATATCCAAACAAGAAACTATAGCACCAACCCACCACAAAACAGAGTTATTAGCTTATAAATCCTGACCTTTTCCCGCGTTATTTCATAAAAAAAGAAAAAAATGCAAACTTCAGTAGTAGTATGAAGTTTCGCGCCCCCATCTTCTCCTCTCTCTCCCTTCGGGAGGAGACACCAAAACAGTCTCCCCACTTACGTGTCAAACGCCCTTCTTCCCCTTTTTGCAGCCGCAGCGCCTCACCGCCACCTCCTGCTTTAATGAGCCCAACCTCCCTCTCTCTCTCAGAGCACCTTACCATATAAGCAAAAAGGCTGACCATCTAAACTAAGCAATTGAACCAAGCATTCTTCCCCACAAAGCAAATCATAAAGAAAACATTGACGAATACCTCCACTCCACACCTTTTCAAAGTCCAAACACACCCCATTCTAACACAAAAATTTCAAAAAACCCACGCACTATATATTCACACAGATTCATACACAGCATTGTTATGAAGAGGCTTCAGTTAACTAAACTAACCAGACGTCACACCCAATCCGTGAACGCTTCGTCGTTTTTCTCGACGGCTGGCTACTCCCGCAGCAACGCTTCCTAGACGAGCTCCGGATTTCGTCGGATTCGCCGGAGACTTCAATCAAGGAGGAGCGTCAGAGGCATTTGATCGAACAGGTTCTGTGCCACTACCAGCAGTACTTCCACGAGAAGTTCCTCACCGCCGAGGAGGACGTTTTCGTCATTTTCTCTCCGCCGTGGCTCAGCTAGTTCGAGAAGACCTTGCTCTGGCTCGCCGGATTCAAGCCCACGCTGATTCTCCGCATGGTGGAGAGCGCGGTGGAGGATTTGAGGCCGGAGCAGGCGACGGAGCTGGACCGGCTGAAATTGGAGACGCGGCGGAGCGAGAGGGAGCTGTCGGAGACAATGGCGAGGATCCGCGCCGCCGATTCTGGCGACGGCGAGGAGAGTGGGGAGGTTGATGGAGGGTCAGATTTCGACGCTGGATGAGGCGATGCTGATGCTGATTGAGAGCGCCGACGGGCTGAGAGGGTCGACGGTGAGGAAGGTGGTGGAGGTTTTGAGTCCGAGTCAGACTGTGAAGGTTTTGGCGGCAGTGGCTGAGTGTCAGCTCAGAATTCGAAGTTGGGGATTGCAGAGAGACCAGCAGAGCTGACCTTTTGGACTTTTAACAGGGGTATTATTTGGGCTTTTGGGGAATTGGACCGGTTGGAATAATTTTTAAGGCCCAACCCAATTCTAATGGCTATTGAGTGCAAGCTTGAAAAACCATAGTCAAGAGCGCGGTGCTCTCTGATGTCAAACTCATGTATTTTTTGAAGCCCAATTCCTTTATTTTTTGATACCCAGTGTTGAACTTGTGAGGGAATTTTTTATTCTTTTTTTGGCAGTGCATCTCCGCACAACCTCCGAGATCTGGGCATTTCCAATTCTTACTCATAAATTAGTTAAAAGAGAAGAGGGAAACCTTGTACCTATCGATTTCCACAGAGGATTTTGTTCTGAACAAGGAACAAAATTTTATGATGAATTTGTGAGAAAAGGAGAAGAGGAAAAGAAGATGAGATCGATTGAGAGAAGGCAGCGTCTGGGTATTGGTAGAGTGTAAAGAGGAGATTCAGGCAACGACACCCTTCGGTCTCCGGCGAAAACGAGTATGGATCTTCAGCAGTTTTATCTGAGTTTTTGAGAAGAGGAGAAGACGATGAGATCGATTATGAGAAGGCAACCAAATCTTATGTTTATAACCCTTTAATCCGACATCTGGCAATTTCTGCAAGCAATACGAAATCACATATTGGCATTTTAACTTCTCCTAATGGTTTTAGAATTTCTAATTTGTTTTTTGCTGATGACCGTCTTCTGTTTGGACGAGGTTCTCCTACTGCTGCACAAAATCTCAATCAAATTTTAAATAAGTTCTCTAAAGCTTCTGGCCAGCTCATAAACTATCATAAATCTACGTTGCTTTTTTCTAAAAATGTTCCTAATTCTTCTAGAACTTCTATTTCTGCAATCCTTCAGGTTCAGTCAAGAACTACTATTGGTCCTTACTTAGGCATTAATAATATTATCTGCTGGCAGGATCCTCTCAATTCGGAAGATATCATTCTAAGGATGCAAAAAAATTTGCAGGATGGAAAACAAATTCACTTTCCAATTATCTCAGGTATGCCTAATCATATACTTTCATGTTTTAAATGTCCCTCAAATCATATATCTCATATCGTACTGATATTGATAAAATTAGTCGTAATTTCTTTTGGGGAAATGATTCTTCACCCCCAGTTGCTTGGTCCTCTGTTTGTACCTTTAAGGGCAACTCCAACCATTAGTCCTATAATTGAGTCTTATATCCATTATAGACCTCTTGTGGCACTATTCATATAATACTCATTTTTTCATCTCCAACAATAAGTTCTATTGTGAGATCATATATTCACTTTAGTTGATTAAAATAAGTTTTGAGTACTATGTTTATGAATATAATATTAAGTAATATGTTAACCTTATTAAATAAATAAAAATCATCATTTTTATTTTTATCACAAAATTTTAAAAATAATAGTTTGGCACCGTCGTTGGTGATAGTGATCCAAACTTCGCAAATAATAGCTTCTTCATTGTGCCTCCATGATTTTTTTTTTTTGCTCATTTTTTCTCTTGAAATAATTGAAGAAGGAGATAGTGAATAAATTGAAAATGTGCAAGGAGAAGATTATTTTGGTGTGAAGAATTTGTGAGATCTTTGGTTCCTATTTATAGACTTGCTTCAAAAAAAAAACGATCTCTTCATTTTTCAAAATATTTCTGCTTTTTTTTTTTTTGAGGTCAAAATGAAATTAATCAGGTTGAAGTTAATAGGCCATTGATATTTTGATCACAAATCTGGACCATCAGTTTTTTGTTACTAGCATTGAAGTTTCCCAAAGGTCACAAGGAGATAGCGTTGAAGACCTGGGCCCACAACAGTTTGAAATTAGAAACAGCAGCGCATAGACGCGCGTTCCCCTCACCCCGCGTTGCCACAGCCTGCGCGTTCATGATATGAGCACAAAATGTTATGTTTATAATGTGTTTCCTACCCTATTTAGCTATGATGTTCTCATAATAATGTCATTTCTAACATGTTTTGTGATTGTAAAGGACATGAGAGCATAAATCAAGAAAAGAATGCTAAATCATGGAAATAAGAGAAAAATGTAGAAAAAGACAGAGAAGCCTTCTTGCAGTCCAAGGAAGGGAGAAGAAAGGCATAAAGAGCTTAATTGACAAAAGAAGGCCCAAGTAGTACAAAAATGCATAAAGCCCAAAGGAATGCCCAAGTAGTCCAAGGATGGAAGGGAAGGCCCGAGCAGCCCAACAAAGGGAGGAGAAAAGTCAAACTTGTGGAGCTAGTCCCACATCATTTTTGAGGAGAAGTTCCACCAAGATTTCCTCTATATAAAAACAGCCTTGGACACTTCTCAGATCATCTCGTCTTCACACAAAAATCAGTGAAACACATTAGCCTTCCTTCTCCTTTTCAACTCACCTTTCCAGAAAATAAGCAATTCAAGCTGGCACCTTTGTAGGACTTCTCCAGAAGGCTGCCGAGAAGCATCAGGCATGTGTGTTCCTTTGAACATCTCAAGCTTCCTTGAAGATTTATAAAGTGTAACTCATGTCTTGTTTCTTCTATCTTGTAATTGTTCTTTGTTTTCTTTTATTAGATTTCAAAGTTGGAATTGGCTGGTTGTTAAAAACATGAATAGGTTAATTTTCAGAATAAATTCGAGCAAATTTCAACTTGTCTATGATAGCATGTGATTCGTTTTATGCCTTGTTGATTTCATTAAATGCATAGTTTTGTTTGAACTAAACTCTAATCTGCAGGTTAGTGTTGCTATGATCTATACTAAGCTTCTTCAAGTAAGTGTAGATCTCTAGTAGTAAAGGTTATGTAATAATACCCAAGACTATGTGTTACATGTTTGCAGGTTAAGCAGCTTCTTGTAAACTTGGGCATGTTCAAATTCAGAATTCTATAACACTTAATGATTCATGTTTAGTGTAGAATGGTACTTTGAGTGACACAGAGTAACGATCGCAGCCTTTGTGTAACAGTCCGGCCCAGTCCATTGAGATATTATCCGCTTTGGGCCTAACGACCCTCACGGTTTTGCTTTTGAGGTTTCACCTCAAAACACGTCTCAATGTAAGGTGCTAGCTCTGCACATATAAGCATAGCAACTTGTCTCCCCCGGGCGATGTGGGACGGATGCACCTACTAGCTTACTTGCCTAGTCAGGTCATCACAATCCACCCCCCTTTAGGGCACGACATCCGCGTCGGCATACTTCCGGCCGGGGACAGGCTCTGATACCAACTGTAGCAGCCCGGCCCAGTCCATTGAGATATTGTCCGCTTTGGGCCCAACGACCCTCACAGTTTTGCTTTAGAGGTTTCATATAAAGGTGGCTTGGGCATTAGACCTATTTTAAATCACAGTAAAGCTGCTCTTGCAAAATTAGATTGGAAAATCCTTACCAAAACTGACAATCTTTGGGTTAAAATTGTCATAGCTAAATACCTTAGACGACATTCTTTCTTTAAAGTTACTACCAAATCTTACAATTCAACTGCTTGGAAAGGTATTCTTAGCTGCATATCTCTTCTTCAAGAAGGTATCAGATGGATAGTAGGATTTGGTTCACAAATTAATTTTTGGCTCTTCAACTGGGTTTATCCTTTTCCTTTGATTTGGTTCCTGACTTTTTAAAACCTCTTCTAAAGTTAGATGAAACTGTAGATACTTATATTTCGAATGGTTCTTGGTCTATGAATAACTTACATGGACTTCTACCTGATGACGCTTTCCAACACATTGCAAGTGTCCCTCTCTCTTTATTTCCTCTAGAAGATTCTTTTGTTTGGGGACCAACTGGTCATGGTGTTTTCACCATAAAATCTGATGCTGACTTACTTCAGGCTAATTGTACCTCTCATTCTAAATCAAAGGCTCTTCTTAAAATGTGAAAATTATCTATTCCTCCAAGAATTAAAGTGTTTGCCTAGCAACTACTTAGAGGACGTCTGAAAACTAAAGACTTGATTTATACTTCTATGGCGATTGATAGATCTTGCCCTTTTTGTAATACTACTTTGGAATCTACTGATCATGTTTTTAGCTCTTGTGTCTTTACTTCTGAAGCTTGGTCTGCTGCTGGCATTCATTTTGATCCAAATAATACTGGCTTTATCCACTGCCTAGAACAATTCATTTTGCAATCATTTAGACCTCAGAATATTCTTCCCTGCCAAATCTTGATCCTTTGTTATAGTATCTGGCATGCTAGAAATAAACTTATTTTCAGCCACTTCATAAAACTCCATTACAAATTTTCTATTATGCTGCCACTTTACTTTTTGATTATTGTGATAATAGTTCGTTTAATTTACACTCTTAACTGTCTTCTTCTCAAATTATCAAATGACATTCCCCTCACTGCCACGTGAACGACTGAAGGATGAGGAGGGGTTGCATCAGGAAAAAGAAAATCCAAAACTTATGAGGTGTTGCATTGTAGAAAACAAAACCACAAACAGACGAGACCATAACTATAAAGGAATAACAGAAAAAATTGTTTGAGGGTGAACTCAGTACAGTAAAGAAGACTTAGATATCTACTAGATTGATAGGAAAGATGTCTAGATTGCAAAACTCAAACCCTAAATCCAGATCTGGCGCAACCTCTATGATCTACTTGGTTTCCTTTTGTTTTTTTTTTTTTTTTTTGAAAACTTGGCCCAACCTATCAACCTTCTATCAACCCACCTTTTTTATTTTTTATTTTTTTTATCACAAAACAACACAAAGATCCGAAGGATTACGTGATAATCTGACTTGGTTAAATTTTGACACATGAATTTATTACAAGTAAAATATAAACTAAGGTTTTCTATATTTTGTGAAATGCCCGTCATGGGTATTTTATGAGTTTGACCTAGGGTTTAAGGTATAAAATTTAGGGGTTAGGGTATAAGGCATATGGTTAGGGTATAGGTTTAGGGTATAGGGTTTACGGTTTAAGATTTAAAAAATCAACAAGAAACTCAAAATGGTATTTGACAAAATCGCTTAAATAGTTTTTCATCATGAAAATCCAAATGTCAAAATTTAAAAAAAAAAAAACCACGTCAGACTGTCACGTGGTTTTTTGGGAGCATTGAAATTTTTTACCAAAAAAGAGTTCTTGTTACAGAGAAATTTCTCCAAATAACATTGCTAACACGAGCCATCTCCCTTTAAGAAATAGTGGTTCACAAACTTCTTACAATAAACCAGAGCTAACGAAGCAGCTAACCGCACTGTCATCTCATAGACAAAGTCATGATCGTAGTGAAAGATTATAATTATTGTGAGAAGAGAGCCTCTGACTGGTCTCATACACACGGCTAATTCACCTGTAGATAATTAGGTGTAAAGTTAAACTATATCCATATTGGATGTAAATTATATTTGTCCCTATCTCAAAAGCTGAAGGCCTACCCTCAACTGAATCATACTCATATTAATCTAATAAAATCACCTGTATAAGATATAAATAAAGCATATTCCGTTCTAATATAAATCTAGATTATAGTAAGAAATGAAAAAAAAAAAAAACAAATAAATAAATAAGGATTAAATTCAGTTTGCCCCATCGTACTTTAGGTCAATAATCAGTTTGCCCCATATCTTCTTTTTTTTAATAACGTTGGTCCTTGAAGTTCTATTTCACATCAGTTTAGTCCAATTTTTGAATTGCCCTCCTTACCATGACGTCATGCGCTGAGTTGTCCGCGACACAAAGGCCCAGTTTCTGACTTAAAAGGGCAAAATAGTCATTTTATCATATACCAAAATGAAAAGAACAACATACAGGTCATCATCAATCCTTCAACTCTCTCCGTTTCTGGAATTTAAGTAACATAATAACTTAACTCTGTTCCAATGCTACTGCCAAGCTCAACCAAACCCAGAATATCCCAACTCCTCCATTCTTAATTAAACCCCCCTGCACAATAATTGAACACTACTAAAATCCCAGAACTCCAACTTCTTCAATCTCACCCCAAAATCAAAACTGACTATCTCATACAAATTCAGTATACTAACAAAGTCGGAAACCAATTCCTTCAACCCCCACCGCCGCCGTGAACAACGTCACTCACGGCGGTCCTCCTCTGCCTAAAACCCAAATTCTCCCAAACATCACCAAACTCAATTCCAATTATATACAGAGGTAGAGCTCGAAGAGAAGATCAAGGTTCATACCTCAATTGCCTTCGACAGTGGCCGAAAAACACATAAACTCGCCAGAAAACTGCTTGAACTTCAATTAATCGATTCTCAGTCATGGAGGCTCATATGAAGAAATCGAGACCAGATACAGAACGGGGATGGCGAGACTAAGTTATCCACACCAGTCACGCTCGTCGCCGTGGCCGGAATCAGAAACATGATCGAAGAGGCAGTCACCTTCTCTCCTCCGATTCTTTTTCAGCAGCGCTCCTCCATGAAATCTGACAAAACAGAGACGTCGGGAACGGCGAGAAGAGGCCTTGGCCATCAATGGGACGCAGAGAGACAGTCGGACGATGGAAGGGAGCGCTGAGCTCCGTCGCAGCTCTAGACGTTATATTGATGAGGGCAATATATGATAAAATGACTATTTTGCCCTTTTAAGTCAGAAACTGGGCCCCTATGTCGCGGACAACTCAGCGCATGACGTCATGGTAAGGAGGGCAATTTAAAAATTGGATTAAACTGATGTGAAATAAAACAAGGACCAACGTTATTAAAAAAAAGATATGAGGCCAAACTGATTATTGACCTAAAGTACGATGAGACAAACTAAATTTAATCAAATAAATAAACACACATGTGAAACTGTGAAAGTTGCGGGAATTATTATTATTATTATTATTTTTACTTGACAATGAAAGTTGTCGGATTTGACCCTCGCCCTCGTGATCCGCATGAAGAGAACAGTCCAAAGTTCTCCATTCATGATATTTTGAATTTTTGATAGATCATTGAAACGTATCGTAATGTTGCTTTCCTAGTCCTAGAATTGTGACCCCCAACCGGCCAACCCCCCCCCCCCCTCTCTCTCTCTCTCTTTCTAATAATAGAGCTTTCTTTAAGCATATTTTTCCATTAATAGTTTATCCACTTTGTGAAGAAGACACCTCACATAAATCTTGTATCTAGTATTAGATGCTTATCATTATTTTTCATTTTTTCCTTTGCTCAAACACACGTCTAGTCCACCCATTTAAATGGTTATTTGTTTCGATAAAGATCATTATATATATCTTCGTCCCATTGAATAATAAGGAAATTGGTAAAAAAATGAACCTTGGATTACATGTTCGAATAATTGCTCTTAACATCTTCCTTGTGTATTTAAGTTTTCTCATTTATATGTATATGACAAAAGAGTTGCATCATGCAACTCTTTTTTTAAGAATCAATTATTAAAGATAAATATAATTTATTTACAAGTGAAATTATTACATCAAACAAGTTGACAACTGTATAAGAACATCATATAGAAGATTGTCTTTCTTGACTCGGGTTTTTTTTTCTATAAAATTTGCAGCTCTACAAAACTCGTAATAGCGTATTTAGCAATGCAAGATACTTCTTTATCAAACTTTATCCAAAGTAGTTATAAAGTCAATTTTAATTAACCATTTTAAAAATATGTATGCATTCGTCATAATTGAGAGTATGATCTCGCTCTCTGTACTTAAAAATAAGGTAGCTAAAAGTTCAACCGGATAGTCACGTAAAAAGTTAAACATGTTTCTAGAGTCCAAAATAGAAATCGATCTAGATGAACTAATGATATCTAATTGGAACAAATAACTCTTTTCCATGATTATTCTTTAAAAAACAGATGTTTCGAATAATAAATTACATTGTAAGAAAGTAGTGCGGACACTATAAAAGTTTTCCTAATGATAATAAAATGTCTTTAAATTAAACCTCGGCTTACGGATTACATAAATGATATATCAGGTACAGCTATACAGGGACAACTATACATAAACTGCTCTCGACTCTAGAGTGGTAACTTGGTTAATCTTCATCTTAGTTTGTTACCAAACAATAAAAAGTAAAAATAGTGAGTTACAGCTGTTACACCGTGACATTGTAGCAAAAAAGAAAAGAATGGGACCGAATTCGTTTTGTCCTCCGGAGGTGACAGCTGCCACCGGTGACACCATCAACATTTTCTATTAGTGTGTCGTTTAGCTCCAACTAACAATAGTCTATTACACATTTAGCCTTTCGGTGCAAAATTCCTGGCAATTAAGGACAAGGACAAACCTTCCTCCAAAAATATAAAGCCAACTCAACACAATAGCCGACATTTAGCCCTACTTCCAATCATCATTTGCCATTTAAGCCCCAAACCCCAATCATTAAGGTCACTACCCCTTCCCGCTTTTTCTTCCCCTTTCCCCGTAATTAACCCCCAACCCCAGGGGCATTTCCGTATCTCCACCCTCACATTATTTTTCCCACTTCTCACACTTCACCTCACTGTGACTTCATAACTGCCTACCCCGCGGCCCAATGAAACCGCCACCTTTCCCTCCCTCACTTTTCTTCTTCTTCTTCTCCTTCTCAAATTCCCAGAGAATAATTCTAGAGAGAGAAAGCGGCCCCGCCGGAGATGCCTACGCCAGAAGCGGACCCGGAGCGCCACCACCACCACCACCACCACCACCGCGGGAGGACTACCAGACCTCCGGCGGCGGTGGTTCGCCCGGCGAGGCCGTCGCTCCGGCAACTTTTCCGGGTGGCGTCGGTCGCTTGCGGAATCCAATTCGGCTGGGCTTTACAGCTCTCTCTGCTCACTCCCTATGTTCAAGAGCTCGGAATCCCTCACGCTTGGGCCAGCGTCATCTGGCTGTGTGGGCCGTTGTCCGGTCTGATAGTCCAGCCCATGGTTGGACACATGAGCGATCGGTGCACGAGCCGGTTTGGGCGGCGGAGGCCGTTCATCGTCGCCGGAGCGGCGTGTATTGCTGTTTCGGTTCTGATCATCGGTCACTCCGCCGATATCGGGTGGGTGCTCGGCGACCGCGGCGGCGTGAGGCCTAGGGCTATTGGAGTGTTTGTGTTCGGGTTTTGGATTTTGGATGTGGCCAATAATGTGACCCAGGGGCCTTGTAGAGCTCTGCTTGCTGATCTCACTGGTATGCCACTTCAATTTTGTTCTTTTAAGCTTGATCACCTAATATTTCAGTTATTTTCTTCTCATTTTTTTAATTTTAGGGAATGAGATTTAAATTTTCGCAATTATATGTTTGTTTTTGGATGTGCTACTGTTTTTGAAGAAATTTAGTTATTGTTACTATTTATAGCATTTAGGTATCTGTTAATAATTTTCAGTTGAATAAGATGTAGGTGAAAATCCTTCATATAAGTGTAGCTTCTGTTTTATCGGATATCTACACCATCTTTAAACTTATATCAATAATTGATATGTGTATATATTCATCTCTGAATTCTGATTACGGAATTGTACACGAATAATAAGGGTCTGTGCTGATATGCCAAAAATAGGAATTAGTTGTTTGACTGACATCATGGCATGACAAGGCCAGTGAGTATGATAATGTAGCTCACGAGTCTGGGAATGGGTACAAGACTGAACTGCTAACAAGCAATTGTCACTCGTTCTTGTTTGAAAGTTTCTTTATTGTAATTCAAAATTCTGACATAGCGTCCATATCATTAGCGTCTTACTTTACGGAAGACACTTTCTTATTGCTGGTTAGTCTACCTTACCCCTTAAGATGCTAACAAAAATCTTGTTATTGAGACTGTAGTTGCCGATGTGCCTTATGACACAGCTCATTGGTGTCTGATAGAGGTAATATCTCAAACCAGATTTTACATCAACTTTTGAAAAAAGAAGAAGAAAGGGATTCTCATCTTATCTGCACAAGGTATAAAGGTGCACTAGGGAGAGGAAAATACTAGCTTTAGACACATTGTATGAAGAATATCCTGTATATCATTAGGAAGCTCTCTGCACTTGTGTGTCTCTTCCTCTAGGAGTATGTTTATTTAAGGGCGACAGAAAGTAGTTTCATCACTCTTCAAATCCATGGAAATGGTATATTGTCATCCTCATGTTACTGAGTTTAGAATTTTAGAAGGAAGTTTTGATCAAACACTAGGATTGGTTACAAGTTACCACTATCTAGCTTGCAATTTCCACATTCAGCATATACTATACAAGTTGGATGGTAAAATCTTGTTGTACTTCAACAATTTCCTTATGGATTTTAGATAGGAGTTGATGATTTTCTGTGGTTGTTGAAGTGAAATGAAAACATAGGTAGTCTAGAGGTTTCTAGTTTAAGTTCTTGGAAGATCCATGTAATTTGTTGTGTAAATGAGTTACAGATGTTGCACCTGTATGTGTCCTTGTAAATGAATAACTTAAAATGGACCAATCATAACAGCTGCAAATAAGTGCATTATTTTTAACAAGATAACAGTGGCACTTTTGTAGCTGAAAATTACCAATAAGTACCGTTTGAGTAGGAAAGTGCCAGTTGTGTCAATATTTTCATTGATCTAGGACCAAACATAGACCTAACATTTAGAAATATTAGGCATCTGTAGGTTCCTCTTTGTCTAGGGGCACCTTATGGTATAATTAGCACTTCGGTAGTAACTTTACCATGATAATGGTTGAGGAATTGTTGGTGCATCAAGTATTGAAATGGTGTGGAGGGATACCGTCTAACATGAGATTGCCTCACTTTAATCTTGCATGCATGATAATGTCTTGCTAGTAGAATCAAGTTATCAACTAAGCTTAATTGTGATAGGTTTTGTTTCTCTTTGGGTTTGATTGTTTGAGGAGCTGGTGTTATTTGTGCCTGGAGACTTTTATATTTTACGGCTTGTTAACCAATAGTAGGTGTGTTTGCTAGTGTGTTCGGTGCTCATGGTAAATTATCCCTTTACCAACAATTATTAATTTTAAACTTTTGTAGCCAATGACTTGTTGCTTGACAAGAACTTCTAAGTTTGCAGTTTTGGGTTATTTACTTATGTATTGCAAAATCTGTCTCCATAACAACGGAAATGTCTTTTCTTTTCATGAATCCAAGAGTTATTTTGAGTTGTAAAAAGCATGTTTAATTATAGCATGTTTAATGTCAAGTCAGTTCAAGTAGATAAACCGAACCACAGATAACACCCCAATGCTATCCATTCTCCATAATAGAGCTGGGTTTAGGGTTTGAGAAAGTACCATTATGTTGAGAAAGCAAACATTGGCATATGTGCTAGATGAACGAATCTCCAGGCGAACTAATGCACAGAGATTATGTACACAGATACAATTGTGATTTGTGATTCCAGAGTCTTTAAAGTTGGTAGTTAATGCTTGCAATAAGTTACCTTTTCTCCCTCAGCGTAGAATACACTATTGATTAAAGAAGATGGATACAGGGAGAGATATATATAGATGCTTGGTCTCTTTGTGAACACGACTGTGATGAGAACTCAAAAGATTATTAAGTCAGTAACCTACGAACTTGTATGTTATCTATTAGACATCCAAATGCTGGGAATGAACAAACTTTAACACTAAACAACCAATAGCACTTATCGTTTTTCATGATTTCTCTCTTGTTAGGAAAGGACCATCGAAGAACTCGAGTTGCAAATGCTTACTTCTCTTTGTTTATGGCGGTTGGCAATATTCTTGGCTATGCAACTGGAGCATTCAGTTACTGGTACAAGGTTTTCCCGTTTACACTTACATCCGCATGCGATGTTAACTGTGCAAATCTCAAGTCTGCGTTCATTATTGACATAGCATTCATCGCACTCACAACATATTTGAGCACATCAGCAGCTCAGGAATTACCTCTGGGTTCAAGCGACAGAAATACCCCTTTTGCTGATGAAGAGCCAGGGCATTCCAGCCAAGCTGAAGAAGCTTTCCTCTGGGAGCTGTTTGGGACTTTCAGATATTTCTCAGCGTCTATATGGTTAATCCTACTTGTTACTGGTCTAAACTGGATTGGGTGGTTTCCATTTCTTCTGTTTGATACTGATTGGATGGGTCGAGAAATTTATGGTGGTGAGCCAAATGAAGGGAGAAATTACAGTGATGGGGTTCGAATGGGAGCTCTTGGTTTGATGTTGAACTCGATTATGCTTGGTGCAACCTCGTTGCTTATGGAGAGGCTTTGCAGGAAATGGGGATCTGGTTTTGTGTGGGGGATTTCAAACTTTATCATGGCTCTTTCCTTTCTTGCAATGCTTGTTATTACATTTGTGAACAAGAGTATTGGCCATGATTCACCTCCACTTGGGATTGTGATAGCTTCACTGGTTGTTTTTACAATTCTTGGAATTCCATTGGCGGTAAGTTCTGTTCTCTCATTGAATTTTCTATTTGCCAATATTTGATTCATGCTAAGAGGCGTATATGGATTATATTGGAGAGAAATACAAAGATATAGGAAAATCATATAGAGGAGATTATCCATTTCCTTTGCATAGTATAACTTATGAAAAATGGATTACTTCAAATTAATAGTCTGAGGGGTGCATACCAAGGGTGAAAGCTGCTTACATTGTATCTCACATATGAAATTGATTAAATAAGAAGGCATAATATTGTTTTTGTTCACATTAATAATATGCCTTGGGTATCAAGTTGGAGTACTTTGATAAAACAATTGAGGAATACTTTAATAAAAAGGCATAATTTTGTTTTTGTTCACATTAATAATATGCCTCGGGTATCAAGTTGGAGTTATTACCTGTAAAATGACCTATAATCCACTCAACGTTATCTGTCAATATTGGAGAAGGCCTTTCACTGCAGACTGATTATTTAAATTTTATTTGTTTTCTGAGAAATCGATTATGAAATTTTTTTGCAGATCACGTACAGTGTTCCATATGCCTTGATTTCTTCTCGTATCGAGTCTTTGGGACTTGGCCAAGGTAATTTGGTTTCAAAGTATTGATTAGAGACTTAGCAGTAGGAGTTCTTATGCCGATGCTTGGTTGTTGCAGGCTTATCAATGGGTGTACTGAATCTGGCAATTGTAGTACCACAGGTATGGCTGCTTTATTTCCATCTTGCAATGAATGTGGATCTGTGTGCTCAGAGAAGATATCATTATTGTTGAATATGTGCACAAAGTATTAGTTTAGAGTTGTAGGAAAGAACTATGGAGGTAAAGATATTTACATTAGAGGATTATAAGCATTTTCAAAATTTAGATTTGTAGGCCTAGGCTAGTAGTATTGCCTCCTTTCTTTTTGGTGGAAGGTTCTGTGCATTGGTTATCTATATGCATATCTGTATGTCATTTTCTTTCTACTCTTTGCCCCTTGCAGCATATGGAAAGTTTTTCATTCTGTCAATTACTTTGCAATGTGCTATGGTTTCCAAAAGGCACTTAATTATTTCACAAAACTAGCAGATGATAGGACTCGTGACAATATATTTGAAAAGGTTAGTTCAAAGTTCGTAGTCATATATATATATCATACATCCATGCTCTTAAATTAGGTATTCAGAAAGCGGTTGGATGAGGATATATATATATATATATATATATATATATATATATATATATATATATGTATATGTATGAGGTCATACCATTTTACATCTCTTGCCTTCTTCTCTTTGTTAAACAATGAATCTTTAACCGCAGGCCTTATAACACAGAATGATACCCCACTTCTATGAATATGTGCACAACATATCAGTTTCAAGCTCTTTTCCTTCTTTTTTTCAGATAAAAAAAAAAGGAAGAAAAAAAAAAATGCGTGCATCTTTCCGTTCTACTATTGTGGTTTAAGCATGAAATAGCAGTTTCAAGCTTTGCATTCAAAGATGTGATGGTTTGTGCACTTATTAAGGACTGAGCTGGAGTGCAATTTTAAAGTAGAATTTATTTTGTGCTACTCAATCAATAACCCATAACCTTCTATCCACGTTGGGTAATATATTATTAAGCCAATAAACTCGATTGAACTCCCATGCACTTCTCAGTTCTTTGAGAATGACTAGTTCTTTGGTTATATGAATCTAATCAGTTACAATTATATCCTTTTCTTATAGACCAATTCTGGTTTTGAATATTATTTTGGTTTTTGGGAACAGGTGCTGGTATCCCTGGGAAGTGGACCATGGGATCAGCTATTTGGTGGTGGAAACTCTCCAGCCTTTGCGGTTGCAGCAGTTGCAGCCTTAGCAAGTGGGCTGGTGGCCATCTTGGCTATTCCACGTTCTATTCCGCAGAAGCCTAGATCTTTCACATGAGGTATTTTGTTGTATCTACTTTTTACACAACTTTGTCACAGAAATACAAAACCTCCATAGATAGTGAGAATTTTTAAATATCTTTTGTTACGTGTTAGCTATTTCTCAATACAGTCATTTACCAGAGGTTTCTTTAGTTCTGGAAATTTCTCTCTTTCCCTTTTTGTCGTTTTAGATGCTTTAATAAAGAAAGGCCTGGCAGCGATTATATCAAAGTTGAGCTGAATATCTGTGTGAAGTGCTTCCGTTCAGCAATTTATAGTTCTCAATTTCTACAATATTTTAAATCAGAACTGTCACCTGGTGGACTCTTATGGAATCCTTATGTTGGAACCATAATGTCAATTAGGCATCATGCCTCAATTACACAATGGGTGGTGCTACCGTTTTCAGAAGTGTGATGAAACAAGTTAGTCAAGAAAGTGATGGTGTTTTCACAAACGCTGGCTACGCAACGATATTGATGTGGGTACGCAAATTGATTGATGTAGTAGCCATCACTAAGTTCCTGGTTAGACAAGTTATCTACAATTAGTGGAGAATTTCTTGAATGAAAATCAGTCCCATCTGGTGGATTGTGGCAAATTGCTACGGAAAAGTAGGTGAAGCCTCAGCTGTAGGATTCGGAAATTACTTGAAGAGTAGTTCCCTACCAACAAGGATATGTTTCTGCTTTTCGAGAATTTGTCCTCCTGAAAATATCGTTTTTTCTTTTGGCAAAGTTGATTTTGAGTTGGTGGTTTAATCATGAGGTATTGGAATCTCATGCGTTTTGTGCATGTATTTGTAGTATGAATGTGGTGAAATGTGCTTGGTGGCCAACAGTGAATATGTGAAATGTACTGATTGAAACCTTGATGGAGACATCCCTTTTAATTGCTGTTTTGGAAGCTTGGGTCATTTTGTGATACCTTTCAACTTATTCTCTTCCATTTCTTTTTGTTTTTCTATTGTAGATTACCATACTGTCAAGTCATTTTAATCTTCCTTTCTTGTCTGTATCCAGACCTTTGGAATAAGTTCTTGCGTTCATTCCCCTTATTAGTATCTATCAAACCCTGTTTGCTTTTTGATGCTCCCATGCACTGTTTTCTCAGAGCATTGGAGAAAGTATTAAAGAAAAAGAAAAAAATGTCTCTTCGATACCGTCGGTTTAG
Source organism: Fragaria iinumae (assembly GCA_009720345.1). Lineage (NCBI taxonomy): Eukaryota > Viridiplantae > Streptophyta > Magnoliopsida > Rosales > Rosaceae > Fragaria > Fragaria iinumae. Next base: position 27,248,270 of record CM019121.1, read on the forward strand.
GAATGAATGTTCTAATCACATATGAAGGGAGAAAGGAACATTCCCTCTCCAGACTATCATGTTTAGTATTATTGGCCTTACACTCAGTATGAAGTATGAACACTAAGCACGCAGATGGAACAAGCGAGGCTTTTCCAGCAGTGAGATTATGGCATTTCTGCTACAGTATATTGTTCTAAGAGATTAAGCATAAGCCTTTTTCTGGAAAGGTAAGGGAAAAGCTTGATGAGAGGGATGGGAGGAATTTGTGAGAATTTGTTCTTGTTATTAGTAGGAGGAATATAATCAATCCTCTTGTAAATGTCAAATCCCACAAGGTCTTGTCATTGCAATCCTGTTCCCAAAACTTGCATCGGTACTGCATATCTTATTTTCTTGTGGTGCCAATGAGAAATTCTGGGTGATACTGTAACCCCCCACTACCTCCACAACTTGGGTGCAAAATTGATTTCTCTGCCTGCTCTGTTGACATGTGATTCTCGAACTTGTCAATTCTTATTGCTACAAAACTTGTGGAATTTACATTCTGGGTGAGTCCCACTTTGCCATTTTTGATGCCCAATTCGAGCTGGTTTTTCATTTTGGAGAAACCATCTGTGTGTAAATTACCATTCGTGCATGAATAAGTGACCCGTGAATGATCAAACTTGCATTAAAGATTGGAAATGTGACAGTGGAATATGACAACAAAAACAATAGCCTAAATTTAAATTTCTCTATGATTGGTGTGTGTGTGTATTTGAAGTTGGCCAAACTCATTGGTTTTGTTGCTTGGCAGACCCCCTCCCTCTCTCATTGTGCAGAATTTCATTGAGGTCGATACACATGGAAAATCTGACATGAATGTATTATAGGTTTTCATGGAAAGTAAAAAACCATTTTGATTACTGATTTCATACCGGAAAAAGTTTTACAGTGCTCCAGAGTATGGATAACCGTTGTATCTGGTCATCAGGATAAACGTAGAACTAGGTAACCAGTTGGATTGCACTTGAGAAGAAGACTCGAGAGCAATAGTAGAACATCCCCCCTCATGCAAGGAAACAAAGGAAGAGCTGATCGTTTCTTTGAATCTCGAAGTTTCTCTGTAAACTAGAGGATTGTTTTGTTTAGGAGAATTAAATGGTTAGGTTTGCTCGAAGTGATGTACTTGCTGCTTTCAGCCTTTCACAGCTCCACTGGTTGTTTTGGGCTAGGTGATGGCAGGCAGAGTCTCAGTCTCAGTCTCAGTCTCTGCAACTAAAAAACAGAAGCAGCAGGAAAATTAAACAGAAACAGAGAAACAGCCAAAGGTGGCTCTATTCTCCCACAGTGAGAGACAGTGCAATCTGTGTTGTGGGAAAAGGGATACAAATTAAATGGTTGCAAGTGAAGCACGTAATTTGTATTGTCTCTCAGTGTTCCCTTTCTCCCGTCTGCCTGTCTTCTCCATACACAGCCAACCTACTGCTGCATCATATCATCATCATCGTCGTCTCCATTACACCCATTACCAGTGGTCCCGTTCAATATGACACAACACTTACCTTCCTACACATACCCATACGTATGAACAAGATAAACACCCCTTTCCTTTTCCTTTCAGAACCTCCCCATTAGATTTAGACACACCTTCCTCACTGGAAAATCGATCGATGACCCTTAACCGAAACCAAAAGCCAAAGCCGTAGTTACTAGCTAGAGTTAAGGTAAGCGTCACGATGTTGTTAGATTTCTGTACTTCATTAAGCTTGCTCGAACGAGAGTAGTACTACGATGGCTGATGATTGATCCCCGAGAAAGTTTTGGTGTTGAACTTGCACCCATTTCTTCCTAACTTCAGACCAAATGAAAAGCTAGCTACGTAGCATTAAGATGCTCCAATGGTTGAAGATTGATAGATGCATCTTTAGCTCCTTTCAAGTCTCGTCTTGTTACTTCCAAAACCAGCAAGCTCATCCATCTGCCTAATTTGGTGCATGAAAAAAAGTTTGAGGTTGAGGAACATCCCATCCCCTTCAAAGTTTAGGGCCTCCTACCCTAGCTAGAGAAGGGCTGCTCGTACTTTTGCTTCTTAATAAAGAGATATTTGGGTGTGTTTACGATCTTAACAAACAAAATACGATCTTAAATTGCATCTTAAGTATGAAACACTTTCAAACTCAAACAGATATTGTAATCAATGGTACCGTCCGAAGCCACTCCTTTTCGTTTGGCACATAGGAGACCTAGAACAGATTCGACACAAGTTTGGCACCTCTCAAATGGTGCTTTCTCGATCATAGTAGGGTTTTAGCTACATGGGGTTTGTAGTAGGAATATGAAACATGCATGGCCGCAAAGGTATAGCACAAAACATGCAAACATGTTTCCTAACGACAACGTTTGTTGGCACTCGCTCGTAGCACTTGTTACACCCCATAGTAATACACCAACTTAGGCACCTGTCATTTCTCAAACAAGCACTACCAAACCCGTAAGTTCTTGACCATTTCCTTCCACTTTGTACTTCCAAGATAAACTTGTTTTATTTTCTCTCCAAGATAGGGTTTAACAAGATTATCCAGTTAAGCAGAAAAGTTGGAACCTATAATATATTTATTTACTGTGGTTTTTGGCGGTAACAAATCCCACTATTGAGGAAGTGCCCAAATGGGCCACAATGATCATTAGAACAAATTCCATATGGTTTAAGGCGGTTAAAAACTAATACCAATATAGCAAATCACCTCTCTGGGATTTCAATGTTATGAATCTATTGCCTTTTCTTTAAGTTCTTCCACCCAAAATGACTTTGAACTTTTTGTAAATAAATCATAGAAAATGAGGAGACTAACTAATTGACCTAATATTTTCGGAAAGTGATTAAGAGAGGCTTGAAATTAAATAAGTGCAAAGCAGGTCCCTCCTACCTCCCAATGATCAATTCCTTGACAAGTGATCCATTTTTGGATACCCTAAATCATCACTTGCTCAAAGAAAATTCACCAAAACATTTTCATTCACCAAAGGGAAAAATGAAATCCATCATTCTTCATTCTTCATCCTTGAGAGCATTTTTGGAGGACACTTTTCCGATTGAGTGTTCTCTTGGATATATTGACACGTTCCTACAGAGTGGGGTCTCATTTCCCTCCCTGCATGTATAAAACCCTCCTCACCCTACCCTTTCTCACATTCAAATCCTCCAACACAAACAAAACCACACACAAGTCACAAGCAAAAAAAAAAAAAAACCCAAACGAAAACAGAGCACTTATCATTCCTAATCTCTCCCTCCCTCCTCATATCATTCTCTTTTATCCAAAATTGACAAAAGCTATGTGCAACCCCGATCCCTCTTCTCCTTCTTCATTCAAAGCACACTTCATGAAACCCAACAATACTCATGATCAAGATGTTGATCAGGATCAAGAACTCCATAGATGGCCAACTCTCTCCGAGGTACGCGAAAACAAACAAACCCATAACTCATTCACATATGTATACATAAAATCTTTTCGTGTACTCTAACATGTTCTAATTGCTTTTTCTTTTGCATTTCAGGCTTTACAAGAAATCAAAGCCATAGGGAAGATCTCTGGTCCAACAACCATCACTGGTCTCCTTCTGTACTCCAGAGCCATGATCTCCATGCTTTTCCTCGGCTACCTCGGCGAGCTTGAGCTCGCCGGAGGCTCTCTCTCCATCGGTTTCGCCAACATCACCGGCTACTCTGTAATATCAGGACTCGCTATGGGAATGGAACCCATTTGCGGACAAGCTTATGGCGCCAAACAAATGAAGCTTCTAGGCCTAACACTTCAAAGAACAGTTCTTCTCTTGCTCTCAACCTCCATCCCCATTTCCTTCATGTGGTTCAACATGAAGAGAATCCTCCTTTGGTGTGGCCAAGATGAGGAGATTTCCTCAGTTGCTCACACTTTCATTCTCTTCTCCATTCCTGACCTCTTCTTTCTCTCGCTTCTTCACCCTTTGAGAATCTACTTGAGAACTCAAAGCATCACATTACCAGTCACTTATTGCTCTGCCATCTCTGTCATCTTTCATGTTCCTTTGAATTTTCTCCTTGTCGTTAAGCTGGAAATGGGTGTCGCCGGAGTTGCCATAGCCATGGTGTGGACTAATCTCAATCTCTTCATTCTATTGTTCTCGTTTACGTACTTTTCAAATGTTTATAAGGACTCGTGGGTTGCTCCGAGCTCCGATTGCCTTAAGGGATGGTCGTCTTTGCTGGCTCTAGCAATCCCAACTTGTATCTCTGTCTGCTTGGAATGGTGGTGGTATGAGTTCATGATATTGCTGTGTGGACTACTGACCAACCCCAAAGCAACAATTGCTTCCATGGGAATACTAATCCAAACCACTTCTCTTGTCTATGTGTTCCCATCATCACTAAGCCTTGGAGTCTCCACAAGAATTGGGAATGAATTAGGGGCTAATAGACCAGCCAAAGCCCGAATCTCCATGATCGTCTCCCTTGGCTGTGCTTTCGCTTTAGGCCTACTAGCCATGTTGTTCACAACCTTGATGAGACATCAATGGGGAAGATTCTTCACAAACGACACGGAGATTCTCGAGCTCACCGCCATTGCATTGCCGATAGCCGGGCTCTGCGAGCTTGGAAACTGCCCGCAGACCACCGGCTGCGGCGTTCTAAGGGGAAGCGCAAGACCTACAGTTGGAGCCAACATCAATTTGGGGTCTTTTTACTTGGTGGGAATGCCTGTTGCCATGGTTATGGGGTTCGTCGTAAAAATGGGGTTTGCCGGACTCTGGTTGGGTTTGCTTGCGGCTCAAGGCTCCTGTGCCTTGCTCATGCTCTATGTTCTATGCACCACAGACTGGATGGTTCAGGTGAAAAGAGCAAGTGAGCTCACTGCCGAAACTAGCTCCGGTACTTCAACTGCTACTGCTAATCCGACATTACCAATAACATCACCACCCAAGAATGATAATATTGAAGAGATTTTATGCCTTAAAGATGATGATGATGATGATCGGCTTCTGAAGTTATATGCAGTGCCACTTGAAACAGACCCTCTAATTATCTGAGCTGCTGTGTATTCCGCCATTTTTGCTATTGATCATCCCTAGTTAGAGTTCCAAGCCCCTCATCTACTGTAGATTGATCGATTATCAAGAGAATCTTCGTTTCTAGTTTCTCTCTTATTTATATTCTGCTTTTTATTGGTTTCCTAGTTGTATTATTAAACATCGTACTATAGAATAGAATGAAAATACTAATTTGAAGTATAGAAAATGACATCTCACACCGTAGACAGTTACAAAACACAGAAAAACCATTTTACAACAGATTTAAACAAATAAGGACATAAGTCCAGACCCAATATCAGATATCAAGACATGTGACCTGGATCTGATGTGTAAAATTACCAAAATACCGAAGTTTTCAACAAAATTACGTGTTATGTCATACCCTTCTCTCTCTCTCTCTCCTTTGGATCACCGTCGAGGTCGTCATAACCACACAATAAATTTGAAGCACAATACAATATTCTAGAGAACAATTTGCATCCAAATTCAGCTGTAAGCTCTCTCTCTCTCTCTCTCTCTCTCTCTCTCTCTCTCTCTCTCTCTCCGATCGATTTCTCTGATCTATGGGTACTGTTATTGTGTCCAATCGATCAGTTTTACTCTTATTCCAATCCTGTTCGCTATGGGTACTGTGAATTGTGAGCTTGATCGATCCTCCCATTAAGTCTGTTTGTTTTCTCTAATTGTGATTTTTTTTTTGTTCATTTTTGAAGGTTTTGATATGCAAAGTATGGATTATAGTGTTATGAGATAAATCTGTATGGGCTATGGTTAATGAGATAAACATGTATGGCTTATGGTGTTATGATATGCAAAATTGCTTTGGAACAAGCAGTAGCAGAACTAGAAGATTGCATAAGCATATTTGAGGAATGGGCAGTAGCAGAATTAACCTTCATTGTCTAAATCTTCAAGTAGTAGCATAATTGGACGACAACGAGTGAGGTAGTAGCATAACTGGACAATGACGAGTACAATAGAATTATTATGTGCTACTTTGTTATGATATGTGCTTGTTGTAATTGAATAACTTGTGCTACTGTGTTATGATGTGTGCTTGTTGTAATCAAATCACTTGTGCTATTGTGTTTTGATATGAGCTGTTGAAAGAATGTTAACCCCCTGCTACTATATTTATTGGAATTAGCTGCTACTACTAAGTCATTGAAAACCTGCTACTACATTAGCTGAGTCACTAAAAACCTGCTATTACTACTTCTAGTGGGATGTTAACCTCTGCTACTACTTTATACTAAAATGTTAACTCCTGTTACTACTTCTACTGGAATTAACTGCTACTACTACTGGGATGATAACCTCTGCTACTACTTCTACTGGGATGTTAACCCCTGCTACTGCTTCTACTAGAATGTTAACCTCTGCTACTACTTCTACTAAAATGTTAACCTCTGCTACTACACTAGAATTAACTGCTACTACATTAAGTTAATGAAAACATGATATTGTATTCCATTTACTGAAAAATCTCAAAAGCTGTTATTACTGTACGTATTGAAAATAACTGCTACTACATTTGCTGAGCCATTGAAAACTTGTTACTGCACTTACTGAAGCTGCTACTACACTAGCTGAACCACTAAAATCATGCTACTACATCTGTTGGAAGTGTAGCTTTCCAGCAAAACATACTACTACATTAGCTGAGCCACTAAAAACATGCTACTACTTCTAGTGGGATGTTAACCTCTGCTACTATTTTCTACTAGAATATTAACCCATGCTACTACTTCTACTGGAATTAACTGCTACTATTACTAGGATGTTAACCCCTGCTGCTACTACTTCTACTGGGATGTTAACATATGTTATTACTTCTACTGGAATGTTAACCGCTGCTACTACACTGGAATTAACTGCTATTATACTAAGTTATTGAAAACATACTACTATATTCTATTTACTGAAAAATCTCAAAATAAGAGACTTTTCTCTTCTAAAAACATATTTAATTAATGTATGGTTAATTTGATAAATTAAACCATGACACATGACATGCAGATGAAAGATTGTCCTTAATTGTTAAAAACTGTCATTATTTGTTTAATAACAACACAAGTGGGTTTATTTGTGTTTCAAATACTTTTGGAGAATATATATGTGATTTGCTATTTGAAGTATTCCATATACAATTTGATGTGTATGTGTGTTGTTGTTGTTGAGAGAGAGAGAGAGAGAGAGAGAGAGAGAGAGTTTAGTGGAGTTGTCGGTTGTTCATGAGCTGTGGGCAAAAAGGATTTCTGCCTTACCTTTCGGCCTGGTCTATTCCATATCAGGCAATTCCTTGAATACCTAAAAGGGAAAATTAGCATATTATACCCTGTAAAGTACTTGAAAAATATGATTCTAGTTTGCATTTTATTTCTGTACGTGTTGAGGTTACGTACGTACGTTTATGGTAAAACAGAAAACTACAGTTTAGGGTTCATATGATTTAAGAACTAAGAAGCTAGTGTTGATTATGAGTTTTCCTTTATGTTCCGGAATGAAAACCCTAAATTGGTATTACTTATACGTACATACAGAAGTGGAGGTTAATTGATTAAAGATCATGTTTCAATATCACCAACTAAGGCAACTAGCTATAGCAGATTCTAACATACATGATCATATTTCATTTACCTTCTGTTTAATTCTCTGTTAAATTATAGACTACTCGGAATCATTTTCAAGCATGCATATGGTTTAGTGTATAATCTTTTCTGTACTCGGAAGCTTCTTAATCAATTTTTCTTTTATAATATCTCAAGGGTTTCAAGTTAATTAAAATATATATACTCCATCACAATATAAGTCATTGTCCTCCAAAGCTTCAACTATCAGCACACACTTGCTATAATATTATGAAGCAATCACAGACCATGTTTCCTGAAAAGTAAACAAAACCCAATTAGTTGTTCATCAAAACCCTTCACACAAAGAAACACAGAGAGAAAGATGATGATCGATGATTGGTAGAAGTATCTACAGAAGAGGGCCGGGGCCTTGAATGGAGTGTGAGGGGTCCCAAATTGTTATTGAAGAAACAAAATCCAGCTATTATTGTATCTGTTTTCTTCTCTACCATGGTGACAAAAAGTTGCAGCAGTGCCTCTCTGCATTACCCAGCTTCCCAACATCCCATCATCTATAACACTTGCCTAGCTAACCACTATTTTCTCTTAAAAGAGGAAACAAAAATCAATAATAACAATCCAATTATTGATTTTCCATAACTTAATTATTTCATACATATGTCTTCAACTTAGAAACATATATATAACACAGAGAGAAATGATAGAGATTGTGTGAAGACAATAGTGCCAATCCCATCTCTGCCTGATTATGCATAAGTGGTACACATAAGGCCAGGAAATGCAGCATTTTTTTTTATCTGGTTTTTCTTGTAGCTATCTTTATATACTTCTTTTAAATTTCATATTGTTTATGGACTCTTTCTCTTTTGGCTCTTGGGTATTTGAGCTAGTGCTTGAAGCCACTTCTCATCTCAGCTTTCCTTATCTTCTTTTTGAGATCAAATTGATATATAATATCTACATCCCTATCTGTCTGGCCATCCTAGTATTACTCCACGAACATCATTGCATTTGTGGCAAAGAATTGTTTTTATAATGAGTGGTATATGAAATAGCATCCATATTTTCTCTTAGATTTCAGTCCCTAGTGGGAATTAACATCGATCCCAAATTGGTTAGCAAATAGAGCTTGTGTTGAGCCATCTTGCATGATAGAAACGTCTATTTCATCAAGTATTTACCGTTGATCCTCTAGATTCATATGCAAAAAACATGTCTATAAAATTTTAACTAATTCCATAATCATTTGGTTATTCAAATTGATGTAAACAATTGTAAACCGTTAGATAAAATTAAAAAGAATATTGTGTTAATCAAATGGTTAAACGTTTTTTATTTTGGCTAATTTTTTGTATGATTCATATGTAGGTAATTAACTAGGGAATGAGTGGTTTTGATTGTCAAAATACATGCTAGAACTAAAATCATCCTTACTTTAAGAGTTTAAAGAGGTCCTCTCTAGACCCGTACTATATATATATATATATATATATATATATATATATATATATATATATATATATATATATACAGCCATTCTCAGCTGCGGACGTCCGCACCAATGATTTTGGTGCGGATTTTCATTTTTGCACCACTTTTCGATCGAATTTCCTCATCTCCACTGTCTAGTATCTAGATTATATTGTGATCATTTATGCAAAATTTCAGTCAATTTGGTAATCGTTAAGGCCCTCAAAATGACGTATTTCTGTTACAAACATGAACGGTTCATGTTTGACAGAATTCAGTCCGTCCATTGGTTTTTCGAGTTTGAGGGCCTTAACGATTACCAAATTGGCTGAAATTTTGCAGAGATGATCTACACAATATTATCTAGATACTAGACGGTGGAGATGAGGAAATTTGATCGAAAAGTGGTGCAAAAATGAAAATCCGCACCAAAACCATTGGTGCAGACGTCCGCAGCTGAGAAAAATCCTATATATATATTGGTTATGGAGGAAGTTATCTTGGTAAAATTAAAGTTAGTAAATGGTCATATATACTGGTTTTCACTAGCAGCTTAATTTGTATATCTCTATCTCAAGACTGACTGTAAATTAACGCCCATCGTAGCTTGGTCGATTATGCATTACATAACACTGTGTCTTCCATAACATCAGTGATAATTCAGGGTGCTCTAGCTACTTGATCATCTGTAATTGATCTGATCAACCAAAAACACTAATACAAAGTTGCATGTAGAGAACTAATAAAATAAGAAAGCAGGGAGTTGAATTAGGGTTTCTCTCTAAAGTTTCTTGCAACTTAATTAAGTTATAAGATTATTCGTTAATTGGTAATCATCGGCCTTCTTTTATTCAAGGTAACTATATATTTTGATTTTGTTAAGAATATATACAACTTATTAACTCTTTGGCTATTGGCATGGTGATCCTAATTTGGCTTTTAGATTTTCTTTTTGAGCTAGCTAGCTAGGGTTAACGTTTTTTACCATCTTGTACACTCTTTTCCAGTTTTCCTTTCAATTTATGGTAGTTTACTTTATGCATTGGTCTAGAGGGTGCCTCTAATTAGACCTTAAATTGGTGTTTAGGCTTTGCTATTAATAGACCTCCAATTTATTTTTAAAAATACATCATATGCTAACTATATCTCCTACCCATTTAGTCAAAAATAAGAATCTAAGAGCCCATTTGAATGATAATCTTATTCTCATGCTCATGCCAATGATTCTTATGAAAAAGACTCGATCATTAATCATTACCCTCATTCAACTAACCTATCTCTCACCTCTATCTCACCCCATCTGAGACTTATCACCTCTCTCTCTCTCTCTCTCTCTCTCTCTCTCTCTCTCTCTCTCTCTCTCTCTCTCTCTCTCTCTCTCTCTCTCTCTCTCTCTCTAGACCTCCACCACCACTTTGAAGCGTAAGTGCTCCTCCATGGCAGAAGATGGCGTTGACGGCGGCGTCTCGATCGAGGAGCATCAACATCACCTCTAGCAGGAGAAGAAGTCGGCGATGGTTTCGGTTTCGAGTTGCATCAAATCTCTTCCTCACCTCCGGCTAGAGTTTCGATGACAGCCGCAGTAGACGTGCCGTGTTCCTCGTCATCCGCACCGTCGCCGATGTCGTCCGCATCAACCTCCACCGCAAACTTCATCATCACCGACGACGGCACCACCGTCCTCAAAAATCCGGCGTTTGTTTCAGATCCAAAACTCAAGGTTCTCTGGTGTCGTCCTTCTCATTCGACAAAGTTCGACCTCCATTGCTCCAGATTCCGTCATCATAGTCCGATCTACTTCGAATCAATTTTTATTTGGATTTGGATTTTTTTAGATCTAGTAGAGTAATAGTGATAGGAAAGTTAATCTCTTTCCTTTAGTGATGGAGTTTTGTGTGTGGGAGCTAGAATTCAGTTTGTAACTTGGTTCGTTTTGTTGTCTAGTTCTTACTGGTTTTGCTTTTCTTGTTGCCTTTTGCGCCAAAGTCATTTACCAGAAACCTACAGTAACAATATGTGTTGAGGAAGAAAGTGCTTGATTATTGAGGGTCAGTAAGCAAGTTATCGAGGGTTTGTAACTCGATTATTGGGGTCAGTAACTCTATTTTTTTCTGGTATTTCTTCTTTTCTATTACATTAAGCTGAAATAAGTTGATTATTGGGGGTCAGTAACTGGTTATTGGGGGTCCATAACTGATTATTAGGGGTTAGTAACCAAGTTATTGGGAGTCAGTAACCGAGTTATTGGTGACCGGAATCTGGTAACCGGAAAAAATCCGAGTTACTCGGGGTCAGTAACTGAGTTACTAGTGATTGGAATCCAGTGACCGGAGAAAATATGAATTACTGGAGGTCAATAACGGCGACCGAAGAAACTACGGCAATTGGTAACCGGAATCCGGCGGCCGGTGACCGGAGTCCGATGAGATTCCAGCAAAGTCTTCTCACTCTTTGACTCTTTCTCTCTCTCTATACATGTTGAAGTGACGATGGTAAAATTGTCTTAAAAATATACAAAAATTATTTTTTTATTATAACTTTAATATATATTTATGTATTTGGGCACAAGTAAGAACACATTTTATTGGAATGAGTTCATGTCTATTAGATTCATTGAAATAGGCAATAATGAGTTTAAAATAGTACTAAATGGGCATTTTCCCTATAAATTTTGCAAAAATATTCTTAGCTATGAAGTATAATTTACTTCATCTTCTTCATCAGTTCTACTTTTACTTCATCTTTTTCATCGTTCTCCTTCTACTCCATCTTCTTCATCGTAATTACTCATCAAATAGCTAGGTAACATAGCTAGATGCAACAACGCGTACAGTTTGGATTCTAGCAATGTGACACATGGTCTTTAGTTTATTTTCGACAAAAACTCTGAGTTCGAATTCATTTCCCTCAATTTAATTTCTTATATATCATTTAGTTCTCGAGTTTCAAGGCCATACAATTGATTCAATTGGGTCAAGTTTTGATTCATACTTTTAGAGTCTACAGCAAAGAGATATATAATAACAGCTTATATCTAGTTTATAAGTTCATGCCGAGACAAAACAAGTTATTATATATATATATATATATATATGTGATGGACATATGGACATCACATGTCAGGATGGCGGAGTGGTCTAACGCGCCAGACTCAAGTTCTGGTCCTCTAACGAGGGCGTGGGTTCAAATCCCACTTCTGACATTTTTTACTTCACTCATCCTCCTGAGGTAGATACTTCTAGTTCTATTTTCTACTATTTATATTCACTCACATTACTTCACTCATCCTCCTGAGGTTCTATACTTCTAGTTCTATTTTCCTTTGACTAACTCAGTTGCCCATTTTCAACACACTTGAGCATCGATCGGAAAGCCTTTGGTAACATTAATCCAAATGATATTTCTCTCACGTTTTCTCCACTTTCGGCTGTTTGCTGCAAAACATATATATATGAACGGAGATATATGGATATGTACCAACATATCATGTGTCTGTTGTGATATCGGTTAATTATGTATGTCAAGGAACCCCAAAAAAACACAGCAAACCAAGAGAAACAACCACAGAGATAAGACACAAAGAACACAGATTTAAGGTGGTTTAGCAAAACTTTTGCCTACATCCATCAGCAGAAAACACTCTTCACTATATTAATAATGAGTACACCAGAAAGTATAAGAAAATAAGTACTCTCTCTTCTCTTCCTATCTCTCTCCTCTCTGCCCTCTCTCACCCTCTAACCGAGAATGTAACACACTTTGCTCTTTGTCTATGCGATACAAAACCTAGAAATGAACCTCTCCTTATATAGCCATAAGGATATCAGATCTCTTCACCAAACAGGAAATCTTATTCCTATTAGTGGTAGACAATAATGCCTCTTTCTTTCTTTGTAATCAACAAGATTACAGGTACACCATCATCAATAAGAATTTACTTTCTTTATTGGAACACCATACTTTAAGACGAAACATCTTAAAAAAAATACATGGGCTGGAAACCCAACAGTGTCCTCAACTCCATCATACCTGAAATGACATAAAGAAGTCGATTTATGTACAGTTTTGCTTTAATCTTTGTACTAACATTTGTTATATATCTTCAAACAAGACATGCATGGTGTTCTTCATGCGGTACACAACTAACAAAAGCATTAAAGCAACACTTAAAACCCTTATAAAAACTGGTATTCCTTTTGCAAAGGGAATCTCCTTGCAATGGCAATCAAAAACCATCCTTGTCTAACCTCAACCCATCACAATGAACGTGGAAATAAGAATCGAACAAATTCACACCAAGTTTGGATTCACAAAGTAGTTTAGTATATTTGTTTCTAATTAAACCGTTGAGAACAAGACACGTGTGTAGCATCTCAAACAAAACTTATTCTTAAACTTGAGTAGTCCACCAATGGCATCTCACTATGTACCCCAAATCCCTTTCTTTGTGATAGATTAAGAGAAGATGACAAAATTCAAACCGCCCCAGACCAATTGGTTGGTTTTAGTGGTAGGGTTTGCATTGCATCAAAAAGAACTAAATTCAACCAAAAAGAAAAGGGCTAGATAGGTCGACTCCAAAAGAAAGTTGGTAAAACAAGGATTAATAAAGAAACTAAAACTAATTCGATGCCAGTGTTCCATAGGAAGAATTAACAATAGCTTAAGTTCCCATCCAAAGTTGCAGTGGCTAAATGTGGCAAACTGGGAATGGCATATCATGCATTTTGATGCTTTTGTATCCCTTTCCCTGTAAAACGTCTTATCAAAAACCACCTCCTCTACTATAAACAGAAACAGAAGAAAGAGACAGAAAGAGGGAGCAGTTGTTGGGTGGCTCTGATTAGCTTATCTCTTCCATTCCCAGTGCATGCATAAGTGAAGCTAGAAAGGCTTTGTTTTTATAGACAGTGGACACTACTACATGCAATGCTTTTATCATATCAAGTATCGAGAGAACGAGGACCTTCTGCTCTAGGAAAAGAAACAAATTGAACAAATAATGCATGTCGAGCTTTCTATAATTTTTTTGTCTAGTCAAAGTTTTGATTCCCTTCTTTTCTTGTAGCAGCAGCCTAGTTTGTTAGGCCAAAATGCCCTGAAAAGGGTAGTGGTGCCCTTCATTGAGAGGGTACGTGATCCACTGGCCCTGCAGCTTCTGCCTCCAACCTGGAAAAAATTGCTGCAAAGGTCGTGATTTTACGGTTGAATTTTGTGCGCATATCTTAACCCATTGCGTATACTACTGCTAGCTATGTGAGGATGCATGCATTATCCTCGTCTAATTTGTCTTTGGTTTGTTGCTCTATATTCTTGTCTTAATTACTAGCTAGTTACTTATTCTATGTATTAGAAATAAAGTTCAAATTTAATTAGTTTATGGAAGTAGTTTATAGAATTACAGTAATCATTCTTATCGATCGAGTTTTCTTTCTCTGTTTACATTTGAAAAGGCTGATGATCATTAGCATATATTGCATTCAATCTGAATCCGACCTCATAATATTTGTGGATTCAGACTTGTGAGTGTTGAACAATGAGTCTTGATGTAGACACATCCAGGAGTGTAGCTAGGTTGAGTCCAATGTCCGACCATATCCAAGAAATTGGAAGAAGTAGGCAAATACCACACCTCTACATCAACCTTATCACCATCAGTAGTAGAATATAATCATCCCATATAATTGGTTTCTTTTGAGAGATTTCGGTTCAACTTCACAACATACGTCCAAATTTCATTATGCAACTATTTCCTTCTTTCCTTGATAACTACTTATCCTTAGAGTTTTCAAAAAAAAAAACTTATCCTTAGAGAGTTAGAGTTCAACAAGCCCAAGTCCTTGATCTTTTGATTTAGTGTTGGATAATCGTGTGTTCATGCTTGATGTCATTGTTTCAATCTATTCAAATCTTAAATACTAAACCCTTAATCCGTCCTTAAATACTGTAGAACACGTAGCTAGTATGTCGTTAATCCGATAATTCTTGTTTGTGGGGATCGGACAAGGCTAATATATTCTTACTACTCTCTCTCGCACACATTGAAGCATCGATTAAAAGACATTCTTAACAATTTTAATAATAATTCTACGTAGTAAAAGCCTCATGCAGCGGAACTGATAATTTTGGAATCCACCAACAATTAAACTTGAATCTACAAGTCTAGTTTTTCGAATCCATGAGAGAATCTGGAATCCACTAAAAAAGTTAAAAAAATCTCAAAGGGTTTTATCAAGGAATAATGCCCATTTCTTTTTCGTTTCTTCTCAAAAAAAAAAAAAAAACAGAAGGAATAATGCCCATTTGATAAAATTATTGGGCCTTATTACCAATTTCAATGAAAAACTTTATTCATTTCCCATTTCAATTAATTTTACCAAAATTACTTCTTTAACCCTAACCTAACTATCTCACACCTCTCTATCCACCTCTCATTCACTCACGATATGCTCTCTCTCTCTCTCTCTCTCTCTCTCTCTCCGATGACGTCCATCACCGGTGCCAGTGACCATCTACTGGAGAGATTTCGGTTGGGTTCTGTCGTGGGGACCTAACACAAACAAGTTCTTAAGAATAAAGTTTTCTGGGGATCAGTAATATGTTTTTAGGGTAGATAGGAAGTTTACTGGGGTCAATAATATGTTATTGGGGTGGAGAAAAAGTTTATTAGGCGTCAGTAATATGTTATTGGGGGTAGATATGAAGTTTACTGGGGGTCAGTAATATGTTATGGGGTGGATAAGAAGTTTATTGGGGGTCAGTAATATGTTATTGGGGTGGATAGGAAGTTTACTGGGGGTTAGTAATATATGTTATTAGGGCGGATAAGAAGTTTACTAGGAGTCAGTAATATGTTATTGAGATGGATAAGAAGTTTACTAGGGGTCAGTAATATGTTATTGGAGTGGATAAAATGTTTACTGGGGGTCAGGTAATATTCTGGAAACCGGATTCCGGCGACTTTGGTCACCGGAGTTCGGCAAGGCTCCGGCAAAGTCCTCTATCTCTTCCATTTTTTCTCTCCAACTGTGTATAAGACACAAGGGTAATAGTGTCTCAAAAATATTATTTTATTATGAATTTAATAAAGATTTGTGTATTTGGGCACAAATAAGCTAATCTCTCATTCAATTGGGGTCACAAGTCTTATTGTTATTGAAATGAGGTTTGACTTTTATTTTTTTTGTGCAAATGGGCATTTTCCCTTTTATTAATATGCAAAATGACGACTACAACTGATTAAGGGTCCTTATATAGGAAAATAAACCGTAGGGCAACTAACAACTAAGCCTAAAAGACCATGGATTACAAAGAAAACTAAATCCGAAACAAACTTAGAAAAATAAAACACTGAAACAAGTAAATCTGCGTTTTGAGGTCCTAAACGGACTCGGATGGCCAAAAAAGCCCATACAATAGGACGAAACTCCGATTTTGACTCGTATCGCCGTTCCGCTTCCGGAAAGGTATTATAATTAGCAATCGGTCACCAAATGTCAAATTTGGAGCAAACCGGGTTTGGGCTTGCAACGATCAATCTTTTATTCAATCTTTATCGTCATATGTTCTAAAATAAAACTACGAACAATATGAATGCTAAAAGGTGAACAAAATGAAACTAATTGGGTGAGTGAGCATGACTATTTCACACGTATGAGCGCGACCCTTTATACTGGTGAGTTGAGATATTTATAGACGCATGGCATATGTAAAACTCTTGCATAAAATAATAACTAGCTAGGGTTAGTTTTCCACATTCACGATTACCCATTTGAATCTGAACTTGCACTTAAATTCCAATGTGTCTAAACCAAACACAGAGAATATGACAAGCACCGAAAGTTCATAAGCAGACGATCCTCGATCTCATGTTCTCTTGTTCACTGAAAGAAAAGTCGAGAAAAACTTGGGAGATTGAGATAATTGCCCTATTAATTAAACACATTCAAACGCTAGCTAGCTAAATCTGAGTTGATGAGCATATTCCACCTAGAAAGAAAGAGACACGAAGCTGTCCATATTCATATATGATGGATCCCCAACTCATGTGGGAAAGTGAGAATAGCACTCACAGAACCATAGCCCTAGCTAGCCTTTGACAGACTTAGCTGAAAAGTATGCCGTGATGACTAGAAGTACTACTGCAAAGCTAAGCCACTATGGAACGTACTCGATCTAGAACCCTAATCTTGATGATAGATATAAAAACCCAAAAAGCAAAAACAAAATCGATCATGCAACGCAGAGAGACAGAGATTCAATTGAAAGATGCCAATATCGTGCGTATGTCAATAGGTTAGTCTCACAAGGACAACAACACAGATATGCAGAAGAGACTGCAGTGCCGTAATGGCTTTCCCACAAGGCCGGCCGGGGTCCCCTGCATGCTGCTTCGATCAATTGCTTTGCTTTCTTTCTGCACTACTCGCTATCGAAATGGACCATTTTCGAGCTCATTTTTCCGTTCTTTTTACTGCCACATCCAGTAATGGACCTACACGTACGCTACGGTAAGCATTATATACAATAGTGGGGGCATGGTACCACTCAAAAGGGAACAAGTATAGTCATTTCTAGGGCAATCGTGAGCTACATGGACCATATATTGGAGGGGGTTGAGTACTGGTTTGGAAATTAAGGGTAAGCAACAAGGGTAGGTTCTCTCTCTTGTCTCTTTCGTCGATCTATATCTCAATATGATGATGGTAGTTTTCTGTTTCTCTAAATAAGTACCGACCCATCATTTTGGAATGTTTTCTAAAACTCCCAAAATATTGTTCATTTTTGGACCCACTTCTCTAGCTATCTTCTTCCCTCATGCACTCGATACCTAGCTATTTCAATAAGAGCGATAGCATTCACTGTGCATTTTTTATATAATGCAAAACGGTGGTGAGGATAAGATGTACTGCTCACGATATAGAAAGAATAGCCACTCACTTCGTTCATTTACTTTGCCACTACAGCTTAAGATAACATGTAATACTTTCGATCGATTGTTTTGAGTCACACATTATAATTTGTCGATGAAGTATAAACAATGTCGTGTTCGGGCTTGAGGGTCGGAATTGTTTCCTATATTGTTTACTGGTGAAAAGATAATATCGTCTTGAGGGCTTGAATTACATGCACATATAATATGAGTTAAGACATGATGTGACTTAGGGTTGTATGCAAAACACGTGGATAATGGAGCTGGAAAGAGCAGCAGGACAATGGCATAAGGCCTTACATACGTAAATACAATGCTTCAATGTTGCAGGAGTATCTTTGTTATGAAGTGAAAGGCTAGGGAAGCAAATATATAATGGATACCATTAGCTTTCTCCAACTTCATTAGTGGGGGTTTGACATATGTTCATTTTGACAATTGTGGTTTTGACCCAACTTTGTATAATTGTTTTCTTTAGTTGACTATGATGCTTATTATATAATCACGCCGTATTATTCTTAATTGAACAACCGACTAATGAGAAGGAGAGGGTGGTGGAAAACAAGTCCAAGAAGCTATGAACTCTATAGGGTGGTGCAGTTATATAACATTCTTGAGTTTGTCGATTTAGGATGAGCTAGGTCAAAGTACATGCATAATCCTAATAGAGGAGGTATTAGCTCGATGGATGATGATGAAGACGATGATGGTATATTGTGATCGAGTCAAAGAAACAAAAAATGGTCATATATGTGTTCAATAATGGGCGTGCAGTACCAATAATTAGACAAGGACATTGATATATATGATCGAGCTAGCTAGCCTTGATCATATATATTGATGCACTATCGACCTGCCTTAGCTATCTGCACCACGGAAGCTAGCATAATATTCAAGATTGAGAGTTTCAATAGTAGAAGCCAAGAACATATTTACTACTACGTAAGATCACACGGTTCAGTTCACTTTCAAGAGGAATTAACGTACTCTACCTAGCTAGGTCCATATCATAACATTTAGATGATAATGACCAAGGATGGATGCATTTGTACTGGAAATGAGTACGGAATTAGGGATGCTCGTTCGATCCCATCTTAATAGTTATGTGAAAACAATAAATCAATCAATTAAATGAATTAATGGATTTGGTTTTTGAGATAGCCAGGTGATCGATGACATGCCTTACAATGATCAATAATTTGAGAAGAAATAAGATCGATTATCAGTTGATGGCGATCAATACCATCGACTCATAGAAAGACACCGTTTTCCTTGAAATCAAGTTTTTCGTCTCTAAATTTTGTTTGCCATCCATACGAGGCTGAAGGTCGGGCAAGGAGAAAGACGAGAATCAATGTCGGAGCCAAGATTTTATAATGGTCTGGGCTAGATTTTTTTTTTAATATAAACGAACTAATTCATGTTAGAAATTGACTAAATTTAATTATGTGGGTTAAATTTAAAAATTTAGGGTGGGTTAGATTTCAATTTTTACCTTTTTGAACTAAAATTTAGTTAGAAATGAATGTTTTTTCAAAATTTGAGGTGGGTTATAGCCCACTGGAGTTTGTGTATAGCTACGCCTTTGACGAGAATCGAATTATAACCGTGATTTAATGGTTATTGCATGTTTGCAGTTGCTAGCGTTTACTATAAGTACCCCATTTCCTGTAAAAATTCTCCAATCTAATTGGCAGAGCCGCAGAGGAGTGATCGACCAAAAATATGGAAGAATTTGGCAGAGCAGTGAAGGATTAACAATAGATTTCAATCCATATAGCTATACAGGTTTCACGAGTGTGTTTGAAATAGAATGGTCGTCACAGGCCCAATGATTGTTTAGCTCGCCCAATCCAGTCCAAATCTTAATTATGTGGGGAAGATTTTTGAAAAGAATTATGTGGGGAAGATTAAAAAGCGTTGCAAATAGAAAGATAATTATCGCCCAACCCAATTTAATACAAAATAAAAATTAAAGACGCAGGTTCCAAGTTTTGAGGTAATTTGGTAAGAAAGTAAGAACGAATACACCACATATGAGCCCCTGCTGGCCTGCTGGGGGTAAACCGCACAGCGCACATAAGAACAAACTTACCCGTAATATTCTGTAAGCTAGGCTGGGGCACATTGTACAAAACTTCCTGTCTTTCTTCGCTTGAATTGGTCTGAGATTGTAAAAATAAACCTAGCTTTCGTGCTTAGTTTGTTTCTAGACCTCTGTCTTGTTAATCATTTGGTTATCGATTTGGTTATTGTTGATCTGGTTTGCAACATGACATTAATAAAATATTGGACTGGACAAACAATAATAGAAAACAAATACATCCATGCAGGTCTTAAACCCTAAACTTAACCCTAATTCATCTTTCTAAAACAATTCTGATCAGTTTACCCTTGAGTTTCAGTACGTTTACTACAAGCTAAGGTCGAAGTACTTCTTCAAAGGTTAATTTATTTGCTCTTCGAATTTTGAACTGATCGATAAGATCAATCAATGGCTAACCCTTAATCAACTTGAAGGTTATTCAATCCATTTCTAATTAATTATCCAATTCCTTGCATATACTTTGCAACTCTTATTAATTTTTAGGTTTAATATGGCTGTTATATAGCACATTGTTCACGTGGTATATATTTGCCTGTGATATATATGATGCTTATTTGTAGAAATCCGAGGAAAAAATGGAAAGTTCTTTCAAATATTTATGAAGATTATTTTTTCCGTTTTGATTCCTGGTTCTTTCAAATATTGAACCCTTATTTTGAGCTGATCACGACCACAAAGTGCATTTTACTGAGAGAGATAGAACCCTTGAACGCTCATGATCATCAGGAGAAGGGAATCGAACATAAACCCTAACTTATCGAGGAATCACGGCTTGCCTTGATATGGAAACTACTCATTATTCTTACCTTTTCTTCGCTGATATATCAATATTTTCAGCGCCATTGCTGAGAAATATTACCTTATACAGGTAAGTTAATGAATTACTTTCCAGATTTTGCTTCATAGTTTTATTGATTTCCTTTCTTTACCAAAGGACTTGGCTATTTCTCCTACAAAATACTACTTGTTCTTTTTTGGGAGCATATCAATCGGTTTTTATCTGCATCAGAATAAGGTAATTGTTTCAACAATCTCCATCTATGTTGCTCTATAGTAATATGTTTTCTATTCTTGTTGGTTTACCAATACTACTTGTTCTTTGTTTGGTTTTTGGGAGCATATCCATCGGTTTTTATCTGCATCAGAGTAAGGTAATTGTTTCAACAATCTCTATCTTTGTTGCTTTATGAAAATATGTTTTATATTATTGCTGGTATTTTCAAATTTTGATTTCCAAACCTCTTATGCTTATTCTGCATATGTCAATCAGAGTCGCAAGGTAATAACCGTTTCAAGAATCTAAATCTCTTTTAAACGTTACTCTTAATTTGTTTATTCAATTATCTTTGTAATTTGTTTGAATTTGTGGTATTGGCTTGTTGAGCGGCGTACTAGTTGATGGTGCATGGAGTACTTGATTTTGAAGATCTGAAGAGTTCACAGATAACTAAATTGCTTTTTATCTGGGCTTGTTTTGAAGGAACTTCAACTAATAACTATTGTTTCACTATATAGATCTATTTAATCTCTTAGAATTATTCTTTTTCAAATTTATCAATTTACGTGTCCCTATTTAACAGAAAATACTTGAGGTAGAGGCTTGGAATAATTGATTTAATGGTCTAAACTATAATATGAATTTATCCATTACAAGCTTAGATCATAGATGATTCCTATCTTGACTATCTGATGCACTTGCATGTTTACTTATATAACTATATATATTTGATGTAAATATTTCAATTGCTGAAGTAGTTTTGCTTAATGGACTCCAAGAGTAGAGAAAATCTAAGTTTATATTTGAGCTCATATTGGAAGAACTTTAGATGTTTAGTCATCAAATAGCATCGACTGCCTCGCGGAATAGCAAAAGTGATTTTTCTAGACATTTGCAACACTTCCTTTACTTGTATATCAATCGAAAGTAACTGTCTGTGGAATAGAAGGCAGCGACTGTAACTTCAATCTAATTAAAGTAAAGGACTAGTACGGTTAAGTAGGTGAGTTTAGACAGAATAGCTTCCCTAGATCAAGAAAAGATTTGTACTTGATCATAGTTCATATATAATTGAATGCCTAGATATTGAGCTTATTTATGGACATCAATATAGTTATTCTTCATGATTTCTCTTGTAGAATGGCTTTGGAAATTGAAGAGGATTTGTCAAGTACTGTCTCAAACGCATGCACAACAACAAGGTTGAAGAGGAGATATCAAGCAGAAGAATCTGTGTCAAGCATCACTGGTTTATTAGTTCAAGAGAATAAGAGCTTGAGTCATGGGGGCAGCAATTTGTCTGCGAATACCAACTTTAAAGGAGTTGTGCTGCAGCCTAATGGCCGCTGGGGAGCTCAGATCTATGCCAAACACAATAGAGTTTGGCTTGGAACATTTGATTCTAAGGTTAAAGCAGCCATGGCTTATGATAGTGCTGCAATCAAGCTTCGCAACGGAGAGAATTGTCAAAGGAACTTTGCAGGGACCAAATTAACTGTTCAAGAGCAACACTTTCAGAATCTCTATAGCGAAGAAGCCGTGCTCAACATGATCAAGGACGGGTCTTACCAGGCTAGGTTTGTCGAATTTCTTATGGCTCGCCAGGCCATGCAGAAAGTAGGAATGGCCGAGTCGAAGAACTCAGTTAGGTTGGACAGACAACTCTTTCAAAAAGAACTGACGCCAAGCGATGTTGGCACGCTGAACAGACTCGTCATACCTAAAAATTATGCTACTAAATACTTCCCTGCGCCTGATGCACAGCTCTCATTTTATGATGAAAACAACATGACATGGAACTTTAAGTACTGTTATTGGAAAAGCAGCCAAAGCTTTGTGTTCACCAAGGGTTGGAATCGGTTTGTAAAGGCTTTCAAATTGAAAGCCAATGATACTATCAGATTCTATGAGTGCCACAGTACTAGTGAAGGAGATAAGGAGGCCAAGCCATTCTACATGATTAAATTCGACAGGGCTGAAGTTGTTGAAGATGCCAAACAAGTTAATGGCGACACTAAAACAATTAAGCTCTTCGGTGTTGTCATCGGCATAGGTGAAGAATGATGAGCATAAATACTTCTTCTTCGAGTTTTGAGGTTATACTCGGATTGATCATCAGTTAACCCCTAAATGCTTCAGGGTTTTATCTTTTTGTTTTGAGCTCTGAGGCTTTAGGTTGGAAATTAGGGTCTAACACTTTTTGATATGGTGACTCAGTTTTGAAGTTTATGACAATAATTTTCGCGGACTTGGGATTAATCATTGAAATCTTATATTTTTTATAGTGTTCCCTTTCCTATGAATTCGTTTTTAGAAGCAAATTTCAAAAGAATTCGCATGCATGTACTAATAACACCATATCCCGAAAACCTTTCTAGCTCCTAATGCCATAATCTCCACCAACTGGAAGTGTCAAGCCCTAAACCCTAAACTGAGGGATTCGGTGGTACAATATTTGACAGATAACATACAGACTTGTTGTGCTAAAATGTAGTGATTACTAATCTGAGGTTAACATCTCTACTACGATCAATGGACTGTTCTGATGTCAAATTAAGTAAGGATTCGAATTCTTCCAAGCGCTAGCCCTCAATCGGATTACAAACATACGACCACTCAATCTTGCAGCCATTGTTGTTGTTGATGGGGACTACTTGCACTGTTGCAACATATGAGTTGAGACCCATGTTATTGTCACCAAGTTCGTAGGTGATAGAATGGTTGATTGGATCGATCATGAGTAGCTTCTCTTTTGCCCACAGGGTACGTAGTCTCGTCTCGATCTCTTCATTTCGCAGTACCGAACGAGACCAGGTTGGCCGGAAACTCCTTGGACACGGTAACAAGGTTGGGGAACCGCGTACTTGTCTAGGTTGCAGAAGTCCGCCAGGAGAGGCCAAACCCAATGCGCTTTTGAGCCTTTGAGCTCGGCAGAGGCTTGGCTTTCCCATTTTGGCTGTATAGGTTCTTCATGTGCCATGACAAAGAAACAAAGATATCAAGAGTGATCCAAATGAACAAGCTTCATGGTTCATATATATATAATGTTGGTTGAATTAAACACTTGGATGAACATCACCAAGTCAACCTAGCCACTACGTAGTATCTTCGGTGCCGGCCACAGTATCTTAATTATAACCCTTGAGAAAAATACCAAGGCTATTCCAATCCATTGTCTGATTTCTTTTTGTTGTTTATTCCCTTTTGGATGCAAATGTGACAATGGTTAGGCTATCTCCGGTATGAGAGGGCTATATTGGGGTTAGAGCTATAATTTAGCCTTAAAAAATATTATTTTTTATTCATAGACTACTAAACCATCTCCAGTAAAGAGAGCCAAATTTTAGCCATTTCTAATATTTTATGGTTTCATATTATATTTTAACATATATTGTTACTTTTACTACAAATATTTTGTCACTTTTACTACAAATATGTTGTTATAAATATTATAATCTATATGGTTGTCCACGTAATTACTCATTAGTTATGTACTCTGATGTAAACTCTACATCTATATAAATAGACTAATGAGAATGAATGAGTAGACTTCTACCTCCCCCAAACTATTCTCTCTGTGTTTTCTCTTCTTCTTTTCTTTATTTCACAACATGTTATCATCACGACTCTATTTTGAGTTAATAACGACTAAACCCTAGAAAACCAAAACTGATTTTGTGTTTTTATTTCTTAACTCAATGATGATCTAAAAGATCAGACGGTCCAACTTAATTGTTGTTTTTTCACCGTTGTTTTTGATCTATGTGTTTGATCTGCGTGTTCTTAACTCAGATGTTATATGATACGATGCCTTTATTTTTTATTAATTGGTTTTTCCAAAAGTGCATCGATCATTTTTCTTTTGCATACCTTCAGTTTAGTATATGACCACGAGATCAAATTGTAGCTGGGTCTTCATTCGCGATTGAGTTCGCGTTTGAAGATTTATTCGGGCTCAAAGAATTGGTTTTGAATTTGAGCTGAAAGAGCACTGAGCTCCCATCCGGAGACGGAGATGGTCAGAGCTGCACGACCAAAATCTTGGTTCGGGGTTCGGAACCTGTGGTCGTTGGAGACCACTGGGTCAATTTTGATGAACTGGAGATGATATCCAGCTCCGATCGGACTTGAGCGTCCCGTGAGCGTATGGAGATGAGTTGTTGAAGCTTGATCTGAATGGGGTGGCGTTGTATACGTTTGATTTTGAACAAAACACAGAGACCCCGTAATTGATCGCTCACCCAAGAGATTCCAGATTTGATTTCGAGGTGAATTAGATCGCCAACCTCAACTAGAGTCTTGGAATATGCAGAGATCTACTATTGTGCTATCTAAGTTGTGGACTAGCTGTCCAAGCCCTCTCGCATTCTGAAACGGAGCGGCGGCCTGTGCCTTTTATGGCTGCCCTATCGTCCTTCGACGAAATTGTGCAAATTGATATGTTCTTGTTGTGTTCATACTTTTGACCGCACATACACCTTGCTGCCTATGTACACGCATGAGTCATATAACTCTCTTATGTTTACATACATCATACATGTCAAACTGATTACATGACCTATATTTTAAATGACACGAATGAACATCAGATTGATGCTTGTTTGTATATGGAAATATACAGCATAAATATAACACTTGTTTAGTGTACGACATCTGGTGTTGTTTGACATTCAATTTTGGGTGTACACTTTACTGATTATTTACAGCTTTTGGTTCTTGATGCTAGAATGCTAGATCCCAACTAATAGTAATTAGTTTGCATGAAGGTGCATCTATTTCTTTTGCTTATTATCAAATTTTGAATTCTATGTTTTTGTCAATATGATCAATTTGGTATTCAGTGATATCGATGCACAATATTTGTTTATTTGGGTATGGTTGATAGTATGGGTATGCATCTTATGCGAATGAAACACAGAGCATTCATATTACCAATTAGATGATTGAATTCAGCCATTCAGGTATATATCTTTTTGACCTAGCTATTTGATCATTTGATCATGTATACATCTGTGGATGAGTTTTGTGTTCATAGATCGAGACATGAAGTCTCTTAATCGAAATGGAGGGCCTGAAGTTCCTCGAGAGGATTATAATAAATAGAATTAATGACGACATGAAGCTTCTCAAAGCTTATGCAATTAACGAGGGTCTTTGAACTTCTCCAAAGTCGTATAAAGATCAAAACGACATCTTATGATCCCTAATCATATGAGGACCTGAAGTTCCCCACCTATTTCATATGATGTTTCTTGCATGTGTAACTAGATGAGATCGGGAATCACAATTATCATATTTGATAAAGTTAACCAGACCTGAAGATTTGTGTATTTTATTTATACATGGCACCAGAAATTTCCTATGTACAATTTACTTACTTTTGTTCATTACAATTTCCTATTTTGTTATGCACTTTCTTTTCAGTACTTATCTTTGAAATTTTATTATTATTCATTCGGGCCAACAACCCTACATCTCGATCATATGAATTTCGAGTGTAATATTTTTGGACCAGAAGTTTCAAAATATTGCATTATTGAACCGGAAGTTCTAATAGTAAATATTCAAACCTGAACCTTCGATTACACATATAATTGATGGCTCCATAAGAGCACATAGATTGCTAAATTTATCCAATAACTTGTGGCATATAATTATATCATGAACCAGAAGTTCATTGAACCAAATACGTTATTTGGCATGACAAATTATGTCATATTTTACTTATAGTGTTGCCTGGAATCAATAACAAGTTTTGATGACCACTAGCCCTACTCATAGCCGATTGTTTATTTGTCGCATATTTTTGAGTTGTCATTTTAATGAGACAATCCTCCCGTCATGAGGGGGAGAGAGATTGTTCCTGAAGAACGATGTAGAGTGGTGTGAGTTGTTTATCCACCTTCTCATTTTGATTTTGAGAAATGTCTCAATTAGTGATTGATAAAAGATCTTGACAAATGTCTATGCTAAAAGCATAGACGTCAACTTGGATTAAAGTCTATAAAATCATCCATATTAACTCAAATACTCTATACCCCTATTTGATTTGTGGGATGCACGTGTATCCAAGTGACATGGTTCTCCTGAAGAGAATGTCATGATACAATGTTAGAGTTCATAATACGGCTACACATACAAAGGTTGTATGTACGCCATTAAAGAATGATATATTGGTTGATATTAATGAATATAATATTTTTGACCTCATACTTGGTTTAGGTTCGCCACCAGCCAATGAACATCTCACTCGAAAGAAAGTGATAGAGTTTTAAATGCATATTTGCATATGGTCATAACATGACAGTCTTCCCGCCGTTAGGGGGAGAATAAGACTATTGTCATTTGAATAACGGTGTGAATTTAAGTGGAATGTATCCACTATGTCTAAAGTTTTAAGCTTCTGAAAAAGAAAGATTATACAGGTCCGCTAATGGTCTACATGATATTACAAGTAAAAGATCCACATTCGCTAAATAATATTTGTCCTATAAGTGATAATATTTGCCCTAGAAGTGGCATGGGTACCCAATATCAAAAATGCATGCATATAAGAATGTGTGGGATCTATGAATGATGATCATCTACGACAAATTACAAATGGTAGCTACCAAAGACCATTAAGGACTGTATGACGCTATACCACGTTTCATTATTCATGTCGACAAAGCATATTATTGGCCAAGTTGGAAAGAGGCAATTCCAATGAAACTGAATATATGAAACGTGATGAGATACTTTGACTTTTTAACCCTATATGATACAAAATGGTATTAATCACAGTGAAAATAAATCACTATGGCACAATGTCTACAAGAGACATGGGGATTACGAATATATTTCATTATACGTGACAATTTTCTGTAAGTACAGTGTTATATATAGTTATTGACGAGAGACTTACGACAGTTGTCATTGTATATTATGGGAATCATAAAAGACACGTTTCTAAAAGCACATTCCCAAAAATAAAGTGTCATTACAAGCGTATCGCTTGTCAAATCCTTAAAGGATTCAAGTACATGAATGATTCTAATGTAATTCGATCCATGAATACTTGAGAGCGCCTGAAGCTAATTCATAGAATCAACTACTCTAAAGCTAGCTCATATATACTCATTCCGTTATTGTTAACATGATCAAAAATGCCTCAATGAGTAATCGAATTCGAATTATGATCATTATGTTGCTACATATTCTAACTTTCGAAGTTATGAATTACTTAGAGCTCTTGAAGAGCTTATATGAGACGTATCACTACACAAAGATGTTAATGTGTATGGCTAGATACGCCATGAGATTTTTTAATGTTTTAATGTCAATTTGCTTATCTTATTTAGCTATTGCTTAGTGTATGAATTTAATCATATAACTAAATGAGGTATCGTTTAGCTCTGTTGGTATTGTTTTAATTTTGCAGGTACTCAATTTCATGATGAGCCCATATATGCAAAACACATGGTCTCACTTTGGTGATGAACAAATCAAACCGTTATTTTAGAGGTGGATTCGGTTTTGTTCGGTTCGGTTTTTACCTAAAACCGGAAACCAAACCGAATAAAATATTCGGTTCGGTTCGGTTCGGTTTGACATTTTTTAAGACCTTCAACCGGAAACAAAACCAAGCCTTGGTTCGGTTCAGTCCGGTTTCGGTTTTTTTTCGGTTTTTCTTCTTCTTTTTTAAAATAATTTTTCTTATAATTTGTATGTTTTTAGCTTAGTAAAAAATTATCGTACTTTAGGTCTTTTTTTTTCTTCCATTACTTGTTTTTATAAGGACATATAATATATCAATAAAATTTATGACAATGATTCTCCAACAAATCAACAATCTATAAACTAAATAGATACTTTGAAAGTTTAATACTCAATAATTTCGAAAGTATGGGGAATTGACCACGCTAGCACACCATGAAACCATAATTTTAAAACTTCTAAGTTCATCTTGAACACAAAATATAGACTCCATAGTTTAAAGTCCATCCAAATAAATTCTGAATTTTAAAGTTTAAAAATCATAAATTTGAATAAAAAAAATTAATTAAATATTATAGTCCATCATCTAAAGCTCGCAAGAATAAGGTCTTTAATTTTCGAGGTAACATATTACTCCTTATACTTTGCATACACGACACATAAAACATTTCTGTATGTATATAAAACGAAAATAAAAAACAAAATATTAGAAAAGATGAACATATAATTATATATATAGAACATAAAACTAAAAATCATATTCTTTAAATCAAATATTTAATAAGAAAATAAAGACAAAAAACGACGTCGTTTTAGAGGGATTCGGTTTTTCGGTTCGGTTTGGTTTTTCAAGAGCCGAAACCTAAAACCAAACCTAACTAATTCGGTTCGGTTCGGTTTTTCTTAATTCGGTTTGGTTTTCGGCTCGGTTTTTTTTTCGGTTTTCGGTTTCAAAATTCCACCCCTACGTTATTTATGGCGCATGAAGCTTGCAACGTTCAGAGGGAGATTCTCATCAGGGGGAGCATCCAGAAATATGCTACCTAAGACATATGTGCGTTGTACTCGTTTTCTCTTTCGACCAGGGTTATTTTTCTCCCACTGGGTTTTTCTTACCTGACAAGGTTTTTAACGAGACAACATTAAACGCATCCAATTTTCATCATTCATTGGTGGACATCAAAGGGGAAGTGTTATAAATATTATAATCTATGTGGTTGTCCACGTAATTACTCATTAGTTATGTATTCTAATGTAAACCCTACCTCTATATAAAGAGGCTAATGAGAATGAATGAGTAGACTTCTACCTCCCCCAAACTATTCTCTCTGTGTTTTCTCTTCTTTTTTTCTTTATTTCACAACAGTTGTCACTTTTACAACAAATATGTCGTCACATTAATTCATGAATAAATTTTTGAGACAAAATTAAATATTTTGCATTGTTTGTGAATATATTAACACAATAAGATATCAGTCATTTATTACATATTTAATTAATTACATATTATTGATTTTGAGTCGAGAGAATTTGCCCGTTGTAATGGGATGAGAATGAAAACATCTAATAGAAAGTTGACAATTGTTATAATTTGGGTCATCATCAATCAACCCACTTGCAAACTATAGATTTTTAATCTGATTTGGGACCACAGTTTGTTTTGGCCTGGGTTAGCGAAATGGCTATGTTTAGCCCTTTTGATGACTCTTTGGCCCTTTTATAGCCCTTTAACCCTTTTCAGATTTGTTATAGGAGACCAAATTAAGGCCAAAATTTAGAATTTGGCCCTGTAGCCTCTGTTACCGGAGATGACCTTACTTCCTACTTCCATTAGAGAATCATTGCATTTCCGTTGACCCAAAATCGACCAAAATTTACTGCCGATAAAGCAGTAAACATAAAAATTAAAAAGTTACGTTCACCCCAATAATTACCGCATCATTACCACCGTCTTCCCGACCGGAATTGACCATGGAAGGTACAGTAATGTGCGTACACCATGGTCCACAGCTGGACACGTGTTGACCCTGCACTGGCCCACACACCCCCTCCCACCTTCAAATAAACAAATCGGAGCTCCTCTCTCTCTTTCTTCCTCCGTTTTCCAGAACCAAAACCTCACCTCCGCTTCTCTCATTGTCTCTCTTACTCTCAGTCCACCGGGTCAGGACCCGAATCTCAAAAATCCGACCCGGAATTTTCATTTTTCCCCCAATTTTCTTTAATTCATTTTTGAGTTTCATATCGTGGTTTGGGCATGTAGTTTGAGCTTTAGATCAATGGCGTCGATCCGGAGAACTCTTTCGCCGAAGTTCCGGGACCGGCCGTACCTCAACGGCGGCTCTCCGTTTTCAGTCCAATCGCCGTCGTCACAGAAGTCCTTCTCCAGCTCCAAGTACTCTTCTTCGCCGCTTGTCTCGGCGTTTATAGCGTTCGCCGTCGCAGTCCGGCGATTCGTCGCCGGCGCTCTGTTGCAGCGAGCGCCGCGGAAAGGCCAGCAGTGGCGGCGAGCGTTTTTCAGGTGCTTGATGTTCTTCTTCCTAGGGTTCTTGCTCGGCCTGGTCCCGTTCGGCCATGTCGACAACGACGACGCCGAGATTCGCCGCAGCCACGGCTTCAGCTTCGACATCAAGCCGCCGCACGTCAATGTCCAATTCGACGGCGGAGATCAAGTCGTGAAACGCCGAGATGATCTCCTCTTGAACATCAGCCCCGCCGTGGTGGCGGCGGAGGAGAAGTCCGATGACGTGGCGGCGGAAGAGAAGTCCGATGACGTGGCGGCGGAAGAGAAGTCTGATGACGTGGCGGAGACGACGGCGGAGGCGGGGATGGTGCCGAGGAAGCAGGTGATTGTGGTGACGCCGACGTACAACC
This sequence comes from Fragaria iinumae, assembly GCA_009720345.1. NCBI lineage: Eukaryota > Viridiplantae > Streptophyta > Magnoliopsida > Rosales > Rosaceae > Fragaria > Fragaria iinumae. Next base: position 27,279,757 of record CM019121.1, read on the forward strand.
GCGCATTTCAAGCCTACTTCTTGAACAGGGTGGCGCAGCTGCTGAGGCTTGTACCTCCGCCACTACTTTGGATTGTGGTGGAGACCAAAGCCGCGTCGCCGGAGACTGCTGATGTTTTGAGGAAGAGTGGAGTCATGTACAGGCATTTGGTGTGTTTCAACAACTCGACCAGCGCTAAGGACCGAGGCGTGTATCAGAGGAACACGGCGTTGGAGCACATTGAGCGCCATAAGCTCGACGGCATTGTGTATTTTGGGGATGATGACAACATATACACCCTCGACTTGTTCGATAGCTTGAGAGAAATCAAGTATGTGTTCTAAATTGAGCTACATTTTCGCTTCGTTTCGAGCAATTATGCTTCTGCTTATCATTGCGTTTCGGTTTTCATTTGCTTGTTTTAAAATGATTGTTTTCTTGGTTGTTCTGTTCTGATTTTTGAAAAAATGCATAGCTTGGCTTCAAAATTCAATCGTAAGAACGCATAGCATGGCTACTGTTTCCCTTCAATAACTTGCGTTTGTGTATTACATTACTTGGCTGAATTACAAAGAGATTTAGATATATTGTTTAACTTGGTTCTTCACATCTTTGAACATGTACAATTTGCCAATATTGTGGAATATAAAGTTTGGTGCTTTTATTTGTCTTTTCTTGGTAAAATTGTGTGGAGTAGTGTTTTGCCAATTTGGTTTCTTTCTTCCTTCTCTTATCCATATGTTGATCTTTAACTGAATCAAATTGTTTAGCCAGAATAGATGTGAATATATCACATGCATCTAACAAATTCCTCTGGTCTAGAGTTGCCCCTTTAGACCAATGTTTCAGAAAGATAGTGAATACAATCAAAATTGTCGTCTGTATGAGAAACTGTCAAATGTTTGTTTCCATGACCGCCCTGCCCCTCATTCTCCACTTACAAGTTGGACGGCTGCTAGTGACTCAATGTGTTTGCAGAGTTTCTATAATGTCAACTTCTATCATTATGAATTTTATGACTGCCATTGTCTACCTTTTGGTCTTGCTAATTCATGTGTTTTCTTGTCTTGTCTTGTAGCCATTTTGGGACTTGGCCTGTTGCTATGTTAGCACCAAGCAAGAACAAGGCCATATTGGAAGGTCCAGTATGCAATGGGAGCCAAGTAAATGGATGGCACACAAATGATAAAAGCAAGAGACTTCGTAGGTTTCATGTTGATATGTCAGGATTTGCCTTCAATAGCACAATATTGTGGGATCCGAAGAGATGGCACCGCCGAACGCCTGTTCCAATTCGGCAATTAGATTCAGTGAAGGAGGGTTTCCAAGTATGTGATATGTTATTAAATTTTTTAGAAGTGTCATTGTAATTCATATAGTTCATCACTTTGACATAAAGTATGGAATCTTCAATCACTGATCAATTCTTATTTTCCTTTTCCCCAGGAGACCACTTTCATAGAACAAGTGGTTGAAGATGAACGTCAAATGGAAGGTACGCCAGCTGGTTGTTCAAAAGTAATGAACTGGCATCTTCATTTGCAAGCTCTTAATCATGTCTATCCCAAAGGCTGGCAACTTCAGAAGAACCTTGATGTTGTTCTCCCCATTCAGTGACTTACTTACTAGCCATGCAATTTTGATTCTTATAGCTGGAAAGGTATGAGATTGTTCTATGTATAGAAGCACTTTCAAATTCGTAGTTTTGCTCTGTTTCTTTATTTTATTTCTATCATTTCAACTTTTGTTTAAACATATTGACCACACCCCTTCAAGTTGAAAATTGAATTTAAAAAATGAAAAAGGTTACAGACTTACGGTCTTGCTCAGCCTTGTAGAGAAGTTTGTAATGGAAATCTTTTTAAAGAATTTGTTTCTCATGTTGGCAGAGTGAAAGTATTGGAACTTCTAATTTGTTCAGGTCTTTTGAAGGCCATTACTTGTATAATTATTATGTTGTGACAAAATCACTTTTAACTATGTAGTAAGTGATCTAACCATTTGCCTTTTTTCCCTCAACAGTTCTCAAATTTCATGTGGGTAGTTGGATCTGAATGAATCATTGCTTAATCGCTAAACTCAAGCATTAAGCATCCCCGGAAAGATCAGTTAGACAGTGACAGACAAACAGAATATGTGGTTTTTCTTTGTTTGTAGAAATTTTCCTGCATGATATATATATATTCTTTTACAGAAACGAAATATCATTTTTGTTGTAGGGTTATGGTTCTTGATATCAGGTTTTTAGACGTATTACTAAGAACAGTTGGTACACTGCCCTCCAAAATTCAGATGGGTAGGTTTGTCATGAATCCCAATTACTCTGATGTAGGCCTCGTACCAAATCAAGCAAAGAGGAACTTGTTCTGATACCTAAGATGGCTAGCATTTTACCTAAAGGTTTCTGCTTTTGATTTCTGTTCCAACTCAAGAATTTTGTTTGTCATTGCATGTTCATCGGAACCCAATTATCAATTTATCATTTGAGCTGATGGCTTGAGACCTTTATTTTTGCCTGCTTAATTCATACATTGGAAAATAGCATTTAGAACTCCCACTTCTTGGGAACTTTAAGATTCCTACTTTGCCCCTAAACCAAAAAGCTGCATACTACTATCAGCAAAGTTCAAACACCAACTCAGACCTTTGCTGCAGCGTCAACGTAGGCAAGCAAACCCTACCTTCCTCATGAATGATGACTATTGTTTCATGTACTCTAAACAAACAAACTCTATTACATTTCTATCAAGTTAGTTGGAAGCATTTTCTTAAGCTCTGGATAATTTGATATTCATGAGTTTTCCTCATGTAAGATACCTAAGATTCAATACGATCATTTGTCGTTGTATAGTTATGGTATTATTTACAATATTGAGAAAGTATTGATTACCAATAAGTTGATATAATCATATAGATTCTTATGGTGGGAATGGTAAAAGATACATGAGATGCGGTTACGAAGGCTGAAGGGAGAGGAGCCAGAGGATTAGATCATGTGTATATGTACATAGTTATGGCTCAAAGAGAAACTGTCAGTGTCTATAGAGGTTCTTTTGGATTGCAGCTACTTCACAATGTTGAGGTGAAAAGTGAAATGAAAGGCAAAATTTCACAAAGATGTTCAAATACCAGTATTAGTGGTATGGATAGAAGCAGCTGCAATAAGGGTTGAATGAATCCTTTATCTTATTTAACTCTAATCCTTACTGTTTTTAGGAATTGGGTTTGGGCCTCCGTGTTGGACCTGGATTTCTCGAGCGATCTCTCTTCTTCTTCTTCTTCTTCTTCTTGATCGATCAGTTCTCTCTCTTCCTTTTGTTTTCCCCTCTCTCTCTCTCGGCACACCTCTAGAAGAATCGAGATCGATCTCTGAGACCTTTTCCTTTCCCCCTCTCTTATCCTTGTGCTTCTTCATGCTTTTGCTCTCTCGCTTTCTCTCTCAATCTGATATTACTGTGTTGGTTTTGGAACGAACGGGTCTTCAGTGATCGGTTTCGAGAGGAACAATCTGGCGATTCTTTGCTTTTGATGTGCGAATTTGGATTTGAATCCTCCCTTTCTTTCTGACTGTCTCAGTTACCTTCATCATTCGAAAAATCCGTTTGGAGAGCTTCGAGTTGGGGATTGGGTTTGATGACATCGATCAAACCGAACCCTAAGTCTCCTGTCTCTTTTAAATTGGGTGTGTGCGATTGTTTGGCTTCTTTATTAGTCATGAAAATCAAGTCTATATAAGCATCTATATAGTGTCCGGGAACATTCACAATTATCAAAACCAATAAGAAGGTTCGGTTCAGTTTATATTAAGCTTTGTATTTGTTTTCCCTTTCTTTGCTTTTGTTGGATTTGGATTTGAATTTGGTTTTGATTTGAGGAAGTCCTTCCAGACCGATTCTGTTATCGGATATAAACAAATTTGATTTATGTGTGGTCTGAACTTCTGCATATGTAGTGAGAAAGCATTGTTTAGTTTCGCTCCTTTGCACGACTTGCACATGAAGAGGGGATTATGGGGATCTTCTTCTTGAAGGTATATACTATGTTCTCTGTATTATTGATTCTCTGTGTTAATTTCATACTTGCACATGTTCATATATTTTATGATAGTTTTATTCAAATCCTTTCATATTAAACAAAAAAATATCTGGGTTTTTTGTTTCCCTCTTCTTTTCTTCTTTTTTTTTTCTTTTTGTGTAGTTGTGATCGCTATAGGATCCCCAATTCCCCAAGTGCTTTGCTTTCTGCTGTTATTTGTAATGAATTCAATTCTAAGTCGTTGTTCTGGTCACAGACTGCAGGTGATGTCTCAACTACTCATAGTATGCAAAAACTGGTCGGTGCTTTTGGGAAAGGTCTGATTTGAAAGGGTATTCCACTGCTGTCAGTGTAGAGAGGTAGAATGTTAGTTTCTTATCACTTTTCAGTTACTATTTGCATCATGACAACTGCAAACTCTTTTCACTTTGTTATGTTTTTTTTTCTGCTGGGTTTTCATTTGTTGATGATATTTTTTCACACTTTATTTGGTCTTGATTGTGTTTTGTGCATTGTTTGTTTTCCCTTGCCGTCACATTAGGGAGATTTGGACAGTACTTTGTTCATATCTTCAGATATTCAAGCTAATTTTTGGCATGACTTTCTTACAGTTTGAAAAATTACTTAATGCTTGAGCATTTCTGCTTGACAAAAAGGTAGATGAACTTCTTTGAATTGATTACAACTCCTTCACCTTCATTACACTCAACCTGTGATTTTCATAGCTGTATGGTTCTGGATATGGATGCTAAGCCCATATAGTTCTCTTCCAAAGTAAAGGTCTACCATTTCAGATAAATTCGTGTATCTATTTTTCTTTTGTTCTATTAAGGCTGCATTGTGGCACTAAGTAAAAAGATCTTGAACAATGAAGACAAACCTGATTGCCCCTACAATTATATTATGCTTATGTTGTTTTTCATTAATAAATCTTCATCTTTTCAACTTATATGGGGATGACTTTCGTTGTTATTGATATTTCACCATAACAACTGATATTACGGCTTGAGCTTTGACGCTTAGGCTTTTTGGCGTTTATATAAGATGTTTTTCTTTGTCACAGTTGGATATGCATCCTAATAACAATTTGATTAGTCCTGGATTTGGATTAAACCGTGAAAGTGCGAAGAGTGGTTCTTGAATATATTACTGCTAATAGCAGTTGGGTCATGCTATTCTTTGAAATTTTGTCATCTTAGTTATTTTCATGAACATGTCTGAATTTTAGAGAATGGATCATTAATATAACTCTAACCTTACTTTTCAACCAATAGATACATTCAACATACTTGAATAAGCCTAACCCAGTACTTTGTCTTTAGTTACATTTCAATTGTGTAGAGACTGATATGATGCAAATAAGTACAAAGCTGAGATGTTATCAATTTCAAATTAGTTAGATGATTGACAATATCTTACCTATGAACATATATTAACTTGAAATTACTTAGATAATTGACAATTCCCTGTAGTTTTAGTGACTATAATACACTATACACTATACATTATACTTTGAATGTCTGAAAGTTAAAAGCTTCTGGATTTTACAGAATGTATACATTCTGTAAACAAAATGTCTAAAATGACTGCAAAAATTCTTAACTTGATTACTGAGTACCTGATCAGCATGAAAAATTTGAATATAGTGTAGGTTTCTTTTTGTAAATCTACTGATCAATGTACTGATCATTGAAAACCTTTGAACCTGCAGTTTCGGGCAAGACCTATGAACTACTACTGCTAAAAAAATTTCCTTTTTTTTTTTTTTTTTTGAGGTTTTATACTATAAAGTTGTAATATGTTGCTTATTTCTGAATAGACTGACAAGAACATGCATTATTTATACTGCATGATCATTCTTCTCATGATGTCATTAAACTTTGAAAGCTGTCTTATTTTGTTCCTTACTTTTAGTTTCAGATTGACAATATAAGATGATTTAAGGTTGATAATGATCTGTGATTTTGATTGTTTTTGCAGGTTGCTGGAAGGGCATTATTTGGTTTAACATCTAAATGTGGGTAAGGAACCATTTCAATAGACCTGATAAGGCAGTAACATTTTTTCTTTTTCTTTAGTAAAATCTTTTAGATATTGTTGTTTTCTCATAGTTTTGCAACCAGGCGTTATTTTTTTTGTATCTCAACATGCAAGAAGAATCGGTGATCAAGTATGTACTCCTTTTTCTATGTACAAAGGATGAGCTTGATTTTCATCCGTCTTAGTTTATGATATGCAGATTGTATGCAACGTGTTCTTCAACTCAAATTTCTGCTGTTATTCCTCACTTTGGTCTTATGTGTTAGCTTAATCTCTTTTTCTTGCACAGGTTTGTATTTCTGTAATTGTAAATTATTTCTTATGGTTTCAGGAGCATCTTACCAAATTTTTGAAGGAATTTATATAGTTTCTATTATTCTAATTCTACTTTATATGTTCTGTAGATTTTGATGGTAGCAGATTGCTACATTATGTAACTGCTTCAGACGTGACTGATTTGGGACACAATAGGTTCTTAATCGTAATAATTTTACCTTCAGGTATGTTATAAGTGTTGCTACAAGCTTTATACACTCAACCTGTGGGATTTTCAATATATGGTTATGGATATGAATGCTATAGTTCTCTTCTGAGAAATATATGGAATCATTTGAATCAGAAAAGGGGGCTAATATTATTCTCATGTATCCACTCCTATGTGTCTTTATGAATGCCACTCATACTACCTTCTGTAGATAAATCTTCATTTTTTCCTGAAATTTATGTGGTTTGTTAACTACCTGGTCATTTTGATAACTAAACTAGAGTTGGGGTTCAGCTTTTGTATCGCCATATTATGTAAGAAGTTCGTTGATTACCTTGATCAAGAATGCATAGACTTTTAGACATGTTGGGTCTGTTGTTTCATTCGATGGCTTTATAGGGTTTCATTATTATTTGAGTGTGTCTATTGTAGTTGAAAGCTTCTTTCTTTGTACTGAAGTTTTTTTTTTTTATGATCGGAAAGTTGGTTTATTTTGCTATGATTTTATTATTATTATTATTTTATTTTTGGTTTTTGTTTCAGTTTCAGTTACATTCAGTTAGCACCCCTGTTTTATGGTCTATTTTGGTATATGTGTTTCAGATTCTTCACATACATCTACATCCTTCACATACCATTACTAACAGCAACAGCAAAATGATAAATATTGTCATGTTTAATATTTGTGGTGTAATAATGAAAAAAATAATCATTGTTTGGTGGCAGACAAATAGATCTGGATGTGGAGCAATGTAAGCTCTACTTGAAGAAGAATGGGTCATAAAAATTCTTTTATTCTTTCTTACATGATTCTGCTCTTAATTGATATAGTAACTGTAATTATATATGGATCATACCATTTTACCATTTTCTCTCTCAATGTCATGTGGTCATATATATATATATATATATGTATGATTAATGGTATACAATGTGCTATTGGAATTTACATAAATTTGTAGTGAAATGCGCTACCGAATTGTAACTAAGTTGGCCTTATAACAATGGCTGCCTATATTCTAGACGCCACCACATGGTCTGCTTATATTAGACAAATGAGTTGCGGCTGAAATATCCTACTATGTAGTGATCAATATCAATAACATCTTATGTGCTCTTAAGTATGCTGCTCAAAAGAAGTCAGAGTAAGACTTTTATGTGAACTTCAAGGCCGACCCTCCCGCAGCAAAGCGCGGGCACAGATACTACTTATATATAAAAGCAAACCATGTTTTTCATTGTTCATGTGAACAGTGAAGCAACCATTATACCCCTGCATTTATTTCTTTTTTACGTCTGTGCCATTCCAACTTATATTGACTGATTTGCCCTTACCTACTTTATTTTATCTACCATGCTGTCATTGTATGTCATAAAAAGACAGTAGTGCCTCTGTCTACATTTTATTTTTATTTTAAAAAAAAAATATCATGGTGCTTCCCGTTGTGACCTGTGTCGGTATTGATATCGAAACGTCTCCTTAGTATCGGTGGGTGACATCTATTTCTTTCTAGCAAGCAGCATGGCGCGGGCGATTGTAACATGAACAGTGACCTACCGAATTTATCCCGGGTGTTTTTTAAGCTATTTTAGTTTTGTCACTTCCTCAGTTTTTTCTTTGATTTGAGTTCTGCCCTCCATTTTTTCCTTTATTTCAGTTCTACCTTTCCCCTCTTAGTTTTCTATTTAAGATTTGCCTCTCATATTTATTTCAGTTTTGGGATTTTGGCTTTTTTTTCTGTTTTCCTACTCAGTTTTTTTGGTTAATGCTATTCATTTTTTTTTGATCAAATGCACAATTAATGTGCTACACTATTGCGCATGACCTCACTTATAAGGAGAGACTTATGCCATTATACCAAACGGTATTGGGTAATGCTATACATTTTGCAAAAAAGAAAATTGCATTCTAAAAAAAAACAACAATAATAATGATAATAATATTAATGAGAGAAAATTAAATATTTTTATGTTGATCAATGTCAATTGCGTTTTAAAAGCAATCTTTTGGTATTGATGAGGTTGATGACACATAGTTGATATTATGACTTAATTAATGTTGAACATCTAAATGTTAATAATAAATTCTCTTTTGATCAAATTTATGGATTCTACTTACATATCTAAAAACAATGTCATGTTCTTATGTTTCATAACTTTTATATTGTTTGATGTTCAACTTATGACATGTATTGATGAGTGCTCTTTATATATTTGTAATTTTGTAAATCTTGGTTGTTGATTTTTGTTCAGCTTTCTTTCAAAATGACACGTATATTTCAAGGAGCTGTTATTTGTGAGTTCCGAAAAACAAATGATCAAATTAAAAAAAATTGCACAATAATTATCAAATTGGCAGAAATCGCACTCCCGCACGCGCGCGAGCGCGTGTAGGAAGGCTAGTTAACTATAAAAAGGGTTGAATGAATGATCAAAGAGAAGAACATCTAATTATAGTATGGTTGACTGAATGAACATTTCATCTCCTTTACCTATATCACTCTTTAGGATTGCTTGGGAACACAGTAGATTCTCAATAGGGTTTAGGGTGATTTGTTCGTCGTGGACAGCTGAAATCACACCCCTTTACTCTTGTGGCAAGATGTTTAAAAAGTCAAAAACATACACACAACTTCCCAACAATTTTTTCGTCGGCAAAGGTATTCTTTTTAGCCTCTTTTGGTTATTTGAATTTTTTTCTTTAAAAAACAGACGAAATTGTTACAAGTCCAAAGTCATGCCATGATTTTCATTTTCACAACATAGATAGAACTCCCTATCTACTACCATATTGAGTGAAAATGTATCCTTATTTCCCTAGTAGCCACATAGTGGCAAAGCAACCGGGGAGGTGAGTGTGAGACACTATCAAAGGAAAAGTTTGCTCAAGCTTTAAAAAATCAGTAATGCTTTTATTATGACAAGCAAAGCAACAGAGGCCTATTATGGTGTCGTCCAAGCCATGCAGGGAGCGAGGTTGTGTTCCAAGATGCATAGGGACAGTTTCTTGCTGGAGCTTGCAAGCCCTTTCAACAATTAACCTCCCCATTTCAATGATTTCATGCTGAGTTTGAGGCTTTACTTAAGGGTATGGAGCTAGCTGAAACGATGAGGTATGAGAAGGTGATCCTTAATTCTGATTGCAGTACATTGGTGCCAGCAATGGATAGCCAGCTAATCCCACGGTTCGCACCTCCTTATTGAGCAGGGCTGGATATGCCTGGTTGTCTTCAATGGGAATTGAGTAACTGATCTCCAGAGTCATGCCTCAGCAAACCATAATCAGTTCGACACAAACACCTGCCCCAGCTATGAGATTTGCTATACAAATAGCATACAAGGGCGACTATAGATATCGAATAACAGAATCAAAATTGAACCAAATAACAGGTGAAATAAGGATACCTGTTATCTCTTTGTTATTTCCCTGAAGCCATACAAGGGCGACTACAGATATCGAATATAGGATTTGATCATGTTTCGAACAAAATATTAATTCGTCCCAATATAGATAAATATTAATTTAATTATGGATATAGATTCGGACTTAATACACATGAATCCACAAAACATATATTTTTTATGTTTATATTGATAAAATAGTATCTAAATGTTACCCTCATATTTAACGGAAAGTTAACGGAAGTACCGTGCTGTCTACCAAAGTGTCTTATTTTAAACTTCAGATACCTAATTGTCCAATTGACCAAACATCAAGTACCATAGAAGGAATTTACCCTTAAAACTTTGATGATTTTGAAAAAGGGTATGATCAACCCCGTGAAGATATAAACAAAGAGTTTGAAAAATACAAGAAGGCTGGAGGTGAGAAAAGCCATAAGGAGTGGAAGTCGTGTTTAATGGGAGAAGGTAATGGAGCAAAGTTCTTTTTTTTTTGGATAATGAAAATGGAGCAAAGTTCTTAGTTACTCAAGAAATCAAAGAGAAAGGGTAAGGGAAACATAGTGGACAAGGAGGATGATGACACCCAAGATGAGGCTCCTAGGAAGTGGAAGCTTCACTTTCTTGAACCTAGTGACCTTACAACTCCACTCTTGAAACTTATTGATGTCAGCTTCAGATACCCGAATTGCGAAGATTTCAGGTTGTCTGATGTTGATGTTGGTATCGATATGGGTACTTGTGTTGCCATTGTTAAGCCTAACGGAGCCGGAAAGTCCACACTGCTCAACATACTTGCTGGTTATTTGGCTCCTAGTGAGGGTGAAGAAAGGAGAAGTTAGATGTTTAGGATTGATAGGTATTCACAACACTTTGTGGACCTCTTGACAACAGAAGGAACCCTAGTTTCATACCTTCTTCGACTTCCACCTGACCAAGAGGGATGTAGCAAGCAGGAGGCTGTGCGTTCAAAGTTTGGACTCCCTGACCACAACCATATGAACCATAATGACAAAAGGCTCGAGTCGTCTTCTCATTGATATCAATGTCCAATCCACGTATTCTGCTTTTAGATGAACCGACGAACCATTTAGAACGGTCATTTGCATGTTCATGCTGCTTTAAGTTTTCCTTGTGATTATAAACCTTAGAGCTTTGAACAAAAAATTTTTTCATGTACTCATTGCATTGTTGTATACTATGAGAGATGTTGGTAGTGCAACCAACCCAAGAAGTGTTCTCGGTTGAATCAACTATTGGGTAGCTGGGTTCAAGAACAAGACTTCTGAAAGTATTTCCAATTGTTGCTGCTTAGAAAACAAGAAAGGAGTATAGGTCTAGACTAGTTTGATACTAGGTAAGGTAGTAGAGTGATGTTGTATCTTTAGAACTATAATCTTGTAAAAGTATTTTTCTTGTCCATATGGTCGGCCTCAAATTTGCTTTCATGATTTAGTGTGGTTAATGTTGTGTTCTTGATGGAGTGTTATGTATGCAGATTTGTCAGGGGGCTGTGGGGGTTTTTGCTTTAAACCCACTGCATTAAGGTGTTGCGGGCAAGTTGCTTGTGGACGGTGTGCTCGAAATTGGGTCCGGCGTAGGCACTGTCTTCTTTGTTTCAGAAAGAACATTAAGAAGCATTTGGTGGTGCTGAAAATAAGGGACACAGTGAGTACATTGTTTATATATATACAAATTTAGCAACGAAATGCTGGGTACAAGAGAGTTTTCTAATTTCAATGCCTTGTGTTCGGAATACATTGGTTTTAAGTTTCTCAAAGTTTTTGATTTCAATTGTGTTGATGTGGACCAAGATATTCTTGAGTACTTCATCTACAACTGTCAGAGTTTCTGAACGAGTAGCCGTGTTTAGTTCATTCTTGTTGGTCAATCTTAGAGTTGTTGGTCATTCTATTGCATTGAAGTACTTAACAATACAACAATGTCGCAATCTCAAAAGCATCGAGATATGTGAAGCAAACCTAGTTTCATTTACTTATGGTGGGGAGCTGGAAAAGTTCCTTCTTAGAAATCTACTAGATCTCAGTTTATTTATTGTGTGATTTCCTTTTCAAGAATGCATGGCATGTTTTGCGATGAAGGGTCTGGCCCGGAAGGGTCCGAAACCCCTCCCCCCTCCTAGCTTTTTTCACGGACACCCATCTTTGCATGACCATCATCATCTTTGTATCTAAAAAACAATAAAAATAATAATCAATTTAGATAGAAGTAATCTAATAGGAATCTGAGACTCAGACTTTGACGGTTTACCTTTGTGCACTGGGATTAGGGATGACAAAGAGTGAACTGACTGCTTCTTAACATGTTATTGTGTTTTCTTCAATTGTTGTAACATATTATTGTGTTTTCTTCAATTTGTTCAAATTTTTAATTGATTGTTGGCTCATCGACTGTATAGAATAAGAGTTATAAGTGTTCTATTACTATGTTTTCAACTTATGATCGAAAATATTATCAAAAAAAAAAAACTTATGATCGATAAGTAATTATGATCAAATGAATCGATACTTTATGTCAAACCCCCTTAAGATTAAATTTTAGTTCCGTCGCTGGCAATAATAGTGTGTGGTCACATTTTTTGTCTATTATACCAACTAGAAGAGAGGGGTCTGAAGTGTCATGTTTGTTAGCAGAATCTCAAAAATACTTGGGATCGTATCGAATTATCCATTATGAGTTTCCCTCTTGAAAGTAATGAGTACAAATTCACAAAATGGAATCCTATTAATTAGTGTTCAGATCTTATATGGAATATATTTTATTTTCGCATTAATCGGTCATGCTATGTAGGTCATGAGTGTTCATATTCTATTCATGTTTTTGTTCGCTTGTATGTTTAAGCCCTTAAAAGGAAATCTGGTCTTAATCATATGACTTTCTGTTCTATAGTTGGGTGATCAATTAGCTTGTTGCATCGTTTAAGTTTCTGACTCTGTTCATGTTTTTTTTCGCTTGATATGTTTAAGCCCTTAAATGTTGTAAACAAAATGTTTATGTGCTATGTTTAGAGAATCATATATGCAGTCTTTAGCTGTGTTATGTATCAGTTTTTTTTTATATATATTTTATTTTATAAAGTATTCAAAAGCTATACATATGCCCGATTTACTGCTTTTGCATTTCTGGTGGATGATGCTACCGTTTTGTTTTCTTTTTTTGTAGGACGCTGAACTTCTTGCAGACTAGCTGATCACTTTCTACACTGTTACTGTCGACCGAGGCGTAACTGGAATAGGGCGAGAGGGTTCAATTGAACTGCCTGATTTTTCAACATATGATGTGATTGGTTGGGGACTTGGGGCAAATATATATCTATATAGAAAAAACTTTAAGAACAATACATGAATTATGAACCATTGAGAATTAAGGTGAATTAATTTTCGAAAATATCATAATGGTGCATAAGGTTCAAAATTGGACCCAACATATATACACACCGTTAGTTTTTTCGTTATGTTTGTGATTTCCGTCAATTTTTCGAGGGCAAATCCGTCTCTCCCTCTAAACGATGAAAAAAAAAACTACTATGGTCTGAAATTTAAAACTAAATCTGACACCGAAGAACAACCCTCTCCAATCTCAACAAAAATGAACTCCAAGAAAGTCGTCTTCATAGGTCACTGATGCGTTCGAGGGTGCACGATGTTGTGATCAGAGGGAATACCGAGACAAGGAAGTATCTGATCGAGACCGAGCTGGAGGGAATGAAGAAGGCGGCGGCGATTATGTTGGGAGCTTCTCGATCTCGAAATCTTGGATTGGGTTTGAATGACACTAGATTCCGGATCCGGTTTGATGAGTCAGTGGGCGTGGGTCTACTCTAGAATTCAGATTTCTCGCTCGCCGTCGCAGAATTTGTCTACTCCACCTATTAGCATCGAAGCTCCAACCAACCGAGACTTGTTGGTGTTTGATGGGGACTCTAAGATTATCCATATATGGTTGTGTGATATTGGGTTTCAGAAGATGGAGGTTGTGGCGGTGATAATAGTGGATTGGTGGCTCTGTGTTTGAGAGGATAAAAGAAAAATTGGTATATACTTTCAGGATGGTTGTTTGACGTTTAGTTGTGGGAAGATTATGTCTTATTTTGTGTGTTTGGTGTTGACGATGAGAAACTTTGGACTTTTTAGAGAAAAGTTGAAGAATTTATGCAGAAGCAGACCATGGCGATGATCTCTGTCTCATTTTGATTTGAACAATATTTGTAAATTGATGTGGGTGTGTTTCTAGAATTAGTTTATGCAGGGTCAGACCATGGCGAATGACTGTGTATTGAGTTCTTGATGTTCATTGTTCTGAGAGAGAGTGAAAATGCTAAATTACCATCCCAAAAATGAATAATGGCATAAGGATTAACGGTGTTATCCTCAATTTGTACCAAAAATGTGTTGGATTCTTAACCTCAGACACTGATATTTTGGAAAGTAAATTCACCTTAATTCTCAATGGCTTATACTTAGTGTACTGTTCTTAAAATTTTCTCATCTATATATTATACTTCAGATCAAGACTTGCCCTTCTTCTCTTGCTTTGGACCAGAATCATGAGACAAAAATATTCCAATAACTTTTATTTTTTTAACATATATATTTTATTCACACACCTCTAACTACTAGATACACATTTTTTTTTATAAAAAAATAAAAGATTTTGTGAGTACGCAAAATTACCAAAAAAAGATATTTATATCAAAAATGAAGAAACCTAATTGAAATATTACATCCCGCTTAAGAGTTTTTTTTCCTCCTCTACAAAAACGACATAAGTGAAGATGCAAAACACTAATATATGGTCTTTAGTCCGCACACTTGCATTTGGTACTGTAACTTGATTGCATGAGTCCGTCGTTGATGAAGTTAAGGATCTATTACCTTAGACGAAGAATAGTGCATACAAGTTCTTTCATTGCATATCGATATATATATATATATATATATATATATAGAAGTCTACTTTAGATTGAGACAAAAAAAATTATAATTGAATGTCATAGATATCTCATCAGATTTTTCTATACAATATATAAATTGTAAACGCTGAAATGGTGGACAAATCACTCTTCATGCTAGGTCGTCCTGAAACATTCAAGTTTGAACACAACTAGCTAGTCCTTTTGATATAAAACAACAATCTCTTGAAATGTTTTGACTGTTCATGCATCTTGTTATTGTATTCTTAATAAACGATTCAATAATTACTTTTGTAAACCCCCAAGCTGAACTAGTAGATTTAGAAAAGAGTTGAATATTTCGTGAATAAGTTGTGTATTGTCAATGAGGATAGTTTAGGAAGTTTAGGGATGTGTTTCTAGTAAAATATTAAAACAACAAAGCTAGCAGGTGATGTATTAAGTATGAGATGTGTATATAATACTTAGATATGTATTAATAAAATTTCTCTTAAATATATTAGACTCTACACTGCATATTTTTTTATTACTCTCCGCCAGTGTAGCAATTAGTTGACACTATTTTTATTAGTCTCGTTTACAATTTATTTATCTCATATAATTCTCTCTAAATCGTTCCTCACCATATTTCGATTCTTGTTTTTCTCAAAATTCTTCTACACACAACAAGTCAAAACATTCATAATTTGATACTTGGAATTATGAAAGTTTTTCTTGAGAGATATCATAAAAGAAAAGCATCATGAAAAGATTTCAAAATATGAGCAATCATTATGGACAATTATAATTGCTTTAGAGAGACTTGTTTATTTGTCTTGTTCAAGTATTGATGTAATAATTCATACATTTTTATGTTATTTAATGAAATTATTCGTTTAGTATTCTTATTTAAACTATGATCTTTCTATTTATGGTTTCTGGCTACGCCACTGACCGTCGATTTTCAATATATGCTAGTATGAAATTTTCAGAATTTGAAGTTATAGATTCCTTAATATGGAGAATCTATTAAGTTTGGATCAGTTTAATTGCATTGTATTCTGCGAGTTAAAGTTTCATATGCATTAAGTTTGCTCCTGTGTTCTAAAGGGTGCTAATGCTTGGTTAAGTGTTAGATTTCCTGTGGTTCAATATGGATGACAGAATGACTGAGTTTTGGAATGAATTTGATGGTGCTGGATATTTCTTTGTGCACACTTCAGTTTTGCATATCATGTTTTGCACTCGAGTGATAGTCAAATATAATTAAAAACAAAACGAAAGGTGAGAAATAGTCCTATACGTACTCCAGAACCAATAGTGCAGAACAGCCTTACTTCAAAAACGATCACCCCATTCAATCATCAGATCAGAGTTATCAGAATAAATAGCCATGGAACAGGGAGCTCAGCCGCCGCCACCGATGATCATTCACAATGACGACATAGAAGTCGGTTGAAAGTGGAGAGAACAAAAGCAGGACCGCTGTGCATTCCATGGAGGACCAAAGGAAGAATTCAGATTGGTAAACACCAAGACAAGGTGAAGGACCTTGTTGGAGAAGGCCACCCCGGCTTTAAAAGCCAAGAGAGCTCCCAATAAAGACGACAAGAGACACCGAGGTGTGAAGCTCTTCTCCTTTCTTAACTAGCTAGTGTGCTCATGCTCAGCAATATTTGCGTGGTTGGTTATAGTGTTATGTGAATATGGTGTGTTGTTAGCTTGCCATAACTCAAGGTGAGAAAAAAAGTAATCAAGCTACAAAAACAACTATAATTACAACCTCGACTATAGTTCACCGGCTAACTGCCCAAAAATAAAACTTCTTAACCTGATATTAAGTATGGCAACCAAAATTTACAAGGATAAAGTACAAATGCATTAAAAACAACCTAAAAACAACACATTTATGTTACACATTTGTAAGAGCGGCTGAGAGAAGGGGGTTGCAGCAGGTGCATCTCTTCAAACTTTGATGATACTCCTGAAGAATATGCCTACTCTGACTGAAATTTATCTCAGCTTGATCAGCAGTCAAAAACCCCCAGTGATCAGCCGCCATTTACGTGGTTAGTTTCTATGTTCCCCTAAATAGGGCTCAGAGTTATCCAAAGTCCCAATTTCCACTATACATCGCCGGTAAAGTAGCCAACTTTGAAAGCTCTCAAGCTATCATGTTGGAGTTGATGAAGTTGCATCTGTAGGGTGAAACGGTGGTGATGACAAATGCGATTGGTGCAAATGCGGTTCATTTGCAAGACCAAGAACTGCAAGTGTTGGTCTGCCAAAACCCATGCAATAAGTTAGCTGGATGTGTTTGCAAGTCTAAAACCCCATGGGAGGTTCATGCGGTTCAATGAAAGGTTTATAAACATGGTAACTCATCATCATAAGAAATATTCAGGCCAAAAAAAAAAAAATCACTGATTTAGAAATATTTAGGTGATGTCTCATCAGAATTACTAATTTTGCTGATTCTTGAAGGGAATAAACTTCTTTTGGATATCCTCATCAGAGAATTCTCCAGTTTATCTTGAGGTTTACACAATTACTGCTATTTACTCCCATTATCACAAAGGGAACTATCATTGTGGTTGAGAAAACCAAGGATATCATATATTATTACCCTACAACTATCCCAGACACAAAGCAGAGAAGGTAAATTTCGGTGTATTAAAGTTGGTAGTCCAATCAGATGCACAATACTATACCTAGAGAGCGAAGCTTTTATACTAGCCTGGCTAGCATATGCAGCGAGGGGACCTTTGACATTTGCATACTTGTTCAAAGCACTTTCAAGTTGCGGGGGTGGTAACTGTAAGGAAAGAAAAGAGTTAAAGATAACAGTAACCAAATTCACCAATAAGAGCCAGAAGGAAGTTCTCACATAGATATAGATGATATGATACCTGCAACAATACATGGAAAGAATGTGGCTGGGTTTGAGAAGCACATTTCAAGAACCCTACCCAAAGCTTTGGCATTCTCCAAACCTGCAGTTAAATATAGAATATTAGTTGTCCGTCATTCCCCAAGCTAATAACAACTACTGACTCGTCAACCTCAAAGAGCACAGTGTGACAAAAAAAAACAGACATAGAGATGTGTAGTATTGACTCAAGAGTCCATACCTGTTTCCTTACGAGTTTAGAAAGTATTTCCATAACAAAATCAACCTGAGATAGAACAAAGGCATGAAGCCATGTATATAAGGTCAAGATTATTTTGGGAAAAAAACAATGAAAAATGAAAAAGAAAAGGAACAAACAAAGAACTTACCAATGAAGGAAAGGCATCAATTGCCTGAATAACTGTTCTCATAAAGAGAAGAGGAATGGGAGTTTGATCAACCTGAAAAAAAAATTAGTTACTTAATGAACCAAATAATATGCATAGGACCAAGATATATAGAATTTAGATATATACCATCTGATTCAAAGCCTTTGCCAAGACCTGCTGCGTGAAAACTGTGCGCTGCTCAAAACAAGCTGAGCAAACATCTGTTATCTGTAAACATGAAACACAGAACGAAAAACTTTACAAATGATGCGGTTTAACCTTTCTGGCGGAATCAAATATTGGCACAGCAATAAGAAAGGATGCAAAGTTCATCATTCAAGAATACTTGAGGACATGTAGAAGAAATTACCAATATCAAATTGTGCTACGCTAGTCAAACCATTTGTTTCTGTGGCTTGACCAATGACAGAATTGGTCCACAGTTATTTTGAAAGGGTCAAGATTAACTGAATCTCAGCCAATATAATCAATCAGCAGTTGTTTTGAGAATAATCCGAATATACTCAAGTTGTATTTTCTATTCAAAAGATGTTTTCGACCCATACCAATTACCAAACAGATCAAAGACATGAACTTGATTTTGCGCAAGAGATTTTCCAATGTTGGAATGCGGACAAGTTGCTCACCATGGGTTAGTTTTTTTCATTGCCTAATCTATTCTATAGCATTCCGAAATACACCAGAGGCTGTATTGGGGATTATAGAGCATCACATGGCTCATCTAATGTATTTTTGGAGTTTGGGTACAGATTTATTTGTAGGATATGTGACAGAAGATCAGATCAGACCAGCTGAGATGCTGTGTAAGCACAATAAGATGATGTTTCTACATCATCTTGACAATGAAATCAATAAAGTTGATTTGGAAAATAAATATCAATACCAATGATATGAAAGACATGCCTTCTTAAGTGTGAGGCCTTCTTTGTCGGGAACAATATTGTGGATGGAAACCAACACTTCTGCAGGAGTCAAAGCTGGACCTGTATGAGCTGAACCCTGCAATTGATAGGAAATGAGATGTTAGCATTTGTTTTCTCTTTTAGCACCAAGCAGGAAGCACAGGCAAAGGGTTTGTCACATGATACAAGTCTGGTATTTTAGCATTTGTACCTAAGGTACTAAACATAAAAAGAAATAGAATTCAACTAAAAGACGCTCAGGGAGATCAGCACTATGTATGAAAATCAGATAGAAAACTGCATGTACCTGGAGTATGTGAGCAAGTGCAGTCTGGAACTTTTCTAATGGAAGGGCAACAAGCCGAGGAAATATAGGTAAAACCTGGGCCACAATATCATACATGATTAATCAGCAACAACGAAACATCTACGTCAAACTAGTAGCTTAACAAACTCCAAAACCACATGTACTATTTTGCAGTTAACGCACGTGTGAGTATGTTTTCTCAGATATGATGTAAATGGCCATTCCAACAAGGGAGTCTACATCTTATTTACGTCCTGTTTAACAATACTTTGTAATTTCTGATAGCAAACAAGAACTGACAGTAAAGATCTGCATAGCAAGACTTCAACAGCCATGTATTAGGTGAAGAAGATGGCAGACTTAGCTTCATATATATGAACCTGATTAATCTTATACGACATAAACATGACACACTAAAAGAAGGCACGTTCCCAGGTCTTATCACCAAGCATATGGAAAAGCTTTTTACTGTAAGAAACTCATTGTCAAGTATAAGACAATATTGCCTCGCAAGCAAATAGCTTAGTTTTCAGAAGAAACATATATTTTATAGGAGAAACAATCGAGGTACAAGGGAAAACAAGAAGTCCTCCGAGCCTTAATATCTCAAAACAAGAACACTCGCTAAAGCTTTCCAACCAAGTAGCAAGGCTAAAAGGGAGTGATTTCAAAACTCTAAGGTGACAATATTCACATGCAAACAGCTTATTAAACCAAAAACATTTAACAAAATAACATATAATGCCAGATGTACTACAAGAGGAAGAGATACAAAATCTATGCAACAAACCTCATTTTTAGTAAGTGAAGACAACATTGGAATGAGAATTGTGACATCCTGCAAAAAGTAATTATTCAATTCAGGTATAAGTGAAAAAAAAAAATGTGGCATAAGAATTTATTACTGTTAAAGAGAGAGCTTCAGTTATTTGGAAACCTTTAATTTAGTTTCATACAAATGTTTAACAGTGCCTATCAGATCAGACGATGGTGTTCTCTCTTGAGTCAATTGTTGCAGCACCTTGCATATTAAAAAACATAGCATTACTAGCGTATTATGATTATAGTAAAAGAAAGTACAAAAATCAAAAGACTAAGAAAAACCCGTTCAAGATTAAAAATCAGTATCATGATAGAAAATATGATACCCACCAACATCAAAAGGTTTTCACTTCCTTGCGGAGGATCAGATATGATGTGAAGCAAATCTGTATTTGACGACCCTAGGGCCCTTATAAGAACAGGAATATTGCGATCAAAAGCCTGCATCATTTCAAAAGGTACACAAAGAAATCGGCATTACATATTTGCATTGCATAAAAAGAAAAATTCAGGAACCCTTTCTCAGGCAGTGATATAGTAAAGAGTAATAATTACATTATGCAGCACTATGAAATCTACAATGCAAATTTAGCAAGACACAAACTTTCCAAAGGACACCATGAAAGTATCTACTTGAAACACTTTTAGCAACACATATCGGTATCAAATCTAACTGCCATAAGTATGCATGAAATTCATAGATCTTGATGGAATTTTCTAAGGTTAATCAATAGTCTTACTTAACAGACCTAATCCAAGTATGTATGGTCATTGCCAGGTCCTTAATTTGAGACATTTCCTTGTAAGTTTCACAACTGCACATCTATCAAAGATTTCATGCTATCTAGTATGCACAGACTAACACGTGTGATATGCTATCGAACAATAAATATTCAAGTATTCACAAAATCAACGAAGTGTCACCTGCTTTACAGCTTGTGGGGCACACCCGTAAGTATTAAATACAAGTTGAATAAGACTAGGTTTCTGCAACAAAAAGTAACAGCCTATGTTAGAGCTGCCAAAACAAAACCTTTAAAGAAGCCATCATAAATTGTTAATTAGTTACTAATCATTAAGGAATCAGAGACAAACCTTTGTACATAAAGCAAAAAACAAAGAAATGAGTCGCTGAACTTCAGGAATTGACATCATTGACACTGGTCGTTCCTTCGTTATGGAATCATTTTCAGAATTTGCGAACTCCAAATTTTGCACATGATTAACTGATGTTTCTTGGCTTCCCAACTGCAAGAATTGGTGAGCAGAATTACATGTAATTTGGTGGAAACTTTTCAGAGGTCATTGCTATCCCTCATTAAAAAAAAAAAAAAATATAAAAAGAGTTGTAGAAGCTAATTTTACTCAACTAAAAATTGTAACTTTAAAGATAGGTCATAGACATTTAGTTCTGGAATATCCCCATGAACTACTGAGATAATAAAAGCAGCCAAAATATCGTGGCATTTCAAACTGGCCCAAGAGATTGGCAAAGCATAATCTTGACCATACAAGATTCTGATGGTTGCTTAGATGGACAAAGAAGGGAATTGAAGAGCAATAAATGAAAGGAACATACCGTTCCATCAGTTTTTCGCCCTGTGGACTCCGATTGTGAATGCTCTATACCCAATGTAGGCTGTTTAACAGCAGACAACAACATATCTGTCGCAAATTTTTCAATAACTTCTGATATGTAACTCAACTGATAGAGTTTGTTTGCCACCTGTCAAACACAATAAAAACGAAGACAATATGTTGAATTATCTTTCTTCATCTGATATCCGATGCTTTACAATAACTCTTGCTTTTCAAGACGGGGATTGAAGTGTAAGTGGAAGATAGACTCAAAGACATTACTGTGCAGCAATATTACGTACCAGTCGGACACCTCTGGTGCGGATGTCATCTTGTGGATGAACAGCACACTGCAATCCAGAAGTTGCAAATTGTCAGAATCTGGTTATTGTCTTAATATGTGAGAAGAATTCAAGTAGCAAAACTATACACGGGCATAAAGTAGTTAAATAATTTTGTTTCCTTAAAGTCCAAGTCCAACATACCTTCAAAGTGATGTCTAAGCAGCTTTGTCGATATTGTGGCCGCCCTAGAATTAAACTCCAGACAGCACCAAGTCCCTGAGTGACACGTTCAGTGTCCCTCACATCTTTTCCATGTTGATCAATAACATCAGAATAGCAGAGATCATCTAGTAGTTTCAAAGTGGAGTCAGGCAGGACTGGAACTTCTCCAAGAAGTCTACTAAACGACTTGTCTGAAGCTGGAAAGGACTCCAGCAAACACTTAGCCTGCAGTAAAGGTCCTCATATATTCAGTTCTCAAAGAAAGAGAAACGAACTAAAAACAAGAAAGGTTGAAAGTGCCTACCACTGCCAGGAGGAACTTTTCATACATAACAGCAAATGTGGACCTTTCAACTGAATCGGACAGAGCCAGAGCTTCCAGATGGTACAAGATATGCAATACTAGCTCATGCCCCTAAAATCAGTACTCATATATCAGATTTCACAACATCAAATAACTAATCAATTATGATGTACTACTATTAACCGCTAAACTGTTCTCTGAGGAAATGAGATGAAAGCTTTAAGTTCTAAACATCCATGAGGTATATCACAAGATTATCTTCATACACATAAGCAAACTAAAACCTTTTGCATATTTTTTTTTTCTCCTGAGGATCAGAAGTTTAATAGAAAACTTGACAAAGTGCAGTAGTGTACAACAGTACAAGAGATCCACTACTAGAGAACATCACAAATTTGACGTTCCAGGTATTCAGCAGAAATTGTTCGCATATTTTTAATACACATTAATAATGAAATCGTTTCCTTAACATAAACAAAGTAATCAAAACAGTTTAAATCAATAAACCTTCATAACCAACAGAGACAATTTGCAAAACCAACTCGGACTTATTCATGTCACCACCCCAATATATAGCTTTCATTTTATATATATTACGAGTCACTTTAGACTTCAATTTCGCATTATATGTATGACAGCTATCATCCGTGTATTACCCAAAATAAAATGTTATGAATTACTAAAAAAAACGCAAGATATACATACCTTTTTCTGTTGGTAATCCACAACTATATGTTTATGCAGCATCACAATAATTTCATCATCCACATCAATCTGTAAAATCAAAACATTCACAGATGATTGTACATATGAAATAGTATAGAGGATCCGAACAGAAAGGAAAAATGCTATTCAAAGAAAATCCGATAAGATGAAATTTTGAAGAAGAAACAGAGATTCTATTAAATACAAAAGTGTGGGAGTGGACAAGGAGCAAAAAATAAAATAAAATAAATTGCCTCAATGTGACTGGAAAACTGATACAAGACCAGCCTCACTTCACAATACACGTCTACATGTATATATCACTGTTACAGTAATTCCTTTTAATAAAACACATCACAAATAGCCACCATTGTTTCCTTGTTTTTTTTTTACCTTTTCTATGACATAACTCAGCAATGTCAGCAGTTAAGTGCAGAAATTGAGGCCAGCCAACAGTTAGACAGACCTAATATTTTGTGTTGGTTCCTTCTAGATATCAACTAAACGACTATTGATCAAAAATCCAGATTCTTCACAGCATATTATAAGCCACTATATTGAGGCAACAAAATAGAGCAGCAAATATCAAAACCTCGTAACTCAAAAAGTATATCCAACTCTTTAGTCAGACCTACACTTAGGACCCGGAAATTAAGTTGCTTGTGTGCATTTGAGTGCATACAATCATAAGATTTATCCCTACCTGAGCAACCAATCGAGCTAGTAATGCCAAGCGCATCTGACTATAATCTGTTCCGTGCAAATGCTTGTATGATTGAATAATTCGCTCAACAGCCATATGCCCTAGTCTTTGTTTCTGCTCTTGTGTCAACTCAATATATATGGGAACCTCAGGCAGGTCCTGACATATCTCTTCAGATGTGTTTGAAAGGGCAGGAGAACGCTGATCAGATTCTATAAAAGATGTGGTATAATCATCATCTGCTAATCCAACATCTGATAATGGCATTGCTTCAAGGTCCTCATCAGTTTGCACACGAGAATCTGTTAGATCTGAAGATAAATTCACCTTCAAAGTAGGGTCATCTTCGACAGGTCCATCCAGAACCTCATCCATGGGAGCTGGTTGGTCAGTTCCAGAAACCAATTGACCATCCAAAATCATACCATCACTTTCTGTTTTGGGATTGGGAGTTACTAAAGTAGATTCAACAGTGGTCAAAATCGGATGTGAATTAGGCTTATTTAAGGAAACTGAACCATCGATATCATATTGCATCGAAGTAGTATCCTCTACAGCGGGAGAGGATGCCAGTTCAGCAGAAACTGCTATACTCCGTGGATCAAGGCGACGAGGATCCTGAAAAGTTACCAAGATTTAAATTAAAGCAAGTTCACTGTTAACTAATGAACAACAATAGTAGATACAAACACAACATATCTTAGATTCATGAAGTTTACCCTTCGTGGGTCACGCTTGGAATCAGCGGGAAGATTATTCACATTGGAAGTATCAGCAACTGATAAGCTGTTAACAGTTGCTGAAGAAAAAGACATTTGGGCAGCCAAAACTGGAGACTGCACAGATGATGTTGGAGACTCTAAGATAACTTGTGCCGAACTACTTAAAGAACCTATCTGCCGAGCAACTGGCAGCCCTGGCCTTGCTAAGGGTGGCGGCATCTTCGGCAAGTGCCTCATATTCGTTATTACAATATCGGCCAACAGATCAGGATGGATTGTCGAAACAAGAATTTCAAGTGATTCAGCGCCTCTTTCTCCTTCAGCAAGCAATGCACCAATTACAGTAATCATTTGCTCCACAGGAGTCACCTCACCATCTAGCATAGGAAGCTCAGAGGACACTCCATTTACAGAAGTTGTATCCCACCCAGAATCATTCTTTTGAACTGGCAATGTTGAATAGGCTTCATGAGAATAACGACTTCGCTTGGAAGGTATCTCATGACCATTAGCTGACTCTTCAACATCAAGAGGTGAAGGTCTTTTTCTTACCAGGTCCCCTGAAACAGGCAGTTGGCTTGACTGGTGATCATCCTGTGGTCGCAATTTCAGTGATTGTGAGGTAATGAACCAAAAAAGTGCAATTGTTCAATTCTCAATGTGAAAGACAAATAAAAAATGTAAGAAATGATTTATATACCTTTCCAGACCGAGCATCACGTGAAGCCCGCTCATTGTATTTTAGCATTTTATCAACTTGGCGGATTACTTGATCTGCAGCATCCCCAGCATTCATAGAGCGTAGAGCCCTAAGCAATCTATCTCTTGACTGAAATGTTAAAGGACAAACTTTTCAGGCTAGAACAGATGAAAAATGGATATTTTCCAGGATTTCTACATCTTAAGGCTCAATGAGCCAAATACCAAACATAAAAGAAAATAAACAAAAAAATTTCTACCTCTACAATCACTGGACTAGTGCACCGAAGGAATCCCAAAAAGGCAGTTCTTAAAGAACACTGGATACTGGGAACATGGCGTCCTTTTGCTGCTTCAAAGTTTGGATCAAAATCAAATAGTGCAGAAACAACGGTGCCATAGTGAACTGGCCTCTTTCTTGCTACGGCTGCAAGACTGTCATGTCAAATAAATAATGTTGAGAATACAGTAGGAGGAAAAGTAACACAAATTAAGGAAGAAAGAATGTACATGTATAACACGAAAGTAATAACACATAACATTCTAAGATCATAATGATTTTCTGGTATGCCACTTCTGCCTTCCTTTATTAACACTATACATAAATCAAAGAGTTGAATAAATATCATTGAAAACATGGGTGCTGCTCATGTACACTTACTGTCACAATATAAATAAATATATAAATAAATAAATATATATATATATATATATATATTCACATCAGGAGAAATGCAAAAATAACTAAATGTGAAGAGATATGAAGATGCATTCACTGGGAGGGAACCGTAATATATGAGTCACTATAGTCAGAATACGCATACAACATGAGCTGATTGTGCACCTATCCTCTGCTAATCATCAGTTGCACATCCTTCTACAGGTAGCCTTATAAGCAATAAGTTCTGCCACATTTCCTTCCATAATTTAGTATACAAGTTTCCAAACTTGTTTGCTTACAATCTACAAACATAATCACTCTGTTCAACCAAGAGATCAGGTATAGAGTGTCTATCTATCACCTCCTCATACATAAAATCTTACTGTGTCCTGTAGTAGTTAGTTTATTATAAACTACCTGAAACCAAATATGACTCATGGCATGATAACAGATATACTATGGCCAGGTGCAAAGTGCATCATTCAACAGTCTACCCCAAAAGAGAAACCATAGCAGATGCAAGAGGATCATGTATACAATTGCTAGGAGCAAAATACAGGAGACTACACACAGAGTCACAATCACTTTCTAGATTGCTACAATTACAGGTAAAGTGTGCTGCTATATTCAGTTTCATAAACCATCCAGAAAACACCCCCCGCCCCCCACCACACACACACACCACCACCACCGCTTTAGTTACAGTCACCTAAGGCACTACAGCCTCAGCTTCACTCAATAATCACAAAGTCACAATTATCATGATGCTACTATCTTTCAACCTATTATACTGAGACACCTACAGCATAATTTCCAGTTTCACATCCCATCCACAGCTTAGACACACCAAGACTTTGTTATTAACATTAAACCCTATTGACACCTACAGCATCAAAAACCTGGTCACTCATAATATTTTTCTCCATTCACTAAGCAAATCAATATAATATACACAAAAAAAGTGTACAGATAAATGTTTATAGAAAAACCTCCTTTAGCAAAAGAAGAGTAAACACCACCAATTAGAAGATCAAAACTTTTAAAGACAATCAATTAGAAACTGATACAGCAGTACTGCGAGACAGCAGCTCATTCAATTACTCTAAACTTCAATTTGCTTAACTACATAATCCTGATAATCATGAACTTGAATAGTAAACATTGAGTATATAACCTGTGTGGTTATCCCCTTGGTCTTAACATACCAACTGTTTGAAGTATAGGTGGCAGAACAAAGTAATATTGTTTAAAATTTTAGCGCCAATTCGACAGGCTAGGTAGATGTTTTAATGTTAACAAACCAGGTTTGCAGTCCCTTTATGGCTAGAAACAATAGAGCTACAGCACTTTTGATTTTTTTACAGTACCTAGTTTAAGATTTAAACTGAAATATAAGCTATGATCTGAAATTGCTGGGGATCATGTAAAAACCTAAATCCTTGTTCATAACTCCAACGTCAGAAAGAAAACAAAGTACAAGGAGAATCAGCATCAAACAAAATGAAATAATCAGTAATAATCCATGGTTAAAAAGAAATTTTGATTATTAAGTGTTCAAATGTGTATCAGCTGTTACCAAATAATCAATACATTGTCAAATAGCTCACACATTATTAGCTGTATGCACATACAGCATAAAAACTTAAAACACTGCAAAAAGTAGATGGTCTGTCTAACAGTTTACAAGCATAAACTGCATTGCTTGACCACCATGCTTCCCTCAGCATAGGAGATGACCATTTTTCCCATCAGTTATGCAAACTTATCACTGGCCATTGGTGCTCCACAGTAACCATACAATTTGCAAGTTTTAACGTGTCTAGTCCTGTAACTGCCATTATCTGAACCACCCAATGCAGCAGTATCCAATGCCATTACTTCCTCATAAGAGAGCTGGTCATCATGCTGCAATAATATCACAAACAAGCAGTTGAACTTGTACTAAAGCTGTTCTCAAGCTTCAATGATCCCTCCATAAATTTCAAGACGATTAAACTGACGTAAAACCCGTTTACCGCCTATATGTTAAATACTTAATCCCTCCAGTAATCTGAAGATATTTAACGGCATCAGTATGTGAAGAGACATGATACACCACTTCAAGTTCACATCCATGATAAGATATCACATTAAAGAAATGGACTTCCTAAGCTAAAGTAACTGATGGAATCACATAAAAAGCTAAAATCCAGCCAAAATGACAACACTTAGCACCACATTGTGAGCACTCACCAATTAACAATGGCAATTGTCAAGGAACCCCGAAGACTACCAGCTGACTGCAACAAATTTAACAGAATTCCAAGAGCCCTATTTGCTTCTGACATGAGCATGTACGAGTCAAGAATAGGGTGTCTCCCAACCAGCCACGAAATATTGAAACCTCTTCTACATCCTGTAGCATAAACAACCAAATTAGTAGCAAAGAAAGCAAGACTCCAAATAGATGAAAGGTAATACACCTCTGAGTCAGATAACTAGGTGGAAGACGCATTGCAACTGCCTAGAACCTGACTACATCTCCAAGTGCCTATTTTCTATAATGAGATGACTCTTTGACTGATTGGAGAAATAAAATAAATAAATAAATAAAAAGAGGGAATTCCAAGTTGGATTGAAATACCTTCTGCGATAGGTTTTTCAGAATCGTCGGTGTCTGATGTGAATAGCAAAACATATGTTTCCAAAAATTTCAACGCGAGCAACTTTGTTCCAGCAGAACCAGGCTACAATATCAAATTGAACATTGTTTTAGGTTAATGCCAGTATCTAGCAAACCAACTTTACAATTTAAAAAAAAATTCAATGTCAAGGAATGAAAGGGAGATGCAAGTGAAAGTACAAATAGATTGTACAGGATTCCTAACAAACCCATAAAAGAAAGGCCAGCAGAGTTGAAACGAGAAATTATTTTAGATGAATAACTAATATCTTACAAAATGATACTGGGAAAATAAAAAAAATAAAAATCCATGCTTTAACAGAACCAAAGGCTTAAAACTTCAAGTCCTCCAACTCTTTCATTTATGACCCTAACACAGTGAAATGCCCACTTCTGCAAACAGCCTTGATGCAAGCAATGACTAAGGGGATTGGTATTCCATATTATACCAGATAAATACTTTTAAATTCAAATAACCCTATTACATCGGAAAAAATAAATGGACACAAATTCAGAGAGAATCTAAGGCTGATAGCACCTACATTCAATGCAATGGTAAATATAGCATCAACAAGAAAATGCAAACGAGCTTGAGTAAGTTTTCTGGCAGTTGGATGAAATTCAAAGAGATAAGCAGAGTCACCACCTACCTGTACTGCAATGGTGAATACAGCATCCTTGAACTTAACCATCCACGACCAAAGTTCTTCAAGCCATATCTCAATTTTACCCCTCCGGTGAAACTTGTTACATAACCATAAGCAAACCGAACAATATGATTTAGAACAGGAAAGGAGAATAAACTATTGAATGACAAGTTTCCATCAGTTCAGATTTTAACATATAAAGTCGGCGTACATAACATTCAGTAACAGGTTAAAGATTAAACAAGCAAACATGCAACTTTGTTTACATTTTGGAATGGAAGAGAATCCTTTGTACCATCATCTGTAAAAGCATATCACAAAAATAAAAAAAGAATTTTTTTTTGTAATTTAGAGGTCTTACTAAGAAGCAAAGCATATTACAAGTATGATATGATTTTTAGTCATTGAGTTTCTTTATTTAAGGTAATCGTTTATCAATACAAGTTCTTTTTCCTAAATCAGGTTGTTTCCAACTAATTTATTTATTTATTTTTTTTAAAAAATCCTATTCTTTAGAATCACTCTGAAGATGAAAACATAAGTCTCCCATAGTATCTTTATGTAGCCGTTTCTTTCATTCTGCCAATAAGCACCAAAGTAAACGTTCTAAATTTGCATATCTTTAAGAACAAAGAGACGAGAGAGCTACCTGCAACGTCAACTCCTCCAAGACACCGACAAATACATTCGTGCCACTAACTATAGATTGCCTTGCGACAACAGAATCACTGTCTCTCAAAAACGCCAAAAGGACAGACATCAGTACAGATGACTCCTCCATCGCTCTCAAGCCAATCTCCTCGATCACCCTGTCAAGAACAAACAATAAGACACCACAACAAAGCCTATCCGCAACCGAAAATACAAACACTACAGTATCTACACGTGATTATCTCTATCGAAACAGGTCTCTGGACTAATATCTCTAAATCACTATCAACAATGCAGTAAAACCGATCACGAAAGAAAAAAATTTACAATTTGATTCAATCAAGATTGCAATTTAGGGTTTCGAAGAGACTCACTGGATGAGAGATAAGCGGACGAGGGTTTCGGGGGAGGACTGGAGCTCGACCAAGTAGGGGAAAAGGTCGGCGGCGGAGGAGGGGTCGATGGAGAGGAGCAAATCCTTGGCCTGTTTTAAAGAGGAGAGCTTGACGGCCAAATCGCCGTGGTTGTTGACGGCGGCGAGGAGAGAGAGCGCTTGGGTGTTGAGAGCTCCGCCGCCTGCTCCTCCAGCCATGGTGTGGAAGGCGGTGGAATTGGGTGTTAGGGTTTTGAAGAGGGGTTTTCTGGGTGGGGCAGAGAGAGAAGAGGAGATCAACAGAGGAGAAGAGGGAGAGAGGAAATGGTTGGATTTGGGGTATTCGAATTTTAAGGTTAAAAGAGTTGGGCGTCTCATACCCTTTGGATTGGAAGTAATTATTTATTTCTTTTTATTTGAGAGTTAATTTTCTTTTGTTCAGATCCTTCTTTTTTTTTCTTTACTTCTATTTAGGAGAATGAATCAAAATTTTCGACCAAAAGATGGACGATAATACAATACAACGTCGAGTGTCTATGGACTATGGTAGATCACGAGCTACACACTAAGTGACTTCAAAAATAAAACGTAGAGTTATTTGCATTAGCAATAAATTAACTAGGGATCATCTCTTGTTGCTGAATTCAATGTCCTCAAAGATGGTTTGTTAGCAGTCGAAAGATTCAACTATAATTTCATCGAAGTTGAAAGCGATTCTTCTTTGGTTATCAACCGTGTCAATGGTATTTGTGGCGTCCCTTGAAAGCTTATGCTCTTGTGCGTGTGATGTTGTGAAAAGTCTTTCTGGTATCTCAACGAATTATCCGAAGACAATCGCTTAACCGTAGTAAGAGCACGAAAAATTGAGATTCAAGCATTCGTACTGTGAATCCAACTTCCTTGCTCATGCTTTGGCGAACCTTGGCCATGCAGCTTCGTATCCGATTAGAGTTTGGGACTATTGGCTCAGTGGTACCTGTAACCACAATTTTGATGGGGTTTTGGTCAATAAACCCCCAACATCACTTAGATATTTTTTTCATCGTATATACCATTGTCTAATGTAATGTCAAACTGATTGGGTCTTAGATGATTGCTAGGTTTTTTTTTTTTTTTTTTTGGAGTAGAAAAGGAATACAACAGCTAAGTTTGTAGAGATTTCTGATATTATTTCAGGTTTTTGTAATGAGGGTTTAGGCTTCATGTCCCTTCTGTATTCGACATTTTCATTAATCATGACTTGAGGACAACCACACTAACGGTGTCCTAACTTATTTTCTTAAGTTATTTGACTTAAGAAAATAACTTTTACCGTTAGTGGTGTCCTAACTTACTACTTCGTAAGAGGAAATTTTACCAATGGTACCCCATATAACATTCATTCATCATTATGGTATATGACATTTCAAAACTATAATATTGGTACCCTAACATGTAAAGCTGACATAAATTTGATACATTCCGTCTCTAACAGTGTCAAGTCGACTGCTACAAAAGCTGTTTCATGAGCAATTATGTCTTTTTATTTTTCTCAGCCTTTTCCCTCTCTCCCTCTTCCTACGCCGCACACAACCACACCTGAGCACATGTTTTCATCTATATATCTCTTTAATCAGACATAAAATTGCTGTAAACTGAACCTTCCTCTTCTTGTTTTTCATTGTTTTCTTCTTGTACTTGCATTAGTTCTCCAATAATTAAAACTCCTCCAAAATTCAGAATCCAAATTCCAATTAGCCACAAAACTTTGTTGTTTCTCCAGTAAACAATTCCCAATTTTCCGATCTCCATTCCAAGTTTCCGACCTAACCTGATGGAGAATTCGACCCAAGAATCCCCTCTACTGTAACTCATTGGCTCTGTCAGAGATTGTTGTTTAGGTTGGTAATTAAGAAAAGTAGTTGTAGAAGAAGCACAAGTAGCAAAATTTGTGAATCCAAATATTGAAATAAGTTCATGCCACCCATTTTAATGGGGCATGGGGTTCACTAGGATACAAAAGAAAAACATACTCTAGGTCTCTGGTTGTCGAATCTTGTCAGACCGCCTCAAGATTCAGTACTCTTAGAAGATAGTGGCAGCAAAACGGCCTATGTCGTCAAAGAAAATTGTATCAACCAAGGAGTCGAAAATACCTCTTTAAAAGTGGAGAGTTAACGCCATCATTAACAACAAATACTAAAAGTGATTTATGTTCCATTGTTTAAGTACTAATATACTGATGAATGATCTTTATGTGAGGTATGGTTTGTAAAATTTACTCAGTTCGTAAACCATCTAAAATGCCGAATTTACCCTTCTACAACTTTCCGTCTGGAACTCTGGAATATATTCCCGGAGAAAGTGTCACAGCTTCCCACATAAGCCACGAGAGAAAGAAGAGAGCTGAATCCCCCAAATCGGAGTTAGGGTTTTCGCACACAATGGAGGGTTGGGACCCGAACACGAAGTCGACGCTGACCCAGATCCCGCTCCTGACCACCAAGGCCGGACCGCGAGACGGACCGGCGTGGACCCAGCGGCTCAAAGAGGAGTACAAGTCGCTGATCGCCTACACCCAGATGAACAAGTCCAACGACAACGATTGGTTCCGAATCTCCGCAGCCAATCCCGAAGGGACACGTTGGACCGGCCAGTGCTGGTACGTCCACAACCTCCTCAAGTACGAGTTCGACCTCCAGTTCGATATTCCCGTCACCTACCCCGCCACCGCGCCGGAGCTCGAGCTCCCCCAGCTCGATGGAAAAACCCAAAAGGTCCTCGCTTTTGTTTTGATTTTACATTATTGCCATTGACATTGGTTGTGTGGAAGTGTTGAGGTTGTGTGTGGTTTTGTGCAGATGTATAGAGGAGGGAAGATTTGCTTGACCGTGCATTTCAAGCCGCTCTGGGCCAAAAACTGGTACTTTTCGCTTCTTTCGTAGTTGCGGTTACTTAAGAATTGTATGAATTGATGTAGCATAAGGGATTTCAGACTTTACTGCGATTTTCGGCTTAATTGTTGTATCATGAAAAATGTTAAACTGCATTGTCTTAATTGAGGAAGCCGGTGGAAATGGGAAATCTGAGTTTATAGTGAGGGTACAAACTGCTTGAGGTTTTTAGATTTATGAAGTTCAAAGTGACACTTTAGTAAAACTTAGGCTAGCGGATTGGGTACTAAGCCATTTTGAATTGGAGAAAAGTTACTAGCTTAGATTTGTAAAATGTAGACCAGGAGCTCTTTGGTCTGAAAGTAGGTGGCCTGAGCGCCCTTAGTTCAGTGGAGGGTATTAGGGGTGGTGGGTGATATACTTTTTGATAGAATAATTAATGGTGTGAAGTAAGGAGGCTTTTGGAGAAGTGAGCAAAGAACAGAAAAATTTAGAGGTCAAGTTGTGGCAAAGCAAAGGTGGGTCTGTTGTGGTCATGTTGGATTGCCTAGATAGACATGTTACAAAAATAGAATATTAGAATACTTTAGAATTAAGAGAAGATTCATAGCCGCTGTAGTTGCATAGAATTTTCCGGTACCAGGATCAAGCCTTCAACAGTTTGTTCGTTCCAATCTGCCTTGGATTACAGCAAGTAGCTTTTATTTATAGGCTTCAGATGCATCACCGTGTAAATTAATCAATACTAAAAGACTCATTAAAGATTCCATAAATATATGTAAGGTCAGCCATTACAGGTTAGTAGCTCGTTGTGTTTTGATATCTTCCTCAATGGTCTTTTGAGCAAAATGTTTGTTAAATGATTGAAAGAAGCTTACAGTGGCAAGGGATGCTGATGTGGCCAGGGTGAATTAGAGGACAGTTATATTTTAGTGCTCATTTTACATTTCAGTTGGGCAGTGGGGTTGTCTTCTTCCCTATTCGGTTATATTCATAGATTGCAAGCTTCCTCTGTTTTAAGTTTTTTTGAACTTCTTATTGGTAGTACTGCTTGTAGTTTTTTGTTTTGCTAATTGAACTTAAATCATTAGTTACTGTAGCTGCAAAATGGAGCCATCAGTTTACCATATATTCGCCATTGCTAGAATTAGACTTCCTAAGTAAACTTGTAGGATGAATTCTTCTAGGTAACAACACTTTAAAATCAGATATGGTACCTGGAAGGAGTAAGGCTGAGATTCGATAATAGTAGTACTCATGGGTCATGAATAAGACATGTGGTCTTACGGATTTTGGATGACTTTGTAGTGATGGACAAGAAAATTTCTTTCAGAGATGCAACATTAGAGCTTTAAAACAATTGAAACAAACAGAGAACCTTGAGCAATGGAACTTTGGTTTTTCATGTGGTGCTCATGTTGATCGATTAGTAGGAAATTTTCGGTCTTTTTTTAATCCAATAAACAAACAAAAGCACTGCATGTTGCTCAACTTAGTTACTCTTTTCCTTTTCACAGACAATTTATAGACCTATAATGACAATCTAAAGGGCCTTATCTATTTTTAACTTTATTGGAGCTGTAGGTTTGACTTTTGAGTACTATGAAGTATGAACTAAATCTTTCTAATGATATGCAGCCCTAGATTTGGTATAGCACATGCTCTCTGTTTGGGTCTTGCTCCATGGCTTGCAGCAGAGATTCCCATTCTTGTGGATTCTGGTATGGTCAAGCACAAAGATGATGCAGCAACATCGGCCGAATCTTAGTTGTAAAATGTAATGCTAAAGTTGTAAGAATTGTTGAGCCATAAATAGCAATTTACTACAACTGAGTTGTGAGGATTATGACTTTAATCTTCAGATAAAACTACATTTTTGAGTTAATATACAGTCTTGAATTATCCGCTTTCAGTTCTGAAATGCTACATAAATCTACAAGTATGTTTGATATTTCTTCATGTATGTTTGATGCGTTGCTGTGGCTCTCTCCCTCCCCAGGTTGTATTTGATTGACTACATAACCTCTGATGTTTGACTTATGATTTGATAATCATGACGTCGGCATCATGGCACTTCTAAGACCTCTTGGTTTTTCGTTTGCGTTCATTTTTAATGTCAGATACTTCCAATTGTTTATGTGCTCCAAATTTGTTGAGATGAGTTGTGTTGGTGATTGGGTCTTGTTTCATAGTTATGAATTCTCTTCAGCTTGCGATTTTGCTGGATGTGAAGGTATTGCTGAAGAAGACCGATTCAGTCACCCTTTAGTTACTTTTTACTTAAGATTATGGCTTCCCTCTTTTCATTTTGACTTTAGAGGATTAAATTGCACATTAAAATCTTCCTCGGTTCTTTGCAACATTTCTTCCGGCCCACAATGTAGCGCAAGCGCTCATTGTGGAGGAAGACCATGGTTCATGTAGGGAGTCAAGGCACAGGTTTTGGCAACCTTTGGTATCGGCAGAACAACCTTTGGTAATCTATGTCTCGATGCAATAGATTATAGATAGCAGTCATAGCACATTGGGCATCAACCGAAAATGTTTTGCTGATTCTTGGTCTTAGCTAAACAAACCTTCTTTGAAGTAGAGTCATCTGAGTCGAAGCTTCCATTGACATATATATACTCACCACGAAAATGTAGCTGAATGGTGGACATCTGAGCTTCACCATTAATCTTGTACCAGGTTTTTTTCTTATCTATCAATGTGCGTGTTTGCTAATCCCAAGTGCAGGAGTCGCGTAATAGTATAGACTCGGAAGTACGAGTGTCGTTTCCGCCGAGAGCAATGAAAAAGTACACAAATGATGAACTGAAAAAGAAAACGATTGTGAGTTTAATTGAGAGAGAAATCCAAGGTTTCTCCCCTAGCCTTAGCTAGGAGATTAGTTCTCCATAAGAAAATTGAGAAGCAATAAAATTTGAGTTTGGAAGAGAGTACAACAGAGGTCGAGGGAATCAGAAGAAAAGGCAGAGAGAGCCCGTTTAATCTGCTCGAGCCTCCTCTTTAAACTGCTAGGAGATGCCGCATATCTTCGAATGAAACGGAGGCCGGATCTCCCAATTCATGGAGAGAATCAATTTTTGAAGGACTTCCCTTTCTGATGACTTCATGGAGATTATAAGAGTTGGGCTCTTCATATCTTCTTGACGCCCTTCACTTCTTTCCATTAAAGGGTTGCTGCCTTGAGGAGATTTAGGAGGACTAAAGCTGCGTGCTTGAGGCAGAGGGTGAGAATTCTCAGCAAGAAGGAAAACCTTCTTTCCTTAAGTTAATCACACTTATCACCTTCTTGACCAAAGTCAATCTGACCAACTTCAATAATTCACGTTCAGCAAGTCTTTGGGCCTATAATTACTCAAATCCAACATCCAAATATTAAACCTACAAAATCCAGAATATGAGATAATTAGGCCAATAATTTACCAAATAGCAATACACTGACAGGGATATATATGCATTTTCTACCACTTATCAGTGCGACTGTGTTACAGAAGAGCCTATTCAGCGCACCTGGTCATCTCATCGTCCATCTCACCCGGGTGCGGCCGGGCCCGGTGAGATGGACGGTGAGATGGCCGGGTGTGCGGCGCACCTGGGTGCGCTGTATAATTTTCGGTGTTACAGACAGTCAGACACAAACACTCATGTGTTGGTGAAACTTAGTCTAACTAGTACGTTTTTCTCTTGAAACCTCCCATTCTAATTCATAGTTTTATGATTTAGATATGCGCATGAATCCCCTAGAAGTCTAACCATTGCACAAAGAAAGCAGTTCATCCCCTTATTCAGATTAATCTTATTATCCAATTGAAAAAGATTTAGATAAAAAAAACAAATAGCAAATCACATATACATCCTTGAAAAAGATGTGAAACACAAATAAATTCACTTGTGTTTACTTTAAACAAATAAGGACAGTTTTTAACAATTAAAGACAATATTTTCTCTACATGTCATGTGTCATGATTTAATTTATCAGACTAACCCTACACTAATTAAATATACTTTTAGAAGAGAAAAGTCTCTCCTTTTGAGATTTTGCAGTAAATGGAATACTGGAGCAGATTTTCAATATAGTGTAGTAGTAGTTAATTTCAGTAGAAATAGTGGCAGAGATTAACATCTCAGTAGAAGTTGTAGCAGGGGTTAACTTCTCAATAGTAGTAGCAGTTAATTCTAGTAGAAGTAGTAGCAGAGGCTAACATCTCATTAGTAATAGCAGTAAATTCCAGTAGAAATAGTAGCATGAGTTAACATAACAACGACACAGTAGCAACACAACAACAACGACAACAACAACAACAACAACAACAACAACAACAACAACACGTAGCAGCATCATGAATCAACAACACGCAGTAGCAACACACAACAATAACACAATGTAGTTGTACACAGTAGTAGCATGAATCAATAACACGTAGTAACAACACGAAAAACACGCAGTAGCAACACACAACAACAACACGTAGTAGCAACATGAATCAACAACACGTAGTAGCAACATGAATCAACAACACGTAGTAGTAACACACAACAACAACACACAGTAGCAGCACGAAGAGCACACAGTAGCAGCACATAGCAAGAACAAGCAGTAGTAACATGAACACAGTAGCAACACAACAACAACAACAACAACACGTAGCAGCATCATGAATCAACAACACGCAGTAGCAACACACAACAACAACACAATGTAGTTGTATACAGTAGCAGCATGAATCAATAACACGTAGTAACAACACGAAAAGCACGCAGTAGCAACACACAACAACAACACGTAGTAGCAGCATGAATTAACAACACGCAGTAACAGCACACAACAACAACACAAATTAGTTGTACACAGTAGCAACATGAATCAACAACACGTAGTAGCAGCACACAACAACAACAACAACAACACACAGTAGCAGCACGAAGAGCACACGGTAGCAGCACATAGCAGGAACAAGCAGTAGCAGCATGAATCAACAACACGTAGTAGTAACACACAACAACAACACACAGTAGCAGCACGAAGAGCACACAGTAGCAACACATAGCAAGAACAAGCAGTAGTAACATGAAGCAGCAACAAGCAGTAGCAGCATGAATCAACAACACGTGATAGTAACACACAACAACAACACACAGTAGCAGCACGAAGAGCACACAGTAGCAGCACGAAGAGCACACAGTAGCAGCACATAGCAAGAACAAGCAGTAGTAATATGAAGCAGCAACAAGCAGTAGCAGCATGAATCAACAACACGTAGTAGTAACACACAACAACAACACACAGTAGCAGCACGAAGAGCACACAGTAGCAACACATAGCAAGAACAAGCAGTAGCAACATGAAGCAACAACAAGCAGCAGCAGCACATAGCAGCAACACGCAGTAGCAGCACATAGCAGCAACACGCAGTAGCAGCACATAGCAGCAACACGTAGTAACAGCACACAACAACAACACAAATTAGTTATACACTGACAGTTAAAAACAGCCCTAAACATGCAGAAATTGAAGAAATCGATCCAAATTTACAATCAAGATCGAAAATTGAAACGCATACGTATACCAATTGAGGCATAGAGATGAAGAAACTAGCTTAAATTCTAGCTCATTCCGATCACTTGAACAAAAATTGGATTTTGAATTTAGAGAACATGAAGAGAAGTATGTTGATTGCCTGGGGAAAGTGAAGTAGAAGACCCAAAGCATCTGGGTGTGCTTCTCAATGGATCCGATGTAGGTATCGGGTCAGAGCAAGATGTGCTCCAACTGGCTCTTCTTCTGGTACATTTCCTCGATCGTCTTGCCGTCCATTGCCGCCGTCGTGTTGGCGTTGCTGCTGCTCTGCAGCGGACACTTCTCCACCACCATGGTTTAGAGACCGAAATGATGCGTTTTGGGGTGAGAGAGAGAGAGAGAGAGAGAGAGAGAGAGAGAGAGAGAGAGAGAGAGAGAGAGAGAGTGTGTGTGTGTGTGTGTGTGTGGCATGATCTGTAATTTTGTCGAAATTCTAAATATTATGGTCATTATGTATTTAAAATTTGGATTAGGCTTGATGTTGTATTGTTTTGGGTTTGAGGTTCCGTCCTTATTTGTATAAATCTTTTAGAATGTGGGTTTTCTATGTTTTGCAACTGTTTATGGTAGTGGGATGTCATTTTCTCAAAAACAAATTAGGGTTTAAGAGATAAAACCAAGAAAGTTAAAAAAAAAGAAGAAGAATATTAATGAGAAAAAGTAAAATATATAAAAGTAAGAAATTTTGGTGTGCTAACGTGGCGTAGGTGCGTTTTTGATGATTCATCAAAATATGGTTCACCTAGCACGAAACAAATTTACCGATCACCTCTATTTGTCCACCTCAATGATAAACACCTAATTTAAATGACATGTATTTTTTCGCCTAACCTTTATTTTCCCACCTCAATGACAAAACACCTAACTTAAATGACATGTATTTTTCGCTTAACCTTTATTTGTAGCTTCTCTTGATCATTTTCCACTTCCTCATACATAGTTATTGATACTTAAGGGAAAATTTGTCAATACCTTATCCATATAACACATCTTTGTGTTTAGGAGTACGCGAATGAGAAGGAAGAAGCAAAGAAGAAGGGAAATAACCTTCTGAAAAGCATCCGGATTTGAGCAAATATACTAGATTTATTCTACGACCCAGTTGTTGGGTTTCAGACAATGAATATATAGTCGCATAATTGAATTCCTCAACTTCGTGCTATGCTTATAATTTTACCATGGGCTCCGTAACAAATGACTTTCCTCCAGTGTCTTCAAATTACATATAACATGTTCTGGTTGATATGATGGCTAAGAAATCCAAGACCAAGTAGAATTAGATATGTTCTAGTTCCGTTCACTATTGCTCTACAAGACGACCCTTTAGATTTTGTGTTTAGAGAAGCATTTTGCATATACTTATGTGCCAATGATTTAACCAAAGATACGAAATCATAATTCATTGCATTTTAGTGTCAGACATTGCATACACAATTTCAAAGCTATGTTAGACAAAATGACAACTAGCTTAGCAGTTGACCACAATGTGATCCTCATCCCAAAAAGTTGTTGGATGCTTTAGACGAAGAACTCGAGCTCATTGGTGATGTTGTTGTCGAAAAGAGGTTCAACATTGCCATGAAAGGAAAAAAAACAACTGTGTTTTAGCTCCAAATTTTGTGTCCATATGTTGTGAAAATTTTTGTTATGTCTAAAGTATAGTTCCATGGAGACATTGTCGATCATCCCATTATTTGTAGTTTTAGTTCTAACTCTAGTAATTTCTATTTAAGTACAATGAAAAACCTCATAAGAAGCTCGAAATAGACAAATTATTTGCCTCTACTAACATCAATACATGCACATCAGTAATAACTTCAAAAAACAATGATAGTAAACAACTCTCCTCATTAATATGTCTGACTTAATTAAACACATACTTGGTATCATGTCTCTTTTTTGTTACGAATATGACATTTGAAAAATAACAAAATTTTAACATTGCCGGCTTGAGTTTTGAATTTTGATTTAGTTTTGTTTGTGAATTTGCAGGTCATCAATGTCGAAGATCCGAGTGATGTGTAGGTGAGTTTACCGAGAATCACACTCGGTCGTCAAATTTCTTTTCCATCAATTAGTCAATGCTAATAGGGTGTGTGGACTGATTTTACGATATT
This sequence comes from Fragaria iinumae, assembly GCA_009720345.1. NCBI lineage: Eukaryota > Viridiplantae > Streptophyta > Magnoliopsida > Rosales > Rosaceae > Fragaria > Fragaria iinumae. The sequence continues at coordinate 27,320,725 of CM019121.1, forward strand.
GAGACATATTTGATAATTGTTGTTGATTTTGGGACTAAAATTAGATTTGCAAAGAAAAGCTATTTAATAAAAACAAAAATGAAGGACTCAGACTATAAATCACACTATATATATAGCGTGATCTAAATCACACTTTAGATCGAGAAACCCTAATTTGAAAAAGAAAAAAAAAACTGTAAAAATGGTCAAGAAAGGAACAACCACTCTCTCTCTCAACCGGTTCCCCCTCCGAAAATCGCTGGCCCTTCCCGCAATTCTATTTGTCACACCCCGACTCTTAATTTAAACCTTATTTACTAATTTGGTATTAATAAGAGTTTTACCGTCTTCGTAAATGAGTTTGTACTTTCAAAGGTCCCTAGAGAAGTATTGAGGGACGAATATTTCGGAGAAATTATTCGTAGGAGAAAATTATGAGGACGGTAAAAATGGTAAATTTTAGCTAGTAAAAATGTAAGTTTTATTAGGGTATTATTTTGGGGTGTTTAATATTTAGTGTTGGGTTTATTTTTGGTGTGGGTATTAAGGTGTTGGACCGGTTTGGGGAGGCCCAAACCATTTCTCTTTTCTCTTCCTTCCCTTCCTTCCCCGATTCTCCCTTTTCCTCTCGCACTGCCGGAAACCCCCGAGCTCCCATCGCCGTCGTCCGGCCAAGAGGAGACGCCACACCGGTTTAGCTCAGTCTGCCGCCCTCTCCGCCGTCTTCCTGGACTGGTGAGCGGCGCTGCAACGCCGCCGAGCGGAGGAAGTTCTCCTTGGAAGCCCTTTGGTCTTCTCGCTGGAACTCTCTCCTCCGGCTGCCACAGCCGGAGCTGCTTAGCTCGTTGGAAAGCCCTCCTCCCGTGCAGCAATCCCTCCAAAGGACTCCCTCCCTCTTGAGCTAGGTAATGAGAAATGTGGAGTTGAAATTCTAGGGCTTTTTTGATGTTTTTAGTCGATTACCCTCTATTTAGGCTTGAAATTAGTATTTGTGCTAGTTAGGAAAGTTGTAGAGGAGATCGAGAGGAAGATGCTGTTAAAATTTGGTAGCTATTGGAGATCGCCGGAGTCAGCCGCCGCCGGTGCTGCCGCTGTTAGGAGGATTTTTATGGTTTTAGATGTGGAATATTAAGGGGAGGTTTGTCACGCCCCGAATCTTAAATTTTTACCTTATTTACTAGCATAGTGTTAATAAGAATTTTACCGTCTTCGTCATTGGGTTTTTAGTCCTAAGGTCCCTAGAGGTGTGTTGAGGGACGAATATTTCGAAAGAATTATTCGTAGGAGAAAAATGTGACGACGGTAAAAATGGTAAATTTTAGCTAGTAAAAGGTAATTTTTATTGGGAAATTATTTTGGGGTGTTGAATTTTGGAATGGGTTTATATTTGGTGGGTTGGAACCGGTTTGGGCCAAGCCCGTTTGTCTTTCCTCTCTCCTTTCTCTCTCTTCCTCCCGCTTCTCTCTCTCTCTCTCCCCGAGCCCTCTCCCTACCGGAAACTTCCGGCCGCTCGTTCGTCGCCGTCCGGCCGCCCCAGACCGCCGCACCGGTCCCAAACGGTCGGTGTCAGGACCTACCCCGAATTTCCCCTTGAAATCCGGAATAAATCATGCGGGACCCACCTCAAGGGAAATTCTACCATAAATATTGGCGAAACCTCCCTTGATAATGGGTAACCCTAACTGAGAGAAAAATCACCAAACCTAACTAAAAAATAATCCCCAAACAATATCCAAAATATAATCTCTTAAATAAACACAAACAAATGAATCTTTTTCGTCAGCTCTTAACACACTTAAAATATCCCATAATTATCAGAGCATCTACTGAGAACAATAAGATAGACAACACAATAGGTTAAACTGGTAACCTATATGGGAAAACTGGATGAGGTGGGGATCTAGGACACGCCTCCTATCCATTGGAAAAATATTTATGCATGCCACTCTTGAAACTCTTCCCGAAAATAATTATAAACCAAAACAATGAACCAATCCTATTGGTTCTCAATAAAACAAAACAAATAGGGAAAAAATATTTCACCCTAACGATGAGCCTCCCAGGCTATAATGGTGTCCCACGCCAAGCGCTCTACTCACATATGATGAGGACCGCTAAATAGATTATAATAGCGTCTCACGCTAAGCGCTCAACTCTCATATGATGAGGACCGCTAAATAATGGCTAGCTAACGATAATATATTATATATACCGATCGGTTGCCTCCCACGCTATAGTAGCGTCCCACGCTAAGCGCTCAACTCTCATATGATAAGGACCGCCGGTAGGACTATAATAACGTCCCACACTAAGCGCTCTACTCACATATGATGAGGACCGCTAAATAATGTTAGCTAGCAATAAATAATATCAGACAACCCCTTTAGGGTGTAATAGATTACCAAATATAAAAGATCAATTGACATGTCCCACATGTCAAATGATATGAGCAAGAGAGTTCCCAATTAACAGATGGAACTCATTAATCCCAAGAAAACACTAAATCTTAAATATGCATATGAAATTAAATAACTTTAGTGCATGCATGGAATTTAAATCAAAGGTCCACTCACAGTGCTCGGCTAAGCCTGCCGACGACCCGAGGCTTCCTCCAAATGATTTTCCTCACGTCCTGAACAATAATTAATATTAATGCCCAAACAACATTTAAAACTTCAATAAATAATTCCATAAAATTAAGGGTCTAAAGTCAATTTCTTCCTTGCCCATTTTCTCCAACTTAAATCCATTATAACTGAAAATCCACCACCATCACCAATAACCAAAAATCAACCTTATTCGCAATTTAAAACCGGCTAACCAAACTACCGATAATTCATCCTAATCACCGCCAAAATCCTTAACCATTGAAAAATCCTCAACATCATCAAAACTCCTCCAAAAATTCCAAACTATACTTCATTAAACTCATCTCCTTAATACCATCTTAAAAACATGAAAAACAGCTCCTGAGGGGTGGCGCCGCCGCCTGCTCCGCCAGCAGCGGCGGCTGGCAGCCGTTTTCCGGCAACTTCCTATGGCCACCAAATTTAAACAGCATAATCCTCTCATCATACCCAACAACTTCCTTAACTAGCACTTAGTCCAATTCTAAGGCTATCTAGGGTAATCGAACTAAAACATCCATAAATCCCTAAAACTTTCAATTATACAAACCACCCTAACGAAATCGAATTTAGCCGATTCCTTTTGAGGGATTACTCACCTAGATGAGGGCTACAAGTTGAGCCAAAAATCTCGGTTTATGGTGGCCGGAGGACAGAGCTCCGGCAAAGAGACAGTCGGCGTTTCCGATGGCTTTTTCTTCTCTCCGGCGGCACTACCGGCTCGGACACTAGGCCGGGGAGAGAGAGGAGGTGGCGGGGGTCCGATCTGGGCTGGAGCGGCGGCTGGTGGTTGGCTGGACGGCGGTAGCTGGTGGCTGCAGTTTCTGGCGAGAGAGAGAGAACTCGGGGAGCTCGGGGAAAAGAAGAAGAAAAAGAAAGAAAAGAAAGAAAGAGGGATTTGGGCTGGGGCTGCTCCCCACCTGGTCCAATACTTAAACCCACTAAATTTTACCCCTATTTTACCAACACAAAATTTTCCCTTTTAGAGGATAATTTTTCCATGCTAATTCCGATTTTAACGCGTAGCATGTCTACGAACTCGTAATCATGTCCTCTACAACTTTCATGAAGAAAGTTTTCCCAAATTCCAAACGGAAGAAAAAGTCAACTTTAAGGTCCTTAATAGTAAACGGTTACTTAATACGGTAAAAGTCAACTTTGGAGGAGTTTTGGATAGGTTTGGAAATTGTTAAAGTTTGGTATTTTTGGCGGATTATTAAGTTAAAATCCGGCCATTGGATTATTTATGATTAGGACGGTGGAAGGTGATTTTTCAGGATGTCGGTTGTTATGGAGATTTATGGTTGACAGTGAAGTAAGATTTAGGGCGATAGGCATGGTTGAGCGCGAAAAGCTCATATTTAATTATGCATATTTTCTTTAAGCGTCGGTGTTATATTTAAGGATTTATTTATGTTTTGGAACAGGACGCGAGGAGGCCCGAGCAGAGGAGACCTCCGACCGACATCAGACTTAGGCCTAAGTTGTGAGTGGACCTTTGTTTTAAAATAATGTGCTTGAAATGTTTTATTGTTGAATAATTTCTTTTGTTGGAATTTAATCAGAAATTGAGAATTTCAGTGTTTATACTCATTTATTGACGTTTATGAGGGTAGTATGTATATAAGTAAACGCTAGCTATACGTGATTTCCCCCCCCCCCAGAATGAGGTAAAATGTCATTATGGGGTGACGTGAGCGTTAGACGTCAGCGTCGTAGCCTTGTACGACTTTCTATTTTTCGTATTCATTCCTAGAATTCGTACAAGGAGTCAGCACATATATATATATATATATATATATATATATATATATATATATATATATATATCCACTCGTGCGGTTCCCCCATAATGAGGAAAAATGTCATTATGGGGTGACGTGAGCGTTAGACGCGAGCGTAGTAGCCTTGTATGAATTTATGTTTTCCTTATATCTCTTCAAAGAAATCATACAAGGAGTATGACGAGTGTATATACATACTGATATATTTATAATTCTAGCCTGAGAGGCCATTTTCTGAAGTTTAGGAGTCTAGCGAGGCTAGACACCAGTCAAGAATTTTTGAGTTAAGCTTTTAAGCTATCGCTTGCATATCGTTTTCCTTTAAATGTTTCTTGGGGAAATTTTATTGTTTGTCGAAATTACTTTTGTCCACTCACTCTGACGTAATTAAATATTTTCCCCTGGGCCTTTCCTTCGTTTTTAAATGCCCAGTCTGCAGAGTTTGGGTGGGGTCTAGAAGGAGGCGACGAGGCATAGTCACCCATCTTTCCGCTACTGTTCGCCAGTAGGTTATCTGTTTAACCCACTAGGATTTTTATCAGCTTCCGTTGTCTTTCTTGTAGTAGCTCTGAATACTTTCGGAAAATTAATTGTGTATTATTTTATTCGGTTATTTGGATTGAGTTGAAGATTGATATTTTGGTTAAGAGGGTGTTCTATATTTTTTTCCGGGTTAGAGTTATCCATTTTCAAGGGAGGTTTGCCGAGTTCTTCGGTAAATTTTCCTTGGAGGTGGTCCCCGCAGGACTTACCTCGGGTTTCAAGCTGAAATTCGGGGTGGGTCTTGACAAGGTTAATGATGTGAATTTTAGAATTTTTGGAGGAATTTTGGATAGGTTTGGGATTTTTCGAAGTTTGGTATTTTGGCCGTAAATTTGAGTAGAATCTGGCCCTTAGATTATTGTTGTTTCGGCCATAGAAGGTGGATTTAAGGCCGCCGGTATTTGTGGTGAAGTTTGGACGGTATCAATTTTAAGATTTGCAAAGTTGGGCAAGGATGAGAGTAGATAAGGCCACATTTAATTTTGCCTATTTTTATATAAGCGTTGGTATATAGTTGATGATTTAATTATGTTCTTGGATCAGGACGTGAGGAAGCTCGAGCAGAAGAGGCCTTAGACCGACTTCAGGCTTAGGCCTAATTTGTGAGTGGACTTTTGGTTTAAATAATGTGCATGCAATTGTTTATTTGGTTGGAGCATTGAACCTCATTTTTATTTGACGATTTTATTCATTGTGGTGAGTTACCGAAAATGAGATTTTCGGTAAATTATAATATATTTATGAGGAGTGTATGTATATAAATGCTAGCTACCATATGTGTTTGTCCACCTTAATGACATAGTATATAACTGCATTATGGTGTAACGTGAGCGTTGGATGCAAGCGTAGTAGCCCTATATGAGTGTTTAATTCATATAAGGGGTATAGGCACATATTTATACACTCGTCTGTCCACCTTAATGACGTAGTGTATCACCGCATTAAGGCGTGACGTGAGCGTTGGATGCGAGCGTAGTAGCCCTATATAGATTATTAATAATTCATATAGGGAGTATGGACGAGTGTAAATACATACATATTTTGATATATAGTTTTGAGCTGAAGAGACTTGATATTTATGAGATAAGAGATTTATCGTTTGAGGCATGCATTCGTTTTCTTTGAAATAAAAATTGGGAAAGCATAAATGTTGAAAATTATTTTCTTTATTTATTTTTGTTCACTCACTCTAATTTTTGCGAATGTTTTTCCCCTGGGCCATTCATTTTAAAAATGCCCAGTCTGCAGAGTTCGGGTTAGTACGGGTAGGAGACGACGAGGCATAGTTACCCATTTCTCAGCCACATTTCACCAGTAGGTTACCTATTTAACCTACTAGGGTATTTTCTGGTTCCTCTAGTGTTTAGTAGATTTGAATACTCTTGGGGTTTATCGTATAATTTTTCTGATGGTGTACTAAGACCTATGTTTTATTTTAGAATATACGAAGATTGTAATTGTTATATTCTCACTTTCGGATAATTGTGGGTTGATTTGGAGGATGCTTAATAATATTTAGGAAAGTAACTCTTTAGTTTTCTGGGTTAGGGTTGTCCATTTTCAAGTGAGGTTTACCTAGCTTTTCGGTAAATTTTCTTTGGAGGTGGACCCCGCAAGACTTACTTCGGGGTGGGTCTTGACAGTTGGTATCAGAGCTTTAGGTTTCATATCCTGCCTCCTTAGTACTATCATATTTGCCTAAGAAGCATGTAGTTCCTATAGAGTGGTGATCTGACCGCGGCGGATTCACTAGCATTTTATGCTTCGGTTGCTATGTGTTATTGGGTATGTGTGATAGTTCTGTTAGTCTTGTGTACAGACTACTAAATATCTTTTTCTTCAGGTAACTATGCCTCCTAGACGTCGACCCCGTGAGGCTACCTCGACCAACGCAAATAAGGGTGATGAGATTAAAGGATTAGTTGATTCCATTGGGGACATGCTGAGAGGTGTCTTGGAGACAGTTCAGCACCCTCGATCTGTGAAAAAAAAAGATGTTTTTGATGCAGGGGCAATTGAGTTTAAGGGTGTCAAGGGACCCCTTGATGCATACACTTGGGTAGATAAGATGGAAAAAGGCTTTTGAGAGCACTGATCTGCCGGAACAAAAGAAAGTGAAGATGGCAGTGACTTTTCTAGATGATTCAGCTCATCATTGGTGGACTCTCGCTAGTAGAAATATTGGTGGTGCTCAGAATATGACTTGGGAGCAGTTTAAGACGCTCTTCTTGGGTCAGTATTTCAGTCATGCTCATCGTATCAGGATTCAGTCGGATTTTCTGAACATGAAGAAGAGGGATGATGAGGGTGTCATAGAGTTTGAGCAGAGGTTCACTACTTTGAGTTATCATGTGCCCCATATCTGGTTCCTGATAAGAGGACCAAGATTGACATGTTCATTAGGGCACTTGGTGGAGTGTATGCAGATAAGATGATATGTGTTATCTACCCTACCTTTCTTGATGAAGTTAGTGCAGCTATGACCATTGAGACCATGAGGACACATGGTGTACGATTCCGTGATTACAGTGGCCCCAGTCAAGGTCCATTCAAGAAGGTTACTTCATCATCCGCTTCAGGGTCTTTAACTGGTAATGGCAGTAGTGGTGGATCGAGTTCTAGTTCTCAGTTCAGGGCTAGAGGACGTGGCAGGAGACCTTTCCGGAGCCAGTTTGGTAGGCAACAGACTGGTCAGTTTAGTTCTTGTGGCAGTTTCCAGGGTGGGACATCGGGTGGTCAGAGATTTTCTTTTGGTCAGCAGCAATTTTCTGGGTGCTTTGAGTGTGGTGGTCTGGACCATTTCAATAGATTTTGTCCCTTATTGGCTCAGAGGACCACCCCCACTTCTACTCAGCCAGCCGGTCAGTCTTCAGCCAGAGGCTCCAGTAGTGGTACTCATGGCAGTTCAGCAGCCAGGGGTGGCTCTCAGCAGGGTAGTGGTCAGCGTGGACGTCCCATGACTCGTGCTAGACTTCATGCTATGACTCAGCAGGAGGGTCGTACTTCTCCAGATGTCATCATTGGTACGTTATTAATTTTTGGTCAGCCAGCTTTTACTTTAATTGATCCCGGAGCCACGCATTCATTTATGTCTAGTAGATTTGCCCTCCATGCCAATGTGCCATCATCGTCTCTTCCAGGCAAGTGGCATGTGTCTCTACCCTCCGGTGAGGTGATGAGAATAAATTGGGTGTTTAGTGGTTGTGAAATATTAGTGGAAGGGACTAAGTTTAAAGCGGATCTAATCCCTTTAGATATTGTGGAGTTTGATGTGATCTTGGGAATGGACTTTTTAGAGGCTTATAGAGCTATGGTAGATTGTTTCCGAAAAGAAGTGGTGCTTCGAAGTCCAGATGGATTTGAGGTTGCATTTCAAAGAGAAAGAGATGTTCTTTCGAGTTGCTTGATATCAGCTGTTACTGCTAGGAAATTGTTAAATAAAGATTGTCAGGCATACTTAGCTCACATTGTAGATACAAGTGTGGGAGTGTTGGAAGTTGAGGATATTCCTGTAGTAAGAGAGTTTCCGGATGTTTTTCCCGAAGAGTTACCTAGTTTGCCTCCTATAAGGGAGATAGACTTTTCTATTGAGTTACTTCCCGGAACTACGCCTATCTCTCCGGCACCTTACAGAATAGCTCCAGCGGAATTGAATGAATTAAAGACTCAACTGCAGGAGTTGGTAGATAAGGGTTTTATTCGACCTAGCATGTCTCCATGGGGTGCTCCGGTGTTGTTTGTTAAGAAGAAAGATGACACCATAAGAATATGCATTGATTATAGGAAGCTAAATCAAGTCCCGGTGAAGAATAAATATATGTTTCCTCGCATTGATGATTTATTTGATCAGTTGAGGGGTGCTTCTGATTTCTCAAAGATTGACTTGAGATTTGGTTATCATCAGTTGCGGATCCGGGTGAATGACAAAGCCAAGACTGTTTTTCGATCACGCTATGGTCATTATGAGTTTGTGGTGATGCCTTTTGGACTTACTAATGCACCCGCTGCATTCATGGATCTCATGTATAAGGTGTTTAGTCCATATCTTGACTGCTTTGTGATCGTATTCATTGATGACATTTTGGTATACTCAAGAAGTGAGAAGGAGCATGCCAAACATCTAAGAATGATATTGCGGACTTTGAGAAATGCTCAGTTGTATGCCAAGTTCAGCAAGTGTGAATTTTGGCTGGATAAAGTGGGGTTCTTGGGTCATGTAGTTTCGGCTGAAGGTGTTAGTGTGGATCCCCAAAAGGTGGAAGGAGTGTCAAATTGGAGAAGACCCACCACTGTGACGGAGATTCGTAGTTTCTTAGGATTAGCAGGCTATTATCGACGCTTTGTGCAAGACTTTTCAAAGATTGCTGCTCCACTTACAAGATTGACCAAGAACGGAGTTAAATTCGAATGGTTAGATAAGTGTGAGCAAAGTTGTCAAGAATTAAAGAATCGCCTGACTAGTGCTCCTGTTTTAGCACTTCCGGATGATAGTGGGGAGTATATGGTTTATTGTGATGCTTCTAAACGAGGTTTAAGCGGGGTATTGATGCAGCATGATCGAGTTATTGCCTACGCTTCCAAGCAATTGAACCCGCATGAGGTGAATTATCCCACTTACGATCTAGAGCTTGCAGCGGTGGTATTTACTCTCAAGTTGTGGAGACACTATCTTTATGGAGCCAAGTGTCAGATTTTTACCGATCATAAGAGTCTTCGGTATGTGTTCACTCAAAGAGAGTTAAATATGAGGCAGAGAAGGTGGATGAAATTAATCAATGATTATGATTGCACTATTGAGTATCATCCTGGAAAAACTAATGTGGTAGCTGATGCTCTTAGTCGAAATCCCACCATATCTTTGTCTCACCTGAGGATGGTTAGAGTTCCACTTCTTTTTGAGTTGCAAGCTACAGGGGTGGATTTAACGGTGGTTGAAGTGGGTGCCTTGGTAGCTAGTTTCCATGTGAGGCCAGTTTTGGTTGATAAAGTGCGGGAGGAGCAATATCATGATCCTTCCATTGTTCGATTGATTGAAAGAGCAGCGAATGGAGCTGCCGTGGATTTTTCAGTAAGAAGAGATGGAACTTTATTGTTCAAAAATAGACTTTGTGTGCCAAAGAGGAATGAAGAGTTAAAGAAACAGATAATGGAGGAAGCTCATAGTTCTGCATATGCTGCTCATCCGGGTAGTACAAAAATGTATCGGACTTTGAAGGATTGTTATTGGTGGCCAAACATGAAGAGGGAAATGACAGCTTTTGTGAGTAGGTGTTTGATCTGTCAGCAAGTGAAAGCTGAAAGGCAAAAACCTTCAGTATTGCTTGAGCTGTTGCCTATTCCAGTGTGGAAGTGGGACCACATCACCATGGATTTTGTTTTCAGTTTACCTCGTACCCGTGAGGGGCATGACGGTATTTGGGTGATTGTGGATAGACTCACCAAATCTGCACATTTCTTACCGGTGGGAAAGAAGTATACACTGGATAAATTGGCTGAGATTTATGTGAATGAGATTGTGAGACTTCATGGTGTACCAGAATCAATAGTGTCGGATCGGGATCCTAGATTTGCTTCTAAATTCTGGGGAGCTCTTCAGGCAACTTTAGGTACCCGACTACACTTCAGCACTGCTTTTCATCCTCAGACTGATGGGCAATCAGATAGGACTATTTAGACTTTGGAGGATATGTTGAGATCCTTTGCCTTGCAGTTCAGGGGGAGTTGGAATAAGAACATATCTTTGATGGAATTTGCTTATAATAACAGCTACCATTCTAGTATTGGTATGGCTCCCTTTAAGGCACTTTATGGGAAGCAGTGTCGTACACCTTTATGTTGGAATGAAGTAGGAGAAAAAGAACTTTGTGGTCCTGAGTTAATCCATGATACTAATGAGAAGATTAAAGTGGTCAGAGATAGACTCAAGGCCGCTCAAAGTAGGCAGAAGAGTTATGCAGATGTCCGCAGGAAAGACCTTGAGTTTCAAGTGGGTGATTGGGTGTTCTTGAAACTATCTCCTTGGAAAGGGATAATACGTTTTGGTAAGCGTGAAAAGCTTAGTCTGAGGTGTATTGGGCCTTATGAGATAATAGAGCGAGTTGGTTCACTTGTTTATTGGTTACTTTTGCCTCCAGAATTGTCCAGGATACATAATGTGTTTCATGTATCCATGCTTCGCAAGTATATTGCCGATCCCTCTCATGTGTTGCAAGAGCAGCCAATTAGTTTGACGAGAGATTTGACCTATGAAGAGGAACCGGTACAGATTCTTGACCGAAAAGAGCACATATTGAGGAATAAGACAATCTCACTTGTTAAGGTGCATTGGAGAAGTCATCAAGTAGAGGAAGCTATTTGGGAATCAGATGAACAAATGAGGCAGCAGTATCCCTACCTCTTTGATTGACAGTTATGTAAATTTCGAGGACGAAATTTTTATAAGGAGGGGAGAATTGTCACACCCCGACTCTTAATTTATACCTTATTTACTAGCTTGGTATTAATAAGAGTTTTACCGTCTTCGTAAATGAGTTTATAGTTTCAAAGGTCCCTAAAGGAGTATTGAGGGACGAATATTTCGGAGAAATTATTCGTATGAGAAAATTATGATGACGGTAAAAAGGTAAATTTTAGCTAGTAAAAATGTAAGTTTTATTAGGGTATTATTTTGGGGTGTTTAATATTTAGTGTTGGGTTTATTTTTGGTGTGGGTATTAAGGTGATGGACCGGTTTGGGGAGGCCCAAACCATTTCTCTTTTCTCTTTTTCTTCCTTCTCTTCCTTCCCTGACTCTCCCTTTTCCTCTCGCACTGCCGGAAACCCCCGAGCTCCCATCGCCGTCGTCCGGCCAAGAGGAAACGCCGCACCGGTCTAGCTCAGTCCACCGCCCTCTCCGCCGTCTTCCTGGACTGGTGAGCGGCGCTGCAACGCCGCCGAGCGGAGGAAGTTCTCCTTGGAAGCCCATTGGTCTTCTCGCTGGAACTCTCTCCTCCGGCCGCCACAGCCAGAGCTGCTTAGCTTCTTTGGAAAGCCCTCCTCCCGTGCAGCAATCCCTCCAAATGACTCCCTCCCTCTTGAGCTAGGTAATGAGAAATGTGGAGTTGAAATTCTAGGACTCTTTGGATGTTTTTAGTCGATTACCCTCTATTTATGTTTGGAATTAGTGTTTATGCTAGTTAGGAAAGTTGTAGAGGAGATTGAGAGGAAGATGTTGTTAAAATTTGATAGCTATTGTAGGTCGCCAGAGTCGGCCGCCGGCCGCCACTGTTAGGGGGATTTTTATAGTTTTAGATGTGGAATATTAAGGGGAGGTTAATGATGTGAATTTTAGAATTTTTGGAGGAATTTTGGATAGGTTTGGGATTTTTCGAAGTTTGGTATTTTGGCCATTAATTTGGATAGAATCCGGCCGTTAGATTATTGTTGTTTCGGCCGTAGAAGGTGGATTTAAGGCCGCCGGTATTTGTGGTGAAGTTTGGACGGTATCAATTTTAAGATTTGCAAAGTTGGGTTAGGATGAGAGTAGATAATGCCACATTTAATTTTTCTTATTTTTATATAAGCGTTGGTATATAGTTGAGGATTTAATTATGTTCTTCGATCAGGACGTGAGGAAGCTCGAGCAGAAAAGGCCTCAGACCGACTTCAGACTTAGACCTAATTTGTGAGTGGACTCTTGGTTTAAATAATGTGCATTCAATTGTTTATTTGGTTGGAGCATTGGACGTCATTTTTATTTGACGATTTTATTCATTGTGGTGAGTTACCGAAAATGAGATTTTCGGTAAATTATAATATATTTATGAGGAGAGTATGTATATAAATGCTAGCTAGTCATATGTGTCTTTCCACCTTAATGACATAGTATATAACTGCATTATGGTGTGACGTGAGCGTTGGACGCAAGCGTAGTAGCCCTATATGAGTGTTTAATTCATATAGGGGGTATGGGCACATATTTATACACTCGTCTGTCCACCTTAATGGCGTAGTGTATCACCGCATTAAGGCGTGACGTGAGCGTTGGATGCGAGCGTAGTAGCCCTATATAGATTATTAATAATTCATATAGGGAGTATGGGCGAGTGTAAATACATATATATTTTGATATATAGTTATGAGCTGAAGAGGCTTGATATTTATGAGATAAGAGATTTATCGTTTGAGGCATGCATTCGTTTTCTTTGAAATAAAAATTAGGAAAGAATAAATGTTGAAAATTATTTTCTTTATTTATTTTTGTCCACTCACTCTAATTTTTACGAATGTTTTTCCCCTGGACCCTTCGTTTTAAAAATGCCCAGTCTGCAGAGTTCGGGTTAGTACAGGTAGGAGACGACGAGGCATAGTTACCCATTTCTCAGCCATATTTCACCAGTAGGTTACTTGTTTAACCTACTAGGGTATTTTCCGGCTCCTCTAGTGTTTAGTAGCTCTGAATACTCTTGGGGTTTATCGTATAATTTTTCTGATGGCGTGCTAAGACCTATGTTTTATTTTAGAATATACGAAGATTGTAATTGTTATATTCTCACTTTCGGATAATTGTGGGTTGATTTGGAAGATACTTAATAATATTTAGGAATGTAACTCTTTAGTTTTCTGGGTTAGGGTTGTCCATTTTCAAAGGAGATTTACCTAGCTTTTCGGGAAATTTTCCTTGGAGGTGGACTCCGCAAGACTTACTTCGGGTTTCAGGGTGAAATTCGGAATGGGTCTTGACACTATTACTCTTTAAATCTATATATATTTTCAATTATATAGACAAAATTTACCATAATGGCCTAGAACCCCGCCTTGTCATCTAGGCGCTCCAAACCAGCCCTCCTCCTTAGTAGCGCCTAGAGAGTTTTCTAACCTTGATTCAAACATATCTTTTTCTACACAATCGAGACTATACATCAAGGAAACGAGACCCCAATTTGAAAATATGCTCTAAGGCTTAAGACTACAATGGTATCCCTTACCTTCTGTATTAATAAGAATTTATACAGTAATGACGTTTAGCATTTTGAATATTGAAATGAAAGCTATTATTTTTTTACTTTTTTCAAAAGCATTGCTGATGGAGAAACATAATGTAGCTAAACATTTGAAGCTATTATAATGAAAACATATCTTATGGAGTAACATTACATGCATTGAATATTTTAAGGTCTTCTTTATTTTGTTTTTTGTTTTTTTATTTTTCAAACCTCGAGACATTTTTAGGCTATGTTGTGAAACTCTGTACTTAACAAACACTGTTCTTGTTTCGTTTTCATCTCAATGAGACACTTTGTTTTCCTTCTTTATGTGAAAACAATGCGTTTTCTTTTATCTAAAGACCGTTAGAACAAATGACTTGTTAAATTCCTTCTTCTTGGCGTTCAAGTCAGTCTACTTTGAGGGTATTTGCAGATGCACGTGGTGTGTAGTCTTTCTAGTTGAGATTCTAGTATTGCAGAGTTTCTTATTCACATCACAAGTTTTCAACCAATTAACTATATAGCTTGGGGTTTAGCAAAATTTCACTTCATAGAACTAATTTACTTGAATCTACATTGGCCATATTCTATCCTTTTTGAAGTTTTACTTCTATTTGTTCATTTTCAAAAAGATGAACTCCAATTCGGATTATGAGCAAAAGGGTGAAAAACCTGGTAATGTTCATAATTTTGAAAACTCAAGTCAATAAACCCAATGCAGAGCAGACCAATAAAAGTGTAAAGCCTTTCCTGATTATTCAGACACAAGTGCCTCACTCTAAAGCTGAAAACTATTGAAGAAATACCAGCAGTAGTGAAAACTGCAAACTAGAATTGTAGGAAGATCTTGATCCATGTGAAGCCGCGGACATACGGTACTACATAATGGAACTCGGAAGGCTAAGAAGGGAAAGTATTAAGAGTAACTTGGCGTAATCTTTCCTGCAGATGTTCAGTATTTACCGTTTCTCTTTTTGAAAGAAAATGGTGTTAATCCTACACTGACCTAATATTACCTCTAATAATCAAATATCATCCAGACCAAAAAAAGAGACTGCATAATGGATAAGAAAGGGCATGGCAGTAAGACAACAAGTTGATAGTTAGGACTTCCAGTGGATGAAAAATGTTGCTGAGGGAACAAATATTAAGGGATTTGTAATATCAGCATGCAGAAGCGAGACAATAATGTTGGGATTTTAACCCCACGAACGAACCGAGATTCAGAAACAGACACACCCGACAACACCACAATAAAGCAGAATAACAAATAAGGATGAAAAGAACAGTTGACACGAGATTTAATGTGGTTCGGCAAATTTCCTGCCTATGTCCACCCCAAGATATTGCTCTTTCACTATGAGAGTAAAAGAGAGTAAAACTAATACAAGATACATGAGTTAAATCTCATAACCCAAATCCCAAACCCTTGTACATCCTCACTCATAGAATACCCAAGAACCCTATATCTCACCTAAGAGAATTTCTCTTTTAGCACTTTTCCCCTCACACTCTCATACACAACCCACAAGCTTACTTCTATGCTTGTCAGATGCTTACTCAATGCAAACTTACTTTCATGCTTCAAATGAGTTTCCATGCAGCCTATTTATAGGCAACGATCGTACCATGTGAAAAAGCCAAGGCTTTTTCTTCCCACCTATTCAATTTGCGGCAAGCACACCATAGAAAGACTTCCATAGCTTTCAATTTCCACAAACATCATTTAAAGCTTTGTTCCTAGCTATGGCATAGCTAGCTATTCACCCATGTCTATATTTGATGCATCAAACTATCACATGGTTCCTTGTTGCATGAGAATGAATCACCAATCTCAACAAATAAACATCAATCTAGGATATCGATCAAACACAAGTAATACCACAATAGTGAAAACATATCTTCCCTCTCCGAATTTCCGACTGCCTCTGTAACTAAAACCAAAACTACTTTCTGATGACATCAACCTCACAATGAACCAAAATCATTTATAAAGAAATGGAAAGTGACAGGCATAAAAGGAAGTCAGTACTAAACCAGAAAGAGGTTTCCTACATGCCAGCGTGGTTCCAATCAATTGATCCATCTTCAAAACCATATTCTGATTGCTGAACCCTGCTCCTAGCCAACCTGCAGCTCATCACAGCAAGACCTGGAGCAGAATGTTTTGTTAAATTATCATTTTGAAGACCGATTGATGATCCGTCCAAGAGGATTGGTGTGAAAAAAAAAAAAAAAAAAAACCATCGGAGCTCTTAATATAGAGGTACCATAAACACTAGAAAATGATTAATCAAAACGAATTTCCCAGAGTCACCAAATCCTGAGACCGACAAACTTATTAGATTATCATCACAATCCACAAGGTGGAAACTAAGGTACTTCAAAACTCTCAAAGTAGTGAGAAACATTTAACACGCAACTCTATACAAAAGCTGCCATATTGCAGCATTGAACATTTAAACCAAGTAATGTTAAACTGTAATCTTACCTGAATGAATGATAGAAATGCATATATCATAGAGTAGAAACCAGGGTCATATTTCCCTGCTAGGCCTTGATTAGTCCAATAGCTCAACCAGGCATTCTTATACCTGCAGTAAGTTATAAGAAGTGTATTATAATTTTACAGTCTTATATAACAAATTTTATTATAATATCTATTACCAGGACAACACCTCAGCAATCTCTTGATACCGGGAAGTTTTACTCAAGGGAATAAAGGAACTTAGTCTTGCAAAACTTATCACCTCGCCAAAACTTCCCAACTGACAACACCTGTTTGGCGTTCTTCTTGTTTGATAAGAACAGGTTTTCCTTCTTTTGGTTTCTTTGGATCAGCATCACCATCTTTTGGCATCTCATTAGTGAACCCATTAGGTTTTGAAGAAGCATTGTGATCAAGCATTTCACTTTTTTTATTATCAGTGGTTTCAGGACTTTCCTTTTCTTTTACATACTCTTCCATCTTTTCAGCATTGGTTTTTGAACAGTGTACCACTATCGGAAAGCTCCTCATATTTTCCATCCTCTCTCACCACAACTCCATGGACCAGAATGATTCTATCAACTTGTGAAAGAAAATGCAGCTGATTCGTAACAAGAACCCTCGATTTCCCTCTCAATTCTCCTCTGATGCAGTTATCAGCAGAAAGCTGCTAATGGTAAATTCAGTAGATAAGACACTACAAAAAATCATTCTCTTACTAGAGATATTATTATACGCATGAGGATAAGGAATAACGCGATTGGGAAAAAAAAAAAAAAAGGAAAAAAGAGCAAATAATATAACCTATACCTAAGTTGAATTTTGGTCATTTAGTTGTACTAGCATGTAACTAAGAAACTTTTCCCTAAGCTTTATGATAGAGATATGAGAAATGATGCCACAAATATACAAGCAGAAATAACTAGATTAATTGACAGAGTTTTCCAAAAGTATACACTGGCCTGCAAACAAAAAGGCACAATTTTCCAACCCTGACAAAGATGGCAAACCATGCCAGTATTCAACCTAGTATCTGAAACACAGCATATATGACCTTAAAAAAACTGACACAAGGGCATGCTGACTAAGAACAAGAAACTGATTAGGTTTTATATACAGCAACAAGAAAAATGTACAACTGTGAAAACAACATGGATAATGTGCTCTTAGAGAGAACCTGTACTGAAATTATTTGGGAAACAATAACCTGTCAGAGCCGCATGAGCATCAAGAGCACTGAAGGGATCATCCAAAATGTAAACATCTGAGTTCGAGTAGACAGCCCTTGCAAATAGACACCCTTTGCTTCTGCTCACCACTAATATTCACTCCTCTTTCCCCAATCTTAGTCAGATCACCACCCTAATGTCAAGCATGTGAGATAAGTACGCAATTAGATCCTAGACTACAAGGTAAGAATGGAATTTCCCATCATTGATAGATGAACCATAAGAACTAACAGAGATAAAAATGTTCTAAAAGGACTTACAGGCAACAAGTCAAAGTCATGCTGCAATGCAGTAACATATCAATTGCTTTATCATATCTTTCTGATTCAAAGAAAGATCCAAATCGCGCACCTGAAAACATAATTTCCAGTATTCACAAATATGCACGAGAAAGTAGACTGAATTGCAATTGATTCAATACTCAGGGCTCATCTTATCGAGGTGATAGAGATAAGTATCATGGCGGCAAGTTTCCAATCTCAAGGTTATCTAGATTCAAAGAAGCAGCCGCCCTGACAACTTCAAACATATGCTTATTAGAAAGGCATAAACACGTACATGCATAAAATAGCTAAAAATATATGCTGCAACTTACTGTTGCATTAAAAATCCAGAAAACTTGTGGGACATACGAAACCATTCCTTTGATTACAACACTACTCATGTCTGCTACAGGAGGAAGCTCCCCAAGTACGCAGATATAAGTGATGTCTTTCCTTCACCAGTACTGCCAACAATTGCTACTAAGCTCCCAGCAGGGATTTCCAAATGAATATTTGATAACATTGGCCTCTCTGCCTGTATGAAAGCGTACATTCAGGGCTTTTAATCTCTAATACAAAGTTTTCAATATCACTCTGAAATCAAGAAAACAGATCATGTGATTACTAAACAGTAAACAATCACTGGCAACGGCACGATTTCAGGCCTAGTACAACAGAAGCCAGCAGCAAAATCAACTCTTTGCACAATAATAATATATAAATACGTTCCCCAATAATGACTACTGTAATAAACAGTGTTCACTAATATATACAGTAAATCTTCTCCAGACCTTAGCATATCATAATATAGAGCACTTGCTTTCATAATAGTCGACCTAACACAAATTATTATCCAACAATGACCCAGCACACACCATGTGTTTAAACAGTGGACTAATTCAGCTAACTAAGAAACAATAAACTTTATTAATGCTGATGTATGACTAAGAAAACTAATGTTCCTTTTATACTATTAGCTATATAACTTCATTTCGTCAGAAAATGGGGAAGAAGATAGGTCAATGGGCAAAGAGAGACCCCAATTACTTCATGCAATCTTCTGTGCGCAGTAAAATTCCTTATAAGCTTTGTACACGACTAATAATGGGGCAAGATTGTGAGAACAGCCCACAAATTATCATTTATAAAATTCACTGTTGATTGAAAACTAAAATTAAAATTGGCCAACCAAAATACAAGCTGATCAGATGCCAGGAACAATAAGATAGACCCTTGACAATATGCACTAGTAGTATGTTAATGAATCAACTGACAACCACACTTAAACAAAGCAAGAACATGCGAGACCTTTGAATCCCAAGAAAAATATCCATTCTTAATCGAGATGGCTGGTAATCCTGGATCAAGAGGAGGATTTTGATGAAGAACTCTCTCTTCAGCTAAAACTAAAGCAGCTCTTCTAGGCGCTTTAAGGATACGTTAGCATTAAGAATTTCGTCAATATCTATTTGTCCCCGCCTCCGAGCATCGTTTCTTTAGCAGAACCCAAACTTCCCATTTGCTTCATCAAGTTCTGTAAGCCACTCATGCCACCAATCTGCTTCAACATCTGAGGAGGTAGGGCTTTGCTCATTTTCTGTGCATTCATGCTTCGGTTTAGTTGACTCATTGGTCCCTTCTTAGAAAAATTAAGTCCTTTCATTCCGCTCCTCCATATTTTAGCCTGGCGCTTGTACTCTTCAAACATTTCCATCACTTCTCTTACTAGACGACCAGAACCTCGTGCTATTCGCACCATCCGAGACTCAGTAATGATTTTTGTATCTGTGTTGTCCAACTCTTCATTCGTCATCGAGTCCATTATGGTCATGTACCGCTTTAATTTGGCCTGACATTCCTTATCATTACCTTT
The DNA here is from genome assembly GCA_009720345.1 of Fragaria iinumae. Taxonomy (NCBI): domain Eukaryota; kingdom Viridiplantae; phylum Streptophyta; class Magnoliopsida; order Rosales; family Rosaceae; genus Fragaria; species Fragaria iinumae. The sequence goes on from CM019121.1 coordinate 27,340,477, forward strand.
TGGCATTAACTCAACAGCCGGAAGCATTGAAGTAAGCTGAAGTGGACCCATTTGAAGCAGGTTCTGAAACTGCTCATACATAATCCTCAGCGTGAAGGTCCCATGTAAAAGCTTTTGCAGAAGCTCTGGCTGGTTGTCCATCTTAGGAGCAAGTTCCTGAATCTTGTCCATAAACCCAGACCAGTCACCCATGCCTAAGAGACGGCTGACAAACGGTTTAACATCGAAAACTTGAAACTCATCCATATGCTCTCCTGTTCCAATAAATATAACAGGACTCTGTGTGGCTGCAACAGCACTAAGAGCACCACCTCCCTTTGCATGACCATCCATCTTGGTAACAATAACAGCTCCAACCGCAGCACTTCGCTTAAACGCTTGAGCTTGATCAAACGCAGCCTGACCAATACTGCTGTCCATAACAAATACAACAAGATCTGGTTTCGTGGCTTCAGCCACCTGCCTCATCTCCTCAAAAAGCGCAGCCTCCTGCTTGTGACGCCCACTGGTATCAACAATTATAAGATCGCAATTCTCCTTCTTAAAAGTCTCCACTCCTTCCACCGCAATCTTCACAGGGTCAGACTCCATATAGCTTCCGTAGAACGGAATCTTGGCCTTGTTAGCATTCTGCTTCAACTGATCAAACGCACCAGCTCGGAAAGTATCCGCGCACACCAGGGCAGGCTTCCATCCCTTTTTCTGATGATAATAAGCATACTTGGTGCATGTTGTAGTCTTTCCAGACCCTAAACACATGAACATATTTCAAATTAAAAAACAAAAACCGTGCGGCATATAACAATGACATAATAACACAAGCTACACCAGCCAAATGCTTCAATTACGTTACGAGCAACACGAATAATCATATAAGCATAAAACATGCATTTCAAATCGGATCGCAAAACATTTCAATAAGCATAAAACATCTAGTAGCCGAAACAGAAGCATTATTACCTTGCAAACCAACAAACATGACGACGCTGGGGTTCCCCTTGTTGGGAGTGAAGGATGGTTTTCCGGGATCAAGCATTTTGCAGAGCTCGTTGAAAATGGCGTTCTGGATGATGCGACGCTTGTTGTGACCAGCAGCGAGATGTTCCAAATTGACGATCTTCTTGATATTGGTCTGCATATCGCGGACGAGCTTGAATTGCACATCGGACTGGAGAAGAGCGCGGGTGATCTCATTGAGGCACTCGTTCAAAACCTTCTCGTCGATCACGGTAGCATTGCTCATCTGCTGGAGAGCACGGGAGATGCTCCCTCCTAGCTCCGCCAACACCATCTTTGCTGGTTAGGGGAGAACGATTAGATGGGTTTAGAGGGTTGGGGAGAATTGATTGGGAGATGAGAAGGAGGATTAGGGTTTTGGTGAGTTTTGGTAATATATATACGGTTTTTCTATCATACCGTATGTATATATATAAGGAATATTGCTGATTCCATTTAGTGATAGGTTTACACGTATATTGCTGATCCCACTATATCCCCTTCTCTCTCTTTTGTTTCTCTCGTTCAGATCTCTGCCTCTCTTCTCTCTCTCTCTCTCTTAAACTTTTTAGCGCGCTCTCTCTCTCTCTCTGTCGACGGCGCCGACGAGGTCCACCCCCACCTGCGATGAGGTCGCCTCCTCACATCCTCCAATCTCCGCCCTCCACCGCACCGTCTCCGATCTCGCCGATTCTCTGGCCGCGAAGTCCGGCTCCCGCACATCCTCCAGCTCCGGCGACATCCTCCGATCTTCTCTCTCTCTCTCTCTCTCTCTCTCTCTCTCTCTCTCTCTCTCTCTCTCTCTCTCTCTCTCTCTCTCTCTCTCTCTCTCCTCTCTCTCTCTCTCTCTCTCCTCTCTCTCTCTCGTCTCTCTCTCTCTCTCTCTCTCTCTCTCTCTCTCTCTCTCTCTCTCTCTCTCTCTCTCTCATTTTCTATATGTTTGCCTTTGTCTCTATCTAGTATCTATCTCTCTGCTAGTAGATTGTGTGGGATGCTTGATGCATGAAAGCAACTGAGGATAGGTTATAGCTATCATAAATTCAGGATAGCAGAATATAACAACCGAAAGTTCAACATATGTTTTGCTACTCAGTTGGGTAATACTCTCCATCATCCTAACGCAGACCCAACATATATGTGAAACTATGTGCAACTGCTACTTAAGACTACAAGGTTGTCCTCCCCTTTTGTTGTTCACAATTTGCATAGATAGTGAGGTTTAGCATTATGACTGTTACATCTTTTGATTATTCTTATGGGCTAATTTTGAATGGAGCGGATTCGTGACATACAAGATTATAATCAAAATTATAACCAGAAATCAATCATTAGATCTAATAACAACTAACGGTTGAGATTAGTCATAAAAACTAAATTTTATTATCTTTTCTTTTCTTTTTATTTAAATCAGTTAAGGAAATCTATCTATTAAAAACATAATGAAAATTGATGATTACCTACTCTTATTTTGGAATACAATTAACACGAAGTTAATGGTTTATTATTGAAACTCATTTACTAGATAAAAAAGGGAAAGAAAAAATAAATATGAAACTTATTTACTAAAGAGTACCATCATCATCTACCTCTTCTTCTTCAAAGAAAAAAAGTTATCAGATGATACCCACCGTAAGACGTTGAAAAACTTATGAGATTATGTATGGAAGCACTTAGATTATTTTATGGTATGAACATCAAGAAGCTTTTGATAAAAAAAAAAAAAACAACAACAACAACAAGAAGCTGAAATAAGTATGTCTAAGGTGCATTACATGACATTTTCGACTATAGTCAATTTTCTAACATGATATTTGAGACTTAATTTGTTTTTTTTCCTCACTAGTAAATGAGTTTCATAGGAAATGAATTATTTCCTCTTAATTATAGTCCAAATGGAGAATAGTAATAATCAATTTTTATTTAAATAAATTTCATAAATTGAATTAAAGAAAAAAAATAGAAGAAAAAAGATTTATTTTTATGACTAATCTCAACCGTTAGTTGTTATTAGATCTAATGGTTGATATTCTGATTATAATTTTGATTATAATCTTGTATGCCACAGATACGTCCCATTTTGAATATCTGTACTTTATTAACAAAGCATTGCTCTTATTTTGTTTTCACCTAAATGGGACATCTGCTTTGTTTTCTTTGATCTACAGACCAGTTGAAACATATGCATGCCTCGTTATCGTGTTTGTTAAATCATTCCTTGTCCTTCTTGGCCTTTAAGTCAAATCAAGGATCTGTGGAGATGTGGTGTGTCAAGTGTGGCCTCTTTACTTGAAAATCTTGTAGTGGAGGTTAATCCTATTCACAGCACAAGTTCTATAGCTTGCGGTTTAGCAGTATTTCACTTCACTGAAATGATTTTGATCATATGTCATCCAAACTAAGTTGACGAGATACACAACTCCAATTCTCATAATGACCGAAAGGGTGGCAAACCTAGCTAATACAGTTTATGATTATGACTTTATGAGACTAATCTTAGAACAAAATCATGCAAATAAGGCCGAGCTTGGTCTATGTATTGATATTTTTTTTCCAGGTATGCATGGAATACATAATCATGAATTCAAGCATTTTACACTATGATATGTAATTACAAATCCAATATATATATATATTCCTGCATATGCTACTGAGATATAGTAAGTTTAGTAAGATGTGCAAGGTAACATTCTGCATATATCCCTGAGGAAGCATGCGATGTGATTTTGATGACATCTTATTGTCATGCTAGTTTGGCTGCCACAACCTCGCTCTTTGTCTAAAATTTTACTTCAAACAATTGTTACAGATGCTCTTGACACTTATATGGTGAGAAAGAAAGAAAAACCACGGCACTGAATCGAAAGACAAAAGAAACAGAACAACAACAGGAAAGAGATAATTACACTCGAGGAAATCAAGGATATCAATCACACACACATGCATACATATACACACCTATATATGTGCACGTATCTTATTTCATTTTGTTTGACCCTCACCAATGACGCTAGTCTCTGATCAAAAATTTGGACCCGCAGCAAGGATTTCCTCTGTGAGCTTGTTATCTTTCCCAATCTTGTGATTCACGAATACCTCAAAATTCTTCTTGAAAAGACCACCCAACTTCAGTAGTGAGTCTTTGTAGGCTTTCTTGTCTGACCACTGTCATTGAAAGAATCAGATATAACATGTCAATGCAAATACCAAGCGTGCATGCCAAAGTAACTAACAGTTAACTAAGTAATAGATAGAAAACTGACAGTGTTTATTGGATCCAGAATTTCTGCAGGTACACCCTCAATCTTAGTAGGGATCTCGAGTCCAAATACTTTAGTCTTGGTGTAGTTTGCATTCAAAAGGGTCCCCGAGTGAATAGCATCAATAATCTTCCTGGTATGAGTTAATTTGATGCGGTTACCTGTTCCATACCTGCAAAATAACTCAATGTAAGACAACTAGGTAGATCAAAATGTAGCTGCCGATCGAAACTTTGATTATACAGTTTCCATACCTTCCTGCTGACCAGCCTGTATTCACAAGCCATCCTGTAGCCCCATGCTTTTGCATCTTTTCAGCCAACATTGCTGCATACCTTGTTGGATGCATCATTATAAATGCTGCACCAAAGCATGCTGAGAATGTAGCTTGTGGTTCCTTGATACCATCCTCAGTTCCAGCAACCTATTTTCCATTGGAATTTGTATCAATAAAATTCAATGCATGGAACTAGTAGAAAGTATTAGTTTTGAATGGAGCTCAATTTAAGTAAGTACCAAAGCAGTGTAGCCGCTGATAAAATGGTACATTGTTTGGGCCAAACTCAACTTGCTCACAGGTGGGAGCACACCAAATGCATCACAAGCCAGGAGAATGACATTTTTCGGATGAGGACCGACACATGGTATTTTTGCATTTGGTATGTACTCTATAGGATATGCTGCCCTGGTGTTCTCTGCAACAATATTGTCATGATAAACAAAATTTCAGCAAGAAACAATATTGGTTTCTGTACATGATTCATATTAACATGCCCATATGCTGTGATATATTAATTATTCACTAATTATCATTTTTACAACAAGCTATACTAGAATAAAGATTAAGGAACAATGATGCTATGGTATCGGTGATCTATAGCCTCACAATCTCCGATGCATATGTTCTTACCAAGATTAATATAGTTAACGTATGGATCCATACTTATGTAGTGATATCTGAATATCTATTGAAGGAAATAATTAACCAACTCTTACGTTGAGCCTACAATGTACTCGCGCAAAAGATTTACATAAATGATTCAAAATGATTACACAGGGAGATTAGCGATTACAATTCATGATAAGTGAAAGTTTACTTGAACAAAGCCCAGCTTCTAAAAGATATCAATGATTTTTTACCTGTAACAGATTTCTCTGAATAATCCACTTCTCGAGTATGTTCATCAAACACAACATTCTCCAAAACTGCAAAACACCAAGTTTAATAAAGTCAATAGCAGTTAATCTTTCACTCAGATCCAACTAACACAGCCTTTAAACAACAATGGTCTATAGTATCATCTTTTTACCTGTCCCAAATTTGATAGCATTCCAAATATCTGGTTCCTTGTCTTTTGACAAATCAATGCACTTAGCATAGCAACCTCCTTCAATGTTTGACACACCATTGTTACTCCAGCAGTGTTCATCATCTCCGATTAGATACCTATTATGATCTGTAGAAAGAGTTGTCTTTCCAGTTCCTAATGCAGATGCCCAAATGATATATTTGTCATCAGTTACATTGCTATATAAGAATCCGGAACAAAAGAGATTAAATTACTTATCAGTTAGCAACTGAGTGTACCTGATAAGCCAAAGAAAAGGGCTACATCACCATCTTTCCCCATATTGCAGCCAGAATGTAAGGAGAGGATTCCACGCTTAGGCATGAGATAGTGCATTACACTAAACAGGCCTTTCTTCATTTCACCGGCATACTGAGTACCAAGGATGACCATTTCCCTTCTGGCAAGATTGAGGTCTATGCTGGTTGAGGAAGTCATGTAGTGAGTGTAACGGTTACATGGGAACTGCCCAGCATTGTATATTGTGAAGTCTGGAGTACCAAAATCCTCCAGCTCTTCAGGAGTGGGTCGGATGCACCTGCCACCAAGCCAGTTATTGTTTGAACACCAGGTAAAAACCTTATAAGCTGTTATATAAAGCTATGTGCAGAATTTCAAGTGCCTATATAAGTAAAGGTGAAACTAGAAAATCATAACAATACAGAGTAAACGTATTAGAGTCATAGTACAGTAAGGTTTGGCAAGTTAGCATTTGTGAAATGCAGCAGCCTTACAAATTTCAAGTAATCAGATCAACTTCACTAGCTACTTACATGTTATGCATAAAGAGGGAGTGATAAGCTCTTGCAGATACAATTCGAACTTTGATTCGATGTTCTGGGTCCCAGTTCAGAAATTGATCATTCACAAATACCTGAAATGCAGATTCATGACAGAAGTCACTAATGTACAATTTACCACCAAACTGGAATAAGCCGAGAAAAAAGAATAACTACAAAATTGAAGTCAAACAGTTATTTTGTTCAGTCCTTGTTTAAGACTGGGAGATTATATTTGAATTATAACGAAACTCCTAAATCCTGAGACCTATGTCCCGAGGCCTTGCACAACTGATTGACTATAACGATTCCCTTACATCTCATCACTTCAATAATTCTTGGAATTAACCTTCTTTTACATTTTAGTCTTTTTACTGTACAGGACTGTATAATCAATCATCATGAAAGGAGTGGAACGCTTCCACAAAGATTACAAAGTTACTGGTCAAACCCACCAACAAAGGCTTCACTATATTTTTGTCAACCTTCTCTTTAAAATATCAATTTCCCTTAGTCAACCTCATAATAAAAAGCAAAGAAAGCGGCAAAGGTAGATAACATTTTCAGCTGCATAAATAAATAAACAGGAATTGCTCATGGACAGTAGATGAGACTATAATAAAATACAAATCTCGCTCTATCCCTTAGATTTAGGAACTGGATAAGGATCCACTCATATCCAAGTCTGCAAACTGTCATTGCCAGCTTATGGACACGAGTGCCCCATGATTCTAGGACCATTTCATAAGCAATTGGAAGGTAATTCAACAATCAAGTCTTGAATCAGTCAAAATGAATATGAGAGAGATATGAACATATGGAATGTGGTGATTTGAATATGTACCTTGTCTAAAGAATTCAAGTAATCCACAGCTCTTTCTCTGTTCACTAAGAAAGTGTGTTCATCCATCTCAATGTTGGGTGAGCCCCTGATATTATTGAGATTAATTACTGAATTAGCATAATCTAAAATGTGCAAATTTGCAATATACAGAACCAATGATGTTATATATATATCATATATACATAAGATTCAGAGGTAACAGTGGAAGCAATTGGCACTTACTTTCCCCACCAAAGCTCATTTTCAGTCTCTTCATCTTTCACTACGCGTTTGTCTCTTGGCGAACGGCCTGTCTTTGCTCCGGACAGTGTGGCCAAGGCACCGGATTCTGTTATAAATGAACCTTTCTCGTACTTGATAGCTTGCTCATACAGTTCTGTAAGATGGAACACATATCAAATTTTAAATTGAAATTTCAGCCCGATCAAGGAATTTTTTTTGATATTACTCCATCCTACTTTTCCTAAAAAATTTCCATCTTAAGAAATTTTAGATTGATACCGGTTTGTATCGAATTACATTGGTCGTCTAATTAATTTCAAACATATCATTGACAGCATTAGATAATAATGTCAGATCTCAAATGTGATCAGTTACCCTCATCAACTTTCTAGTAAAAACTTGTAATTCCTTACACAACCAAGAATTCTCATCTTAAATATCTCTAAACATAATCGTAAAATTGATCTGGACAATGTTGACATGCAAGTAAAATTTAGTAATGTACCAGCAGGAGAGAGGTTGTAGAGGATGTGGGTGAACTTGAGAGCACTATCACTAAGCCCAAAGAGGGAGCTATCATACAGATGATGCTCAACATGCACCGCCTTCCGCCCATCAGCCTTCCCCGCCGGATCACCTCTCACCACCTTCGGCCCCGTCTCCCTCGTCAGCGATGCCAAAGAAGCACTTACATAAACCACCATCCATGCAACATTTCAGTACCAAAATACAGGTCACTCGGTCGTAATGTGTAGAGTAGTATTATATATATATATATATACATAGTACTGATTACCTGATGGACTGTAGCTGCTGTTTCTGGCGATCCTCCTCGGAAATGGCGTTGAAAGCCGAGACTTGCTGGCCGGTAGCGGTGTGGGGAGTGCTGGGTTGCGATGACCTTTTCTTCTGCAGAGAGTGGAGCTCATCCATTGTCTTGGCCTTAACAGGAGTTGCGGTGTCATCGTGGCAGACCTCCGTGGTTTCCTTGCGGGTTTGGATCTTCGGAAGACCCTGGCGGCCGGTCTGAGCAAAGCTGAAGTTCCCGTTTTCACCTCCGTTGTTCGCCATGGCTGGTTTTAACAATAACAAAGAATCGATCTCAAAGAGACTGGACTGTACTCTTTGTATGTGTTGAGAGAGAAACGAGAGGGGGGTCGTATAAATAGGTTTCAGAGTCGTGGGAGGTGTCAACCAGGGTTAGGTTAAGTTTAACCATGGTTTGATATATGATATCCTTAAAGGTGGAGCGCTTTTCGATGTGGATTTTCAGGTGAAGGTGTCACGAAGGGTGGGGACAATGGTCACACGTTTTACGGTGCCGTTGGACTTTTTGCAGGATAAGAACGTAAGCTCTGTTACAACTGTATTTCATGCATGCTGATGCATCATCACAGATGTCGATGAGGATTAACACCGTCCTAGATTATGTTAAGTTCGAGAGCTTTGCACAAAACTTGCCTAATTAATTGAGACAGATTCCAAACTTAGACTTGAGCTAAGCTGACACAATACGCAAATGAAGGTTGACTTGGATGAGTAGGCACTTGCTTGACTGAAATTTTCATCCATCTATTTCTGAGTCACAACGTACATTATTTTTGGTATGTTGTTGTAAACTCGGTTCTTGTGGAATCAACGAGAAAATCTTAGGGTGTTAGCTTCTAAAGAGTCTGGTTTATCATATGACCTGACTACTGTTTACATATGGGATAGAGATATGTTACAAATATCTATGATGTGTTTCAAACATCTAAGACTTTAGACATTCTTCAAATGTCTTGATCATTATTTAAGCCAACACATGTGGCCTCTTTAAAAAAAAATTCAAAATTATGCGGCCGTTCACCGACGTGGTCATTGTGTTTGACTCTCATCGGTTCACACTGGGGGCAGCGAAGTGAACTACATCCACTCGAGGTGTATCTATTCAAAGTACATTCATTCGAGGTACATCCCTTCAAGGTTAAACGGTTCATTCGAAATACATGCATACACTCAAGTTGCATCCACTCAAGGTACATCTATTTGAGCTACTTCTACTCGAGGTGCATGCATAACAAACGAAGTGGACATATCATTCGTGGTGGATCCGAGTACAAGGTGATTCAAGTCGAGTTAGGTACATGGTTATCAATTGATGATTAAGGTGCTACTATTGACAATGCCTAACTACTTCACTTCTTCGAGGGTGTTTGCTACTTTGTTATGTTACTCAAGTTACTTGCAGTTATTTCATGTATGAGCCGAGCCAATACCTGTGGCCTTGAAGCAAAGTGAACATAAACCTCTTCAGTCATTCTTGAGATTCATGACTTCGAGGCTGGGGGCAATGTTTACATCCAAAATTAATATTTTATTGAACAATAATTATCTAAGTGAATATTAGTTAAATTCATGGTCCAGTCACACCGGCGAGCCCAAAATATTGGGTTTACAAGTGATAGCCCGCCAGCAGAACCATGCAAGCTAGATGTACAGTTCGCATGCGAGGTGTTTTCGCGTAGGAGAAGGACTTTGCGAAGAATCAAGAAGAAGAGTTCACATACAAAATGAATGCTAGATGAGGCGAGCTCCGCATGATTGTTTGATTGGATAAGAAAACAATATCCTTAATTGCTTAAAGGACTATTTGGTCATGCGTGCATGTGAAAGTCAGAAGGTCTATATATTGATTAAGGATTCTATTCCTTGATTATAGTTGAGTGCACATCCAGTAGCACACGTCCAACTCTCCATGAGGTGTTCTAACTCAACTATTCTAGATAAAGACAATTAGTTACTTCGCCGAAGCATAATTATATCAAGCAAGTGATTAATATTGCTTACGATACGACATTAACGTTGAAGACTATCTACAAGTCTTTGACTCGCTTTGGGCCAATACATGTGACCCTAAAATAAATCTACATACATGATTGGAACTGTGTCACCCAGTTATGTGGTTGCCAAGTAAAATGAGACCTTGTGCAATGCAACCGACTATACAGCGAAGACCAAATCCTTATCAACTCAACTGACTATACAATACGACATTAACGTTGAAGACTTCTACAAGTCTTTTACTCGCTTTGGGTCAATACATGTGGCCCTAAAATAAGTCTACATACGTGATTGGAATTGTGTCACCCAGTTACGTGGTTGCCAAGTGAAACGAGACCTTGTGCAACTCAACCAACTATGCAATGAAGACTGAATCCTTATCAACAACTAGCGAATTCGCCTCTATATAAGGGAGTTCGAGGATCTGGTCGGGACACTCTCTACACAATCATCTCATACAAACAACTACAAACCTTCGATCTATTCGAAACCCAGACGCTAAAGCACTTTTGCCTTAGCTTTTCAAAGCCAGTTAAGGTCTCGCCTTGTCTCATTGTTGCTCTGCTCGCCTGCCAAGTATCAATTGCAAACGAATAGGAAGATTGCTCATAGTTCCTCGTCCGCAAGGTGGCACCGGAGCCCTGTCGTTTGATTAGAAGTCTAGTACCAGTGTATTTTACGTTCCGCGTCCGCACGGTGGCACGCCCCGCACCCTTCCTTTTACATTTGGACTTGTTATGTTACCTCTCTACCACTACTACATTTCTAACCTATGACCACATTCATTAAGTGTGGCAAAATAGACCCAAAACCACACTTATGTGTGTCCAATCCCCTATTGCAACACCGCAGCAACAATTTCTAGGTCCGTGGCAACAGGGCCGTTGCAAAGAAAGAAATTGCCACATTTTGTGTTGCATGTGGGATAGTTCAGGATATGACTACAATGTGGGCCCGTCTTTACTATTTAAATTCATTCTGAATTGGTGGGCTTATCTAAACAGAAATTGCAATATTTGTTTATTTTTCTTGTCAAACAAAAACTGAAAATGAAAAGTTGATAACAAAAAATATTGTTAAATTCTAGTATTATTAACTTCTCCACATTGATGAATGAAAATACAGCAACTGTCTCCTAGTACTGAAAATAGAAACAAAAAAAATTTCTTATACAAGGGTTTACCACCTAGGAATACATCATACCCCTCCAACAACTAACTCTACTATTTAAGTGACTTCGACTTCTCGTTAAGCTCCGATGACCACTTCAACTCTTGAAAATTCTGCGTATAAACGGAAGTTATAAATATGATGCCTCAAGTATGAAACAAAAGTCGTTACTCAAATAATAAATAGCAACCTACAATACAAGATATGAGCTTACTTGAAATCCAGGTGCAACAGATCAACCAGAGCTGCCATGAATACACCACCCTTTCAACTCCAAAGTATTCCACTACTTGGGTAAATTTTCATACTAAAAAAGGGTATTATTCATATAGGGAAATGACTTAGTTATCTGCCAACAAGTAATAAAACAAGAGATATAAAGCTCTTATAATGACACAGGTTATTATAGCTAATAAGATGAAATCAATCAAAGCAAGAACACAAATAGCATTTTAAAGTAGTGTACAAAATATAACACATGCAAAGATACCAAGTCATGTACTTACAACTCTTCCAAATTTGTTACTTCAATCCAAACTTCTTTGTTAAACTCCAAGTGAAACCTGTGTCATATAACAATAATCAATAATTGTAGATATAAATGAAATTTACAAGTACATACTTTATGTATGAAGTTTCCAACTATTGGACCATGGGTATAATTAGCCAAATTGTTCAATTGAACACACAATTAATAACACTAATTAATTAAGTCTTCATGCTAAAGCCAAGTCGGCAACAAACTGCATGTTGTACTTGTACATCTATGAGCTTCAACTTACCCTTTGGCCACAATTATGGCTCTTCATCTGATTAGTATGCCTAGTAAGTTGAAAGAAAAACAAAACAAGTGATAGAGATTTGGTCAGCCACAACTTTAAACATGCGAATGCAATAACCAAAAATTCAAAAGAACCATTATGCATAAAGAACAGAGCCCACTGACCATTAAACTAAGATCTTTAATCGGTAAGCAAACGATCAGTGTTGTGGGATACCTGAACATGTTGCCACAGGACTACAAAACAGCTGCAATCCTAGGTCATAATTGTGCAAAATAGTAAGAGATACACACATATAAGTTTTACAATTTTAGATATCTATAAACTCACACTCCCAACGCACATCTACATCTTTTCCTACCAACTTTTGCTCTGTTTCTTTCAGTCTTGTTCCTAAATCAGTATCTCTATTTATACATATCCATATATAAACAACTTGAAACATGTAATGTAGTATGATAAATAATCTTTCTTGGCACAAGCACCTGTTCAGCTTTTTAACAGTGATCAATGGTTGGACTATGAAATTATATTTTTAGAGTTGAAAAATGGACTTACCAATAACCATTTCTGAAAATCTTTTCTTGGATGGTAGTGCTCATAGCTACAGCTTCCTGCATATTGTGATAGTCTATATCACAGAAGTAAGAGGACCAAATGGATGAAGTACATAATAAGTACATTCAAATAGGAAAAGAAAAGCATTGTTTCATATACTTTCAAACAGGATAGTGTTTTATACGCTCTACACATCATGCATGGCGCGATCATGAAGTAGAAGACGCCGATTTCGAACCACGCCGGGTGCGTCAACGATGGACCCCGTTCAGCTTGTGGTACGAGTTCGTGCTATTCGCCTTCGCCGCCATGGACGGCAGATCCTTCTCAAGCTGCGGCTCCATAAAAAAAAAAACTCAATTCACAATCGGGATTCGCGGAATTGAGAAAATTAGGGTTATTGGATTCGAGATTTCAGAGAAGAAAATAGAAATTAGAAAAAAAGGGGAAATCAGAGCTTGTGAGGCATTGAGATTTTCGGACAAAGAGGATATTGTTACGGACTGCCGAGAGCAGTGGTGGTTTTTTTTTTTTTTTTTTGAAGAAGAAAGAGGTTTTTTTTTGTTTTGAAGAGGAAGAAGAAAGAGGTTATACCGGAAGAGTGAAGTGAGAAAAGGGAGAGAGAGAGAGAGAGAGAGAGAGAGGGTGACACAAGGTCCCGCTACATATATAATTAGATTTTTAAATAGTTTTGAGGTCAGAAAGAAAATGTAAAAAATAATAAAATATATACCTAGCCACATTTGTAAGAAATTGTGGGTAATTGGCAGATTATATTTCACTCAACAATGAAATTACGCACACAACTTTTATATGTGGCAAAAAAAAGTTGTCATTGCTTAGAATTATAGCAGTGTTACCCTTGTTGAGAATCGTGGCCAAAACAACTACACAGGGCTTGAATGTCTGCGGATTTTCAAGATCAAAAACGCTAGACTAACAGGCCTAACTGGTTTTACCTAGTAATTAGTGTATGATCCAGATGTTACGTTGGGTTCCTCCATATCATATTTATGTAGTTCATAATACTCTTGGGATAGATTGGTTGCCTCACCTGTCCAAATTATATCTTTAGCCAAAAAAAACATCAATCATTCTGTGCAGCTAACATGCGATACAAGAATAGATTCCTTTCAAAAACGATACAAGAATAGATATTGTTTTGAGGTTACGCTAAGTTCGTTTGATCGAGATTGAGCTCGTCGACCGATCGACCTGAAGAAGAAGGTGAAGCAAATGTAAACATGACGAGATTTATTGATGTACTTTGAAAGTGCATGATAGTATTCGTCTTAGATATAAATTGCCTCTGTTATGGTCTATCGATCTCTCCATATGGTCACGAACGCGTACGTCTTGTGGAATATAGCTAGTTCTTCTTCTATAAGAATTACAGTGACTAGATCCATCATAACCTTTCTTTCTAACTGACAAAGAGCCACAAAATTAAAGGAAACCACCCATGCCAATGACCATATAATTTGGATGATGGTCGAGAAAGAGACCAATCGTTCCTACGTATAAAAATCATCATTTAAATTTAAATTTTTATTTTTAAATTCAATAAAAATCGTTCCTACGTACCCATGCATACATGATTTGCTGCTTTCTCCTTTTCCATCACATCCTTTCATTTCATAATAGGATAACTTATCCATGAGCCATCGATCAGCAGCTATATATCAATCAGTACGTAAAAATCACTAGCTTTCCAAATTTCCTATCACAAGTTTCAAGTGGAATCTATGTCCATCCTTGATCACATGATTAATACAATCTCTTTTCTTCCTTCCATTACACGAATACCTTGCTGATTCTAGTGTCCGTTTCTTTCTTTTTTGCCTTAATCTCAGACACTCATTGTCATAAGCACATTGACATTTTTGAATTTGACTCCATTATTTAGAGTTGGAGATCGATTCATATATATCCATGGACTTTGATATTTTGTTATTAATATATACCTTCATTTTTCACATTATTTTTGTTGAAGATGAATTGATACTTCATGAGGATGAAGCTCGTCGATTGACCTGATCCATATACAAGTAGTTACATAGATCGCGCGAGTAGATCTGGAGACTAATTAATAAATTAAAGGATAAAATATTATATAGTCATTGTGGTTTAAAGTTGACATCTGTTTAGTCTTTATGGTTTTATTTTAATCTGAATAGTCTTTAAAGTCACGATTTTTCATCCAAATAGTCCTTATGATTTTATATTAATCTGAATAGTCCTTAAAATCATGATTTTTTATCCAAATAGTCCATATGGCCTTTAACTGAGAAAATTGTCGGAATAACTATTTGGATGAAAAATCATGACTTTAAGGACTATTGAGATTAAAATAAAACCACAAGGACTAAACAGATGTCGATTTCAAACCACAAGAACTAAACAAATTTCAATTCTAAATTAAAATTTTATACACACAAGAGAGTTAGAATAAAAATAATCAAACGAAGACTAGGTGTTATCAGATAAGCACGGCCAGTTCTTCCTTGCAATTTTTAGTTGACACGAAACATGTCATAGAAAAAGAGAGAGAGATGAGACTTGAGAGAGTATAAGTGGGAGTTTTTTTCGATTACGAGTATAAATGAGAGTTGATCATTGGGGCTATGTTCGGATAGGATTTATTTTTTTAAAATAGGATCCACGATCTGAACCGTTTAATTTTTTCGGATCGGATTTGCATTTTTAAATACTTAATACAAACGGATCCGGATCTCAGTTTTTTGTTTGGATATGTAAAGCCTGAAATTTGAGACATATTTCCATGAAAGCAAAGACATTTTCCAAGTTTTCAAAAGTTCAAACCAACTTGGACACAAAATAACATTAAGCATTAAGCAACATTATCAGTAAGAGAGGGTATCCAAATTCAGAAACTAAGAGAAGAACGAAATTGTTAAACTTACCTCTTGGAGAACGCAATTGCAAACGAACTAGAGAAGAAAGGGTCGAGAAGCGAGAGACTAAGAGAGGCGACTAGGCGAGAGATTGGGAGTCAAAGCCTCAAAGTTTTGTGTTTTATCCTTGGGACATTTTCTTACCCTAAGAATCTAACAGCCTAAAATAGATCTCTATTAATAAAGCCAGAACAGATTTAGGAATGATTAAATTTTTGAAGTTCCGAAGAAACCACAAGTTTATTAATCTTCAGTTATGTGTAAACAATGATTGAAGGACACTATAATAATTTTGCAGACAAAACCCAAAACAAATAAATAAGGGGAATAGAGCATTCCGCGATAAAAAGGAAGAGGAAAAAAAAGGGAAAAAAAAGGAGGGAAAAAAAAAGAAAAAGAAGGACGCAGTTGCACGATCTTCGTACTTTTGAAGAACTGCCAGACTCCAAAGAACCACCAGTGCACGATCTCCATACTGCCGGTAACTACAACGACAACGTCGGGTTCAAATGGATCAGAAGAAGCAAACGAGAAAGGAACAAAAAGGAGAACAAAGAAATAAAGACGAGCAGAGCAAAACTGAATCAAAAAGGAGAAAATTAAAGCATCTTTCCGGCAGACGTGGGCCATCTGTATAACCCGCTTACCGATTTTGGTAGCAATCCTGGTTAGTAATTTTTGATTGGGGTGATCAGATTTGTCAAATTGGGTTATGTTTTTTTTTTTTTTTTTTTTTTTTTTTTCGGATTGGGATCCGTATGTGGGATTCGTATTGGTCAAATTCTTCTGAATGTATTTACCATACGGGTGGAATAAAAAAGTATATCGATGCGGACCTGCACATCCACGTGTTAAGGCCGGTATGCTTCTGCATTTCTTCCTCTTATTCATGTATTGTGTTTTCATGTATTACACTTGCATGAAATCCCTTGCGTATTTATCAATACATGTAGTGATTGGTGATTGCTTAGTGTAGGATTGTATACTTCAAAACATAATACTTGATTATTGAAGAGTGAGCTTTATAATCATTCTTTCCTAAAAGATAAGATATGTTTGTGTATTTGATTAAGTGCTCTTTCCTGGATTCATTAATTTTTCATTGTTTTCAGTCATTAACCTTATGTCTTAATCGACAGGTACTTCCCAAGGGATTGCCCATTTCGTCGTTCAGGAAACACTCTATTGTCTTGAACAAACCATTTGAACACTCAATTGCATATGTTACTGTTAACAGTTCTACAACATCAAACGTATAGAGGAATTGAAGCGTAATATTGAGGTAATTATACATAAACCGTACTTGGTTAAATCGGACATATATTAAATTGGATGTTTTTACATATTTCTTTTGATAATTGGTGCAAGGGTGACGCAGTAAGAGAGTTATCAGATTACAAGGTATCCGTGTTATATTTAATAGATACATTTCAATATACAAAATTGAGGAACAAAATCAGTGTCTTATGTTTTTGCTTACTGCTATTGATTTGTAGTTTGAGCGATGACAATTGTCAAATGGATGGCTGAGATGGAGTTAATTGGAGCATGTGAACTTTATTGTACAACAAGTTCTTTTTAATGTGTTTTCTTTCCCGTAGTAGTACTGATAATCAGTAGACTTAAACGCTTGATGGTCTACCCTCTTGTTCAGTCATTGAAATTGTATATATATGTTTTTTTTTTTGGAAGACATATTGTCATATGCATAGACAAAATTTAAAAGAAACTGCATATTTTAAAAGCAAGGGAACATGTAACATTCTTACGTGCGAAGTTTGACACACGACTAACTAGAAAGAAAACACTGTATGTACATATGCAAAATAGATTTTATAACTTTGTTATATACGCATTTGTATAAATGCATGTACAAGGATTTGTTTTAAAAGAGTATGTTTCTTTTTCTAAGGTGGAACCAATAATGAGTAGACTTAAACGGGTGATGGCTTAGTTGAGTTCATGCCATCAAAAATGTAGAAATGGATGTGTTTGTAATTGGTGAAGGATACTATTGTAGATTTCAGGGGTAATATGGATTATCACACCAATTAAATTTTGAAGATACTATAGTATCAACTTGAAGGATAGGTATCAAGTAGAGGTAAATATGGACCAAAGAATGGTAAAAGGATACCAAATTCTAGGCTGAGCACAGTGATTGTCTCTACCAATGAAAAATGAAGAAAATGATCACATATCGGAATAGAAAATTGGCCATTCAAGAGCAAATAATTCACACGTGTGAGTAAGTGCAGAAGATGACACTTCTGATAATAATGAGTCTTCTTAAACACATCTAACCTCCTGTGAGTTCATGTTATAAAAATTGTGACTTCATGTCATAAAAATTGTACATATTTTAGTAGACCAATGGATGTTTCTGTATAAGTGATATGTTTTTTCTTTTTTCTTTTTCAAGTCAAGAATATTGTTGTAGGCATATGCAAAATTTAATATATTTGCATGTTATAAAAGTTAGAAAACATGTAACATTCTTACCTCCTGTATGACACACAACGAAGTAAAAATGAATAACTGAATGTACATATGCAAAACGTATTTTATGACGAAAAAACACATACGCACACACAAGCGCGGCCCTTCCACATGCGCATCGCGCATGCAGGAAGGCTAGTATAGTTTAATCCAACGGTTATTCGGATTTTTACATTATTTTAATTTTTTCAGGATCCGATTCGAACCTGAACTTTGTTAAACGGATCGGATCCATCAAAATGTGTTTTTTTCATAATCAGGATCCGATCCGAACCGCCTTATTCGGATCGTATCGGATTGGTTTGACTTGGATCCCAACCAAACATGCAGCCCTTTGATCTTATTTGCTTTGAACAATTCAGTGTTGCTGACGAGTATATGACAAATTGACAACCAGAAACCCTAATATACATATCTCTACTACAATAAAGTCGGGCGTTCAACAAATTCACCAAAATGTGAACTGCCTATTTTGCCCAGTTATCACATTACCCTTACAACCAAACATGAAGGTTATTACGATAAAAAGATAAAAAAATAAAAATAAAAAAACAAGATAAATGAAAAAGGAGATGATTGAGGAGAGAAAAGTGGGAAAGAGATAACTGTAACGGGTGAGAGTTATAACTGCCAAGAAACTCTCCAGTCCCCACTACCCACTAACTTTATAAAATGAAAAAAAAAAACAGCTACAAATGAGAAAAAAAATAAATACCTATTGAAAACGTTTTCGACACGTGAGTATCGCGGGTATAAAGGCTAGTGTTTATAAGCCACAGCCAGTCCAAATACCAAACAATGATGAGAGAGAGAGAGAGAGAGAGAGAGAGAGAGAGAGAGAGAGAGAGAGAGAGAGAGAGAGATGTGGCCGAAACTATTTCCTTTTGATCCATGAATTGTGTTATTTTTTGTAAGGGAGTTGTTTTGTGTCTTACTTCTCTCTTGTGTTCATTTTTAGCTAAGTAGGTTGAGCCTAGCTAATTACTAATTAGTAAGATTTTGCTAATTTGTTGTGGGACGTATTTAGTAGCAACAGCAGTCAGCAGCTTCCTTTCATAGGATTGCTATTACGTTATATACTTATCTGTACTATTAGAAAGCCAGGCGCCCTCTTTGGTGTCATAGTGAACTTTTTTTATGAACTACCCATATTACCCATGATAGAAAAGTTTTGATATAGAAAAAAAACAAATCAATGATGGTTAACATCGTAAAATGATAACAAAATAAATTACTTTCAAAAAAAAAAAAAAAGGAGAAAAACGTGGAACAGTTTTTGCTGAATGCCAACTACATTGCAAATGCATCATTAGCAGTTATTTGCATTTAAAATTTGAAAAGAAAAAACTTGATTTTTTTTTATATATATAAAACAAGATGATAAAAGCAAATTGACACACGCTAACCCGTGTGTTAAGAGACTAGTATGTATAATTTAAACACTTAACCAGCAACTATCCCACACTCTTAGTTCATAGTTAGGCAGATTATATGAGGATATATGCTTGGTTGGAGGCAGCTCAGGTTCCAGGATTCAAGATTGCTATGTTAAGAGGCAAGAAAACAGTGCAGCTAGCACAAAAAATTATTTAGTTTGTAATTATTTAGAATGACGATTAACAACAACAATGAAGCTAGAAGTCTGCTCGCAGCAATGTATAAGTTTAATTATCTCCAACATCTTAAGTACTCAACATCAACAGGTTAACTTGGTTGAATATACCAAAATTAAGTATTGCATGTAGTGAACTATGAAACTAAATATGTGAATGTCATGCTAGAAGGCACAACGAGAAATGCAACCAAGGTACGTAGGTCATGCAAGAAGGCAATAATAACAACGAGAAATGCAACAAAGGTGATGGAAAAAAAAAATACAGCATTTACGTGATCGAGAAACCAAGGTCGATTTGGTGATTTGGGTGTGGGTATTCTCTCCAGGTTAATTTTCTCTTCGAATTTTATGTGATCGAGCAAAGTACTAATGACATAACGAAACTAAAAAGCCTGAATGTATAGTATTTGAAAATTTAAAAATGCATGCGAAGTAAGGCTAGCTCTAGTTTGTTTGAAAAATTAAGAAATTCAAGTGGTTTATTTAACCATGATCTCTTTGCCATATTGGTTGCAGCTGTATTGGTTGCTGTTGTGATCGCAAGGCTAAAACGTATGAATTTGAGTACTTCCGCCCAACAGAATGTAATATAATTTCCAGAATTAAGCCTGTGAGAGCGAGTGGGAGCTTGATCGATTGGTCAAGTTGAACTGATTTCGATCAGCTTGCTAGCAGAACCTTTTAAATCAACAAGTTCACAACATGATCTCTGCTGGAATCCTAGTTTGGCAGTACGTCTGGTATTGTATATCTAAGCTGGATACCGCAATCTTTGTTATCATGTCTTTGAAGACAATATTGCTGAGTTAATTCACCCCAAAAACGTCATTATTGGTGGGGAAGTAGCAGTTTGCTCTAAATCATCTTCTTTTTCTTGAAATCTGGTGCTCATGTATATAGAATAGATCAAGTACAATTGTTCACATATCTTGGAATGCACTACCCAACATGGTCTAAAATAGAATGGACATGGATTCAAGCCTGAGATTGTCCCAATTTGAAAACCCTATTTCTCCATTGTTGACAAACACCTATGAACTATTTGAGCACGAGTCAGATTTTCTGATGGACATCTGTTTTGGTTTAACTGTGATAACCCATTATCGTAAAACACAATGCAGATGCTCTTGAAGGTGTTTGAGGGTAAATTTACACACCCTGGATTTGTAGCGTATCGAACCAGTTATGTGGTTCGTCGTGGATATGATCGAGTATATTTGGAGATATTAGCTATCGAGGCTAACCTAAGCCTACTTGGAGGTTAAGGCATCTTTGAGGCAAATCGGGCTACTTATCGATCGATATAGTGTTGATTATCAAATATTTTGGTAATTAATGATATATTGTTTGCCTACAAAGTGACTTTGGAAGGGATCTTGGCGTGTGCATGCTAGTGATCAAGATTTGTTACCTTTGCAATTAAGGTATCATGGTATAATTATGGTTGATGCAATACATATATCTACGGCCATGAAGCATGCAAGAGATACAATTATATTGTTATGAGGATTCATTCCTCATCGGTATATGCATGGAATGATCACGTCCAGAAGGATTATCAAAGATGTGCGCGTCCAAGATTGAAGAGTCACACTTGGAAACAATATCTTTACTTAGAAGGTGTTGACGTTAGAAGATCTCCAAGAATCGTTAATTGAAGATATCTTGAAGATATGTCGTCATAAGGCTCAGTTAGGAAAGTATTCTTTTCTGGTTCAATTAGAGATTCGATCGCCTTGGTATGCAAGTCATTCGCGAACCCTAACCGCTCAGTTCCCTATATAAGGAGGTTAAGGCGAATGAGACAACCCACCGACAATTCAACAAAACTACGTCACTGCAAATTGGACACCTCCCCAAGAGCACCCAATCTACCAAAAAGCCTCTATAGGGAGCACCACTAAAGCCTCATCGCGAGCAAATCCCGCTTCACTCATCAGCCTCGTCCCGAGCAAAAAGTCCACCCCTACTTCATAAAGCCTCATCGCGAGCATCAATTCATCCCATTGTTAGAGATTCACCTCTCTAGCAAACATCCATTTATTTTCATTGTATTTTGTTACTGTTTACGCCTAAATTAATATTTTACTGGACAGTAAATGTCTACGTAAATATTAATTATTTCTTGGACCATGTCATACCGGCGAGATGGAGTTTCTCTAAGTTTACAAGTGATAGTCCGCGTAGGCAATAAACGCACGCGAGCCAAGTTAGACTTCACTTAGCTCGAGGCGAACTGGACTACACTTAGCTCGCGCGCGGAATGTCTTCGCGCGGAATTACTATTTGCCAGTCCGCGTAGGCGAGGCGAGATGGACTCTTCGCGAGGCGAGGCGGAAATGTACTTCGCGAGGCGAGATTTCCAGTCCGCATAGGCGAGGCGAGATTGACTCTCCGCGTAGGCGAAGCGAGGCGAGCTGGTGAACTAGCTCGCGTAGAAGACTTCGCGAGGAAGCAAACAGGCGGAGTCCGCGCGCACCGCGACAAACGTTGAAGACTTTTACAAGTCTTTGACATGTTTCGGGACAACCTCTGTGGCCCATTAAATATAAAAAGCCCTTTTAAGGCTCGCGAGCTACAGAAGCACGCGAGATAGCACCCTGTAGCAGCCCGCGAGATGAGGATGCTCCTAATTCCAGTTCGCATAGGTGTCTACAGTTGGCAGCGCGGAAGCAATGCCCTATGCGGAATGGAGTGTGCGAATTGGGCAGGTGTCACCAATTGGTTGGTTCGCATGGACTGAGCAGTACCCTTGTGCGAATAGGGTTTCAGAGTCCGACTTGGATTCTAATCACTTTTCTTCTGCCGAACTACTATATAAGAGGGCTCGAACCCTAACAGAAGTCTCTCTCTCAAACAATACACAACAAACACAATACAACTGGAACCCAGTTACCCTTCGAGCCTTCCTCGAAACCCTAACCCTAAGCGCCGCCGCCTAGGTTTCTTCTCCAGAGCTCTCCGGACTCTGCATCCCCGCTTCTCTCTGAACTCCCTATAGTTGCTCTGCTCGCGCCGCCGTGAGTATCGATTCGCTTGTGCTCGTAAATCCTCCTCTGAGGTGGCACCTGTAACCTCCCTTTGCCTGATCAAGAAGTCAAGCGCACCCCCATCAACCTCTTTCCTCGTCCGCGAGGTGGCACGCCCGCAACACTCATCCTCCCTCTTTGTTCGCTAGAAACCTCTGCTTCGCGCGCTGAGGATCGTGGCCAAAACAGTTACTGAATAAATCCTCAGGACTCGTACTAGATCGTTGTGAAGAGCCCAGCAGCAGAACCGACCGTTTCTGCTCACATCTGCTTGAAGAGAAGTCAAGAGAAGCGCGCGAACCAAATAAGATCAAGACAGCCACACTTCCTTAAGGTGTTGGCACGCTCGCACCAGACGGTTGTTCAAAGGGCCTAAAAATCCGACCTGAACAGAAGCTAGTTTATATATGCATGTTGCTGAAATTCAAGTTTCAAGCTCAGCTAGATCGAGGTCATTTGAAAATCCTATCCTTAATCATGCTTACAAAAACATCACGGCAATGTTGTCGGATTGGACATGTTAATGGCTGCTTTGGAAGAATATACAGTTCACGTTATATTGCTCCTAATGTACTTCTAGCCCAGAACAATGTGCTTGTGTACTTGCAGATTGCTTATATATAATTTTTTGTTGAAAAGGATTAGTAGCCAGTATCTTCTTGCAAGTTGACCATTAATCTAGCTACCAAATAATCGGATTTTCTGATCAGTCTTGGGTGTAACCGACAATGTTAAGTAACTTGATGTCAAAGAGAAATATCCATTGTGAATTGTTATTCACGCAGACTAGAGGACAATCGATGTATATCTTTGTCATAATATCTGGTTGCGGTATATAAGATTAACATGTTAATGTACAACACTTCTCCGAAAATATATATCTTCTCTTTTTAATAAATAATATTATTGAATTAGACAGCTAAAACCTGCTATTTTAGTTCCTCGATTGTTTTGGTTGTTCGAAGAGATTTCTTCAATTTTCTCGTCCTTGAATGGTATGTACAGCAAACACACACCGGGACTATTGCAAGCAATTGAAACAAGCAAGATATATGTAACCATGCAGCAAAATCTATATAGAACATATTCAAACACCAATATATCTTTTAATCTTTAAATTGGCATGATATCAAAAAGAGCAGAATGGTAGAAAGAGACACACGTAGTGGTTAAATTATAGAAACCACAAAGTTGCATATCCCAAAGTATGAGCATTATTGTTCTCCACGTACGAGCTGGAGTATCTCATTCTGAAAGTTGTGGCAAATAGAGGCCTGGAAATCTCATGGAGCAATCTCTTTCACATATCTTCACCCCCCACATCTTCCAACCTTATCACTTTCTATATGTTCACATATTTCATAATAGTTTCCAAAATAGCATCAAGGCCAGGTTGAAAGAATCCATGGGAACATTGTCATCAGCTTGATACTCTATTTCGTCTTTAGCATAAGTTTAACTTGTCATTATTGACTTTGTCTCTATGTAAGATTTAGATGGTTGATATTGATCAACAGATTCAAAGACCAAGCATGAAGGGTAAAAGAGGAGAGTGAAATCACTTGGGAATCAAAGATGTAAAACAGGGGTTAGTGTAATCAACAAAAGCTTAAGTTAGGATGGTTAATATAAACTTTTGTTGGCTTAGTCACATCACCAATGTCATCGACGAGCAATACAAGTATGAGATTTGGGCACGAAACGAATACCTTGAGAATTAGTCATACTACGTTTGATAAAAGATCATTTTAATTTACGATATTATCTTTTATTACAATATTAGAGTTATCATCTCAATCAGATCCTGATAATAACGTCTTATATAACTTTAAAGGTCATCGACAGACATCGCACAACTATGACCGGTTAAGAGAACATTGAAAAAGGAAAATGTACCATATTATTTTCTACTTTTCAACATATGGTGAAAGACATTATCAAATCTAATTATTTTTCATTACCATCACATTTCTTGTATGCTTTCTAAATGATTTTGGCAAAGAGTAGTGTGTCCCACACAAGAGGAAGAGAGTGTGGATAAAACGTGTGTTCCATCCGCCAATCAGAACACAAAGAAATCAGAAAACACACCCCCAAATCCCAACTCATCCCAAACCACATTGGCATCTCTTGACTTCACCCAAACCAAACCACAAACTCAGACCAAACACAAAGGTCAAATCTTTTTGCGTAACCCACCAAACCCAAACGGCCATTTCTCCCTTCCAACACCTCCCTGGTCGTATTTTCCAATCCCAAGCCACACTCAATTCCAGGCCTTTCGATCACGCCCTGCCGTTTGGGTCAATGGCGGTCTCGACCAGCTTTGCCGGAGCCAAATTGGAGGCTCTTTTCTTGAAGGCATCAGCCTCTTCTTCTTCTTCCTCCAATGCTTCGTATTTGCCGAGGCCCATTTGGACCAGAAGGGTTCAGAGAGGAGTCAGGTGCGAAGTGGCGGCCTCTGATGTTGCCCAGACTGGCTCTTCTTCCAATGTCTCGGCTCTTGAGCAGCTCAAGACTTCTGCTGCTGACAGTAAGTTTCTGTATTTTTACATTTAAAGCATTTTGCTTTCTGTTCGGTTTTGGTGTTTGGTGTAATGGGTTTGTGTTGGAATTCAGTTTTCCTCTTGTAAATTGTTGGTTTGGTGAATTTGGATGAATTCTGGATGGTGTTTGTGTTTCTGGGTCTAGTGTATAGAATGCTGATTAACAATTTTTTATTTTAATTTGTTACTGCTCCATTAGTATTTTTGTGGTGTGTAAATTTGAAGGAGTAGTGAAAACGAAGCTAATATTGTGTTTCCCTAATCTGAAGTTGGTAAAAGTTCATAATATATAATGATGATTTCAATACCTGAGGAAAATGTGATAGTGATATTGTTTGAAACTTTGAATATTATGACTTCATAGTGAGAGAGACATTCATCATACGCCCCACTTGTTATGTTCCTAGTAGTTTCAGCTATAGAATTCTGAAGCTTAAGGTTACCATTATTTGATTTCATTTATACGGAGTTTAATATCTGAGTTCTATTCTGAATTGCTTTCCAAGATCGTAATCAGCAATTTATCATTTTCACTTTTGTTATAACCGATAAGGTTGTTGTGTGGCTTCTTAGAACAAGCTTGATGTCTTTGGCTTATTGTAACTATTCTTGTAGTATTGTTTGACTGATATTTCTTCAATAAATCTCTCAGGATATACAAAGGAGAGAAGCAGCATTGTGGTCATTGGGCTTAGTATTCACACAACACCTGTTGAGATGCGTGAAAAACTAGCCATTCCAGAAGCTGAATGGCCTCGAGCTATTGGGGAGCTGTGTGGCTTAAATCATATTGAAGAAGCTGCTGTTCTTAGCACCTGCAACAGGATGGAGATATATGTTGTAGCTCTATCTCAGCATCGTGGAGTCAAAGAAGTGACTGAATGGATGTCGAAGGTAATCCTCTCTTTATTATAAAGTACAAATGGCGTTTTTTTATATCTAATTTGAAAAGGATCATATGATAAAAACCTTCGGCAATGATTGACCATCTGATGACACCTTTGACAATTAACTTAGTTTCCTTGAAAAAAAAAAAAAGTATAAATCTCCTCATTTGTGGTTTTGTTTCTACTTTCACTCGCTAATATCCTGAAATATCATGTCCAAGTTGAAAATAAATCATTTCTAGGTCCTGAACATGTCATGACTATCTTTGATTTTTGTTGACAGACAAGCGGTGTCCCTGTTTCTGAGCTATGCAAGCACCGGTTCCTATTGTATAACAATGATGCTACACAACATCTCTTTGAAGTATCAGCAGGTCTCGACTCTCTTGTCCTTGGAGAAGGTCAGATTCTTGCCCAGGTGAAACAGGTTGTTAAAGTTGGGCAAGGTGTTGTTGGCTTTGGCAGGAACATCAGTGGGCTATTCAAGCATGCAATCACTGTGGGAAAACGTGTTAGGACTGAGACTAACATCGCTGCAGGTGCAGTTTCTGTGAGCTCTGCTGCTGTTGAACTTGCCTTGATGAAGCTTCCTGAACCCTCTCATGCTACTGCTAGAATGTTAATTATTGGTGCGGGGAAAATGGGGAAGCTTGTGATCAAACATTTGGTATCCAAAGGTTGCACAAAGATGGTTGTTGTAAATAGGAGCGAGGAGAGAGTAGCAGCCATCCGTGAAGAAATGGAGGGTGTTGAGATAATCTACAAGCCCCTCACGGAAATGCTCGCCAGTGCAGCCGAGGCAGATGTGATTTTTACAAGCACTGCATCAGAAACCCCATTATTTTTCAAAGAAAATGTGAAAGACCTCCCTGCAGTTGGTCCAGAGACTGGGGGTTTGAGGCTATTCGTCGATATCTCTGTGCCTAGGAATGTGAGCTCATGTGTTGCAGATGTTGATGGTGCTAAAGTTTACAATGTTGATGACCTTAAGGAGGTTGTGGCTGCTAACAAGGAGGATCGCATCCGGAAAGCTATGGAAGCTCAATCAATTATTACTGAAGAATCAAAGCAATTTGAATCATGGAGAGACTCATTGGAGACAGTTCCTACCATCAAGAAATTAAGAGCTTATGCGGAAAGAATCAGAGTTGCTGAGCTAGACAAATGCTTATCAAAAATGGGAGATGACATAACAAAGAAAACTAGAAAAGCTGTGGATGATCTTAGCCGAGGTATTGTGAACAAGCTCCTTCATGGTCCAATGCAGCACTTACGATGTGATGGGAGTGACAGCCGAACTTTGAGTGAGACCCTTGAAAATATGCATGCTCTTAACAGAATGTTCAGTCTTGAGACAGAAATATCTGTGTTGGAGCAGAAGATTCGAGCTAAGGTGGAACAAACCCAGAAGTAAGCTCCTACATCATTTTTCTTTCATGACTCTTCTACCTCAGTCAAATAAGGGGAAACATCCTCACATTGTGGTTTATTTCACTTTGGTGTAATCTAAAATTGGATAGACAAGTGGTGTTGGTCCCAGCTAGGGATCTTCCAATTCATTCATTGGTGCAAGACACTTAACCTGGCTGTTATCTTGGAGTTCTTTATGTCTTCGATATGTTCTTAAGTGGCTGTTCGGCTATGTACGCAGTAGCAAATTGCGGAATTATGAGGTGAACATATGTGTCCGTAAAGTTACGTCTGTATCTTGTATACTGTTAATTCTTGTAATTATTGATAATTGGATTCGGAATTTTGATATGAATATATTTGAGTTTTCTGCACATTTAGTCTTTCTTCCCAATAATGACTCTCAAGGTTATAACCTTTTCTTTTTTGTTAGCAAAGCAAAATTTGAACTGTGTATACATTTCTAACTTTCAGTCTTTTCAGTGATAAATGCATCGAGGCATCAAGCAATTACAGGCTCAGTTTTAATCAAGACCTACTCCCATTCCTCTGGCACTACACCTACGCTCCTCACCTCAACTTTTGAATTGCAAACTGGTGGCAAGTCCTCCAACATTGAATAAGCCGGTGTTTCTTCAGAAACTTGATTTACGCGTCCGAACTGGAGCTTCAGACATGGTGGGGGATCCATCTTCATGTATCTGATGGTTCAAGGTTTTTGTTTTTGTTTTTGTTTTTTTGATAGAAAAGTAAACACTAGATAGAGGTGCCTCTAGTGCAAGAGAAACTTCCGAGGGAACACGCTCCTCCCAGTAGCACGCCACACATTGCCTATCTAGATTTGCAACTGCATTAGCAACGATATCGCTAGGACTAGTGTTGTATCTGATGGTTCAAGTTGCAGACTAGGTTTAGTTGCCAATTCAAACTCTACCTGCCAAGCAGCAGCCAGTGAAGCAAGGACTCCAGCTCCATATATCTTGCTAGAGAACTCCAGCTCCATGCAATCCTGAAATGGCATGGAGGACCATGTCTTCCATAAAACCTCATGTACAGCACTCTTGGCATCAGCAAGAACGTCTCTTGTAAAAGCTAGACGTACATGGAAGAAAATTGTGATAACGCCATTAGCAACTGTGACCCCAAATTGCTTTCCAAAGCTTATTAGCTATACTTCACATTGCTGCCACTGCAACTAGCATCGACCACTCCCATTGCCTCTTCACATCATTACCCAATCCATTGTGGAATAATGTCATATCTGCTCGTCTTCCCCTAGGGATGTGCCCTCGGCTATTTATCGGTATGGCAAAGGTCATGTCTAGGAAAAAAAAAAGTTTCTACTAGCTCCTCATTCCTGATAATTAAGCAGGTAGAGCTTCACTGCTGTAGCTGGTAATGTCCTGTATAGGAGATGCAACTCTGAATAACACCAATTGGAGACTTGGAGCACCCCGACAACCATCCACACTATAGCCTCTCATAGTGAATCCTAACTAATTGTCCAGTGATTTGGGATATTGTCAAATAGGAGAGTTTTGGGAGCTCAATTAAAATATAACTCAAGCTCAACTTCTTATCTTTTTGAAAAAAATGGGAGCTGTTTGACTGGTTTCACATGCTCATGTATTTGGGAGATACGGCTTAAACTCCAGGGAAGAAGTATTACGGTCCTCAAAACAACATCCTGAATAATGTCAGGAGCCTCATCTAAGTATACACCTCTACAGATCATAGCAGCTTGAGCTTATTGAGCTAGTCTAATTGTTACATATGCTGATCAAACTTGGATTCTATTAAGCTCCTTTATGAGAGCTTCAATATCCTCAAGTATACAACCCAGATATGAATTATCTATCCATTTCTTGTTGATTGCTGCAACCAATGATGTACAATCACTCTCCACATCGATAGAATGCCATCCATTCTGAAGTAAAAGCTAACAAGGATCATCCCGTGGCAGAGGCCTAAATATTAACACCACATATGTTCGTTTTCATTCTGATCATCACCCCAATTACTTTATTAACAACACCTGGGTAGCACACAACATATCGACTATAGTAATCAACTTTTTCATTTTGGAGTATGTAAATTTGGCTTAACTTGATCAGAGTTTTCTGAGAATTTTTTGTGTGTGGTAGTAGTAGTAACGAGTAGGATGCATATATCTGAACATACACACTTTCTCTAGTTTCTTCTAGCTTCTTTGTATTGCACATCTTTACTTTACTGCAGTATAACGACAAGTATGACATTAATGGTTCTATCTTCATTGCTATTTGGATTTCTGCTGCCTCAGTTGTTGTATAGAACTTGCATGTTATTGTCAATCTATGACAACGTCAGGATCGTATAACTAGAGCTAGAAACAGCTACAAGTCACTTGATAACTCCATTAACAAATTTCGTATCATAATTAAATAGCAACCATGTAAGCTAGGGCCATCTTTCAGAGAAATGCAGCAAGGAGGGCTCATTCTAAAGAAACAAGAATCATCTATCAATATATTCATCAGCTCCTAATTGAAACTATAATTTACCTAAATCCCAGAAACGTACGTGTCTTCCCACGCTGCAATAATCTAAGGCTCTAAGCCTACCCTTCGTAGATCTTAACCTGATAAAAAAAAAATGCTGCCTACAGCTTATTATAAGTATGTATTAGATTTGTTAAGCAAATGTAGAGTTCTGTTTATGTATAAATGTAGACTCACTAAGAACCTTTTTCGTTCGAGTAATACATATGCAGTCACAAGATACTGAAGTAGATTGGGTTGGTTCACAGCTACAACCTCTGTAAGGTTTCATGGTTTTCGCATATATATGTATTAGCAAGTTCCAAGTTCATTTGAAGGCCGTAAATTCGTAACTAATGGCCTCACCTTTCGACCCTGCTAATAGTTTAGCAAAACTCTTTAGTGTTAATTGCTATGAGGTCTTGATGAGCCACAATGAGGTTTCATACGTTGGTGTCAATTAGGCAGTCTGTGGTGGAGTTCTGTTGCTCTACAAGGTGCTTTTGTACAAGGTAATAGGTTTCAAATAACGTCAAAATGAGCTCGCTCAATCTGTTAATGCAATGGCATTTTCTGTTTCCGTTTCTGTTCACAGAGAACTCCTATCGTCTAGTTCAGTCTGGATGGTTCTCTGAAATTGGTGTGAATAGCAGCCATACTTCATTATACGTTCCTTTCGATTCCTTATGATCTCATCTTCATAAACATATCGTTGAGTTCATTCAAACGTGGACATGTTTGCTACCTACATATATCAAACGAACTTGCATTCATTATGGTCCCCAAAATCTGTACGAATTCTTTGTTTTGTTGTCACCTCCGGTTAAATGAGACAGAGACACCGGACAGGTACCTGGTACATTTATCAGACGACAACATATGACTCTGGATTTGTAGCTCTACCAGTATTCATAATGAACTGGACAGTGCACATGTATGCAGTGTACACAAGAAACCTAGATGGTGTGTGTTCCTTTCGACTGAACTTGCAGTTGTGAGTTGTAACATTGCGTCTCGTCGGCATACACCAATCGATCTCATAGTGATAAAAACATGGTCACAGAAGACTAATAAATCACTACACTCGTATATGGTCCCCAAGTTTGATGCATCATTTCTTTGATCTCTGCATTTAATGTAAGTTTTTCTCTTGTACTATGCATGGTATGTTCTACCATCTGTGCAAATCTTATTGTTGATACTGAGACATGGATTAGACATTTCATTCATATGTTCCGGACTTGCAGTTGGGACTAGGACTAAATTGGGGAGAGGACAAAGGAGAGGTACGAGGACCATGGATTTGGACAAATGAACACTACAGGAGGGTTCATGCTTACCATACACATC
The DNA here is from genome assembly GCA_009720345.1 of Fragaria iinumae. Taxonomy (NCBI): domain Eukaryota; kingdom Viridiplantae; phylum Streptophyta; class Magnoliopsida; order Rosales; family Rosaceae; genus Fragaria; species Fragaria iinumae. The sequence goes on from CM019121.1 coordinate 27,372,027, forward strand.
AAATACGGTAATAGTGTTTACACATCTCTACTACAATCAAGTCAGGCATTCAACAAATTCACCAAAATGTGAACTGTCGATTTTGCCCAGCTATCACATTACTCTTACAACCAAACACGAAAGCTATTACGGTAAAGAGATAAAAAAACAAAATAAAAAAACAAGATAAATGAAAAAGGAGATGATTGAGGAGAGAAAAGTGGGAAAGAGATAACTGCAACCGGTGAGAGTTATAACTGCCAAGAAACTCCCAAGTCCCCACTACCCACTAACTTTATAAAATGAAAAAAAAAAATAACAGTTACAAATGAGAAAAAAATAACTACCTATTGAAAACGTTTTCGACACGCGAGTATCGCGGGTATAAAGGCTAGTGTTTATAAGCCACAACCAGTCCAAATACCAAACAATGATGAGAGAGAGAGAGAGAGACAGATGTGGCCGAAACTATTTCCTTTAGATCCATAAATTGTGTTATTTTTTGTAAGGGAGTTGTTTTGTGTCTTACTTCTCTCGTGTTCATTTTTAGCAAGTAGGGCGAGCCTAGCTAATTACTAATTAGTAAGATTTTGCTTTGTCTTGATGACAATTACTCTTTTGCTAATTTGTTGTGGGACGTATTTAGTAGCAACAGCAGTCAGCAGCTTCCTTTCATAGGATTGCTAGTACGTTATATACTTATATTTACTATTAGAAAGCCAGACACCCTTTTTGGTGTCATAGTGAAACTTTTTTTATGAACTACCCATATTACCTATAATAGAAGAGTTTTGATATAGAAAAAAACAAATCAATGATGGTTAATACCGTAAAATGATAACAAAATAAATTAATTTCGAAATAAAGAAAAAAAAAGGAGAAAAACATGGAACAATTTTTGCTGAATGCCAACTACATTGCAACTGCATCATTAGTAGTTATTTGCATTTAAAATCTGAAGAAAAAAAAAACTTAATCTTTTTTTTATATAAAACAAGATGATAAAAGCAAATCGACACACGCGTTAGTGTGTGTTAAGAGGCTAGTATCTAAGAATATTAAGATAAAAATATATGTTTTTCTTTTAGAACAATCTCGAATTCTCGATCACCCTTTTTCGATGAGGAGTGTGATTGACAAGCTATTGTTTTTCTTGATTGTTTTTTTTTTAGAAAAATAGATAGATAATTTTATTGATTTATCCACAAGCTCTTACAAATGATAGGTAACCCTCATTGTAAAATACACACAGATAATACTTACTACAAAATGACTTCTAACTAAATCTATCTAATCTCTATGAGAGGTAATATTAGTCGCCTAGAGACCTCAATTAGTGTACGACAAAATATAACCAAGAATTAATAGACCAATTACAAGCCATAAGCCTAGGTTGCAAAGCTTGATGTCTATGCCTCACCCATGCCCCTAGGGCAAAAGATTTCACCATCTGCAACTAGAAGTCCCTAGCCAGGCCCGAATATAGGCCCAACCGCTTCAGTAGCCTCTGGCCCAATAGCATCCAGTGACCATTCCCATCCAGTGAACCAGCTTTGTTGTTGCCCACTCCGGCAACCTCAGCCAGATATGTGCCAGTCCTGCATCAACCCAGGCAACCATCACCAAGCTCTCACCCTGGTCTCCTACCCCGTCCTCAGGCCAACAAAGAACAAGATCTTTGCAGCCAACACCGCCACCCGGCCAAGCCACCAGCAGATCTGAATCGACCCTATAAGAGACCAACCTCGACCCCCGCTACCCTTGGACACCATCCAAACCGCCCCCGCGGTCCAATCCACCAACGTCCGGCGGCCAATCCCGAGGCTGACCTGCCCCGATTCCAACCTCTGTTGCCATTGTTTTTCTTGGAGTAATGTTCACATGGTCAGTCATTGATCAAGAGATTCATGGTCAGTTACCATTAGATTTACATCCAATGACTGAAAACAAAACAACTATACTTAAAAATAATTCTCTCTACCCTTAGATTTAAATCTAATGGTGACTGACCATGAATCTCTTGGTCAGTGGTGACCGTGAACAATGGTCCAATCCACCAGCGTCTGGCAGCCAATCCCGAAGCCGACCTGCCCTAATTCCAACCTATGTTGCCATTGTTTGTCTTGGAGTAATGTTCACATGGTCAGTCATTGACCAAAAGATTCATGGTCAGTCACCATTGGATTTACATCAAAGGGCTGAAAACAAAATAATTATATTTAAAAATAATTCTCTCCATCCTTAAATTTAAATCTAATGGTGACTGGTCATGAATCTCTTGGTCAGTCACTGACTAGGTGAACATGACTGTGTTATTTTTTCTTTATCAATGTAGATAACCCAAATTTATTTATTTACCAAGACCAATACTTTTTTTCTATAAATTTAAGGATCACTTCAAATAATAATAATAATAATAATAATAAATTTAAGGATCACATTATTTTCATAATAGGCAAGAAGTTCATTTTCATTTACTATTACCAATCAACCATACTGTATGAAAATATGCATGCATCTCGACCATATATTATCGAATCTATATTCATTTTAAAAAAGGAAAGTCCTTATATGTATTTTTTGAATACAAGTCCATATATTTTTAAATTGATAGCAAATAGGTAAGTTTGCTACGAACAGCTACTTATAAGCAAAACTGTGTTTGGCTTTATCACGCCCTCACATTTGCTTTGATAATGAAAATTTGTTTGTCTTCAGTGTGGATCTGAACTGTAAATATTGTAGAATGTGTTTATGTCACCCCAAAAAAGATAGAGACATCGGAAAATGAAAAGAAAACCATAACCACAACGGAGCAGAAGACAAAGGATAGACATTCAACACTCGGGTTATGCTGTGACAATATGGTAACCTATCTATATTCATCATCTTTTCCAATCCAAGCAAACTTAATCCATTATGTCCTACTTTGTTCTATGCTCCTCACATAATCATTTTCCTTTGCAAACCCATCACTAAAATCTCTACACTTGCTAGCATTCCATTGAACTTTCACACCTCTAATTTCTGGTTGGTACTCTCTTGTTCATCATGAATCCCCAGAATAACATAGCACGGATGGAATTGTCTCAAAAGATGTATGGGATCAAAGTTGAAAAAAGCACAAAAACAAAAGGACAAAGCTAAGTTTAAGCATTCATACTTCGCCACCCAATCAAACAGTTGAGTTCTCTGTGGGGTATGCACTCTCTGTGCTTTTAATCCTCTTCAGACCAGGAAAAGGGTCGCGCCGTCTAGTACCAGCTTGTCCCTATTACATAATCATCACAACAATAATATCCCCCCATTTTCAGAAAAGAAAAGAAAAAAAAAAAGTACCAATTTTATTCTAACATTTTCAACATTTAAAACCTAGCATTTTCAAACCCGTGCAAGTCACTGACCCTGTTCAATGACTTCTTCATCATGGCCACCTTAGCCAGCTGCTCCGCCGCCCTCCACGCCGAAGTGGGCGTCAGCGGCTCACCATTCTCGTCGATAACCATCTCCCTCTCGCTCATTCTCCGCCGCTGCATTATCATTTGCTGTTGGTGCTGCTCCTCCAGCTGATTCTGCCTTTTCCAATGCAGCTCCGCCAGCTGGGCCTCCAATGCTCGAATGTACTCGTCGGCCGAAACCGACCCGGACTGCATGAGCAAAGCTCGAGTCGATGCTAGCAAGTGATGTGCACTTTGGAAGTCATTGTGCTCTACCAGCCTCCGTGACTCCGCCACGGCACGTGTGGTAATGAAAAGGCTTCTCAGCCGTTGGATCTTCGGAGTTGCGGCCACCGATCGGACGGCTGTCTGCGTGAGGGGCACCACTAGTCCCTGCTCCTTGTCGTAGACAACCTCTTGCGTAGCCGGGTCTTTGTATAAGCACCGCACTGACATCACGTGGTGGGTCCCAGCTGCCGAGGTAGGGATGCGAAGCTCAACCAGCAACTCCCTCTCTTCCTCGGCGTACAAATCTCCGAGCCGAATCGAAGCCGAGCCGTGCACGGTGGGCCGTCCGTTGCAGGAATAGATGGCCGTTATCTGAGCCGGAGCAGAGCCGGACGAGAATCCGAGCTGGACTCTCAAGTCCTGAACCACAACGCTTAATAAACCCCCGACGCATTTTGCAAAGGCGTCCTCCGCCGGTTCCTGGCAGTACCCGGCGTTCTGCCCGAACCCGAATGCATGAACCGGAATCTCAATGTGGGCGAACCGGGTAGACGACACGTCGTTTGAGCCATGACGCTGAATGTTTGAGCCGGAGTTGTTGTTGTTGTTCACCCTCTCGTCCTGACCGTCCGATAAGAGCATGATACTCGCCACCGGGTTCCTCTCCCTCCGGTCTTCCAGAACCTTCGTGGCCTTCCTCAAGGCCTCGCCAACGCTACTCCCTTGACCGCAGACCAGCCGGTCAACGATGCGGCGAGCCGCTCGTTGACCATTTGCCGTCATTCTCTTGAGTGGCATCAGTCTCTTCGGCGAAGCCGAGAAGGCCACGATGGAGAGCCGATCAGCCGAGCCGAGAGAGGAGATAACCAAGCGCATGGCGCGCTTCAGCATCTGAAGCTTCCCGCCGGTCATGCTGCCGCTGACGTCGAGCACCGTCACCAAATCGATCGGAGCGCGGTGCGAAGGGTCCAGAATCGACGTGCTGGTAGCCTGACGCGCCGGCGCCGGAGGAGCCTCGACTCTCAAAGCCACTGCGTAGGTCTCGAAACCCCGGCCGGAAGAAAGCAGAGCAGCCTCCGGTAAGAGCCTGACCTGCACATTGTTCCTGAAATTTCTGCCATTACTCATCTCCGGATCATCGGAATACTTGGCCGAACCGGAAGCGTTGGAATTGACGAAAAAGCCCTGGAACTCTTCAACGTCGTCGTCGTCCTCCTCAGCTTCGGGAATGGGGATGATCCGGCCGCCGAGGGTCGGAGACAGAAGAGGTTCGTCATCGTCGTAGGGTTTCAATGTGTATCTGGGAGAAGGGGACTCGGCTATCACCTTCTTCTCTTCGACTTTGGCCTTCGGGGCGACCGGTGCCGAAACGGCGTCGTTGGGTGGCGGATGGGATTCAGAGCATGTGGTTTTATGCATAGCCAATAGAGGAACGTCTTTCCACGAGGAATTGCAAACAGGGCAGACGAGGTTTCCATGCTTCCGTACATAAGAAGCTATGCAGGGGAAATGAAAGGCATGGCTACACTCTGCTGTGTAAATGGCTGTGCCTTGCCCAGTCTTCACACTATTCAAGCAAATTCCACAGCTACTCTGAAATTCCAAAACCAAGAAATATTAATTAGTATAAAACGTCTCAATTTAATATGAAAGATGGAATTTCCTGAAGAAAATTGTTTAGAACGTACTCGAAATTTGAAGCTGTTCTTGAAGAGGGAGAGCTTGAGAGGGGATCGAGGAGAAGTCGGATTAGACGATTTGGGAGTACTGCTGGTTTTGATTTCAAGAACTCTCGGGCTCTCGGCGACATTATGATTGGTAGGCATGCTGTTCGATTTCTGAAGCAGAGCCTCCGACCCTGTTTTACAACGTAATCTCGGAGTTGACGGGTTGCTACCGCCGGAGGAGAAGAAGCTCAGTCGGGTTCTTGGGCTCGGGCTCGGGCTCCTCTGCTTTTGATCTGATGCTCTCGGTTCTGATGGATCTCGAGGAATCGTGGTGCAAAAGGCTCGTCTCCAACCAGTGCCCATTTCTCCCGATTATAAAAACAACACCCAAAAAGATCAATAGGCAAAAAAGAAGCTAGTCTGAGGAAGAAGAAGATAGACAAAAAGCGGGTTGGTTTTGGTCGATCTGAGGACAAAAGGGTAGGATTGAATCTTGTGAGGAAAGCATCGAAGACAAAGTATTGAGAGATGAATAAGATAAACAGAGAGAGAGAGAGATGGACCTCTCTATATATCTCTTCTTCTTCTTTCTCAGTTTCTCTTCTTCTTCTGCTCTCTGTTTTACTCTATGGATTTTGCTTCTCTCTTTTGTATTAAAAAGAACAAAAAGATCTCTGCACTATAAAAGACTAGAGATCTACTGCTACTGTCTCTCTCTCTCTCTCTCTCTCTCTCTCTCTCTTGTTTCTGATCAGATTCAGAGGCTCACAGACTCGAGGCCCTTACAGAGGATTGAAATATTAATTTATATTCGTTGGAAAAGGTGATTCGGGATTTTATTTACCCTCGGTAATCGCCACGTGTTGGCTTTTTAAAATCTTGCTTTTTCTTTTGTTTACGTATCCGGTCAACGTCTTCAGACCACGTTAAGCCCACCGCATTTCTCACCTGTATGATTCCCTTGCATACTCCATGCCCTTTTAAGGGCGTTGTCTCCACGCGCCTGCTTCCGTCGTGGTAGCAAACTTGCGTCACGTGATCCTTATCAGGAAATTTCTTCTAATGGATTGGATAGTTACAGTAGAGGTAAGAAAAAAAAAAAAGGAAATTGACGCATTTGGTAGATTTTCTTCTTCTTTTTCAGATTTTCTTTCACACCGAAGCAAAAGAGTAGATTTCCTTGACGGTAAATATCCAATTTTTGACGTGGTTAAATGTATTTTTCGCTTATTTTAGTAATTACGAATCCTCACCCAATGCTTAGATAGAAATTTTGTAATTTAAAATCTATAATATCTATTTCTTCTAATAAATAAAATTAATATCTATTTTGAGAACTGACTACTAGTGATGAATTCGCATTCTAGTGCACATAATTGGATAATTTGTGTGTCATGGTATATTTGTAATACAAGAAACCATTCTTTACCAGATTTATAAACATACGTGGTAGGTGTTGAGGAACCTAATATACAATGACCACCAAAAAAGGTAAATAAAATGAATATCTTCATTATCGGAAAACGCTTCAATATGCACCTAATGAGTGATATTTATTAAGTTTGATTGTTACTAGATTTTCATTCTCTCATATACATGAGTTTAGTCTGAAAAACATGTATAAAATGTTCTAGTTTTATCGATGAGAAATTCTTCCTATTTTAAGAATTTAATTAAATAAATCGAAATTAGTGTCTAAAGCTGTAGTGTTGGACTGTTTGAATGAAAATATTTATCCAATGTTTTTTGTATGAACATGTTTTTTTAATGGAGTCACACCCACAGTTAAGGTTAGTTTTTTCATGGAGGGGTGGTCCAAAAAAAGGTACCAAATTGAGGAGGGTAGCTTTCGCATATTCAACATTTCTCATGTAGTTGTAAATTTAAGACAATGGGTTAAAATGGATGCAGGACCAGGAAATGTACAATGGAGGCATGTCAGTGTTTTTGAGACCACAACGTACGGGTGGTGGTCGACCAGTTTAGGCTGAGGCCCTCTCGTTAGGTACAACAGCATATCACGGCTGAGCTTCTTCACATTAACCCTATCCTAGGCTCCTGGCTAGTTACTTGTGCAGCTGTCCACCATCTATGAATTTAGGTGCAATAGTAGAAGGTATGATCCATATAAATAAACAACTTTTATTTCTTATTAATTGAGTATTATCTATAAAAAAAGACATATATACGAGTATACCAACTTGAACTAGCAATCTAGTTTTAAAGGAGGTGGCGAGCGGTTCGAGCCAATCCAACGTATTCGGTTATTGGATACACTTGATATAGCTTAAATTCTCATAACATGGTAATCATCGATATACCTGAATTTATATCGATACGTCTAATAGTATAATTAACCGAGTCATTCTCTGAACAAATTTGAATAAAAAAATTCACTTTTTGAGGTTACCATATGTTATTGATATTTATGTATACAACGTACAATTTATAACCGAGTCATTGTCATAAGAATTTTGAATAAAAATACGGCTACAAATCTTTGTACCATATGAGATGAATTCAAATAAAATACGGCTACATTAGATATCGAGCATTGATGTACCTCATGTCATACTAGACACAAACATACATAGATAAGTTTGTAAATGTTCATCAAATTCGTACCCTATTATCTCTGCACTTCCTAAAATGCACTCAAGGTTTACACACCAATGCCACTCTACAAACCCTCACTTGAATCACATAAGCCTAAATCCTCATCTTCCAACCCCAAAAAACTAGGCTAGCCTAAGAACATCGTGATAAGTTACAACTTATCATCTTGACACTGTTTGTGAGTCATTCGATTTTAATGATGTAGATACTATATCAGGTGACGTGGATATTACATGGAATTACAAATTTATAATTAAACTTCAGCGATGGTGCGGTATACTTCTGGCAAGATCCGGGGATATTTTTTTTTTTTTAAATCCGGCGAGATTTCCGGTGACATTCTAAAAATCCACCGAAATTCTGGCGACCTGCGAAATTTCTGTAACCGGAGTCCGGCGGCCAGTGACCGAAATCCGGAGTCCGGTGAGGTTTCGGCCAAATCTTCTCTCTCTTCTATTTTTTTTTTCTCTCTCTCTCTATGCATGTTTAAGAGGTGAGGGCAAAATAGTCTTAAAATAATATTGCTTGTTAAGACTTTAAGTAAAGATTTGTTCATTTTGACACAAATAGAGATAACTAATATTGAAATATGCTCTTAAAAAAGATTGTCATTGAAATGGTCTAAGAGGGGATAAAATTAGTATCAAATAGGCATTTTTCCAACTTTTATTCATTATAAGGAAACAAAATTAATACATTGTGAAATCAAAACAGGAAAACTAGAGAGAAAAAAGAGGAAGAGGATACGTATAGAAGATAAAATTTGCAGAAGAACTCAAGACGCCAAACGCCAAATTTCCATTGATAAAGACCTTGTTTTTCCTTAATTGGTTTCGTGTAGCTTGAAACTATATATATAGACGAGGAAAGAGGCAAGTAGAAAACCTAATTGCAGAGAAATATGGAAATTTAATTAACTACTTTGGTTTCTTAGAAATTAGAAAAATTCAATTGAGTTTCTGAATTCAGGTTTGAGATGGTTGTGTATGCATGTGAACATGTATTGATATCATCTGTTAGTGAATTTTAAAGATCAAAGTTGTAGGAATTTTGTTCTTTTGAGGCGTAGTGTCTAGGTTCTTCTGCTAAATTTTTCATCTTCTGCATATTGATGAACTGTTTTTCAATGTTCATTGTCTTCCTCTTTTGTCTCTCTTTAGTTTTGTTGTTTTTGATTTCTCAAAGTATTAATTTTGTTTCCTTCTAATGGATAAAAGTTTAATTTGAGATTAGAAATTTGTAATTCCATGTAATATCCACATCATCTGATATAATATCTACATCATTAAAACAATAAATCTTAACCATTAAATATTTTATAATCGAATGACTCATAAACAATATCAAAATTTATGTAAAAGATTATGTTCCTCGAACCGGATCTATTTTAACGAAAAACCACGACAACAACTCCCGTCCAGTAGATCCGAGCATACCAACAACCTTGAGTCTCCAAGACACAAGGCTTGATTGATGAAGCTCACATGAACATTAAACAGCATCTTCATCCTCATAAAATTAAGCGAGAGCTACCTCCATCATTGAAACCAGCAAGAGCCTCCGAACTCCACCAATCACAGTACCTTCCTTGCACTTATCAAACCAATGCTCAAAGTACAGCTCCAATACTATACTACCATTTAGTACCTTCCCAAAAAGAGAATCACACACACAGTAAAAATAAAATCAACAGTGCCAGCAAATCAATTGGTCAATAATTACGACACTACTACTCACTGCCTCGTGGGCCACCCCAGCCGTAGGTCTCTCAGTCCAACGCCGTTAGCTACTCTGCCACTCTATCATTTCAACTTTTTTATAGGTTCCAGTTTCCTGACGTCATCTTCGTCAAAAGCAATAACTGAAACATTGGCTTTGTCAAACGTCAAGTGTCAACTCCGCCTTGGGAATTAGAAAGCTAATCTTAAGTTCTTAACCTAATCATTTTTTAATGACCGGCTTAACCCCTTTTTTCAAATTAAGTTAGGCCGGAGTAAAAAAAGCGGCTTTACTTAAACTTTGTTTACTATTATCGATTCGGGTTCTCATTTTTTTCTTCGTTCTGGATCAGTTACGTGTAGAGGAAGAAGATGCTGACCGAGTTGTTTTTGTTAGGGAAGACAGCACTCAACCTATGGTAAATTGTCTTTTTTACCGTGGGGGGTTTGGTTTTTGGTTTTTTATCCTCTGGAGCTGGCTACTATTGGTTCAGACATGATGTGATCGTTTTGAAAGTGTGGCAGAATTATGGGGTTCTGGGTTTGGAGTCTGAAGAGAACTGGATTCGAGTTCCCATGGAGAATTGTTACCCGAGGAGGTAAACCAGTCAGGGTTGTCCGCACGTGTGAGTGTCAATCAAGCACGTATGCATTACTGGTGGCACAGCTTTTTACCTGACGCAATGCTAGGACGTGGTAGTAAAGTAAGTTTTACTGACATACGGAATGTCATATCAGTGACTCACTCTAGTCTAGCGAGGTCACGGATTCTCAAATATCATGACAAGAAATTAAATTCTGTCTAAATATATTATTTTATTTTATTCTATATATATATATATATATATTATCTTATTATATGACCGGTGTATATACAAGGACTTCATTTCTAATGTTTTTTTTTTTTTTTTGATAGGGACTTCATTTCTAGTGCCAATCGTTGCAAAAAATTTAGAAGCACATGAAAACCGAGTTATGAAAATAATGCTTGTGCACTTGTGCTGCCCAACAAGAAATTTACGTTATTTTCGTTCAACAGTAATACAAACATTGTACGGCTACAAGACTATTATACATTAATGTAACTATAAGGTTTAATGTATATTCTCTGATTAGGCCTAAAACAATTATCCATGCTCTATGTCTGCATCAATCTACAGGTCGTGTTTGTTATGATATATTGGACGAAGTCGCCTTGTCCTCACGTTTATAAGTAGCTAAGGATGGTCGAAGGAAGTTATTTTCTTTAATATTTATTTTCAAATCTGTAAATTGTATATTTTAAATATAAAAGAAAATGGACGTAAGAATATTTTTACATTTGGTATAATTGCAAAGCATATAACCAAAATTTCCAAGTGATGAACCTCATAAGTCATAACAATATGGTTTTATAAAAGATTTTCTCTATAATAGTATGTCTTTAACAACATTTGGTCTCACCGCATTATCAAACAATCTAACTCCGTTTTAGCCGTTCAAACTTCAAAACAACACGTCCCACCACACTATCAAACAAGCTAACTTCAATTTGGTCAGATACTATGGCTACTTCAATAGCGAAACTTGCCTCAATAGTCCTCTGCTTGGTTTTTAGTGTATGATATTTTATTTTCTCAAGTTAAATTAGTAGCATAAACTACTAAACTTTAAGGTGCGTTCGATGAGACATTTCTAAATAAGTGGAAAATGAAAAATGAAAATATTTTCAACTGCCACAAAAAAAACTGAAAACATCAATTTGACGTTTTCACTTTTTTATTTTCCTAGTTTATAAAAAAAGAAAATACCAATTTAGTCAAAAACAACAAAAGTAAATCTCGTTTCAATGAAAAAAAATTTAGGAAGCTCATTCAAATGATTTTAATGAAAATGACTGTTTCACCTTTAACCTACCCAACTACTACCACTCTCATTTTAATGAAAAATAACTTTCAAAATTTGAAAATTACAATCTTATTTTTTTTTTTTCAAAATAATTTCTAAAAATCATTTTAAAAAACATTAACAGGTCCTAATAGATTCAATTCGTATTTTTCAAATATAAAACAATAGGTATATGGTGTATGGTGCAGTGTGCATGTCACTGATTCTCTAGTGCTCTCATCTTAGTTTCCCGCGTGGACCATAATCGTCTTTCGACGTGGCATTAGCATCCCACATGGGATGTCCATGTCATCATCACCATCAATACGTGTTGCCCTACGTCTACGTGGCAGAATATAATCATGTTTGTTGCAGTCAAAGCTGTTGACCAGAATAGAATTTGTGAAATGATGGTTTTGTTCGTCTACAGAGAAACTTCCAAAACCAATTTCGATTCATTTTCGTTAAATCTGTTTTCTCAAAAAAGGTTTATGTGGTGTGTTATCGTTTTCTATGTGATTTGCTTTGTCTTAATACAAACAAGAGGCTTGGAGGACCTATTGATTAAAACCTCCAACGTAACCTCAACAAAGTTGTAATGTTGATGTTCTTATTTTCTAATATCAATCTTAATAATTGAGAATGGGAAAAGACTTCAATACCTTAAGGTATCTATGCCTCGCTATGTGGCAATAGGTTATTGGGCCACAAATGACAATAACTTAAAAAATGTGACCTACTCAACAGATTTCACTAACTCTCCCTAACAGATTTTTTAACAGATATTATTAACGGATTTGTTTAACGGATTTTTTTTAACGGGTTTTTTTCTTCTTCTCCAAAAACAACGACACTCACTCTCTCCTTCCTCGACGACGCTGCCTCTCTCAAGTCCCTTAAGTCCTCCCTCCCCGAAAACCCCATGATCTACGACACTTAAGAGACCTCCTCCTCCACCAACAACTTCCTCAGCCACCGCCTCCAAATGCAGGCCGGAAAACCCAGCAATCTGCCTAAAGTCCTAAACCCTACTCAACAGCTACGTTGTCGACCCTAACTGCCGCATAACACCTCTGAAGTCGTTCCACGTCATTAGAAGAAGGAGAGGACGCCAGGAAGCCTTGTCGGCATCCACCGCAGCAGCTCGCTGGAAAACCCGAAATCGGCAGAAAACGGGGTTATCAAGAGTAGCACAAGATTCGAGGGATTAAGGGCACTAGGGTGTAGAGAATGAAAGGAGGAATTCAAATATGCTAGTTTCAGGCTAAGACGTTGCCCGACTCGGCCGGGAACCGACAAAATTAGTCGGAGCTTCTCACCGTCGATTTGGCTTTAAATCAGCTTGCATGTGTGATCCACGGGTTGGGTTGGGTAGGTGCAGAGGGCATTATTTTGGTGGTGGTCTGGTGGGTAGGTGCAGAGGGTAGATCTCTTTGTCTCACAAAAAAAGTAGACCCTTACTCGGAAATAAGCAGACTAGTCTTCATAAACAGGTAGACCTCTCAAGAATTCTTCAAGTCTCTGTGAATTTTGGACACTATCGAGTTGGTCTACGCGTATCATGAGTCAAGGATCGAACATATTGTACACCATGTAAACAAAACAGGTAGGTTAGTCTTCGTAAACAAGTAGATTTTTTTGTCTCACAAAAAGGTAGACTCTTACTCAGAAATAAGCAGATTAGACTTCGTAAACAAGTAGACCTCACAAGAATTCTTCAAGTGTTTGTGAATTCTGGATACTATCGAGTTGGTCTACGCGTATCATGAGTTAAGGATCGAATATATTGTACACCATGTAAACAAAACATGTAGGTTAGTCTTCGTAAACAGGTAGACCTCTTTGTCTCACAAAAAAGTAGACCCTTACTCAGAAATAAGCAGACTAGGCTTCGTAAACAGGTAGACCTTTCAAAAATTCTTCAAGTCTCTGTGAATTCTAGACACTATCGAGTTGGTCTACGCGTATCATGAGTCAATGATCGAACATATTGTACACCATGTAAACAAAACAGGTAGGTTAGTCTTCGTAAACAGGTAGACTTCTTTGTCTCATAAAAAAAGTAGACCCTTACTCGGAAATAAGCAGACTAGGCTTCGTAAACACGTACTCCTCTCAAGAATTCTTCAAGTCTCTGTGAATTCTGGACACTATCGAGTTGGTCTACGCGTATCATGAGTCAAGGATCAAACATATTGTACACCATGTAAACAAAACAAGTAGGTTAGTCTTCGTAAACATGTAGACCTCTTTGTCTCACAAAAAAAGTAGACCCTTACTCGAAAATAAGCAGACTAGGCTTCGTAAACAGGTAGACCTTTTTGTTTCACAAAAAAGTAGATTTTTACTCAAAAATAAACAAAATAGGCTTCGTAAAAAATAGACTTGTGTATAAAGAAAAGTAGATGTTTCTCAATCAAAAAGTACACCTCTCGTGTAAGAGAAAGAGTCGGTCGGAATTCCCAACAACACTATCTAAAGTTCTAAACTGTCTACTTTTGTCATGAAAAAAAAATCGCCGATTTGTACATCTAGTCTACTTAATTATTTCTTAGTGCCTGGCTCTAAGAAAAGTTGAGTTTCTCAAATAATTGATCCTCTTACATATTAACCGTACGTGTTTTGTGAGAAAAGTCTACTAATTCTATAAGAGAAGTGTGCCTGCTTCACTAGACAGTTGTTCATGCAAAACTATCACATCTATGTTTATACAACACATATCATCAAACATGTGGTGCATAGCAACAAGAAAATCTTCACTGCTCACGAAATAACAAATATACCCAGATTTCATTCATTATTGGTTATGTAGCAAAAAGACCGATGGACAATATGGTAGGTAAACCAGAACTAAATTTTTTTAATGAGAACAAAATGCTCTATGTTAATGAGGAACCAGCACCCCAACAATCCTCAACATAACTTCAAATATAGTCACTTCCCCTTTCTAGCAGTCCATAGCGCCCAAAGTAGGATAGTGAAGAGTTCAAATGGCTCCCGAGGTAGCTGCTTCATTTTCTGTGTAATCCAATCACCCAAACACATTGCTGGAGCTTCTTAGACCGTAAACTCAGTGGTCCAAACAATGAAAACTCCATGCCACTGCGTTATCCTTTAGTGACTGAATTGCAAGCTAACATCCTAATCTACATAGAGAGAATTCATCATGCAGACTCTCATCTGTACGATTCTCAAAAACTACCTCTATGATTGAACAAACATGCTCATCTAATTATCATGATACAATGAAACAGATCATTCAAAACAAAACAAAAAATAGGCAGCCATTGGAAATACATTCTAACTGTTTCCCCACAATAGAATATTGCCCACAATTACCTGCATTATAACCTTCTCATACAGATCGAAGGTTACTGTCAGCCTATTGTCCAGCACTTGCAGATCGAAGAAAGCTCATAGTCCCATCATTTCGAAGAACTAGATTTGCAAAGCTACTGTGCAACCATTAGCTATTGCAGAAACATAATTTAAACCCAAAACCCAACCCCTTAAACAAAGAAATTGAGGACAAGAGAATAGGTGAATGAATCTAGGGCTAAGGGGTTTCAGTTCGATTCGGAAGAAATTGAGGGAGAGAGAGAGAGAGAGAGCTCGAAATCGAATCCGGAATCAGGATGTTGATTCAGACGGCCGTGTTTGGTATCAACGATAGGAATGGTATAGGATAACAATCAGATTAGATTGAGATAAGTACAACAATCAGATCCTTTATCAAATCATACCTCCTCTTCTCAACGCCGTCTTCATCTCCTTCTCCTCCAGGCCCATTATCAAAGCTTCATTATTCATGCCCAACAACCTGACGCAGCTCTCTCCTCCAGGTCATACTCAACCCGACGGAGCTTCATTCTTCAACGGCTACCCCTGCCTCTAGATCTCTATTGAAATTCAGGTCGGGTCGACGGGAGCCTCTATCTTGACGAGGATGATGGCGAATCTAGGTTTTGAGGCGGCGGAGGCTGCAACTCGGGTCGTGGTTAGTAGAGAGAGGGACTGAAATCTGGATTTTAGGCTTAGAGGAGAGAGAGTGAGAGCTGAGATCCTAACAAAGTAACAGATTAACTTTAACAGACTAAAGAGGCGTTAACGAAGTTATTGCCACCTACACGCCACGTAGGCAAGGTATGAATACCTCAAGGCTCCACCTAGGCAAGGTATGAATACCTCAGGACATGGGCAAGGTATGATCGAACAGAACTTTATAGTTCCTCGGTGTGTACGTGGGTTTTTTTGTTGCTGCTGTAATATTTTTAAGTCTGCCTAGGTTCAAATTATTTTGTTAATAATCAAAGCCAGTCGTTTTGACGATAATGAAACTTGATAGGCGGTACAATTGTTACGATGAGCTATAAAACTCAATAGTTGAAGAATTTCTCATTAATAATTTATTACACCTATTTTTCAATCACATTTTTTTTATCTCAACCATTTAGTTTTTAGGTCTATATAAGTAGATTATTTCTACAAATTTTCAGCTAAATTGGTGATAGTTAAGGAATCGAACTAAATCAAATCAATGGACGATATAAATCTGTCAAACATGAGCCATTCAAGTTTATAATTGGTAAATCACATTTTTGAATGCCTTAACGATTTGTAATTTGGATGAAAATTTGTAGAGATGATCAACTCATATAAATCTATAAACTACACGGTCGAGATGTGAATATGCGATCGAAAAATGGGTGAAACGAATAAGTCCTCAACTAATCCTCAACTTAGTGGTCTCTTTAGAACCACTCCCCTTGAATTCATATCCGCTATGATAACCTTAACTTACATATGAGGCCGATTTTATAACCATTTGTCTATTTTTATTTATAGTAGTCCCTGTAATTTAGGATCAAAGTTTTTGAAAAATCAAGAAAATATCCATTTGTAAAAGAGCGTTTTCTCTCTCTAAGACGTCTGACTTAGGGTTGAGACGACGAGTTCAGAGGGTGGTGCTAGGTTTACCTTCGTCGGACCTTGTAGAGGCTCATGTCATCATCGAGAGTTGGGTGCTTCAACGGACGTGGTTGTCGGGAGGAAGGACATCGTCGATTGTGCAACGTGTAGCGGCAAGAACAGCTAGCGGCCATGATGGGGTTGATCCGCGCATGGAAGTAGGCAAGGACGGCGGTGGTTACGGCTGGCCGGAAGAGGTTCTCTTGGCATAGCATGTATATACAATCTATATTGTCATATTGTGAGGGTGGATCAATTTGGAGCTTAGGGAATGTCCACATAGCACATGACATAACCGGACACCCCATATGGAAAAGATCCCATCACTTTGCAAACTCCAAGTTGAAGATTTGTTGCCTGCAAACAATTAACTTGTTAATTAAAAGAAGATCACATTCCATCACGCATCGGATTCAACTAAACCTTTTGAATTAGGAGTCCATGCATTGTACTTAAACATTCATGAAACGAATGACACAAGCAACAAAATCGGGGGGGGGGGGGGGGGGGGGGGGGTTGAGTGATACTTGCGCGTGCCGTGATCGGATCCTCACGTTTGAGGTGCTTAATTAATTAAACATTTTACAAAAATCAAAGTAAATGGGATCCCAAAACACTTTAAGCCATCAAATTAGTGAAAATGCATATTATGTATTACGGAGTAGGGATGATGATGCGTAGCCATCCAATTGTTTTGTTATGTGATTTTTACTTTTCTCCTTTGAATTAGAAATAAACCTCCAAATTCTCTTGTAATATAGTGTCTCGCTAATTTGTAAGTTTATATCATCTCGTGGCCATCAGAACTATAATGTTTTCATAGAATATACTCATTATGAGAGACTCTAAGCTAGAAACCCTAGAATTGAAGAAAGACTCTAATTTAGTAGAATACTAAGCATCTTCTCAAACATAAGAACAGATGATTTTAAAAAAACAAATGAAGCTACAGGCTACACATGTACATACTGGATACTACACTGTACCAGACTGATTATTAGTAGCACTACTAAGGACTTGATTGAATTTATTTAAAGATACCTAAGCCAAAAGTGTGAGGCTTTGGTCTGTGGCTCTACTAAACAAATGAATTCAATGCCACAAGCAATAATAATAATAATAATAATTAGCTGAGGAGATTGAAGATGCAATTGAGAGGGGTGCTATAATAATAGAGATGAGCAGTTGGTAGTGGCATGAATAGTTAGTTAAAACTGATTGTAATTGGTTGGTATGGCTACCTAAGGCACATGGGTGACAGAATTAATTAAGAAGGGCATCCATTCCACCTAAGTGAAAATTAAGTTTTAGAGAGCAACTAATTAAGAGGAAGACTTGAAATTCTATAGTCCTTAAACTCAAAAATAAATAATAGCATGCATGATCAAACAATTAGGCTTTGCTGTTGGGATCATATATATATATATATATATATATATATATATATGCTACCATTTAATTATTTGGAGGCACATGTTTCTTCAAGTGATTGCTGCAAGAATATATAGGATCCCCTAAGCACAACCATGAATAAATTAACCTTGCATGCATATTCTGAACTGCTAAGTAGACAAATTATAACTAAATGTCCATCACTATGATTTAGAGGGATGGTGATAACTAGTAGATGATATTTTCTTTGTCGAAGGTGAAGCGTTTTTGGCAAGCCTTTCTAGGCGTATAAGAGTGATGGTGATAAGTGATCTGTGACCGTTATACTCTTGAAACATGATGAATGAGGTTTAAACCGCATTTGGCTCCGATTCCTCCTAAATATGAGCCGTCGCGTTGATCTAACGACAATTTGAATGTATGAATCCACGTCAAATCTCTATGGAATGAGTTTTTTTTTTTTAGAAAAAAGAGTCTAGCTCCGATACTATTTCAAACGACGATCACACCGTCAAACTAGAAGTGGGTACCCCATAATACAAGTCATTGCCCAAGAGAGCACGTTAAAGCAAACCAACCTATACTACCAATGTACAACTACCAGAAGCAATGAGTTCTCCGTTCTTAGTAGATATGAAATGTAAAAGCGAGGGAGTTAGCTAGTATACCGTATTTCTTTTGAAGTAATAAGAAATACGTATTAGTCCAATTCTTAGGCTTGTTTGGCGAGCATAATAAATTTATAGTACATGATCCTTGTCGGATGGTTAACTTTGATATAGCAACACTCAAGTTTGGTGCAAGCAATATGTAGAATGTTGGCTTTATTTATTGTTAATATTGTAACCATCTTTGTATCAAGGATATATGAGAATATTGAAGAGTATTACATCATTTACAATTTGAACAGTTTATTTTAATGCAATACAGGGCAAAAATTAGATATTTCCTCGTACACCAATTGACAAAGATTTCGCTTTCAAACTCTAGTGCTGTATATATAGGTTATTGTGATGAGGGCTAGGATCATCTTATTTTGATTAATAGGTCATGATGTGCCGTATACAGTTCATGATTTTAAGGATTATGCTGTAACCCTGTTAAGTATGTTTGGGTCTTTGGGATACAATAGAATATCAAAGATTCCAAATTCACAAAACCTTATTTCTTCTATATATATATATATATATATATATATATATCTTCCAAATTAACCATCTAGATAGAATGTGGGGAGAATTATTGACGCATTTTGTCGTGTTCGCTAAAAAGAAACACTGTAGAGACACCCTAGCATATCCACCAATACCTAATACATTTTTTTTTTCTTTTTATTTACCCATTTAGATTCTGACACGTGACATCTTTATTATTTTTATTTTACAAACTTAACAACACAATTACACAAATATAAGTAAATTCGTTCAGAACACGTAAATTTGGCTCAGACTTCGTTATTACAACATATAGACATTTATTACAAAAGTTTCAACCAAATGTCCTTATCTTTGTAAAAACGTTGTGAAAAATGTAATTATTTTCTCAATTCAAAAAACAACACCCTATTACAAAATCGAGAACCATATTACATGAACGAGGACAAATGGTCTATTCGGTCTAAATCTGAAAATTTACCATCTCGACAACACATTCGTCCTCAATTTTATAAAAGGGGTCATAAATTTGTAATTTTGGTCTAGACCTCGTAATTACAACATATGAACATTTTATTACAAAATTTTCAACCAAAAGTTCTTCTGTTTGTAAAAGCGTTGTAAAATATGTAATTATTATCTCAATACAAAAAACACAACTCAATTACAAAACCGAGAACCATATTACGTGAATGAGGACAAATGGTTTATTCGGTCTAAATCTGAAAATTTACCATCTCGACAACACATTCGTCCTTAATTTTGAAAAAAGGGTCATAAATCTGTAATTTTAGTCCGGACTTTGTAATTACAACATATGAACATTTTATTACAAAATTTTCAACCAAATGTTCTTATGTTTGTAAAAGCGTTGTGAAAGATGTAATTATTTTCTCAATACAAAAAACACAACTCAATTACAAAATCGAGAACCATATTACGTGAACGAGGACAAATGGTCTATTCGGTCTAAATCTAAAAATTTACCATATCGACACATTCGTCCTCAATTTTGTAAAATAGGTAATAAATACGTAAATTCGGTTTACACTTCGTAATTACAACATATAGACATTTATTACAAAAGTTTTAACTAAATGTCCTTATCTTTGTAAAAAAAATTCAAAAAAACCATGCACAGTATAGAAACTAGAAACTGATGAGTACTCTAGAAATTTCCAACACTATAACCGTTCAACCAACTAAGATCACAAAACGTGACCACAATTGATGAATCTAAACAACGCATAATGTAGCCGAAGAATCGCGATACAAGATAATCTACCAACACAAATGAGGATGCCGTAATTTATAAACAAACACATTTACCTAATAATAGCTAATTTAGCCCTATATTGGCTTGCTTGGCCGATCTGCATAAACAAATTGATTCAATTAGGCTCGAAATCTGAACATGGTCGATTTGTGTATGTTTGATCATACTAATTCAAAAAGAATATTCTACCAAGTTGAAATATATTTGAACCCTCCAAATCATTATAGATACAGTACCACTCATGCAACGTGCTTTACATACATAAAGGGCTGTTTATTTTGAACTCTTATACAACTAATTAATTAATGTATGAATTATGTTAAATCATGCAGATATATATATGCATCAAATATGACAACAATCATGCATGAGATGAGAGTCAAGGCACCAATTGAGAAAGCAGATATGGTGGGAATTAAGAACAAGTTCGAGTACAATTAATTAGGAGACATAAAACTTTCATTTTCATATTATATCAGTCTCTCTTCTTTGAATTGAATTCCAACTAACATTTTCTATAATGCTTCTAACCACTCCAACTTCCTCAAATCAGAGATATTATATATGAAGCAAAGGAACATGCAGGAAGAGAAAGAATAGTCGCTTATTATGCTAATTACGTACCCCTTTCCTTTGTGCTAGTTTCACATGCTTCGAATCCAATCTCAGATGCATTCTGAGTCGACTTTAGTTAGTTCTTAATTTCCTTATAGCAATACATGAGAGTTGAAAACTGGTAAAGTTTTTTTTTTTCTTTATTACCACCTTTCTAACAGATCGACCACAATTTTTCCAAGCTCCCCTGAATATGTTAATGAGTTGAGATCGATGGAGGAAGTCTTTTTCATTATCACTAGTTTGTTGAATTATGGGGTTTGAAATATATTTCAATAGGAGTGTTTTGGCCACGATCCTCAGCAGGGAGCAGAGAGGTAACTAATACTACTAAAAGTAAACGAGAGTTGCAGGGCGTGCCACCGCACGGACGCGGAATGTGAACTGCGCGTGTTTGGCTTCTAATCAAGCGAAGGAGGGCTCCGGTGCCACCTCGCGGACGAGGGATTACGAGTAAGCCTCTATTCACCTGTGAATCGATACTCACTGTTAGAGCAAGCAGAGCAACTAATCAGGAAGAAAAGGCGAGTCCGAACGGGCTCTGAGAACTAAGGTGAGATGCGCTTAGAACTTAGGGTTTCGAGGATGCTCGAAGAGTTGTTTGTAGTTTTGTATGATTTGATTGTGTGTCTTGAATAATCCTTGAGCCCTCCTTATATAGCGACTAGCTGATAGAGATCCAATCACAAACCGACCCGGACTCAACAATTAGAACCATGCAAGGATACAATTTCCTCGCGAACTGCTTTATCTAAATGACACGTGTCCATAACAGACTCCGCTTAGGACCCTCTCACAGCCCCGCGCTATTCTACTGTAGCATCACATGCGAACTCAAACACTGGGCATTCTTATCTCGCGAGGTGCTACAGTCTTTATCACATTCTACCCCGCGTGCCTCCGAAGCTCGCGACTTTAAACGGGCTTCATATTAAAAAGGGCCACAGGTATTTCCTAAACGCTATCCAAAACTTATTGCGAGTCTTGGACCAAAATATCCACTTGGCTCAAACAAGGAGTTGTTGTTTTGAATTTTTCAAGTTTTGATGTCATGCATGTATCTAGTACATAGAAAAATATCTTCTCAAAAATAAAAGAAAAAGAAATTAAGGGATGTTTATAGTGGCTGCGGAGGTGAATGTTGGTGGCTCTTCAATTGTGTGGTGACTGGTCATGAGATAGGTGGTGATGCTCAAGTAGTCTTTCTTTTATGCATGTATATATGCTCCTCTTTTTTCCTGTTTGTCATGATTGATCTAATACATGTTTGAATTCTGATGGAAACTTATCCATTTTAAATTGTCTTGTAGCACAAGAATTTGCTTTGGCACCATTATGAGGGAAGAGAGCTGCTCGTATCTTTGGTTGCCGACTTTGATAGGGCTTAGTCATCGTCTATTTGGTCCATGACTCCATGACTCATGTCACTACATTCATTCGGCTTTTGGTGATGATGTGCTCAATACATCCTTGCTTCTAAGGAATGCAGATTGCAGACATTGTCATTTGAAGAAACAGTACCCATCCAAACCGGAATAGCGAATCTTACCGGTGAGTCGGTGACTGAACTAAGTGAACCAAGTGAATACTAGCTTGAATGAAAGAGGTGAGCTAAGAAAAACAAAAGGGTGTGCTATATATACAATTGAAATACATAATGTAAAAGATCAAATGTATTGAATTCAGATTGCAGACACAGTGTTTGATGAAAAGAGTTTTCCTAGTCTTAATGCTGACCTCTCAGCCAACACGAAATGGGCGATTTCTATCCTTGCCATCCTCCCTTGCTGCAAACTCTGCATGTTGCAATTATAAGGCTCTCTCCTATTCTACTGCTGCTGTTGAAGGTGCAGGAACCTGGTGTTTTTCTTTTTTCATATTTGTTTGGCAATTAGTAATTTAATTGGAGGAATGGGCAAATTTGCCAAGTTAGATCAGATTGGAAGCAGGTAATGGGTTAAAATTCGATCCCTGCAGCATGAATAAGAACAATCATGTGTTGCTGTTGACACTATATGAACATATCAAATGAATGTCAGATGTTCTGATGATATGGTTTCTTCTAATGGAACCAGTAACTTACCAATTCAGTTTTGTGATAAAATTTTATTCCAGCACATGCATTATGCATTGAAGACACAAATAAACAGACTATTGCTTAGTGCCTAAATAAATAAATTCAAAGAAAAACCTACCGATATTTCCCTTCCAGTTAGGCATTTACAGTTTATTCTAGAATTCTCTTTTTCGACTTGTCCCCAACTCACTATACCGATGCCGAGTATTTCTGCACATCCTTCAAGGCAGTAGTGTTTAATCTACGAATTTTCTTCTTAAACGTAAGTTCTGGTTCAGACATTTCAACAAATATCTGTTTTGTCCCTCTAGTCTTCCAGTCTCGATTGTTTAAGATGAGCAACAGAAAATCCGTTAAGTCAGTCCATGAATTTTTAATTTTCATATTTCAATTTTGCCTTTTTCCGGCAAAAGACTAAAAAGAGATGGTGCATAAAATTGCTCACGAGACTGGATTAGAGAAGAGAAATGTTGAGAACAAGCAACTCGCAACTCCATTACAATCTGCCAGACTGCCACAGGATCAAGGGTCATTCTAATGCATCAGGAAAATTTGCGAGCAACAACAGAGTAGGATTCATTATACTTCTCAGTCCAACTTGTCTGCATTATTGATGGGTAAAGTATTATATAAGAAATCGATCATTTTGGTCATGAATCATGATACTGATGATAGTGATGATAGAAGTAGGGACTTGGTAACCAATTCATACATAAGATATGTAGAGCGCACCCACTGTTTTAGAAGATAACAAGAAAAAGATCTGCTCAGCTAAAGCGAAATTCAAGGAAGCAAAGATTATGTCTGAAAGCAATAATATTGTCCAAGATAACAGAACTGACAAAAGAAAATCTAAGATAATACAAGAAATGGGATAAGGGACCCGGTTACATCAATGGTGCATTATTTTGGTAATTGGATGCAATAGCCGTTGGCTTTGGAAACTTCTGCAAGAGGTTAAGGGCATTCAGAATTAATTCAATTGGTTATTTGGTCCCTTGAGTACCCAGAAATTGAGGTGAAAAGAATAAAAATGAACAATCAACTGGATTAACAATTTAACATGGATAACTTGCACACATAAATAACAAGTTTCACAAACAATAGCACTTTACAAACATCAGGTCTTAAGATCCTGTATGGATACAGGAACCTGTCCACATAGAACAAGTAAATAGGTACTTCAGGATACAGAGTTTTTAAGTGTTTCAGTAGTATTAATAGTGTTGACAAGTTAGAAAGGTAGTTAACAGAAACTTGAATATGGCAAACAGAAATCACAGATGTAGTAATAACATAGTAGAAGCACACACCAGTGATGTCCCATACACTCCAAATTGCATCTGTTGGTCTTAGACCTTGCCTTCATTCCAATTTTATAGACAGCTGGATGGAAGATCACAGTGCATATTACTGGCTAGTTCCTGTACTTCTCCATGGCTCTTGGAGCTGCACATCAAACCAAATTGAATAAAAACATATAAAAAAAATTACCTAAGTACCATATGTCTCTATAAAATCAAAGTACCGATCCTCCTTGGTTACAAATAGATTTAGCCAACAAGAAACATGCATATGCTAAATTCAAAATCAACATTGCAAACTGCAAAACCTGTCTGCATAGTTTTATGCAGAAGCTAGAATATGGTTTACCCGGCCGGTGGCCTTATGACTGGATAGATTCCATATTCTAGAATTAGATTTTAACAACACTACAATATGTACCTAATTTTTTTTACTGTCCTATGGTGGTGGTTCATTATATAGCCAAAAGCCTTAACAGCTTATTCAAAGCAAGAGGGAATGCTAGATCTCATAAATGTTTTTTGAATTAAATCTTTGGTGCCAAAATCAGTTCAGTTCTGCAACTTCTTTTTAAATCAGTTCGCCTCTTCAACTTTCATAAACACATCAATTAGGTCAAATTTTTTAATTCCCCTCGAAATATAACATCGCCAAAGCTGTTGGAACTGACAAGAGGACCCATAATTCAGCTTTATCACTTTTCATAAGGGTAAAATAGTCAATTTAACAAAATATTATTAAAGAAGATAAAAAAATACATGTATTTGGCAAAAAAAAAAGAAAAAGGTCCTAACAATAAAATCGACCACAAAATAGGTCTGTAACATCAAAATTCTCCAAAAAAATCCTGTGAAATCTCAGAAAATTTCTATGACATAAACACAACAGAAATGATTGTAGATGAACAAAATAACCATCAATTTTTCATAAAATCTACATACAATCATGTTCATAATTACCGAAAGCTGAATTATGGGTCCCCTTGTCAGTTCCAACAGTTTGGTGACGTCATATTTCGAGGGGAATTCAAAAATTGGACCTAACTGATGTGTTTACGAAAGTTGAAGGAGCGAACTGATTTAAAAAAAAGTTGCAGGACTGAACTGATTTTGCCACTAAAGATTTGGGGGGTAACTAGAGTAACCCTATTATGATTTGAAAAAAAAAAAAATATGCAAAATGTCCACAGATTAACGACAGTTACTTCTAAGATTATCCGGCCAAATGTGTAAGTGCCCTATGTGACCCTCATTATAGGAAGCATGAGCAAAGCTTGTGGAGTTATAATGCATGACAAAAGTAATACAGAAAACAAGAGAACAACTGCAGAATAACAAGTACAATCTAAACCTTTGAAACTTTTATCTTAGAGGTGAATCAATTAAAATGATGCAGGAAATGGAAAGTACTTCCAATAATTTCTTCTGGAACTGTCATACTGACACACTCACGCATGTATAAAATATAATAGAATTACCATTCAATGGGTGGAACAATAAACTCCATATAAAAAACTAGAAATTCTGCAAAAAACTGAATGCAGCACAGATCCATTACATACAGTCATACACAATCTAAATCAGGAATTGAGCATTTAGTATACCATAAAAACATCAGTGCACTAGTGCAGCAACTAATCAGATCTACTATTCTATTACTGCAATCATGATAAATGAAAAACCAATCCTGGGTGAAGGAAATGCTATTCTAATACTTGGAAGTGATGCTGAGCTAATGCAGGCTGTGCGCCTGTGAGTCCTCACAGAAAGTGGACTCCATTTTTTCCACTTGCCTTATCTGGATCTCAGTTTACTATTTTTGATCAAGCTGATAAGGGTTTAGGTGTAGCTCAAGTGAAGCTCATTCTAGTGACAAAGGATGGTGGATGGTGATGGCAAAGCAAAAAATGGGACTTTATTGTAATTTATTTAATACTGCCAATGGTGAATTACTCCCTCATCTAGACTTCTCTCTATGACTTCACTCTCCTGCCTCTTTCAAGCTTCTATCAAGCTTTCACCTGACTCCAAAGTTGAATTTCCCATTTGTTGCAGAGGGCTTCTAGCAGCCCTGCCACTTCTGTAGATGCTCATAATTAAAGAAAATCAATGAAATCCATAATATACGTACCAAGGCCAATGGCATCTGAGCTTTTCATTATCCTCATCCTTTTGCAGGTATTGATAAACATCCTGTCCAAAGTCCAAACTTCAATCAGATTTTTTTTTTGTTTTTTTTAAGAAACGAAAAACTATGCATTACACTAGAATATAAACCTCAGTAAATTACAACAGCAGTCCAATAAAAATAGACACGGACATAGCAAGATATCCCCAAATGGCAGGGAACTAGCAGAACACCACACACAACCCATAGCTCTCATTTTGAAACATTTCAACTAAACAGATGAAACCCTGGAACAAAAATAAATCTTCCTAATTCAAGCTTCCCTTTTCTACCTTAATGCTGGTGAGGATACCTTGATGCTAAAGTTAATGGCTGACGATATATTTTTATTCTCTCATTGCTGAACAAGAGTCATCTTTGTGACTGTAAGTATACTAGTAACATCAAGTTTTATGGTCTACATGTTACAGATTACTTCACATATTGCCTCAATAATTGTGGGCTCGAAATTCCACATGTGCTTTAAATTAAACGGCACCCAAATTTAATACCTAAATCGCCTAATTACAAGAGTTCTAATAGAATTAACATTAGTGCACTCTCTGATACCTCGAAGGTCATTTCCTGGCTTGATGTGCATGTAAGCTAACTTCACCTATTTCCAGAATTTCTAATTCCCTTCAATTTGTATCTAATAGACACTTCAGTTCAGTATATACATGTGCTACATAATAACAACAGATTTCAGCCAATGCAAAAAGCTAATTGTTTTGTAGAACGGTGACAGTTATTTAGCTTTGGCATCAATAGCAAGCCAACCATGTAATCAACAAAATACGATTGAAAGACTTACTCCCAAGGGACATCACCCACAAGCATCCAGTCACCATCTTTATCCTCGTAGGTCAGGACATATTCTGATCCATGAAGGAGGTCCTTCAGCTTGCTTTCACTAATCTCCCTGCCCAGAGCTCCATGAGATCCATATTGACCTGAAATCATACCAACACAGCAGTAACTGGATCCATGCAACATTCATGCAAAACGTAGCAAACTTAAATGTTAAACACTGAATTAAATGCAAAATACACATACACAGGTAAATTGTATAAAATTGAATAATGGCAACAGCTCACCTATAGTAAAACAGCTAAACATTTTCTCAAGAGAAGCAGAAAGTTCGTGGTATGCTGAGTAATGTTTCAAATCTACTTTCCTCAAATAAGGAGCACCATCCATGCTGACTTTGACATATAGAACACCAGGCCCTGGCTTTCCATCTACTTCGTCCGCGTTCTTTGACAAAGAGGCCAATGAGTTCTTCCTAAATGATCTTATAGGTGGCCAACCCACAACCTGCGCCCTGATGTACAAGAAATTTAAAGACTCCATTTTCTTTTTAAGGCGAAATATTAGTAACAAAATTTTCTTTGTCACACCAAACTTTTCTAACACTTACTTGTTTGCAGGTACACTGGTAGTAATAGTATGATTTGGCCCGGTTTCTATGGCAGTTTGAGGGCACTCTTGTATTATCTTTTGTGATGCTATCTCCTTCATTTTGGGTTCCTGAGTCCCATGGTTCTCGGGTACAGAACCACTTTTCAAACCCAAGTTTGGAGAAGGCCTGGGTGACAGCAACAAGTTTACATCTGTATTAGCATATTTGCCCTGCATCACAAATAGGGAGGTTAAAATAGATGTAATCTTAAGCTGAAATAAATATAACCAATTCTTTCCAAGTTTGCAAAAAACATAGCATTCACCTCTGAGAATTCATCCATAGCATCAGAGAACCCTCTCTTGTTGCCTGAAACAATTGTTTTCTGCAATGAATCCTTTACAGGATGTAATGGGAAAAGGGGCTTCTCATCAAGTTGAGTGGAGATTAGCCTCAGTTCCGAGTCTCTCTCAGGAGACTGGGACCCAGGAAGCCCAAGCCTAAGTTCCGTAGCCATCAGGTTAAGTCTACTTTTACTTCCATCTACATCGGAGCCTTTTGAACTGTCTACCGAAGAGCAATCAGATAATCCCATGTAATTTCGCTCCTTCAAATCTGAGCTGTTAGGACATACACTCTCCATAGAAAGTGAGGAAGACAATGCTGTAACATCACTGCTACCTTCCTCCTCCCCAGCACCGAGCAGTGGTTGTGACATCAGTATTCAGACAAAAAAAATTCCTCCAATTTGGTTTGCTACAAGCTGTTACAAGTAATGAAAACTCTTCAGAAGAACAACAATAAAACATAAGTCACAGAACCTGCACTCTTACAATGGACACAAAAGAAAAAACAATACAAACAATGACAGCTGCCCACCCTTAATTTAATGAGAAAGCAAATCCAGCAGAGGCGACTGAAAGATTAAACTTGCAGAACCCCTTACTTAAGCCTACATTCCTTAAGACACAAATAATCCTATTTTGTGTCTAAGAACCATTTTACAAGCAAAAATACCAAACAAGCACACAATGAAAAGTTTAGCATATTCTCTCATCACAAATTTCAGTTGATAAACTATAAAATTATAATGCGTGAAGCTTAAGAATCTACCAATCTTTACATTCCTGTTAAAAGGGTTACATATCTAATGAATAAAGAGATGTATATGAATGTAATATTATCACTTCGGCATAGAATATGTATCAGGTCAGAGCACTGAAGAAAGACAAGGAGTAATCTGCTAATCAAGATGAATCACCATAGTTCCAGATTCAGAGCCATATGAGGGGGTAAAAGCCAAACAATAAAATTAAAAAGTTAAGAATTGGTGGTTGGTTATAAGCTCTTCACTACCGAAGGGAATATTCAAGGAAAACCCAATGCTAAGGAAGTGATCCACTACTAGTTTAATACTAAATGCCTGTACACAAATTCACAAAAGAATTAATACAACATCCTTATATTAAAGAAACACAATCAAAAGTCAGAATCCCAGAAACAAATATTCACGCAAAAATAGAATCAGAGCATACCCAAAAACAAAAATAAAACCAGATATTGCTGCTTTTCCAAGAAGAAATAACAAAGAACCAAGATAAAATGAAAATACAACAAAAAATGCAAACCTTATATTCATGCATTTTATGAGAGTAAAAGCCCAGAAACACAGTAAAGCAAAACTACTTATTGCAAGATAAAGAATGCAAATTCAGAGCTGTTTATTACCTGCACTTCCTTCCCTTCAAAGCCAAACCACAGCAAGACAAAGAAAGATGAAAACGTCGAGTAAAAACCAAAACCAGGGTCTCTGAAAGTGAAAGATTACCGGAAAAACATTAGCAAATCCGGGTGAAAATGATGCCTGAGATGAAAAGAAGGAAACATATTTACCTGAAAGTCGATGCAGATCAGAAAGCCCAGAACTTGAATTGAAGAGGGTGTTTAGTTAGAGCTGAGAAGAAGGTGGTGAGAGAAAAGGGAGCTAAGGACCCTCCATTCGGCAATCGGCACAAAGCAACACAAGTGAGAGAAGCTAGTTTGCAGTCCGATGTGAACCTCTATGCAATAGAATAACACTTATCAAAACCAAGTGTCTCCCCTTGAACAAAATTGTAAAGCTTTCCTCTTTTTTCTTGTCCCCCTCACAGTTTGTTGCTTCCTCTTTTCACTCACTAAATTCTATTTAATGTCGTAGATTAGTGGTTTTTTTTAGATAAAAAGAATTACAGAGGAATCACCAGAACAACAAATTCTAAAATGATCAAAGTTTACTCAGTGATGAAACCTAATTTTTGTACTCAAAATATAATGAAGATCGTTTTGACTTGTTTCGAGTTTAAACAATTCATTTTACAGTATGTTGCTTGAAAAAATTGATAATTTATGAGAATTAGTGTAACTTTGTTTAGGTTCCGAGTAATGCTAGGTGAACCACCTTTTGATAAACCACCTAAGAGCCCACCGTAGGTGGCAGGTGATATGGCATAACCACATCATCAAATCATAATTTTTAGTTTTAATGTTTATATTCTCCTTAATTACCTAAATTCTTTTTTTTTCTTTTAACTTTCTTGAATTTACTTTTCTTTTTTGTTAAATCCTATTTTGTTGGGTTTTCTTCATCGGTCGTTTTCTTCATCTTCTCTCTCCTCCTCCTCCTCCTTCGTCCTCTCTACATCTCACCATAGCTCTTATCGATCTCCTCTTCAATTGAACAAACATCGATCTTTTCAGTTTTTTCTCTCCCCCCGCTCACCCCCCGCGCGCGCGTGCTATTTTAATCAAATTATCTCCCCCCGAAACCCTAATCCAAATGTTATGATTTCATAACGAATATTGTCGACGTTGTGAGGAGAATATGATTGAGAATGCGTGTGAACAATTAAAGATACATGATTTGCTATAAACTCTACAATGACCTAACCCTATGTGCTTATATAAGGGTGCTTCACGAAGCACTACTTCAAGTCTTCAACTAGGTTTATATATGATACATAGATAGATCTGGGTATCATAGCCTCTTGCTTTCTTTATAATTTATCTGGTCTTATGGGTTATTCTAAGGATGAGATGTTGTGTATGATTCCAACGGTGAAAATAATGATACAGAGGAGAACTACGACGATGAGGCCGATTTCTTCAAGGAGGAGGATGATGATGAGATCTCTAAAACTGATAGCTATAAGGTGTTGAATGATTCGGATATAAAGGACCGCTAGGAAGATGATATCACCAAGGTAATTAACCTCCTTGCTTTCTCTATCAAGAGCTGCCTGATAATGTTGAGAGGAGGGATGAGATGGAGAATTGTTGTGCAGCCTTAGCTTGATGCCAAGAGTACGCAAGACGAACAAATTCTAATGGACTTTGCGCAGAAATAAGAAAGAAAACAATATAAATTAAAAGATAAAATCATAAAATCAAATAAGTAGAAAATAATCAAGAATATAGAAATATAAACTAAAACATAAATGTAGAGAAGTATTTCCCTTGATCAAACTAATTACATTGTGTACATAATATAGGCTAGAGTGTTTGATATTTACAGTAGGAAACACGGAAGAATAAAGCCTATAATTACAAAATCAAAACTATCCAAAACTATTTTGAATAATGGATGAAATCACTCTTGTGACTGAATCTAGGATTGAGTAAATCACTCGCTTAACTGAGGCTGTGAATGTTCTCCAATACCCCCCGGCAAACATGGCGGCCTTGGGCGGACAAGTTTGAGACACAAAGCAAGATGGCGGAGCTTATGCAGGGGTTTGGTGAGGAGATCAGCAGGCTGATCAGCTGAAGGAATGTAACACACACGATGGCTGCCAAGGGCTACTTTCTCGCGTACAAAATGGTAGTCTAGCTCAATGTGTTTGGTGCGAGAATGAAAGACTGGGTTGGAGGCCATGTAAGAAGTACTGAGGTTGTCACAATGAAGCATAATTGGAAGATTTATGCGGACACCCAGTTCAAAGAGAAGATAGCCTAACCAGGTAATTTCAGCAGAGGCATGAGCTAGAGAGCGATATTCAGCTTCAGCACTAGAGCGAGCCACTGTAAGCTGTTTCTTGGAGCACCAGGAGATGAGATTAGAGCCAAGGTACACAAGATAGCCGGTGGTGGAGCGGCGTGAGTCGGGGCAGCCGGCCCAGTCAGCGTCCGAGTAAGCAGAGAGGAGAACAGGATGACGTTGATGACTAAAGAAAAGACCATGACCAAGCGTTCCTTTGACATAGCGGAGAATGCGCTTGGCTGCTATTAGATGAGAGGTACGTGGTTGACTCATGAACTGAGCAACGGAATTGACAAAAAAGCTGATGTCCGGGCGTGTGATTGTGAGATACTGAAGGGACCCAACAAGTTCACGAAAAACAGTGGGATTTTCAAGGAGATCACCGTCCGTTGCTGTTAAACTGGCTTGGCTGCTAAAGGAGTGCTCATAGGGTGGCTCAAGAGAAGATCATGCTTCTTAAGTATGTCATGAGCATACTTAAGTTGGTTAATGTGCAGGCCAACAGGAGATGAGGAGACCTGTAAACCAAGGAAATAGTGTAGAGACCCCATATCTTTGATATCAAAGCCACGACCAAGTGTATGAATAAAGAGCTCAACAATGCCATCACTACTACTAGTCACAATAATGTCATCGACGTACAACAGAAGAAATATGGTGTGAGGCCCGTAGTGAAAGATAAAAAGTGAGTGATCGGCCTTACTTTGCTGAAAACCAGCAGAGAGAAGAAAGCCGCTGATTCGATGGAACCAAGCACGAGGAGCTTGTTTGAGTCCATAGAGGGACTTGTGAAGCTTGCAGACATGTGTGGGGTGATCAGGATGAACAAAGCCAGGTGGCTGAGTCATGAACACATCTTCAACAAGAAAACCATTGAGGAAGGCATTTTTGACATCAAGTTGGCGAAGCTTCCACCCACGAGAGATGACAATGGCGAGTACTGTACGAATTGTGGCAGGTTTAATAACTGGACTGAAAGTATCTTGATAATCAATGCCTTGGCGCTGGTGAAAGCCCTTGGCAACAAGGCGTGCTTTATATCGGTCCACAGTGCCATCAGGAAGTCGTTTAATCCGAAAAACCCACTTGCAGCCAACCTTATTTTGTGAAGAAGACGGAGGAACAAGGGACCAGGTTTGATTCTTCAAGAGGGCATTGATTTCCTCAGCCATTGCCAAACGCCATTCCTTGGATTGAGATGCCTGGGTATAGCAAGTGGGTTCCATATCATCAATGACAGAGAGAAGAGCTCGAGGAACCGGGTACCGGACAGTGCCATCAGTGAGAGTTCTTGGTTTGGAGATACCAGAACGAGAACGGGTTTGGATGTGATTGGAGACGACAGGAGCAGAGGGTGGAGCGGTTGGTGGGTGCGCCAGCAGAGATGACGCTACCAGATCGGTGGATGCGGCCGGAGCGGAAATGGGTATGACAGAGGCAGGCAGAGCAGCTGAAACGAGGGGAAGTGACACCGGGGAGGGGAGGGCAGGTAGAGGTGACGAGGGCGGAGCGGGAAGTGATGGAGTTTCATAAGGAACAGAGGAAGATGTATGGGAAGGAGCGGGAGGTGGGAGGGGGTTGGTGGCGCGTCGTCGATAGAGGCGCAAGGAAGGCTGAGCGGGGAGAGGTGAGGGTGCGGGAACGGTAGTTTCCGGTGGTGGTGGAGGGGTGGGTTGTGTTTGGGTGAGAAGAGGGGGCGGGGAACCAGGAGCAGTGTGTTCGGCAAGAGAGAGAGTAGGGGAAAGATTGAGTGGATGTAGGGGTGGACTGAGCCTGGAGGGTTGGGCCGAAAATATGGAGGTGAGTTGCACAAAGTCAAGAGAACCGAGAGATTGTACCTGCAAGGATTTAAATGGAAAATTGGTTTCGTTAAAGATAACATTACGAGATATATAGACACGACCGGAGGAAGGATGAAGACACTTATATCCTTTATGATGAGGACTATAGCCGATGAAAACACATTCAAGGCTACGACTCGACAACTTGTTAGACACATAATTACCAAGGTAAGGGAAACAGGAACAACCGAAAACACGAAGAGGTGAATAGGAAGGAGAACGTTGATAAAGACGAGAGTAAGGAGTGGCCCAATTAAGGGTGGATGTGGGAAGAAGATTAATATGAAACACAGCAGTGAGAGCGGCTTCCACCCAAAGATACTGTGGAGAGTGAGAAGTGATGAGAAGAGTACAGACTGTAGAAACAATATGACGATGCTTACGCTCAGCCAGACCATTTTGTTGGGGAGTGTGAGGACAAGAAAAACGTTGTTGGATGCCTCTTGCAGAACAAAAATTGGAGAAAGCTTGGTTAACATATTCTGTACCATTGTCACTTTGGAGATATTTTATGGACCCCTGAAACCTAGTTTGAATGAGAGCAACAAGGTTTTGAAAATGTGTCAGTACTTCATTTTTACGGCGCATGGGATATATCCAAGTATAACGAGAGTACTCATCTGTGAAAATCACATAATATTTAAATCCACTGGTAGACAAAGCAGAGGACATCCAAACGTCGCTATGTATGATAAAGAAAAGAGAAGAGGCACATTCTTTATTGGATGGAAAAAGTAATTGGTGCGACTTACTAAGCGCACATTCATTACAAAAAGAAGGAAACGAACACTTGGAACCAAGAGACGACGCAAGACGTGATAGAACCGACGACGAAGGGTGACCGAGACGATTGTGCCAAAGAGAGGACGGCACGGTAGCTAGAGCCTGAGGAGCCTTAGAATGAGGAATGGAAACGGGAAGAGGATAAAGACCATCTTTACAAGGGCCCTGAAATAATAAACGACTGGAGCGTAAGCAATATATTTGATAAAAATGAGGAGCAAAAAGAAAGAACACAAGGTTATCTTTAGTAAATTGGGCGACAGACAGAAGGTTTTTGCGAATAGAGGGAATTTGGAAGACATTATGTAGAGAAAACTGGGAATCCCCCAAGGACAGGGGTAAAGTGCCCGTATGAGAAACAGGCATAGAGTCACCGTTACCCATATAGACATTGTGTGGACCTCCATAATGTTGTGGATTGTGAACCGGCATAGAAGTCATGTGATGAGTAGCACCAGTATCAGGGTACCAAAAGGGATCATCGGGTTGAGCAAAATGAGCACCGACAAATGGTCGAACTGTGTTAGGCCCTTGAAACCGTTGAGGACATTGAGAAGGCCCATGAAGAGAGGACATGCATGTGGGACACCATGGTTGACCTGGAGAAGGCCCAAGAAGACCCGGTTGGGAGGCAGGCCGGAACTGCGACGAGGCCCAAGGATTCGGTGGAGAGTAGCCCATAAATAGTTGGAATTGAGGTGGATAGGCTTGTTGAGGAGTGGTGCCATAGCGGTAAGAGGTATGCCCACTGTTTCGGCGAGTCTTACCAGAGGTTCGACCGACACCGCCGTGACCAGCATAAGGACGGCGACCAGATCGATTGGAGGAAGAGCCGCCGGTGTTGAAAAGGGCAGTGGCGGTTCGTAAGGCAGCCGATGGTGGTTGCTGCGCCTCGAAAGCCAAGACCCGGGCGCGAAGATCAGAGAAGCTGGGGAGAGTGGTTTGTGACAAGGCGGTCGAAGCATTAGATAATCAGAACCAAGACCATGGAGAGTAGCAATTACCAGATCGGCGTCAGAAATGGGTTGATTAATGGAGGCTAGAGCATCAGCAATCAACTTGGCATGTTGGAGGTAAGCATCAACAGATTGTTTCTACAGTCCGTACTCTTCTCATCACTTCTCACTCTCCACAATATCTTTGGGTGGAAGCCGCCCTCACTGCTGTGTTTCTTATTAATCTTCTTCCCACATCCACCCTTAATTGGGCCACTCCTTACTCTCGTCTTTATCAACGTTCTCCTTCCTATTCACCTCTTCGTGTTTTCGGTTGTTCCTGTTTCCCTTACCATGTAGAGAAGTATTTCCCTTGATCAAACTAATTACATTGTGTACATAATATAGGCTAGAGTGTTTGATATTTACAGTAGGAAACACGGAAGAATAAAGCCTATAATTACAGAATCAAAACTATCCAAAACTATTTTGAATAATGGATGAAATCACTCTTGTGACTGAATCTAGGATTGAGTAAATCACTCGCTTAACTGAGGTTGTGAATGTTCTCCAATAATAAATTATGCTCCGATGATGTGGCTATGCCACATCAGCTACCATCTAAGGTGGGCTCTTAGGTGGTTTACCAAAAGGTAGTTCATCTAGCATTATTCGGAACCTAATAGTTTTCTTTAAATTAGACATTATAATGTTTTTTTTAAAGGACATTATTAGGTAACTTGAATCTTCAAGATTTGCCTCTTTATACGTGCTTTGTTATGTTTCTTATACAAAAGCAATAATCAATTTGATCTAAAAAAAAAACGCATTAATCAAGCAATGCTTGTCATGAGTCAATGTGTACCTTGGCACCTAAGCATGCAATGCCATCATGAAAGTTGCTGAAAGACAAATTAAGATTGAATACTAGCACTCACTACTCCAAATAGAATGATAACCTAAAAGAAAAGGAAAAACAAAACTCAAGATGGAATCCATCTTATGCAAAAGCTGAGGCTGAATCCCAATATATACATTTGATTGGAATGAGATTCTTATTAGACATCAGATCAAATCAGACCATGCATGTTACTGCTATCACTTAACAAAAACCACACCAAAGCAACGCAAGGAAACTCAAGATGGAATCCATTTTATGCAAGAGCTGAGGCTGAATCGCAATATAATCTGATTGGGATGAGATTCTTGTTAGACATCAGATCAAATCAGACCATGCATGTTACTGCTATTACTTAGCAGAAACCAAACCAAAACAACACAAGGAAACCAATTAACTACTTGCATCAATTTGGAAACCATAGACTTATTCATTGCCTCAAAGAATCTAGATTTGCATAGTGCACATGCACCTATGTGTCCATATTTGGGATCCTACCAACAATGTCCAATTCCTAACACAGTGACGATTCATGATTCATTATTTCATTGTTTGCGATTCACATTTAGGACGTGTCCATATCTTTTTGTCCCCTGTGTGGTTAATCTTTAATTCCCTGTTCACATTTATTTCATTATATTTCATTATTCCATGTTCATGTTTATGTTTGTATTCAATTTGGTTTGATGTACACGTACATGTTAGTTAGGGTTTTAATCCATAGATTTCGTTTCTGATTAAAAGCATTGTTTGTAGAAGTTAAGCTTCATCTATCTTTTATATCTTTAGGTTTTATGGTTGCAAACATAGGATCTATTGAATGTACGATTGGCGTTGAGTACTAGTCTTGGCGCGTGTGGCGTTTCCATTCTAAGGTTCTGACTAGTCTCTTTTATAAGAAGTAACATATTGATCTATATTACTTTATGATTTAAGTCCACTGAGCTTTTGTGGAATATAAGCTCGTTACATAAAAAGATAACAGACAGACAAGTGGTAATAATCTTTACCCAAAAAAGTATTATTATATATACATAATCTGTGAGTTTGAATCAAACACAATACTAAATAAAAAAAGTTTCTCAAGTTACGATCATGAAAATAACAATTCCATAATTACAATTTGTAAGAGATTCTATAACAAGCATGCATTGTCTATATAATTGACGCTCGTAGAAAAGAGACAGCAAAGTTGAGTTTTCACTTCCAAAAAAAAAAAAAGAGACAGCAAAGCACCACAACATAACAACGACAACCTCTCATTAAAAGCTTACAAAAGCATCAAGTGGACCAAACTTCAAAGATGAATACATTATGAATCCCAGTTTCAAAAAAAAAATGAAAAAAAAATACAGTGGATCGCTATGGAAAAATAATCTTTTAAAGCCCACTAAGCCGTAAATCATCATTTTATATATTAAAAGACACCTTCTATTAACGATACCGTAAATAAATATTTGTACATCGTTAATAAGTCCACTTTTTATCGTGGATGAAGTCCCGAAAATCACTAAATATATATATATTTTTTTCAACTTCAATCCACACAGTATATGAACGATGAGGCACATCATAAGAATTACATTTACGAAGCACCAATAGGCAAAACCATAAAAGCCCAAAAATAAGTCATATGAAGAGTGGAAATTTGCAGGCAGGATGTAAGATGGTAAATTAAATGCAAGCTATAAACGGCTAAAGTCATATATCATTCAAAGTGCATTTTATGGAAGCTTGACCACTTGATAACTACAACTATATACCACGACTCCCAAACTCTTTCTCTCCTAGGGTTAGAGTTTTCTGAGTTGTGCGGCGTTCTCACACATGACAGCAACCATGACCGCCTCTGCTGCATCCATGATTGCTCGCCTGATCTCCAAGTTGTCACTTAGCAATTGATACGAGCACAAAGTGCTATGTTTATAATGTGTTTCCTGCCCTATTTAGCTATGTTATTCTTGTAATAATGCCATCTCTAACATGTTTTGTAAGTGTGAAGGCAAAAGAGCAGAAAAGAAGAAAAGGAAGCTAAAACTGGCAATTTAAGATAAATCCTAATCAAAGAAGGATTCCTGGTGCAGCAAGGAGTCTCATTAAGTCGCAAAAACTGAGAATAAGTCGTTTAGGAAACTTTCCTGTTTTGAAAAGGGAAAGTTGCCCGTTTCATTTTAAGAAACTTTCTTATTTTGATTTAGGAAACTTACTATTTTGAAATCTTTCCTATTATGACTTCCCTAAAATATTTAGGAAACTTTCTTTTCTTATGAGACAGGGAATCATTTGAAGTCAAAGAACCTAATCCAACTTGGAATAGGAATCTGTGAATGTGTATAAAAAAGGGGGAGAACGAATTCTGCAGTAATCAAGGGATTCTTTCCTTAATTTCGTCATTTGAATTCTGTTATTCCCTACCGTATGTATCTGACTTTATTTCCCTTGCAGGAACCCTAATTGCGCACAAATAAAGGAAGGAAATTTTCGTCAAAAGGGTCTGATTGAAGGCAGAAGAAGGAAAGTTATTCATTGCTGTTATTTTCTTTGGAGAACAAGTAACGAACCTGGTCTTCATTCAAGCTCCATTCGAGATATGATTGCGCAAGATATTCCAGAGAATTCTGGGGAGTTCCAAATCAAGATTTGAAGCAATAATTCACTACCATTGGATCAGAAGTTGATCAAGGGCTAGGAGACGACCTAGAGTTTGGCGTGTTCACTATAAATAGAGGCTCTCTGCTTCACAATTTGCATCATTCATTCACGTTAAAACCAGAGAGATACGAGAGTAGCAGCAGACCATCTTTTCCTCTTTTGCCGAGTTCATCCTCTCTTGCCAGACCTTGAAGGACTTCTCCACGAAGGTAGCAGAGTTGGAGACTTGAAGCACTGAAGCCAATCATCCCTTTTGACGTCACCAAGCTTCCTTGGAAACTGAAAAAGTGTAAACACTGCCTTTACTTTGTTTTGATTTTCTTTACAACTTGAAAGCATGTTTCGGATGTTAACCTTTGGATTTGTAAGCATGTTTTGTTTGTTCTTGTATTCAATAGATTCAGAATTTTATAAAACGTATTGATGTTTCGTTAATGATTTTCTGGCGATCCGATCTCGTGAGTTTTAATGATTGAAAGTTTGCGTTTATGTTTAAATAAAATAGTTAGAATGCATGCTAACTATTGCCATGATTCGTGCTAAGCTTCTTCAAGTAAGTATGTTTCTTTAAGTGGTGAAAACTATGTAATAATAGTTGAAAACGTAAACTACAGTAAATGCATATCACGACTTCTCGGGTGTGCCTTGCTGTTCAATCTCAATTCTTTATTTCTTAATGATTTGTGTTTATTGTGGACAAGTACTCTTCAGTATTGAATGTAGCAATTTACATGAAATAATCAAAGTTCTAGACTTCTCTGTGCTTAGGTGATAAAGTAAGTAGAATTAAAGGAATTCATGTCCTTTTCAGGCTTGTGTTCCGAGATTGTTTCTGTCACGCCCCGACTCATAAATTTTATCTTAATTACTAGCATTGTGGTAATAAGAATTTTACCGTCTTCGTCATTGAATTTGTAGTCCTAAAGTCCCTAGAGGTGTGTTGAGGGACGAATATTTCGAAAGAATTATTTGAAGGAAGAAAATGTGACGACGGTAAAAATGGTAAATTTTAGCTAGTAAAAGGTAATTTTTATTGGGGTATTATTTTTGGGGGTGTTGAATTTTTGGTTTGGGTGTTGTTAAGTTGGACCGGATGGGCTATGGCCCAAACCAGTTTTTCTTTTCCTCTCTCTCTCTTCTCTCCCGTTTTTCTCCCGCACCCGAGTTCCTCCTCCCTGCCAATTTTCCGACCGCCCGACCGCCGCCGTCCGGCCGCGCCAGACTGGCGCACCGGTCCCAAACGATCGGTCTCCAACCCAGCTACATTTCTAGACCGGTGGCAGCCTCCCTAGCGCCGCCGTGAAGGAGGAATCGACGCCGAAAGCCCCGACTGCCGGAAACTTCTTTTCGCCGGAACTCCTTCCTCCGGCCGCCATATCCGGCGAGCCTTGGCTCAAAAGGAAGCCCTCCTCCCGTGCTTCAATCCCTCCAAAGGGCTCCTTCCATCTCGAGCTAGGTAAGGAGAAATCGGTATTTGAAATTCTAGGGCTTATTGTGTGTTTGTGTTCGATTGACATGGTTAGGCTTAGAATTTGAGTTTGTGGTAGTTAGGAATGTTGTAGAGGAGGTTGAGAGGAAGGTGCTGGTAAATTTTGGTAGCATTTGCAGGTCGTCGGAGTTGGTCGCCGGCCGCCGCTGCCGGCGGCGCCGGCGCCGGCGCCGAGAAAATGTTTTTGGTGGAGAAAATTATGAGGAGTTTAATGGAATGAGTTTTAGAATTTTTGGAGGAGTTTTGGATAGGTTTTGGAAATTGTTAAGTTTGGTATTTTTGGCGGATTAATAAGTTAAAATCTGGCCATTGGATTATTTTTGATGATTAGGACGTTGGAAGGTGATTTTGAGGATGTCAGTAATATGTGGATATTTATGGTGGGCAGTGAAGTTAAGATTTAGGACGATAGGTATGGTTGAGCGCGGGGAGCTCATATTTAATTATGCCTATTTTCTTTGAACGTTGGGATTTTATTTAAGGAATTATTTATGGATTGGAACAGGACACGAGGAGGCTCGAGCAGAGGAGACCTCCGGCCGACGTCAGGCTTAGGCCTAAGTTGTGAGTGGACTTTGTTTTTAAATAATGTTTTATTGTTGAATATTCTCCTTTGTTGAAATTTATCCTGAGTTGAGGATTTCAGTGATTTTACTCACTTTATATAACGTTTATGAATATAGTATGTATATGAGAGAATGCTAGCTAGCCATACGTGCTCCCCTCATAATGAGGAAAAATGCCATTATGAGGTGACGTGAGTGTTAGACGCCAGCGTCTAGCCCTGTACGACTTTCTACTTTCCGAGTTCATTCTATGTTTTTAGATTCATTCATAGAATTCGTACATGGAGTATACACGTATAAATACCACCTGGTCCCACCCCCATACTGAGGATAAATGCCACTATGGGGTGACGTGCGCGTTAGACGCGAGCGTCCTAGCCTGGTATGACTATCTACCTTCAAGCTTATTCATAGATAGCATACATGGAGTAGACGAGTGTGATTACATACTGATATAATTATATATTTTAGCCTGAGACGCTGTATTTGTTTAAGATTTGGAGACTAGCCAGAACTAGTCGTGTCCTTGAAAGTGTTTCTTGGGGAAATATTTATTGTTGTCCAGATTATTTTGTTCACTCACCCTGACGTGATTAAATATTTTCCCCTGGGCTTTTCCTTTGTTTTAATCGCCCAGTGGGGTGACGTGCGCGTTAGACGCGAGCGTCCTAGCCTGGTATGACTATCTACCTTCAAGCTTATTCATAGATAGCATACATGGAGTAGACGAGTGTGATTACATACTGATATAATTATATATTTTAGCCTGAGACGCTGTATTTGTTTAAGATTTGGAGACTAGCCAGAACTAGTCGTGTCCTTGAAAGTGTTTCTTGGGGAAATATTTATTGTTGTCCAGATTATTTTGTTCACTCACCCTGACGTGATTAAATATTTTCCCCTGGGCTTTTCCTTTGTTTTAATCGCCCAGTGGGGTGACGTGCGCGTTAGACGCGAGCGTCCTAGCCTGGTATGACTATCTACCTTCAAGCTTATTCATAGATAGCATACATGGAGTAGACGAGTGTGATTACATACTGATATAATTATATATTTTAGCCTGAGACGCTGTATTTGTTTAAGATTTGGAGACTAGCCAGAACTAGTCGTGTCCTTGAAAGTGTTTCTTGGGGAAATATTTATTGTTGTCCAGATTATTTTGTTCACTCACCCTGACGTGATTAAATATTTTCCCCTGGGCTTTTCCTTTGTTTTAATCGCCCAGTGGGGTGACGTGCGCGTTAGACGCGAGCGTCCTAGCCTGGTATGACTATCTACCTTCAAGCTTATTCATAGATAGCATACATGGAGTAGACGAGTGTGATTACATACTGATATAATTATATATTTTAGCCTGAGACGCTGTATTTGTTTAAGATTTGGAGACTAGCCAGAACTAGTCGTGTCCTTGAAAGTGTTTCTTGGGGAAATATTTATTGTTGTCCAGATTATTTTGTTAACTCACCCTGACGTGATTAAATATTTTCCCCTGGGCTTTTCCTTTGTTTTAATCGCCCAGTCTGCAGAGTTCGGGTGGGGTCTAGGAGGAGGCGCCGAGGCATAGTTACCCACATTTCCACTACTGTTCGCCAGTAGGTCATTTGTTTAAATCCACTAGGATTTTTATCAGCTTCCGTTGTCTTTCCTGTAGCAGCTCTGAATATTTCGGAAAAATAATTGTGTATTATTTTATTCAGTTATTTGGATTAAAGTGAAGAATAATATTTTGGGTTAAGAGGGTGTTCTATATTTTTCCGGGTTAGGGTTGTCCATTTTCAAGGGAGGTTTGCTGAGTCCTTCGGTAAATTTTCCTTGGAGGTGGTCCCCGCAGGACTTACCTCGGGTTTCAGGGTGAAATTCGGGGTGGGTCTTGACAGTTTCTCTTGTTAAAAACTTGCATTATAATCAGATTGCTGGAATGAGATTCGGTAGAATTCGAGTTTGCCTCTGTTTGCGATGTTGAATGAATCGATCACTTGTATATATTTTATTTTCTGTTTTAGTAGGAACGTAGAACAAACATTCAAAAGAATCCCCTTTATCTATTGTACCATGTGTATATTTGTAACTAAATACTTGTAAATACTTTTAGTTACTGATTCTTTAGTGTAACCGTGACTGCATGAGCGCCCTTTAAGTCCCCGGATTGATCGAACCCTATTTACCAATACTACACTCTGATAACAAAATGGTTTTTAAATTACGCGCCAGGTTACGAGCACGTCAGCAATCAAGAAGAGCCTGTCGACCTTGGAAACCTTCGGTGTCCGGAAAAAGGGTTCGTTGCATTAAGGTTTTACCTTGTTGGAAAGCTGAATATTGTTCACGCAATGCCTTTTGAATCTTTCAGAAGTGCCATCCGATCCATGTGGAGTCTATCATTGCCGGTGGAGGTTTAGGCGAGAGGAGATCGCTACCTGTTTACCTTCTCCAATGAACAAGACGTTATTTGAGTCAAGAAGGGACCATCGGGGTTATCAGAGGGCGATGCTTCTTCTCAATGACTATGACGGCTTCTCGAATATAAGAGAAATCCGCTCGACTTCGTATGGATCTGGGTCAAGATCCAAGATCTTCAAGCGGCGCTCACAACTGTAGCCACTGCGCGCCTTGTCGGAGAAACCATTGGATCAGTTCTTCAGGTTAACAACCATGACATCAATCACGGTCAGGTTCGAGTTCGACTCACTCTCTCTCTCTTAATGAACTTGTTAGACTTGATAGGATAATTAGGGCATGTGGATGTGTTTACTGTGAAATTCAGATATAACAGGCTCTTAGGTCGCTACTGCATTTGCGTGAAATTCATATATAACAGGCTCTTAGGTCGCTGCCGCATTTGCG
Organism: Fragaria iinumae; assembly: GCA_009720345.1. NCBI lineage: Eukaryota > Viridiplantae > Streptophyta > Magnoliopsida > Rosales > Rosaceae > Fragaria > Fragaria iinumae. The sequence continues at coordinate 27,415,916 of CM019121.1, forward strand.
TTATGATCAACCATGGAGGCCTCCGATGCCCCCGTGAACAAGAACTGCCTCAACTTTCCTCTCTATCTCTAAGCCTACCTTTCCGGTTGCACCCAAAGTAAAGCGATCCATCTTAATCCGTGAGATTCCGGCCTTCCAGTCACCAGCTAAGATCACTGTTGTTGGTAAAGCAAGAGAGGAAGAGGACCATCTAGATGACAAGCGCCCTAAACATGCTTTGGTAATATATGGTTCCGATTCCATATATTAAACCCTAGCCTAATGAGTTAGAGTTCTCTATTGCCCCTGATGGAAACTTAGGCATTGCTCATACAGGGAAGTCTCCTAAGACACAAGGTCGCCTTCGTTGTAGCAGAAACAAGAAGAAGCAGCAGGGGAGAAGCTTCAAACTGGATGGCGTTAAGCTCAGTGGTTAGGGAGCAAGAGGTCAAGTCTGAACTGGTGGAAGGCTGAGTTCCTAGTCTCACTAGGAAAGATCCCTATCAAACCCTAGAATTAATCTTTCTCTCTATATATGGTAAAAGGTACACATGAGGTCCTAGGCCTTAATTGTTGATAGTTTGTATTAATTTTAGAGTGGAGCAGGTTTTTGCTTTTTAGTTTTCATATTCGCTTTTTTTTTTTTATGATGTTTTGCTTTTTAGTTTTCATATTTGCTTTTTTGTATGAAGTTTTGTAGTTGTTCTTTCAATTCGTAGTTGTACTTTGGATTAAGTTTTGCTTTGTGTTTGAGCAGTTTCTTGATTGCTCATGCATTGACCGTTTTTGGTTGTTATTGTCTCTAAGCCAAATGGAGTAATTCCAATTCATTCAAAAAAAAAATATTCATGTATCATCCAAAGTGCATTTCAAAGTCATACATCATTAAATGCAATTTATATGTGTATTGTAAAAGAGTAATTTTGGATAGAAGATGTGATTTTTGATGATTTCTCTACTCATTTTTTTTAACTATCAATTATATATATTAAGAAAGAACCACTAAGGCTGAATAAAGGGAAATGGGGTGGGTTCCCTGGGTAGGGTAGACGGGGACTCGTTTCCTACATCATCTACGTTCAAGGAACTAATATTGCCTAATCTTTTATTATTATTTTTAAATAATAAATGATTAGACGATATTAGCCTCTCGGAGACAAACAATGTAAGGAACAAGTCCCACCCTCAATCTCAAAGAAGAAGGGTCTGCCACACTCTGGGAGCCCACCGCCCGTCCCCTTATTTTTATTTTATTAATATAATAAAAAAGAAAAGAAAATTACATCCAGAACAGAGGGGGGGGGGACATATACCTTACCCCTAAATCGAAAGAAAATGTTAAAAAAACACCAACCCATAAAGGAAAAGTTAAGCATATCGTAAATAAGGAGATCTCAGATCATCTATACGAAGGTAAGGAGATAGATCAGATGGAGGAGAAGCATGCCATACCAGGGAAGGAGAGAGAAGACCAATGTTTGCCTAATCTTTTATTTGCTTAAAGGAAAAAAACACTAAGGCTGAATACAGTCTCTCCCAAGGAGGTCTAGGATACATTCAGGAGCTTGGTTGAACCAAAGCTCATTTTGGCTAGCTTCATAACATATTGTAGCAAGCCTATGCGCCACTGTATTACACAACCTTGATGCATGAACTATCATGACATTATTTAATTAACACAACAAGTATGTTTCTGATATCATCCGCAATGCTAGCTTCAACATTATTTAGCATTTGAGAATTTGCAATGTCTGCTACTGCCTCCAAACAATCAGATTCTACAATTACATTTGCAGCTTGCATATTTTGTATTAAATGCAGTCCCACTTTGATAGGTTGCAGTTGAGATTGCTTAGTAGAGGCTACCAAAGAAAACTGATTAGGAAATGCAGCTTGAAACTTATGGCTCCGGCAGAACAGTATCCTAATTAAGGCAATGCCTAGCCTACTGCCCGACCATTGTCCATTCCATTCTAGAGTATAAAGATGGTGGATCTCCCTTTGGATCAAATAAGTGATAATTCATAACAATTATGGAGGAGATATATGCTAAGTTGCTAACAACCCCACTGGGTTTCTATTCAAATACCCCACTTGGTTGGGAATCTCATGCTATGAGGAATTGTATTGCATAATTAGATTAGCGTTCAACATCATCATGAGTTTGTAGATAATATAATCTCTTGAAAAGCATAAAGTTATTCATTTGATATTCCGTTATTATATATTGAATCTTTTGTTTTGTTTAAATTCCGTGGCACTTTAACTACATACAAAACTTGATAAAAACCTAGACATCTCTCCATGCTTAATTTTCGTCGAGTTTGGAGAAAGCTTACAAGTCTCCAGTAGAACAATATGATTTTTGTTTTTTTGTTTTTGGGGTCTGAAGTAGAAGTATATAGAGGTCCAACTTGTTTATGCTCGATATATATGCATGAAAATACTTGACACGATGATATCGTTAGTGCTAAGAAAGAATGAATAATCTAGTGTAAAGACAAGAAAATAATCAGTGCCCGCTTCCTCAAGTTTAAATATGATATCTCGTATTTATATATGGTCGCACATAGATTTCCAGTCATTTCCACATAGATTTCTTTTACTCTAGATTGCTTTTAATATTTGAAGTTTGCATGAACAGGTACCTGCTCATGTTTGAAGTTTGAACTTCTAAAAATTGGCAACTCTTTTATTAGGAATTTCACAAGGTACTCCCTTACCGTGTCGGATTCACTGACTTGTAGAGTTGTAGTTAGGGAGTAAAGGTGTGTGTGCTCAACCATATATTGCCCTAATTAAAAGGTGTTTATCAAAATTTTGGAAGTTATAGGTGAAGTTCAAGTCCCCTTCTTGTTATTCTAAGAATGTAACTTTATCCTAGGTCTTTCAATAATATGAAGTCCATGCTCTCAGGTTGTGTGACTAGTTCGCCGACCAAAGTTTTTTTGGCTCTCACTTACAAGGAAAACGAATTATACTAGTCTAATAATTAGCATCCACCTGATATATGTCTAATTTCTGTTACCATGCATGCCACCTCTCACAATTAGCATGAATGAATTTCTTTACAAATAATAATATACAAAATCATATACTTCTCAGTCTGCAAAAAGAAAAAGGAAAGGACTAAAAGAAGTAAATAGCTAGCTATATACAGTACTAGCATCACACAAACGATCGCGAGTAGGCTTGTCTAGTATCACCGTAATCTTCTTCTCCACCGCCGGACGTTCACAGGGACATGCAATTGCTATGAACTTTGGAACTTGATCTCCAGGCATCAATACCGGCAAGCTCTGCAAGTGATCTTGATTTTCCATCTATATATACACAACAAAAAATCAATTAATCCACCAGTAATGTTTCTTATAACTTGTTTAATTGGCTATCAACTTTTCATATAAACTGCAGGAACAATCAAAACAGTAGAGAGAATCGAATAAAAACTAAATTAGATTAGTTACCGTTTTCGGACGTGCAGGTTTCTGATCTGACTCGGCTTCTAGGTCGTGTTCTTGATCTAGAGAGGATACGAAGAGAGATCGAAGTCTGTCCCAGTAGATACAGCACAAGAAGAAGGCACAGATGCTCAATAGCATGAGAAGAACAAGAGCCAATCCCAGAGGAAAAGCTAAAGAAGGCCGAGTAGATATTTCATCGTTCTCCATTCTCCTCTCCATTATTTCTGATCATCGATCTCTCTGATTAGTTATGTATGACAAGAGAAAGAGAAAGAGAAACACTAAGTTAGCTAGAACTTGTAATGTAAGTGGTGTGCTTATGATGATATATAGAAGCTAGCTGATGGAGATTGAGATAGAGATAGTGGGTGGGTTTGGTGCGAGTGGAGTAGTGCTCGTACGCTTTACCAGTACTCTTTCTTTAATAATGTAATTCAGGTACGTACGGAATTAACCGATGACTCCGTAGCTTTTCTCTGGAGCTTCTTGTGGGAGAAGAATCAATAGAGAATGTCAAGGCCCACGTTTTTGAAAAAGCATGTAATAATCTTATCAGTGATTAAAGAAAGAACTGATGAGAAAAAAGCTTTAATTTCTTCTTTCTTTTGGCCACTAATTGGGGGAATTAACAAAGTATTAGTTGTTGAATGAAACAGAGAATGCACGATGGTGTTGAACCAAATAAGTAAAGTAATCTAGTATTATCATGATTAGGATCTGTTTTGCGAGACAGTGAGAGCTAGGATGAATATCTATGCATGAGTTGGTTTTTGTAATCAATTGTATATACTTGGCATTAGCTAAGAAGTAAAAAGAAGAAAAAACAAGATGAATTTAGGAAATGTTACAAAGGCAGATCCATTCAAAATCTAACATAACCAAAAGAAAACAAGCTGGCAAACGACATAAGGAGAACTAGATTCTTCAGATTGCTAATTAGTATTCATCGAATTTTTGTGGTTGTTAACGTGTTCATTAACGAGTAATGTTGATATATAACAGATAATTAACGACTAATGACTAATCTTGTAATAAGGAATTACTATTGCTACATATATTATGCTCGAACATTGCTGAAGCAGTAGAAATTGCATTTGGGTTAAGTGGTGATCGAAGAGGTACACCCTGAGTTCAAATATCATGTCGGATGCATTTTCCAAAGAATATATAGGTACGTGGTACTAATGTACTATATACATTTGTTTGTTGATTAGCTGGTGAAGATGATTGATCATTCTCAATACAAACTTTCGTGAGGTTCAGGCAACTTCGTCCCTGAAATGTGTAGTTCGAAAGCGAAAGCCTCTTCACTCATAAACACTGTGAAAGAAATAGCTTGCTTGCTATACGCCTATCCTAAAAGACGGATTTGATTCAAAATAACATGGCGTTGTGCATGAATAGAACTTACAATTAAGCTCATTTCTCTTTCGAACAAGCTCATTTCAAAATGAGGACTTCCGTTCTTCTTTGTTGTTTCTGAACTGATGATACTGAAAGATGACATCGGGACCCTTTTAACTATGCCAAGCTAAATGAGAAGCTGCACATAGCCATGGACAAGATGTAGTGCGACACATATTGGGGTTATGATATAAAGATGGATTGGACGTCTACTTCGCTACATTTAAGCATATCTTGAAGGATTGCAAATGTTAGGTTCTTGTCACTCTCAACTTCCATTTCCTCATCAGCTACAAACGAGGTTATAACATAAACATCCTCCCGAATAAGTTTAACAGGAGAGGCCAAACAGTTGAGATCCACTCACCAATTTGATCTTTGAAGAAAGAAGAAAGAGTTGTATTGGACATCCATTCACGTAGAAACCATGTATAGTTAATTTGATACGTGTGTTTCTTTGTCGATTCAGAAAAGAAAAAAGAGTTTGGAGTAGGAAGATAATTCCCTTCCACTTTCTTTCTCTTCCATGATGTTTAGTGTTGGCCACTTTTAGCAGACATGTTAATGTTGAAATGAGAAAACCGTTAGCATTTTAGCTTTAAGTTGTGTATTAACCTGGCAGTTTAACCTGCAACCCGATAACCGCCCGCTAATAATCCGCCCATTTCCGCCCATTTCCGCCCCATTATAGTTTTACACTAACGGGTTGACAACCCGTTAAGAATCCACTAACTAACGGGCGGAAACGGGTTACCCAACGGAACCTGCCCAACCCGCTAAGGAAAAAAGAAAGACAAAAGCAAAACTGATGTAAACGGTTTACAATATACCTAATGAAACAAAGCAGTTAGCAGTCTCTCTCTCTATTCAGATCGAAACAGTCTCCCACTCTCCCTCAAACCAGTCTCTCTCAGTCTTTCCCTCTTTAGATCGAAGCAGCCTCCCTCGAACCAGTCTCTCTCAAACCAGTCTCTCTCGGTCTCTCCCTCTTCATAAACAAACCGCGCTAGTCTCTCTCCCTCTTCAGATCAAAATTCAGGTTGGTTTTTGTTTCCTTACTCTTCTAGATTTATTGATGAAGAAAGATTGGATATAAAAAAGAAAGAGTTTGATGTTCTTTCTTGGTGGAAAATAGAACAATTACGCTATCCAGTACTTGGTCACTTGGCTTGTGACGTGCTTACAATTCATATTTCTACGGTAGCATCCGAGTCTGCATTCAGTATTGCTGGTAGAGTATTGGACCAAAATCGAAGCTCACTATTACCTGAAACCGTTCAAGCATTGTTATGTTGTCGTGATTGGTTATTCGATAAGAAAGGTAAATTCTCTATCACTTAATCACTGTATTAATTTCATATCTTTTCATCTTGTGAGTTTCATTTAATTTTAAATTGACTAAATTTTTTAATATATATTTCAGATCAACATCACACTAATTGGGAGCAACTTAATGAAAACGTACTAGACTTGACATTGGACGGATAAAGCAGATCATAACAAAAGAGAAACAAGGTGGGAGTACTACTTGGTGTTAATAGGAGTACTAGGTGTTTAGCACAAGGTGAGAGTGTAGAAGAGAGTACCTAATTGTAGTAGTAGTAGTAGCTGCTGACTTGTGTTTGTAGTAGCTGATTAGTTGACATGTGTTGTTTGTGTTGAGAGAAACCAAATTTGAATAAATGCATGAAACTCTGCTGCATCTTTTTTGTATATGAATATCAGGTCTTATAAACTCTGCTACATCTTTTTTTTATATGTAATGTCATTTGTATGCAGCAAATATATACGGGTTATTCGATATCAATTTTACAATTACATATTAATGTTATAAACTTATAATTGCATAGAAGAGAAGTAATATTGTTGAAACTGCATTTCCAACGGGTAAAAATAAAAAGGAATATTAGAAGAGAAGAAAAAAAAATATAGGTATTTGATTTGATTAGAAAAAGAAAGATTAAAAAAAAAAAAAAAAGGAAAAAAACGCCAGCGGGTCTTAGCGGGTTCCAACGGGTAACCCGTGAACCCAACAGGTTCAACCCGTTATAACCCGTTAGCTTAACGGGTTGTAGCGGGTTGAACCCGTTGAACTCGCTAACCCGCCACAGCCCGCCTGCTAACCGCTGAACCCGCCCATTTGTCAGGTTGATATTGAATGACTTTATTTTAGGAAATGATGGTGAGACCTGAACTTTAGACACAAAAAATTAACGTCTAGCTAGCTAAGAGGATGATGTACAGTTTTCTGAATTTGTTTTACAATTTATTATACTCGTCCTTCTGAAATATTAATAATACTAGCTAATTGCTAAATTGTATGAACAAACAACACATCCTAGCCTATAAAAATAGTCATGCTTTATCACCCTAGAAATGATTATACATGTTGTTCACAAACATACATATACAAAACATCATACAGCAGTACGCATTACGCAATATAAAACATCAAGTAATCCAAAGAATAATAGATAAATGATAATTAACCTTCTTCAATCTACTAGCTAGCAATGAACTATATGTTATGCTTTAAGGTGCTAGGTTCCTTGAGGCCACTTTCGCCCAGCGATACTTATAGTCTCCTTTAGCCCGTAATTAATTATCTGGGCTTTCTATATTTGGGTTATCCATGCACTGCCTGTTAAGAAACGTTTAGGGTTTTTTTTTACACTAAGAAACGTTTAGGGTTGAAATTTGAAAATATATATGGAACTGCATGCAGCTAAGTGAATAAGCATTTTCAGGTAAAAGTTAATTCGTAGATTGCATAGTCAGTTAGCATACAGACGATTTTCCGAAGCATTAACTCCATAACCGTTTCCATCTTTTCACTTTGCTGGTACATATTTCCTGTTCAGCAGATCCAAGATCTGATACTGCAATTTCAATACCTCTTGATTTCATTCCCTTTGCCAATGTCAATAGATCCCCCAGTTCTTAAGTGACTTGATCCGTCAGTAAGATGTTTTGCATCCTTGATTCCTAGTTGCATCTTCCACATATGACAATGACAATGCTGCAGAAGGCCGAATCACACTGGGTAGTTGAGATGGATTACATATATACCAAAATATTGGCCCAGGTACGGAGCCAGGATTACAAAAAAGTTTGGGCTAAGTTTTTTTTTTAGGCTGAGTTATCATTTGAATAAAAGCTCCGAAATATATGAATAATATACAAAATTTTGTACAAGAAATCTAAAAAAAAGCAACTAATTAGAACAAGAGTATATCATGAATAGTAAAAATGTGACTGCTTTATCGATAAATATGAAAATTTTGATCGTTTAGGATTGGATTGATGCCATAAAATAGAAAAGAAAAAGAAAAAAAACGATGAAATTAACTAGTTAGACTAATAATAAAAAGAAGCATATGTGGATATTATTTGTTTTTCATTATTCTATGCTTTTCATTTTAGAATACATTATCCTTTAGCTTATTAATTAGAGGTTGACGGTTATGACCTTTTTGGCCAAACCATGGGGACTTTTGACAATTTGACCGGGGTGAACAACTCTCGTTACCTATAGGCTGAAGCCTGAAGATTAAACACATATTTGATTAAAAAAAGTAGAAAAAACTCTTTGGGCTACAGCCCAGATACCAATACACTATCTTCCGTCTTTGCAGCTCTTTTGACTGCATGCAATTACATGTCATTCTAATACGTTTAACGCTCGGCTTGATCGCGAAGAATATAGAATTAACCTAGATCAACGCTGCCAAGCTGTATATATGTTAGTTTGTTTAAGGATCGAGTATATTTTTCTTTTCCGTTAGTCATATATTTGCCTTTTTGTTGAGGGAATAAGAGAAAGTCATTGCCTGCATGACTCGCCAAAGAGTGAGAGAGTTGCAGATCGAAGCTGTCTTGGTCGTGATGGTTGATTACGTGCATTTATATACACGTAAGTATTACTTACACGATAACCATTAGCTAGCTTAATTGTAGCTAAGCTTGCTTGGGTCTCTATTATTTTGCACTCTAGACCTCTAATTTAGATATTGTGGCCTTAACCAGCGTAGTGCCTATATTAGAGAGTTGATTGTGGTCTTAACCGGCATAATCAATACACCAAAAGGATAATTGGTCTAGTAGCCTTAACCAGTATTAAATATGAGACTTGACAAACTAGGCTATGTAGAGCGTTTGTGAAATTGGTATTTGTTTCTGCATAAACCCGTAGGCTATGTAGAGCACGATAGACATGAACATACTCACAAGGACATAACATTTATAGTGGTTCACCATGCTATCGGAGGGCATGACTACGTCCACTTGAATATTTTATCATGAGGCCTCAATGCCTTTGGTGTTACAAGAATGGGATGGGAGAGATTCTTTCTACATATGGGAAGCCTTCATTTTATAGCTAAGGAAGGTTCCCTCACATATCATATTTCCAATGTGGGACTAATTACACATATCTCTTATCATGGTGCCTTCTTATGGAGCTTGGAGGGAACTTCCCTATGTGGTATCAGTGATCCTTCACCATGGCGAGGTAGCCCAGATGTCGGTCTACCGGATGTATGTCAGAGGTGGGGCCCGCCATGGCCGGAGTACGGTCTACGAGGTCGTTGCTTATGCTTGGCGGTATAAGATATACATCGTATCTACAAGTCTCCCAAGTTCCCGAATAAGAGGACCGATTACTTGGGAAGTTGTCAATAATAATGCCAAGTGTGAGTGACGTCCGCGTGACGTCATACCCACTAGTCCCCCAACTTCTCGAGTAAGAAAGGACTCATCTCGGGTACCGCATTTCTCATACGTGAAATAGTTGTTGGGGTCGGGAGTGATAAGGCTTGCCAAGTCCCCCTAAGTGTTGCTCGAGTGTTAATTACTTCCATTTTTGGTACACAAGCGATTCCTTTGCAATTGATACTCGAGTGTTACCGATGAATATGGTACTCGGATCTCATTACTCTTTGTTACTTGGGTCTTACTCGTTCAATATGGTTCTCGGGTCTTATCTGTTGGTCTTACTCCTTTTTATACATGGGTGTTATTCGGGTGTTGCCTTTACTCTTGCTACCCATTAAATCTTACTCTCGATCGATGTTATCTTTCCTTCTAACGTGGGATCTTATTCCGGGTCTTACTTTTTCTTGATATACATCGTAATCTTTAAGTCCGCCAATAAGACAAAAAAATGTGCCTCCCCACCCTCGACCTCAAAAATTCTTCTGCGAGGCGAGGTGTTTTCATGCTTCCGATGGCAAGGTACCGTTGGTTCCCCTTCTACGGCCATCCGGTGGTAGTCCCCCAAGTTCGGACTCATGACGTGATTTGATCGGGTTTTACGTTTTTTCATGGTCGAAGGTAGCGAGCCTTTCCATATCATGTGTTTCTGCTCGAGCGCAGGGTATGATTCCCGCGTGGGTTATCAGGCCACTATTCAATGATATGAACTGCCCAACCCCCCACAAACGGCGCCAATTGTTTATGCATAAACACGTAGGCTATGTAGAGCACGATGAGACATGAACATACACACAAGGACACAACGTTTATAGTGGTTCACAATGTTATCGGAGGGCATGGCTACGTCCACTTGAATCTATTATCATGAGGCCTCAATGCCTTTGGTGTTACAAGAATGGGATGGGAGAGATCCTTTCTACATATGGGAAGCCTTCTTTTTATAGCTAAGGAACGTTCCCTCACATATCATATTTCCAATGTGGGATTAATTACACATATCTCTTATCATGGTGTCTTTTTGTGGAGCTTGGAGGAACACCTTCCCGATGTGGTATCGATGATCCTTCATCATGGCGAGGTAGCCCGGATGTCGGTCTACCAGATGTATGTCAGAGGCGGGGACCTCCATGGCCGGAGCACGGTCTACGAGGTCGTTGCTTATGCTTGGCGGTATAAGATATACATCGTATCTACAGTATCAGTATTTGCAAGAGTGTTAGTGTGAATCGCCCGACACTCCTATGTCCCCATTGATTTGAAAAACCAAATTTACTTTCTAGTTTGTTAGATAGTTGTTTACTTTCATTGTAGTTTGCATTAATTTAGTTAATCTCATACTCATTTGTGTGCATATCCACCTTAGGGCTACAAGTTAGCGGTTTTGAATATGCTTAGTGCGAATTAGGCCGAGCATTTCGAAGGCTTGGTGCCTTGATTGTTTATAGTTTTCTTTGTCTTTATTTTATTTTTCTTGTGTGCCTTTTAGTACTCCTATAGCCGATTACCTCGGTTAGGTCCAACCTAATCCTCGTGGTACGATAACTAAGGTCTAAATATTTTCTCTTACTTGACACGATTCGTACACTTGCGAGTATATGAACCAAGTCAATGATTTGCCAATTGGGTTATGAACTCCTATAGTCCGATATTTACATTGAATGTTGTTGTCATTCGTTACAACAAAAGCCTAAGATTTCGTTGTAGCTTAAATCTAAGGTCGGTCGGTGGAAGGAGGGTGAGAATTGTTTTCTTCATTTGAAGATGGGGGTTGGGGATGAAAAGAGATGAGATTTTGCCCCTAATTCATAGCCCTTAATTCAATTTTGAATAAGGGCTACGAATTAAGAGTCGAGAGTGAGCAAAATTGGGTTAAGAGTTATTCATCTATCAAATTGAAATTAGGGAGTTGAGAAATGAGAGTTGAGATAGAAATTGCTGAGAGAGTGAGTTGAATGAGTGAGGTATCGGGGGAGTTGAGAAATCAGAGTTGGTTTTAAGTGTCAAAAAATATCGTGACTATTATACAAAAAAAAAAAACACGGCATCAGACACATTTTGGTTTTTGATCTTAAAGATACAGCCGTTTTCTATCGTCTTAAGAGGTCCATATTAATTGTTAAATTTCTCTTGTTCTGTCGTCTTATGAACACGTTAATTTTAATTGTCTGCGCGTTGCTTCATTTAAACAACAGATTTTTAAATGTCTATCGTAAAAATTTATCAGACGACAGTAAAAACGACTTCTGTCGTCTGATTCGTGTCATTTGATTGCAAAATTGGCGTATAAAACAACTCCTGCTTGCTATTCTAGTACTAACAAGAACATGGTTGTGATGTGGGAGGAGAAGAGAAGAGAAGAGAACTCAGTGAGTCAGAAGAAAAGAGCAAGATAAGAGAACTCTAAACAAAAGAGAAGAGAAGAGAAGAGAAGAGAAGAGAAGGGAAGAGATGAGAAGAGACAATATGTAGTTAAATATTCAAATTAATATAATTTTTTATTGATATTTTTTTAAAATTGAATTACATTCGGTCACTAAAGGATTTAATTGGAGGGTCTATTTGAGTTTGTGGGACCCATAATTGGTAAGACACCAAAAACTTGATGGTGAATTCCTTGATATTGTCACGCTAGCAATAGAAACAAAAACTGGTTTGGTGTCATGGACCATGGTTATGGGTTATGGAGGCCAATCATTGGTGTCCAACAGCCTAACACACACTATTAGTAATGGTATCTAATGTAAAGATTTAGGTGGCGTTTGTTACACCGGACTAACATGGATTGGACTAGCTTAGGTAAGAAAATAGTCCGAAACTCATGTTTAGAGGAACACGGGACTGAATTAAATGAGTATAGGTAGTCCACGCGTCCCGTTTTAGCCTTCTTACATAGTCACCCCAAAATTGGGCGGACTACATACCACATCCTTGTTTAACGATTTCGACTCTCTGCGCTTCCTCCTCTATGCTTCCTCTTTGCTTCCTCACTGCTCCTTCCTCACTGCTTCGACTCTCTCTGCTCTCTCTTCTACTGGATAGGTACGATATTCTCTCTATTTCTCTCTCGCTCTCTCTCTCTCTCTCTCTCTCTCTCACACACACACACACACACACATCTTGAAACCCTCTTTGGAAAAGATCGATTTGGAATGAGTAAAGATCGATTTCATAGAAAATTGGTTATGGGTTGTATGTATTTGATAGATTGATTAAGGATTCGGTGTGTAATGTGTTGAATCGATCAATTTCATGGTTAGGTATTCTTGTTCAATTTTTACAGAAGATCGATTTCATTGGTGAAACTGTTTATTGGTGATATGTATTTGATAGATGATCATATTGAGTCGGTGTTTGGATAGCTTGATCTGTTATAAACTGATTATGAATGGCTGAGTGTTCTTCTCTGCATCGTTTTTTTTTTATGCTGTTGTTCTTCTTCTTCATGGTTGTGTGTTCTTCTTCTTCAATTTTATGGGTTGTATGTATTTGATAGATTGATTATGAATGGTTGAACTTTATGTTGCTGTGAATATTAGATATGGATCGAAGCCAAATTTTCTTGGTCTTATTGTTGGAGTTGTGGCACCTAGAGACCATGTGTGCTTGTACTATGCTTGCGCTATTGATGTTTAAATTGAGAAGAAGACGTGCTGAAAGACATGCCCTGAATAATCGTTCATTCGTTAGACATCAAACTCGTTTGAGTTATCTAGATAGTATCATAGGTAATAGTGACATCAAGTGTGTAAACAAACTTAGAATGGATAGAAACTGTTTTGGCCTACTGTGTGAATTGTTGCGCACAAATGGTAGGATAAAAAATAATGGTTTAGTTTCTGTGGAGGAGAAAGTATGCATGTTTTTACATATACTTGTACATCATGTGAAAAATCGTACTATTAGAGGTAGGTTTTTTAGATCTGGAGAGACTGTTAGTAGGTACTTCAATTCTGTATTGCAAGGTGTTTTAAGTTTGCAAGGCAGTTTATTGAGGGTACCTGATCCAGTACTTGCTAATTGCACAGATCGTCGATGGAAGTGTTTTAAGGTTGGTTTATTGTAGGGGCTTAATTTTTTGTTTTTTTTTACCTTTACCTATGATTTGTGATTTTGCATTTAATAAATTTCATGAATTTTTCATTTTAATAGAATTGCTTGGGGGCACTAGATGAAACTTACATTAGAGTACCTGTGTCTGCAATGGACAAGCCTAAATATCGAACAAGAAAGGGTGAAGTTGCTACAAATGTGTTGGCTGTGTGTTCTCGTGATATGCAATTCATATTTGTTTTACCGGGTTGGGAGGGATCGGCATCTGACTCTAGAGTTCTTCATGATGCAGTCATTAGGCCTAATGGATTAGGAGTTCCTACCGGTAAGGCTAGAAATGTTTAGATTAAATTGAGATTGTTTCCTTGCCTATTTACACACACTGATAGAATTTTTATTTTGGCTATTAGGTTGTTATTACCTTGTAGATGGTGGTTACACAAATGGTGAGGCATTTCTTGCACTAGATAGAGGAACAAAGTATCACTTATCGGAATGTGATGGAAATATGTCTAGGGATCATATGGAATACTTTAACATGAAGCATTCCAAGGCAAGAAATGTCATAGAACGCTGTTTTGGATTGTTGAAAGGAAGGTGGGGAATATTAAGGAGTCCATCATTTTATCCAATAAAGACACAATGCCGTATAATTACGGCTTGTTGTCTTTTACATAATTTGTTTAGGAGAGAGATGTTTGTTGATCCAATGGAGCATGAAGTATTGCCTTTAGAACCAGAAAATAGGGAAGACGTTAATGTGGTAGGCACCGTTGAACCGTCTGATCAATGGACTGCTTGGAGGAATGATATAGCTTTACAAATGTATAATGAGTGGAGGGGAAGAAGGATTGCAAGGGAAGCAAGAGCTACTGAAGTTGAAGAAATTACTTCAAGGGATAGAAGAGCTGCGAGGGCTGCAAGAGATGCAAGATATGCCAGGGAAGCAAGGGATACAAGATCTTGAAGGCTTTAGATGGTAGTTTGAGCTGTGTAATGCGTTGATTAGGATATCGTTTATGTGGCTTTGTAAGGACAATTTATGGTTTATGTCTTAGATTGTTGTTTCTATCACAAGAACATTTCACAAGAGCTGTTGTACTTGCTTGTTATGTACTTTGCTTATGTCATTTTACAAGAACATTTTACTTTGTTGTTATGTACTTTGCTTATGTCATTTTACAAGAACATTTTAATTTGTTGTTGTGTACTTGTAGTTTTACAGGAACGTTTTGGCCTACTGTTGTTTATGTTTAATGTTGTACAGGAAGATTTTACTTTGTAGTTTTATTACTACTATGTACTTGGTTAATTGCTATGAGCAAGTTGTTGTTGTGTACTTGTTGTAGTTTTGTTTGCTGTAGTGTACTTGCTGCATTGTAGTTTTATTTCAGGGTCTGTTTATTGCTACTGTGTACTTGGTTAATTGTTGTGAGCAAGTTGTTGTTGTGTATTGCATTGTAGTTTTGTTTGCTGCAGTGTACTGTGTTCTTATTCTTTGTTTTGCAGAAAATGGAAGGTGGTGATGATAATTCAGAACAAGGGAGGCAAAGGCGTAAATGGACCAATTTTGAAGAAGAATCATTGTTGAATGCAATTGACAGTGTTCTTGCTAGTGAACAGCACTGTGACACAGGAAGTTTCAAATCTGGTACGTTACTGAAAATAGAGCATGCTTTGAATGAGTTATGTCCTAATTCCAATCTCAAGGCCAATCCGCATATTGAGTCAAAATTAAAGAAACTTAAGAAGGATTATAGCATCATCTATGACATGATAAACAAGAGTGGATTTGCGTGGAATGACATAAAGAAGTGTGTTGAAGTTGACAGTAATGAAGTATGGGACCAATATGTGCAGGTAATAATTTAAATATCTGTTTTGCAGTTAAATATTTCATTGCAAGTATTTCTTATCTTATCTTACTGGTTTCTTGTTTCTTTCTTATCTTACTGGTTTTTTTTTTCTTTTTTTGGGTTTCTTTTTTCTTTCTTATCTTACTGGTTTCATTGTAGTTTTCTTATCTTACTGGTTTCTTGTTTCTTTCTTATCTTACTGGTTTACCTTGTCCTTTCTTTCTATGTCATAGAACAACAAAAAGCCAAAAGCTGGAGAAACAAATCATATCCCATGTATGAGAGGCTAGCTAACATCTTCGGAACTGATCGTGCTAATGGAAATGCAGCTGAGGTTCCTGTTGAAATGATGGACGAGTAGAGCTATAATGAAGATGACATAGATATTGAGAATGACACGTCCTCAGGTCAGCCGACAATCTCAGGTCAATCAGAAAAAGAGAAAAAGAAATGATGAAGATAACATTGGATAGGTTGTTTGAAGAATCTGGAAAAAGAATGCAAATGGTGACTGATGTCATAGTGAAGGGTAATGAAGATCGATCTGATATTGCTAGTGAACTTAAGAAAATGGGACTTTCTGTTCTAGATCAAATTGAGGCATTGAAAATCATTTTGGAAAAGCCCTAAAATATCTCTGTATTCATGTCCTTAGATGATGATGTGTGAGGAAAGTGTATGTCTAAAACCTTCTTGCTGCTACTGCTAAGGGATCTACCTAGCTTCTTGGTTGATATGCTTCTTGGTTTATATGATTTTTGGGGGGTTTGCAGTCACTAGCTTCTTGGTTTATATGCTTTTTGGGTGATATGCAGTCACATGTCGGAGAAACCACTACAAAGCTAGATGAAGTCATTTTGTAATTGCTAGATTAACATTCACATTTTCATACTTTGTTGGGTTGTGGAATGCTAAATAAGAGTTCAAATTTCTTTGTTGTATTTATTGGTGAACTTGTCAATGTGTATAAACTATATTGTGACTGTTATTTTTATTGTAAACTTACTAATCTATGAACTTTATTCATGGTTTATGAAATGGACAAATCTACTTCAATGATCATTTAGTCCTGTGCAAGCCCCAAACCTGAGATTGGACTATTTTTATTGTTCTGCTCCTTGGTCCCAAGCAGTACCAAACATGAGACTAGCTTAATCACAGCATAAGCCAAGGTTAGATAGTGCAGGACTATTTTGCAAATTAGTCCTGCCTTAGACAGTCCTGTGTAACAAACATCACCTTATAGTAGTGATCACACACTGGCTGACCACGGATGATAGTTGAGATGAATTACAGATATACCAAAATATTGGCCCTTTGTTGCCTCTAATTTTATTTATTCAAATTTTAGTGTACTCCAATACCTCAATGCTTATAATAAATACCGATGATGAAAGCAAGAGAACTCGATCCGACTACTACATACCCAGTGCATTGAAGAAACTCATCCATTAACACCACCTAGCTAACACTATAAATTAACTAGTCGTATCACATAGAATGCATGTCTATCCGCCATGCATGGAAAATGAGTTTGGCTTCAGCATTGGTCAAAAGCATTTTGTGTGAGGAATATCGTATCACATGAACTTGTGTTTGTTAATTGCAGCTCTTTTGACTGCATGCAATTACATGTCTTTCTAAAACGTTTAACGCTGGGCTTGATCGCAAAGAATATAGAATTAACCTAGATCAACGCTGCCAAGCTGTATATATGTTAGTTTGTTTAAGGATCGAGTATATTTTTCTTTTCCGTTAGTCATATATTTGCCTTTTTGTTGAGGGAATCGAAGAGAAAGTCATTGCCTGCATGACTCGCCAAAGAGTGAGAGAGTTTCAGATCGAAGTCTTGGTCGTGATGGTTTGCCAATTGGGTTATGAACTCCTATAATCCTATATTTACATCGAATGTTGCTGTCATGCGTTACAACAACAGCCTAAGTTCACCTTAAGCTTGAATTTACTTGCAGTACCAAACATATATGCATGACTCATCAGATTCTTCAAGGAGTCGATCAGTATGCATGTTTTAGCAAGGAGTAGTCTAATTTGATGCAAGCACTTCCCATGTAATTGGGTTACCTAGCTAGCTCCTATACGTACTTTATTATTCTTTGTCGACAGCTAATATATACATTATTAATTAACTTTTCAAGAAGTCTATATATCATCAGAAGAATGATTTTCCACAAGTTGAACACTCAACTTCACCAGTTCATCAATTTTATGTCCACAAGTTTATTTAGTAAAATGAACAAGTTGGATTACATATATATTTGTATGATCTTAATTCTTCCATATATATGGCTAAGCACGCAATTAGTATAAAACTGGATCCTAAATCAACATTTGATCTTAATTAATAAGTTTCTTATATTTTCTTTTTCCACAAGGCTCCCACCTATAATTTGACTGAAGACCAGTTAGATCATAGCTAGCTTAAATGTAATAGACAGATTATGGTTGAATGAGATGAATCACAAAGAATGCGCGCAGGAAATATATGCCAGTTTCTGGTATTCTTTTCTGGTCTACTTTATCAAGCTCATCACTCCACCAGTTGTTAAATAACCGCAACGCGTATTGCAGTTCATTACTTTAGAGCCCAATTCATCAACATATATACATATTCAGATCCAGCTCAATCCTAGTTTGATGTAAATATTACGTCCAAAAGCTTTTGATTTATGCATAACATACATCAAGTGTCAGCTGCTACATATCTTAACCTAAACTTTGTATTATGATCCTTGCTAGGGTTCAGTGGTTGCTTACAGTAACTGCAAACCTAGCTCGCTCACTCTCTGTGTTTTTTTTTTCTTTTTCTGGGTAAACAGCTCAGAGCTCTTGAGACTTGATAGATGAGTATACGGAACTGTTAAAGTTAGATAACTAAGCAGTATGTGAAACTAATCCATTTTGTAATGACAGACTATATATTAAAGAATATTGGAAATATAGTGCTGCATGTACAGTTCGTATGATATAAATTAGAGGTTCTATATATGCTTCCTGGTGTTGTATTCAATCTTTGACAGAAGAAATTAGATTTCATTGTAGTGTGACTGCCCAGCAGAGAGCTTCTCAATTTGCAAAAATATGATCCTGGTGTTTGTTGGTCATGCCCAGAATGATTTCTGATGTGATGATCAACCAATTTACAAGTATATGGGTGGTCTCCAATTATGAGAATCTTAGCTCATGAACGAAAGACTATTCAAGATTACATTGAATAATTATGTTTCCAATAATGTGTTATGAAGGACCACAATCTAAACCATCTGGTTTTGGAATAAAGATTATGATAAGTACGTACATTCTTTTGTTGCTTAGGAATAGCTAATTCATATATATGAATAGCTAATGCATAATGAAAGGTTCCCAAGATATGTGAGCTATATAAACTATGTGGCATCTGGGTATAAACTATATCTTATATGCAGACGTTGAACACTAATTTGAGCAAGAAGAAGGAAGAGGTAGCTATATAGTGACCGGAATGATATCACGCAATGCGCATGTTAAGCTATAGACAAATAGAGATTTTAAGGTCAGCAGTAGAATGATTGATCTTAACCAACCCTTATATTATCCCACATTAATTTTATTTAATTCCTTTTCTCTGGGTTGATTTGTTGCTTCTGTAATACTATATATATACATATGCATTCTTAAAGAACTTGAATATGTTATTACAAATCTACAGAAGTTTTTAAACAAAATAGAAAACAAAGAGTACGAGCTCGACTGGATATTGAGTACAGAATATCCATGTCCTATATGTGATCCAGTAATGTACAGAAGGCTTTAGGGGAAATTGAGTTGGCAAACATTTTGACTGCCATTGTCAATCACTTGCCATAAACATGCAGTTGTTGCCTTGCCATAAACATGCAGTTGTTGCCTATACCTGTTACAACCTGTTAATAACATAAATAGTAATCAATTAAGGCCCAGGTGCATGTTAATTAAGTGCCAGTTTATAATATTAGTGTCTTATACTATCTCTTAATGTTAAGTGAAAAGTGTGTTTCTTCCATCTAGATACTATGTATGTACGCGACGTTATGTATACTAGCCTTTTACCGTGTATTTGAAAGACTCACGAAAATGACGCAAACATAAGCATTAGTGGCTCATTTTAGTTTATCAGCTTTGTTTTTTTAGAAGAAACCAACATGATGTAGGAATTTGAAGGTGTCTCTTCCAAAAGACTTTGCAGATTAGTTTAGATGGTGTGATTTAGAATTAATCGAAACGCACAAATTTTATGTAGTTAGTTGAATACAGAGATGATATATAGGTTATATATAGGAAAAATACCTTATACCCGATGAAAGGATCACTACCACAAAAATGGCATCAGAGAATGGCCAAAAACTGACGTATGACCTCCTCAACTGTCATTGTCTTTTTACGTGCCGTCTGATACATGTAGAAACGTCGTCTAATTTTTGTCAACAAATTTTCTTCAAAAATAATCAAAATCCCGTAGAAGTGAAAATAATACAAATATGGCTGACAACTTAACAGAGAACATCATCTGATTCATCAGCAAAATCTTAAACCCTAAAAGTCATGCATGGATTCTCCTAATGGAACTCTTTAAGGAAGTTTGGAGAAGAATATGAGATATTGTTGTCGATATGTCTGGTTTATTTTCCGTGAACTGGTAATGAGAGTATGTGTTTTAGACAGTTGGCCGGATAATTAGTTCCAAAACTGTCGGGACTACTTAAACTTCTCTTATCTTAGGACTCTCCTGAGCCGTCCATCGACAATTTCTTTGGCATCCAGTCATTCCAGTGCTTAATTGTGTTTGATTATAAGTGTGGCCAACTAATCAGTTGGACCAGGCAATTTGAAAACCTACGCAGCTGAGCATAGGTATATAGTAATGTTATAATGCATTTGAATAACATTCTCGATCAATTTGCTTTGTTTCCACAAGAGGGGGAGGTCTATTTAACTTAAACAATCATCTCCATTCCAATTGAGGTCAGTACTTCAACAACTAAATCTTTCCCACCCATATCTTTTATATAGTTACTTCAACTCAGCTGGATTCCTTAGGCTAACCTAAGCGCGCCGCATGTATGCTAATTACTCGAATTTCTTTACATTTGTTAGGGCTAGCTAACTGGGGTTGCGATTGGCTGTTGTTCAAGAATTTTCTGGATGTTGGAGCTGTCTATCACCTTATTAGGGGATGAAAAATGTTAAAAGGAAAACTCCAGACTATATATATGTGGAAGGATCATTGAAAAGTGTCAAAAGAATTTTTAATCTTCTGTATCATTACTGTAACTGTAGGGGATGTTTCAATAGTCAATATATACTAAACTAGACAAATTGTAACCCCATTTCAATAGAAAATAGAAATGCAGTGTGCTAAAATAATGCAACAAAACCTGACTCCATACGATTAATCTGTCAATTTTGGTGCTCTTTGGGAAATTATCAAGTGGCATGGTTTGGAAAGGGCCGGTAGTCATCGTTTTCATGCTATAGTTATCAGAGGATCACTGATAAGGAGCAACCTGACAAAAGAGAATTTCACACAACAACAACTCGATCATCAATTTGATTCAAAATTCTATAACTAATGACTAAGAAAGTAAGAAATTACGATGAATGAGTCACCCTAATTAACCCACTGTTAGTCTGATTATATGGCATGTATCAGTTGATCTGTTTTTTGAAAGTATAATTCTACGTTTATAGCACTGTAATTTCGTTCCATTTCTTGATCAAAATATACCCATATCTAAGAACAGATCAAGAAATTTAATTCCATTTCTTAATCAAAATATACCAATATGAACAAATTCAAAATGTGGACAATTTCCTTTTAATACTTTGATCAAGAACCAAGAGCTCGGCGGATATAAGACTAATAAGAGTGCATATGCTATGAAGTGGTAAACTGACAACATTTTTTCCTCCTGTAAAAGTTAACAAGTACCACTCAATGATTTCTTCTTTATTAACTGCAGCGCCAATAATTTTACTAGGTGACAAACAAGAACATGCCATGTACTTGTTGAAGTTCTGAACCTTGTGGTGGGACGTCGTAATTGAAAACTGGGTAACTCTTAAGTTATATAAATTTGAACTTAGTTAGCCAACAAAAACAAAACTGGAAAACAGCGTAAGTTATGAGCCAGGTTTCAGAGTTTCAGCTATGAGTAACCACAGTTTTTGAAACCAAAGATTACAGAAGCATAATACGGACAATTGGAAGGCTAATTAGAAGGATGATCCGTTATGGGTTTCTCTTAAACCGATCGACGATTCATCCATCGAATTTAGCATTATGCAGAAGAGTATGCAGAAAGTATCAAATATATATAGGATTAAGTGTAGACAGACACAGCTTTTGAAGATCGATACTTGTGTGAATCAGTGAGTCAGTAGTGAAACTGTGAAGCTGAATATATAATCGATGCCATGCAAATTATTAACTTGTTTTCTTGCCGAGAAAAGGACTCGTGAACGACTGACCGACCCTTTTTGGGTAAGTGCTTCTGGATCTCTCAAGTTACAGAACTTTTAAAGCATGCATTACTGACTTACTGTGTGTATCAACTTTTATTCAGAATTATGTAAGTGTAAAAGAAGGTCAAATCACATATTCGGTTCGGAATATCTGATATAAGTGTTAGGGGCTACTAGGTTTAAGTTTTAACTTTTAACCTACTTTCATTTCTAAATTAAATAAATACATCAATCAAAATAAAGACAATTAGGTTAATAACATCAACCCGAACCACCACGGGTATCATGACTCAAAACCACTAACCTCAAGTTTTTTCAAAATCTAATGATTTCGCCTAACACTCTCCACCGATTTTATTTTTTTTATTTTTTTTTTAAAGGCACTCTCGGCCTTTCTTTAGTTCATATAAGCATTTCGATTCCCTCCCATATACATAACAAATCCTAAATCAGCCATTGAGAACCACACATTTTTCCCAAAGGTCCATGTCCAATTGTTAATACATATAAATGTCTTGCAAGAAAACGATCACAAGCCCAGATCAGCAGCATATATAAAAGAGAAACCCTAGAATTTCACCCTGTTGAACCAACTTGTAAGTTTGCCGAAGTAATAATGGACTCAGTACTAGCTACTTTACATATATACCACACATACATATATAAAGAGGTCATACATATACAGACAAGGAAAAGAATCAGCTTCTGCTTCTAAAGGGCAAGAGCAAGAGTAGACCTACGTAGAAGCAAAAAGCTGAAAGGAATCACCATGCAGCCGTAGTTTACTGTAGCACTCCTGGGTCGGGCTCTCTCTGTCTCTCTGACCCTAGCTTTGAACGGTACCAAACAAGCCATAAGAGGACAAAACCTAGAGAGAGAGAATCAAAAGTGGTTTTGGGAGATGATTTCACCACCAGATTGGGGATACTGTGGGCTGTCGAGGTTGTATTGTATTCTGTGTGTGATGTGCATGGAGAGATGAAACCGCCTTACCGCCTTTGGAAAACCGCTCTGTGTCGGGGTGGTAGGGTGAAGCCGGCCGCGGTTTTCTCTCTCGCACACCACCACCACCCCTTGATCGCTATGCGCCTCTGTACCTCTCGTGGCCTCTCTCAGTCATGTCACTTAATTATGCTTTTGATTAATTTTAGATTAAGTTTAATTAAAACTAATTGTAATCTGTGTCTATACTCCTCTACTTGGTCTTAATTAATCGCTTTCAAATCTTCTCGAATATGTACTTTTCTTCGATGTTAATAACTTTGTTTTTATTTAACTTGTTCGTTGCATTCGCATCCAATTAGCGATTGTTAATGTCACACCAACTGATTCAATACGTACAATAAAAATAGATCTTCGATCTCCTATATTGCGTCAAAGTGAATACGATAGTTTCTTTTCTTTTCTTTCTTTGAAAAGCAGTGAATACCCCAGGTTGAAAGCCACAAGCTATGGTACTGGGATGTATATTCTATTTTTATTTTACATGTACTTGACTAAAAATTAAAATGTTATGAATCAAATTACAACATCGAGAACAAATTTACCAAATTTATTTACACTATTTACATGAAGTTAAACAAAATTACAATTATGAGAATAATCTGTTCAAAAAGTTGTAAAATGGTTGTACGTTTTGTAATTACAATTATTATAACAAGATTACAAACAATACGACTCAGTATTACCACTTTAACTACAAATATGTTGTTACATTTTTAAATGTAGGTATCACATACGGGTAGATACCATAGAATTTCTCAAGCTGTGAAAACCCTCGTTTTTTTTTTTTTTTTTTAGAAGGGAAAACCCTCGTTTTTTTTCTTTCTTTCTTTGAAATTCAGTGAATACCCTTGGCTCAGTTTTGTTTGCTTAACCATTGGCTAGCTAGCTAGCCAATTAACCTTGTTTTTCATTTCATCACTCTATAATTTGGACTTTTAAGCTGCTTAATTAGTACATCTAATTGAAAACCCCCATGCATATATGTGATAGACATTTCGTATCCAGAGCAAAGCTTCGCTTTGAAATTAAAGTGTGAAGGTCCTTTTTTGGCTCACTTTTAGGGCACGTATGAGTTATGACGTATCCACATCTCCGCCGTTTAGTTTTTAGAACCTAATGTATAAATTACTTATGTCAAGTTTCATCCAATTAGACGATCGTTTGAGCTTTCGCAATTAAACGATAGTTTTGTTTTTATATTGAGTTTTTAATTTTAGAGCGAAGCTGATGCGATAGATAAAATAAATATGAACGGCAAATACAATCATATATAGCTCAGGCGCCTCTACCCCGCAGAACAAGAGAGTTTAATTAGAAGATAATTGCTTCCAAAATTAGGGTTAGATCGAGCTGCGACTCACACTCTGGCATGGATGGTAGCTTGATACAACAGCTAGAGGATCGAAATAAGCATTTGTAGTGGTGAGAGACCAAACTGGTTTGCTGCTGATTCAACGCTAGATCTCTCACTTTCATCAGAAATTTTTTTAGGTCCAGACAACGTTGAAATACTTGCTAGCAGGTGCATTGCTTGTTATGTTGTAGCTAGAAATTTCTCCTTTCAACATGGTTACTGATCATTAATCTTCGATGTTTAGTTTTCGTGTATATCATTACTATATAAATTCGATCTCACATTTCTATTATTTTCCAGATGTTCCATCATCAACAGAGGAAACTTGAGAATCAAAAACCAAATGTCACCTCTCCTTTCTTCAACCATGGTCCTTTTTCAATGCAAACCGTGTATACCTTTGTACTCTTTACATAAACAAAACCTTCCCATATTATTTTCTTCGTTTCTCAATATAAAAGGAGCTGGTTGATCCAGTTAAATCATACTTAATCTTTAGCTTAAGAGTAAACCAGCTGCACAATTACTAGGTTAGTAGCTTAGCCAGACTCTTCCACGTGTTTAGAATTCTTCTTTTCAACAATTGTTTGTCATATTGTATGAGTAGGATAGCATGTGGCTTAGATTCTTAACCCTTTTGGGTTCATACAACTTGGTTAATTAAGAGAACAAAATGCTGAGATCAGATAGTCTTAGATTAACTTTTCCTAGTTAAACTTGATTAGTTTATCACACCCAAAATTTGTCTGTCATTGATAATTAGAAGAAAAAAAAAACCAAAGAAATTCTAGTTGCAGCTAGCTAGCTCACAATTCGATACAACTCACCCTTGGGTTCGACTAGATCCACCAATCCAATGGCTCTTATTGTCCACCTTAATTATCCTTTGTTCTTAGGCTAAGGTATGCAGGCCTAATCCTTGTTTAAGCTTAAAACCAGCAACAGAATTGTGGAATAAGTTAAATTCTTTCCAAACATACTCAGATGTATATATATTTATACAAGAACCTAGACAATAAAAATTGAAATTATAAACTAATCGGCTCCTGCATGGCTACTCTGCAAGAGTCTGCATTCCTACCCAGATGCAAACACTACTGAGAAAATAGCTAGCTACACATGGTATGGATCAACTGTTATATTCTATAGATGCCACGAAAATAATGCATCCTACTAAACAAAGTGAAATGAGAATGCTAGCCAATGAGCTAAGTCGCTAACCAAGATCGATCTTATTTGACAAGTCTGACATATTATTATGTTCTTCGACAACATACATGTGTTATGTATAGTGTTTCGATTAACATGGTCTAATACAAACATCTCTCTCGTTCCTTAAAAGTTTCCTTCTATTAGATAATCCTTAATTAGGCAATAGTGTACCTTAATACACATGTATTATGCATCTAAAAGGAAACTCTAACTTTTGAAATATATACCTACTAACGATCAAACTCATCAAAGAAAACAGAGAAGGATGGGATATAACTACCCCATGCAAATCGACTCTTGCTTTGCGGCCGTGTGTGCTTTGCATATACAAGGGACGTGGCACCATTGTTAGACCTAAAAACAAAGACACAATATGTGACAACAGCTGCGAAGTCAAACCCTGTACCACCATTTTGGATGGGGCTGTATGTCGCCACCCTCCAGTTTTCATTACTGTTCAGATTCCGAGCTTACCAACCAGGAAGAAATCGAGAAATAATTCCTAATACAAACAACGATGGATAAATATAAATAAAACCCTAATTTGTCTTGTTGGTAAATCAATAAAGTAGCTAGCTAGAGTGGTCGACAATTGTTGCAGAACCAGCAGCGACACTACCTTTGTTGTTTCTGTGGTAGGCCGGAGTTGATAGTATTAGGGCAATGGGAATTCCTCTACGTACATGCACAATATCATATCAATATGACAATATGTATATGCATTCCCTTATCAATACGTATTATATGATCGAGCATGAACAGCCACACCAAAATACAATGAAATTTGATGTAGGACGTATCCATTGTATATTTTATTTTTAGAATAGAAAAGAGGGAATTATGGATGAGGCCAAAATGGGTCTTTAGGTACGTAGACTAATCAGGAGTTCAGAGATGTCCTCGTCGTTTTTGTGGCACTGAATATGTAATTATGTATACATATATAATGGCTATAATTAACCAATTATATATTCGATTTTAGTGGTTAAAAATCGGATGTCGACTTTGATCATTGCTCGAGATATACTTGGATGAGGGAAAGATAGAATAGTTCTATTTCCAGGGTCGCCTATAGAACCTTCATGTATATAACCACTAGAGATAGTGCGGCGGTAGAATGACAGTTGGGAATCTAACGGTGTAGAGTTTGAAACCCCATGAGGTCTTAGTGATCAGCCAATGAAGAGGTCATGTGCCTATTCGCGTTCCCGTCCCATGACGATGTAGTGGAATAGTCCGGCATTGTTGGAATAACCTGCATGAGTGTGTGTTACCTAATCTAAATAAGGCTAACCCCTAATCAAAAAAAAAAAAACCTTCATGTACGTATATCATGTATACACTTATTTTATGATTAATTAAACTAACTATACAATTGAACTCGATTTATGACATGGATTACAACTTTACAACTCTGTTTTATATAATTACATACAATTAATAAACCAAGTTTTTTTTTTTTAGAATTATAATTAAATCAAGTTACCACGCACATCGACAATCATTTGTTGTTAAACCTGTACAAATGTCGTATACGAAATAATTACAACTAATAGAACTAAAATTACCTAAACAATAACTCTATTTACCAATGACAAATTTGTTGACAGATATGTAAGAAGAATGTATATGCATATACATTGAGGTACAGTAAAATTTTCCTCTAATTACATTGCATAATTTTTATAATTTGTTTCAGAATTTTTTAATTTATTACACCCACTAGGAGGTTTTTAGTTTTTTTCTGTTTTTCTTACAAACATTCTCGTTTCCTATTTCTAAAATGCTAAACTTTGAAACCCTAAATCTCATTTGAAATAAATTTCATGGTAGACTATTTGGTGTTGTTGCAAAATTTACTGAACGAACTTTGATGAGGATTTTGTGATCCATCATGCATGTTCACTTAGAGAAGCTAATATGAATCGAGGTCGACTAATAAACAAAAATAAGTCTTCTATTGGCCCTTAGGATACATGTGTAACTACACCAAAGAGGTTGTAAAGAAGACAATTTTTGGCTATGCATACCAATGATACCATCCCATGACTTGTGCAATCGATAAATTGAAGTTCATATAGCCGGAAGAGTTTCGACGTCATCATACCGGCTAAACTCCAATGGCGCCGCGACATGAGTATTAGCGTTTTTGTAATAAATGAAAATCGAATTTGAGCGACCCTTAATTATATACCGGCTAACTTCAAAAGCGCTGCGACATGAGTATCGGCGTTTTTGTAATCGGTGAGAATCGGATTTGAGCGACCACAAACCAAATTACCAACTTAGTTTATTAGACAAGAATTAGGTTGTTTCTTTAAGAGAAAATTAGATAAAAATTTAAAATAATAGACATCTTTTAAGATAAACCCATACAAAATTTTATTTTATTTTACACCCACTCCACATAAGCAAACATACCGTATAGAGCATATGTCTATAATTAATATTTTTCTTCATTTTTCGGTTTCTCTGATTTGCCCTTCAGACTGTAGAAAGCTAAATTTGGTATCTTTTTCAGCTTTAGCATCAATTTGAAACTTCTCAATTTTAGCATCAATTTGAAACTCAAATACTGAGCTAAAATTTAATTTGATTTAACTTTGACATAATCAATTACATTCTTTAATTTCTTACCTTGTTATTACTAACTTGAGTGTATATATATATGCTATATACAGAAGTATTCCATTTGTAACAGAATGATTCTTTTCATTCCTAAGCTTATAGTTGATGTCTCTCTACATAGTCGAAAATGTTTAATTGTAAGGTACACGTTTTTGTTCTTTGATTAATTTTCTTCTTTTTAGGTATATTATTATATCATTTCTTATCCTGATTGAGAAAACTTTTTACTCTCAACTACTTACATTTCTAATGTACCTATTAAGTAGGGCATGATATGATAATATACCTAAAAAGAAGAAACCCAAAATAAGGTTTAGGGTATAGGGTATAGGGTTAGGGTTTAGGGTTTAGGGTTTACGGTTTAGGGTACAGGGTTAGGGTTTAGGGTATAGGGTTGGAGATTTGAATGGAATAGAGGATCACGTCAGACAGCCACATGGTCCTACGGTAACACTGTTAAATTTCTTTATTTTTCTCTAATAATCAGATATCTTGTTTATATTATATTCTACCTTATGTATATATCAGAGAATGAATTCTTTTCACATAGATTTTTTCATAAAAATAAAAAAAGGTACATGATTCTTGTAAATTGATTGAAAAATGTTAGTGTTAGAAGAAAAACTCATAATTGAGGCATTTAAGACAACATCAATTAAGCTTATTTATTATGTTTATATGTTATACTTGAATGGTGACAATTGTGTAAAATTTAGAAAAAATAGGATATAATATGTATTATAATTGATATATTTTAGATGTCTATCAGAAATGAATTTTATGTGGGTTTTATTTAAAACCACTCTTTAAAATTAGATGTATATAGAAATTCCCCTTTTTCTTTTTATAATTTCTTCTTCTCCATCATTTAATTAGAAAAGCATACTCTTCTATTTGCATTTTGCCACAATAGTTATTTGAAAGCATGCACATTGCATTTTAGTTCTGTTCTGCTACGCTACACTTTGGATGTCAGATACGCGGTAGAAACTAATCAATCGTTAGTTGCCTAGCCCGTAACGCAAGAATCAAGTACGAAAAACCCACCATCATACCTAATCATAAAATGATAGAGGAATAGAATACAAAATTAGATTGTTTATTACAAGCTGATCGATGTAGCTTTGGAGCATAAACAATCAAACGAGGTTCACCAACTCGTTTGAATTTATGAGCTCAGCCAAATTTTGGAGGCATTTGATATATGGGGACCCAACTCTCGATCGGCCATTTTCCTCAGAGAGAGAGAGAGAGAGAGAGAGAGAGATGGTCTATGCGTCTATGGTGTTCATGGGTGACAAGTATTAGTGAGAGCTTAAGCATACAACTATACAACAAAAACCTGACAAGGTCTATGATGCTCACCCCATCCTTCACGGATGAGACAGAAAGTGTGGGTCAAATTTCCCCTTGGTGTATAATTTGAATGGGTATTGTATTTGTGTGATTAAAGAGATTTCGGTGAAAAAGACATGAAATCCCTTCCATACAAATTGATAGTGAGCGATGGAGTAAAAGGAAGACAGATTCCATCTTAATCTTATAGGCTTAGAGAATTGGTAGTGCCCTAAGGCCACGTTTGATAAGAGGGACTAGACTGCATTAGTCCCAAGGATTAAAATATCTGTATTGGTATATGTATTTATCGAGACCTTAAAAAAAAGATATCTGATGTAGAGTATGTGAATACGAGAATAAAAGTCTACTCATTCATTGATAGATTGACATTTATATAGACATTACAAAGAGAATCCCTGTAAATCAGGGTTTGATATCTAACAGATATTCTAGTCTAATAAGGAGAAGATTCGGTCAAGACATATCATCAAGGATAAGAATGTACCTTGTGTCGCGTACCAGAATCACATGGTGCATGAACATTACCTCGGTAAAAACCTTGTCAAGTAAAACAAAAACCTCTTGGGTAAAAACAAAAGACTTGGTCGAAGGGAAAAAAGAGCACAACGCGCCAACTACAACTTGAATGTAAAACATGTGACGTAGACTTCCCTTGATGTCTACACAATCAACTCCCCCTGATAATTAAATCAATTATGGAGTTCAGATAAGCGACGCATACCAATACTTCGCACATGCTTCTCAAGAGTAGATTTAGGTAGAGACTTGGTGAACAAATCTGCTACATTATCCTCGTAACTCACTTGGTTCACTTGGATATTCAAAAGTTGTTGTTGTTGCTGATTGTAGAAGAACTTAGGCGAGATATGCTTAGTATTATCACCCTTGATAAATCCCAACTTCATTTGTTCAATGCATGCCGCAAACTCTTCATAGATGCAAGTTGGTGCTTCAATGGTAGATGTCAATCCACTGGACTCTCGAATATGAGTTATTACAGAGCGAAGCCAAACACATTCTTTGACTGCTTCATGTAATGCAATAATCTCTGAATGATTCGAGGAAGTAGCAACAAGGGTTTGCTTGGTAGATCTCCAAGAAATCGCCGTAGTTCCCATGGTAAACACATACCCAGTTTGGGAAAACCCAGCATCAGCAAAACCGACTAACACATCATTCAGTGTCTCAGCATAGGGGACGATGCCACATTGCGTCAATTTTGAGTTAGAAGGAGCTTTGGAAGCTTGATTTTGGTTGGGAGCCAAAATCTGCTAAGTTGCGGCATTGGAAGCCCTCGAGGACGCGTAGGGGCCCTGTACGGGCTCAGCCGTACGCGGGAGGGGCTCGGCTGCAGCACTGCTGCACAACAGCGTCGGCAAATGCTCTCAGGGGCGCGTCAAGGGAGCGCTGGCGTGCGGCAGGACGCGGCAGGGGCGCGCTGCACGCTACCCGTGTAGGCAGACTGTGGCAGGGACTCGACAGGGACACGCTGGGCGCTGCCTTGCGCTGCCAAGCTGTTGCCCGACATGGCAAGGGCCCTTAGGTGCTCAGCCAAACTGCCTGCAATGCAATCTTCAATTGAAACATCAACATTCATGTTTTAAACGTCGATTTTGTAAGGGAAAAACAAGCCCAAATCAATTGAACCCTTCAAGTACCTGAAGATGTGCTTAACACCAGTCTAATGACATTGCGTTGGCGCAGAGCTAAACCTAGCTAACAAATTTACTGAGAATGCAATGTTTGGTCTTGTGCATTGTGCTAAGTATAGGAGAGCTCCGATAGCGCTTAGGTACGAAATTTCTGCTCCAAGGACTTCCTCATCCTCCTCTTTAGGACGGAATGGGTCATTTTTTATATCCAGACTTCGCGTGACCATGGGAGTCCCAAGTGGGTGAGCTTTGTCCATATTAAAGCGCCTGAGCATCTTTTGGAAATAAGCTGACTGATGAATCAATATTCCACTCTCTCGATGCTCTAGCTCTAAGCCTAGGTAAAATCAAGTTTTCCCAAGATCTTTCATCTCAAACTTGGATTTCAAATTGGTCACGGTCTCATCAATTTCCTTGAGATTACCAATGATATTCATGTCATCAACATAAACGGCTACTATAGCAAATCTGGTACTTGTTCTTTTAATGAACACGCATGGGCAAAGATTGTCATTCTTATATCCCTTTCCAATCAAGTAGTCACTTAGACGATTATACCACATTCGTCCGGATTGTTTCAATCCATATAGTGAACGCCGCAATTTAATTGCGAAAGCACTCCGTGGCTTAGAGTCACTTGACTTAGGTAGTGAAAGTCCATCAGGCACTTTCATATATATCTCTGAATCAAGATCCCTATAGAGATATGCAGTAACCACATCCATAAGCTGCATGCTCAGTTTTTTGGACACTACTAAACTGACTAAGTAACGAAAGGTAATGACGTCCATAACGGGAGAATATGTCTCCTCATAGTCAATTCCAGGGCGTTGAGAAAATCCTTGCGCCACAAGTCGCGCTTTATAGCGCATGACATCATGTTTCTCATTTCGCTTTCGAACAAAGACCCATTTATATCTAACAGGCTTAACATTCGGTGGGCATGACACTACCGGACCGAAAACTTGCCTTTTTGCTAGAGAGTCTAGTTCTGCCTGGATTGCATCCTTCCATTTCGGCCAATCTGCTTGACGTTGGCATTCTGCAATGGAGCGCGGTTCAATCTCATCGTTGTCGATAATATCTTGAGCGACGAAATAAGCAAAAGCATCATCAATAGTCATGGAACTTCTTTCCATCATACCGTGCGCATCGGTATACTTTAGTGAGATTTCTTTGCTCTCCAACATCAACATTGGATCCGAGGCGTCCCCCAGATACGCTAAAATTGATTCTTGGATATAACTATAGTCAGAGACAATCTCATGTGAAAGATTCACAGTGTTGATGATGAGTGGATCATTTTATGCATTACTGTCACACCTTTTACGTGGCACAATATCTGTTGAACCAACAGGTCTCCCCCTCATCCAGGTGGGAGCCGAGACCGCGGCCACACCGCCACCATGAGCGTCCGGCGCGTCCAAGACGCCATTGCCCAGCCCGGGTGCGGCCGGTAAAGTCCCTCTTGTGGGGACTTCTAACCTTGCAGCAACATTTGCAGCAGGTATAATTGTTCTTGTCACTTTCGCGATATCGATAAATGAGTCAGGCATCGAATCTGCAACTCTACCAAGATCGAAAATATGCTGAACTTCTAAATCACTGTGAGAAGTGCGGGGATCATAACGAGACATAGTGGGGGTCAGACCACATTAATTCTTGACGTTCAATTGGAATGGAAATGGTCATGTCTCCCCCTAACGGCGGGAAGAATGTCTCGTTAAAGCGACAATCTGCGAATCTCGCAGTAAATAGATCTCCTGTCAAATGTTCTAAATAGCGCACAATCGTAAGATGTTGATAGCCAACATAAATACCTAATCGTCTTTGAGGACCCATCTTAGTACGCAGTGGAGGCGTAATAGGCACATAAACCGCGCAACAAAATATGCGTAAGTGTGAAATATCAGGCTCATATCCAGTTACCAACTGGTACGCACTAAATGGTTGGGTTGCAGTAGGTCTAAAACGAATAAGTGCAGCTACATGCAAAATTGCATAACCCCAGGCAAAAACGGGCAAGTTGGTACGCATCACCAAGGCCCGTGCAATCAATTGTAAGCGCTTAATTGTAGCTTCTGCAAGACCATTTTGTGAATGCACATGGGGTACGGGATGTTCTACTTCAATCCCGATAGACATGCAATAGTCCTCAAAAAACTTAGACGTAAACTCTCTAGCATTTTCCAATCGAATAGACTTGATTGGATGATCAAGGTGGTGAGCCCGGAGCTTAATAATTTGAGCTAGGAGTTTAGCAAATGCAGCGTTTCTTATGGATAGCAAAGCAACGTGTGACCAACGAGTTGATGCATCAATCAGAACCATAAAATATCGAAATGGTCCGCACTCTGGTTTGATAGGTCCACAAATATTACCTTGGATTCTTTGTAGGAATGAAATGTTTTGTTTAGAATCACTAGCAAAAGATGGTCTTGCAGTCAATTTAGCTAGTAAACAAGCTTTGCAAAACGAGCGGTGAGCATTAGAGATAGCCATAGAGGCATTTGGAGTCTCGGCAATGGCCTTGGAGGCCGAGCCTGTGGCAGATGCATCATGCATGACCGCATCACCTACTTCGGTGGAAGGATAAGCTCCAACACGCTTCAGTGCTCGGAAAAATGGATGTCCATGTGAATTCTTGAGAATTCGGATCATCATGTCACGTCCAGGATGTCCCAAACGGTCATGCCAAAGCTTGTAAGAGTCAGAGTCGCAAAAACTGCGAGAAACAGCACAGGATTCAATAATCTTGATGGTTGAATCCTGATGGTTGTCAGATACAACCCACTTGATTGACTCTTGAGCTTCTCTAAGATGCGTTTACGGCCGTAGTCATTAGAGGTAATAAACAAAAACTCTTGTCCATTCTCTTTGAAAGTTTCCAGGTGAAATCTGTTGGCACGAATGTCCCTAAATGATAGCAAGGTTCGATTACCCTTAGGCGCGTAAAGCGCGTCAGTGACATGGATCATTGTGTCATTCGGCATTACCTCTGCCATGAATCAAAGGTGAGAAACTAATCATGGTTGTCACTGAGGATATGTGAGGCACAAAGTCCGTAAATAACAACCTATTCCTTATAATAGTGTGGGTAGTCCTACTGTCAGCTAGACACTCAATTTCGCCACGAGACATCTACACAAATATGTGAAGTTAATCAGTCTTGGATCAAGACAAGGCGAACACTCTAATTAAACATAAAGGGGTTAATCGGGAATTTAAACCAAGTTAGAACCCGAATGAGTGCAATTACACAGCATGAAAATCACTTTCATGTTTCATGAAATCATAACATGTGGCCGGCCGAGAGGCTCGGCAGAAGCACCAAAAGTGCGCTAGTAGCGCTGGCAGACGGCAAGAGCCTGCTAGGGGCTCGACAGCGCGCTTAGCGTGCGCGGTACACGCTGGGGCGCGGTATTGCGACGTGGCACGACAGGGGGGCGGTATGGCGTGGCACATCAGGGGCGTGCAGGGGCTTGTCTGGGGCTCGGTTGGCGTGCGGTAGGGGCGCGGTCGGGGCTCATCCAGGGCTCAGCAAAGCTCAGTGGCACCCAACGACGTGCAGGGGCGCGGCAGGGGCTCGCTAGGGGCGCGCTGCCGACACAAACGTGCGGCAGGTCTCGGCAGCTTACGGCAGGGGCCCCTTAGGGGCTCACAGCCGGCACTAAGGCTCGGCATGCTACGGTGGGGGCCCTCTATTGGATTAAGCAGCTGCCCAGCGTGCACAACGCGCATCAGGGACGCCTTAGGGGCGCTGCAACACTGCCAATACACAGCAACTTGCTACCTTGGTGTATTTTCGCCGATTTTTCGCAATTGTTCTCATGTTTTGCCATTCTTTATGTCATAACCAATTCAAGGACCACAAACACATGTGGATTTAGCATGTTTGCCATGTAATGAAGCGTTTCACTTTGTGCAATTCAAACCAATCATAAGGGAATAAAATTCTCAATCCATTCAACACATTTGAACATATTATTAATGTCAACTAAAAAAATACATCAAAGGATGTCTAATTCCATGAAAACTGACTGAAAAGTCGAAAATAACTGTGGCTAAACAAGTGCCAAACAAAAAATAGCAGAGAAAAAACATCTAATCAAAAGAGTTTAATCAAAATCTGCAGCATCCATGTGCGTCGGACTAGCTTGCTTCTTAGCTATGAAATCTGCTATGGTGAAATTGGTGGAAGGCTCAGCACCAATGTCATCTCCCCCAGTAAAGTTAGCTTCTTGAGCCAAGCACTGCTTGTGTCTTCTGTAGTTATCTCTAGCATCCTCGCTGGCACGACGATCTTCGTGCATATGGGCATTAGAGCCGCAATGAAAGCAAGGAAGACCATTGAGCTGAGTTGAATGTAATAGAAGTTGGCAGATGGTTTGCCATCATGCCGGCAACATTGGAAACTATACATCATGTACGTAATCAAAGCGGAGCTTCAAGTCGTCCCATAGTTCTTTGGGATCCATTATCATCAAATATTACATCTTTAATTCCTTATGGATATGGTGCCTCAGGAACATGAGGGCTTGGGCTTTGATCATCTCACTGGGAACCGCATCTGGGCCATCAGGAGGAAAATAGTGGAAGTAAATCATTTTCCGACGAACAATCGTGTAACATCGGATGCCCATTGAATGTAATTATTGCCTCGTACATTGAGAATCTCAAACTCAGGCCTTAGAGGCGCAGTCATCTACAAAAGACAAGGGGATTGGAATTAGTGAACCAATGATGTGGTCATAAAATCGATGCAAATAAAAGTAGGTGACACGTAATCGCAGTCACAATCGATTCTTCCCTTGGAGGCGATGCTCACAGCTGTCACAACGACGCGTAATTGCAGTCGCAAATATATGGTGACATGTATGTCACAGTCACAAAGTTTTAATAGAGGTTGGGAGCCCTAACAAAACTCCCAAACCCTATTCCTCCCAAAACCCAATCCCGTCATAGAGAGGGGATAGATGGAAATGCTACTAAGTCTGAACTTTGAATTGAAATTCGGAAAGCAGTAACCTTAATTAAAAATTTACCTCTGATGAGTTTAAGTTGATTGCAGGCTTCGACCGAGGGTTGGGAACCTTTCTGGCTTTTCTTGGAAGACGAGCAATTTTGAAATATTTGGTTTCTAGAGGCTGCCGAGAGGAGAAAGCAACTTTTTACCTACTTCTGCTTCGAGTTTGGATTTGAAATTTTGACAGGAGGAGCACCACTGCAAGAGGAAGCTTCTGTCCCAAAATAAGGTCGATCGGAGCACATGAAGGTGGTGAACCGGTGGTTAGAGGTGGTGGCGGTCTAGAAACTTCCAGCGGCCGGTTCAGGAACCTTCTAGCTGGTTGTCGGGGTGAGACTGGTGGGGTTGGAACCGAGACATCGAGGGTTTTCTGTGGATATGAAATTCCGGCCGAGGACAGAGGAAAATCTGGCCGGAAATCGGGAAAAACGAAACGGGCAGACTAGGGTTTCGGGAAAAGTTTAGGTTTTCGAAGGTTTTTTTTTTCCGGGATGGTTGGCCTATTATCTCTTGGTTAGGGCACCAAGTTTGATAACGTGATGTAGAGTATGTGAATGCGAGAATAAAAGTTTACTCATTCATTGATAGATTGACCTTTATACAAGCATTACATAGAGAATCACTGTAAATCAGGGTTTAATATTTAACAAATATTCTAGTCTAATAAGGAGAAGATTCGATCAAGACACATCATCAATGATAAGAATGTAAATTCCTTCAACAATATCAGATATATTGAGGAAATCCACACAAAAAATATCGAGAGATTCTTAACTTTGAATCTTTCTCGAAACCCTTTGTCCCTCACTCCCTATCCAGATATCCTTTGAAGGGACTCCTCTTTCAGATATCACTAGAGGCAGATGTCCTTCCTTTAGGCAAGACACTCGATCGTGCTTCTAGAGAGATGACACTGCGCGAGACGGGCAACAAGTAATTAGGCTGTAAAGCGGGCTGGTAATTTCAGATCGGCGACTTCCAATCATGGCTCAGAGGTCTTAAGGTGTGCTTCTGAGCTTGAGGGGTGGCAAGAGGAGGACTCAAAGAATTCTTTATGGTGCGGTGGCTCTTGGGTGATGCTACTGAGGTGGAAACCAAAGTTGATTTTTTATGTTGTTGTTTTGGTTTGGCCTTCAAAGCAATTTATTGTGATTCGAAGAGGGTGCTACCCAGCTGCTTGTCAGCTGTGGTTGTAAGCTCGTAGTAGAGGTTGATTTTGTCGACTCCGAGGTTGTTTAGTCCGGCCTCTGATTGATCCAGTCTAAGTATACCGTCAGGCTGGTCGGTTCTAAAGAAAAGACAGAACACCGGCCAGACTCTAGGAGGTCTCAATAATTGCAAAGGAAAGTTGGAAGCGGCTACCAGAGTGGAACGTATGGGTGACATATATGGAACGGTGGGCATTTAGGAGGTAGGCTGCTTCTTTTCTAGCCTTATCTTTGCCTTTTGATGGTACTGTAACTGTGTTGGTAGTCGAAATATACACCATTGGGTCTTAAACGTCTAGAGGATCAATATGATGGTTCAATCTTCAGACAAAATTAGGCTAGAAAAGTTGTCATTGTCTTTTCCTTTTCTGGAGCTTCTTAAAGGTGCTGAAATTTACACTTTATGTTTTACATTCCACGGTACCTTTTTAGTTGTTTGACCAAATCACCCCTCTTTTGTCTCCACCCTCTCTCTCTTCCATGGGAAATTGAAACACACACACACACACACACACACACACACACACACACACTCTGTTTTGGCCACGATCCTCAGCGCGCAGAGCAGAGGTATATAGCGAGCAAAGAGAAAGGGGAGTGCTGCGGGCGTGTCACCTCGCGGACGAGGAAAAGGTTTGTGTGTATGCGCTTGACTTCTTGATCAGACGAAGGGGTTTCCAGGTGCCACCTTAGAGGAGGAATTTACGAGCACAAGGCGATCGATACTCACGGAGGACGCGAGCAGAGCAACAATAGGGAGTTCCGAGGTCGGGGGTGAGTCCAGGAGGGACTGAGACTAAGGCGGCGGCGCACTTAGGGTTAGGGCTTCGAGATAACTCAAGAGGCAACTGATTTGCAGTTTGTATTGTGTTGAGAGATTTGATTGTGTAGCTTCAGCAGGGAAGCGAAGGCAAAGCTCAGGGGAGCGTTAGAGTTTCGACTAGGTCGAAGGTTTGTATACTTCTGTTGAGTAGTTGATTGTTTTGTTGTATTGAGAGTTGTCTTTTTCTGTAAACCTTCAAGCCCTTTATATAGTGATTCGACTTGCGACAGAAGAAAGATAGCTTAGAATTCAAGTCGGACTCTGAAACCCTAATAGCACAAGGGCATTGTTCCGTCCACGCGAACTGGACACCGACAAATTGGTGACACCTGTCCAGTTTGCATACTTCACATAGGATACTGCCGCTCAATTATAGACTCCTATGCGAACTGGAATTATAGACTCCTTCTCTCCATCTCGCGGGCTTTAGAAGGGCTTTTTATATTAAAAGGGACACAAGAATTGGCCCGAAGCATGTCAAAGACTTTTAAGAGTCTTTAACGATTAACGTGATGCACACGGATTCCGCCTGTTGCTTCCTCGCGAAGTCTCCTACGCGAACCAGCTCGCCAGCTCGCCTTGCTTAATCCGCTTCTTACCTACGCGGACTGTTAATCTCGCCTCGCCTCGCCTACGCGGAGTCATCCCGCGCGCGAGATCTGTAGTCCGCATGAGGTTTGTTCCACGCGCGAACTGTGTAACTCAGCTCGCGCGGTCCATTCCGCACGCGGACTGTGTAACTCAGTCCGCGCGGCCTCACTGGCGGGCCAATACTTGCAAAATTAAAGAACTTGGGCTCGCTGGTATGACATGGACCAAGAATTTAATTAATATTCACATAGACATTTATTGTCCAGTAAAATATTAATTTAGGCGTAAACACTCTCTCTCTCCACCGAAACAAAACAACGCCAACTTCAAGTCCTCAACAATACCCAGGCTCATGTATACACAGAGAGGGACCATTCATCCGAGAATCAACCACCTCTCTCTCTCTCTCTCAATCTCTCTCCGCGCTCGCTCTCGTGTGATCTTGAGCTCTCTTTTCTTGCGTAGACAAAGAAGCTTCGATTCACTCTCTTTCTTTAGTTTGACGATACATGGTGGCACGGCTCCGGCGAGGAGGTCTGGTTGATTGATCGGATGAACACTATTCCAAGATGTAGTGGATAAGTATTATGGACGATCGAATCCCTAGAGAGGTTAAGAATCAAAGCAGACCCTTTGAAGAATTGAAGGAAAAGAAAGACTGAGAACGATTTAAGGCTATGAATGCAATTCTGACAACAATATCATCATTTGTCAAAATACCTAGCTTTATTAGTAATTCTGGTAGTAAATCAGTTAGAGAGAGGGAGAAGTATGTGACGAAAAGAACCCAAAGAAAACTAAAAACAAATTGGGAGAGGAAGAGTGAATTCTAATTCGAACTCTAGAGAGCTATTTGCATTTGGAGATCAAAAAAATCAGAGAACTACTGGGAATTTGGGATGGCACGTTCTTAATTGAATGATTTGAATCTGAGCATTACACTTGCTATTTAGTTAACTATAGGTCTTTAATGATCAAATTTAGAATTCCTCTTTTGCAAAACCACCGAGTGTTTAATGAACTTCTCTTGAGAGAGAGAGTTTTGGTGGAAGACAGAGATAGTGGGGACTGATAAGCAGAAGGGTAGTTTGGTCAATACCACATAAATGGAGTGTGGAATGTAAACCCTCGTTTGGGATGGGAGGGCTGCCCCAGTTGCATCCACTACAACGTGTCCTTCCACCTACCTTGTTATTACCATTTCTAAAGCAAGAACCTTCTTTAGTTCAATATCAAGATTGGTATGACTGCCCGACGAGCTTCCATGTTGTATGTTCAGAAGATCAATTGTACTCATATCTTCACTATGATCTTGAAATCTAATAACATGTTTCTTTTGTTTAAGGAGGCCACGGGATACTGTTGTAGTCACCTCCGCAAAACTAACTCCAGGTTTTGTTGAGATATCAATCTCACATCGGGAATATGAGACCTTGCCTGTGAGTTTATAAGGGTTTGGGTTACTCCATCTGTGCCAATTGGTTTTGGATGTGAACCCTAGACTACTTTATCATGATATCAGAGTGGGTTACCCACGTCTACGTGTGAAGCTCAATGGCCACACGAACTCCATGTCATCCTAAATGTTGTTCACGTGTTAGGTTTGAAAATTCACCACACGTGCGGGGGCGTATTGATATATCAATCCCACATCAGGAATATGAGACATTGCTTGTGGGTTTATAAGAGTTTGGGCTACTCCACCTATTGTCAATTGGTTTTTGATGTGAACCCCAGACTACTTTATCAGGTTTTTCCGTAGAAGAGAGTGCAGGTGGTTGTACCACCACAACCTGCTCTTCCTCACACCACACACCAGCATGTATGATCATGCAATTTGGATAACGTCCCATCAGATGCTCTGTAGAAGAGAATGCAGGTGGTTGTACCACCACAACTTGCTCTTTCTCACACCGCACACCAGCATGTATGATATGCAATTTGGACAACGTCCCATCAGATGCTCGAAGTCAAACTTAAACAGTGGTTCAATTTTCGGAGAGAGAGAAACCCTACGTTCCAACAAAATCGGTTTGGTAATATCATTAGTAAAGAGAATACGCACTTTACCTCGTCGATCTTCGTTATAGTTTAGATAACCACCAAGAAGATTTCCAATGAGTTTGTAGTTCAGTAACCCTAATCCAAATACGCTCATGACACATCGGCACTTCGTTAGTTGTTTGGTAGAATAGGTCGTCTGCATATGCAGGCCGCAGTAGATTTGTATTATGGAGAGTTCATTCCATATCTTGACGTAGTGGTGTTGTTATTTAACGAATTGAAATCTGATTTTTCCCTCAAAAGAAAAAGACATTTATTTTGATTTTGATTGAATTTACACGATAATATTTTTTTGAGTAAATGAAATTATATATATTGCTAAAACAATGGCCAGAAGGCACGTTATATCATATGCCGGGTTTTACAGAGTCTTTCAGTAAAGACCTACAAACACCATAACCGACACCCTAATTGATAATTAGGCCAAGGGTTGCCTTGAGCATAGGAACAAACCGTAACACCTAATTTAAAAAGGGTTGGAGTTAAGAAACTCGATCAAAGTGAAAATATGTCACCTGAGAATTATTCTTGTGATAGGAATAATTTGTTTCCAATGTTTTAAGGAGAACACGTATTAAAGGGAATTTACGCATATAAAATAGTGCCACACTGATTAATACATAAAATAATCAAACTAGTCCTATATATTTTTTGATAAGATGAAACTAGGCTTACAAGCTTGTTCCTATATAATCTTCCACTTGGTGCATCTTGTTATCAGGGCACACTTCAACATCAACATTCCCAAGAGAAACAAACAGGGAAAGAGAAAAAGAGAGAGCTAGAGAGAGATGGAGCTCAATGAGCATAGTTTCTTGGAGGAGCTATTAGCTCTTAGAAGAGACAGTTCATGGGAAACCATTCCCCCAGAAATGAATGAGTTCTTGTCCAGTAGCACCTGGAGTAGTTTTGATTACTTTGACAATCAAAACCTGTCTCCCTTTTTTCCAAACTCTTCTTCCAGCCAAGAATTCTCACCTCCATTTGAGCCAAACTTGAACAACTACCATAACAACACCACCTTCAATGAAGTGTACTATCCCCTAGGCTTTGGTACTGACGAACTACTCTCAGCCCCACAGCTCACCACTGATTCATCTTACACCACACTGGGTGATACGCCGCCGTTTCCTGTTCAGGAAGACAACAATCCATGGTCCATGCTTGAACAAGAAGAGCTGAGCATACTTGGAGATGAAATGCACAACTTGGAGACTCAGGCTGCTGCTTGTAAAGTAGAGCCTACTCAGTCCTCCTCCTCCCCTGAAGCAGCTCCAGTGTTCAACATGGGTTTGTGTGTGGAAAGAAACAGCAGAGCTAGTAAGAAGTTGCAAGGGCAGCCATCAAAGAATCTAATGGCTGAGAGAAGAAGAAGAAAGCGGTTGAATGACCGCCTTTCGATGCTAAGATCAATCGTTCCCAAGATAAGTAAGGTAAGTCGACGAGTTAACCTGCTGTGGTAAATTTGTACTGTCTTTGATTAGTTGCTTGTGTGAAGTCTAATTTTCTTGGTTATGGTGGTTTGATTAGATGGACAGAACATCTATACTTGGAGACACCATTGATTACATGAAAGAACTCCTGGACAGAATCAACAACTTGCAGCACGGAATTGAAGAAGGGGGTTCAGATCAGTTGAATGTGATGAGACTTATCAAGGATATGAAACCAAATGAAATGCTAGTGAGGAACTCACCCAAGGTATATATGTTTCTCTGCATCACTAAAGCTCAATTTTAAAAACCCAATTTCTGAATTGGGAGATTAATCTATGTTACATGCAGTTTGATGTTCAAAGGAGGAATGTGGACACAAGGATTGAGATTTGCTGTGCAGGAAAGCCAGGGTTATTATTATCCACAGTCACTACCTTGGAAGCATTAGGCCTTGAGATTCAACAGTGTGTTATTAGCTGCTTTAATGATTTTGCAATGCAAGCTTCATGTTCAGAGGTATGTATCAAACTATATATTGGGTCATCTAATTTAGATACCTTAAGGACATCAATATGTCTTTGTTTAGTTGGGCATGCTCTCATAGTCTCATGTGTCATTGTGGTTCATTGATGTCATGCATGTAAACCGCAGGGTTTGGATCAGAGAACACTGGTAACTTCTGAGGACATGAAGCAAGCTCTGTTTAGAAATGCTGGGTATGGAGGAAGGTGTTTGTAATTGACTAATTACCAAGGATTAGTGGGAGAGGAAAATGGAAAAGTAAGGACTTTGTGGTAAAAGTGTTTTGGGGAGTTTTTCCAAGTCTCTGGAAGTTCAAATACATTTTCAATTGAGATGGAGGATCTAATTTTCTTTGTTCATTAAATAATGATGTATTTTCATGGAGGAACATTTGCTGCCTCAGTAGGAGAAGTTCAAATATGTAAAGTTTATCCAACATTCCAAAGAAGAATTAGTGTTTTTTATATTTAGCTACCCAAGAAAATGCTCAAATTAGTCAATAAACAACCAACTTCTATGAGATTGTTTATGGTATATTTTGTGATGTGTATCATATTCATCATATCTAATTGAAGACCTTGCATATAATTGAAAACATTGACAACACAAAAAAGTTGTTTGTAAATAACTACTTTTAACAGAATTAAGATGATAATATATATGTGAATGTGTGTATGACCTGCAAGAAATTGTCCGACTTCTCTTTAGTGATTGGTGATTTCAAGCAAAATTAGATGGAGAGGAGGGGTATGTTGCTGTAAGAAAGCTTTCTATGGATGTGGTTTCTCTCCTCTGAGATCATATATTATATCATCTATTGCATATAAACAACAGATAGTGATAGAATATTCTAACTGTTTTCAATTTATAGCAATTTGGCATTTTCTTTTTGTTTGAACATGGTAACAGATGAGGTGGCATAGTTATGGTTTTACATCAGTTAAAGGTGTAAAACATTATTTTCACAGTTTAGTGTATTGGTGAAACTAGTGCAGCAAATTCTCTAATTTCTGAATTCATGAAAACAGAATTACATAATGAGCACAGAATTTAAAGCTAAGTAAACAAAACAAACAGCAACAACTTCCAATACAAGTAAACAACCACTGATCTATTTGCTCATGGAACTGAAATGCCTGTATTTCTTCACCATCTGCTTGGTCCAACTTGGGCAACCCTGTTCTCAAATCTCAATGCAAATTACATTCAAATCTTCATGACCCTTCAATGGTACCTCGAGGGAAACAACAAGTACCCCAGTTCAGTAAGAAGGTAGGGTTGGCCAACCCTTTGATGATTCTGAAATAATTCATTTGTAGGGTCTCTTTTCTTGTGAAGGCCGGGTGACACTTACAGTATTAGCATCTTGTGTTAGCACAGATAAGCAAGCAGTAGCATTTAGAACATTTATAGCTGCAAAGAAAACATTCTTGCTTTCACCTAATGTATAGCCCCAGAAAAGAATGAACAATGAGTAATCATGCCCTCTGTTTTTATCGATCAGTAGTGAAATTTATATTGATCTTGTCCCACCATATATTCCTTTCTCTTGATCATTTATGCCTTTTATTCTTGAAACTTCGCTCAAAGGGAGGCTAGCTAGATTTGCCTTGACATGATTCTCAACCCACTTTGCCCACTGTAACAGTTGAGAATCTTTTGAAATGACCTGAAGAAGATACAAGGTCCAATTATGTTTACAGTGGGTCAGAGGTAATTGTAACAAAAGGGAAAGAGAAGGAACTGAGGCATATTTAAACAGTTTCTACCAAGATTAAATTCTTGCATTGTTAATCTGCATGTATCTGAAGTTCTGAACACCCAAAACAGATGCACCATTTGTATTATAAGTTCAAAACCATACATGGTATTACATAAATGGCGAAGTTAATATATGGAAATCATGAATATATTAACTGTGCATCATATATATTTGCAACTTATTCAGAAGGTAAGAACAAGTGTGAATCTCTTCATCACAGTCCTATTATGCTCTGAGTATTGCTCATGCCCAACTCATTACTTGCTTCAACAGTTA
Source organism: Fragaria iinumae (assembly GCA_009720345.1). NCBI lineage: Eukaryota > Viridiplantae > Streptophyta > Magnoliopsida > Rosales > Rosaceae > Fragaria > Fragaria iinumae. Next base: position 27,460,798 of record CM019121.1, read on the forward strand.
TCATGAGTGCAAGTGTATTCTCTATTTGAAGAAATAGCTCTTACGGTATAAAGCACATTTGAGTTATTGGAGGGTACTAAAATAGTGTTATAGGACATTACTTAACACGTTGAATGCGGGTACTAAAATAGGTTTTTATTGTTAGCTTACATCCTCCTTTAGTCATTGCGGTTCCTTTACGGACGATGGACCTCTGGTAGAGTAAAAAAGTTGGTAAGGTGTTTTGCCCTATGCACTATGAGTTCTACCATCTTATAGCTTCATCTTCCCAAAACCTCATTTTCTTTCCTTTGTTAAGCTTCAACTCTACCTTATACTGTGCCTTGGTTTTCATGTGGATATTTATGTTGTACATAAACAAATGGCATGTGTTCCAAAGAACACGGTCAAAGCAAATCGTGAACAAAGAGGTTTTATCCAAGTCAATATAGAGAATCCGCTAGTCAAGGAACCTCCAAAAACGATTCACTGACATTCCCACCAAACGTATACCAGAATCTCCAGTAGAAATGGTTACTCTGCGAATGTAGAAAAAGCTGCTAGAGGGTAGAAACACAATTTAGTAAGCATTGCCTACTGTTTAATGTAATATTTGGTGTACCAACTCCTCATAAAACATCAAAGATATGGATAACATTGTGAGAACCCATCAATATCAGTATTCCAGATAAACCATATGTGTGAGTTATAACCATTTAAACTGGCTTCAGATCTACAAGACTTCAAACGTGAATCTTCAAAATGCCCAACAGAACTGAGCAGGCACTATAGACGCTAGCTTCCTTGTTTTCCCTATATAAATGATCAAGAAAAGGTTATCTCCACCGGCCACTGAAAACCAAGGCTCCAGACCAGCCATTTTAGGTTTCTAGCTGTCTATCCGCCATTATGGGATACAATTACTTAGAAACTGGATTCTTCTTATCCGCAAGGTCACTAGGAAGATCAAGCCCCTGAGGATTTTTTCCAGGATAATTGGTTGCTGAGGTAGAATTTGACCCTATCAAACTGCACACAGATAATGAGACAAAAATCAAGATGAAAATCAAAAGGACAGGAAAAAACACTGAATAAGGTTTCTCAGACAAGCAGCTTACCCTCTATCAACAATTATCATGGAACGAAGCTCGCAATTCGCAAAGCTGCATAGCAAAACGCCACTGTTATGCTCTATTATTCATCCAAAATAAGAAAAAGTAAAACTATTGTTGTGCTTGGTACAAACTAACAAAGTCTAATGTCATCTCTACTGGTCAAAAACATAACATTTCGGGTGACGTGATATGGGGTAAGCTAATAATGTCATCTCTACTGGTCAAAAACATAACATTTCGGGTGCCGTGATATGGGGTAAGCTAATAGCTTCCTACATGCATGTGTGCAACTGTGCAGTTGTGGTGGAGGCCTTCTCAATCAATCTCATAGAATTACAATCAAGATAAGAAATTAAAACCTGATTCGACCAAAAAGATTCTTGCTGTTGAATAAAGCATGAAAAAGAACTCACTGCGTAGATATTTCATTCTTAATGGATGAATGACAATCATTTCCAAAAGCACTCAAGGTGTGGTACAGGAATCCGCTATGGGTAACAATTGCAATATTCTTTTCTTCACGTGTCCACAACCTGCAGCAATTCAGAGTGGGGAAAGAGGATGCCAAGTCAAAACTTCTGATATTTCCAATACAGGAGGGGATAAAAATGAGAGACGCAGATCCATTGCATTTCCACAAAATTCATCATAATTTTCTAGGGTCATATGGCATAGTAGCTTATTGTAGATCAACATAATTCCATTATCGTCAAGTTTCAGAAAATAAAAAGAATGTATTTAAATCATAACAATGTAGATGTTAAGATGGATGCAAATCTCAACCAAGTGATGTTTTTTTTTTTTTTTTCACAAGGGTCAACTACTAGCCTACAGAACATAGTAAGGAAATAAAAGAGATGGTACTTGGCTGAAGACCTCTTAACTATGAACAGATGCAACAATCCCAGACACCTCATTAGACTGAAATTGTGTAGAGGTCCAAATTTTCAAAAATACCCACTATACACTACATAAAAGTGTGATCGAGAATTAAATCTTGAGGTGCTAGAGTATACCACATACTATATAAACTCAACCTGTGTCAATGCTAGGGTTATCCAGCATGCAAACACTTTTGAAACCATGGAATACAACACTGTGTTTCTATAAGCACTGAGCACAAGTAAAAAGCGTAATGCTACGGAGCACAAGTAAAAGCGTAATGCTGTAACCCATACATTATGACATATGCATTACACAAAAGCATGACACCAACAACTTCAGTTGAATGGATTCCATCCTAGTATGCTAACCGCACCATACCCCTTCTATTTACTTGTCTTTTCCTCGATGACGCTGTTAATTATACTGTACAACTAAAAAGATGGCAGTTATAGACCCATAAAAGAAAATAAGACAAGAAAAAGAACAGAGGAATATGTAAATAAAAATAATTATGTTAATTAAAGGATCACCAGTTCAAAAACTTCAGTCCCCTAGCTGCAACTTCTTCATTCTTCTCTCTTATGTCAGGCGTCCACAAAATGTCATCATCATTCTCTATCTAAACAAAACGTGAATCAAGAAAAGATAACAATCAATCTAAGTTCATAGATGGGCTAGCAACCAAAACTAAGAGTGACAAGAGTATGACAGTCTCAGCTATTTTTTTCAATTAAAAATTACAATAAAATTACTTGCCAGTGAGAAATCAATTGCAGGGAAAAGAGGCCTATACTCGCTAATGCTTCTTCTCTTATCACATGGATGAACACCCTGCATTTGAACAGGAAACACCCGTTTTAGTGCAACCTTCAATTAAAACCAACTTGTAGCGGAAGCTCGGAATGGAGTGGGGGCACTCCAAGTAAATTATTTGCTCATTCATAAAGCCAGATGAACAAGCAAGAAATATATTACTGGTATATAAAAAAGCAAGGGTCAACTAGCCTACAGAGCCTAGTAAGGAAATAAAATAGATGGTACTTGGACTGGTTTTAAAAAAATATATTAGAAGAATCTTGCAACTTTATGAGAAGGAGTTCTGTGCAGAGCTGTGTATACACTACATAGTACTGGTATTAGAGTGGACCTATCAATAACTGTACGCAAAATCTAAACTCAGGGAAAAACATACCACGAAAGTTAACTAAAATATTCCTCTAATTTCGCCTATTGTGCAATATAGAACCTTTCACTACTGCCATATATATACACATTCCAGAAATGTGCTACATAGACCCTTCACTGTTCATCCAGTGTCCTAGTTGATAGAATTTGATAAAGGTGAGGGTGTCTCAGTATGACTGAAGGAAAAAAACAATTAAGGGCATATACCTTACAGCATATACCAGTCATCCATCCAATGGAAGGCAAAACTAACATGAGTCTCACAAGAAAATAGCTAAAGCAGGTGAATGCTTATTTTGATGAAGCAAGATTCTACTTCACTAGTCGTATACATGATGTAATAATATTGACATGGAATCCAACACAATTGACAGCAAGCAAAAGACTTGGGAGGGAAAAAAAAAACAATGGTACGATATGACTAATTACATCAAATACATTGGACATTTTATGTGCATGTCAAGTCACATAGGGTATGGTATAAGATATAAGGAGAACATTTGACTTTCACATGGTTATAAATTGTATCATTTGCAAGGAATAGCTAACCAAATGACATACCAAATGTTCCCGGCATAGCTCAACTGCTACAAATGGTGGGCAGTTTAGACTTGAAATTGCAGCATGGCTGCTGTTCCCTGCATTTTCAACCATTAGAGGAGGTACATCTATCCCATCTGTGTATGCTTCACCGCCGAAGACACCCACTGCTGTCTGCATGGTCCTACAATGCAACCATTGATCAAAAGAGGTTGTTTGTTTTTCAACTTATTGCAACTGATATAGTTATCTTCCAAATTGTATGTTGATTACATAATCTCCAAAAGAAATAGATGCCTTGGAAAATGGTAGCCAACTGTTTCGAGGAACATATCAATCTATCATCCATTTAGTTTTTCAAGACGATCAAAATAATAAAACTCAGAAACTGAAATCTGTTATCCCTTTTCAAAGACAGTAATAGGCAAGACCAATGTTCGCAGCCTTCAAAGTCGAGCACATACATAGAAAAAAATCAATTTAAGATAATACATTCCACAGCTTGAGCCTGCGTGCATTGAATCACATCTCTCATACCCATTCAGATAATGACAAAATTCAAATGTCGATTATAAAACCTCATACAATAATTATGATGTTTATAACTTATGCACGTATTCCAGTTCACGAAATTCATGCATGCCAAAGACGAAAAGGTGTACACTTCCATGGTTATCTGACCCAACCAAGATTGATCGCCACTAATCTAAAATGATGCAAATAACTTTGTATTGTTTCTAGTACTTTTTCCTATATTTCTAATAAATACAATTTTTCCCAACCCGATGTGATTAAATGAGTTTGAGCATCCGAGTGTGACCAAACAACTCTTTTCTTGATTATGATATTTATAACTTATGCACGTATTCCAGTTCACGAAATTCATGCATAATAACTCCAAATAGCACACATTAAAAATACCTCAGGTTTAAGACTGAACATGGAAATCCTATGTGCTAAAAAATCTCATAGTGCTGACCTCCAACAACTAAAAAAATGCCAAGCCAAAAAACAAATAGAGAAAAAGGAAAGTTCTAATATAGTAACATTTCTTACAGATTAAAGTTCTCTTACTGATCGATATAAGAAAAGCAGCCAATGAATCAACAGAAAGTTAGTAATCCCTCATGACTTAAAAGAGTTAAAGGTGTGCAGCAGTTACACAGCATGTTAGGGTGTTGGGAATCTCTAGAAAAAAAAAAAAAAAAAAAAAAAAAAAAGCAACAACATAAACTGCTTCTCTGTTCTGAGTTAGAGAACTTAATTGTTCTTTATATATTCCTGTAATTCTAAAGTAGCCTATTGTTAACCCAAGATATTAAATCAGAACAGGTTTGCACTTACCCATTCTTATCCTACAAATGACAAGGATTGGTTAAATGTATTTCCATAAACATGTTGAGAGTAGTCAATTTTAAAATTTTCAACCACATTGTACCCAAAACATTTATTTCTTTATTGCTAGTAAAAATGTAAGCTATGAAGGAAGCCAAAGACGAAAAGGTGTACACTTCCATGGTTATCTGACCCAACCAAGATTGATCGCTACTAATCTAAAATGATGCAAATAACTTTGTATTGTTTCTAGTACTTTTTCCTATATTTCTAATAAATACAATTTTTCCCAACCCGATGTGTTTAAATGAGTTTGAGCATCCGAGTGTGACCAAACAACTCTTTTCTTGATTTTGATCCTAAATATAAACATCCTCAAAGTTCCAAATGGAAAATAAAGGGAAAGAATTCATGGATAAATATACTAGTAGACAGCTATAAGTGACAATATAAGGTCATTGGTTCAATAAGCATGGACAAAAGGATCGAAAACAATGTATAATCATAATTAAAGACATCTGAAAATAGGCAATACCTCAACAATGGAGATGTGATCACTAAATCAAGTTTTTTTGTAAGTCCACATGCTTGAACATGCTTGTGCAAATTATCAACCTGTTATGAGATGAAAAGATCAATCTGCAGAATTTGTTGATTTGTTTGGGAAAAATAACACATAAAACCAGACGCAAAACTTAAAGGAGAAAGGATCAGTTAGTTATCCTGATTGGCAGTACCTTGATTATTTTGTTACTTAGTACCCCGTTTCGGCAATAATAGAAGCTAATTTTCCTTGTTTAAGACCGTCTTTTATAGTGAACTATTTGTATTAGCTTTATCATATCAATACACAGTATGTGTTCCCATCAATTGTACATTACAATCTGATGTCAAAAAACAGTAGAAACTGGAACTTAAGTTATTGTTCGGATTTTGATGAGATGGGTCCCCCTAAGTTTAACCAAACTTATAGCAAGTTCAGAACGAATGCAGTGTGGATCGTACAATGCGATTAAATGTGCAACTTACATCTACCAAACGAACCGCAAGTTTCACATTTTCATAAGTTAAGGTACCTGTTTCCACCCAAGAGGGGTAAGATGTGCATCAAAAAGATCGTGAGACATGTAAGCCAAATGGTCCTTTTCTCCTTCCACATTGTGAATCCCTTGCGCATGCCTCACCTGAGAACATGATCACTTACTCGGATGAATCCCAAATGCATTTTTCTCAGACAAGATTAAAAGGGCAACTAAAAGGAACTATAGAGGTTGATACAAACCAAGTGAATAGTTTTCGAACGGTGCAACGGGTAGAGACTTGTTGCGCCTGCAGCATCCATATCTGCATCAACCACCCCAACAATGAGGAAGAGCAAAAGAAACCCAAATCAAAAGAGCAAGAGGATATGCTAAAGGTATATATGATAAGACGAAAACCAACACCAACAGCTTGAAAACAATATGGGCCCAAGATTCAAGAGGATCTTATGCTTTCACATCTCAAAAAGCTCTCACATTTTTTGACCAGAACAACAAGGGCATATCCTCAGCGTAAAAAGGCATATACGTTTTGCTTTACATCTGAAAAAGATTACACATTTTGACTACAGAAGATCTTAACAAGCAAAACAACGATCACCCATATTCTCAAACAATTAATATTCCACAAATATCCAAAATAGAATAAAAAAGCTTCAAACTTTATTTCATAATGATATTGATCTGAGAACAATTCACAAACCCAGATACTAATTACAGAGAAGAAGATTGAGAAAGCGTTTATTGAATGAGAAAGCAAAGATGAGGAAGAGAGAGAGGATTGGAGAGAGTGGATGATACCTGGTGGAGAAGAGAAGCAGAGGAGGATTGAATGATGCTTTGGTTTTGGAAACTTTGAACTGGGAGAGGTGGAGGTGGGGACAGAGAGGGGAATAAGTGAGATGTGGGGGGTATATATAGAGGAAATGGAAACGGTCATGGTTGTGGAGTGGCTCGGTGGCTTTCAAGGAGTGGTGGTGTGAAGCCCAAGAGCGGACCTGAAATTACGTCAAAGGCTTTTGTTGGCTATAATATTATGTAACATTTGAGTATCGAGTTGTGAGTTGAGACAAGGCAGTAGCACATGCCACTCGTGTTAAGAGGTTCGATGAGATTTTGGATTTGGAGGAAGTCGTAGTTTTTGGACCAGAAAGAGATGAGAGACGTGCACCAATTGGCATGGCTCTTCCTCCTCTTGCTCTGCTTCTTCTTCTGCTTTGCTCCTTCCATACTCCAACTGCATGTCTACATCGTCCAAGGATGTAAATAGGTTAAAAGATTAGGGTAACATGAACGACTAAAATAATACTACGCACTATGAAGTATTGACGTATTGTACAATTTTCGAGGAATAGGAACCCTTTCTATGCAAGATCAGCCAAAAGAAAGAAGAAGGGGGTAGAATGGGAAGGAGAAAAAAACCATGAACTCAGAAGTCAGGAACTGAACATAGAATGAGAAGCCTATATCTGCTCAGTCTAGTCCATCTCAGTCTGTTCCTTTCGTTCTCTGAGGAATCAGGTAACTCCAAAAGCTAGCTCTTGTACTGGGTGATTTAGTGTGACCATTTACAAATATAGAATTTTGTGTCAATTTTTTCTTGTTTGTGTAAATGGAGGTAGAAAACGAGAAGATGTGGTGTTGCAAATCCTATCAACTCTGCTTCCCAAAACTCTGATGCGATTCAAGTGCTTCTCAAAAAGATGGTATGTATTCTGATCACCAACCTGAGGTTTGTACCTAATTAAGCACCTCCCCAATTCCATGCACAACAATCTCTCTACTACTTTTGAAGTGTTTAGTTTTAATGAGGCTGAAGAAGAGCCTGAAATGGTTTTCTCATTTCCTAAATTTTGCAACAAGATTGATGATACTGAGGTATTGACAAGGAACATGCAAATGCACATGAGCATAATAGCTATGTTTCAGGGTGGAGCACGAGAATTTTCTGAAGACTAGCTCCGAATCGCTGCAAATGGTAGGCGGTAGGCCATGGTGATGGGATCGTATGTCTAGTTGTTCTAACAGGTCAGGTGTTTTAATGGACTATTCGTTTCAATCGTTTGTTATATTGTGAAAGTTCCATCTTTATTTTGTGAAAATTCCATGCTGTGTATTTCCTTATTTCAGGATTTTTGTTAAATCATCACTGAACTACTTCGTTTATTTTCTAGGACTATGCAATTTAACTTATAAAGATGAAATGCCTGTCATATCTTGTAGACTTTCTGAGTTGTTGAGTAGCTAGGAGACCAATTTAATGGCTATAGATCTAGTTTATCCTTCTTCTTTCATGAACATAAACATTACCAATTACTCATGGAATTATGATTACCACAAAAGTGACTTAGGGCTTTCAGATGGCTTTACTGATAAGGATATGTGATGGTAAACTCAGGTGTCGACTCCCAAACAAACTGGAAACTTCCAGTTGTAACTATAGTACCACCCCGATCCCTTTTCTTCTCTTTTGCAAGGGTGTACTACAAACCGACCATAATCAGGACCTTAGCATCAAATTTTGTTTGCACCATTGTATGGAAGTTGTGAAATCAAACTAATGTAAACTTTGCTTCTGTATTGAGAAATAAAAACTTGTGCAGGAGAGAGAAGTGAACAAACAATAATATATAGCACACTGCAGAACCAGCCAACTAGCAGTTAGTCTAATGGTAAGGCATTCCTCTTCAACATAATACTGTATTGGGGTAGAGGTCCAAAGTTTTTCGCGCAAGAGAGACAAAAAGAATACACTATAGCAGACAAGTCCTTGTGTGAAGTTTGAAACTTTTTCAAAATAGTATGGATCTGACAAAAAGTAAAAATGAAAAGAGGCAGCCAGCACAGATTCAAATGGCCAACTGCGTTACCGTTAGGAATTCGGTCAAATACATAGACATGTGTAATAACCTATTTGAGCGAAATTCGTTTTTATCATATACCATAGTTGGCAATTCATATATGGTATCAATATCTACGAAAAAATGCAACAATTAAGAGGTAGTTGGTGGATTATTGTTTCTAGAGGCCTCCTTTTGTGCTTCTTAAGGCGAGCAGAAGAAACCTTCAACAAGAGAAAGGGTAGCACGAGAGCGACTTTTAACAAGAGAAACCTTCAACAAGAGAAAGGCAAGTCTACTCAGAGAGCTGGATAACTTACAACTTAATTATGTGAGATTATTTCATATGTTTTTATCTATGATTATATACCGCTAACTAGATGGTTATGTGGACTCCACAGGGAGCACCTTGCTAAAATTGTGATGGATCAAGCAGACTTTCTCAGGAAAGAGATCTCTAGGAAGAAGATGGAATTGGAAGAGGTGAAAAGAGAAAATAAAGCACTGGAAGAGAAGCTGTTTCTGGGTGAATACCTTAATGGTAAGAGTCTAGATGGCTTAAGCCCTGAAAGGGTATCAGACTTGGCTGTTATAATTGTTAAAACAATTGAGGCCGTACAAAGGCGGAAAGAGGTCCTTATTAACAGTCTTGAGGGTGGTCTTGATGCCGGAAAGTAGCTTATCAAGATACTGGATTCTGGTAATGAAAGGCTGGCCAAGATAATAAATGATATTTAGTTTCTATTGGGTGAAGGCAGTAATAAAACTAGTTGAAAATAAACGTCGTAATGACTAATAAGAAACAAGTATTCTTCCTTGGTTACTTGTATTTTTCTGATTGTATCTTTTCTCTCTCTCATATTCTTAAATAAATGCATTTTGTTCTTTACATGTGTTTAATGTGTGGTTAGATTTGAAGCCTATTGCAGTGGTGGAATAAGCTTTCTTAATTTACTACTATTGCTGATATCTCCATCCTACTGATCGATTTTGTGCTCGTTTTTGAAAGTCTGCCATCATATGTTTTCTCCCCTTCCTGCTTTTATGAAGCAAATCAGTTATATAAATTTCTAAGTTTTCCTTTTAGACATCAGCATCTTGCATTTAGGCTTTAGCACTTAATTTTCCAACATCAGCTCCAAACATCACATGTTTTTGTTCTTCCTAGCTGTGTTGCGTAGTTAGCTAGGATTCTATCGGCTTTAAGCATCTTGAACTTCATTAGGAGATCTGATCAGATGTGGAATTTGTCCAACTTGTTGAATCTAGGCTCATAAAAGTAAAAACCAAAGCACACTATGTCGTTTTAACTCAGATAAACTAGATTACTGTACGTTGTTAAAATAGAGAAACTAGAATGAAAGATTCTACATACTTTATTGCATCTATGTTTCATTGGGTATTGCATAACAATACAGTTCGATCATCAGAGTATTTGAGGAAAACGAATTGTTTTAATTCATTGATTTGTTACTTGTGATAGAAAGTAGAGGACTAACCATCTATCTAAGTTCATCTTTTCATAGAATTTGGCAAACGGATACGGGATGTTAGCATTCTGCTCTTCAAAATCTTTTGCTTGATGTTATTCGTTGGGTTGTAGGGGATGGTAACTCCATTCCTTTTGATGTTATTTGTTCCCTCTTTATCATGTCATACCTCAGGAACATCGAAACCTAATAGATTGGAATCTGAAAGTGTCCCATTTCATATACAAAATGGAACCTGGAACGTTTCTAAACTCACATCCCTTCTTCCTCTTGAAATAGTCAGCGAATTGTAGCTATTCATCTCCCAATTACAAGTATTTAGGGGCCTAGTAGTTCAGGTCAATTCTCTATTAAGAGTGTACTTCTTGGCTTACCTATATATGCAAACATTGTTCCTCATTCCCCTGCTAAAAGCCTAACACTATGTCACCCATTTGAAAACTGCCATTGCCACCATAGGTTAAACTCTTTGTCTAGCTTCTCTTTTACATAGATTAAAAACCAGAATTTCCGCTTACATGAATCATGTTAGTAACTTATGCCCTTTCTCTGATAATGACATTGAAACTATTGATCATCTTTTTAAGGATTGTTACTTTGCTCAGCAAGTTTGGTCTTCACGAATCTGCCTAGTCCACTACATTGGAATGGAGCTATAAATGACTGAATCTCTTTCATATGTCGGGCAAGAATCTCCTGAAGACACTATTGTTTTTTTTTTTTTTTTAAAAAAGGATAACTGGTATTGCTTAATCAATGGCCAAAAGACATGTACATCAAAATGCCGTCCTCCACAGAGTATGTTAAGGAAGGCTTACAAGCACCAAGACAATTACCTTTACTAATTACACATAGGCTCAAAAAGAGCCCAAAGCAAAAGGATTAAAATTTACTACCTAAATCTCTGGAACAGAATATTAGTTGCCTAAGACCTCAATTGGTGTACACCTAATAAATTTAAGAAATAAGTAATAAATCTACCTTTGATGCTCGGGCTAGGGGCAACCCAAATTCTAAGTCTTGCCCTTGCCCTTGCCCTTGGCATCAGGGCTTGCCTTGTCACCTACCTTGGCAGCAATCGGGTAAGTAATACGTAGAAGAGCCTCTGTCTTCTTGGTAGACCGAGATACCTTATTCCTGCTACCCAGACGACGACCCAACTTCTTCTTCAGGGTCACAAGAGGCTCATCATCCCCACTTGTATCGACCAAACCCAAAGATTCAGCTTGTAGTTTGAGAAGTTTACCGCCTAGAATAGTCTTGATCTTCTTCGGGGAGGGAGAACAACCCCCATTACGTCCTCGTTTCTTTGAGGGAGTAGTAGACAAGATCACATCCTTCCCAACAACAGCTTCTACCACAATAGAGATGTCTCTAAATCAAAGGCAACCTCAATCTGAGGAGTAGAATTACCAGACCCCAAGGAAGAGCCCATAGGCCGAAGACCAGATTCATCAATTCCTGAAGTTTCAGTACGCTCCAGTCGATGTACCATATGCTTTCTCTTCACTACAGGAGACTAGGAAACCACCAGCATTGGATTGATAGCCACACCAGTTGTGGGCTTTGCCGAAAAAGCATAACCTGGTTTTGGTTTAGCACCAAAGTTGATGCTTCTAGATGTACCCAAGACGGTATGAGTTCCATCACACTTTTCTCCAGCATGTGTGATCATATTGGCTCCACCCAGAAGGTGTAAAAAATTAAACTTTAAAATTAAACTTTAATATCGGCTCCACCCCTGGATCAAGATGAACATGCCTCTCCAAAAGGACTGGTTTATGGATGTCATGGGTAAACAAGATCTTCATCATTCCTTTTCGAAACTCAGTACGATCATAATCCAAGTATCCTTCAAGAAGGTTATCCGGCTCCTCGTACCGAGGTGGGATCAAAGAGACAATCACCCACATCCTCACATGACGCATAGGAACGTCAGCCATAGAAGAAATCCCATTATACACCTTAAGACAAACCGGAGCGCGGTCAAAACACCATGCGCCACCCTTCAAAACTCTTGATCGATCCTTCTCAGATTCAAAAGAGGCGAGGAAGAGATCACCCCTCTCCTGAATTCGGAAATTCCGCTGCACCACCCAAGCACCGGCAAAGTGCGACTTGAAAGCTTCTGGATCCACAACACGGCGTGTGAGTGGCTTAGCAAGAAGAAAAGACTGGGATGAACGTCTCACAGGACCTCCCCCAATCTTCCCCAAATCTGGCGCTTTTCCGCAGTCGGCTAAAGCCAAAGAAGCGGCGAAGGACGCTGCGAAGGTGTCAATGGAGGACATGATGACGATAATGATTGATAGAGGAGAGAGTAGAACGCGGCTGCGCTAGGGTTTGAGAGGGTTTCTCTCTTTGGGTTTTGACGAGAGGGCCACTCTCTCTAGGGTTTATATTATGCTCATTTATGTTCCCTGAAGACACTATTGTTAAATTGCTAACAGTATGGTCTAGATCAATGCTTAAAATGGGCGAATGCGTGAGGCGAGGTGTCGAGTAGGACAAGCCTTAAAAGCCTTGAGGGGAGGGGAAAAAGGGAAGTCTTTCATGCATTCTAACATTTTAAATAAAAATAAATAAAGTATAGATATAAAGTCATTAAATATACATTCATACATTTAAAATCAAAAATAAGTAGCTACATTCATACATTCATACCAAAGTTTCTTCCTCTTCTCCATAAGCCTCTTTCTGACGTTCTTATAATTTGATGCATTATCTGTTAATTAGGACTACATTGTCTTCACTGTTACACCGTCTTTAACCAATTCTGATGCATCAATGGACTTGAGAAAAAAGCAACAGTTACTAAAAAGCTGATAAGAACTCTACCTTTTTCCATCTGACCACCCATCAGACGATTGTGTAGCCAAATCAGAATTGAGAAGAAAGAAGGTTGATAAGAACTCTTATAGAAACCCTATTTTTTTCTCTTTAAACCCAAGGCAGTACAACATAGTTTAATTGTTTAAGGGTAAAAAAAAAAAACCACACACAAAAAGGTGACGCCTTGCGGCGCGCCATTGCCTTGCCTTTTGAGACAAACAACTTTTATATGAGCCTTGAGGCAAAAAGGCCACGCCTTGTCTAGCCTTACACATGAGGCGCACTATTTTAAATAGAGGTCTAGATGGACTTCTCGTAAGTCGTAACAACCTCATTTTCAGACAGACTATACCTTAGACTATCAACCCTTATCATAGAGCTGTCACGGTTACAATATTAGTCTTGTATTAAAAATTAATATACTTTTCTTATATATTGTATGCTCTATATATAAAAACGTTTATTGTACTCTAGTGTATTCTCTTCATTTCTCTCTCTATAGTCAATACACAAAACTTTGAAAATCCTTTATCTCTACTATTGTAAAATGAGCGAAGTCCCTAAATCATCAAATTATGTTCTGACAATACTACCCTTAATAAATTGATTAAGATTATTAAGAACAAGAGTTAATATGATAAATAGTAAAATAAAGAAACAAAATAAATAAAATAAAAAGATAATTAGAGAGAAAAGTGGGTAATAAGTTTTATAACCGGAAAAAATAACTACTTTATTAAGAAACTGTGATCCCGTACACAAATACACGGGTGAAGGCTAGTACATATAAGATCGGCCAACAAAAGGAAAAAAAAAAAAAGGTAGTATGGGGATGGAGAAATGAATTTAGAACAAAACAGAGGATTACAATCGGAGAAGCATAGATTTGCTGCTACAAGACCGCCGGCCAGAATACAATCAATCTGCTCAGTCTACTCTGGTAGTCTGGTCACCCCACCTCTATCTGTCTCTGAGGACTCAGGTAAACTACAAAAGCTTGCCCGTGTACTATTTATTTTATTCTGAACATTTCACAATTATGGAATTTTGTGTCAACTTATTCTTGCGTGTGTAATATCGATGGTAGAAATCGAGAAGGGAGATGGCAGCAGAGTGTGGCAAAACTATTGATCAAGATGTGGTGGAGCAAATCCTATTACTTCTACCTCCCAAAACTCTGATGCGATTCAAGTGCGTATCTAAAAGGTGGTATGCTCTGATCACCAACCCGAGGTTCGTAGCTAAGCACGTCTCCTGTTCCAAGCACAACAATCTCTCTACTACTAGCGTCCTTTTGAAGCGTTTAGTCTCCAAGGAGGCTGAATATGATAAGCCTGAAATGGTTTTCTCATTTCTTAAATTTCGCAACGATATTGATAATGATGGTGAGCATGCACATGATCAGCATAATAGCTATTTTCTTGGGGTGGAGGACGTCGAGAATCCTCCCAAGACTAGCTCCGAATTGCTGCATGTTGTAGGCCATTGTCATGGGATCATATGTCTCTACATATTCTTTGATCCAGTGGATGAAGTGTTCCATGATATGTTGTTCCCGGATTGTTTTTATGATAAGAATGAGTTTTTTTTTTGGTATGCGCCTTCTAGTGTGGAATGAATCCATTTCTCTTTTCGGATTGCAAAATACTCATGAGAAATTAGGTGTGTCTTTTGGAATATGGGTGATGGATGAACTTGGTGGTCCTAAGGGTGCTTGGACTAAACACATAGCATTTGAGCTCACTGAAAAGCCATTAGCATTTCTGAACAACGATGAGATTCTTTTGGCGGATACATAGGATACAAATGGACATATAATTTCATATAACCTGAGTACCAAAAAACTCAAACACCTCCTCGTTCAATGTGTGCCTGATGATGACTACACAGCTGTTGTTTATGTGAACAGTATAGTTTCAGTCTTGGGAGGCAATAGGCTTGGAAGCAGAGATGATTCTAGCAAGGTAAACTTTCTTACTTAATTTCTTATCTCTTAATGATTACTAATTTATGTATCAATATGAAAGGCTGAAATTCTAACTTTGTCCAAGGAAGTAGTACTGTGCAAATTATAGATGCTTCATGCTATTTTGCAGGCTGAAATTTCTCTCTCCAAGTACACTTCTTCTCCATTGAGTCACTCGATTATCGAAAGGACTCACTCATTTTCAGTGTGGGCAATTCCACAAGATGAAGTGTCTATCAGGGTGAAGAAGGTGATGGAGGGCCTCCGGGCTGATTTTGGTGGTCCAGAGATCGAGCCCCACATTCCTATTGTGGGATCTATTCGTATGACACATGAGGATATGCTCAACAGGTTCACGGATCTGCAGTCTCGTTTCATTTCAGTCTTCAAAGCTAAAGTTGCTCGTGTGGTGTTTAGGAGTTCTTATTACCGGTGTTTTTCCCTCCTTATGGAGTCATCATTTACAACCCAGAATGAGTCCCTTGAGGTATTCAATTTTCCCACTTGTTTGTATCAGTTTGAACTTCTATTTTCGGGTGATATGTATCATTTTAGTCTAGTTTGTCCTGATTTAGTGGATGTGTATCTCTGGTGTAATGACATGCATCAATTTTTTACTGTCTTCAGTTAATGGAATTAGCTCTGAGCTGCAACCAAAGTTTTTGTTTCCACAATCGTAAGTTCTTTTCATTGGAAATGTTCTTTTCACAATTTGTTTCATTTCACAATTTGTTTCAGATAATGTTCTTTTTACTGCAAGTTGTTATGGTTGTAATTTGGCTTATGTCATGCAATTCAGATTTATAGAACTTGAAAAATAAGTTGAGAATGTTTCTTCAGTTGATCGCTGTCTGTTTGAATTGACAAAGATGTAATAATGATTCATCTTGCCGTATCTGAGTGCCCCTGACATACAAAGTACTGCATACCGTAAATTGATTGTAGTTCATATGTATGATATGAAGTATATGAATCAACTGTTTAGATCTCCTTGGTAAAATAAGATATCATAGATGCCAATTCTTGTTATGGGTTTGCTGAGCATATAGAGTGTGAAGATTAGATTGCCAACATTGATACTTGTCAGCCGAATTGAAGCATAATTTACTGATCGTCAGACTGTAAATGTATTGCTAATAAAAATAATGAACTATTGAATAGAATGCCATTGTTCTATGCAGGAGTTAGGCCCCTTTTGAGCCTCCATTATGGGTATCTGACAGAAGAAGAGAAGAAAAAAGCTGAAGAAAAAATCAAGATACTTGATGAAAGCATTACTGGCATGAGCGTCCCCATAACTCGACTTGCACTGTACAAAATTGACTACAAAGATACAACTCTCAAATCTTGGGAAAAGATTGCTGAGTACCCCCTCCTGTTCAAGTGGTACGTGCATTTAATTAGTACATTATAGCTTGGGGTCTAATATGATTCTCTTATAGTTAGGGTCTCTAATTTCATCAAGTTGTATTATAGATTCAATATTCTCCTTGCTCTTTCTTGTAGTCCATTGAGTCTTAAACTACTTTACTTTGAATCCAGATGGCTCATTGCCAGGGTATGAATCTGTGTTACTAGCTCAAGGGTTCCGTCAACAGCACTTGGATGACACATTCAGTCCTGTTGTAAGACCTATCACAGTAAGGTTGGTTCTGATCTTGCAGCTACAAATGTTTGGAAACTAATAAGGCATATCTGGATGTGAGAATGCTTTTCTTCATGGAGAGTTGAAAGGAGGTTTACATAAGGGATTTGTTGATGAGATTAATCCTCAATATTGTGAAACGTACTGCCGGACTTGCTGCATTCTTAAAATTTGAAATTTCTTTAGCTCTGGTCACCGATTTAATTATACAGCATTCAGATTACTATCTTGTACCTTGACTTGGCTCCATTACTATGTATGGAGCAATATTTTCTGGAGTAGCGTACATTGGATTTTTCTAATCTAGAGAAGTGGAAGTTCTGTTCTCTTTTACCTAAAAGAATCTCAGAATAAGTCTGGTAGCTAGGCCTGCTTTGTGCTTTGTTAGAATGCCTCGGATGAATCCTAGTTCAGTTTCCTCTGCAACTGTTCTCTCTTTCCTTCATTCTTGATAAACATAAATGGTCTAGCATGCATATGGTACGCAAATAAGTAATAACAACAACACATTGAACTCAATTCTTCTCGCTGAAATGTAGGGTAATACAGTAAATACCATAACATGTAAAAAGTTTATTGTTGTAATGCCGAGAGGCTGGCGTACCCGGTTATTTATTAGTATTACAAACGGCCTCCATCACTCAATTTCTCTCAATTTATCAGTGTTATAGTTTTCGCGTTCTCGCAGTTCGATTTTCTGTTGCAATTCTTCTTTTCCATTGCTTTGTTATCAAAGCAGAATACGATTTCATGCAAAAGAAGTAGAATGGTTTTTATTCCACCGGTACTACGAGGCGTCAGATTCACCTTTCTGCAAAAAATCACAACCTTCCAACTACTGCCGAATCGTTTAGCGATTGCTTGCGCGATCTGGTTGTAGGTGTGAGTCTTATCAGCTGCTGGTATATATGATCTTGTCATCTGCAAGTGCTTGGTACACAACCTGCAATTCCTGCCACAATTTGTGAGCTTTTTCGAAGTATTGGGTCTGAGTGGTTGTATCTTGGCTGCATCGGCCATGCTTATCGTACTCGTGCTTCCAGAATTCCATATTAGTAGTGTCTTTTGTTTAGTCATCTACGAAAAAAGCCAAAAAAGCTAAATTGTTACACAAATGATATGATCGAGAAGATCTATATATTTTTATGACACAATGAAAATATATATACCTCATCTTCATCAAATGGCGTTCCAGCCTTTTCACACCGAATTTCATCTTTGATAATTTGTCCAGTTCGTCGCCCACATTCCGTGGAGGGTGAACCTCATCGGAACATGATCATCATCCATAACACAAATCTTTGGCTTAGCAGGTTTGTGGTAGCATGCTGCTTTTGGCCATCGCATGACCAGTTGGTAGTACTCGAAGGGTGTTCCTTGTGACTCACATCCATACTGGAGTGACAACAGTACGACTAAAACAAGAACAAGAGGAATGCCTTGCAAGACTGACATGGTTGATTTCCGAAGCTAGAATGTTGATGGGCTAGAAGAAAAATATTAAGATCCTGCAGGATGATGATGATCGATATCTCTGTATTTATAGCCACCCCAATGCACTATGTACCAATATGAAAAGGCTTGATTTAGCCAACAATAATGCTGACCAGATTGAATGCTCGTTCCAGAAATGCTCAGATATGAGGCTTTTTCTTTCATGCTTTTCCAGACGTAATCTTAAGTTCTTCACACACATTGTGACTCACTTGGCAATTGCTAAGGTTAACAATTGTAGAACTATTCTTGTTTTGTAGACAATGATCGGCTTTGTATAGTCGATTGTATTTTCATCAATTAATGAGATTGCCAAATATGAAAATTAAGATACGTACACACTCATGCATACACTTAGTTTGGCAGTTGATCGAGTCGGTTGGCAATTTGGGCCATGTCGAAACCAATCAACCGAGTACCAACCATACCAACCTAGTTGGTATGCCAAAGACTTGGTAACCGACTTACTTGGTACGGTGTACCGTACCCGTTTTGGTAACATGGTTGGTACTTGGTATTAAGATTTTCATATCATCGGTATACCGTATCAACCATGTATGTGTAATTATGCAAAAATACACCCATATCTATGTAGAAAATGAGAATTGAATTTCTAACCTCTTACAAACAATCTATAAAATGTAAAATATATATAGGGTGGTGCTATTAACACACTCTATTTTGCTATATATTAACATTACCCTATATATAAAGACAATTAAAATATATGTATAATATATAATATATGTATTGTTTTATATTTATAACATCCTATAGATATAAATACAATTAAAATATAAAATGTTTAAATTTTGTATGTTTCGAAACCATGACTACTTTGATGGAAAATATGACCACATATCACGAGACCAAAGCTATCATTGCATTATATTTATTATTTTATTTTTTAAGCCACAATCTAAACTTGGTAGAGGCTTATTACCAACCGTACCAACTAAGTTGGTATACCAACTTCAGCGATTAGTTTTGGTAGAGGATTTTACCTACCAATTATAAGTTGGTTGGTACATGGTATCGGTAAATAAAGTCGGTATACCTACCAATGTCAGCCCTAATACATCCACTCATGCACACTACTTGGTTTTGCATACACTATCATTTGAGTCATAGTTTCCTTAATTACACATTTACACTATCATTTGGTTTATCAACTTGCACAGCTGATCCATGAGATTCGTTTTGATCGAATTCACTGTGTAAAAATGAAAGAGAGCGAGGTAAAAGCAAAATCTCACTTCAGATGTCAAGAATTAAAAAAAAATAATAATAAATAAATAAATAAATCCTTAAACCCGTCATTACCAAATTGCTCGCATCCTCATGGGGACGCTACAGTCAAATATCCAACCTGAACTTCACTTGTTCAGAGAACAACCTACCGCAGACACGTTATTTTACCAAAGTCAGACGCCATGTGGAGGCTATAGAAGTAGCCAACTAGCGCGCAGTTAGTCTAATGGTAATGCATTCCTCTTCAACAGAATACCGTATTGGGGTGTAGAGGTCCAAAGTTTGTTGTGCAAAAGAGATAGTATGAATACACTGTAGCAGACGAGTTACCATTAGGAAGTCGGTCAAATACATTGGCGTAGGTTTGAGCGAAATTCGTTTTTATACCATACAAGGCACTTCATTTATGGTATTAAGAGGCAGTTGTTGGATTATCGTTTCTAGAGGCCTTGTTTTGTGCTCTTCTTAAGGCGAGCAGAAGAAATCTTCAACAAGAGAAAGGGTAGTAGCACAAGAGCGACTTTTAACAAGGTAAATGCAAGCACAAGATAAACCTTCATTAGGATCTGATCAGATGTGGAATTTGACCAGCTTATCAAATCTAGGATCATGAAAACCAAAGCACGCTCATATCCCGTCTCAACTCATATATATATATTCAAGGGTACTGCATAATAATACAGTTTGATCATCAGAGTATCTAATAACAGAGAATAACCTCATTATCATTTATGCAAAGCTACCTCATTTCCTCACAGTAACTACTTTCATAGTATGACAAAAGGATATCAAATTTGAACCAAGGCCTCCGTTGAACTATGACTTGACAGATACAAGAATGTATCCTAAAATAATAGCAATGATAAGGAATAGAACAGCACCTACGATGTTCGATGTGATTTTGACATCAGTGGTGTTGATAGATTTTTGGCGAATTTCACCCCTTGATGTGTCAACTCCACCCTCCAAAGATGCTGTGGAAAGAGGCACCGCCACATCCCAAAAGGATTTGGTGACTACAGAGGGCGCTTCTCTCTCTAGTTCCAAGACTTTTGAGGCATCTGTTGGGACGTCCATAGATAACAACTCCACGCAACGATCTTTTAGAGCCTAAATGAGCATGAAAATCATAGGTCAGAAATGTGAGAGGAATTTGTACTAGAATCAACTGAAAAGGGAAGAAAAAGAACTCATATTAATTAAAACCTAGTCCAGTGGAGAGCTATTATGCCTATTCGGAACCAGAAAATATGGTACTACCAGTCTGTTGCTTCCTTACCACTCAAAAACTCCACAAACTGATATAACAAAATTTACAAATTTCTCTCATGGATATATATAGGGCATAAGAAAATACCAGCTTTCAGTGGCAGTCAAGACTCAAAACATATGTATCCTTCAGTAACCAAATGGTTAATGTTGTTGCCACTATGAATTTAAACTTCAGATTCAACCAAGAATTGAAGCAAATTTGTGATTCAAACTGACATTCCGGCAATGTAGAATACGAGATTGTCTGAAAAGAGAATGTGTCTATACATTGAAATGACATATACTGAATGCCGCAAGGATAGAGTCACTCACAAGTCACAATGGTGTAAACTAGAACTTTGGAGAGTGCAATTTAAGGGTTCACATCTAATTCAAGTAGAGTGAGGTCCTAGCATGTAGCCAGAGATGTTTACCCAAGAAAGTTCTTAGTAGAATAGGAAGATTAAGTCAATAGAATTTACCGAGCCTTAATCTCTACTCCCCAGCAGGGGCCATTACACATCGTGGCATGGCTCTATCACATCACTTCAGCAGGCTCTTGATAGCTTACAAGGGGTGACTTCGAATAATTTTGGCAGGTTTTACAAGATTTTTAGACCCCAAAACTAGGATTTCTCAAAATCAACTCATTTTAATGGATCGTCAATCTTGCTTAGCACCAAAGTACACTTTTTTTTTACATCGACCTTTCCCAGATGGCCTCACCTTCTGCAACCAGTCCTCTTCTTCCTTTTTCTCCATCTCCCAGAACAATAAGCCCAGTCACTCTCTGAAAACTAACCCTGGTTCCAAAGCCCTCAAATGCATCCCAAATTCCAAACCCAATCCTCCAGTTTAAAATCGAAGATGCATTCAATCTCAGTAGCTAAGTCCAAATATGCCAAACAAAATGCGGTGTTTAATCTTTAGCTTTTACATCAACCTTTCCCAGATGGCCTCACCTTCTGCAACCAGTCCTCTTCTTCCTTTTTCTCCATCTCCCAGAACAATAAGCCCAGTCACTCTCTGAAAACTAACCCTGGTTCCAAAGCCCTCAAATGCATCCCAAATTCCAAACCCAATCCTCCAGTTTAAAATCGAAGATGCATTCAATCTCACTAGCGAAGTCCAAATATGCCAAACAAAATGCGGTGTTTATTCTTTAGCTTTAAAGTTTAATTAAAAAAAAATCCATTGTACGGATAAAAAGAAATCAACAAGCTAGTGAAGACCATAGTAATCCTTCTCTTTTATTCTGGTAAGCAGAACTAGTGATCAAGTCAGAACTACAAACCTCAAATGTCTCGGATGGTTGTAGGTAGTCACAGACAAATGTACCAGCCAACCAAGGAATAAAAACTCTACGAGGAAGTGAAAGACTGCATGCTTTTCTGTTCAAATACAAACCAATTGTGGTCAGTTTGGCAGAGTGCAATTACAATGCAGTAACAATCAAAGTTAAAATGGCTGTGAAACATTAATCAGCACTAAAATGAATGATATTTGAACAGATATACTGATATCAAGAAAATTTTGGGAATTACTTTTATATAGGATAATTTATGCATAATTACTTTCGACAATGGGGGGCACTACGCGGACGACAAATCCAGTAATAATCAGAACACTATTCAAGGTTTAAAAGTAGTTTACTTGAGAAAACGATTAGAGAAGAAGATCAACAGATTAAACAACTGAACCTTGTAATTAATAAGGTGTGACCCCACTTTTTTTGTTGGCAAAAAGAAGCCCATGACATAATACAGAAAGAAAACACTCATTATACTAAAACAAATCAGAGTAGCCATAACCAAAAATAAACAAAATAAAATAAAAGCACCCTGCGAGGTGTCGATCTAGAAACAGTGGAAACAACTAAAAAGTGTAAACCATCTAGCTCAGACAAGACTAGATACTGAGCAATCAGTGACTCAATTATCACAATCAAATTATAGAAGAGAGCTAGCAGAATGAAAGAAAGGTCACAGATGATGATAAAATCTAGACCTAATGAGTGGATGCGGGGAGATTGTGCAACAGATGAAAAGATGAGATAATAACCTGCTTCAGTTTTAATAAAAGAAAAAATAAACCTTCATTTTGTAATGTGATCTACTGGAAACGTGTATGATAACAGGTAACTAAAACTCACACGAGATAGTATCAAACAAAATTCATAACGAAGGATCTCATTTTACTGAAATGAATAAGCACAACAGACCTTAATGATTGAAGCACAATTTGGGATACAGGTGTTTCACCAGACGTCCCATCTCCTACTTCCAGGCTATCAGCATCACCTCTAGCTTTCTGGGTGCCAGTGTCTACTGGACTTGTCTCTCCATCTGCCTCATCACAGATTATATCTAGTCTACTCTGCAGACTCATGGTAATATCATCCTGCAAAAATTAATAAGCAATTCAACATTCTACAGTGGGTGAGGAATGGCCATGAGGAGTAAAACTAGCAAATACAGTATCACGGAAATATCAAGGTCTGTATAAAATAAAATTTTAGCCAGTTACTTTTTAATGTATTAACATTATTTAAATTTTTACACTATGCACTGCAGAAGTTACTTTACTATATCTGAAGTCAATCTGTCCTCATGACCATCTCCGACATGCAAGAACATGCCAATAAAGCAAACACAGCTTTGAGTATATCTAATATCATAGAAGAGAAACATTCCATACTTATATGGACCCTAAGAGATCCACTTGTTTGTATCTTGTGAATTCTTTTTTCAATTGTCACATCTACCTACTGGTTTCAATGCATTGCAAACTGAAACCTAGTTTATTATAGCATATTGGCATACATTGTAATATATTTTTGACTTATTTTGATGTCTAAATAAAAAAGAAATTCAATTCCCATTCTCCTCTTAATATTGGTAGATTGGAATTCAACTACAATATAACCCAGCTTCTCTTGATGTCTAACGGCTTATGTGGTGTTACCCCTTTTGATTGACAGGTAGAACCAATATACATGTGTGAGACATTTTGCTCTCAAACCCTACTTAGCCAGACATAGTAGTCTTATGGAATCTGGCAACAAAACTGCGTATATGACACAAGAACTTGCATGCCTCAACAACTTATCTAGCTAATTAAACTGACTAGTTTAAGAAACAAAGCTTGCAAACTCATGAAAACATTAATGGTCGGCTCAAGTGTTTCAAAACATATTCTGCACACCATACTTTCTCTTCTTTTTTTTTCTTTTTTCTTGCTTTTTTTTTTCAATACGCAGAACCTCCCATGTGGTCTGCGGTTCAATCCCCCTCAAGGTACCTAACTAGCTATTAGCTAGAATTTCCTATCTCCTAAATTGTAGGGTTCATCGGGAGCCCCAGTGTCAAGCCAGGGTCTGCAAAGTGGTTGGGGAGATTGGGTTGAGCAAACCATGGGGCCTGACCATTCCTATTATCCCCTGTTGGTACTAGAAGTAAATGTACCACTCAAACATGTGATCGATTAAATGAAAGAAAGACTTTTATTTACTCATCCAATTACACAGTCCAATCCTACATGAGTCTTCGAACAAGCGTGAGTACTCTACAAGAATTATGTGTTACAGTCAACTGCTGATAAAAGTGAAATCAAAGTACCTTGAGAAACAAAACCAACGACTAGGTTCAATTCTCAAATCAAGATAAAAGAATCTAAAGGGTTGTAGTCTGCTGTATACACTTAAATTAACAGAAACATTGTAAAATCAAAAGTGATAGCCTCTTGCGTGATGATAACTGTGAATGCAAATTACCCTAAAAAACTAAATCAATAAATCGTCTCATTCTAAAATCAAGACCAAAGAATAAACAGTTATTTCCTATCCTGTACCTTTATATCAGCAACAGCTTGTGAAATTGGTTCTCGATGGTTTAAGTATGCAAAGGAACAAACAGAACCACTAAAAGCAAGAACACCAAGAGCATCTTTTTGGCTGCATACTTCACACAATATAGACAAATTTTAGAATGCAAACTTTAAATTGTTCAAACCTCAGAAAAAAAAATGAACTAAGAGATACAAAAACACACCTTCAGTATCTTCCACAAATGGTAACAGCAATTCTACTTCATGCAAACCATCTGATGTGCTTACATCATTGTGTACAACCTGAAATTTTGTGCAAGAGAGAAGCACATATATAAGAGTTCCAATAGTAAAGTCTACCTAGAGATCAATGATTGATAGAAAATAAAAGGGGAAAAGCACAATAATCTAATTCATGCTTAAGGTAAGAATTAGAGTTTCTGGTTCCAGATTTCAACTGTTAGTTAGAGGTAAAGGACAATAAATCGACTACAAGAACGAAGAAAGGAGGACCAGAAAGGTGATATGAAGTACAATCTACGAAACAAAAAAAATGAAGGAAAATTATATACCAGTTCAAACTGGTACATAATTTGGTATGCACCAGTTCAATCTGGAGGTAAATACAAATTAACACCACGCCACAAGATTCCATATTAATCTAAGTGCCCTTCTAGTACTGTTATATGTTAGAAAAGGTTTAATCTAAAGAATGAACACAACTGAGGTTGAGAAAACTTCTTTTGGACTCTAAACTATATGTTTGGGAAATCGTTGTACTATCAGGGACATCAAACATGGCATAACATATACATGTATATCCAGTAAATTAACAGACATGTGAAGGTTGCAGCTTTTCCATATTAACAAGTGCTGAGATAAAAAAATAAAATAAAAAATTGTGCAGAGAACCATAAATGTGAGGATAGAAATTGAAAATGTTGCTCTCACGACAATGAACTACTTACCAAATTTCCATCCACCATGGCTTTTGCACTTTTTAAATATTTAGCATGAAATGAAATTTCATGACGAAGAGCTTCACTCATAGTCTGAACATTAGACGAGTTACTGTGAGAAATAGGTAACCTGAGAATAGATAACTATACCATGAGACCACATTATAAAGCCAGTCAACGAGATATCACTACAGAAAATATAGAACCTATTATTTACTAAGATACTATTCTCAGTGCTATGCTATCATATCAAGTGGTTCCAGTAGAAATCTGATACAACCAAGCCAAATAGAATACAGCAGACAAGTAAGCCTCCATAATGCAAAAGAAATCAATTGAAATAACAAATTTTAAAGATCTGTGGCCTAAGTTGTATATAATCAATACTTGTAAATGATAAAATGATAAAGAACTCCAATGCAATTTTGGTTAGACATTGATATGCTTGATATTGAAATCATCAGCAAGCAGGTTACTGTAACATTAATGGATTCTTTGAACCAGTGAAATTTGAGTGTTTCGACTGAGGAAGGGGAGGGGATTTGCCTTGGTTTTGTAGGACCCCAAGATGGAAAAGGGATGTCAAAACATTGAAGGGGAACAATGAATTCTAAGATCCATGTAAATGTGATCATAGCACCATAAACATAGCAGATGATTAGGTAGAACTTTCAGAAACCTAGGCTGCACATTTCATATAGGTCAAACATATGTAACTATATTACCATAGTCCCCCCTAAACATCTTTCAGAAGCATTAGAAAGAGGATAATAAATTCTGGCCTTCATAGTGCAATAACATTGATGATACATTTTTTTCAGAAGCCATAAATGCAGCATTTTTACGTTAAAGATGAAGCTCATTTATTAAACATACATATGAAGTTTAAACACAAGAGCATACCTAATATCGAAGTTGTACATGCACCTAAATCTTTGAAGGGAAGTTAGGACCTTTCCCATTTTGAAGTCACAAGGTCTTAGGCTGCTCGATGTAATATTTGAAGTTACCATACAATTCCGACATGTCCACCTACACAGATAAACTTGTTAGTGAGCTTGCAATAACCTTCAACTTATGAAGAGAGCACATTGTAATGAGAAAAATATACTTGATTCAAATATGAAAGATACCTTCTTGGACTATAACAAATGTGAATAAGAAGTCTCTCATCCCAATCATTTTCAGAAAGTGGGGCTGCTTTGGCAACTCCCATTACAGTCTGCAAAGGCCTTTTCATTAATAAATACAAAAGAAATTTCTATTTCAAATGAATATAGGAGTCCCATACAGATTATACCTGATGCATTGTTTGCAATACATAAGCCAAGAACAATCTCTCCATCACGTTTTCATGATTATAAATTCAGAACCTTAGCTAGCACTACGTAAGCAACGTTTCAACTCATAGATAACCAAATGATTTCTAGACTGATTATACGTAGTCACACTATATGATATTAGCTTTCGGAAAATGAAAAGGATGTCTCAACTTAATCAGATGTTAATTTAGCCAATTTCGTACATATTAGCACTCTCATCTCTTCCTACATACTTCCACAGTAACTAATCACACAAAGGAAGCCCATTGTAACAAACCTATTATCCATATTAAAAGTACATACAGCCTATGAAGATCGGTACTCACAACACGTTCAAGAACATATATTTATACCAAACGAAGATCAATCGGATCCATGCACAATAACATACCTGGCAAAGCACAATGTTTGAATTCTTGAATGCATTTTCGCTAATCCAAACGTAAATCCCAACCACCTT
The DNA here is from genome assembly GCA_009720345.1 of Fragaria iinumae. Lineage (NCBI taxonomy): Eukaryota > Viridiplantae > Streptophyta > Magnoliopsida > Rosales > Rosaceae > Fragaria > Fragaria iinumae. The sequence goes on from CM019121.1 coordinate 27,488,212, forward strand.
CATGCCTCCCACCAACATTCTCGACACCTAAAACATCAAAACACACAAAATGCAGTCAAAAACCTAATCTCAAACACACAATCACAATCATCGAAACTGCAAAATCATATCAAATTATACATTTCAACGCAATGAATGTATGTAACTAGTGCCATTTCTACATGAAACTGACCTGACGAGCATGTTCGGCGACCCAATCCTTGTCAATAGAAACCGACTGGGAATCAGAGGACTGAGATTTGGGCTTGGGCCCCTTCCGCTTGTCGGGCTCGACGAGGGAACAAGCCGGAGCTCCGGCGTCGTTGGGAGGAGTGGGGACCAGATCGAAGACGAAGCCTCGGTCTAGAGTAGAGCTGAGCTTGCCTATAACGAGCCCCACCTGAATTGCACAACAGAAAGAAGACGGTGAATTTGAGAATCGGCGATGAGCGAAGAGAAGAGAGAGAGAGAGAGGACCTGGGCGGCGGTAGAGGATTGCTCGAGGCGAGCCTCGGCTAATTTGAGCTGGGCTTCTTCTCCGATCACCGCTTTCACCATTACTACTGAGGTGAGCTTTGAAAACTTGAGACTTTACGAGTGACGAGTCTGAGATTTATATTTAAAAGAGACTAAAACGCAGCGTCACGGTCACCCCCTCATTAGATTATGGATAATTGGTCGGGTCGGGTCGGGTCAACGATTATCTTGGAGTACGACACTCCGATGTGTCCAATCGTTTTTATGCTTATCGACCGCCTCGGAATTTGACTCGAGCTCTTGAACGCTTGGAGAAGCGTAGCTTGGAACGGCAATTCCAGGTAGAGTGAGCTGACCGTGAACCCTTGTTAGAGTAAGTCTAACAGCTTCCTTATATTTTCTACATAATAGGGAAGCAAAACTCAAAATCTCTAAAAATTTTATATACAAAATTCAACAGTTTCCCTATTTTAAATATTCAAATATTTATTACAACAACAATCCTCATTTATTACAATATAATAAAAAGTATAAAAATTTCAAAGTTTATTTTTTTGAATAAATTATGTTTTCTTTCTTATCTTTAAGCCTTGAAGAATGTGCAACATTCAATTCTTCTTTCCCTAAATATTTTTAGAGAATCTGTAAATATAAGGAAGCAAAGCTTCTCTTTCATCTCTTTTCCTATTTTAGAGAATGAGATAGGAAAGCTGTTGGAGTGGAAAATGACCCCATATTCTCCAAAATAGAGAAAATCAAAGAATTTAGGGAATCTGTTGGACTTGCTCTTAGTGGCTTTCGGTTTTCCTACATAAAAACTACATTGTCTTTGATTGCCATTTTCGATATACGTATATAAAATATGAAACAGTTTTAGTGCTCAAAACCCGAGGTTATACATGCGGGAATTGTGAGTTGGATTATACGATAGATCAGTGACCTGAGAGTGATGGAACCAGATACAAATTTGCTCCCCACACGTGTCCTATTTTCTTTAATTCATCTAATCATGGTTAACAATATAAATCTAAAATTATTTATTTAATTTAAATTTGTAAGATTGGGTATTGGGTTTTAAGGTGTAGGGTTTAGGGTTTTCAGGTTTGGGGTTTAGGGCTTATTATTTTATCATAATTAGCTAAACCCTAGTTAAGTAAAACCCTAAACCTGAAACCCTAAACCCTAAACCCCAAACCTCAAACGTTAAAACCTTAAACCTTAAACCTTAAACCCTAAATGTCCAACCTCTCCAATTTATATTAAATAAATAATTTATATTGTTAACCATGGTTAGGTGAGTTAACAAAAATGGACATGTGTCATGCATTTAAATGGGTGGGAATGAAGGTGGGGAAGTAAGGGTGGGGAGCAAATTTGTATCATGATAGAACCTAGTTTTCTAGAAATCTCAGAGTGTTGATAACCGTGAACCTCTAGAGGAGCATTGCGCCCATGAGTTGTGAGTCCCCTTATAGAGTCGTGAGTTGTGGGTCCCTTATGGCACGCTCAATGCCAGTAAATGGACGATCTCGCTAATCGTGTCCCTAAGGAAAGATAGTGATATTAATTGATGGATTTGGCCACGAGGTAGTGGGGATCTGGGTATACAGATAACGGTCACAAGAATGATTTGGATGTTTCTGCAGACATTTTATCTTCAAGCGCTCAGACCAGTTTTTGAATCATGCTGCATGTTTTATGAAAATTTCTAAAGTGTTTTTGTATGCCGATATTTTCAAAATTGTTGTTACCCTTGACACCTTAAATCTGTACAGATATCTATATATGAGTTTCATGTGTTTTCACACCTAGCACTGGTTGGCCTCTATATGTGAGCAAGCGAGGACGACGCTCACCCCTGTTATAGCGTATCTGCATATTGAAAGTGTACTAGAACAGGATATAGAGCGAGGGAGCTACGTCAAGACCCACCCCGAATTTCACCCTGAAATCCGAAGTAAGTCTTGCGGGGTCCACCTCCAAGGAAAATTTACTGAAGCACTCGGTAAACCTCCCTTGAAAATAGACAACCCTAACCCGGAAAATCCAAGAATTACCCATAAAAATCCAAATAATATAACATGAATCTTAGCACACCCTATTAAAATATTCGCTAACCCCAGGGGTAGTCAGAGCTACTAAATAACAATTACAGGAAGTATGAAGATACACTGATAGGTTTATCAGGTAATCTACTGGTGAAGAGTGGTGGAGAAGTGGGTAACTATGCCTCGTCTTCTACTAGTGCCAACCCGGACTATGCAGACTGGGCATTTTTAAAACGAAGAGCCCAGGGGAAAACATTTGAAACCGTTAGAGTGAGTGGACAAAAATAAATTTAAAAGAAATAATTCTTTATGCTTTCCCAAATTAATTTCCATAGAAATTATGATGCATGCGACAGCTCAAAAGCTCTCAACTCAAAAACTGGCAAATACATGACTAGCTCCGGTTAATCTCCGAAACTTAATTAAATACAGCCTCTCAGGCTAAACTATATATATATATATATATATATATATATATATATATATATATATATTTACACTCGTCATACTCCTTGTATGATTTCTTATGAAGAAATATAAGAAAAATAGAAATTCATACAAGGCTACTACGCTTGCGTCTAACGCTCACGTCATGTCATAATGGAATTTTACCTCATTATGCGGAAAAGACGGGTGTATATATACGTGCATATTCCCTATATGAATTATTACTATATTCATATAGGGCTACGACGATTGCGTCTAACGCTCACGTCACACCATAATGGTATTTTACCTCATTATGGTGGAAAAACACGTATAGCTAGCTAGCATTTATTTATATACATACTATCCTCATAATCATCCATATATGAATATATAATCACCGAAATTCTCAATTTCGGTTATTCTCCAACAAAAGAAATTATTCATCAATAAACCATTTGCATGCATATTATTTAAAACAAAAATCCACTAAAAAATTAGGCATAAGCCTGATGTCGGTCCGAGGCCTCCTCTGCTCGAGCCTGCTCACGTCATGTTCCAAAAACATAATTAAATCATCAACTATAACCCAACTCTTATATAAAATTAGGCAAAATTAATTATGAGTTTTGCACGCTCATCCATGCCTAACTTCTTAATTCTCAACTTCGCTTCTATCCATACTTTACCACAATATCAACATCCTTACTACCACTCTCTCCAGTCCTAACAACAATTAACCAACAGCTGCATTATATCTCATTAATCGTCATATTTCACAAATCTTATAAAAACCCAAAACCTATCCAAAACTCCTCCAAAAATTCCAAACTTCACATCAATACACTCCCCTTAAGAAAACACATGTAAAACCCTAAAAATTCCCTTAACAGCGGCGGCCGGCGGCTGACTCCGGCGACCTCTAATACCTACCAAAATTTAGCACAACCTTCCTCTCAACCCACACAACAACTTCCCTAACTAGCACAAACACAAATTCCAAGCCTAAATAGGGTAATCGAACCAAAACAGTGATTTGAGCCCTAGAACTTCAACTCACCGATTCTCCTTACCTAGCTCAAGAGGGAGCGAATCCTTTGGAGGGATTGCTACACGGGAGGAGGGCTTCCAAACGAGCCAAGTGGCTCCGGCTATGGTGGCTAGAGGAGCGAGTTCCGGCGACAGAGCACTCCGAACAGTCGGACCTTCTGGGTTCGATTTCTCCTTCACGGCGGTGCTAGGGAGGCTGCCACCGGTCCAGGAAGGAAGAGGAGGAGATGACCGACCGTTTGGGACCGGTGCGGCGACTTACGGTGGCCGGACGACAATGGACGGGCTCGGGGAACGTCAGGCAGGGGGAGAGAGAGAGTGAGAATCGGGAGGGAGGAGAGAGAAGAGAGAAAAAATGGTTTGGGCTTTCCAAACCCAACCGGTCCAACACCAAATATAAACCCAACTCCAAAAAAATAACACAACAAAATAATACCCCAATAAAAATTTCCTTTTACTAGCAAAAATTTACCATTTTTACCGTCGGTAAATATTTCCACTACGAATAATCCCTTCGAAATACTCGTCCCCCAAAACCCCTATGGGGACCAATTAAACTATAAACTCATTGACAAAGACGGTAAAACTCTTATTAACACCATGCCAATAAGGTAAAAATTTAAGAGTCGGGACGTGATAAGCTAAGTGTGAGAAATGAAGTCTTTCTTTCTTCGAGTTTGTTCTTCCTTTCTTTGCAAGACGAGTGACTTGAAATCTTTTTGAAAAATATTAATTCAATTTAATTGTTTTATTCACAAGTGCAGCTTTATTATAGTTTGAAAGTTGTAAACTTTGTATTGTCGCTTGGTTTTAAGTTTTGGCTCTTATGATTTTCTACCTTCTGCACTTTATTATAAACAAGAGCATGCATACTTCATTAGTTATGAAATATGAATAGTCAAAGTGACTGTAAACATGACTATCACTGATAAGGCTACAAAACCATGAAAGATATAAAATAAAAGTCCAACGACGATGAAGTATGGATACAATCCAGTTTTGATGGAATAATTGAAGTACACATAATGGTTTGAACTTTTTTTTGGAAATGTTTTGAACTTTGGTACCTCGTGAAACCCACAGACACGTTTTAAATTTCATAAATAAAGTTATGTAATTGATAGACAAGAAAGAAAAAAAGTTCATATATAGTCTCATTCTATGGTTACATAGGATAAATACGGGAAGATATGATTTAGCGTTTCAGCAGAAGAGAGGAAGAGAGAAAAACAGAAGAAAAAAAAAAGAAAAAAAAAAAGGACGTAGACGCAGGCGCACGATCTTCCAACTTCAAAGGAACTGCAAGAGTTCAGAAAAACTTCCAGCCCACGATCTCTACATAGACGAAAACTGTCGCAGCAACCTCCGATACAAATGGAACAGAAGAAGCCAATGAAAAAGATAGAGAAACCAAAAGAAAAAAAACAAAGAAGAGCAGAGCAAACTCTAATCTTAAAGGAGGAGAAAATTGAAATCGTATCGGCAGAGTTTTGGGAGCCATCAGTTCTTACGCCGCTTAGCGATTTCGGTAAGTAATATTGATTGTGGTAATCAGATTTGTCAAATTGAATTATGGGAAAGGGCTCCATCGCCATATCCATGCTTCGATAACTCCCCACCTTCTCCATTTCTGAATTTGTTAGAAGTTTGAACTGATTTCAGTGAGTGGGTGCGTTCGTGCGATCCCACATCTGTCTCCCATGTATAAATAATGTCAGGACCCATCCCGGATTTCACCCTGAAATCCGAGGTAAATCCTGCGGGGTCCACTTTCAAGGAAAATTTACCGAAAATTCAACATAACCTTCCTTGAAAATGGACAACCCTTACCTGAAAAATCCAACTTAACACTTCTATAACTAAACATCCATCCTCAACACCTGGGGCCTTCTTACTCCCCAAGTTCATCACATCTCCCAATAAATTAAATTACTTAACTAAAATTATCTCACAACCAACAATACTCAAAATTAATTCACTAACTGATTATCAGAGCATATCTAATAATGAAAGAATAACAATGAATAAAGATTAAGTGGAAGCAGCCTCTGACTATTTGACTATGCCTCGACTCCATATACGCTCGACCTCATTTAAACTTAGCCTGCACACTAGGCATTTAAAACCAAAGGGCCCAGGGGAAAATAATTTAAAAACCTTAGAGTGAGTGAACAAAAATAAAATAAATAACTTCACAAAAACATAATTCATATACTTTCTCATGTTTCAACTTTAAAAACTGGTTGCACGCAACTTTAAACGTCCTTAAAACTTTAAATCCAAAATCACTTAATAATAGATAAACCAGCCCCGCTGGTTAAATAAAACAGAAATCTCAAAATGAGGAATAAACCAGCCCCGCTGGTTAATCAATTATATATCTGAGAAAAATAAATAAGGGGAAGAGTTATCACCATGTAAAAGGAGCCTCCAAGGCTCGGGTCGGTGCCTCCCAGGCTATAATAGCGTCCCACGCTAAGCGCTCTACTCACCTATAGTGAGTAGCCGCTAATAATGGCTAGCTAATGTTTTGGCCACGATCCTCAGCGCGCGGAGCAGAGGTAAATAGCGAGCAAAGATAAGGGGGAGTGCTGTGGGCGTGCCACCTCGCGGACGAGGAAAGGGTTTGTGTGTTATGCGCTTGACTTCTTGATCAGACGAAGGGGTTTCCAGGTGCCACCTCAGAGGAGGAATTTATGAGCACAAGGCGATCGATACTCACGGAGGACGTGAGTAGACCAACAATAGGGAGGTAAGAGAGAAATCGGGGTAGAGTCCGGAGGGCTCTGAAGAAAAACCTAGGCGGCGGCGGCGCGGCGGCGGCGCATAAGGTTAGGGTTTTCGAGTAGCTCGAAGGATAACTGGGTTTCAGTTTGTATTGTGTTTTTTGTGTTTGTTTGAGAGTGTTGCTTCAGCAGGGAAGCGAAGGCAGAGCTCCGGGGAGCGTTGGAGGTTCGACTAGGCCGAAGGTTTGTATACTTCTGTTGAGTAGTTGATTGTTTTGTTGTATTGAGAGTTGTCCTTTTCTGTAAACCTTCAAGCCCTTTATATAGTGGTTCGACTTGCGGCAGAAGAAAGATAGCTTAGAATTCAAGTCGGACTCTGAAACCCTAACAGCACAAGGGCACTGTTCCATCCACGCGAACCAACCATCTTGTGACACATGTCCAGTTCGCACACTTCATTCCGCACAGGGCATTGCTTCCGCGCTGCCAACTGTAGACTCCTATGCGAACTGGAATTAGGAATATCCTCATCCCGCGGGCTGTCACAGGATGCTATCTCGCGTGCTCCTAAAGCTCGCTTCCATTTCGCGGGCTATCGCAGCTCGTGAGCCTTAAAAGGGTTTTTTATATTAAATGGGCCACAGGGATTGGCCTGAAGCATGTCAAAGACTTATAAGAGTCTTCAACGATTAATGTGGTGCGCGCGGACTCCGCCTGTTGCTTCCTCGCGAAGTCTCCTACGCGAGCCAGTTCGCCAGCTCGCCTCGTCTCGCCTACGCGGAGAGTCAATCTCGCCTCGTCTACGCGGACTGGCAAATAGTAATTCCACGCGAAGTCCTTGTAAATCAGTTCGCGTTGTCTTATTGGCAGGCCATTATTTGTAAACTTAAAGAACTTGGGCTCGCTGGTGTGATATGGACCAAGAATTTGATTAATATTTACATAGACATTTACTGTCCAGTAAAATATTAATTTAGGCGTAAACATTGCCTCCCAGCCTCGAAGTCATGAATGTCAAAAATGACTGAAGAGGTTTATGTTCATGTTGCTCCAAAGCCAATGGTATTGGCTCAGGTTATAAGATGAGTGTGAGTAGACAAGCCTGTGAATAGGCCTTGAAACCCAAGCACCCAACAAAGCATTGTAGCGAAGCTTCTGTACAACTCGCCTAGTGCCCTATTTGTCAAGACCCAAACCGAATTTCACCCTGAAACCCGAGGTAAGTCCTGCGGGGACCACCTCCAAGGAAAATTTACCGAAGAACTCGGCAAACCTCCCTTGAAAATGGACAACCCTAACCCGGAAAAAATATAGAACACCCTCTTAACCAAAATATCAATCTTCAACTCAATCCGAAAGTATTCAGAGCTACTACAAGAAAGACAATGGAAGCTGATAAAAATCCTAGTGGGTTAAACAGATAACCTACTGACGAACAGTAGCGGAAAGATGGGTGACTATCCGAACTCTGCAGACTGGGCATTTAAAAACGAAGGAAAGGCCCAGGGGAAAAATATTTAATTACGTCATAGTGAGTGGACAAAAGTAATTTCGACAAACAATAATATTTCCCCAAGAAAACTTTAAAGGAAGGCGCTAAGCAAGCGACAGCTTAAAAGCTTAACTCAAAAATTCTTGACTGGTGTCTCGACTCCTAAACTTCAGAAAATGGTCTCTCAGGCTAGAATTATAAATATATCAGTATGTATATACACTCGTCATACTCCTTATATGATTTCTTTGAAGAGATATAAGAAAAACAGAAATTCATACAAGGCTACTACGCTCGCGTCTAACGCTCACGTCACCCTATAATGGCATTTTTCCTCATTATAAGGGAACCGCACGAGTGGATATATATATATATATATATATATATATATATATATATATATATATATATATATATATATATGTACACACACGTGCTGACTCCTTGTACGAATTCTATGAATGAATACGAAAAATAGAAAGTCGTACAAGGCTACGACGCTGGCGTCTAACACTCACGTCACCCCATAATGGCATTTTACCTCATTATGGGGGGAAATCACGTATAGCTAGCGTTTACTTATATACATACTATTATCATAAACATCAATAAATTATTATAAACACCGAAATTTTGAATTTCCAGTTAAATTTCAACAAAAGAAATTATTCAACAATAAAACATTTCAAGCACATTATTTAAAACAAAGGTCCACTCACAAATTAGACCTAAGTCTGATATCGGTCTGAGGTTTCTTCTGCTCGGGCCTCCTCACGTCATGTTCCAACACATAAATAAATCCTTAAATAAAACACCGACGCTTAAAGAAAATATGCATAATTAATAATGAGCTTCTCTCGCTCAACCATGCCTATCGCCCTAAATCTTAACTTCACTGCCAACCATAAAGCTCCACAATTTTTCCGACATCCTCAAAAGCACCTTCTACCTTCCTAACCATAAATAATCCAATGGCCGGATTTTTAACTTATTAATCCGCCAAAAATACCAAACTTAACAATTTCCAAACCTATCCAAAACTCCTCCAAAAATTCTAAAACTCATTCCATTAAACTCCTCATAAAATTCCCCACTAAAAACAATTTTTCTGCGGCGGCCGGCGGCCAGCTCCGGCGACCTCCAATGCCCACCAAAATTTGGCAGCACCTTCCTCTCAACCTCCTCTACAACATTCCTAACTAGCACAAACTCCAATTCTAAGCCTAACCATGTCAATCGAACGAAAACAACAATAAAAGCCCTAGAATTTCCTTTACCGATTTCTCCTTACCTAGCTCAAGAGGGAGCGAATCCTTTGGAGGGATTGGAGCACGGGAGGAGGGCTTCCTTTTGAGCCAAGGGGCTCTGGCTATGGCGGCCGGAGGAGGGAGTTCCGGCGAGAAAACCACTCCGGCAGTCGGGGCTTCCGGGCGGCTTCTCTCTCACACGGCGGCACTAGGGCGACTCCCACCAGTCTAGAATGGAAGCTAGGTTGGGACCGGCGCGGCGGTCTAGGGTGGTCTGGGGCGGCCGGACGGTGACGAACGAGCGGCCGGAAGTTTCCGGCAGGGAGAGGGCTCGGGGAGAGAGAGAGAAGCGGGAGGAAGAGAGAGAAAGGAGAGAGGAAAGAAAAACGGGCTTGGCCCAAACCGGTTCCAACCCACCATTAAAAACCCACTCCAAAAATCAAACCCAACACAACTAATTAACACCCCAAAATAATACCCCAATAAAAATTACCTTTTACTAGCTAAAATTTACCATTTTTACCGTCATCACATTTTCTTCCTTCGAATAATTCTTTCGAAATATTCGTCCCTCAACACACCTCTAGGGACCTTAGGACTATAAACTCAATGACGAAGACAGTAAAATTTTTATTGACACCATGCTAGTAAATAAGGTAAAATTTAAGAGTCGGGGCGTGACAATATTAAACTGATAAACTTGACATAACTAGGCACCTTGGACTTGGACTTCAAACGCATTTGCCTGCCCTACTTCTGCATTCGCCTGCCCTTTGCCTGCATTCGCTTGCTTTTTGCTTGCGTTCGCTTGCTTTGACTAGATTCCAAAAAATAGCCCTTCGCGAGCTCTTGGCGATGGCGAACCAACGTTGTGATAAACATGAATGACAATGGCTATGTACTTCGCTGCCCCCCAGTGTGAACCAATGAAAGACAAACAAAAAGAGTCGGCGAACAGCCGTATAAAGCTGAAAAATTTTAAGAGGCCATGCACTTCGCTGCCCCCCAGTGCGAACCAATGAACCAATGAGAGGCACACAAATGAGTCAGCGAACGGTCGCGTAAAGATGGCGAACCAACCTTGGAGATTCGGAGGCCACAGGGATTGACCTAAATAATGACTAAGACACTTGAAGAAGGTCTAAAGTCTGAAATTTTTGGAACACGATCCTCCAATGTGCCCCCCAGTTTTGATGTTTGTTCGCCGAAGCTTTTTGAGAAGAATGAATGACATCAAAACTTTAGCATGCCCCCCAGGGAAGGAGTTGCGGTACCAATGCCCCCCAGTGAGGAAAGCAGGCTACGAGGTCATGAAAACACATTGCAAATTCGCGTGTATCCTGACCACGATAAAGAGTCCATGGAGTAAGGGAGACTACGGCGAACTCCAACTCGTTGAATGCTGTTAGTTCGCTTGGCGGGTGATGAGCGAGGAAATCCGCTATGGCCTGTCCTTTAACTGCCTTTTGTGGAACATATTGCAAAGAGAATTCAAACAAAGCCAATATCCATTTACCTATACGTCCCCGTAGGATAGGGCGGGAAAGCATATATTTGACTAGGTCGGACTGAGCGATCACCATCGTGGTAAAGGATAACATGTAGTGGCGGAGCTTGCAACCTGCAAAGAATAGGGCGAGACACAACTTTTCCATTGGGGAGTAGCGCGTCTCGCAATCGGTCAACACCCTGCTAAGATAGTAAACGGCGTGTTCCACTCCATTCTCGTTGTCTTGTGCCAAGAGTCCGCCAATAGACAAGTCAGCAGCAGCGATGTAGAGCTTAAACGGAAACTGCCATAACTCGCCGTATCCTGACATGTCTGCATTCAAACTGCCATAACTCTCTCTAGGAATGTCGGAATGATGAACCATAACATCCTCTGGAAAATAGACATCCAGGGCTTTCGGTCGGTATAAGGCGCGCCGGCTGATTTATCCTGGATCATTCTAGTTGAGTCCGCGAAGTTGACTGTCCAGTAGTGGCTGCTGCAATGTTTCAGAATTGCAAACTAGTTGTATTGCCTCTCTGTTTGACTTCGCTGGTAGTAACTCAAATGCATGTGGAATGCCTGTTGTCTTCAAGCCTCAAGGATAGGCTCCTATGTAAAGTTCAAGCCTGTCAAAGGCAAGAACGTTGTCTTGCATTTCAGCAAGACCAAGGATCTCTTTTTGGGTTTTCTGCTATTTGTTTTTTTTTTGTATTTTCTTTTCCAATGCGAGAAAGAAAGAAACTGAAAGAAAAAACAGAAGTAAAGGCTGAAGTAAAAGCGAGTGAATCATAGCTTGATTGGTTACCCCGCGTTAGGCCACGGGCGCTCGGCACAGATCGTCATCTTCTGGGTGTTCAGCCATGTCCAGGGTGACTCTCCACTGGCCTGGCTTTGGTGCGCGGCGGTGGTTGTTCTCCCCTGGCTGGTCGTTCCAGTTCACCTCGACCATACCAACCACGGCCAGGAAGGGTTCTACAACCACCAGAGAAGCTGTGCTTCCTGGCGTCTTCATTTTCAAGGCTCCAGAATTCAACCAGGTCTGCAGTTGGTCGCGGAGCTTGACACAGTCTTTGGTGTCATGATTGTAGACGTTGTGGAAGCTACAATACTTCTTGTCCTTTAGCCCCTCCTTTGGCGGGATCTTGTGGTCCAAACGTATACACTTCGCCTCGATTAAGTCATTAAAGACAAGATGAGCGTTTTTCGCGTCATACGTGTAAGACTCGTATTCGGGCTTGGTCCATGCAAAAGACTAGATTGTGATTGGCTCGCAAGTTATTTTGAGATTCTCCAGTTTATGAGCCAACGGTTTCCCAGTCAGTTCGACCGCTCCGAAGTCATCATACTCTTGCCTCTGGTAATAAGGGTCAAACGTAGGGGATTGGAGGTTTAGTGCCCCCATTGTCCTGTTTCTCCCTGGAACGTAAGTCCCCTTGGAGGCATTCGCCTTCTCGTCCATCTCATTAAGGATCAGCTCATAACTGCCGACCTTGTTGATCAGGTCTCCCATAGACGCGAAGCTTTCCCTGTGGTGCTTCAACCGCTGGCGATGCTCGAGGCCGCAAATAGCCAACTTAATGGCTTCCTGCTCGGGTAGGAGGAAGTCGCACTTGGCTTGTTGGATCTTGAACCGTTAGAGGAAAGAGACGCTAGACTCCATGCTTTGCTGGCTTATTTGGGTGAGGGAGTCAAGGCCGACCTCTGGCTCAATGCAACCATAGGTCTCCCGAAATAGTGTCTCCATGGTAGGCCAGTCCGCGATGGATCCTGGCTTCAACCTGGAGTACCAACTAAAGGCAGCTCCGAACAGAGAAGTCCCGAAGAGCTTGAGCTTGAGAATATCATTATTCCCATATTGGCTGCACTGGACTTTGAAGCGGGCCATATGGGTTGCTGCGTCCTCCCTTGTCTCCCCGGAGAAGGTAGTGAAGACTACATTCTTAAACCCATGCAGGAAAGGGTATTGCGCCACACTACCAGGGTAGTGGTCGCGATACTGCAAGTCAGCATCGCCTTTTCCGGTTTGCTCCTTGACTATGGTGGAGATAAGTTGGCGCCAGTCGGCTGCCGTCACAGGTGTAGGCTCCGCTCCCTCTTCATGGTTTGGCCATGCAGAGAAACTGACGGCTTGTCCACCATTCTTGGGAATAAGGCTGGAGTAGGCTAGGAGCGGATCATCTTGTGTCCCGACTCCCTGGCGTAGAGAAGTATTCAATCCCCTGGAAGGAGCAAACGAGCCATGCGGGGGCGGACTCTTTGAAGTTCCAGCCCCTGACACGAACTGCGGGGCCTTCGGAGTCCCGACCTTAGGGTTTCCCCTGGCGCGTTCATTGGGAGGGATGTACTTGGACGTTCCTTCATTCGCGCTTGGGCCAGTAGGGTTTAAAGCAGGATTCTTTGGTGCTTGCGCCCTCATCCAATCTTCAACTTCAAGGACCCGTAAGTTCAGCCGGTCCTGTTTTTCCTTGAATTCGTCTAGCTTCTCCAGACTGTTCTTGCTTCCAAAGAACGAAGCATTCTGTTGGTCATGCATCTTGGCATCGTGGTCGTCCAAGCGGCGAGTCTGCTCATCTACTGTCGCGCGAGTGAGCGACAAGATCTCTGCATGGTGCTTCACGGTTTCCGCGTTCTGCTTCACGGTCTCTGTGTTCTGGTCCATATCCGACCGGATCTGTTGAAGGCTACCTTCGACCAAGCCCCTGGTTTTAGTGAACTTGGCGTCTAGGTTGCCATAATCCTCACCGAGCATGGCGAGTTTGTCATGGGTGGCCTTCAGGAGGTCCCTATCTTGCTTGACCTGTTCAGTTAGGTCAGCAACGCTTTATTGAGTGGCAGAGCTCTGGGTCGTCAAACCCTGGATCTGCCCCGTGAGTTGTGTGAACATCTGGAAGACTTGCTCCATAGACGGAGCAGAGTCTGTATCTTGGGTCGGCTGAGAGCCTACCATGGCGGTCTTGCTGAAGTATGGATCACCAAACTGAGCAAGGACCTGTTCTTAAGTGAGGGATCGACAAGCCGCGCTGTTATGGGGCTTATACCGTAGTGATCTGTGCTTGAGGCAAGAAAGCTGAGGCTTTCAGTACGGCGCTTCCTCTGGTTTCCCTATGATGTATCGCTTGTACTCCCTGTCCCACTGGGCGTGCCAATGTTTTGGCCACGATCCTCAGCGCGCGGAGCAGAGGTAAATAGCGAGCAAAGAGAAGGGGGAGTGTTGCGGGCGTGCCACCTCGCGGACGAGGAAAGGGTTTGTGTGTTATGTGCTTGACTTCTTGATCAGACGAAGGGGTTTCCAGGTGCCACCTCAGAGGAGGAATTTACGAGCACAAGGCGATCGATACTCACGGAGGACGCGAGCAGAGCAACAATAGGGAGGTAAGAGAGAAATCGGGGTAGAGTCCGGAGGGCTCTGAAGAAAAACCTAGGCGGCGGCGCTTAGGGTTAGGGTTTTCGAGTAGCTCAAACGATAACTGGGTTTCAGTTTGTATTGTGTTTTTTGTGTTTGTTTGAGAGTGTTGCTTCAGCAGGGAAGCGAAGGCAGAGCTCCGGAGAGCGTTGGAGGTTCGACTAGGTCAAAGGTTTGTATACTTCTGTTGAGTAGTTGATTGTTTTGTTGTATTGAGAGTTGTCCTTTTCTGTAAACCTTCAAGCCCTTTATATAGTGGTTCGACTTGCGGTAGAAAAAAGATAGCTTAGAATTCAAGTCGGACTCTGAAACCCTAACAGCACAAGGGCACTATTCCGTCCACGCGAACCAACCATCTTGTGACACATTTCCAGTTCGCACACTTCATTCCGCATAGGGCATTGCTTCCGCACTGCCAACTGTAGACTCCTATGCGAACTGGAATTAGGAATATCCTCATCCCGCGGGTTGTCACAGGATGCTATCTCGCGTGCTCCTGAAGCTCGCTTCCATTTCGCGGGCTATCGCAGCTCGCGAGCCTTAAAAGGGTTTTTAATATTAAATGGGCCACAGGGATTGGCCCGAAGCATGTCAAAGACTTATAAGAGTCCTCAACGATTAATGTGGTGAGCGCGGACTTCGCCTGTTGCTTCCTCGCGAAGTCTCCTATGCGAGCCAGTTTGCGAGCTCGCCTCACCTCGCCTACGCGGACTGACAAATAGTAATTCCGCGCGCGAACTGTGTGTTCCGCGCGAAGTCTTTGTAAATCAGTTCGCGTTGTCTTTTTGGAAGGCCATTATTTGTAAACTTAAAGAACTTGGGCTCGCCGGTGTGATATGGACCAAGAATTTGATTAATATTCATATAGACATTTACTGTCCAGTAAAATATTAATTTAGGCGTAAACAGCTAACAGATAGATATAAATACCGATCGGTTGTCTCCCAGGCAATAATAGCGTCTCACGCTAAGCGCTCTACACACCTATGCTGAGTAGCCGCTAATAATAGTTAGCTAGCAGTAATCAATATAAGCGACCATATATTATAGTGACTAAAATCATACAAAATCCTTTAAATCCATGAAACTACCCCAAGATCATACGAATAGTACGGTTCCCAACCGTACTTGAAAATCATCATAAAAAATTATAATAAACTTAATGACGTGTCTCACACGTCAAAATATTCTTAAATCCATAAATATAAGCGAGATTTCAATATTAAATATAAATTATAAATAATAAAATCTCCACTCGATATTACTCGCTGAAATATACTCCAAGTCAAAATCATTATGCCTCAAATAAACAATTAAATTATGATGGAGAACTACCGAAAATCTCATTTTCGGTAATCATTTATAAATCTCAAAATCATCAAGATAAAACCGATAATATTTAAATCCGGAGTCATAAAAAATATCAAAACTCAAATACCAACTTTAAACCCGAGCTCAAATCCATAAATTATGACCCATAATTAATCAATGCTTCAAACTCAAATACTTTCCAAGATCATTTCATAAGCCGAATTTATCATATAAGCTCGGAAAAATAAAATAATAAATTATAAAATCTTGCATGCATAATTATTTAAAATCAAAATGTCCACTCACAAATTTAGGCATAAGCCCGACGATATCCGTATCGGCACTCAAGCGAGGTTCCCCTCGTATCCTGACACAATAAATATGCTTAGAACCACTCTTTGATTTAGGAAAAATAAATGTTTTAACTTAATCATCGAAATCCTCCCAATTAACCCACTAATAAGCTAATTAGATTTTTACCAAACTTCATCTACAACTTCACTTCATCGATTCTAGCACTTCTGGACCATAAACAAGAAAATCCAATGGTCAGATTTATTCTATCAACCGCCAATTTCTCCAATCTCCGAAAAATTTCAAACCTAACTAAAACTCCTCTAAAAAATTCCAAACTTCATACCATTAGACTCCTCTTAATATATAACATATTTAAAACCTTGAAAAGCCCCCTTACAGCGGCGGCCGGCGGCCGACTACGGCAACCCCCAATGGCTACCAAATTTTAACAACATCTTCCTCTCAACATCCCAAACAACTTTCATAACTAGCACTTAGTCCAATTCTAAGGCTAACTAGGGTAATCGAACCAAAACATCCATAAATCACTAGAACTTCAATTATACATTTCTCATTAACAAGATCGAATTAGATCGATTCCTTTTGAGGAATTACTCACCTTGATGACGGCTACAAGATGAGCCAAAAATCCCGACCTATGGTGGCCGGAGGAGAGAACTCCGGCGAAGGGGCAGTCGGCGTCTCCGGCGGTTTTTCTCCTCTCCTGCGGCGTCACAGGCTCGAACGCTTGCCCAGGAAGAGAGAGGAGGTGGCGGGGGTCCGAACGAGACCGGTCCAGTGGTCTCTGGCGGCGTGACGGAGGCTGGGTCTCCGGCGGGTTGGGAGAAGTTCACGGGAGGGAGAGAGAAAAGATAGAGGGAGAGAGAAAGAAAGTGAGTGCGGGTGTTGGGCTGCTCCACACCCGGTCCAACTTAAAACACCTACCAAAAATAAAGTCTACTAAAATTTATCCTCTTTTACCAAAACAGTAACTTTCGGTTTTAGACCATAACTTCTTCATACGAACTCCGTTTTGAGTGTGCCGCGTGTCTACGAACTCTGTTTAATGTCCTCTACAACTTTCATGAAGAAAGTTTTCCCAAATTCTAAACGGAAGAAAAAGTCAACTTTTGGAGTCGTAAATAGTAAACGGTTACTCAAAACGGTAAAAGCCAAAGTAATACCAAAAGTAAATAACCGTAAAATAACTTAAGAACTGGGATGTGACAAATAAGCCTTATGTTTTTTATTTTCTATTAAGTGTTTAGAATAGCCCCACGTGTTTGTTTGTAACGGTGAGGTTCTTTGTTAGAGTTATGGGATCGAGGGGTAGAATTGGCAGTTCACATTTTGGTGAATTTCTTGAGCCCTTCGTTTTATTGTAGTAGAGATTATGATTTGTTGCACTCTGTGAAAAAGTAGATTCTTACTTTCTCCAATATTATTAAACCAAATTCATAAAAGCCTTAGATTTGAGTTAATGAGTTATCGACACACCCTTCAGATGTGCCGGTTTCTCATTGGCTTAGAATCGTGGCGTTGTAACAACTCTCTTCTTGGGTGTTACATCATTTATGGGAAAAAAAGAAGGAAGTCCCGAAGGTCTAAGAGATGAGAGAGCATGAATGATGAAGTGTTGAAAAATATATTTTATAGGGAGTGAAATTTGCACTCCCTTTTTTACAATCTACACTCTTTTTTTTTTTATGGTAAAAGTGATTATAAAAAGACGAAACACTTGTGAGTAAAGACAAATATTAAATTACAAAAAAAGAAAAGAAGGAGTTTGGATTGTAAATCGAAGAAGTGCAAATTTCAATTCCTTATTTTATTGTTCTGCTTGACTGTGTGTCACTAGTTTTATGAAAACTTTTATGATTCGATTGTCTGTGATTGATGTCAATATTGTGTTGTCTTACAATTATAATGATTTAGATTATTGCTAATTAAGTTTGTATGTGTGTAGATCATGGCGCGGTCAAAGGCTATCTCAACACCAACTAAGAAGAAGAAGAATTCAAAGTCGCTGGAAGTAAGGAAGTCGAAGTTCAAAGTCCAAGGAAAAGGCATCTGCGACAAATAGTTCTGCCACAAGTATCAGTAAAAGAAAGAAGAAAAGCAAGAAAAAAGCCACGGTGGTGGAGGATGGATGTACTGTAGGGCTGAAGCTGCTAAAGCCTCACACTGTTACAATGGCAAGTTTGACAAAGGCGAGAGTTCTGAAGGACCCCCTTAAAGTCGAGTTAGATCGGCATGGAGATCCTCTGGAAGCAAACGAGTCAAATTTGCAATCTTACACCGGTGTTTTGGCGAGAACTAAAGTACCAATAAATATAGAATCTTGGCCCAAAGTAGGCAAATTGGTTAAGAACACTATTTGGGACACCATTCTGGTAAGTGTTTGTTATTTATTATGGATATTTTTGTTTTAGATGCATGTGATGTTTCCTTACTAATGGCTGGTTGTGTTAATTTTCATGAATGTAGGAATCATTTGATTTAGAACCTAATGAGAGGAAAATGGTGTTTAAATCTGTTGGGTCAAATGGAGGGAATTTAAAAGCAGACTGACTTGTCAATATGTGTTGCCCTATATGGATGATCCTGAGTCTTTAAAGTTTCCCCCACATGATTATAGGTTTATTACTCCTGATGTTTGGAAGGACTTTGTGAAGTCAAGGTTAACTGCTGAATTTTTAGTAAGTTGCTTTATTGGACTGTTAGCT
The DNA here is from genome assembly GCA_009720345.1 of Fragaria iinumae. Taxonomy (NCBI): domain Eukaryota; kingdom Viridiplantae; phylum Streptophyta; class Magnoliopsida; order Rosales; family Rosaceae; genus Fragaria; species Fragaria iinumae. The sequence goes on from CM019121.1 coordinate 27,506,886, forward strand.
ACATTTCTCAGTGTTACAATATTAGGATGTGTGCTTATTTATCTGAATGAATTGCAGGAGAAGCATGAGAAGCAGAGGGAAAGGCGTTTGCAGAACCAATACAATCACCGTAAGGGATACAGAGGTTTGAAATGCGAGCTGGTTAGTACAAGTGTCCAAAATTATGTTTAAGGTACAATATATATCATATTACTGGCATGTATAACTGATATGTTTAATTTGGTAAATAGATCAAAATGGGCATACCGGAGGAAGATATTGATAGAACTTTGCTATGGATAAAAAGGGCATCAAGGCAAAAATGGGGAATTTAAAGATGAAGCTCTTAAAATTGTCAATGTTAACTTTGTACTTTTGTGCCCACCGTGTGGATTTTGCATTTACTTTCATACTTTTGTATATATCTAGAGATGTAATGATTTACATTAATTGAACTTATGGCAGGAAGACATTAGGGAAAAGCAACGCAATGGAGAATTTACCCAAGAAGGAGTTGTTGACGTGCTCACTGCAGCATTGAAGACCCCGGAACACACTGGGAGAGTTAGAGAAAAGATATTAAAAGAAGAGACAGAAAAGATTAAGGCTGCTCAGGATGCATATTGGAAAACAAACTTAATGAGAGGTTGAAAGGTGTAGCAGTTCTGCCGGTGGTACAAAGTAAAAGTGTAGGGAATGAGCACACATCCGGCCAAGCAAGTTGCTCACACGCTCTGGAAGAATCATCTGGACATTCTAAAAAACAGAAGACACCTATAACGGCTGATGCATTGGCAAATTGCTTGGCTGAGATGGAGAGAAATATTATTCAGAAACTAAAGAAGAAGAAGAATTCAAAGGTCAAGAAGTCACAAGATTTCATTCAATCAGCAGCGTTGGAAGATGATGCAATGAAGGAAATAGAATTGGTAGATATGACCGTAACAGAGGAGTCTTCAATGGTGTGTATGTGTGTGTATATATATATATATATAGAGGCCGGATCAGAGGCAGCCGTCCGCACTCGGCTTAAAGTGCGGATGTCCCTCCGTTCTCCACCTTCCGGTGCCGGCGACGGCGCGCCTCCACCCCAGAAGACTCCAGCAGCGTCCCCGATCACTTTCTCTCCCCAGCGAGTCTATTCTTTTCCAGTTTTTCGGCGAGATTACCCAAGTTTGAAGTTTTGGGTGATCTCGCCGGAAAACTAGAAAATAACGGACTCGCCGGTGAGGGAAAGTGATCGAGGAGGCTGCTGGAGTCTTTTGGGGTGGAGGCACACCGTCGCCGGCGCCGGACGAAGGAGAACGGATGAACGTCCGCACTTTAAGGACCGTGCGGACGTCCGCTTCTGATCCTCTCTTTATATATATATATATATATATATATATATATATATATATATATATATATATATATATATATATATATGTTTGGTGAATCTTGTTTGGGTTATTGCTTCGTATCAAAACATTGCAATATGTCTATTTTATTTTTTTGTGGTATAGGTACACGCATTCCCTGAGGAGACGAAATGCAAGCTGGCCTTGGGTTCAAGTGAGCATTTAGTTGCTCTTGCAACTTCCTGTACAAACGATGATCCATCAGCTGTTTGTCATGGGTATGTATTGGGAGACGATAGATTGCGTGTATCTATTCATACTACAATAGAGGAGAAGGCTCTGATTCCATTTCCAGTAATGGGAAGCTGGGTCATGTGGCCAAAGAACCTTATCATTTACACTGAGAAGGTATACATATATCTACATATTCAATATTCTTTGACCTGTAAGTCGTCGTGGTGATTATCCTATATGTTATTAATTGAATTATTTATTGATTTAGAAAAAGGCGAGTGGTAAAGGACGTCCAAACACTATGCCAAAAACAGCCTCAGATGACAGTTCTCCACTGCCGTGTGAGTTTAAGTCAGATGACAGATAATATGTCGTCTGAAATTTGACGAGTCTGAAGGTTTTTGAACTTTATGTCGTCTGGATGAAATACCAACAACATTTAAATGTCGAGTGAAACAAGAAAAAATGAAATCTTTGTCAAAATAGATATAGTGTGATATAACCTTACACTGTATAAAATCGTTAAGCTATATAACGTACGACGACAAATACATTCATATGTTGTGGTTAGATAAGGTTTCTAATGACAATTTAATGTCGTCTAATGTTATCAAATTAAAAAAATTATTAGACTCTATGTCGTCTCAATAGAAAACCAACAACATATATATATTGTCTGATGAAACACTTATGTCGTTTGATAGATGTAAGGTATGATAACTTATGTCTTTTGATTGTCTATTAGACTTCATATTTTTGTTGCTTGTCATAAGGACTTATGTTGTCTGATTGTCTATTAGAATTCACATTCTTGTTACTTATTATAAGCACTTATGTTGTTTGACTATGAATTGAACTTCATATGTACAAAATTAAGAATAAAAGAAAGTAAAACTTCATTGAATGTTAATATTAATCCACTTCAATTAAAAAACCATTTGAAGTGTAAGAGTACATAATACTTTTTTATCCTAATCCATAAAAGGCTATAAGCTGCGGTCCAACTTTCAATCTATTTACTGAAATGAACATATAGACCTAATCTATTTCTAGAAATGATATACCGAAACCAATTAACGATGTCAATATTGGTGTCATTCCTCTCAACGGGGCTTCAAGTAGCAAAATGACCTTTGAACCTTCTGCAAACACTTATGCCTGCATATTGACCAAATCAACAATAAAAGGAATGAGAGATTAGTTCATTTAGTGCATGCTCCACACACACATGGATCCTCTTCCTGATAACTCGGTTACCCATTCGGCCACCTGCTCTTATTTAAAGTATACAATCAGAAAATCATCAAACTGAACCGTGGGCATAACAAGTCATAACAAATGAGTTGTTAAATTGAACAAATTAAAACAGGGCATACAACAAAAGAAACACAAGTTCATGAAGAAGCAACTTTTATCATCTCTATTATTCCAAAAATGACGGAAAGCAAAGCAAGTACTTGAAACCAAAAAAATCTACAAACCTATTGGATGCTCTGCCAAGGGTGACCCATACTTGGACAATGTGAAGAAAGAAAAGATCACTTGGATGCTAGAATAAGAATTATCTATTATACTTTTCTCCAAAATGTTAAAGGAAATTTCAATAAAAATCAAGGAGTAAAATATCGACGATCATAGAAATTTCGATGGTTCAAAAAAAAGAAATCTCGATGGATATATCGAGATAATATCGAATATCGATGGAAATTTTACCAAATTTTATCTAAAAGTTGTATATTCGACCAAAAATAGACTAAATATAAAATATTGGAAATATATGAAAATTAATATCGGTAATTGTAAAAAACGGAAATTTTGAGAAAATATCGAGGATATTTTGGATATTTTACTCCTTGATAAAAATTGTCAATTACTATGTATCCACCTAATTTCAGTTTATAAAAACTTAAAAAGAACTATAAGTATACTCCAAAACACTTCAGGAAGACAATGGTTCATACACTTTGAGCCTTCAAATTCCATATAGTAAATAAATATCCCAAATTTTTTGATTCATTCATAATGCTTCTAAAAGAAACTGAACAGCCACGTTGGATTCCCCAAAGCATTGAATTCGGTATTTCATACTACCTGAGTCACTCTACAAAACTATTAAGACTCCAAAGACCTCAAGTAAATCAACAATGAGATATGATGAGAACAGAAATATAAATTTCGTGTACAAAATCACTAGTTCCCAGCTGAACACACAGCTAACAACACATTACCAAAACCCATTGACAAAACTGAACTAACAGTGCATTACCAAAACACATTCACACAACGATCAGTTCAACAACATGATCAATTCAAATAGAATGTAACTATGAGAGTCACTCACAATTGGATCACACCAGCATCTTAATTTAACAAGTTAGAAATCAACTAAAGAACCTCATAACACGGCGTCAATATAAAACAGCCACTCGTACTGATAAATTTCCCTTCAAAAATATAACTGATATCTTTCAACTTTATAGCAATAAGAATTTACGCAAGTTAAAGTTCTCAAAGTTTGTTCATAACTTGATCAAAATGTAACAGTTTATATCACTTTAACCATGATAAACACCCAGCACAACTAGCAAATAAGAGGATTTAATGTTAATAGAAAAGTCCAATAAAACCCCATATGTTGCATCAAAGGAATAGATGACTGAAAACGAATTTATCCTATAATGGCTACCTGGAAGGGTGAATTCATATGTCACATGGAAAGCCAAATCAAAGTTCTTTTCCACAAGAGATTCATTAATGTTACACCTTGTCCTGCAAAAGATCAAAGGGAAGCGGAATGAATTCCTTTGCCATCTGTTGATACCCAAAAAATCATGCGATCTATTAATACTTCGTCACACAATAATTTCTTACAATCTTATGTTAAATTCTTGATTTAACCCAAGCAAACATATCCATGCACCCATGTGGGCCCAAGCCACATACACGCATCATTGGGGCTTGTAGAAGTGGGTATGGTGTGGATGGTTACGGAGGCACGTAACGCTCGTCCGTCGGTTTAACGTTGTTAAGAAGTTTCGGTCTTCGGCCCGAAACTCAAGCCCAACAACTTAAGTCGGCGACGAATCGGTAAAGAACGTGAGAATTGGACTGCCCATCTTGTAAACCCAAAACATATTTAAATTTGAAGCCCAACACCCTTTTTATTTCTCTTTTAGAAAAAAGCCCAAACTTTCTTTTCCTTTAAGAAAAGCCCAATCCTTCGCCCTTTCTTCCTTACCGACTACACAGTCAGCCATCTCACCTTTTCCTCGCAGCAGTACGACGACAAGCTTTGTACAGCAGAAAAGTGCCATCCCCTCCCAATCCGAGGAGGAAGGAGGTCAGTGACTGGTTCCAAGGCAGCCCTTTCATCCTTGGATGGCGAGATTGTAGGATTCAAGTTACTTTGCGTGCCCTGTTCCAGGATTTCCCTCTCTGCAGCCATCCTCGCAGCCTCCCCGCAGTGAGTCGTCTCTTCCATCTCTCAAGGTCAACTTCTCTCTGCCAACTTTTGAAGCCAAGATCATGTATCTGAGAATAACAATCCTTTTACACAGTGGATTAGGCACAGCGACCCATCGCAAAACCCTCCAATTCGGTTCTATAAAAGGGAGGTTTGGGAAGCTGCATGGGGCATCAAGCAACCAACCCAGAAAAGTCCCTAAAACACTCCAGCCTTCATGCCTTCCAACCTTCAAGCCAAAATCCCCCTTTCTAGCCATCTTGCAGTCTCGGTCTTAGAAACCCAGGTCCCTTCCCAGAAATCTAACTTCAAAACTTAGTCAAATCTTCGTCACTGCAGTGTGCCTTTAGCTCCCACGCCAGCTCATGCTACAAGCCTCTCCCTGATCTTGAAACACGCACAAGGTTAATTCGATAATTCAATTCTTTGAGTTAACTTTGGCTTAGTTACTTCCAAATCAAAAAGAACCCTCACATTTTGGCGACTTCACTAGGAGTAACTAGGTTGTGATTCAAGTCATGGCCCCAAGCAGGAGAAGCAAGAATGCACGCTCACGCTCTCAAGAGAATGTCAGCGAGTCTACTGCAAACCCTCAATCCCAGCAGCAGCAGGATGAACAACAGCAAGAAACCCACGAAGAGCAGACAGTGGATGAGCTCACCGTCACTGATCTCGTGCACGCCCTCACCAAGCTTGGAGATGCCCAAAGAGAACTCATACAAGCTGTGAAAGACCTGAAGAATCCCAACCCTGCATCTAAGCCAAACACTGACCACCAGAAAAAAGTCTTACAAGAAGAGTCCGAAGCAGCTAAGGGGTCTGAGCAGAAAGGGACATCCTTTGTCACTCAGCAGGACGTTGTAGCTATGTTGGAAAGAGAATTACACCGCACTAATGAGGACTGGAAGTATATTCCTCAACCCCCTTATCCAGCAAGTTTGATTTCCATACCTTACCCCAAGGGTTATGAAACACCAAACTTCGCTCTTTTTGATGGAAGGAAGGGAAGTCCCAAGGAGCACGTCAGTCGCTTCATTGATGCACTTGGGCCTCATGCTGCAGATCATAACCTCAGGCTCCGTGAGTTTTCAAAATCACTCACCGACCGTGCCTACACATGGTATACCACACTCGTTGCAGGCTCAGTCCGGTCTTGGGAAGATTTGGCAAACAGGTTTTGCAAAAAGTATTTTGAGCATGAAGAGAGAGTCACCATCACTCAACTCAACTACACTCGCCAAAGAGCTGTAGAAAACCTTGTGGACTTTGTTCGCAGGTTTAGAGATTTGGCTCTTGACTGTTATGATGAGAAAGGTGAACAGTCTCTGGTTGAAATTTGCATCAGTAACATGTTGCCGGAATACAGAGTTTATTTGGAAAATGTGGGCATCAACCAATTCACCGGACTGATGGATGCGGCAAAGAAGACAAGCATGTCAGTAAAAGCACAAAAGAGTTGGAGATCAGAAAAGAAAGACACTCACCAAACTTTGGCAGTAGAAGACAGATCTTCTTACAAGAGGAAAAGGGAGACCTTTCCGGCCGTTCCCTGCGGCAATGAAGAGTTTCATGCCATACTAGATTCACTGTTTGCTGATAGTGTCATCAAGTTGCCACGCCCACAGAAGCCTCCAACAAAGGAAGAAAAGAGTGATGCCCGTTATTGTCGCTATCATCAGTATGTTGGCCATCCAAGCCAAGCATGCCAAGTTCTGCGGAGAATACTCCATGAGAAGATAAATGATGGAACGCTTGAGTTATCCACCAGGCAACAAGCCGTTGACGAAGATCTCTTGCCAAAACGGAAGGGGAAGGAAACATGTTGTGTAATCACTGCAGCTAATGACCATATGGAGGAAGATGACAGAGACATGATGGATTATCAGAATGCACTATGCCAGTATCAGGGGTCACGGGTCATGGATCGATATGCTTGGGATAGGTATTCTAGACCTCAAGGCTATAGCACCCCGTGGTCTCACTCTGATATTCCTGAAGGAGATGTGAGTTTGTCAAACCAATACTTGGGGGCTAATCATACTTATCAGTTCGGGAAAGCCAAACAGACACGCTACTGGGGTAGCAGGCCTTATTGCCGCGGTGAAGCAAGTCAGGTATTCTTTGTAACAGAAGCTGACGACATGAAACAGTACATTAACAAGAGCGATAAGCCCAATGCCTCACAAGTACTTCAGCGGAATCCCAAGTTCAAGTCTTTGTTTGATCAATTGGGGCATGGTCCACAAGCTAGGGAAGCTGCTACTCAAGCTCTCATGCACATCTCTGAAGAGTATGGACCTCAATGCTTTACTGTTGAAGCAGTAAGAACCGCATCCATGCTAGAGAGCAACAATGCTGTAATCTTTACTGACTCGGATATGGAGGTGCCATACCCGGATCACAGGAGGCCACTTTACTTGGAAGCTCATATCAATGACGTGTTTGTAAGAAGAGCGCTTGTAGACACTGGCTCCTCTCTCAATATCATACCACTTTATGTCCTCAAGGCTGCGGGGATCCCACAATCAAGGATAGTGAAGTCAGAACTGAAGATATCTGGTTTTGTTGAAACAGATGAGAACTCCATTGGATACATACAGCTGGATCTTAAGGTAGGACCAATTCATTCATGGACAAAGTTCCAAGTGTTGGATGTTGACACAAGCTACCATGCTTTGCTAGGGCGGCCGTGGCTCAACAAGCATAAATTGATCCTGTCCACCTACCACCAGTGTGTCAAAGGGCGAATCGGTCTCAAACCGATAAGAATTCCGGGGAATCAGCTCCCTTTTCACCAGAGTGAAGCTCACTACATTGAAGCTGGGTATTACAATGAATTTACTAACGATGGGGGACCTGCTAAAGTTTCTGGTGTGCCATTGCCGTCATGGCAAGATATCAGGGATATCAGTGACAGTGATCTCCCGACAGTAATGAGACAAGCAGGGGAGGCTAGTGCTTGCGCTCAAGTAGCGCCGAGATGCACCAGGGTAGTGTTGCCCAATGGGCGCACTATATACCGCTTATGACGGACTGCGGGGCCTGACCGCAACTCGTGGGAGGGTCCCATACTAAGAGGTGTCATAGAGAATGAATGCGCAAGCGCAGAAGGGATGCCTGTGACACCTCACCCCAATGCCCTTCAAGAAACTTTGCCAGCACCTAAATACATGCAAGATGGATCCACCGCAATGGCTGAAGAACTGGAAACTATAAATCTGAGTAATGACCCCGCAACACAGAAACCCATACTCATCAGCAGCAACCTGTCAACTGAGGAAAGGAAACATCTTGTGGAGTTACTTAAAGAATTCAGCGATGTTTTCGCTTGGAATTATGAAGAAATGTCAGGATTAAACCCGAGCCTTGTATGCCATACACTGAACGTGGAACCTGGGGCTAAGCCAGTTGTACAAGCAAGGAGAAATTACCACAAGGAGGATGAAGTACAAATCAAGCAAGAAATTGAAAAGCTTCTAGCATGCGGTTTCATCAAGCCCATCAAGCATCCCACATAGCTCGCCAACATTGTCCCTGTGAAGAAGAAAAATGGCCAAGTTAGGGTTTGTATTGATTATAGAGACCTAAACAAAGCTTGTCCAAAAGACGAATTCCCGCTACCGAATATGGATGCTCTCCTTCATGGATGGATTCAGTGGTTACAACCAAATAAAAATGGCTGCCAGAGATGCTGAGAAGACTGCTTTCCGCACCCCTTATGGAAATTTTCACTACACAGTCATGCCTTTTGGTTTAAAAAATGCCGGGGCAACGTATCAACGCGCAATGACTGCCATTTTTCATGATATGATGGGAAGAGAAGTTGAGGACTATGTCGATGATCTGGTGGTGAAGTCTAAAACAAGGGGCGAACATTGGAGCATACTGAGGAAAGTCTTTAAGAGATGCAGGGAATACAGGGTAAAAATGAATCCAAATAAGTGTTCTTTCGGAGTATCGGTTGGAAAATTTCTTGGTTTTATGGTTCATAGCAGGGGAATTGTCGTGGATCCAGATAAAGCAAGAGCTATAGCTTCCACTGCACCACCATCAAACCAAAAGCAGCTAAAAAGCTTCATGGGCAGGCTATCCTACATTAGGTGCTTCATACCAGGCCTAGCTGCGGTGATAAAAACTTTCTCTCCTCTCCTTAAAAAGGGCACCAAGTTTTCATGGACGGAAGAATGCAAAAAGGCCTATGAGAAGGTGCAACAACTTGTTACAAAGTTACCAACCATGAAGGCGCCGATCCCTGGCGTACCTTTCAAGTTGTATTTAGCTGCGACTGATACTGCAGTGGGGGCGCTCCTCGCACAAGATGATGAGAATAGAGAGGAGCACCCTGTGTACTATGTGAGCCGTTTGTTGGGAGAAGCTGAAGCACGCTACCCTAAGACCGAAAAGATCTGTCTAGCTCTTATATATGCAGCACAAAGGCTTCGTCATTACTTCCTTGCACACAAGCTTCAACTCATGGTCAAGACTGACCCCGTAAGGTACCTGCTCACAAAACCAGTATTGTCTGGGCGTCTTGCCAGATGGTTGTTGCAATTGTCAGAGTTTGATATCGAATGTATAATGCCTCGCGCCATCAAAGGGCAAGCTGTGGTTGACATGCTTGCTTTGTTTCCCGGCGATGAAGAAATTTCTCTCATACAAGACATTCCAAGGGAGCTACCAGAAATGGTGGGAGTGGTGACTGAAAAGGAACCAAAGAACCAGCCGCCCTGGACTCTTTTCTTTGATGGGTCAGCCACAAGCAATGGAGGAGGGGCTGGAGTTGTGTTAGTAGATCCTATAGGCAACACCAAAGTTTTATCATTCAAGTTTAGCTTTCCCTACACCAATAATTCAGCTGAATATGAAGCCTTCATCACTGGTATGTCTACCGTGGTGGAACTTGGAGTTAAAAGGATAAGAGTGATTGGGGACTCAAACCTGGTCATCAGCCAAGTAAAGGGTGATTTCGCGCTGAAAGAGCCAACCTTAGCGCCATACAGAACTCTGGCAGAAAAGATAATGGGGATGTTTGATCACGTCACCATGGAGCATATACCAGGATCCACCATCAAATATGCAGATGTTGTGGCCACGCTTGGGTCTAAACTGTCATTCATAAGAGACCATCCTAACATCGCAGTAATACAAAAAAACAAGCCATGTACAGAAGCAATAATTCTCACTGAGTTACCTGAAGAGGATGATTGGCGAAAATCTGTCAAGTGTAGCCTGACAAGTCGAAATGCTGGCAGTGACCTGAAGACGATGAAAGATTATGTAATCCTCAATGACGAATTGTACAAACGGCTCTCAGGCAATATCTTTGCTAGGTGCATCTGTGAGAAGGAAGCCAAGCAAAGAATGAGTGAAGTGCACGAGGCCACATGTGGACTTGAACAAGTGGTTAGCTTGTACAGAAGACTCTTGCGCAAAGGATACTATTGGCCAAAGATGAAGGAACATGCATCTAGAGTGCAAGCTGCATGCTCTAAGTGTTCTGTGCTTCCTTCAGAAGAGGAAGTCCTCGCAGTAACATCGGCCGATGATTGGCGAACTCCGTAGTTGGAATTCCTACTCGACAAAATACTCCCAGCAGATGCAAACCTCAAGTACAAGGTAAAAAAAACAGCTGCAAGGTATGTTGTTGATGGAGGAATACTGTACAGAAAAGGTTTCAATGGGAAGCCATTGCGATGTTTGGGAAGCGCAGAGTCACATCAAGCCCAGGAGGAAATACATGCAGGAGAATGTGGTGAGCATCAAGGCAAAAGAAGGCTTTATCGGCAGCTATTGAGCTTTGACTATTATTGGCCGACAATGAGAAAGGATGCTTACATAAGAGTGAAGACATGCCATACATGCCAAGCACATGCCAACCTAATTCACAAACCCTCAACCATTCTTCAAGACATGGGGACACTATGGCCTTTCCACACTTGGGGGCTTGATTTTGTGGGAAAGATCAACCCAGCCTCAGATGGTTGTGTCTGGATAATTACAGCTACAAAGTTCTCAACAAAATGGGTGGAAGCATTTCCCCTTCGCAAGGCGTCAGGAGCTGCGGTGTGCAATTTCATAAGAGAATACATTATCTGCAGGCATGGAGTCCCCTACAAGATCGTCACAGATAATGGAACCCCTTTTGTGAATAGAGAAGTCAGCGACATGCTCAAAGGATATGGAGTCAAGCATCGGAAGTCAACCCCGTACTACCCTCAAGGAAACGGTCAAGCAGAAGCTACAAACAAGACTCTACTCAGAATTTTAAGCAAGATGGTGTTTGAATATGAAAAGGGTTGGAGTACCCACCTCCCAGATGCGTTGTGGGCTTACCGTACGTCACCTTGGACAACTACGGGTTTCTCTCCCTACTCATTGGTATATGGTTCAGAAGCAATTTCTCCAGTCGAATTAACAGTCCCGACAGCTAGAGTGTTGACCATAAATGACCTGGAATGGGATGCAACATCTTGTTTTGACTGGCGACTCATGGACTTGGAGGCGGCAGATGAACAAAGGCAGCAAGCTGAGGAAAACGTGAAGGCATATCACAAGAAGGTCACTCAAGCATACAACAGGACAGTCAAAGAAAGATGTTTCAAAGAAGGCGACCTTGTGCTCAAAACAGCTGACTGGGTGAGGAAGCAGATTTCAGGACCCTCAAAGTTTGCACCGCAATGGGAGGGACCATTCATCGTTAAGGAATCTCACAGCAGCGGCTATTATGTGCTTACTTCTACCACCAGCGGAGCTCGCATGAGCCCCATCAATGGGAAATGGCTCAAACTTTACTACTGTTAGTTATGCAATTTCAGTTTTTACTTTCAAGCAAGGAAGAAGCTTTTTCAAGAGGTCTAGCTATAGACCCTTTTTGTAAACACACCACTATGGTGATGTTACAACCTTTTGTATTGCTTTCAGCAAAAAAAATGGAAAAGCACTTCCCTAATTTCTCACGCTTTCTATTCCTTACAACCTGCGAAAAAAAAAAAAAAAAAGTCCCCTGCACGGAAGCCATCTCGCCATCTCGCCTCGCCTGAAAGCCATCTCGCCTCGCCTGGCTTGGAGTGCACGCGGGCTGCATGTCTTTCTTCTTCGCGAAGTCCCCGTTCATGATTCAGATGGCCTAAAAATCAACATGGAAAAAACGAACAAGGAAATCTCGCCTCGCAAAAAAAAAAAAAAAAAAAAAAAACAAATGCAAGAGTCTGAGCCATCCCATTTCAAGCTGTAAGCTAAATATATACATGCAAGAATCCAAGTTATCCCACTTCAAGCCTTTGGCAAAACGCCCAAGTGTCATGCTCCAAGCCTTAAAACAAAAGGAATAGAGCGAATACTAGAAATTCATCCTAAGTTTAAACAAAAGAAATGCTACATATTCCAAACCCGAGCAAAAGACCACAAGACAAAACATGCAAAAAAGCTAAAATAAGCCATCAGTGGCGCGGCTCTGGGAGGTCCAAGAAGGTTCCAAAATAAAAGCCACGCTAATATCGCCAAATTTGGTGCGAAGATCTTCTTTTGCTTTCCCCAGCTGCTCTTCGACGCGTACAAGCTCGCTCTTTAACGCAAGCACAGACTGCTCCAACTGTTGAATCTCCCTACAGCAGTCCTCTAAGGCAGCAGGCTTGAGCCCAAAGTAACTTTTGGCAACCTTCTTCAAACGATCACATATGAAGTCAACATTAAGCCCCCAATCCACCATATCACGGCATGCATCCCTCCAAATCAGAAAAGTCTCTTCATCGCTCACCTCCTTAGACTCCATGCTATGCAATAGCTGACCAAGATATTCAATTAAGACCTGTTTCTGACGAGCACTTTTTACCCCAACAAGCAAGTTAGAAAAGTTGCCCCCGCCATGCTTGCAGACAAAGTTAGTCAGAGGAGCCATAAACTCTAAAGAAACTCTGCTACCCTTAAAAGAAGATTGGTCACCACTCAACGACGGCGCAATGCTATCTATAGTGATGCTAGAGCGATGATTCACGTCGTCAAAACGGGCAACGAAATTGCTGAACCTTGCCTCCAGGTCAATGAACGAAACCCCCCGCACCTCGCCAGAATCAGGAGCAGAGGAGAAAGTTAGAGTAGCCCAGGAGGGCACCCCTTCACTAATCAAGGATGCAAGATCCTTGCCCCCATAAGTTATAGCAAGGAAATATGACTCGTGTTTTTCTCCAATGACCGACAAGGCCAACTCCGCCTGCACAAGAAAGAAGATAAAGAGATTTTCATGACAACTATACGTCAAGCCTCAACATGATATGCAAATCCCGACAAGCCGAGCATTTTGATTACGTGAATTCTGTCTTTCTTCTCCATACTCCACGTAATCATGGGGGCTAAAACATGCTACAAAAAAAAAACTTACTGTTTCATATTGAGCACTGCGGTTATCTCCATGAGAGTCGGCATTCACCTCAGTACTTTCTTCCATCAAGATGTCAATAGTATCCACGGCAGCAGGATCGGCAGACTGTTCCGCTATGGTAACAACAGTGCCCGCGACAACAGATTCCTTAATCGGACTATCAATACCAGCATCCTAGCAAGGCACACAAAAAAAAAATCAATCACTATATAGGTGACCGGTGAGACAATGCCCCATGCAACAAAGTTTAATTACATACTTGGCTATCGCTGCGACCGTCCCTCTCGCCGGAAGAATTGCTCTATAAGATAGCAAAGTCATCATGAGAAGCGAAGGAAGAAGAAAATCGGAACAAGCAACGGGTCTTATAGCATACCTCATTGACACTATGGTCATGATCCATTGAAGTAGCACCATGAGTGCTATGAGATTTGCCCTTATTCACCGGAGTCCTGGTCTGCAAAACAAACGAGTCATCATAAATGCACCATGCAAAACAACCACATGCCAAGATCATGCACCAATGCGCGAAAAGCAAATGCTCATGACAAACAACGCCAAAATCTCAAGTATGCAGATACTATAACACATGCTTCAAATACCCTTGTACGCAAATCGCAATGAAAACACCAAGAAACTCACCTGACCCCCACCTTCCGTTTGATCGTCATCATCCTAACGGCTCGCACCTTCAAGAGATTCTGTCTGAAAAAAAAAAGGAGGAGAAAGAAGGCTCAGGTGCCAAGTTACCAAAAAATTAAATAAATAAATAAATAAATACCCGGCTGCCGTCGTCATCAAGCGAGGCATCATCCTCTCTGTCATCACCTCGCATACCACTCAAGTCCACATAAACAGGTGGTCCGGGATCAGGTCTTACCATGTTAGCAATGCGGCAGCTCCGCCTAGAAGGAGTAGCCTGCGTACTTTTCTTCCCTGGGTTGCCACCGAGTCCTGAGTTAAAAGCAGCTTTCCTTTTCTTCTCCATGCTTTCAGCCATGCGCGGCGGAACTTTCAAAAGAACTCCATTGGCATTTTGCACCTCCACAAGAGAAGCACCACTCGTCGCAGCCTTTGGTTTAAAGCGACAAACGCCCTTGCTCTTGAGCTTCCTTTTGTTGATAGAGGCCTCACCCCCGGCAGCACAATCCTCGTCCTCCGCCACCTTAAGGACCTCGCTAAGACGACCAACCTCTTGCATCCTGCCATCCGAGTACACCTCAAGGAAGGGCAGATTCAGCTTAGATACCACGCCCCTTACAGTGCTACTAGGAAGCAGCCTTTTGTTCTTACGTTCCGCAACAGGGCACATCCTGACACCCTCAATTTCAACAAATCTCCTAAATTCAAGCTGCTGTGATTTTCTAAAACTCTCAAACGCTGGCGTAACAGCACCAACGTCACACCTTTTTCCCACACAATTGGAGAACTCTTCCCTACAAGGAACCTCAGCCTCACCAAGGAATTTCTTGACACACCCCTCAACATCCTCACTGCCAAAAGGAATCGGAACCCCCTGGTCAATACCAAACTACCTCCTAACTCTGTGAGGGGCATACACCTCTGTTGAGGGACCGGGGCACGCGTTATAAGAAGGTATAGATTGCATACCGGTAGCCAAAAATAGCTCCAAGTCACTCAAGTATGGCAAGGACTGGCTGCTCGGATAGAAGAAAGGGTTTTTCTGAAAGTCATGCTCAGCAATGTACGGCTGGAATCTGAACAAATCAACATCATCCAACATGGCAGGCTTAAACACCCCTTTCGCTGGTCTCCTTCTTAACCACCAAAAGCACAGAGGTAGCCCGGCAAGATTGAAGCTCCTTTTGGCTCTCTCAAATTGAGTAATCATGCTAGGAGCTGCTGGTTGTACTTCCATATTCTTAATCCTCTCCCAAATAAATACATGTAGGAAAAAGCTAGACACCAGAGAACCAATACCATACTTCCCCGCGCCTGCCTTTTCATCTTCAAAAATCTAATCCAGCGTCCGATATTGATGGCTAAGGAACAGAGGGGCCAAGGGAAAGCGGATACCGGCTGCTAGCTTGATGGCAAGAGGAAAGAAGCGTCGTTGGACATTCTCGTAAGGAAAATCAGGGAATAAGAATCTAGTCAACCAATAAGCAAACATGGCCGCCAGGCGGCAACCAGAAGCAAAACCGGCACCTTTCCCATCAGCTGAACCCCAGAAGTGCCGCACCCAATAGCAAAATCAGAACCTCTCCCTAGAAAAGCAGGCACCTGACTCTAAAATCCTCATTTTTTCTTTTTCATCCTGATCCAGCACTATGTTGAAAGGGTCAGCATCTCCAGTCGACGGGAGCCTCATGATGTTGTTTACATCCTCCAAGGTAGGAGTGAACTCCCCCCAAGAGCAGATAAATGTGTGAGTAACAGGACTCCATCTTCGCACAACATGACAGAGGCAAATGTCATCTTTATAAACTTCGCAGAAACCAGAGATGAACAGAGAAATTCTCACCCCTGCCTCGTTGATGGCTTCTCCGTACTCCTCCTGCTCCATCTCATGACATATCCATTCTGACCAACCCGTGACAGGCTTCGAAGAGTACTTAAAGAAAATAGGTGCTGCTGAGTAATCCCCTCGTTCATTCAATAGCCTGGAGATAGAATCCGGGGGAACGAAGTGAGCTGCGAACTCATGAGGCGTTTCCCTTGAATCGCTTTCACCATTTGCCGCCGTAGGTGCAACTGTAAGACCATCTTCCAGTGAGAAATAATGGTCACGGAGCTCAACAGGTTGAGAAGCTTTAATCTTCGGAACCATAACGAGTTTTTTCTGCAAAGGATGAGGGGAGGCACATATAAGCGAGATTGCAACATTTAATCAAAGCTCCAATATGCATCAACTCAAGACCAACACGCGGGTACCTCAAAGATTGAGATACGACACCCCAAGCAACACCAAGCTAAAACATGTCACATTATGGTAAAACCCCCATAACCAATCTATTATCGGTACACCACCCCAAGACTAGCCATAATGGCCAAGCAGACATAGCCTTGTGTAGTCGGTAGTCGACAAATACCTCCCCCGGCCCGTGATGCTACGAAGCAGAAACAGTTGTAACGGTCCCGCCCGGGAGGGAGGACGACTACACGGGAGTCATACTTGTCCCACATCGAAGAATGTTTGAAGTGCAAGACGACCCGAGGCTATAAGTATAATGGTGAAGTCAACCAAAAGGGTAAGAAAACATCTCCTTACATTTAAATACTCCCCTACCGATAAACTAACTTTACCATCGGAGAGATAAAGACCGGAAAGTCCCGGTCGGTATCCTTTTGCAGGCAAGAAGACAGATCCAGAACGAGTTTCTTCAAGGTCTACGGGATCTGGCAGAAACAATTGGCGCCGTCTGTGGGAAATCTTTACGAAAAGCCAGTGTCATGATGACCGAGACAAATGAAGCAGAAGTCGGGAGCAGGATAACGACAGGAGACCACAGTGGCCTCAGTAGAGATGGGACACCAGGAAGCAATACTAGGACGGGAGGAACGGATGAGACTCTGGAGCGCGCACTGGCGACAAACGATCTGCAAAGGACCCCGGACGGGGTGATGCGCGATCTCACGCAGGAATAAATGGAGGACATGGTAGGGAGGTTAAGAGCGGACGTGGCACGTATGGAAAGAGAGAGAGCGCGGGACCGCTTAGAAGCAACCGCTCGGGAGAAAAAGCTGGAGAAAGATAACGCGACGATAATGGGCGCGTTATCAAGAAGACTGGAGAGAGACGAGGCAATCAAGCGGGCTGCCGCCATATCCCGCGAGGTGCAAGTCGAAGGGGGAGGTTCACCGATGACGCCGCCGATGATCGCCCGCAGGACGATCGTTGTCGGGGCAAACCTGTTCCCAGAAGTTATGGAGAGAGAGGGCCCACCACCGCCCCCAACGCCTATCGAGGATGGAAGATTGGAAACGACAGGCATAGAGGCGGCCCTAATGGCAATGCGAGACAGTGTGGTGAACCTGACCACGAGGGTAGACGAGGCGGAGAGACGGGCGGCCCACAACCTGCCCGGTGTGGGATTCGAAGAAAGAAGGGGACCGTTCACGCGGACCATTACACAGACCGTACGTTCTCACGCAGCAAAGCCTCTAAAGTTGAGCTAGGGGGGGAAGGGGACCCGCATCTCTTCCTCGACAGTTTTAAATCCCATACAAACGCAAAGGGTTATTCGGATGCCGCGTGCTGCAACATGTTTCAGGAGACGCTATCGGGTGAGGCGCTGAGCTGGTTCTATGAGCTCCCGGCCGGCTCAATAGATTGCTTTAGGAAGCTTGCGGACAGATTCGTGAACCGATTCATACTGTGTACGGACGGGCAGAATACCACCCAACTCTTCAAGGTAAAACAAGGGCACGCCGAGGGGTTAAAGACCTTTGTGAATCGTTGGCAGGGGGCCACGGCCAAGGTTAGGAGTTTCGACAACAAGGTGGCGGAGGAAGCCTTCGTCCAAGCCCTATTGCCCGGGAAGTTCTTATACGCAGTACGGATTGAAAACCCGCGGGGCTATGATGAGCTGATGGAAATGGCGATCAGACATGCCCAAGCAAACCACGACACGTATGGGGATCGGCATGCGAACAAAAGAAAGGAAGGTAGGAGGACCGAATCCCGAGGGCAATCGATCCAAGAAGTAAGAACCTGGCAAGGGGACCCAGAGGGACAAGCATGCACCCCGAGCAAAGGCTCTCATGTGCGGATTCGAGTCGGCAACTATGGCCCAGATCCCTAGGGAGGAAAACAGCCATGCCGATGCTTTGGCCCGGCTTGCCACCGGCACCCGTCAGCAAAGGCACGAAGAAATGAAGGTGGAGATCCTGAACCGGCCGAGTATCGACAAGACGATCTCGGAAATCTTCGCCATCACCACCGGTCCCGCAGAACCGACGTGGATGGACCCTATCATTGAGTTCCTCAAAGAGGGTGTCCGCCCGGAGAATCGGCAACAGGCAAGGAAGTTGCAATCAAGATGCGCCAAATACACGCTCATCAACGATACGCTGTACCGCAGGGGTTACTGCTTTCCCAACTTGAAATGTGTATCGGTACAAAATGGTGAGACGATCCTCCGGGACATCCACGAGGGCGTTTGTGGCAATCATTCCGGATCGAGATCCCTGTCGTTCAAGGCACTCAGAACAGGGTATTTTTGGCCCAATATGGGGAAGATGGCGGACCAAGTAGCAGCAAGATGCCATAAATGCCACCAACACGCTAACGAGGTCCATTCCCCGCCCATTGCACTCTCAATCCTGCTGTCTCCGTGGCCCTTCGCACAGTGGGGCCTGAACTTGATCGGGCCGTTTGCTACCGCTCCCGGACAGTACAAGTATGCCATTGTAGCGGTGGATTACTACACAAAATGGGTTGAAGCAGAACCGCTTCGTCGGATAACCACCGACAGCGTGATGGGGTTCCTCATGAAAAATGTCTACTGCATATTCGGCATCACGGACCATTTCTTCAAGTCCCCACTCAAGACGTGTCTTGAACGGGAACTTGGGGGGACTTGTAGTCGATAGTCGACAAATACCTCCCCCGGCCCGTGATGCTACGAAGCAGAAACAGTTGTAACGGTCCCGCCCGGGAGGGAGGACAACTACACGGGAGTCATACTTGTCCCACATCGAAGAATGTTTGAAGTGCAAGACGACCCGGGGCTATAAGTATAATGGTGAAGTCAACCAAAAGGGTAAGAAAATATCTCCTTACATTTAAATACTCCCCTACCGATAAACTAACTTTACCATCGGAGAGATAAAGACCGGAAAGTCCCGGTCGGTATCCTTTTGCAGGCAAGAAGACAGATCCAGAACGAGTTTCTTCATCACGGACCATTTCTTCAAGTCCCCACTCAAGACGTGTCTGGAACGGGAACTTGGGGGGACTTGTAGTCGGTAGTCGACAAATACCTCCTCCGGCCCGTGATGCTACGAAGCAGAAACAGTTGTAACGGTCCCGTCCGGGAGGGAGGACGACTACACGGGAGTCATACTTGTCCCACATCGAAGAATGTTTGAAGTGCAAGATGACCCGAGGCTATAAGTATAATGGTGAAGTCAACCAAAATGGTAAGAAAACATCTCCTTACATTTAAATACTCCCCTACTGATAAACTAACTTTACCATCAGAGAGATAAAGACCGGAAAGTCCCGGTCGGTATCCTTTTGCAGGCAAGAAGACAGATCCAGAACGAGTTTCTTCATAACCGACAATGGCACGCAGTTCAACAACCCAAGGCTCATTGAGTTCACTAAGGACATGGGAACCCGGATGGTGTTTGCGTCGGTAGCACACCCAAAGACCAATGGGCAAGTGGAGGCGGTCAACAAGATTATCAAGAAACTGCTGAAGAAGAAGTTAGACGCCGCTAAAGGCTTGTGGGCGGAAACCCTCCCGGAGGTTCTATGGGCCATCCGAACTACTGCTACGGCATCAACGGGAGAGACACCCTTCAGCTTGGCTTTCGGCACGGAGGCTGTCATTCCCATCGAAGTGACGATACCGACTGGAAGAGTCGAGGGATACGACGAACAGACCAACACAGAGGGGCTATAGTTAAACATGGATCTCATTGAGGAGAGAAGGGACATGGCCGACATACACAACCAGGTTTACAAGCAGCGCGTCGCCCGGCATTACGACTCCAAGGTCAGACCGCGCACCTTGGGTCTCGGAGATTGGGTGATGAAGCGGGTGATGGCCCAACCAATGGCCCTTGATCCGACCTGGGAGGGCCCTTACGAGATCGTGGAGGAAGTCGGCCCTGCAACATTCTTTCTAAGAGACAGGGACGGCATAGTCACCGGGCACCCGTGGAACACCGAACACCTTAAATTCTACCCCGTTTAATCGAGGTCAGGAATTGTAAATCATGCCTACCGGGTCTGGTTAAGTCGACCCGGGAAGATGCCTTCATTTGTTTTGTTAACAACTTACAGAAATGAAGAAGTTAAATTCACAACATGTGTACAGTTAAACTCGTAACACTGGAGTAAAACTGTAGGTGTGGTACACCGGATTCCAACGGGCAAAACAAAGAGGCAACACACAATTCAAAGGCATAACAATGAGAATTCAACATGGACACTTGAAACACATTACAAGTATACCAACCGGACCACGGGCCGGCACAAAGCCATTCCAAAGCAAAATCAAAAAATTAGTCCAGTTGCGCTCAGCTCAACACCTTATACCATGTCATTCTCGACCGAGTCGGGTGTATCTTCTTCGCCCTCACTCTCGGACACATGCACCTCGGCCCCAGCGCATTCAGGATCGGCCTCGACAGGACCCTCCGGGTGGATAGCCTGGGAGCCCTGTGCTTCGCCCTTCTCCTGCGCAGCAAGCAGATCCGCGAGCATCCGGGGTTTGTCGAGGTACCCATGCGCACTCCACTCTGTGAACTTCTCCGTGATAGCCTCATCCCGAGCAGACTGGAGCAGACCTTTGAACTCCTGCGACTCCTTGAATGCCGCAACAGCTTGCTCGCAGCGCGCGGGAACCAAGCTCTCCCACTCCGCTATCTCGGCCTCTTTCTCACGAAGCCTATCCTCCAGCGGGCGATATTTTTCCACCTCCACCCTCAAGGACTGCAATTTGGCTTCGAGCTCCGGGACCCGATCCGCTTTGCTTTCCACCTCCCGGATGTGCAACAGTCATGGCCAGCTTCTCTACCAAAACTTGTTTCTCCCTTTCGAGAGACCCCTTCTCAGTCTGAAGGTAGCTTACGTGTCCACTGAGCTTAGCCACCTGCTCTTTCAGTACAGCAGTGTCCTCGCTGGCGTCAATGGAGTACACCGCGAACAAAGCCTACAAGTACAGGCAAAAAAAAAAAAAAAAAAAAAAAAAAAAATGAGCCTACAAGTACCAGTCCCCAAACACAATTCACAACAAAACACAAGCGTCCCATACGCTTACCTTCATCAGGTGCTCCCGTGCTATCCATAGGGACTCGGAGGGAGAACTCTCCTTGAATCTCACCCGGTCCAGATCAATCCCCTTCAGGTCACCAACCATCGCCCGGACGAACTTCTCGTCCGCATAACCATACTCATCGAGAACCTGCCTTATCGGAGTTTTCGAAATCTTCGGAACCGCAGAGGCAAGTATGGACAGCGTGGGAGTCGACGTAGATGCCCCGGGAGCCGCCTTATGCTTCTTCGGCTTTGGTACGTGACTCCCGGACACGACCTTGCCGGTGTCTGTCACCAGGGGCTCCTCGACACCTTGATTTCTCCTCGAGTGATGATGGCGCCTTTTCTTTTCACCCAAAGTGATCTGCGAGCCTGCAGGAAGAGGTACCGGTGGAGTCTCCATTGACCCGTACACTTCTTCGGGAACATCCAGCACCTTCTGTTTATTCAAAACCCATACAGTATGCGTGTCCACGTCCACCTCAGTGTGCGACGCCAGATCCCCTTTGGTCAGGAGCCTCTTCAAGAGGGCCTGATCCTTCTCCATGTCAAGAGGATGATTCGGGCGCGGAACACGCCTAGGGATCTTTCCTGCACACCAAAGGACGACATTAATTAAACTGGGCATACTAAAGACTTCAGATATAAAGCGGAAATCAAGATGAACCCACCGGGCACTCTACCCATCTCACAGTATGCGAGAACGGCCCACCGCATCAAGTGATACGAGCTACGATCCTCGTCGTGGGGCCACGCAGCGAATATACGGGCAATCCGCTCCCGCTCGATCGCTGTCAACGAGTAGCTCTGATCCCCAATAGCCCGGAAGTAGTTGGGAACCGTGTGCCGCCTCGTCTTTCTTTGCCAGGGCCCCCCCACCAGGACTACCTTCGCCCTCCACTCCTTGTTTATCGAAGAAGGGAGATCGGTGATCACTGACTCATAGTCCCGCGCGGTAAAGCCTACACACCCGGAGCTTCCCACATCGGGATCGCTTCCATCACCGGGTACTCGGTGCTCGAGCTGGAGACTCCAGAATATGATTTCGCCCGCTCGGCATCCCTTTTAGTCTCCCGGCGCAGATACCCCTCCATCCTCTCATCCTCATCTGCACGGGCCAGCCGAAACGAATCAGAAACGCTCGCATCGGAAGCCCTTGACTCCATTTTAACCCTATAAAAAAACCCTATTAGATACCTACACCGCGTACCGCCGCCGGGAAGTTTTGACACCACCCGTTTCAGCCACCCGACGACACCTAGAAACCCAGAAACATCTACCAATCCACACCCTACTAGATACTCACAGCCACACAACTACACGCTAGAGAAGGGAAACTAACCAGATAGCGAAGGCCGGCGACACACAAGAGCAACAAATGGATAGCACCTCGCAATCGAAAGATCGACTGTAGCAGAGCAGCAGCACTCCCCCAGGCGTACGAATTTCCTTTTTTCCTCCACGCTTCAACGGCAAGACGGGAATGGAGATAAGGCAACGCTTCCTTATTTACGAAGCCGGGGAAGGAACGCCTCGTTTTTCCCCTCCCATCGAGGCAATCCAACCAGTCGCGCCCACTGTAGGATCCAGACACGTGCCCCACTACCGAGTAGCTTCTCCAACACGACAGGCGTGACACGCCTCGCATTAAATGAACATCCCTTCACCCCCCCCCCACAGCGCCACCTGGCGGACATACCATTAATGCACAACAACACTACCCGGTAGCACTCGCCAGTGGTCACCGAGCTCCCGGGGATTACGCAGACCCATCAATCAAGCCACCAGGGCACAACGCACGACCCGAATATTCCTCCGGGCGAACACGAACCGGGCGAGGCGAAGAGTTCGCTCCGCGTACCTAACTTACACGCGAGCTGCGTTCACTACTTAGGCAACACTTTCACGCGGACTGAAAAGTTCGCGTTGCGTACATAACTGACACGCGAGCTGTGGTCGCCCCGCGCGCACCACCGGTTGAATGCAAGGTTGAAACAACCAAGCCTTGAGAGCTGTAAGCCCCTTGTACGACTCCGGAAACACGGGAGTTGGGCATGCCTGTATCATTCCCTTCACACGGAGAATAGTGGCCTGATAACCCACACGGGGATCATACCCCGCGCTCGAGCAACAACTAACGTGGAATGGTTCGCTACCTTCCATCCCAACGGCAACCCGTTCAAACATGTCCTGAGTACAAACTTGGGGGGACTATGATCGGGTACCCGTTAACAATTCGGCATCACGGACCATTTCTTCAAGTCCCCACTCAAGACGTGTCTTGAACGGGAACTTGGGGGGACTTGTAGTCGGTAGTCGACAAATACCTCCCCCGGCCCGTGATGCTACGAAGCAGAAACAGTTGTAACGGTCCCGCCCGGGAGGGAGGACGACTACACGGGAGTCATATTTGTCCCACATCGAAGAATGTTTGAAGTGCAAGACGACCCGGGGCTATAAGTATAATGGTGAAGTTAACCAAAAGGGTAAGAAAACATCTCCTTACATTTAAATACTCCCCTACCGATAAACTAACTTTACCATCGGAGAGATAAAGACCGGAAAGTCCCGGTCGGTATCCTTTTGCAGGCAAGAAGACAGATCCAGAACGAGTTTCTTCAAGGTCTACGGGATCTGGCAGAAACACCTTGCATATCGATACATGCATCCTAACAACACTCGATAGTAAAAGCACTATCTATGCAAAGAAACAAAAAGCAAGTATTGAGATAAGACGCAAGTCCCCACGAGCAAGAGCAATCAACAACAGCAAGTCAAGCCAAGCTGGGGTGTGACATATTCATTGCCAAGCTTAGACATCGCAGAGTCTATAACAAAGAAGAGGACATGCAAGCATAGTAGACACACGCACTAAAACCAAAGATCATCTCTCACAACTCGATATTCCAAGCTAACTCCGACTCAGTTACATTCACGCTATCATCATCAACATTAGTAATCCAATTCCTCATCTTTTTTCCTTCGAGCATCCTAAGATCATTGTTGCAGGGATGATACGTCCCCGCAACGTTCCCAGCAAACTAAACAAGAAAAGCTGACAGCAAGCACACCCCTTTCGAATTCAAAACCCAAAAGCAAAGATGTCCAGTTTAGTGGACACGGGCTCACCTGAGCGGATCTGGCGCGGTCGGGCAATGGCAATTCAAGGAAGGTTGGGAGCAATCCGGGCAAACTTAATCAGCAAGTTGACCCTTGCAACAAGAAGAAGTTGTGCGTCACGGCAGCAAAAAGAAACAGAAAACACCATCTGAGAACAGAATTCCAAGAGCTCGAAGTAAGAGGAAGAGAAGAGAGCTAGCATACCTTAGAGCTGCAATGAATCTTCAATCAAAGAAAGCCATCTCTTTGAGCACTGACGCAATTTAGGGCAGAAGGGTTAAAGGATGCAATTCGGGACAGACGAATTAAGAGGCAAAGCAAGAGGAAGAAGAACAAGTGAAATTGGGCTTATCTAGGTTGATCAATGCATAATATTTTACTAGACAGTAAAATATTAATTAAATTCTTGGTCCATGTCGTACCGGCGAGCCCCAAGTTCTCTAAGTTTACAAGTAATGGCCGCTAGATGAGACCACACGAGATGAATTGCAAAGACTTCGCACGGAACACTTAGCTCGTGCGCGGAATAGACCACGAAAGCTAACTTGCAGAGTTCGCATGCGGAATGACTTCGCGCGGACTAGAGAGTTCGCGCGCTTCGCACAAAATACAGAGCTCGCACACTTAATAATCTCGCGCGCGGAATGACTTCGCGCGTAGGCAAGGCGAAATACATCAAGGCGAGCTAGCGAGCTGGCGAGCTGGCTCGCGTAGGAGACTTCGCGAGGAAGCAACAAGCGGAGTCCGCGCGCACCACATTAATCGTTGAGAACTTTTACAAGTCTTTGACAAGCTTCGGGCCAATCCCTGCGGCACTTTTAAATTTAAAAAGCCCTTCTAAAGCCCACGAGCTAGAAAGGTCCGCGAGATGGAGACAAGCCTTTTGACCCCACAAGATGGAGACAAGCTTTTTGACCCCGCGGGATGGGGATATTCCTAATTCCAGTTCGCATAAAACAAGCACATGGGCCGGGTCGATTTTTCTGGCCTTTCTTTGATTATGTGGCCCATTTCATGCCTCAAATGGCCCACATAATTAAGGGGGCTAATGTTGATACCCAAAAAATCATGTGATCTATTAATACTTCGTCACGCAATAATTTCTTACAATCTTATGTTAAATCCTTGATTTAACCCAAGAAAACATATTCATGCACCCATGTGGGCCCAAGCCACATACACGCATCATTGGGGCTTGTAGAAGTGGGTATGGTATGGATGGTTACGGAGGCACGTAACGCTCGTCCGCCAGTTTAACGTTGTTAAGAAGTTTCGGTCTTCGGCCCGAAACTCAAGCCCAACAACTTAAGTCGGCGACGAATCGGTAAAGAACGTGAGAATTAGACTGCCCATCTTTTAAACCCAAAACACATTTAAATTTGAAGCCCAACACCCTTTTTATTTCTCTTTTAGAAAAAAGGCCAAACTTTCTTTTCCTTTAAGAAAAGCCCAATCCTTCGCCCTTTCTTCCTTACCGACTACACAGTTAGCCATCTCACCTTTTCCTCACAGCAGTACGACGACAAGCTTTGTACAGCAGAAAAGTGTCATCCCCTCCCAATCCGAGGAGGAAGGAGGTCAGTGACTGGTTCCAAGGCAGCCCTTTCATCCTTGGATGGCGAGATTGCGGGATTCAAGTTACTTTGCGTGCCCTGTTCCAGGATTTCCCTCTCTGCAGCCGTCCTCGCAGCCTCCCCGTAGTGAGTCGTCTCTTCCATCTCTCAAGGTCAACTTCTCTCTGTCAACTTTTGAAGCCAAGATCATGTATCTGAGAATAACAATCCTTTTACACAGTGGATTAGGCATAGCGACCCATCGCAAAACCCTCCAATTCGGTTCTATAAAAGGGAGGTTTGGGGAGCTGCAGGGGGCATCAAGCAACCAACCCAGAAAACTCCCTAAAACACTCCAGCCTTCATGCCTTCCAACCTTCAAGCCAAAATCCCCCTTTCTAGCCATCTTGCAGTCTCGGTCTTAGAAACCCAGGTCCCTTCCCAGAAATCTAACTTCAAAACTTAGTCCAATCTTCGTCACCGCAGCGTGCCTTCAGCTCCCACGCCAGCTCATGCTACAAGCCTCTCCCTAATCTTGAAACACGCACAAGGTTAATTCGATAATTCAATTCTTTGAGTTAACTTTGGCTTAGTTACTTCCAAATCAAAAAGAACCCTCACACCATCATATCAAAAATAAACACAATACAAACCTGCTCTTACAATACGACAGCTTCACAAACATTAAACTTGTACTATAATGATTCAATAACTTTAAACTGTGCATTATACTGCAAACACAGGAATGGAATAAACTAGTTAGCAATCAGAGGTTGCTGTAACATAAGTAAGAGTAAAAGGAAATGTAAAGTTAGGGAGAGCAAGAGACCCAGGTGCTGTTAGACACACACAAACGCATAAGCTAAATGTTATGACCTCAACTAAAATAAGCATTTCCATCTAAACAATCATTCACAAACAAATCTAAGAAACAATCATATTTAACAATCCATACAACCGGCTTACCTCAATTTGTTTAGGTCCAGCTGATAACCACTTCAACTGTTTTCCTCACTCCAAACTTTCACTACACAACAACAACAACAAACTATGAATGAACTCAATGCTAAAACGGAACAATCAGCAGCACCTTTTAAATCTTATTTGAAAGGAAATTAGCAAAACCCAATAATCGAAATTTCAATAAAACCCTAAAAACCAAAATGAATCGAAGTCGAAGAGACTGGGTTACCTAATTGAGAGAGATAGCGAGCAACTGGGTCGAGCTCGAAAGAGAGAGAGAAACTAGGTTGACCTCGAGAGAGAAAGAGAAGGTGAAGAAGAGAGAGACTTTCTGTTCTGAGACTTTTCTCAAACCTAATTGGTGACTATGTTTATCAGACAACCAAAATATTTTGTCTAAGTTGATCAACTAATTAAAAGTGTCTGACCCAAGGAATAGTTGACTTGTACCAATGCCGACCCTAACCCCCAACCCCTAAACTCAACTTTTCTTGTTTTTATTTTTTTTAAACGCTCGTAGACAACATGTATATGTAGTATGAGTTTAATAAAGAATGATTAAACTAATATTGACTGCATCGAACGAGACCCGAACATTATCAAAAATGTCTGAATTTTATACCATGGTCATGTTTCACTATCATGATAATATACAATACTCAAACTTTAATTTTTTTAGTTTTAGGCATTTAATTCACAACGTGCATACTAATGTGCTATAAGACATTTACTAGAATATATCTAAACGTACATCTTTATAAGCCAAATGTATGAACGAAATCTAATTTGTAAAATTTGACCGTACGATGTGATCAAAGTAGTTAAATATGGATACGATAGGAAGTTTACCCATTTTCGAGAACGTTTGGGTCTCGATCGCATGGGTCAACTTTATTTACGCCTATAGTTCCTTATGATTCTCTATGGGGAACTATATTATCGACTTGTAAAAGTGACCGAATTTTCACATGGATTAGTTTCGCCAATACCAAAGAAGAGTTTGAGTTTTGATGAATCGAATATATAAGTTTTGGGCGGAGTAGATAAGAGCGTTTACATTTTGATAGTTGTGTTGACTTTTTCACGTATTAATCAGACAACATGTATATGTAGTCTGATTTTATTGAAGAATGATCGATCTAACGTTGATTGCATCGATCGAGACCCGAACATTATCGAAAATGTCTAAATTTTGTATCATGGCTAGGTTTCGCTATCATGATAATATCCAATACTCAAACTTGAATTTTTTAGTTTTAGTCATTTCAATCATAACGTGTCTACTAATGTGCTATAAAACATTTACTATATTATACCTAAACATGTATCTTTATAAGCCAACTGTATGAACGAAATCTAATTTGCAAAATTTTACCGTACGATGTGATCACATAAGTAAAATATGGATACGGTAGAAAACTTACCAATTTTCAATAAAGTTTGAGTCTCGATCGTATGAGTCAGCTTTATTTACGTTTAAATTTTTCTATGGGGACCTATATAATCGGTTTATAAACGTGTCTAAATTTTCTCATGGATTAGTTTCACGGGTACTCAATGAGATTTTCAGCATTCATGAATCAAAAAAATAAGTTCTGCTGGAAGAGATAAGAGCGTTTCCGTATGGATAATAGGCATATCGTTTGTTGACCAATTTCGGACCTCTTACTACCACATATTTATGTCGTCTGAGTCACACAAAGAAGTGGGGCCATAATTCGTTAAGAGCGGGAAAATTTCAAATTCGCTAAGGGTGAGAAAACTGCTTTCGCGCGCAATTGAAAATTTAAGGTTCTTTTTAGACGACATAAATATGTCGTCTCAAAGTTGAGCACATTAAAACTCGCACAGGGAAGTTCAAATTGAAAATTTCAGTTTTTTTTTTCAGACGACATATATTTTCGTCTCCAGAAGTACATTAAAAGAGCTGAAAACCAAATTTGGACAGCCTTCCTCACACAACATATATATGAGGTCTCAATTTTCAGCTAAAAACCAGATTTCAGCTCAATTTTCAACTCAATTTTCAGATGACATATATTTGTCGTCTCGAGAAGTACATTAAAAGAGCTGAAAACTAGATTTGGACAGCCTTCCTCACACAACATATATATGAGGTCTCAATTTTCAGCTAAAAGTGAGAATTTATGGGTTTGTTGACACCACACCTATATGTCGTATGATTTTTACAAACCTAAAAAAAATGAAGTAGCCTCTAAAAGTATTGAAGTAGGATGTCATTGAAACGACTTTTACATTTTATATGTCGTCTAAAAAACCACAAAAACCATCAAACGACACTTTTTTGAAATGATGTTTTATATGTCGTGCCTCTTGTGTAGTCTGATGATGTTATTGGCATAGTGAAAGTGAAAGTATCGGCAACCTAATGAGTCGGAAGATGAAAAATTTGATATTCACCAATTACACCACTTAGACATGCCGGCCACGGTGAAGAAGTTATGTTAGTGGGGAGAAGAAGGATTTGTTGTTCGTGATTCCATTTGCTTCTACAAAGAAGAGGATGTATTTGGTCATCGTGCTAAAAGCTATCTGATAGGTTCGGATGTGATGAGACTTGCCAAACTGACACCGGCATCAGGAGGCCTAATAGTTGTGTACATGATGTAAGTTTATTCTTTCTAACCTCCTCCGGTCAATACTAGTTATCCATATTTACCCAAGCTGAGAACCACTTTTGTTGATTTAAAATGTATGTTATTTGTGTGTGATCTCTGTACTTTAGGTACTTGCGCGATGTATTAAAAGCAAACTTAATGCTAGACATGGTTGCTTTTGTTAACTCGTCAATGATTGGTGAGAAGGGGTGTGGGAGTGCAGAAGAGAGGACCAAAAGCTTAACATATCGGATCACAACTGCTTCTCCAAATCAGATATTTTTGCTGCCTTACAATCCAGGGTAAGTTAGGTAAATGTTTTATGATTAAACCTTATGTCATTTCCTAAAATATCGTCTATGAATATGTAGTTCTCATTGGGTGTTAACTGTGGTTGATCCGGACAACGAGATCGTCTATTATATGGATCCATTGAAAAGATGCATTGATTCAGGACAATGGAAAGAAATTGTGAACAAGTAAGTTGCTCACTGGAAGTTTGCTGATATTGTTATGTTTATTTAGGATATTGAGGCCCAAATCAAGGCTGACTTTGTATATATATGTTAGTTGTGGTGACTAATGTTGGTGTGTTTATACATACTTATAGTGCCATTTCAAATTTTAACTCTGACTGCAACAAGAAATGACAAAGAAAGTTTAATTGGAAGAACATAGAAGTATGTTTTCTATTTATTTAGCTTTTGATAATTATTAGTATGGAAATATAACCACGTTGAGGACTGATGGTGTGTATGTGTGTGTGTCTACTTCAGGGAATCCCAGAACAAAATGATACCAAATCATGCGGCTATTATGTGATGAGATACATGAGGGATACCGTCTTAGATATAGAGATGGCATTTGCAGATAAGGTAACTAAAAATTTTCATTTTCAACTCCATTGTTTGCAAGTTCGCAAGTTTAATGTCAATCAAGTTTGTAAGTTTAATGTCAACCAAGTTCCAAAGTGACATGTTGTTTTGAGGTAGTCTTTGGAGTTTCCTAGGTGATCCTTCTTTTGAAAGTACAATATTATCTAATCCAAATCCATTTAGATACTGTTCATATGATCATTTTTGATTTATATGCATTTCTTGTATTGATTGCACTGAATCAGACGACAAATGGAAAAAAAAAAAAAAAAAAAAAAAAAAAAAACAACAACGTGGTTGAAATAGGCTTCAATTTAGCAATTTTTGATTCACAATGATATAGTCAGAAATCGTTTTTCTATCATATGCAGGCAATGGTTTGGAAAGGCCATAAGCTTAAAAATGACTTGTGAGTCCATATCAGAATACAGTTCTAATAACAATCATGGTATGACAAATAATCACACAACTGTTACTCATAAAAAACGTGATGTGAGTGTATGTCACAAGACACAAAATCTACCGATAAGCTGTCGGCATATGTTGGCATCCCATGGCTGTCGACAGCAGTCAGATGACGTTTTTACGATACATCAGACGACACGCAAAAAGACAACGGTAATATGAACAATCAGACGACGTTTTTTGGCCGTGGTCTGATACTTTTTTGTGGTAGTGTTTACTTGTAGTACCATAGTTGTATCCTTAAATTTGTTTCCATTGTTTTCAAAGTCGTATGCGACAAACGCTTAATTCGGTTGTTTTTGAATTCATAAAATAAAAAATTGTTTTACAAAACAATACCAAACAAGCCCTAAGATTTTTGTGTTTATCTATGATTTGTTTATGGTTGGAGATAAAACAACTTTCACTCTCATATTGCTTCAACAACTGCTAGCGTTTTCATAACAAAAACTACAAATTATTGTTGTCGGACATGATGAACACAACATACTGTGTTGGTTTGTATGAAAGAAAAAAAGACTGTAGGGAAGAAAGGCAGAGTGTAAAAGAGGATGTTGTAAGCTGGGAGTAAAGAGAAGCTCAGTACAGCTTGGTGAAAAATAGTTAAAAAGATGAAAGAAACATAATGAGAGAGAGAGGAGTTGAATAGCCCTTGGGACCTCTCCATTTAGATTATGATATTTATACTTGTTTGGAAGAAAAATGATATTCTCCCTCAATGTTAATCTTTGAAAAGTTCTCCTCATGCAGCTACAAGAGCTACATGTTTCTCGCTTTCGGCTTTATTTACGGAAGCATCTTTTTCAGCTTAAAAAAAACAACTTTCTATCTCTTATTGCATCGAGTCTATCCCATATATTTCTGTCTTCTTTGACTCTTTGTGGAATTTTCCCATGTGCATGATAAACCATGGGGGCTGAAATTTACACACTCATTTTTACAATCCACAGACCCCTACCCCACTTTTTATAAAGAAATGTTTAAAATGTCTCTATCCTAAACAACTTGAAGAGATTAAAACATGGATAATTTAGACATTTCCTTATAAAAAAATAGGGCAGGGGTGTCTGGATTGTAAAAAAATGTGTGTAAATTTCACTCCCTTAAAAGATTTACCATTTCGCATCTTATGTGAGTAATGAGGGGTGATAGTAGAGCTTTGAAAATTTATCTCTGCGTGCAAAATAAGTGTGAGAAATAAAAAAATATATATGTTAGATCTCTTCAACAACTGCATGAAGAATATAACATCTAATTTAGTAAAGTATGCATAACAACTTTCTCCGTGAAAAAACATTATGTAATTATCATAAAACTCAAGATAATTGTAGCAAAAAAATAAGTGTGAGAAATAAAACAAAAAAATATGTTAGATCTCTTCAACAACTGCATGAAGAATATAACATCCAATTTAGTAAAGTATGCATAACAACTTTCTTCGTGAAGAAACATCATGTAATTATCATAAAGCTCAAGATAATTGTAGCAAGAAAAATAAGAGAAATTTTATCCACACATGGCTAAATACTAAATACACATCTCACACTTAATACACCATCAAATAATTTTATAATGTTAACATTTTACTAGATACACATCTTTAAATTTCCTGTACTACCCTCATTCAAAATATATCAATACTACCATATATATTTTCTAAATACACATTCATTCCTTTCTTATATCATCTCGACTTAAAAAAAAAATAAAAGTTTTCTCTCTCTCCTTGCTAAACAATGAGAAGACTATTTTTTCTTTACAAACTTAAGAGCATTCAAACTGCTCCACCATGATTGATCAATATATGTAGAATCTTTTGACATATTCATTATTTTGGGAGTTTTTTTCACCAACAGTCCCTCAACTCTGGTGCACCTACCAATGTGATACCCCAACTCTTAATCGTACCAATGTGATACCCAGACTCTAGTATTACTATCATCGAAGTACTTCCGTCCGTTTTTTTCAACCTCCCCGTTATCTTTATGACGTGGCAAATACGTGGGGCCCACAAGGAGGGGTAAACATGAAATTTTACCAAAGCAAACCTAATCTGGTCTTCTGATTATCTGGCCCTCATATATATAGATCTTCCATTATGTTTCTGGGCCGTTTTGCACTTTTGCTAGCATATCAGAGTGGAGACAGAGGAAAAGTCTCCAAAAAAGTCAGAATATTTCAACTTTCTTCAAATCGAATCTCGAATAGTTGATAGCATCTTCGATGGCGAAGATGTGGAGAATGTTTAGGGAATATGGTCAGCCACCCAAAAGTAAGTTTTCTTTACTAGTAGTGAAACGACAATCCCACAAAATCACACACTTGAACCTGGGTTTTGACATGGGGAATTCCTTGACATGGTGTGCGAATGGTGTGAAAAACAAATTGGGTTAGTACGTGGAGTTGGAATTGATAATAAAGAATGAAGCATAATTGCATAAAGCCAAATAGATTTCTGTGTTTGTCATTTTATATTGATCTTGTTTGGACTTTAGTTTGAAGAAGAGGGGAATTGGAATATAACGGTGGTTTTTAAATACAAACCCAGAAGCTTTGAATCTGTCATTCATTCTTTTTCATCAGATCAGATCTGTTCAACTTGTAAGAGTTTTAATATTTTACTTTATCTAGCATACATATATATATATATATATATATATATATATATATATATATATATATATATATAACACACATATACATATATTGATAATTGTGTGATTGTTCATATTGGTTGAAACATATGAAGCTAGCATTACTCGTATAGTTTCACATTTTAATATTTGACATTGTTTAGTTTGATTATATACACATCTGAATGATTGTTTTTGTTTTCTTTCAGTTTCAGATGATCAATACATATTGGAGATTCATCACGGTGGTTATTTTGACAAGCAGTTAGATGGAAGTAAGAAATATAAAGTGGCTAGGTTTAGCAAGACGGCAGGGAAGATCTACTTGGACGGATTAGATCCTGAACTCATGTCTTTCATTGAATTGAACAACATTGCTTATGATTTGGGGTACAGGGAGAAGCCTATTTCTTATCACTTCAAGCTTCCAAGGACAACATGTAATGAAGGGTGGATTCCAATTAAAAACGATGCAGATGCATTGGAAATGGTTAAGTTGATTCCACCAAAGAGCAAACAGATAAGTTTGTACATTACAGGTGGTGGTAGGAGGAAAATAAGGGAGGCTGAATTGGATGATTTAAGGCCAGTAGACCCTGATCATGAAAATCCTCTCAATACTATGTCTGCAGCAGAAAAAGAGAGAATGTTTGAGGAAGCTAATTTGCATGCAAAACAGTTAAATACATGTGCAGTGGGAGTTGATGAGGATGGTGGCCCAGATTTGATTGAGCTTGAAGATGGAGCTGCAGAGGTAGGTGAAGGAGTTAATATGGGTGAAGTTGATATGGTTGGTGGAGACTCAAGTGGTATAAATGCAGACCAAATTGCAACTCAGTCCACATTTGCTGATCTAAGTGATATCATACCCGATATTTTTGCCTCACAAACAAGTGTCTTTGAAAGAGATGTGGGTCAAAGTGAGAATAGTTCTCAGTTGCAGGGGCAAAGG
The DNA here is from genome assembly GCA_009720345.1 of Fragaria iinumae. NCBI lineage: Eukaryota > Viridiplantae > Streptophyta > Magnoliopsida > Rosales > Rosaceae > Fragaria > Fragaria iinumae. Next base: position 27,541,409 of record CM019121.1, read on the forward strand.
GGTCATAGTACTGTGCAACAGCCAGTACCTAAAACGTATTTGGCAAGGAGAATTGATATTTCTGCTACTGCAGCATTGAACAAAAAACTTGCGTTGATTCAGAAAAGGCAGAGAGAAGAGGCTCTTGAGAAGGATAGAGAAGCTTGGGAGAAGAGTGAATATGAAGCTGCTAAGAAGAGGCAGAGAGAAGCTTGTGCAGGTGACAGTGAAATGTTAGAGAGACTAGAGAGGGAGGAGGGTGAGAAAAAAGCAAGTGAAGAGGCTGAGAAAAGAGAACGGGAGATTGCTGATGAGAGATATAGAGAGGCATTTGCTGCTAGGGAGGAGTTGGCTGCTAAATTCAAGGAAAAATCTGATGCAAGTAAACTAGCGAAAAGGCCTCAGGATAAGGGTAAAAGGTCTGTGGAAGCTCAGAAGGTTAACAAAAGTGGGAGAAAGCCTGCAGAGAAAAGATATAAAACAAGGGGTAAGCGTAGCAAGCAAGTAGAGGTTGTAGTTGATGATGATGAATCTGATGAGGGTTCAGATTTTTATGTTGACTCAGACTACGATCTTGACAATGATGAGTTTGATGATTTTGAGTTCGAGAAAAATGTCACCAATCCGAGAGTTATTGAAGAGTTTGAAGATATGGGTTTCAGAGGATATTGTTCTGATGAAGCAGGAGATTCTGATGAGCTTCAAGATCTAAATGGGAGTGAAACGGAAGAGGATGAGAATGGTAATCCACTTCCCAAAAAACTCAAGAAAGGAGTAAAGATAATTCCTTGGATCAGATCAGTGGACCTCAAAAATCCTAAATTTAAGTTAGGTCATGCATTCCCAAATTCAAAATATTTGAAAGAAGGTGTAAGAGAGTATGGCATCAAAAATCAACTTGGCTTGTGGTTTAAAAAAAATTCGAAAAACAAAGTTCAAGTCTCTTGTCAATGGGAATGCCCATTCAACTTGTATGCAAGCACAGAGAAAGATGCGGGTGATACCATGATCATCAGGACTCTCAACAATGATCATTCATGCTCACCGGTGGATTCAAGCCAATGGTTGACTTATAACAGGTTTCTAACTCCTATGATTGATGTGCTTAAAGATAGAGTAGTCTCATTTTTCAATTGTTTTCAATGCAACATTAGTGTAAAAAATTCAATTGTTTTTTTTTTTGTTTCTTTTGACAGAATTGCACAAGAGATTGCTGATGACCTATTGGTTGATGAGGATTGGTCTAGGAAGGGAATACACAACAATATACAGAAAAAGTTTAATCTGGTGGTGGGGGTGCAGACAATCAGTAGAGCGAAAAGAAAAGCAAAGAGAATGAATGAAGGGCACTACATTGATCAATATAACAATCTTGCGTCTTACAGACAAGAGATATTAAGAAGCAATCCAGGCTCTACTATTGAGATCAAGACAATGATGGATGGTGCAATTAGAAGATTCCACATAATGTATATATGTTTTGCAGCTTGTAAGGAAGGTTGGAAGATGGGATGCAGGCCTCTCATTTGTTTGGATGGGTGTCACATAAAAGGACACCATCCAGGGCAAATTCTGACCGCAGTGGGGATAGATGCGAACAATGGGATGTACCCAATTGCTTATGTTGTTGTAGAGGTGGAGAACCAAGACACTTGGACCTGGTTCCTTGAATATCTTAAGTGGGATTTGGAGATTGAATGGGATAACGGCTATACATTCATGACAGACAAACAAAAAGGGCTAGGAAATGCTATTGCAAGTATGTTTCTTTACTTTCAGCTATTAATTCCATTACAATGTGATTCTTTATTCACTAACAATATCTTAATGGGATTTTGTAGATTTGTTTCCAAATGCTGAGCATAGGCATTGTGTAAGGCATCTCTATAATAATTTCAAAGCCAAGCATCCAGGAGAAGGGCTAAAACAAATGGTATGGAATGCAGCAAGATCAAGCACAGTTGTGTGGTACAAAAGACACATGGCAGATCTAAAAGAGTTGAGTGAGCAAGCTTGGACCTGGTTTCAAGACAAAAATCCAGCTCAGTGGTCAAGGGCTTACTTCAGAGAGGACTCGAGGTGTGATATCCTCTTAAACAATTTATGTGAGTCTTATAATGCTTCATTAGTGCTAGCTAGGGATAAGCCGATTGTGACAATGTTGGAAAAGATCAGAATGGATATGATGGTAAGAATGGCTAATAGAAGGGTTGCTTGTGAGAAGTGGAAGGACATAGTTGGTCCTAGGATCAAGAAAATAATTGACAAGATTGGGCAGAGGGCGTCATGCTATAAAGCACATAGATCTGGGGATTACATATTTCAGATCACTGGAGGCGGAGAGATGGGCAGTGTTCATGCAGTTGACTTGGGGCAACATCAGTGCACATGTAAAAGGTGGCAACTAAGTGGGATACCATGTGTCCATGCCATTTGCGCGATAAGATTCAAGAACCATGAGGCATCACTCTACTGTGACGATTATCTCATGTCTTCAACTTATTTGCGAGCCTACAATCCAATGATCTATCCAATTGCGGGGCAGGATGATTGGGAGCCAGTGGATTTCCCCATCGCACCTCCTCCTTATAAGGTGCAACCAGGTAGGCCTAAGATGCAAAGGCACAAGGAACCAGGGGAGATGAAAGAGAAGAAAGCACCACCTGCTCCTAAAGATGGGAAACTTCCAAGAACTGGAATCAAGATGTCATGTGGAATATGTGGCCAGCAAGGACATAACAAATTAGGCTGTCCAATTACCAAGGCAGCAAAGGCAGCTGCAACTGTAAGTACTTCAGACTAAGTTTAAGTCACATCTCATTTCACAACATTATTTCGATCACTAACTCATGTCAAAATATTAACAGGGAGAAGGAACCTCAACAGGAACAAGTACTGCTAACAAAAAGCAAAGAAACCCTAAGGTATGTGGTTTATGAAAAACTCTGAAAACTCTATACCATTGATTCTGAGAAAATTCTGAGAAAATATTTCTTTATTATTTGTTAAAAAATTAATGTGAGAATTAAGTGATGATAGGATCGAATTAACCACTCTTATTATACTATTGTTGATTTCTTTGTAGGCCAGAAGACCACCTCTTCCACAGGGGGCTGCTAGTTTGAGGAACCAAATCATAAGGTCAAGAAAGACATGGAAGAAGGTCAAAGAATCTATGGAACGAAATGCTGGTTTTAGTGCTGTTGCGTCATCTTCACAAACAAGACAGCAAGCTGCCACTCAAAGTGGTCAAAATGTTGTTGCAAGAGGTTCACAGAATGAAGCATCCCATCCTCTGCAACCAAGCCAAGGTTCTTCAGAGTGGGCAGGACTTTGAATCGTAGCTTGACTTATTTTGATTGCAGCACTTATAACGATTTCACCTGTTATTTTGGCTTTTGGTTAAGGTTGTGTATTAAGTGCTGCATAACATATTATGCATCATGGAACAGTATTTATGTTGATCTGCCATGATTTTTGCTTGTAAGAACTAATGGTACTTAAACATGTATTTGAATTTCGTTAAGTTATGTGTTTCTATATTCTTATGAGATTGTGGAAATGAGATGTTCCATATAAATTTCTATATTTATTCTGTTAGTTTAACAAGTGCTAGGGTAAAAATAGAAAATGAGATTGATCTAGGTTTTATCAGATTGTGGTCGACTGGTTGGTGGTAGTTCTTTAGTTTAGATAAGAGACACAAATTAAGGAGTAGGGAGGGAAAATTGGCGCCAAAATTGGAATTGTTGGGTGTCTTTCTCAAGGTAAAGGGCGGGAAAAACATTGCTCCTCTCAGATGGGGTTAATTTTGTCTTTTAACCCTCTTTGTGGGCCTCACGTACTTGCCACGTCACCAAGATGACGGAGAAGTTGAAAAAAACTGACGGAGGTACTTCAATGATAGCAATACTAGAGTCTGGGTATCACATTGGTACGATTAAGAGTTGAGGTATCACATTGGTAGGTACACCAGAGTTGAGGGACTGTTGGTGAAAAAAACTCTTATTTTGGACGTTTTGCACCCAAACATGTTTTAGATCTTTGCAAAACAGATGCCAAACTAGATCACCAATCTTTTTTGCTTCAAAACCTTGAGTCATGGATATTCTACTTATTTGCAAGATAGACAGTGTCATTATAAGTCTTTGCATGGTCGAAGCCAACTAAAAACCTTCATCTGCTTGGGGGAATCCATTATTTTGAATCATTAAGCTTTTACCCATGAGACCATGATTAATCCTTGATCAATTCGGTAAAATATATGTCTATTGTCAAGTTTTAAGTTTGAAACTTCATTCATGTAGAGAGAAGAAAACGTTAAAGTGAGATGTAGTGTATTTGAAGTTTTCAATAATATTATCTAATTAATATAGACCTCTTTTGGTAATTTAATATACCTAAACTTTTTTATGTTAGATGTATAAAAAATGTATGTGTATTTAGTATTTAGGAGTGTGTGAATAAAATTTCTCAAAAAATAAGTGTGAGAAATAAAACAAAAAAATATGTTAGATCTCTTCAACAACTGCATGAAGAACATAACATCCGCCAATTTAGTAAAGTATGCTTAACAACTTTCTCGTGAAGAAAAATTATGTAATTATCATAAAACTCAAGATAATTGTAGCAAAGCATCCATGCATGATATGAAAAGGAAACCTGAATTGAGAATTAAAAAAAACCCCTAAGCATCAAAAGAAAATATTGTCGAGATCTCCTGTCACATGTACCCCAATTATTTTTTTTTTTTTTTTTTTTGAGGTGTGACTCATATTCTAATTATGAAATAGAACTTTCATAATCAAAATATGAAAAAAAATTGGAATAGAACAAAATGAACACTAATAATAGTTAATCTAACCAACAGTAGCAAAATAACAACTTGAATACGATTTAACTAATAGACATGTCACAATTCTATCCATCTTAGTAATCAAATTATTTGATCAGTTCTAACTTCTAACAACAACTCATATAAACCAGAGAAAAAGAAAGTAGAATTAAATTGAATTGAAAGGAAAGAAGTTCATACCTTAACTCTTCATATATGTCGTCTACTTCAAAAACATTGGTTCTCTCTTTTCTCTCTATCAGTAAACTCAAGGAACCATGTGGAAAACTCAGAATGCCTAGACTATTTATAGGGTAAACTTGGCGTCCAAGACAAGAATAAAGGAAGCAAAATTGAATTGTACAATCGAAATCTTACCCATTTATATACTAGACTAGACCCCTAGGGTTCCAGCTCATGCTATATAACTTCAAGGAATCATCAACTGATCTCCAGGAATTTGACATCTCATGCTTCTCCATGGCGATTGCTATTGTTTAATCTTTTCGTAGGACAGTTTCTGGGTTTCTTAGCGGCAAGGTTTCGGATTAGGAAGCATCTGGTCGGGAGAAAAAAGAAGTAGGTGAAGAAGAAGAAGAAGTCGGTGAAGAAGAAGCAAAAGGCAGAGGAGAAGAAGCAGAAGGCGAATTCTGGGTATCGTTCTGCTACTTTCTACGACAACAGCTTTTTCTTCGTAAAAGATGTTAGGGCTCGGGTTTAGGTTAAACGGGTGTTGGGTCATGGGCTGAACACTCTTGCCTAACCCAAAATAAATTGAAATAAAAACAAAACAACTAGATAAATTTCAGCATGTATAATACTATATATAAATATACACCAACAATTTAGAGTAAAAGAAAATAAGTATACTAGTTTAGGTATTTAAAATTTTGAGTCGTCACATCTCCATAAAGGTTTAATGAAAAAATTTTGCGGCTAAATCAAGAAGAAGTTTTTAGGAAATATATAAGAAAAGATAATCCTTATTTTACTTAGAAAATGAAAACTAAATAGAGAATGAATATGCATGAAACGAAGGTATGAAGTGTTTAACAAATAATATCCTACATTCAAAGTCCAACACATGCACGATCTCATAGATACTTTTATATATTCAGGCTAAACATATTCTAGCTTTTTAGTTTTGCATCAATCATGTGATAAGCATTTTTTTTTTTTTAAGTTTCAATTGTTATGTCAACGTTGAATTGATTATATGGTTTCAATTGTTATCTAATTCTTTTTCATCCGGTTATGTTTAGTCTTTTAAACTTCTAATTGATTGATTAAGAGTTGTTCTTAACTTCTTATTTCTTTTTTTTTGAAACAAAGGGCTGGTGCGGCTGCCCTCAAGCCTTCATTAATGAAATCATCGAATACAAGGGGGGGGGACATGAAGCCTAAATCCCTGATTACAATAAGCATCTAGAAGTCCCGAAATAATATCGAGAATTTCTACAAAGTACATGTATTCTAACAAGCACCAACTAGCAAAGAGTACTGCTCTAATGACATTTCTATTTGCTTTGTCACAGCAGTGATATAATGGAAAGATCAGTAGACATGTAACACGATTACATATCCTAATGTCCAATATTACAGCTTTCCTACTATGTTGCCGCCGGAGAATAAACTCGACGACCCTTAGTTTCATCCTGCCACTAGGAGGCTGTGTCCATTTGACCAGGCAAAAGACACGTCACCTACCTAGAACAGCTGAGGCACACAAGGTGCATAGATCAGCACAAGGCCATTCGTGCCTTATCAGATAGAGATAGGGTATTATTTGCGGTATAAAACCGCTTAGTACTAAAATTGCAAAAACATAGAAATAAAACATAAAGGAAATAGAGACTTGGGCCGAGGCTGAAGCCGAAGCCCAATTACCATTCTACCACAGTCGAACTCCAGCAATTCAGCAAGGCGGCATCCACCGTCTTGCCTGAGCTCCCTCCCTCTGACCACCGACGACGTCACCATCTTCACCACCGGAGATCAGCATTCGTGCCAGTGTCCTAATATGCCGGTCAAAGCATCTATCCCTCCCAAGATCGAACCCAGGCAACCGAAACCACCACTGTTCCAGTTGATCCCATCTCTGGTCGGATCTTAGCACCGCCGCCTTCCAGTCCTCACCCCAAGGTGATCGCCGGTTTGGTGGCAGCAACCCAGATCGACCCAATCTCGTATGTCTGTGATCTTGTCTCGGGTACGAGGAGAGTACTCTGAACCGCCGTTTGCCTCCGCCATCAAAAACTCCTCTTGATCGAGTCACTGCAGCCATCCGGCCAGGCCCTAAACCAGACTGTAGTCCTTCTCGAGCCCGTCTGACGACGATGCCATGAGGGCGCGCCACCGGACGGAACATAGTTCTCTCAACTTTGGTTTTCAGCTCCTAAAAGTTTGGAGCTCTTAGGGTTTAGGTAGAAGTTGATAGCGAGTGTCCTTAACTTCTTATTTCATAGTAAGTCAGATTTGTCAAATGTACAAATTCTAAAGTTCTTCTTTAACTATAACTAATAAATCAACTGACATATACTTTAGGTTTATTTTTTGGGTCTATGAATCTAAGCTTTTTGTTGATAATTTGTTATGATGTGTTTATCGTTAAAATTTATTTTGGTTGTGGATTGTATCCACTGAATGTGAAGTTTGATATTAAATTGACTCAAGCTATTCACGCGAAAGTATATCTTTATTGGAGACAATGAATGATGCTCGGATATGAATAGTTGAATGTGAGAATTACATACAATTTTGTTGTACAACGATTGACAATATGTAGAACAAATGAATATATTTTGATAGTTAAACTCATTCGAGCTAGATTCCCTATTTTTTTCTTACATAGGAAGTGAAGAGAAGAGAAGAGAAGAGAAGAAAATTAAAGATATGCATAGGGTGCTTGAACTGGACTTAATTGTTGTTTATACTTTTGCAATGCATATGAATGAGTCGAAGAGGACATCAATTTTGATGATTCTAATAGAGATTTCGCATAAAATTATTGAACATATTGTGTTGTATTATGTTTACGAGAGAACGACATGAGTTTTTGCATGAGGCCGATGTCCAAATTATACTTGAGGTCGGTGGCCAAAATGTATGTACGATGCAGGTGGTTCAAAATGAATATTTGAGCTTTATGACCAAAATGAATAAAATGTTGTTGATCGGTTATTTTGAAACCGATAATTTTCCTTATTCAAAACTAAGATTGTCGTTTATAGTAGGCAAATAAGGGTCTTTACCGTACCATATAATAGTAAAGATTCTAACTACTCAAAAGTTGTCCAAAAAAAAAGTAACTATTGTTACTACTCAACAGTCGAAAATTTTGCTCATTCTAACATCATTTTTGAGAATTATCGTCACGTGTTTTCATTCATTACCAAAAATGATTTTTTTTTTCATTCAATTTGTTTAGTTTATGTCCTTCTTCATTCTTCATCAAAAAAGATAAAATTTAATTAGTTGACCCTAAACTACTCAGAAAATAATTAAATTGTATATAGATGTCCTTAACACACAGACGAACTAGCACACAAATTTTCAGATGATTCGGAGTTGATTTTCTATGCTAACACATATGTGGCTTTACTTCGAGAGCAACCTTACCATTCAAGCAAGATTTTAGTCTCTGTTGCACTGCTGGAATTCTGGTACAACCTCCTACCAATAAAACGTCATCAACATCGGTATTGACTAGATGTTCATCCCTTAGACATTTGTTCACCAACCTCATGCATTTTTTAATCAATTTAGTGCAGAGTTCATCAAATATAGTCCGATAGAGTTTTGTTCTGTACTCAATGCCATCACAATCCAATTGAATTGAAGCATTCTCCTTAGATGAGAGCTCTACCTTGGCTCGCTCACAACATATCCTCAACATCATCAAAGCCTTTTTGTTTTCTCTTATGTCCCTCCTCAGTTTCTTCTTAATATCCCCCACATAATATTCTAGAATTTTGTTGTCAAAATTCATACCTCCTAGAGATGTATCTCCGGCAGTAGCCAACACTTCACACTGTCTCTTCTCCAACATACAAATAAATACATCAACTGTCTCTGCACCAATGTCCAAAATCAATATTCTTTTCTTCCTGGACACTCGTTTATCTACCGCAGAGTGTATAGCCGATGCGGATCCCTCATTGAGGATCTGGAGCACATCAAGACCGGTTATAGTATCGGCATCAATCATCGATTGTCTCTGAAGATTGGTGAAGAATGAAGGCACAATGATCACTATCTCCTTGACAGGGCAACCTAGATCATCTTCTACAAGTTGTTGCAACTTGGAGATGGTCATGAAAATGATCTCTTCACAGCTAAACGTCTTCTTTTGGTTTTTGTAATCCACTGAAACAACTAGCAAGTCATACTTCTTCCTTGTCATGCTTCTTCCTTGTCTAGTTGGTTATCACTACCAAGCAAGCATATTAATTTTCCTTCTAGTTTCTTGTCTAGTTGGGCTTGTCCATCAAGTTGGTTAGAAGTTTCTTTCTTTTCAGCCCTTTGTCCTAGCTTTGGGGCAGCGTAGTTTATCCCCTTGATAAAAAAAAAAGATGTGATTTTGTTTACTGTTTGTTCATTGATGAATTCTTAGCTTGTATGCTTTGAGTGCACGCTTCGTATACATGTTGGAATTTAATTGTTTTGATTGTTTGATGCCTAGATCAATATCGGACTGCTCAAACTATATATATAGAGAAGCAATTGTTAGTTTTTAATAGCAAGTAAACAAATTTCTAGATTTAACATATCTTGTGATGTCTCAAACCCTTATAGAACTTCATGGTCTCTGCATGTTAAATCTAATAAATGCATATTTAGGTTGCATTGCTTGAGAATAGTTTAGGTGTAGAGCACTTCCTGACTAGCATACGAAGTAAGACAAGATAATAGCTTGTGTTCAAGCATACTGAGCCAACTTGAGCATCTTCATCTAAGTTAATTGGTTTCAAATTGGACAAGTTATGTTGTGTATGATTGTTGAAGGTGGATACTTCCTTCCTTGCTAGCTTTAATATTATTGTTTTCCAAAACCAAAAACCAAAATCGATTATCGTCACTCTTTCATCCTCTGTGTTAACGATTTTTGTTGAAGCCAAATGAAAAAAGAATCATGCTGAAGATATTTGAAGAGGATAATAATGTGGTAGGTGAGGTTGAAGGTGGGAAATGTGAAGACACCTACAACTTGTTGGGGGAGTTTGAACTATGCAGTAAGGGTTGTGACATTGTGACTGTTATAGCCAAGACAGATGCAAACGGTATTCTTAGTCTATCTGCACAAGGCGATGAGGACAAAGATTTGTCATTAAGTGGTGATATTGGAAGCTTGAGTGCTATGGAAATAACTAAAATGAAATCAAAAGTAGCAGCATATAAGTTAGAAGATCAAGAAATATGGAAGAATGTCATGAGCAGTAACCTACGCGGTAATGTAACTCACGGGACTGGTATTACTGAAATTTTGGAGGTGGTTCTGATTATGGAGACTTTGGAGAATGTTACTGTAACTCTGGAAGAGGTTCCTGGTCTAAAAAAGGTTTCTGATACTTTTAAGGATGTTCTTGCCTACACTTTGAAAAATATTGGCAATGCTATGAAGCAAATGATATTTTACTTGCTTGGCAGGAAAATCAATAGCATAATATGTTTTGAGGTAATTCTTGTAATTATATTTGTAATCAAGTGGATCGTAGGGCAAAAACCTTCTTCCTAGTCAGTATATGAGTTTATGGAAGTTATAGGATATGTGGTATGGCTAATGGCTTAACTGGTTGATGTAAGTGGCCAATATATGTTTAGGGGATACAAGACTTCAAAATCTTTTTGGAAATCCCTTAGTTATTGGGAGATTCACTTTTACAAAAGATAAATCAAATATGACATATTTTTACTTACTAAAAAAAAAAGAAGGAAAATTAATTTTCTCCTAGGCTCCAAGAGACCTAGTATTAGAAAATTAATTATTAAAATAAGCATAAAATAAACTAAGCAAAGGTGGTGACCCATTATAGAAACCCTAGCTATTACTCTCCATGTCGCGCTTCCAACCACACGCTATCGCTGAGCAATAGCTTGAAACAGAATATCCAATAGCTCCATATTGATGAACCGATACAATTCAAAACCCAATATACAGAGAAAATGATAACCAAAAACCAAAGGGATGTTGTAATATCCTGACCCAAGTTGATACTAAGTAAAAACAAAATTTTAATCAAGATAATTCAAAATTCAACTACAACCATTGTCGTACACAATGACAACACACAGTGGTCGACACTACCCGAATTCAAATTATCCAAAACTTAACTAAACTGAAATTTAGTTATATAAAGAGGTAGAGCTACATATACTAACTTTGACATTTGAATTAAAACCAAAGTTCGACGTAAAACACCAAACCCTCGCCTAAAAACCCAAAACTTCTTATCTTCAATTCTCCTTCCTTAAAGTTTCTCTTGAAAAATTAGTACCACAGAGAGGACATGGACAACGAGGCGAAGCGATCGTCATCGGTCTTGCTTGCAGCCGTTGCCAAAATCTCGAACTCACCGGCGAACCTAGAAACTTTTTCCCCTACTCGATTCTATATCTCCAGGTGTTTCTTCTCAAAACAACAACATAAAGATGTTGGAGACACTGAGATGAAGTTGTATCCACCATTAAGACACCGAGAATCAACTGGACGACGGTGGCTCCGTCGCTACAAAACAACACTAGGGAAACTAGAACCTTTTCTTGGTATTCTGGTCTTCTCCCGGTGTCGCATTAGAGGTGAGAACTTCATCTCGATATCTTTGACGTTGTTGTGGTATTGATCACTAAGATAAGCCTTAAGAGTATACGAGCTCATTGAATAAGAGACAAAGTGACTAAGGGCAGCTTCTCAAAGATAAATATAGAGATGAATAAAAAGGGTTTTTGGTTAAGCAACGAAGGTAGAAATTTTGGAGGATTCGATTAATCAAGAACCTCATATTTTAAAATTGATGTATTTGATTGAAAATTCTTTAATTCCCATTGAAACTCGATTTTTTTTTTCTGTAAATTCGGGGTCGTGTTGTCACAGATGAGATCCTTCACAACAAGAACGTTTTCTCCACCATCGTGACCAAGAAGGAACCATAGCTGCCAAGAAGGATCAGAGATCCATAACATAGAACCAGAACACAAACAATAACAAAGGAGATTTGGGGGGGGGGGGGGTGTTACCCATGTGTGAGAACCAATAATCTCATAGGTGAGTGACTTACACTTTGACATTGCAGCCATAAGAACCCGTTTGCGGGTTGAGAGAAGATAGAACATATTTATTGAGGGGTTGAGTAGTAATTCTTGATCTAGAAACCATTGGGGTTGACTGGCAGTGAAAAGAAAAGAGAAGAGAAAATGAGGAGCAATGCTCTCCTGATTTGGATAGAGCTAGGATTAACCACACAAAGGGTACAAAATCACTTTAAGAAGATGAGAGCAGATTTGGAAAAACCAAAGAAAGGAGATGCAACTTGAAGATGAAAGAAAAAAATGTCAAAACTTGAGTAAGAGTGGCATCCCCCTTTCTAAAGCTTTCGATCTAGATCCAGGAGGATCAAGATCTGGCCAAGAGAGGGGGAGGGGAGTTTCTAGATTTGGTTTCTCTTTCTACACCTTAGAGAGAGACGTTATGCTTTTTCTCTGGGTTTTGTTACTCGAGGAAGATATAAACAAAACCTCATTTGAACTAATAGAAAAACAAACTAAATGTCAAGTAATATTATTGATCATGTCTAGGGCTTCAACAACTCTCTAACTAAGAAAAACCTAAATAAACATAATAAAGGAAAAACACAGAAGAATGGGGAGGAGGAGAGAATGAAGAGCACAAGAGATGATGGCGTGGGACTTTTAAAATGCTTCATTCAACCAATTCTTCTTGACTTATATTTCCTTTATTCTGATTGGTGCATATATCTAGGACAAATGGAAGTACACCTCATCTATTTCTCCATCATCTACATCACATCGATATAATAAGTCGAGTTATGAAGTACCTCGTCCATGGGCTTTCCGGTGTGATTTGGGCCACAAAATACAAATTTTCGTCAAGAGTCAAATTCACGCGCATTTTACCTTCTGGTACAAAATCGACCATAACTCTAGAAAAATTATATTCACGATCCAGAAAAAATTATGGAAAGAGGACATATGTAGATTTCCATTCATATAAGACTCATCACCTAGCTCGTTCTGAGTTGTCTTCGATGCGTGTCGAAGTCAGTTGATATGAAGAGGCAAATTTCTGAATTTAATTTGCCTTCTAGTTTCTCTTTTCCTTCTTTTCTTTTTATTTTCTTCAAAATACCTAGAAAACATATAAACAAAGTAAATAACTAGAAAAACACATCAAACACACAAAGAAAGCATAGGATAATTATAAATAATGTCTAATCATGCTCATATCAGTTGTATATTAGACTCGAGGGAGAAAAGGGACAACTCTTCGCCTTGAAGACAACCTATGAATTCGTAATAAAGTGTGTGGCTTCAAACTTTTTTTTATATTTTTTTTTATCAAATACACAGTTAATGTGCTACAACGAGTCTATTGTAATTCGAACTCACAACATCTCGCTTACAAAAAGAGACTTATTCCACTAGATCAAACAGTACTGGGCGTGTGATTTCAAACTTTTGATACTCTAAAAAAATATCGTTATGTTAATATAATTAATTGGTTATGTTTTTTTTAGTCGTTAATTGGTTATGTATTTAGTCACTTTACAAAATTAATGTACTTTTAAATTATTTTGTACTTGAACAATATAGTCTTTTAATAATTAGAATGTTTGTAGAATAAACAAAAAAGATAGTAAGATGACAATAGCTACATACATTATTTACCAATAGATCGATCGGAAAACCGGTGTAACATGTTTGAGATCTATGACTTTTGCCCTCCTAGAAACCAAGAAATTTTGATGTGACTCCCATTTTTCGGGTGCGAATAAATAAGCAATAATATATATTTTTTTTGGCAAAAACTCACAAATGGTCACTGACTTTTTACCCATTAATCACTTTAGAGTGCGGCTATTGAGACCTCCAAATTTACTCATTATACCTTTCATTCTCTCCACACCTCCATTTTACTTTTAAATATTAGCATTTGCTCACTAAACCTCCATTTAAATTTCTAAAATATCCATGTTTATAATATTCACATATATTTCAATATATTACTCATTACACATCTTATTTACTTACTAGACCTCCAATTCTTTTTTCTTTATCGATCAACAAAAACTCATTATCTCTAAAAAAAAAATACTCATTATAATTACTTTTCTCTCTAAAAATTTCAATTATAATTTCATTCCTTAATTTAGGAACATAAATCTCTTAAAAATCGAATAATACAAGATATTGGGTTTCAAAAATTTATTTTTATCAACAAGAAAATTTTCTAACATGAATTAGCTTTTCTTTTTCTATTTTACATGTGCTAAACAACGATCGATCAATTAGGATAATTAGGATAACCACTTTTTCTCTATGTAAATGGTTTTTTTTTTTGCATATATATTCCTTCACCTTGTATATATATGCTTTCGACATGTATAATAATATAAATTTTGTATGTCACTTGATCGATATTGATCATAGTTTTAGCTCTTATTAAATAGGACAAAATACTAGTCACTCCTCTTGTTTTTTAGGGTTCGACAGTTTAGTCCTCCTTTTTTCAATTTCAACAGCTCACTCCTATTAATTTTCAATGTCATACAATTAAGTCCAACTGTTAAAATTGATTGTTAAGTGTCCACATCGGGTTGTAAAATTCCTAATCTACCCCTAGCCTATTACACCCTTATCAACGTTGGAAAACCCAGGTGTGATTCTTCAAGAGAGCATTGATTTCCTCAGCCATAGCCGAACGTCATTCCTTGGATTGAGATGCCTGGGTATAACAAGAATGCTCTATATCATTGATAACAGAGAGTAGAGCACGAGGAACCGGATATATACATGACGGTTCCATTAGTGAGATTTCTGGGTTTTAAAATTCCAGAGCGAGATCGAGTTTGGTTTTGATGTGCAGCAGCAGCAGGTTAGGCTTCAGAGGGAGCCACCAGAGGCGGTGGTTCAGTCGGATCGGGGAGTGGAGTGTCGGAGGCAGGCGAAGTAGCAAGACAAGCAACCGTGTGTGGTGGTTGTTTGGGCAGAGGCAACGATGGCGACGGAATAGACGGAGATAGGTTGGGGTCGAGAGTGGTGGAATCGAAGATTGGTGGTGGTGGGTTGGTGGCGCGGCGACGGTAGACGCGCACGGAAGGCTGAGCGGGTAGCAGTGGGAGATCGGGGATGGGTTGGGGTCGAGAGTGGTGGAATCAGAGATTGGTGGTGGTGGGTTGGTGGCGCCGCGACGGTAGACGCGCACGGAAGGCAGAGCGGGTAGTAATGGGAGATCAGGGATGAGTTGGGGTCGAGAGTGGTGGAATCGGAGATTGTTGGTGATGGGTTGGTGGCGCGCCAACGGTAGACGCGCACGGAAGGCGGAGCGGGTAGCAGTGGGAGATCGGGGATGGTGGTTTCTGGTGGAGGGGGAGTGGTGATTTGTGTTTGGGTGAGAAAGAGAGAACCCAAGTTAGTAGTGTCGGCAATAGGAGGTGAAGGGGAAGGAGTGGGTTGATGTATCAAATTAGAGGGGTTTCCTGCGTTGATAAGGATGTAATAAGCTAGGAATAGTTTAGGGATTTTACAGCCCGATGTGGACACACTTAACGTGCCACGTCATCATATTAACAGTCAATTTTAACAGTTGGACCTAATTGTATGACATTGAAAATTAATAGGAGTGAGCTGTTGAAATTGAAAAAATGAGGACTAAACTGTCGAACCCTAAAAAATAAGAGGAGTGACCAGTATTTTGTTCTATTAAATATATAAATGTTTTATTAATATGTAGTAAATTAGAAATTTCATATATAAAGTGAAAATAATAAAGAATACAAATATTGAATTGGAGATTTTAGAGAGAATAAATATATTTCTTTATATATAATTCTTGTCTTTAATAGTAATTATGTAAGAGGATATATTTGTCATTCAATAACTCACGATAGAGTGAGGTCAAGTGAGCAAATTTAGAGGTCCCAATAGCCGGACTCATCACTTTACTCACTTACATTTCAAAAATATCACTTAACCCACTCACTTTTCCGTTTCTCACTTAACTCACTGCCGTTAAACCTACCGTTGAGAACCATAAAATTGAGGGTATATTTGTCTAACCACATAATATGCACTTCAAACTTTTTTTTTTATTTCTAAAGTTATTAGATTAAAAAGAGTAACTTAAATAAATCTGAAATTATTTTGAAAAAAATATATATTATTTGTACTTATTTTCTTCATAATAAAAAAAACTAAAAATGCTTATTTTTCTCATTTGAAAGTTATTAAATTATTTTCAACTTTTAAAAAAAAAATACAGCAATTTCTAATACAAAACAAATGTCTTAGAATTAAAATCTGATGAAGAAACAACATTTTAAAAAAAAATTAATTGAAAATTCTTTTTAGGTGATGCTATTAACACACCTCTTTTTGCTATTAACACATCTTATCTATTTTCTCATCCACACATTTTAATTTTATTTATAACCTTGCTACTTGAAATTGTTTTATGATTGACTATCATCATAAATGAGGTGTGTTAATAGCAAAAAAAGATAATAATAGCACCACCCTTCTTTTTTTGTGTTTAGACATATATACCCTCGATGTTAACGGCTCTTAACAGTCGAGTTAACGACAATGAGCTAAGTTAGAGACAAAATCAAAAGTGAGTGAGTTAAATGATATTTTTGAAATGTAAGTGGGTAGAGTGATTAATGGGTCAAAAACAATGAATATTTGTGATATTTTGTTTTTTTGTTTTTCAAAATCAGCAATCCACCGAATGGAGGAATCTGTCACGCGGTTCACGCTTCTCTACCTTTTTTTCTCTTTTTTTTGTCAATAACTCCAACCCCGTAAAGAAGCAGCCCCTCACTATTCTCTCTCAAACAATGGAGAACTACTCCAACCACTCCTACCCGGACTCCCGCGAGTCCTCCCCACGCTCCCGCGAAATCGACTGCGACACTCCCTCCTGGGACGACCAGCCTCCGCCGTCCTCCGCCGCCTCCTCCTACAAGGTCAAGCTCATGTGCAGCTACGGCGGCAAAATCCAGCCCCGCCCCCACGACAACCAGCTCGCCTACGTCGGCGGCGACACCAAAATCCTCGCCGTCGATCGCAACATCAAGCTATCCGCCTTCAATTCCAAGCTCTCCTCTCTCTCCGACTCCCCCGACTCCCCTCTCTGCTTCAAGTACCAGCTCCCCGGCGAGGATCTCGACGCCCTCATCTCCGTCACCAACGACGAGGACCTCGACCACATGATGATCGAGTACGACCGCCTCTACCGCGCCTCCGCCAAGCCCGCGCGTCTCCGCCTCTTTCTTTTTCCGATCAATCCTCCGGCTCCGCCGACGAGCTTCGGCTCCAACGAGTCCAAGTCCGAGCGCCAGTGGTTCGTCGACGCCTTGAATTCCGTTCAGATCCAGTCCCTGGAGGGCTCCTCTCCCACCGCTCCGGTCTCCGCCTCATCCACCAGCCCCGATTTCCTGTTCGGATTCGATAAAGGATTCGCCGCCGTTCCGGTAGCGAAATTGCCTGATTCCGTCGCTCCTCCGACGGTTCCTGATTCGCTTGTGAAGAACACTCTGGCCGGCGGCGGACCTGAATTGGTCTCCGAACCCGCGCTGTCTCAATTGGAGATTCAGAGGCAGATTCAGGAGCTTCACAGAATGAAAATCGCCGCCGGTCACGAGCCGACTCTCTATCAGAGAAAAACCGACGAGCAGCTTACGAATCCTCGGGGGGCTTACACACCCGACTACTACACTCAGAAGCTTCCAGAAAACATTGCTCCGGCTCCGGGAGCCGCTCCGGTTCCAATGCCGGCACACATGCAGTATCCTACTGCTTATCTGCCAGAAAGGCATATGAATACCGGAAGTTATCAGGTGGCGGCGGCTCCCAGTGCAGGTGAGCAGCAGCCTGTGTACCTCATTTCAACGCCAGGTGGTGGTGTATACCAGGCTCCTCCGGCTCATAGACCGGCCACTGGACCAGTCGGGCAGGCATACTATGGTGTGCCGCAGAGAATGGTTCCGGAGATGTACCGTGACGCTCAGGTATACAATACGGCAGTTGCTGCTCAGCAGCAACAGCAGCAGCAGCAGCAGCAGCAAGCAAAGGTGGCTGCTTACAGTGAAGGGTTTGCACAAGTGGGTTATGACAATGCTGGGAGGCAAGTGTACTACACCACAGCTGGAGGCGCCGTGGCTTCATCCTACCAGAATGTGGCGCCAGTGCCGGTCGCTGTTGACGCAAGACAAGGTGGCGCCGGTTGTGCTTTGAATCAAATTCAAGACGGTAAGGTTGTTGTCTCCATGGCTGCGCAAGCATCTGCTATATGACAAATAGTAAATTACATAAATGTGTTTTATTTATTGCCTTTAGTATCTTAATTTTACTCCTGATATGGTTTTGAGTCATAAAACGAATCAAGCATTTGTTTATTTAGGGTAGTTTGGATGTTGTTCGTCTTGAATATGGAAATGTTTTTGGTTGTGACAATTGACATTGTTTCTTGTGTATATGAAAACTTGTTTGTGGGTACATAATTTGCTCTCTTTTGTTTGGTTGGTCTTCAATTTGAAGTAGTGTAAAAACCAACACATCACAATTGATTTTAAACTTGAGGTAACATGTAGGAGGTGACAGGAACAGAGATTTAGAAAATTGCAATATTTAACTGTTATTAGGGTTGAATGGTCATAGTTCAATTGTGATCCATGTTTTGGGATCTGCATGGAAACAACTATCATTATACAAAGGCTTGCACTCGTAGTTTTGGCACCTGTTAATAATGAATATCACGCAAGAAGAATGCTCAAGTTTTTTTTTTCTTTAAATTTTGATGAAAGCTCAGTTGCAATCAAAGTGCAGCAATTCAAACAGTATATTGATTAATAATTGTAGGTGATTAGGCTTTAAGTGGTTTCCAGCCTGGATTTGTTTAGATTATCACATGATTCTTTCTGCCATAGCTATCCAAGTGGACTATTATATTCATCTCTTTTTGTGAACTGAGACTATTTTATTGATTTTAATGTGCAACACGGGCATAAACAATCTTTTTATTGCTTATTGGTGTCTGCATCCAGAATTTTCCTGATGTATAAGTGGACAGTTTGCACTATTTCTTTTCGTATTTTTCCTGTCAAGCATGCGTATGGAAGGCGTCTAGAAGTAGGTCATGCTTCGAATAGAAGAAAATTGGCAATCTTTAGAATTATTGTGCTAAGCACAAGGAAAAGCATAACAATCTCAAGGATCTGGTTTGTTCTGAGCATATTCCTAGACATATATATGAAGACATTGAGAAATGAAAACCTCTTGTCATTTGTGATTTTCATGGTGTCATCCTTGCTTTAGGGTCATGCTAATCCTTCCAATTTTATTGGATTGCTTTTCATCTCTTTTTTGTTCTCTCTTTTTAGGGGCTAGGTGAAGAGCATGAGGGCTACAGTAAGAAACTTTGACCATCTCTGCAGAAGAAGGGTGGGTTCTTAATCACCCTATCATCCCTCTTGCTTAATTATTTATTTATTCAAAGTAAACTAAATTTTATCCCAACTGGAATGTCCTTATGTTCAAACCTTCAGGCCAATGTATGTAAAGCATAATTAAATACATTGCATCAAATACTTCTATAGGAAGCTTATAATGTTCAAGACATTGGATAGATCATGTGCTAGTAGCACTAATTTGGAAGTGGTTAGCCCTAGCTTAAAATTTGTGATCAGGGTTTCCTTTGTTTCCTTAAATTGATATAATCTTACTTACCCTTAACATCAATGATGAGTTTTGTTCTATCACCTGTTGGGTTACTTTCTATTTTCCATTCCCAGATGTATATATCTGTTAGGGTTGTTTAATGTCTATTAGTTCCTTAGATTACATCTAATTAGCCTTGTATTTCTATTACGGTCAAAAGAGGGAGAGAAGTATGGCATCACAGTTTCAGAGCTGATCGAAATGATAGTTAACTGCATAGATCATGGCTAGTGCTGGATTTGATTTGATCATGATTATTATAGGATTCAGCAATACAAGATTCGTCACTTAGTTTAGCTAATTGTTTAGTCAGCAGTGCCTAGGTGTTCATTTCATGTTCATTTGTCATACAGCGGCAGCACATGCTATATAGTTGACAAAGTTTAGTTTTTTGTTTTCAAGAGATGTGATCTTGAATTGGTCTACTATGTGGTTATATATCCTTAATATGGTCCAAAAATTTATCTTCAATAATAGTGTACATATAGATTGTTACAGAGGAAAATGAAAAAGCTATACATGAGGTTGCTAATACTTTTTTAATTGAACTTCTTGCTCTGTCCCATATTGTCCCAGCGTCAGAATACACTTTTGGAAAACTTTGTATAATATTGCCTAATTCTATTTCTTTCTTTCATTCTTCCCAGAAGTTGTGGTTTTAGTTTTCAACTTATTATGCCTTCTACCAAACATTCGTTCAGACATCTATGGATAATTTTATTAAACAAGAAAACATGTCTCAAGCATGATAAAAGGCTTTGCAGGTGTTGCTATAACCTTTTCTATTTTTTCATGAAGTTTGTACCTTTCATCAAAAGCATGTTTTGATGGGGACAATATTCTTCCTATTCTATCTGTATAAATCACTGTCACTCGAACTCACTGGCACTTCTGATATGGGGTTTTGCTTCTGTTTCATTAATGTGTTAATGCTTGAAAAAGACCAGCTCGATGCAGAGGTGCGTGCACCATGCATTGGTGCTCGAATGTGATTTCGAGCTGGTGTAGGAGTGTATGGAGTTGGTGTTGTATAGAAGTTGTCTACCTTTGGTGTATTGATTAGTTATTGTACCGTAATTTTTTTCCGTCTAAATGTTTGTATTTTATATAATAGATTTGTGCTTAGTTTGGGGATAAGATTCTTTTATTTTCTGGTGACCGTCCCGAGGTTACTGACTATACTAAAGCCTTTTGAAATGCCCAAGGACCCCCACATTTGACTGCACATTGACCTTTGTCCCAGTGAAGGTTAGGTAATCTTTCTTGGGTGCTTTAGGTTTCCCTTCAAGCGCCACATCAATCAGAATGATTCCCTGAAGGAATCACAATCGAATGCTAATTTCCTCGGAGGTTGCCGAGATCAGTGGTGTCATCATGGTCCTTCAATGAGTTCACTGAAGCCAATTTCACCCACCATTGTGTTAGCGTAATGGCATAGAAGCCATAGAGGCTGCTAAGTTCTAACCCTAGATATGATAAAGAGAGGAAGGGGAAAGGGTGGAGGGCATCTATGAGATTGTTGAAGTGTGTCAATAATATCTATTTAGAAAACACAAGAGAATTTGGAGCTCTCCTACGTGGAGAAGCCATGCATATGATATGAAAAGCAGTAGCTTATTGTGACAGGCCATGATCAAATTCAAAAACTTAGGTAGTATGCACTAAGTGCCTTATTTATTGTCCAAACCATAAGTTGTGATAGCATAGATCAATCATTTGCTACTGCAACCAGAACCACGCCATCGGCACTCTGACCACCCTGGCAGTTGCCACCACTGCCACAACCATTGCCTGCATCCTACTCCGCAATGACTAATGTTTAGCATAACTGTCGACACAAGAGGCACAGCACTGGCTAAAGCCTACTTCATAAGGGTCGACACAGGAGGCACAGCACTGGCTAAAGCCATCTACATAAGGGTCGACACAGAAGGCATGCATGGCCACCCATTCGTTTGAACACTCATCATACCCCTCAACTCTCGTTCTTTCCGAGGCAGTGAACAAGTTGGCTCTTTTTTCTTTTTCATTGTGCTTAATGTCGACATCTTCTGCTGGGTAAGTCGCCACAAATTCTGATTGCTTCTCTCCACTGGTAGCAGTGAAACCATCATAGCCATCATCTGACGATGAAACATCCGAAAGTGAAAGCTGATGTGATCCAAGGCAATAACAGCCACTCTTCCTTGATCTGTGTATAAAACAAAAATAAGCTAGAATCATCTTTTTCATCAGATCATTGTATTAGAACAAACAAGGGCCATTACCTCTAGGAATCCTGATTTCACATTGAGCAAAGCCACAGCTTTTCCATAGGGATACTCCGGGGAGATTTCGATAGCTGTCATGAAGTTATGTTCAGTTTCCTGCTTGGAGCGGCTTCTGGTTTCATACTCAAAGTTTTCTTCCAGGAAGGATGATTATCTGGACCAAGAAAATACTTGACAGTTGATAATTCACTGCACATATGAACTTTAGTCCAGGTACATTTTTCAGAAGATGCTCACCTTTCGGTTACCTACAATTTCGAAGATGTGGTCTTCTTCATCGAGCTTATTTGGCAAACGAAAGAACCAGTCACCATTCATCAAAGACCATCCAGTTCCAACAAATTCAGCTAGCATATGGGATTCACCTTGTGGAGTTGTCCCTATCACTTCCTTTTTGGGAAGACAATTGTCACTCGTTTCAACTATCAACTCCCTGTGATCACATCAAACATACAGAAAACTGAATGCAGCAGTTTATAACTGTATATAAGATCTACACCTGAGTTCATAAAACTTCAACGTTCTGCAAGTGATGCTCGTATTGGAAGTTAACGTTTGTATGCAAGGTTACCTGATTTGAATGCTCATTAGTTCATTTTGAGGCTCATGCATCACGCATGCCCAGTGTTTAGCATTTTGAAACCTTCCAGAGAGTGAAAAGAAACAAGACTTCGACGAATGTGTTAGAACCATGTGTAGTCTGTATGGTGATGGAATTGGAGTGGTCCAAGAGAAAGCAATGCGCAGGCTGATGGGATTTGAACCCAGGATACTGGTATTTGGCATGAACTCTAACCATTTCTCCACTTGCAGTTTAGAAAGTGGGTTGAAGAGGTCGTCTAGAGTAATTGCAGAAGTTCCCAGCAGTATAGGAGACTTTGATATGGGAAGTACTGAAGAGGAACATGACATAAGTTCGAACAGAAGCTCTCCGGTAGGTTGGCATTGAAAGACAGCAATCTCTTTCTCTGTGGAGTCAGAAGAAATGTCTATCCTTCTCCTGGTACTGAAGAACAGGTCTGGCTGTTTCTGGCTAATAGAGACAAAGAGGCTACCTTTATGCTCGGTTGGAAAGTTTCTCAACGCAACTATTTCCAGCATAACCTGAATTAGAATCAGGAAGCAAAAAATCTTGAGAGTTTATCTTTCAGTGCAAGCAAATTTAAAAAAGATGTGGCAGAAGAAGGAGACATTGGAATTTACCTCTACAAGCATTCTCTTTGGAAGCTGAATAACATTCCGGTATGAGTCAGGTACAACTCCTTTGTTTCTTGATATTTCTTGTTGGCTGAGATTGATGGTGAGGGGAGATGGAGTACTGCCTCGGTACATTGCTCCAGCTCTCCAGTACCTTGAACCAAATGTTTCTTCCCATTGTTTGGTGGTCCCAGAAAACGCAACATCTAGCTTGTTACCCTTGGTTCGGTCAGAATCTGTGTCATCATGCTGTAAGACCTTGCCTAATATTGTCTTAAGATCTTTGCAGTAAGCAGCAGGATGCAGTTGGTGAGAATGCCAGATGAGGTCAATGTCATAAGTCGGAACACAGAAGCGCTTAACTGACAACTGCCTGTTTCTCTTGATCAAATGCAGAAACCCTTTGTATCTGGCTACAGCCTCCTTGAGAAAAATGTCGTTTTTCACATAAGCTCCGGATACCTGTTGGATTGTTGTACTTGTACATGTTATGAATGAGACACAATTAAGGTCTTTGAAACCGCAGCATAAGGGTATTTTTCTGTCTTGTTACCTGATGGAACAAAGAAATGGGCGGTTTTGGTGAGAAAATTGAAGACATGCTTTCGAAGAGGAAGAAGTTCCTTGGGGATCTTATCTTACTATTTTCGCTTAGTTCATGATCAAATTGTGTGAAAAACTATCTGATAGCCACAAGTAGAATCAATCCCAACTAGATTCAAGTGATGGTGGGAAAAGCTAAAAATTGTAACACTACTGATCTCTCATTCAGATTGGTTTATCAATATTGGTTAGGGGACTTTAAAACTTTTATCAGTATGCAATAGCTAAATTAGACCCTCCTTGCACACCTGCTGGATTGATCGTCAGGGACTCAGGGTCCCTAAATCCTAAAACACTTGATGTTATGCTAGTAACCGATTGTGTGATCCATTGTTGAATGAAAATTGTTTTGTTGAAATTACTCATTAATCAATCAATTGCTATCACCAAATGTTGAAAATCTTAAGCTATAATCACAAGAGCTAGTGTTGAACAATAAGAACTAGATTTAATAAGAACACATCAGATGATACATGGATAACCCCATTTGATTAGGACTAGGCTATTCAGATAGACTAAGGTTACTTACAAGTTACAACTTATATATGATCTCATACAGTTAGAGATATCTCAGTAATACATTGATGATGTTTTACCTTAATTCGCTTTTCTTGTTGACGCTACTTCTCTACTTCTCCTTTTTTTTTTTTCCTTTTTTTTAATTTTTATTTCTGTCATATGATAAAGCTAATCCTCTACTTCATATGAGCTGTTGCACGGCTGCAGGTTTAAGCACAACCAGCAAAGAAAACACTAGACTGATGCTGCTAAGAGCTACCCTCATACACACAAAAGTTCAAAAGATAACTAGTGTATTATTAAGAGTTTTTCGGGCTTCACTAACAATATCCATAAAAGGGCGTGAAGATCATTACTGAAAGCAGAAGCTGATCCTGCAGCTGGGAGAGATACTAAAACTGAGACATTACTTGTCAACCGCGGGTTCCATTGTCTGGACTGCTGGGGCTGTAACTATGGCTACATTTTGATCACCAGGGCCAGATTCAGCAGATTTTTCACGGATCTCCCTGTACTCTTGGCAAATTGCACAGAGATGGCAGAAAAAATGAGTAATGAAATCTTCACATGGTGCTTCCTACAAAATCACACAAAAGAAAATGTAAGCCCACAAGAAAAGCAGTTGGTCGACAGATTTATCAGCAATATATGACCATTCTTCCCTCCCAAGTGAACTAATTATCAAAATAACGATTCCTCCTGCTACATATGAAGCTATATTCTCTCACAGAACTCCCTTCCTCGTGGGCTGATTACAATTCAAAAATATATCAGGATTCTCCATACAAATCGCTATAGTCAGATCTTTTATAATCATTTTCTGCGACGAAACTATTTACTTGATTAGAAAAAAAAAAAAATTAGCACTAATAACAAAAATTTAAAAGCAAATATACCACAATATTAGTATACCTGGAGGTTATATTTTGCTCTTAGGGCCCTGCGGTAGCCACAAGCATAACATGCAACAAAGCATCCCGGTATACCCAAAAGAACACCATCAGTTAATAAGCAGCAGACGCTATTAACAAGTACCCACAGAATAAAATGAGTCGTACAGGAGCCCATTAATGTTCCAGAGCCCAAAAACTCTGCATTCTTTCCAAACAGATAGCAAGGGCAAAATAAACCTATACAACCTGAAAAAGTAAATGAAAACCAGCATTTAGATGATAATGGTTGGAGTATCACAAGCTGAAAACATGATGGCAGCAACTGCAGGCACATGTTTGAGTAACTGACAAGTGACAAAAACTGATACGTAGCTTTTCGGTATTAGAGCTTATTGAAATTCTATAAAGAACAAACGGCAAGTTTTCATTATATTACACCTACCCTTGTTTCCCTACAAGGTTTACTGACGAACATAAATTTCATATTCAACCATCTATTTAAGCCTTCTAATTAGATTTCACAATGTCTTAAAAGCTCAATGAATGATAATGACCACTAGTAGTATACACAATTTTACCAGGAGCCAATGGTTTACCTCATTATTTCCTCATAATCATATTTCAAATTCTTAATGAGTCAATCTTATTCAACTTGATCTACTTATCAAAACTTATCCTGGGAAACTCAAGCAATTGCTATTCTGAAAAAGCATGAATAAACAGATGCACTTATTTCTTTTACTTTATTGTGACCACTTTGTTGGTAGGTGAGAGAAATCTATGACTATTGTAAAAATCAAGGACAAGAGCAATTACAAACTTGATACACGAAACTATTAAAAGCTAGTATAACATTTAGCCTAATCTATCAATCTTCGGAACGAGTAAACCTGGATACTAAAAACCATTTACAATTACAATAACAAATTAACTTATCCATCATGTTAATAGCCCAACTATGCAGTTTATACTACACTCAACAAAACCAAATCCAATCAAAAGTAACTCAAGATAGCAGCTCAGTACACAAAATCCAAGTAATAACCAGCACGCCTAGTTCCTGAACTTCTCTACCTTGATGTGAACGTGGAACACATAAATGGAACTTCATTATTATGTAATATCAACTAAGAAACCTGTTAAAACTGTCATTTTTTTGTTCTTTCTACTATCTTTATTTTTCTTCACCATGCGACTGTTTTAGTTTTGCCTGTTTTCCTTAAGGGTTTGTATACCATGGTATACTGTAGTTAACTGCATACTAATTCAGAAAATGCATTGGTTTCTAGTTCAAAGAGATGGACTACCAACAACAAACGCAGATATAGAATAAGTTCCACCATAAAAGAATAAGAGCTGAGTTAAACAACCAAAATCATGCTCTAGCCAGCCTTTCTATGAAGCCATTCTAAATGTGACAATTCTTGTTTCCCTAATCAAGAGGCACCTTGTGATAAATCAAGGTCAGAAGGCAGAAAGTAGCGTACAGCTCTGCGTATCATCACAACATGCGCAAATTCCAGAAGACCATTGTATCGGCCCATCGTCACTGTTTTTCTGCTTCGGAGGATCTTCGTTGCCTAAGACAAGAGCTGATCCAGAATCTGATTGGCCCAAGGGAATATAAGTCGGTGGTGCATAACTGCCTTGGCTCTTCATCTTTCCTAAAGCATTAGAGAGACAGAGTTACTGGGTAAGGAAAAAGAAAACAAACGACACAAAATCCTCAATAACAGATATCTCAGCCACCCAAAAGTATCTTCAAAGATTATCCTAAGAAACAACCAAGAACAATATTAAGTTCCAGGAAATGAAAAACAAGATTCATACCCGCGTCTTGTGTAGCCCACTGCTGCCTGGGTACTGAAATTGCCGTTGAGGAAATCGCCGAGAGGTGATGCGTTGGCTTTGTTTGGTGCCAGGGAGAGGAAGAAGAAAGTGAAAAGAAAGGGACGAGCAGATATTTATAATTTTTGAGCGGATCTGATCCGAATAACATTAATATTTCTTTTTTTCCTTTTTTTACTAGACTGATGGTTTGTGGCTATGCTTATGACCAACGAGGAGCGTTGCAAATATTTGTGTTCTTTGTGATTCTCATGGAGCCAGATTGAGAGCAGTTGGCACCTTTTATTTATCAGAAATATTACTGGTGGCGTTTATAAAGATCAGGATTTGGAATGGAAACTACTGTTGTTTATGCTCATCTATTCATGGATACTACTGTTGTTTCCCCTAAATCCTGGAATGGCTCTTTAATGATTGTGCTGCTGCCTCTGAAAAACATGGCAGTGTTCCCTCTGTTGGTCATGGAGGACTTGCTTGTTGGAACATGCTTATCAGCTTATGCTTGTAGATGCTATGAAACATATGCATGCATGAAGTAAATTGTATTAAGAAAATGAAGTTAAGTAGATTTGTCGAGGACATACCTAACATTTCCATGACAACAAGCAAAGAAAATCAGTTGTCCTCTAAGTAGTGGCATTGTACATGGACAACCCAATTTGATTTAAGAAAGAACACATCAGATTATACAAGGACAACCCCATTTGATTCGAAGGAGTATGCTATGCACCAATTGTCTCATGGTTAGTAGCCAAAACCACAACCTGGGGTTGATTCACAACATCGTTTGCCGCCACAACTAGACATACATCAGCCTTTCCTGCCATGTGTTGCCATCCCCAACTGGCCAACACCACCAGCTACGTACAAGTACATTTACCACCTCTTGCAAGGGCTTCAAGGGCTTCAGCCTTCAGAAATCACAATCGTTTAAACCCTCACAATCACTTGGAGTATTTATCCAGTGATGTATACATAATACATACCCCAATATGTGATGTCAATATTTCTCAATTCTCATCAGGTATACCATTAGTCCATCACTGCATTTCTGCCTCTGCTAAAATGCCATCATTTATTTTCTGAAGCATGTTTATCATTTTCAACATGGTTGCATTTTCCACTGTAGCTCACTGCCCAATCAATTGGAGTGTAAAGTTGTCGCTTGTTCTCAGGTACCACCTTTGAAAAGACTTGAAAACAGAAACAGAATGAATGCCCCTGCTTTAAGAGAATAGCTGGTAGTAATGACTAGTTAGAGACGCAAATAAGAAATATTTCAGACTATAAATGCTGAATGAGTGTTTCTTCCTATCAAATCTGACCATGTACTCTCTTCTATAAACTACCAACAACAATGCAAAGAGAAATCAACAGATGGACTCTCAATTGACACAGTTCAATTACACTAACAAAGAATGAAAATGGGTAAAAGTTAGAGCTTTACTTGAAATACCTCAGCAAGAAATCAAACAGGTCAGGATTTTCGTCAAAAAATTGCTTTCTCAAACATAAACAACGAGCAACCCAGCCCCTAGAGGCCCAGACAGTGAAAATGTCTGCAAGATTTCTAAGCACCAAAGCTTCTCTAGAGAGATATATGTTTCCTGTGGCAATGGCACACTGTTGTTCCCCATGAGAGATAAACTCCAATTTCACCACACATGAGTAAAAACATAATGAACTAAAACAAAGGCAGTTTAAACTTTGTTGAATACAATTAGTCAGAGTACAGCTTACAGATCAAGAAGATATGAAATTATATCTCGTTATTTGTAGAATAAGATGTCAAATACTCGAATTAAGAAACATACTAGGTTCTTTAGTCATGTAAAAGAAATCTTTTCATTTACCTTCAGATTACATAACAAGTCAAAAGAAATCAAATACAAATACAAAGTCAAAATACAAGAGGCAATAGAATCCCCTGTTGTTACAATTGAGAGCTAACAAGTCAATGGACTTTGTGGAGCTCTAGTAAACAAGTTGAAATTGTTGGCGTCGTCAACTTACAATACTACGGGCATCAACCATAGAGCCCTTGCAAACCATTAGATCAAATACTTTTCTCCTCAATTTCTCCTCGCAAGCAGTAACCATACAACATGAAAATATCAGGCTCACTATCTCTTTTGAATCATCATCTCAAGATTGTTCCTAGCTGGATCATTAACTCCATGCCAAGAGTCAATGACAATTCGTACAATTCGTACTTGTTCTCGTATTATCACCCCATAGTAGATGAGAATCTCTTGGAGACCAGGTTGCTTCCACTAATTTTCGTTCCTTTTCCGTTGTTGCCATCACTTGCAAACATGTTCTGTCTCTATTAATAACACCAGGATTCACTTCAATTCATGAGAGTGGATTCACTCCTCCAATTCATGAGAGTAGAGACTGTGCATATTGCTCAGAGTTTCTCTCCTGTCCACAGTCTACATAACATGAAGAGGGCGTTTGCTGAGAAGTAGTGCCTTCTTCTTGCTCACACATGCAACTATTAGGCTAATAGTGAATTCATCACTTAACCAAGCACCATGGTGTCAATTCCGAACCTTCGTTAAAGATTTGATTGAAACGCACAACCCAACGCCTTTGAAGCAAATCGTCGAACACCTTCTGGGCATACTCAAGATTAATGACTCTGGGATCTATGGGTGGTGGGTCTCTCAGAAATTTAGGGTTCAGGTGGGTGGTGGCAAATTTGGCTGGCTTCCATGATAGAGAATCAAACATAACCCAGTACTCTTTCACCATAAATTTGGCTCGTCATCTTCAGAACAAAAGCGATTAGATTTTGAGCGCAGTTTCACTCGTTTAGGGTTCTCTCCCTTTATATACAGCCCCTTTTGAGTTTTGACTTGCTTCCTTCGGGTGTTATTTACTAATTACTGTGGTAGTTAAATTCTAACCTTGCTAAATAATCACGTTTAGTTTTTTACTCGGTATATAGATCGTGGGGTGGGCGGCGCTGCCAGGTTTGGCGCACGGCGATGAGCTGGGTGCTGGATCGTGCGTGCGGCGGCGTTGGGTAAGCGGCAGCGCTTGGTTGCTGCTGTGGAGGGCCGATCTGGGAAATTGAAACGGAGTAGGGCTGCGGCTGAGGCTCGGCGGGCGTCGCTGGTGGGCTGATCGGCAGAGTGCGGCGCTAAGAGAAGGTCGCGTCAGCTCAGGATTAAAACAAATGTACGATGATAACGTGAAAGAGTAAAAGTGATTTGAGAGAAGATAGTAAAAAAAATTGTGAAATAGTCGTATATTATTTATCGATAAAATAATAACAATTTTTTTATTTAAGAAATTACAAAGTATCTTTTAGACACGAAGAATAAATACACAGTTCCTATGTAAACCTAGCATAACACCAAAACACACGTTACAGAATATGTTAGACCAACCTCTGCTTAATCATTGGGCAAAACCAAGTAGCTTCAATTTATTTGCTCCAGAGATTATACATTAAACAAGGAAAAGATTATCTTCCCCCAGCTTGCTACTAACAAATATACAATACATGACACGCAAATATATAGATCGGAGGACCTCAAAAATTGGTGACCCAGTGTGGCCGCCTCACCTTGCCACCCCCAGGGCCTGCCCTTCATGCTTTTATAGATGTGGAAGTTTTTCCATATATAGACCCAAAGTATCAAATAAACTACGCAGCGTACATAGAGCAAAGTAAAAGGGATTGTTACCAGTAGCATAATAAGTATTATTTGACCCGAATCAGTTTGGTTCAGACGAACGAGTTTGATCGGCAAATTATGTATGGTCTCTATTACAGAGAGAAAAGCTGCGTCAAATGGTGAAGATAAGTGGAGAGATGCATCAGTGAATGCAGACCGAACACGATCATCGCTTGGGAGAAACTGGAGCAAGGATAAAAACTCAGCAAACTGATTGATGAAACTTTCTGAAAATCCCATTGAATCAATGGAGGATTCAGGCTTAGCACATATGACCAATTTCTTCGAAATATCTTTGACGACTTGCTCGATCAAATCGGAATCATCCCTGGCACATACAGACAATGGCAGATCATTAATATTTTGGTAAGCTCAAGTGTGAAGGGATTGCAAATTAGGACAAAAGAGTATGTAAAATATTATGAATTTAACATCGCGTCCGATGAGTTAATATCATCTAATTCTTCATTTTACTTATAAAAAAATATTGTAAATTTAATATACAAAACAGAAAATATCACGGTATATACCCACTGTTTAATTGCTCAATAATTATGTCACATCAGCTGGGAAAATTCAAAGCTACTCACTTAGCATTTGACAAGATCTAGACATTAGTGATTTAGTGGCAAGTTTGCAGAGATCAAGCAAGTTACCTAAAGGTGGTAGAAGTTGAATGAAACCCAGATAAATAAGAAGCTTTTGTCAAAGCATCCTTCCAACTGAGTCGTCGCTCTGTTTCAATCTTGTTGTTGATTTTTTTTTCAAGTTTGTATCCATCCTTCTGCAACCGTATTTCTGATGGTTTAGTGTCGTAAAAGATCGGAATGACATGTGCTGCATCATTTCT
The DNA here is from genome assembly GCA_009720345.1 of Fragaria iinumae. NCBI lineage: Eukaryota > Viridiplantae > Streptophyta > Magnoliopsida > Rosales > Rosaceae > Fragaria > Fragaria iinumae. The sequence goes on from CM019121.1 coordinate 27,573,043, forward strand.
TTCCTTGCATTTCATAATATGCACTAGTTCGTCCAAGCACCATGCGGAAGAAGCATACCGTTTTGAGAAAATGATCACATAGATCCTTGATTCCTCGATTGCTTTCAGAAGGGCCGGTGCAATTTCACCTCCTTTATCAAGATTAGAATCCATGTAGGTGTTGATTTTGTTATCAACTAAAGCCTTGCAGAGATGGCACGTAAAAGTACGGCGGGTGTCGAGGCCTCTGAAATTGATAAAGACATCATACTTTCCTTCGGAGTGGATGCCAGAAGTAGAAGAGGAAGCCATGTTGTATAGGAATCAAAACCTGCAAATCCTATGATTTGGAAATAATAATATAAAAAAATCCAATACAACGTTATATGTTTGGATCTTAATTAGTTAGAAGCATATGCAGTAATGCAGACACGTATTGTATATATATCATCTATATTAGTGATAAAAACAAATTAAGAAGCTAGCTAGACAATTGTATAGGAAATTAACAAAACAGATCACACTGTGTGAGAAGAAAGAATACCAGAGATTATGTTGCTCTTCGGAGGCTCAGCTAGCTAGCTTTGAGGTAGCTTTGAGGAATTGGCTTCAAAATTGTTGGGGAATGAAGAAAAATTCCAAGGAGATTTAAGGACTTCCAGGATCTTTTTTTTATAGATGTTTGAAGAAGTCGAATTTAATAAAATATAGGAAAGTAGGAAACATGTCGACTTGAACAGGTTCTTAAATGGTTAGAATCATACCCAATAATTCACGTAAAAAAATCCAAATTCATTGAAATATTGATCAACTTTAACTCATGCCGTACGTACTCGTTCATACCGGTACATGATTATAGTAGCACGCACTGAGGCACGCGAAGCGTGGAAGGTTTTTCATTTTATTTTATTTATTTATTTAGAAGAATGTCATAACAATTCAATACTTAAAAAAGATGATCATAACAAGTTTTATTTATTATATAACACTAGTCTTTTATCAAAGAACGTCCAAAGTCCAAACCGTAAAAGATAATGTGATAAAAGGTTACACCTCGATTCCACCTCAGAAGCCTCAGGGGCGTCAGTGCCACTTCAAAAGCTTGAAGGCTTCAGGTTTTTGAAGAGGTGTAAGCAAAAGTCCTGGCCACACACATTCATATTTAGATTAGGTACATATATTCATACTCGTTTATAGTACTAAACATCATGCATTATATGGATAGGTTTCTATTGCCTTGCTTGACCAGAAAAACGTGACCTAAAAAAGGGTCACAATCAAACATATCACATTATAACTATATTATTGTAAAATTAAAAAACCTAAACTTATTATTGGTTTTACTGTTTTAGGAAAAAGATTAGAGATGCCTAAGAATGAACTATTACTATTGTCAACCCTCCGCTTGCTACCCTGCAATAAAATATGAGGTCGAGAATGGCAAAATGGCAATCAAATCAATACTCTCACGACACCTTGATTGTAGAATAAAACAAATACGAGAAGGTTCCCATTGGTTCGAACACATATAAACAGTAATCATAAATGTCAATGCTCTAGAGAATGACAGATTGTCAAATTTCTACCGTTAAAAAAGAAGGATTAAATTCATTTTACTACGGCATAATTGTCAATTTGTTACTCTAACTTTTATCTTGATGTCAGTTTCCTACTCTAACTTTCATTTCAGCCAATTTTCTACCCAAACTTTTCATAATTAACCAATTTGTTACCCTAACTATTAAATCTGCCAATTTGCGATCATTCCATCAAATTTGTTACTTTAGGCTTTCAAGATTAACCATTTTACTTATTAAAATTTCAATATCTACTAACTTTAACTTTCGATTTTCATAATTAATTCATGTTTGGATGAAAAATTGAACAAAATAAAATGACAAAAATGTAGCAAGTTGGCTAATTTTGAAAACATAAGGTAGCAAATTGGCAGAAATAATAGTTAAGGTAGCAAATTGGCTAATTATGAAAAGTTAAGGTAGCAAATTGGCTGAAATGAAAGCTAGGGTAGCAAATTGACACTAAGGTAAAAGGTAGGGTACCAATTTGGCTAAAATGTCTTTTACCATCAGAAGTTTGGAGTTGACTTTAAGTTTATGTTCTCTCAATTTTAAAAATATACCCCTTGACTTTTCTAATTTCATCAACCAGGCCCATATGCCAAGATCTCGGGAAATTTTAATATTAATTTTGATTTTATAGCTAACCATGTCTCTGGTCGTTCCGGCGTCTAATGGTTGTGGCTGGACGAGATTTCTGACGATGATCAATATGAGTATCAACCATATTGATCTATTGTTGTATCACCAAGATATCATTCTTTAATGATGTACTTTAACCTTTGTATGTGTGACACTCTAACCACATTAAGAACTCAGACATTCTTTAATGACATCCTCATCAGAAGAATCATGTCATTTAGATACACATTCCTCCCACAAATCAAATAGGGACCACGTTGTTTTTGTTAATATGGTTTGTCTCAAGGATTTTAACACAAGTAGATGCCTATGTATTTATCATATATTTTTGTCAAGATCTTTTACTAAATCACTAGCTGAGATATTTCTCAAGCTCAAAATGAGACAGTAGGTAAATATCCAACAACAATTCATGTCGTTCTTTGGAAACAATTTTCTCTCCCTCATGACATGAGGAATGTCTCATTAAAGTGACAAATCAAAAAATATGCGTCAAATAAACAATTTGCTATGAGTAGCGTTAGCTAGCGATCATCCAAGTTGTTACTGATTCCAAGCAACACTATCTGTATAATATGACGTAACTAGTCATGTCAAAATAATGTATTTGGTTCAATGAACTTCTAGTTTTATGACATTATGTGTCTTATTGTACTGTAGAATTTTTACAAGTACGTAATAGGCCGCATAGCGAGATACTGTTCGCTTTGGACCTCGTCCTCATAATCTTGTTCATGGGTTGCAACCCAAAACGCGTCACACTATGGGGAGGTATGTTTGCAACATCTAAGACACATCTCCTCCCCTTCCCCGTGCGACGTGGGATCTCACATTACAGTATGTGTTATATATTCTGGAAACATATTTGAGACACTTAATGTAAAGAGGGGATAATATCTGCTCTTCTAGAGTGAACTTCGAATTGATAGTGTTAGAACTACAAGTTCTCATAATGTGAACTTCAAGTTAATTATTGTTCGAAATTTCAGGTTCGAGTAACTCAAGTGAAACTTCATATTCACTTTTAATTAATTGATACTTTATACTCAAAACTTCGGGTTTGAGTTTCTGCTATTAGAACCCTAGTAACTCTTATGAAATTTTAAACTTCTGGTTCAAAAATGTTTCACTCGAAATTCATATGTTCGAGATATAGGACTGTTGACATTTACGAGTAACAATAACATTTAAAAGAGGAAAATAAATAACAAACTAAAATGGTAAGTAACAAGAATTAAGAAAATGTGACAATGAAAACTTTTGGTTCCATGGGTGAAGAAATACAAGAACTTTTGGTCTAGTTAGCTTCATCAATATGATAATCTTGTTTCTCTCCTCTAATTTCACAATAACATTGTATCAAAATAAAGTGAGGAGTTTCAGGCCCTCGTATGATTAGGGATCACAACATATGGTTTCGATGATCATTTTATAACTATGACGAACTTTAGGCCCTAAATTGCATAAGTTTTAGGAAACTTCATATCACAATTTCCGTTAGATCACTCTTGAGGAACTTCGAGTCTCTATAGTTTAATCAAGAGATATTTATGAAAATAAAATTCATAAATAGATAATGATATTGCATAATAGGGTCTAATTACCAAGTTTCATTGAGAACAAGCTTGACAAGGTTGTCGCTTAGCAAAATTATAAGTTTTGTCAACAATGGATGACCATTGGAATTTGCATAAAAGTATTATACGCATCATTGTAGATCCGGGGTGACCAAAACGGTCATGCCAAAACATAAATGTATTGTTGTCCTTGAACTTGTGGTTCATGACATTGTATGTCTTACTAGATTTAATGGTTGTGTAATATAAACTAGATGATAGGCCAACCGACCTTTCATACGCGCCTTTGGCTGCTGATATTGGAAGTAATACAAATATATTCCACATTCTTGTCGTTTGTGGTCTGAACATGAAATCCATTTAAACGAATATCCATGAAACTTAGTAAATTGCTTCTTGATCTGGGAGAGTACAAAGACTCTTTAACAGACAACTGAGTTTCATTTGGAAAACTAATGTTGGCTCTTCCGAAGCCTTCAACCAAATTGACAGTACCATATATGGTGGTCATATTAGTTTAAGAAGGTACTAAGATGGAGAAATATTTCCAATCACGATGGATTGTATGTGTGGTGGCTATGTCAGAAAGACAAATATCTTCTTCATTTTTAAGTTGAGCGTGTTCATGATCCATTTTCATGCCTTCATAATAAAATGAAAATATGGTATGAACTAAGAATGAGATAGAGAGAAAAGAGAAAAAACAGAATGTAGGAGGAGGAAAAAGTGTAGTGTATTATTCATTTTTATTAGACTCTTTTATATAAGATTTATATAAGAGTATGATTTATATCATAAACACATAACTAATACCATGTAGATATAATACTTCCAAGGAAAACAGATAAATCAAAATTGATACTATACCTTGATCAAAAAAACAAAAAAAAGATAGTGATAGCTAAAGATAGTGATACCTTGCTACGAGCCAGAACCAAGTAAAGCCATTCTCTCTGAAACTCGATCAGAGTGATAGTGATAGCTAAAGGCTAAAACACTGAGACATGGAAATGGAGCAGCTCCTCAACATGGGCTTCCCCTCCGACCTCGCCGCCGAAGCCCTCGCCGCCACCGGCGGCACCTCCGCTCTCCAAGCCACCGATTGGATTCTCAACCGCACTTCCTCCACCACCACCGCCTCCCCCTCCCCTCCCACCGCCACCTCTCAACCCAAACTCGACCGCTTCTTCCTCTCCCAATCCCCTAATCCCCAATCCCAAGAACAACAACAACTCCCCAAGCGCCGCAAACTCCTCGTCCCGGAAACCCTGCCGCCTCCCGCAATTACCTCCGATAAACCCGTAACCTCAACCGCCGCATCCAACCACCACCAGCCTTTATCGGAGCGCATGCGGCCCAGGACCCTAAACGACGTCGTCGGCCAGGACCACCTCCTCGCCCCAAACTCGCTTCTCCGCTCCGCCATCAAATGCGGCCGTCTCCCTTCCCTAGTCTTCTGGGGCCCACCCGGCACCGGCAAGACCTCCATCGCCAAAGCCCTCCTCAACTCCGCCTCCTCCGCCTCCGCCTCCGCCGCTAAACCCTACCGCTTCGTTTCGCTCTCCGCCGTCACCGCCGGCGTCAAGGACGTGAGGGACGTCATCGACGAGGCTCGGAAGAGGAAGAAGATCAACGGCCAGAGAACGGTGCTGTTCGTGGACGAGGTTCACCGGTTTAACAAGTCGCAGCAGGACTCGTTCTTGCCGGTGATCGAAGACGGCAGCATTGTCTTCATGGGCGCCACCACTGAGAATCCTTCGTTCCATTTGATCACGCCGCTCTTGTCTCGCTCTCGTGTTCTTGATCTCCGCCCCCTGAGCCCCGAAAACATAGAGGTTCTTCTCCGGCGAGCAGCCGAAAACTCCGAAATCGGGTTAAATCTGAGTGTAGGGATGCAAGTAGGTGTAAATGAGGAAGCCATTCGTTTCATTTCCGGCAATTGCGACGGAGATGCTAGAGTGGCACTCAATGCATTGGAGATTTCAGCTACAACAGCAGCTGCCAGAGCCTCGTCGATGCCGGATTCAGTAGCCGGTGTGACCTTGGAGGATGCCAAGGAGGCAATGCAGTGCAAGCACGTGGCTTCGGATAAAGCTGGAGAAGAGCATTACAATCTTATCAGCGCACTACACAAGTCTATGAGAGGAAGTGATGCCAATGCAGCTATTTACTGGCTGGCGAGGATGGTTGAGGGAGGGCAGGAGCCTCTGTACATTGCGCGACGGCTTGTAAGGTTTGCCAGCGAAGATGTGGGGTTGGTGGACCCGTTGGCACTTAACCAGGCTGTGGCTTGTTACCAAGCTTGTCACTTTATTGGAATGCCGGAGTGCAATGTGATTCTTGCACAGTGTGTGGCTTACTTGGCTTTGGCTCCGAAATCGATTGCTGTTTATAAAGCAATGAAGAGTGCAGCAGAAGTTGTGAGGAGTTCGGTTGGACAGAATGAGGGGGTTCCTCTACATCTGAGGAATGCGCCGACTAAGCTGATGAAGGATTTTGGGTATGGGAAAGGATATATATACACTCCTGATGATCCTTCTGCCGAACAGAAGTTTCTACCACCGTCACTTGAAGGTTACAAGTTTCTGGATTGGCCAGTCAGTAATGAGGCTGATAGATGAGTAGCTTTTGGTTCGATGCCCTACCCTGGTTAGGAACCCTCTTCCTTAATCTTTTCCTCTTTGTTGAGGGGTAATATTTTGATGTGTTTGGGGAATTTTGTTCATACATTAACAACCAGTATAGTTTTGAAATTGCTTCTGAGCATGACTGGAAATTGATGGCCTTGTAGCCACAGTTCTGTAGTGCTGCAAGTTTCAGTAGTTGTTTACTCTTGAATTTGGTCAATACCTTTTATATTTACAGACTTACCTTTGCCTGCATTCTTATTTGAGCAACACATTATTTAAGACAGAGAGAAATATGTACAAAATTGTGATAAAATAGAAACTTCAGAAAGGAAATAGAGAAAATTTACATAGTGGATAAGAGGATGCTAACAACATCGATTCTGATATGTAAGTTCATCACAGTATCTGTCTCTGCCTTGGTGGATGGTTGATGCACTGAAATTGTGTTGAATGGCATAGTTTTGTGGAATGATGGAGCAATTGTTTAGTCTACTGTATCAATTTTTGAAACACTAAACATTGATCTGAGATGACTTCTGGAAGTAGTGAAAATTTTAAAAAAGGTTGAAATTAGTGGAATCAATGGAAGGTGAGGAAAGGTTGCATGAGTATGGTCTATCTGATCATTGTTCATCCATAATAAACAGCAATCAATGGTTTTGCATTTTCAAATACCCAAAAGAAATTGGTTTAAAACTCTAGGATGTATCATTTTTCAGTGTGCTTCATTTGGATTTTATAGTTAAATTCTGCAATCTCTTATTTCTACGGCATAGGCATTTATAATTACTGTTCAGTTCTGTCTCGAACCTATAAATACCTTCTTATTCTATAATCATGTTGTTGGAAGTCAAGTAGTGAATGGAGTGCCATTTTATTCCAAATGCTCAGGACAAATATTTTTTTGGAACTCAGGTTTTATTGCAGGTTAGGAAGTGGAGAATTTATTGCAGGAAAAATATTCTTTTGGACCATTTTATTCCAAATGGTTTTATATGTTGTAGTCCTGAGTCATGAAGAGGGGCTTCCAGTGTCTCCTAATCTTTTGCAGTCAACTATTCCCTTAAAGGCACCATATGAGCTCAACAAAGTGGGGAGGTCGAGAGATATTCATAAGCTTGTATGAATAGGATTTCTGAGCCTTAAGTGTATACATTGATAGGGAGTTTCGTTTCCAAATTGCTCAAAAGCTGCCAAAAGTAAAGTTTATTGAGTCCCTTCTCTATGTCACTTTTTCTGGCCAAGCAAAAGGCAATAGAACCATATACATATAATGGATGGTGTTGAGGCTGGCATATAATGGATGCTGTTGCAAATTTGGATATCTTTCTAAATCAAGGTTTTTGAACCAGACTTTTGTGTTAATTTTCAACCCTTCTGGTTACTGCTGAACACTGGGGGAAAAAGGTAAAGTGGTAGACCTTTCTTAACCTGAGTGGGGATGATTAAAGCTGATGAAGAAATGCTTGCTATGGCAAATGTGGTTAATCTACCACCTTTATTTGAGAGAGGATCCAAAAGATGTTTGAGAATTCGTTTACTTCCTCGACTCAGGGTTTGTGCACATTTCCTGAAGGACACCCGGAATCATCAGTTAATATCTCAATCCAAACTATCAGGTACAACTACTTTGACTCAGTCTTTTCTTGTTCTTCAGATTGATAATTATGAAGCATGTCCTAATAACAAGTAGGATTTTCTTGAGATGATATTTCAGCTCTGACAGCGGTTTGTATTCTAGTTTGTTCAAAAGTATTTTTAACACAATTTTGAAAGATAACTTTTATCTGTTACATTGACAATGCCAAAAGTTTAGTGATTCATTGTCTTACCAAGAATTTTGTACTGCAACACTTAATCTGCTGATTATTGTGGTCAACTCTATTCTTGTCTTGTTTACTACATTGGAATTTCCATAAGAAATTTGTCTACAAGTGTTGCACAGTGATTGTAAAAGAGACAGGGAACAAGGCCAAAATTCTTTAGGTCTTTCCCAATGAATCAAGTGTCCAATATTTAGACAAAATTCTCCAGCTTAATATTGCTTATTCATCGGAACAGAGTGTTCAAACTTTAAACACGCCATTGCAAAATTTCCGTGCAATGTATTAAAATAGACAGGCATAATCTCTAGCGTTTAGATCATGGAATAAGTACAAATTAGTAGCTTTCACTTGCTGATTATGATAATTGTCATCATTATTAGTATCATACTAATTTTTACCAAACTTCAAAGTAGGTATGGAGGATTTTGGTTTTAGTTATTGTACTGTAAAGACTAGTTGTTTTTGTTAAGCTTCAGTCTTCTTCTTTAAAAGTTTCAGTTTAGCTTCTAGGCTCTACATCAAAGCAGCAAAATGTCTGATTATCTCCCAAATGAATGTTTGATAGAGATACTGGTCAGAGTACCAGTGAAGTCACTGTTGATATTCAGGTGTGTTTCGAAAACATGGCATTCACTCATTTCTAGCCCTGCATTCGTCACTACCCACCTCAATCACAATCGTTGCAAAGCTAGTCATGGTGAAAAAAGCAACCAGCAGGACAAGTTTATTCTGTTTCGCCACTACTCTTCCTTCGATTATGCAAGTGAAGACGACAATGGTTATCGAACTTACATCAATCGCAAAGAGGAAGAGTGCTTTGCTTTGCACAAGGATGATGAATCCTTTCCCCACAATCCCACCTTGAAACTCAAACCCCCACATAAAACCTGGGGGGAGTACTTCTCAATTGTGGGTTCGATGAATGGGATAGTCTGCATGGTCGAGTGGGACAAGTGTGTCTTGTGGAACGCTTCTCTGAACAAAGCAATGAAGACCTCCTCCCAAACAGTATTTCCATCATTCTTTCCTGTAATGCATCTCCTTGGTCTTGGCTGTGACCCCATAACCAATGACCTCAAACTGGTAAGACTTTTCTATTCCAAGGAAAACAATCATTATGTTGTTCCACCTCTTATTGAGATTTTCACCCTCAGTACTAACTCATGGCGAGAAGTTGCTGCCCCCGGTCCTATGTATATTCTGGTGCAGAGTAAATCTTCACCACAGGCTTTTGTGTCAGGTGCATTCCACTGGGTTGCACATACTCCACCAGGACAGGGTTCTTGTTGCAATGTGATCGTGGCATTCGATATGGTTAATGAGGTCTTTTATGAAATTGCACTTCCCAGCTGTTTAGCTTCAAAGCCTCACTTGAATATGACAGTGGTTTTGAGGAATGGTTCACTTTCTCTGGTCCCTGATAATGAGGTCTATGGAGACTCATACTACTCGAGCTCTATATGGATCATGGCGTGGCAAAATCTTGGACCAAGCTATTTGATATCGATATTGGTGAACAAAGAGTGAAAAGGGTGATCACTTTCAGAAACAATGGGGAGCTTCTATTGATTAGCTGTACTGACAAACTGTTGTCATATGAACCCTATACCCAAGAGACTAGAGATCTTAATTTCGGCAGGTACTTGACCTATTCTGATACAACTTATAACACCAGCTCATATTTTGTAGATACTCACATGGAGAACCTTGTTTTGTTGAATGAGTGTATCAATGTACCTAATGAAGACTAAATGCTGGAAAATACCGGATGATACTAGTTTTGCTACTGCATTTTAGCACTTTGCCAAACATTTTGTCTATAAATTTTGTGTGTGGGTCGCGCTAGAAGACTGGTTTATCAAGAACAAAAGTCTTCTGCTCTTCATTTCCACCTGATCTTAGAAAGCTTGACATCAGGGTGAAAGCCTGATCTATTGTCTTTTCCACCTGAAATTGAGACTCCGCCCTCGTCATCTCATGATTGAAGACTTCCTGAATCTCAGGTACCTTTCCAGACAGGGCTTTCAGTTCTTAATTTCTCTTGAATTTCTTCAAGTATCATGTCTCTTTCACTCACACAATTTAGTATTCACTATTATCCACTGTTAGAAGAGAGATGCAGACCGGGAAAAGGACAATTTTGGCCTTCTAGAGCCCATATTCCTTGCAGTAAGATTGCAGGCCAGGAGATCAGAGCTCCACTATATGCTTTGAAATTCGGGTTCCATGCTTACCTTGAAGATGAGATTCTCATATCGTTCCAGGTACTTCCACTATGGCACTATCTCAATTCTCAAACCTTTGGTACTAAAACAAAAAGGTTTCTCATACATTTTATGTAATTTTTAGTAGGGACTATAGGAGTCTTGGATCAACTTTATATGTCCCTGTAGTCAGTCTTGTTACATTTGGTTGTACTGTTCTCAGTTACCATCAGAGCTTTTAGATCCACAGTGGACACATGTGTATTGCATTTCGCTTCAATTGAGGCAGTTGAAATGTGTTGGACCTGGTAAATGATGAAGTAGATGATCTAATGTATTCAATTTATCTAGACTTACAGAGAGCATATAGGTTCATATGGTAGTTTCAAGGTGGCATTGTCGGGGAAAGATACATCATCCTTGTGCAAAGCAAAGCACTCTTCAGCATTGCTAGTGCATAAGTTTGAAAACCATGGTCGTCTTCATCAGCATAATCAAAAGAAGTGTAGTGTTGATACATAATAAACTGGTCCTGCAGGAATTATCAATATTGGATAAATTGTTCATCTCCATCATGTCATTGCTCTTCATTAGGTGTTCTGAATGGCTTTGATCATTCATCAGGGCCACAATTCAGTTTATCTACCTCGTAAATCATTAGAAATTTATCTTCCTTTGTCCCTCTTGTAACCATTTCAACTAGACTATGACACCGAAAGTTACCTTCCTGATCCGAAAATTCAGTAAATTCTTTGTTAGTTGGCAATTCCAGTTGAGAAGATAAGTGTTAGAATCCTTACAGAGAGCTTTCTCATTTCCTTCAAGTCTGGCACAGAACTTCCTTTTCTTTTTCTTCTTAAGTTGTCCAAAAACATTTTGATTCCAGTTCTTCAGAGCTTAATCAAGGTGGTGCATGACCTTTCAAGTACATCAGCTAGTCCTGATATTATCACCAAATTAAGTCTTCCTGCCACATAGCTTTGAATCTAAGGAGGATTAGGATTAAGTTCAAAAGTCGAGCAGATTTCAATACAGCAGTGATCTGACTTTGTTCTAGAAAAATGCTTGATAATTTCTTAGGTTATTGATTATATTGAGCTACAAATGTGTTTGCAGACTTGGTTTCCATCCACATCTTTGTCTAAGCTTCTTACTTGAAACTTAGTCCAGTACAAAATCGCTTTAAACTTCCAAGTTTTCTTAAGCTATTAGAAATTTGCTGCAACTGTGTTGGATCCAACTCACTGAGCTTTCTCTTTTCCTGTAAAAAAAAGGACTGGTTAAATATAGTATCCTGTGGAATTACTCTGGAGGAATTGGAGTTTAAGTAGTGGGAGTCTGACCATGAAAAGTCAAAGGAGATATCCTACACCAGATAGACCAAATGTCATCTCCGAAATATGAAGAGGGATCTCAAGATGATGCGTTAACAGGTGATAACAATGCTCTAGTTCTTATTAGAAAGAATAAACTGTTTTTCTATTTGGTAGATCTAAGGAATTCAATTCTATTAGTAGGTTATAAGCGCTTGTTCCTTTCTATTGCTGGCAGTTGGCACTTTGATCTGTTTGTGAAATTTTGTCATCATTTTACTATGAAAAGAAAAAATATGACTTGAATGTTTTTTTTTTATAATGTAAGGCAAGACGTTTTTTAGTTTTTTTTTTTTCAACGCAGAACATACATTGTATGTTTAGAATAATCAAGTTACATTTTGAATCAAAGAGTCATTATATTATATCTTTGATGACAAATTTGATGATACTGGATCATTGTATTATTGAATTACGAGGACTAAACTACTTGAGAAAAAGAGCTCCCATTTAACTTCTTTGCCCATGCTACACTGTCATCTAGTATCTCTTTGATGCCATACTTGTACTCAAAGCCCATCTTCTTCAGCTTACTGAAATCACTTCGGCTTCCTTCTTCAGGCCCTTCAGTCAATTCTTTATGTATCTTGTATTCTGGGTAAGTTTCTTGGAAGTATATTGCAATTTTTTTGATAGTGTGCCGGGCAACTGCACAACAGAATCTGCCTTCCATTAATGGCTGTTCCATGCAGAAGATATGTGCTTGGCAAACATCATCAATGTGCACCAGAGGAACTGATCCCATAAATTCTTGCATGAATTTTAATGCGTTACAAGAAAACAAGTCCCCAGTAAGTTGTGCCAGAATCCCGCCCACACTGAAAGGCAAATATGACACAAGACTTTCTCCTCCTACTAAGCCACAAGGAAGAGTTACCACTTCTAATTTACTGTCATCAAAGTCATTGTAGCTCAGCGCTGCTTTCTCAGCTAAGGTCTTTGATTTAACGTACCCCATTGTGAAAGCATTGCCATAAGTAGATGAGGCATCAAGCGGTGTCCAACATGACTCATCAAGTAAGGGTCTGAATCCAACTCCACCCTCGTTTCTTGGCGACATAGAAAGAATGCTTGCAGTGTAGATCAGTCGCTTAACTGTCTGCGACCGAATGCAAGAATCAGCAATGCTTCTCACCCCAGCAATAGCAGCTTCAGCTGTGTCCTTGTACTGGGAGCTTTGGGAGTTATGTTGCCTAGGAGTTGCAAGATGAAAAACAAACTCACACCCTTTAATAGCAGGCTCGAACTCATTAGGATTGTATGTGTCAGCTCTGAACAGCAACAAATTGGTATCTGCATTGGGGAGAGACTTCAGAAGGCCTACTTTTGATACATCCTCTAAGTTTCTGAGAGTGGCATGGACTGTGTGGCCCTTCTCCAGGAGCTTTTTGACAAGCCAACTGCCAATATATCCAGAACCTCCTGTTACACAAACTCTTGAGACTTTCTTCTTCTCCATTGTTCTCCCTTCCTGGGTCCGGTGATCACGTCTGGAATCGTCGTTGGAGATTGATAATGGCTTCCCAACCGATCTGAAATTTCAGAATTCAATGAAATTTCAAAAGTGAGTTGGTATGGGTATTTTCTATGGTGTTCTGAATATAGTGAGAAAGTACAGCAAAAGCAAATTGTCGCAACACTTTGGTATGGGTATGGGGAACATAATTGGAAATGGGTATGAACTTGTGCTTAATTTTGAAGCTAGAGTTTGGTATGATTTGGGTACTGGGTAAGGTGAAGAAGCAGAGTTCTTTGGAGTACTGGTATAGGGTATATTTGCTGGGTATTGGCTAATTCTGGGTAAGATGCAGAATAGAGTTCTTCTCTTTGGTATTTCTGGCAGCGGAATATGGGTGTGGGAGACTCAATCTGCAGCTGATTGTGGTCAACTTCTTTCTTGTTCTGTTACGACATTGGAATTTCCAGTAAGAAAATTTGACCACTAGTGTTGGCACAATTCTTGAAAGTGTTTCCAGAAATTTTTCAGCGTTACGGGAGGACCACGTGGCAGTATGACGTGGTTGTTGCTTTTTAAACCCTAAACCCTAGACCCTAGACCCTAACCCCTAAACCTAAACCCTAAACCTAAACCTAAACCCTAGTCCAAACTCAATAAAGACCATGAAAGTTATTTCATAAAAAATAGAAAACTTTAGTTTATATTTTAATTGTAATAAATCCATGTGTCAATATTTGATTGGAATGTAGGACCACGTCATACTGTCACGTGGTCCTCTTGTAGTATCTAAAAATTTCTAGGGAGACAGGTAACAAGACCAAAATTATGAAGGCCAATAAATCCTAATAAACCAACTGTCCAATATTTAGACCACTCTCAGCTCAATAATTGCTTGTTAATAGTAACAGTGTTTACACTTAACGCCATTGCAAAATTTCTGTGCAATTTACCAAAATAGACGGCATAAACTCTAGCTTTAGATTAAGCAATAAGTCCAAATTAGTGGCTTTCATGCTGACTATGATCATTGTCATCGTCATTGGTATTATACTAAATTATGTGAGAAACTTCAAAGTAGATGTGGACGGTTTTGGTTTACTTATCGTGCTGTGCACACTATTGTTTCTGTTAAGCTTCTATCTTCTTTAAAAGGTTAAGTTTAGCTTCTAGGTTCTACATCAAAAGTGCAGGATGTCTGATTATCTCCCGAATGAATGTTTGACAGAGATACTGGTCAGAGTTCCGGTGAAGTCACTGTTGAGATTCAGGTGTGTTTCGAAAACATGGCATTCTCTCATTTCTAGCCCTGCATTCATCACTAACCACCTCAATCATGCTCATCATAAAGCTAGCCAGGGTGAAAGGAGCAACCTGTTGGACCAGTTTATTCTGTTTCGACACTACTCCTCTTGTGAGTATTGTGATGAAGACGACCATGGTTTTCGAACTTATGTCACTACCAATGATGAAGAGTGCTTTGCTTTGCACAAAGATGATGAATCCTTCCCCCACAATCCCACCTTGAAACTCAAGCCGGCACACAAATTCTCGTCGGAGTACTTCCGGATTGTGGGCTCGATGAATGGGATAGTCTGCATGGTCGCAAGGTCGGAGTGTTTTTTCTGGAACCCTTCTTTGAACAAAACAGTGAAGACCTCCTTTCAAACAGGCTTTCCATCGTGGTTTCCTGTTAAACAGATTCTTGGTTTTGGCTGTGACCACATTACCAAGGACCTCAAGCTGGTAAGACTTTTCTATTCCAAGGAAGAAAACCATTATGTTGTTCCACCTCTAGTCGAGATTTTCACCCTCAGTACTAACTCATGGAGAGAAATTGCCACCCCCGGTCCTATGTATATTCTGGTGCAAAGTAAGTCTTCACCACAGGCCTTTATGTCAGGTGCATTCCACTGGGTTGCACATACTCCACCAGGACAGGGTTCTTCGTGCAATGTGATCATGGCCTTCGATATGGCCAATGAGGTCTTTTATGAAATTTCACTTCCTAGCTGTTTAGCTTCAAAGCCTCACTTGAATATGACAGTGGTTTTGATGAATGGTTCACTATCTCTGGTCCCGGATAATGAGGTCTGTTTAGACTCATACTACTCAGGCTCCGTGTGGATCATGAAAGAATATGGTGTGGTAGAATCATGGACTAAACTATTTGATATCGATATTGGCGAACAAGGAGTGAGTAGGGTGATCACTTTCAGAAACAATGGAGAACTTCTATTGATCAAACGTTGGGATGAATTGTTCTCATATGAACCCTATACCCAAGAGAGTAGGGATCTTCATTTCGGTGGGTATGTAAGAGATTCTGATAAATCTACTTATAAAAACGACTCGTATTTTGTAGATACTCACATGGAGAGCCTTGTTTTGTTGAACGAATGCACTGATGAAGATTAATGGCTGGAAAATTCCGATGATGATGCTAGTTTTGCTACATCATTTTAGAACCTATTGCCGAACTTTTTTTCTGCTTTGATTTGTGTTTCTGTGTGTGCTTTATCAATAATAAGATTGTACTTTATCAAGAAAAATTCTACTCTTCGTTTCCGGTTAGCTCTGAAGTTTCAGCAAGCAAAAGATATGAACGGAATGGATGAGAGAGCTACTAGCCGAGTCATTTGTCGATTGCAAATGTACTTCAAACCTCTGGTTTTTCACTGTGTAGTCA
This sequence comes from Fragaria iinumae, assembly GCA_009720345.1. Lineage (NCBI taxonomy): Eukaryota > Viridiplantae > Streptophyta > Magnoliopsida > Rosales > Rosaceae > Fragaria > Fragaria iinumae. The sequence goes on from CM019121.1 coordinate 27,588,996, forward strand.
GGGTCACTAAAATCTGTTTCTGTAATCATCACTCGATTCCGTTTTGTTGAGTTGAACTGTCACATTTCAACCTGTTAGCTTTCTTATTTTGGTTAGCTAGAGAACTAGCAGTTGTACAGCTTTGCAGTCATTTCTGCTGCTGATTCTGAAACTCTAAGAATCAAACAGTTATAGGTTGCATCAACTGGATCAAAAATGCAAAAGAAACTGAAAAGATGGATGTGTAGTTTACACCAGTGCTGAGTGACCAATACATAATTATCTTACATACTGAAGGGACTAAAAACTATGGGATTACAGCAAAGCAAAGAATTCAGTTCTTTCATGAAAAGCATGGGGAATGCTCAGCTCTGCCATATCTTCCGGGAGTGCAATATGACAGCTGATGCCTTGCCAAAAACAGTGTTAATCATGAGCTTGGTTTCATTGCTTTCGACCATCTCCCATCCATGCTGCACAGGCCTTTATGGATGACATTGCTGCTGTTTCTAGAGCTAGGATGAGCTCTTCCTCTAATTCTTAGTCTGTTTATTTTTTCTTTGTAACCGAAAAAAAAAAACAAAAGAATTCAGTTCTTATAAATTTTGGTAAAACGCTAGTTCTTGATTGAGATCTAGTACCATATATTATTGCAGAGAAGGAGGGGAGAGCAATCTTCCAACCACTTGCATAAGCACACACCATATAAGGTTTATGGTGTGGTTACGATTTTTGATATGCAAGAGTAATTGCCAAGAGAAACTACACAATTACATAGCGCGCTTTGATCACTCCACCTCCGTTTGTGTCACAAGACTCACAAGCCTAATGTTGTAACGTAAGACATGGTACCAATATTGTCATCGGTTAACCATGTTTAGTAACCATAACTATGGAGTTTCATCCCAACAAGCCTCCTTTTCAGGCCATTGGCTTGCATTGACCTACAAGTCACCATGTATCTCATTCTGAAGTCAGTGTCAGTGAGGACATAATAACATCAAGCTTAATTGTCATGAAAATCCTAACTGCAAAGTTATGAAAACAATCTTAAATTTTGTGACAAAATAACCATTTTAGAGACTAAAATAGTCTTTTAGAAAGTATTATTTATTTGTGATTCTGTTGATGCCGATTTTTAACAGCAACGGGTCAATGAGAATTTCGTTGACATCCAACGTGTAAAGTGGTGGGATTCCTCCTCGGTTAGTTTGTCCAGAAACGTAGTCTTAATCATCCACTTCAGATTGCTGAAGGTATGCCTCGGTGGTCTAGGATCGTGTCTTCGTAGTGCACCGTATGTGACTTGAGGAATGACATTGATGGTCTTGTGCATCTGACTTCCTTCAATGAGATTGGATTATTGATCATAGACATCAGCTTTCCTCTTCTTAAAGTGAGGTGTCTTAGAGCATTGTTGTTAGCCTTTGACATCCTTCACTCGATGGTGAGCTTCCTCCACTCAATGGCGAGCTTCCTCCACTCCTTGATTGAGATAACTGATAGTATAGCCTCGAGTGGTTATGGTTGGCTTCCTTCGGTCGATGTTAAGCCTTCACACTCCTTTGTTGGGCGGAACTGATAGTCTCCTCTTAGACTTTGTCCACTCGGCGTTGATCTTACTCCATTGGATGGTGGACTTCCTACATGTGATGGATGATGTTGATACTCTCCTCTTGGACTTCCTCGACTCGACGTTGAGCTTCCTTCACCTGATGACGAGAGGAGCTTTCGCCATAAAGATGATCTACAAAAGTGAAAAGAAGAAAGGTCATTGGAGGACCAGCCTAAGGCTGGCCAAACACTCTCCGATGCCCAAATCAATAGAGTGTTTGAACAATGAATAAAGATATGAGAAGTGTATGATGCTTTGGCATTGGGCTGATGCATCCCTGACATGAGAGCAAAGAAAGAGATGGAGAGTGATTATACACTTTTGGCATAATCTTTAGGGGAGAAGTGAGATAGCTTCTCTTATCACTTTGACATAGTTTTGGTAGAGATAGAGGGAGACTATGCACTTTGACATAATCTTTGGGGGAGAATGAATGATAGCCTCTCCTATGCATTTTGGCATGGTTTTTGGGAGAGAAGAGAAAAAGAAAAATGGAGATGTGTCTCAGCCTTGAGAACACTTGGTATTTATAGGGGATGAGTTTTCTTATGTGGAAAGAGAAGGCATGGGTTCTTCACCAAACCCCTTACCTTGACACATTATGGGTCTGACAAGGAATATATGGGTCTGATTGAGTGGGTGGCTGACACAAGATGGGTTGATCAAGGCACGTGTCACATATCTATGTCTCCATTGTCCTTGAGTCAGACTAAATCCATGCCTAGAGTCATGTTTGATGTTGGATCTTGACACCTGGAAGGTTGGTGGAGTGTCAGGACATGTGTCGCGTATCCAAAATACCTTTGACTCTCGAATCAATATTCATATGTCATGAGGCCCAAACTTGATGTTGGGGAAGGACATGTGAAAGAGTTGATGAGATTAGATAAGCTGGTTATTGCATGTCTAACAGTGACCTGAGGGTCGAGGCTTTAGCCTTAGAGGTCGAACTCTTGGTCTTGGAGGTCGAAGTATCAACCTTGAAGGTTGAGGCTTTAGACTCGATTTTATACTATGCTTATCTAATGTTAGGTCACGGTATGCTCTAGTCTTGCCATGTCAGGACTCACCGCGAACAATGGGAGGACCACCCTCAAAGGAGATGCTACTGGAAATTCGGCATAACATCCCTTAAAAATAGGCAACCTTTCCTAAAAACATCAGCAAACACACTTCTAAAATCATACTCTAACATTTTACTTCTGGAGTCTTCCTGCTCCCCAAGTTCATCACATCTCCTAAAATATCAAATACTAATATAAAACAATCCCACAACAAACAACCAAGACACTCCATAATTTAATAGCTAAATTATCAGAGCATATCTAAAAATGAGAGAAAACAATAAATAAAGAATAAACGGAAGCCGCCTCTGACTATGCCTCAACTCCTTATATGCTCGACCTCAAATAAACTTAGCCTGCAAACTGGGCATTTGAAACCGAAGGGCCCATGGGAAAGTAATTTAAAAACGTTAGAGTGAGTAAACAAAAATAAATTAAATAACTTACAAAAACGTAATTTTAATACTTTCCCACATTTAAACTTTTAAAACTTCGATGCATGCAACTTTGATAAACATTTAATTTTAAATCCAGAATCTCATAAAAATGGACAAACCAGCCCCGCTGGTTAAACAAATACAGAACTCTCGTCAGAAAAGATAAACCAGCCCCGCTGGTTAATCAATTACATAAATGAGAAAAATAAGACAAGGGGAAGATATATCACCATGTAAGAGGAGCCTCCAAGGCTCGGGTCGGTGCCTCCCAGGCTATAGTTGTCAAGACCCACCCCGAATTTCACCCTGAAACCCGAGGTAAGTCCTGCGGGGACCACCTCCAAGGAAAATTTACCGAAGAACTCGGCAAACCTCCCTTGAAAATGGACAACCCTAACCCGGAAAAATATAGAACATTCTCTTAACCAAAATATTAATCTTCAACTCAATCCAAATAACCGAATAAAATAATACACAATTATTTTTCCAAAAATATTCAGAGCTACTACAAGAAAGACAACGGAAGCTGATAGAAATCCTAGTGGGTTTAAACAGATAACCTACTGGCGGACAGTAGTGGAAATGTGGGTGACTATGCCTCGTCGCCTCCTTCTAGACCCCACCCGAACTCTGCAGACTGGGCAATTAAAAACGAAGGAAAAGCCTAGGGGAAAATATTTAATTACGTCAGGGTGAGTGGACAAAATAATCCCGACAAGCAATAATATTTTCTCAAGAAAATTGTCAAGAAAAACGCTATACAAGTGACAGCTCAAAAACTGGCAAGGACACGACTAGTTCTGGCTAGTCTCCAAATCTTAAACAAATAAAGCCTCTCAGGCTAAAATTATATAATTATATCAGTATGTATTAACACCCGTCTACTCCATGTATGGTATCTATGAATAAGCTTGAAAGTAGATAGTCATACCAGGCTACTACGCTCGCGTCTAACGCGCACGTCACCCTATAATGACATTTTTCCTCAGTATGGGGGAAACGACCGAGTGGTATAAATACGTGCTTACTCCTTGTACGAATTCTATGAATGAATCTAAAAACATAGAATAAACTCGGAAAGTAGAAAGTCGTACAGGGCTACGACGCTTGCGTCTAACGCTCACGTCACCCCATAATGGCATTTTTCCTCATTATGGGGGGAAATCACGTATTGCTAGCTAGCGTTCTCTCATATACATACTATACTCATAAACGTTAATAAATGAGTAAAAACACTGAAATTCTCAATTCAGGATAAATTCCAACAAAAGAAATTATTCAACAATAAAACATTATTTAAAAACAAAGGTCCACTCACAACTTAGGTCTAAGCCTGACGTCGATCGGAGGTCTCCTCTGCTCGAGCCTCCTCGCGTCCTGTTCCAAAACATAAATAATTTCTTAAATAAAATCCCAACGTTTTTAAAGAAAATATGCATAATTAAATATGAGCTTCCCGCGCTCAACCATGCCTATCGTCCTAAACCTTAACTTCACTGCCAACCATAAATCTCCATAAATACCGACATCCTCAAAATCACCTTCCAACGTCCTAATCATAAAAATAATCCAATGGCCGGATTTTAACTTATTAATCCGCCAAAAATACCAAACTTAACAAATTCCAAAACCTATCCAAAACTCCTCCAAAAATTCTAAAAATCATTCCATTAAACTCCTCATAAAAATCTCCACCAAAAACAATTTTTCGGCGGTGGCTCCGCCGGCAGCGGTGGCCGGTGACCAGCTCCGGCAACCTCCAATGCCCACCAAAATTTGACAGCATAATCCTCTCATCATACCCAACAACTTTCATAACTAACACTTTGTCCAATTCTAATGCTAACTAGGGTAAACGAACCAAAACATCCCTAAATCCCTAAAACTTTCAATTATACAAACCACCCTAACGAGATCGAAATAGACCGATTCCTTTTGAGGGATTACTCACCTTGATGAGGGCTACAAGTTGAGCCAAAAATCTCGGCCTATGGTGGCCGGAGGACGGAGCTCCGGCAAAGAGACAGTCGGCGTTTCCGGCGAGTTTTTCTCCTCTCCGGCGGCACTACCGGCTCGGACACTAGGCCGGGGAGAGAGAGGAGGTGACGGGGGTCCGATCTGGGCTGGAGCGGCGGCTGGTGGTTGGCTGGACGGCGGCAGCTGGTGGCTGCAGTTTCCGGCGAGAGAGAGAGAGAGCTCGGGGGCTCGGGAGGAAGGAAGAAGAAAAAAGAAAGAAAAAGGAAGATAAGTGATTTGGGCTGGGGCTGCTCCCCACCCGGTCCAAAACTTAAATCCAACCAAAAAATAAACCCACTTCAAAATTTCAACACCCCTAAAATAATACCCCAATAAAAATTACCTTTTACCAGCTAAAATTTACTATTTTTACCGTCGTCACAATTTCTTCCTTCGAATAATTCTTTCGAAATATTCGTCCCTCAACACACCTCTAGGGACTTTAGGACTATAAACTCAATGACGAAGACGGTAAAATTCTTATTACCACAATGCTAGTAATTAAGGTAAAATTTAAGAGTCGGGGCGTGACAATAGTAGCGTCTCATGCTAAGCGTTCGACTCACCTATGGTGAGGACCGCTAATAAAGACTAGCTAGTAATAAATAATAATAACCGATCGGTGCCTCCTAGGCTATAGTAGCGTCTCACGCTAAGAGCTCGACTCACCTATGGTGAAGACCACTATAAAGGCTAGCTAGTAATGAATAATAGCGATTCTATAGTATGGTGACTAAAAATATACGAAAACACTTAAATCCATAAAGCTTCCCCAAGATCATGCGAATTTAATATAAGGGAGATTTAATTATCAAATATAAATTGTAAATAATTTCATAATCCGAAAATACTCGCTAAAAATATTCTCAATGTCAATATCGATAATCCACATGTAAATGAGAAAGTTATAAATAGAGAACTACCGGAAATCCCATTTTCGGTAATGTTTACGCCTAAATTAATATTTTACTGGACAGTAAATGTCTATGTGAATATTAATTAAATTCTTGGTCCATGTCATACCGGCGAGCCCAAGTTCTCTAAGTTTACAAGTAATGGCCGCCAGTGAGACCACGCGAGATGAATTGCAAAGGCTTCGTGCGAAATACAGGGCTCGCACACTTAATGATCTCGCACGCGGAATGACTTCCCGCGTAGGCGAGGCGCAAATGTACTTTGCGTAAAAGTCCTAGGCGAGGCGGAATATATCAAGGCGAGCTGGCGAGCTAGCTCGCGTAGGAGACTTCGTGAGGAAGCAACAGGCGGAGTCCGCGCGCACCACATTAATCGTTGAAGACTCTTATAAGTCTTTGACATGCTTCGGGCCAATCCCTGTGGCCCTTTTAATATAAAAAACCCTTTTAAGGCTCACGAGCTGCAATAGCCCGCAAAATGGAAGCGAGCTTTAGGAGCACGCGAGATAACAGCCTGTGACAGCCCGCGGGATGAGGATATTCCTAATTCCAGTTCGCATAGGAGTCTATAATTGAGCGGCAGTGTCCTATGTGAAGTGTGCGAACTGGACATGTATCACAGGATGGTTGGTTCGCGTGGACGAAACAGTGCCCTTGTGCTATTAGGGTTTCAGAGTCCGACTTGAATTCTAAGCTATCTTTCTGCTGCCTCAAGTCGAAACACTATATAAAGGGCTCGAAGGCTTACATAAAGAGACACACTCTCAAACACACACAAAAAATACAAACAAACTTTCAACCTAGTTGAAACCCTTTTCGAGCCTCTCAAAAACCCTAACCCTAAGCGCACCACCGCCTAGATTTTTCTTCAGAGCCTTCCTGGACTCTTCCCCGATTTCCCTGATTCCCTATTGTTGCTCTGCTCGCGTCCCTCTGTGAGTATCGATCACCTTGTGCTCGTAAATTCCTCCTCTGAGGTGGCACCTGGAAACCCCCTTTGTCTGATCAGAAGTCAAGCCCCCGCTACAATCACCATTTCCTCGTCCACGAGGTGGCACGCCCGCAACACTCTCCTTTTCTTTGTTCGCTATTTACCTCTGCTCCGCGCGCTGAGGATCGTGACCAAAACAGGTAATCTTTTATAAATCTCACAGTCATCAAAATAAATAAAACCGATAATAATTAAATCCGGAGTCATAAAGAATATCCAAACTCAAATACCAACTTTAAAACCCGAGCTCAAATCCATAAATCATGACCAACACTTAAATAATGTTTCAAACTCAAATAAATTCATGATCATATCATAAACCGAAATTATAATATAAGTGCGGTAAATAGAACAATAATTTCTAAAATAAATCATGCATGCATATTCCTTTAAAAACAAAGTGTCCACTCACAGTATTAGGCTTAAACTTTCCAATGCTCGGAATACTCCTCGAGCGTTGCCTCCAACTATTCACCCTCTCTAGCCAATTCCCACGTCTGATGATAAACAGTAGAACAAATCGGTCAGACCGGACCCCAATAATTATCGATTCGACTACTTCCTAGTTTGACTAGGTTTCCTGAGTTGACCATAATTGATCAAGTTTGACCAATTGATTTAGAGTTGGCCAACTAACGATGTTTCGACATTTTCTAATTTAACCTTCGACTTAACAATTCGGGTCATTACTCTAATGCCCTACTAATCGTTAACATTTAGGCGTTGATTAAATAAATCGTTTTGGAGAACCTTGATTTTGATTAAACAAACTAATGTAATTTCAAAGACTCAAATATCCGGAAAACATTAATATGGAAAACCCATTAAATTTGCTAAAATAGGAAATTTCCAAACATGGAAAGTTTCCTAAAATAGAAACTTTCCTCACTTGAAAGATTTATGTTTACAACTTGACAAACTTTCCTATTTCTGAATTTATGGCATTGAAGGCATGTTTGGACAATTGCCTTGGCATCTTGCTCTAAGGTTGGCCAATAATACCCCGCGCGAAGCGCTTTGAACATGAGGTTCCGGGCCCCTGCATGGTTCTCACAAATGTCACTGTGAAGCGACTTTAGCACCTTGTGTCCTTCGGCCGTGGGGAGGCATCTCAGTAAGGGACATGACTCGCCTCGACGATACAGTTTTCCACCATTGAGCAAGCAAATTGAGGGTTTGCTGCGTAGCCGCTGTGCTTCATTCTTGTCTTGGGGTAGGATGCCCTCAGAAAGGAAAGTGACAAATGGGTCAATCCATGAGGGTTGGTCAATGGGCTCGAGAGTAAAGATTTCTGAATAAGCCTTTGAGATGCTAGGCTTATCCAGCGTCTCGATGTGCACATCAGGTGGCGTGGACTCGGGGGGAGTTGTGGCGAGTCTCGCGAGAGCATCGGCCTTGGAGTTTTTCGCTCGAGGGATTTGGGTGAGTGTGTATGAATTGAAGTGCTGCAGGAGGGTGCCTGCGAGACTTTTGTAGGATCCCAAGTTGTGTTGGTTGGTCTTGAAGTCCCCTGCCACCTGACCAACTACAAGCTGAGAATCACTGAAGATGTGGAGGTGCTGGGCGCCAAGTTCTCGACAGAGCTGAATGCCTGCTATGAGGGCTTCGTATTCAGCTATGTTGTTGAAGGCTTTGAATTCAAACCGGAGAGCATACTCATACGAGTTGCCTTCTGGGTCTGTGATTATGATTCCTGCTCCGCTGAGTCTGTGATTAGAGGATCCGTCAACATGGAGTTCCCAGATGGCGTCCCGGGTGGGGGCGTCTAGGTGTGGATCGTCATTGGCCAGGGGGATAAACTCAGCAATGAAATCTGCAGCTGCCTGCCCTTTGATAGCCACTCTTGGCTTGAAATACAAGTCAAATTCGCCCAGTTCAATTGCCCATTTTTACCATGCGGCCTGAGGTTTCAGGTTTCTGCAGTATTTGCCGTAAAGGGTGGTTGGTTAACACATGGATTGTGTGGGCTTGGAAATACTGCCGGAGTTTCCTGGCGGCAGTGTTGAGGGCGAGAGCGAGTTTCTCTATGTCTGGATAACGAGTCTCGGGATCTGTAAATCCTCTGCCACAGTAGTAGACCGGGAGCTCGTTATCGTGCTCATGGCGTGTAAGGGCAGCACTGACGGCAGTGGCGGAAACAGCTAAATACAGGTAAAGCACCTTTCCCGGGACTGGCTTCGAGAGTAGAGGGACCTCGGCAAGGTAGGCTTTGATACTGTTGAAGGCGTCGTCGTGTTCCGGGCCCCATGTGATATCCTTTTTATGTTGTGTTTTGAGCAGTTGGAAGAAGGGATTGCACTTGTCCGTGAGGCGAGAGATGAAACGTGCCAGAGCTACCAAGCGTCCCGTGAGGCACTGGACCTCGTTTCGTGAGGTCGGGGCGGTCATGTAAGTATGGCCTGTACTTTTTATGGGTTGGCCTCAATGCCTCTTTCACTGACCATGAAGCCTAGGAACTTGCCGCCACCGACGGCTAGGATACACTTCTGTGGGTTGAGGCGCATCCCGTGCCCCAGGAGCTTAGTGGTTGCCTTCTGTTTTGCTCTTGACCAACATGTCGTCAACATATACTTCCATGACTTCTCTAATTTCATCTTCAAACATGGCGTTTACCAACCTTTGATAGGTTGCCCCTGCATTCTTGAGGCCGAAAGGCATGACCTCGTAACAATATGGTCCCTTGTCCGTGACAAAGGTAGTGTTAGTCTGATCCGCGGGGTGCATTTTGATCTGATTATAGCCCTAGTACACATCGAGGAAGCTGAGTGTCTTGTAGCCAGCTGTGGAATCAATCAATTGGTCGATTCGTGGCAATGGAAAGTTGTCTATGGGGCATGCCTTGTTGAGGTTCGTGTAGTCCACACACATTCGCCATTTGCCGTTAGGCTTGGGGACCATGACGACATTGGAGACCCATGTTGGGTAAGAAACCTCGCGTATGAACCTGATTTCTTTGAGCCGTTGGACCTCGGCTTAGATAGCTCGATACTTGTCTGGGTGGAAAGCATGTCTTTTTTGTTTGACAGGGGGGTGGTCTGGGAGAATGTTGAGCTTGTGGGTGATGATGTCGGGGGAGATGCCTGGCATGTCGGCATAGGACCAAGCGAAGACCGACTGTTTTTCCTGGAGGAAGGTAATGAGCTGTTGGCGGAGTTTTGGGCTGAGGTTTGTGCTAATGCGAACTTTCCTTTCCGGGGCGGTAGGTGACAGGGATACCCATTCCGTGTCTTCTGCTGGATTAGGGCGTGGAGCCCTCTTTCCGCTCCCCTCAGGGTCGTCTCGCGGGTCATCAATGGGCTCTGAAGGGCTGAGGGGCAACATCGCATAGGCGCCCCGCCCCTGCTGAATGGCATTAAGATGGCAATGCTCGATGGCTGCCCGATCACCCTGAATTGTCAGAATGCCACCTGGGGTGGGTACCTTCATGAGTAGCATGTGGCCGACAATAAAACACTGCAGCCCCCAAAGAATGTCCAGGCCTAAGATGAGGTTATAGGACGAGGGACAATCGACTATCAGGAAGCGGGCTGTTATGGAAGAGCGGCAAGGAGCGGTTCCCACTGACACGGTTAGGCGGTCTGAGCCTAATGGCTGCACTATCTCGCCAGAGAAGCTAACAAGGGGATCATGGTTGTTGTACAGTTTGGCTCGGTCCCGTCGGAGCCCTCTGTAGCAGTAGGCAAACATGACACTGACGGTGGCCCCCGTGTCTACCAAGGCTCTATGGCACCTGTAATGATCCACCTGCACGTTTATTATGAATGGCTCACTGTGGTGGCAGTTGATTGTATCCTCCCCTTTGCGAAATGTCACTTGATCCCACGCTGATGGGGTGATCGTGACACCTCGCTGGATGTCAAAGACTTCCAAGGGGGTTGTGCATTGCCTTTTTGTAGAAGGCTGGCGAGGGGGAGGCCGCGGGGCTCCGCTGTGCAGGGTTAGGATCTGGACATGCACCTCGATGGTATTAGCTCCTGTTGCAGGAGTGCAATATTGGTGGAGTTGTCCATTTCAGACTAGATGTTCTATGGTATTGCGGAGGCTGTGGCACTGCTCTGTTGTATGACCATTATCGTCATGATAAGCACAGTATTTATTGTCTGTTGCCCGCCGGGGCTTTTTTGGATATTTGCTCTTAGGAGGTGGAGGAATGAGGTCTTTGTGCTTGGCCCATATGTCCGCGTATGTGGTGGTTAGAGTAGTGTAGACCTCGTAACGAGGTGGCGGGGAAGAACGGCGCTGGTGTTGCGGAGGGCTCTGGTCCTGTAATCGGTAAGGGTGGTCGCGGTTCCGCTGTCCCCCGTGACGACGGTCGGAACCGCGTCCCTGGTCCCGGGAGGAGCCATGCTGTTTACTTTTATCTGGCCCTCTGTCAAATTGCTCATACTTCTGCTGAGGTTGCTACTTTAGGGGAGGAGCGGGGAGTGCTAATGTGGCTGGGGCAGAATGCCCAAAGGTGGCGAATTCAGCGCGTGGCCATCGGACAGCCAGGCTCAACAACGCATCATAGGAAGCTGGAGGGTTCCTGTTGATCTCCATTAAGAAATTGCCAGGGAGCAGGGCTTGGCGGAAAGCTTGCTCGGCCACCCGAGGCTCCAAGTTGTGGCATCGCGCGATGGCGGATTGCCACCTGGACAGTAACTCGTGGAGGCCTTCGCCGTTCTTCTGCTTGATGTGGAACAGGGCGTCCACGCTGCGATAAATGCTGGCATGAAGTATAAAGCGGTTGAGGAAGCGTTCCGAGAGTTGGTCAAAGTTGTCGATGGAGTTGGGTAGTAGGTTGAGGAACCAGCTGAGTGCTTCGTCAGAGAGGGTCTCTTGGAAGGCGTGGCAGGCCATGGCGTCTGTGTAGCGAGTGGAGCTACATAGCGAGAGAAATGTCTCGAGATGGAGATGAGGGTCCCTAGTGCCCTTATACTTGAAGCCAACTGAGTGACAGATTGGCTGAGCTGGAGCAGTAGGCGAGTTTGCATGTCGAGAGGTGGGTCGGAGGCGTTGGTAGAGGTAGGAGTGGGGATTGTAGATGGTTGAGGGGCTGGTAGTGGAAAAGATGGATTTGTAAGTGGGTGGGTGTAGTGGACGATCTGGTTAGGGCCTCCCGAGATTACGGAACTGCTTGGGCCTTGGTTAGGGAAAGATGTAGTTGCGGGATCTGAGGTACCCGCGACCTGTGCCGCGCGGTCTAGGCTGTCATTGTACACGTTACGATTGTCTAACGTGGCGCGGAGCAAGAATTGTTCATTCTTCAACTCGGCAATGCGTACCCGGTATGCTTTAGCCTCCGCCCTTTCTCTGGCTGCTTGCTCGCGAAACGAATGGAAGTCGCGCCTTAGAATTTCGAGGGCGGTGACGGGGTCGGGATGGTTAATGGAGATTGCATTGCTGGTTTGGGGAAGGGATGCATCTCCAAATTGGAAAAGTTCTTTCTCTATCTGAGTGCCAGGGTCATTGGGGTCATCTGCGGTGTCCATTGTTTCGAGCTAAACGCGAGTTCCACAAGGTTGAGTTAAATGCGAGTTCCGCAAGGTCGGAGGTTCGAGCCCTCCTTCTAAAGCCAATTGTTTCTACCTGCCCCGAGGTCAAGGAACGGGAGGTCGAATTCTTGGAACTGAGTCTTCTACCTGCACAAGTAGCGGTGCGTCAGGAGTCGGGACTGGGGTGGCCCAGTCTTCAACTCTCCGATGCTTAAGTTAGCGCTTAGTGGCTACTTACCGAGTACGGGAATGTTTAGAAGGAGTTTTTGTGGACTTACCTCTTGTGGGAGTTTGTGCCTGTTTTATAGGCTAATGTCAGGTGCTGCGGCCTCAGTCCTCGATGTGGGACTGTTTGTGGTCCTCTGCGGCACCTCCCCTTTGGGGGGTGTTTTGCCGCTGGAGAGCGGATCTGGCAGGTGGATTGCTGTCGGACCTTCGCCCTCTGGATACCTGTGAAAGGCTCGCCGGTGCTGTCTTGCCCGGAATGATCTCCGGCGACTGGGTAATGGTGTCACATTCTCGGCTTGGCCAAGTATTTTGGCTATGTACTAACAGAAAGGAAACGTCAATAACTACCTCATCTTCTTCTGCCGGAACTACTGCCTCGCTGGAATCCCTACCGGATTTCAGTACTTGCCGGAAATACTTGCCGGATCCTGGCGTCTTGCCGGAATTTCGCCATAGCTTCCCCGTAAACTCCAAATCACCATGTTATCGACAACAACAACCAAAACATTCAATTTAGCAACCATACTCCAATTTTCTTAAACCACAATCAACACAACAACAACCCAACAACTCTCGATGCAAGAAGATTACCTTTAGACGACAGCAAAACTTCTCTTGCCGGTGGTGGATCTCTTGCCGGTGGTGGCTCTCTTACCGGATTCCGGGTTCGTGGTTTCTCCCATAGAGCAGCAGCAACACCTCAAGTCTCCACACACGATCGTCTTGGCCTCTTGGTGCTCAGTAGGTCGTTGAGAAGGAGACAAGAGGTACCATGAAGGCTCATCGGCTCCAGCAAAACCCGAAGCACTCGCCGGAAACCATCGAACGCCGGTCGCCGGAGCTAGGAGCTCGAAACCCAAAAAAGAGAAGAAAGGGGTTTCCAGATTAGGGTTCGATTCGCACATTCAAGGACATAGAAAGGAAGAGGGAAGTGAGGAGGACAAGAATATACCCTTCAAAGTTGTCGTCCCTGCCGGAGCTCGTCGGAAATTGCAGAACACAGTCGCCGTCCTCCTCCATCGATCTCCGTTGAGGAGGAGGAGGGATCACTTCGGTGGCGGTCTCGTCGCCAGGGGTGGCCGGAGACGGCGATGCTGCGCTGGAGAAGTGCAACGGCAGAGGGAGACGAGGAAGGAGAGATAGAGACTCGGTTGGGCTCGGTCAAACCCGAGTTGGGTTCTTTGACTGGGTCAACCTCCTCTTTACCCTTTTAAGCTTAATCCAATGGCCCGGATCAAAACCCTAATGGATCTGACGGCTTGAATTAAAAGTTATTTTAATTTCAGAAAATTAATTATAATACTAAACCTTTGATAAATCAAAGAAAACACCTCGCAGCTCCGAAAAAATAATCCGAAAACACCGGTGAACTTGTGTCAACACGAAATACGACATCGAGACCTTAATAGAAGAATTTGACATTCTGAGAAAAAATCCGTAAATAAACTCGAGTGTTAACTTACTAAGTTACCGAGCGTGGTTAAATTTCTCAGTAATTTATAGAAACACCCTGTAAATAGGGTAAAATTTGGTCTGAGGTGTTACATGCCATGCTTGGAAGTGAGGTAATCACTAGCTTGGTGATCGCGCAAGACAGTGACTTTCCAAGACACTTGGTGATAGTCCAAGGTCGGAGAGTTGGAATACTAAGTTAGGCACCTTAAAGGTTTAAGCGCGTTGAAAGGTCAGAGTCCTATGTGGCTCTTTGACATTTCAACGTGTCCTATGTGGAATGAGTTGAAAAGTCAAGTTTCGTTGTCGAACCAAATTATGACATCAACAGATTCATTCATAATAAGTAAAGTAGAGCGGTATGATTCAACAAAATCACCAAACTAATCTGAGATGATACGAATGGTCGAGTGAAACTTAGACTGAACTAGCTATAAATCAGTTTTAAGACACAAAAAAAACCAAACACCCACGATTTTGGATTTGAAAAAGAAAAGGAACAAAAAAAGAAGCTAAGCATATATTTTAGCTGACCTAAGCTTGCTCTCCGAATAATTCTACAGGTTCAGTTGGCACTAGAATACTAGAATAAAAATTATAAATTTACTACATGAGATTATGTAATGTCTTGGCTATATAGCAATGTATTATCATTGTGTTTGATGAGACTTAGTTTTTCGGTCTTCTAAGACATACTTTTTTTTTTTTGAAAAGAGGTTTGAAATCCAGCCGGGAGGTTCATCCCCACGCCTGGTGAGTAGTAATTGTTTGATTTTTTGTCACATCAAATTGTATGCGCGAGACATTAAACGTGTATATCAAATGTTACTCTTTCCCTAATGTTGTTCAAATGATTGGGGATCTTGCTCATGGAGAAGAAAAACAAAAAAAGGGCCGGTTTCCTTGAGAATGAATTTATGAAAGCGTGGAAAAATCCGAAAAGCAAACGAATAGGAAAGTTGTCCAAAGCAACAGCTGACCAAGTACACCTCAACATTAGGCTTTGATTACTATCTTCTTAAACCCAATCAACCACTAAAGAGTAAAGCTCCAAAATCAAACCATAAAAAGAATGCAAGCTTTATTTGAAAATTCAGACTCTTTGGTGCTCTTTTTTGCTGTCTAAATCAGATAAGAAACCCAACTAAAGTTGAAAGTCGAAGTCTTTAAGAAGGAAATGCCCCCAAAGCTTAGATTTTGAGAGACGAAATAAAATGGTGGTGAGGAAAGTTGGCAAGTATGAAATTGGGAGGACGATCGGTGAAGGAACCTTCGCGAAGGTGAAGTTTGCTCAGAACACTGAGACCGGTGAGAGTGTGGCCATGAAGATCATCGATCGGAGCTCCATTATCAAGCACAAGATGGTCGACCAGGTAAACCCAATTTGAGCAGCTTTTTGATTTTGAATCGAGTAAAGTTTGCAACTTTTTCTGTTGGGTTGTTTTAGCTGAGGGAGTTGAGCTTGACCCAGTTGGAAAATGATTCTAAAGATTACAACTTTCTTAGTTGGGTTTGCTCATCTATGTTGGTTTTGGATTGAGTAGAAATTTCTAAAGCTTGCAACTTTTATTTTTGTTGGGTTGTTTTGGTTTAGGGACTTGAGCTTGACCCAGTTTAAATATTTGTGTTTGTTTTTGAAAAAATGATTCTAAAGTTTGTGAGTTTCGAATTTAGGTGGTTGTAACTTGGGAGTCAATTCACTTGTTTTCTATGTTTAATTTTGAATTGATTGCAGAGGAAATATTGGACATTTTTGATTGAGTTGGTTTTGGGTTAGGGAGTTGAGCTTGAAATGTTGATGTTTATGATGCAGATCAAGAGGGAGATATCTATAATGAAGCTTGTGAGGCATCCCTATGTAGTTCGTTTGCACGAGGCATGTGACATCTCTACTCCTGAATTTAGAAGGTTATGTGCAGAATGTTGAGAAATGTAGGTAATTGACTCTATGATGATGTTGTTTGGTGTAGGTTCTGGCAAGTCGGACCAAGATTTATATAATATTGGAGTTCATCACTGGTGGTGAATTGTTTGATAAAATTGTGAGTAGTCTCTGACTTCAAATGCCTGTGCTTAAGATGCCAGTGGACTTTTTAAGAAAGTGGTGATATGATGTAACAGTGAGAAAAAATTGTTGATTATTCAGGTTCATCATGGACGTCTTAGCGAAGGTGAAGCCAGGAGATTCTTCCAACAGCTTATTGATGGAGTGGATTATTGCCACAGCAAAGGAGTGTATCATAGAGATTTAAAGGTCTTCCTTTAAATGCATCTACCAAGTATTTGTGATTGTTTCTTGCTGTCTTGTGAAATTCATGTCATTGTTTTTTGTGCAGCCGGAAAATCTTTTGCTTGATTCTCTCGGAAATTTAAGAATTTCAGATTTCGGACTGAGTGCATTGCCTGAACCCGTAAGATTCTGGTCTCATCTCTCTTTTTTTTTCTGACATTTTTACAGTTGAGAGATATAGTATCATCAATGTATGTTGTTTGCACACAGGGAGTCAGCCTCCTTCGCACGACTTGTGGGACCCCTAACTATGTTGCACCTGAGGTACAATAAATTTAGCCACCTTCTGAGTTGGATTTTGACTATACCTCAAGTTCTGAAATGGTTTGTTTCATGCATGCAACTGCTTTGATTTGTATTTATCTTGTAATTTCTTGCTTTAGGTTCTCAGTCACAAGGGATATGATGGTGCCGTGGCAGATGTTTGGTCCTGCGGGGTCATCCTGTATGTTCTCATGGCTGGATATCTTCCGTTTGATGAGCTTGACCTGACCACATTATATAGTAAGGCATGAACCTCTTTCATGTTTATTATTTTTATTATTGTTGTGGTGTGGAGTACAAGAATTCTGAACTAGTATTTTGGACCAATATGTGTAACTGTTAAAGTTGTATGACTAGTTAATGTTTTCTCTTACGTAGTCTACTTAATTTGTAGATTTGAGAACTATGCTTCTGAAGAATTGTTGATCACGTAGTTTTTCAAACTAATGCATTTGGTTGTGAAATGTGAAGGAACATGAAATACTGCCTCTGTTCCTTTCTTTTTAAAGTCCCTTCACCTAATTTTGAGGTGCAGGGATTCTAGGCTATTTCATTTCATTGTCTGGACTCTAGCTTAGTTCTTTTTCAAATTATTTTGCCTCATCTGATATCTACTAGTGATGAAGGATTTCAAACTGTGCTATAATATATAAATGTCAGATGTGATAAGCCATTGTCATTTTTCTTCTGCAGATTGAGAAAGCACAGTTCTCATGCCCAAGTTGGTTTCCGATGGGAGCAAAATCCTTGATTCATAGCATTCTAGATCCAAATCCTGCAACTGTAAGTATTGGCTAGGTTTCTAGACTTGCTCATTTATGTGCACAAAATGTAGGTGTCAGTGTTTTGGGGGTCATGTTGCTTTGGTATATGCAATACATATCATGGAATTACATAACATGTAACCATCCAACATGAGGAATAGTTGTACTACCAAGTTTTGTGTTTTAACTTTTAAGTGATAAGAACCGGTCTGTTAAACCTATGCTGACAGTTTTGAATTTTCTTTTCGGTACATCTCAACTTTGATAGTTAGAGTTTTAGTTATATCCCAGTTCTTTAATCGCAACACCCATTTTCCATAGAGTAACAGCCAACAGTTCACCCTTCAGAGACCTTAAACACAATACCACTAGGTTGTCCTACGTTATATCTGGAACCATAGAAGGAAAGGACAACTAGCACAGGACTACCTCTTTTGGGTTTGATGAATGAGGAGTTATTTTAGCAGCCCCCTGAAAGGCTATATATCCTAATTTGACAACACGATCTACATGAGCATGACATCCATATCTAGATATCTCGATAGAGGCATTAGAACAAGACTGGGCCCAGGAACAGCTTGAAGAGAACTTAAGAAGTTTTAGGTGCTGAAGACATCGGGACAGAACTGAGCAAGACAAAATGAAAAAAAAAAAAAAAAAACTCTATGTTGCAGAGGATGATTCTTCCGATGAGGAAGTGACATAATGGCATATGCAAATTTGATGGTGGTGTTTTTGCAGCATCTAAGGAGGATGACAAGTTGCATTCAAATAGAATGTGTCCTTTCCAGGTGGCAAAGCAGATCTATAGCAATGCCTATGCCTTGGAGAATCCATCTTTCCTCAAATCAGTTCAGCCTTTGAATTTCACCTTACACCATACTTATACCACGAGGAAAAAGCATAGAAACCTTTTTTGATGCCTGACTCTACCAAAAACCACGGATGCTGACCCATCCCACCCTATAAATAAGGCCTGTCCATTGCTTGCCCGCATATTACCTATAGATTATACCTGGCTACCAAAAACCACAGATGCCAACCGATCCACACCCTATAAATAATGCCTGTCCATAGCCTGCCTGCATAAGTGCATATTACCTATAGATTATACCTGGCTAACCAAAGAGGAGTTAATTGAACTCCGCTTCATGAGCTGTACCAAGTGCGGGAGAGTTAATGGAGATCAGAGATACACATGTTGACAATGGATGAAACAAAAGTGAGATAAATTTTAGAAAAGTCTAGAATTATTAGATTTGCTGGAGTCCGTGTAGTTGTCAGTTACATGATTTTAGATGTTTCATTTATGATGCATTCTTCGAATTGGGTCATGTTTGCAGTTTTTGATGTCAGTCGGTAATAATAGGCGTTTAGAAGTCATTGATGTGGGTCTTTGAATGTTGGGTTCGGGTATCTTCTGTAGCTCTATATAAGGGTCACTATGTATTGCTTGAAACCAGTGAATTGCTTGTGTTGGTCTTGGTCTGATTTCGAAGAACCCTTCTGTTGTGATTCCAGAATTCCTATGTCCAAGAACCCTTCGTTGTTCTCTAATAACAAGACTCGTTTCCCCAGATTATCACCCAATAATTAACCCTTGGACCTTAAACACAATACCTTGTCCTACATTAATCTGCTTTTAGTCACCATTCTGGGGTTTGGGGCCATGGACTGATGCTAGTATGATAGAATTACGTGGAAGAACGCAGTTGGCTGTTTGGTTATACTGGTCTAAGTTCTTGCAACACTATTTCTTCTAGTTCCTATACGGCTCAAATGAAGAATAGGCTAATAAGATGTTCCATAGAAACACATGTAATATTTGCTTTCTAACAATTAAAAAGCGGTAATGTGACTGTTAAAGTTTGGTACTTATAGCTTGCAGATTTTTTTTTTAGGTACTATTTGTATATAATGGAAAATTCTAAACATGAATAAGTTGTATTTGGTGATTGGATTTCTAATTAGAATAGGGGGTTAGTTATTACCAACTATGAATACTGTTTTATTATTAATATTCAGAGTTTCACATGCTTGGCTTCTGCAATTATTTTAAGTTCTCTAATAAGTTTCTTTCCAATTAGAACAGAAAAAACAATGCGAAGTATAATTTGTCTGTTGTGTACTAACAATCAACGATCAGTTCTTAATAATGTAGAACCCTATCAATCTAATAGTGGGAAGGTGGTGCTCCATCTGTGTCCCCTTGTTTGAGCCATGCAAGCCATGGATCTTTTTATTTGGTTTGGTAATTCTATGTTTTCACCATCATATGCAATCTAAAGAGGTTTATTCCCATTAGCATTACCTTATTCTGTATAGTCTTGATGTGTGCTTTTGTTAATTACTATAAGAGGTTTATTCTGACATGGGTCCTTTGTTGATGGGAATAAACCTCTTATCTCAACGCTTTTATAATGGCACACCAAGGTTCTCTAGATGTGGTGATTTATGAGAAATGTATGAACTAGACTAATTACTATAATTGAAGTCTGTGGATTGAATTCTTGGTAGTAATGTTATAAGGTTTATTTTGAATTACTTTTCCGTTAGTTATACCGAGTCGTTTCTGAAATGTGTTTATCGTGTGTGGCTTTGTGTCAATGCAGCGTATTACAATTCAACAGATCAGAAATGATGAGTGGTTTCAGAAAAATTATGTTCCTCCCAAAATATTAGAATATGAAGATTTAAATCTTGATGATGTAAATGCTGTCTTTGACGAGACCGAGGTGGGTAAGGCTTTGAGAAGATACATTACTTAGTTGAGATTGAAAGCTATATTAACTTGCTTGATATATATGGCTCTATGTAGGAAGAAAGGGATAGCGAGCACCAGGGAAGTGAGGACATGGGTCCTTTAGTTCTTAATGCATTTGACTTGATCATCTTATCTCAAGGCCTGAACCTTGCGTCAATGTTTGACCGTGGCAAGGTAAGACATTAGCGTATAATTTATTTCCCTCTCTCTATAGCAGCTGAGTAATGATACCTCTACATTTGTATTGTGGCCATTACATGTTGGGTATTTCATATCTGCAGCCTGGAAACTAGCTAATTTAGTATACTTATCTTTCAATCTGTCACACTATGAATTGAAATTAATCTTGAACATCATGGATTTCAATGTTGTGACATGAGAGATATAGTTTTCTTGTGTCAGTTTGCTAGTATTAAAAATGTATTAATTTCTTTCCTCATTCATAGGATTGTATGAAGTATCAGACTCGCTTTGTCTCACAAAAGCCAGCAAAGGTCGTACTATCAAGCATGGAAGTTGTTGCACAATCAATGGGTTTCAAGACACACATCCGCAACTATAAGGTATACAGCTAGGATTTTGATTTATTTTTTCTTTCACCAATATCATGATATATACAAAGTCTTTATTCAGTCTTTCACGTGTCTAATGTGAGTGTTTCCTAGGACTGGATAACATTTCTTGAAACATCAACTACTAAAGCAACACATTCTGTTCTGTTATTATTTCAGATGCGAGTGGAGGGTCTTTCGGCAAATAAAACTTCTCATTTCTCCATTATTCTCGAAGTAAGCAGTCACTTCTGATGCTAAGCCTGAAATAACGCTTTTTAAATTAGTAAATTGAATCCCTGATTCTTTTCTTTATTGACTGCAGATTTTCGAAGTCGCTCCAACCTATTATATGGTAGACATTCAGAAAGCTGCTGGAGATGCTAGTGAATTCCTCAAGGTTAGTTTTTAGTTTGAATCTCATTATAAGGTAACTTGCTTCACCTTTAGGTGTACGCATGTCAGGTGCGTCTCTCCTTGCGAGTATAATAGTGTACTGCTTTATCTTTAGTTTCTGATCCCCTACTGTTCTACAGTTTTACAAGAACTTTTGTAGCAATCTTGAGGATATCATCTGGAAACCGCCTACTGAATCTAGCAAATCAAGGATCAGCAAGAGTAAAAGTAGAAAGCGTTGATATCTTACACAGCTGCTTTCACTCCACGGTCATTGCTGGACTTGTACTAGACAGCGCTTTTGGAGGCATGGGGCATTAAGTTGAGGTTCTAATCTGCACACCTATCTTGATACTGCTGTAATATAGGATCCAGGAAAATGAACTAGGAAGAGACTTTTATTTTGGTTTTTAGTGAGTTTGTATCGAGTTAATGTGTTGTCTTGCGGTCTTAGTGCAATTTGTACAAGCTGACAGTTCTATATTGGATTGAAGAAATGTAGCTATGCAGTCGACAAATGAAAATGATCCATTTAGGGGGGGGGGGGGGGGGGGGGGGTGTCTATAGGGTAACTTTTGTTTTCATCCTCATTTACTTGCTAGAAAACATGTCAAAACCAATAACAGTACAAGGTTCAATATATTACACCGAGAACCCATAGTATCAAACTTCTAACCTTTACTAGTTACAGCTGGATGAACTTGCTCCCTTCACCCAGAATCCTCTTCCAAAACCAATGCTCTTTCCAAACTTCATCCATTTTCTCAATAGGAATATTCGAAGTCTCAGGCAACAAGAAGTACACAAATGCAGTCATTACCATCACCCATCCTCCAAAGAAGAAGAAGATACCAGACTTGAAGCAGCAGAGCATAGGAAGAAATGTCTGAGCAATAGCAAAAGTGAACAGAAAGTTTACCGCCACTGTAATACTTTGTCCAGCTGATCGTATCTCCAACGGAAAAATCTCACTCGGAATCAACCATCCTAGGGGTCCCCATGACCACGCAAACCCGGCTACATATATGCACACGAAGAACAGCACCAAATATGCGTATACTTTTCTCAAGCCACCAACATCACCAAGCTTAGCTGCCATAATGCAGCCTACAATGATTTGGGACACAAACATTTGAATACCCCCTATTTGGAACAAAGCTCTTCGCCCTAGTTTGTCCACCATAAGCATTGATATGAAGGTTGCTGAAGTTCCCACCACTCCTGTGCTGATGACCGCACACAGTAGTGACATGCTTTCACTTAGACCAATTGTCCGGAAGAGGATTGGAGCATAAAAAGAGATGACATTTATTCCAGTCAGCTGTGTAAAGAATGGCATAGCTACTGCCATAACTAGTTGAGGCCTATACTTCCTTTGTACAATTTTCCTGAAAGGGTGATCGATTGTTTTCGACCTGTTACTTGCTTTGATGAGATCATCCAGTTCTGCTTTCACATCCTCCATTCCTCGTGTACGTTGTAGCATCAGCTTGGCTCTTTGGTGGTCATTTGTGCGTTGGATTAAGCTGTTTGGTGTTTCTGGTAGAAAAAGAGCACCTAGTGTAAGTAATGAAGCTGGAACTGCTGCCATGGCTAGGGAGATTCGCCAGCCCCAGCCGCTTTTGATCTTTTCGGTGCCAAAGTTGATGAGGTTAGCTGATAGTACTCCAATGCCAACACATAGTTGGAAGCCAATGTTGATTGCTCCACGGAATGTTGGTGGTGCCATTTCTGAGAGATAAAGTGGGACTGCCTGCAAATGGAGTTTGATTATGGGAATTAATGGAACACATAAAAATAATGTTTTTAGTCATCAAGCCACAAATGCCGGATGGCGGTCTGACAACATAACATGCGGCGCCATATTTGAGCGTGGTACCTGATTTCCAAAGCCAACTCCAATACCAAGCAAGATGCGACCAGTTATTAGCATGAACAAGTTAACAGCTGCGCCACCTAGAGCCGAACCAGCAAGGAATGAGGCACCAGCTACCAGGATTGAAGGCTTGCGACCAAATGCTCCAGTGACAGAAGAGGCAAAGAAGGAAGCTACAAGGCCAGCTATGTAGAGAGAGGATGTAAACGTGGTTAAAAGAG
Organism: Fragaria iinumae; assembly: GCA_009720345.1. Classification (NCBI taxonomy): domain Eukaryota; kingdom Viridiplantae; phylum Streptophyta; class Magnoliopsida; order Rosales; family Rosaceae; genus Fragaria; species Fragaria iinumae. The sequence goes on from CM019121.1 coordinate 27,612,292, forward strand.
GGCTATCAAATTTGCAGTAGTTGCTGACTTTTGCGTCTTGTTTCATCTTTGTGTAAACCTCTGGGAAGAATTTCGTCAGAAATGGTTCCATTGAAGTCACTCCACCTTCATAAATCACTTACATATTTAGGTACTTAGGTTGATGAACTTTGTAAAAGCACTAGCTCAGTCTTCAGCATCAGTGTAAATGTGTACTAATGTTTAGAAGAAAACTAAGCTGACTGACCTGAAATTCCAATATCATAGCCGAAAATGATACCTCCCATGGCAGCAATCATGCAAGATAACACCACAAGCAGAGTCAACTTGCCATTGTAATGCCTGTGCTCACTTGTCATCGCTAACCCGGCTGCCATGGCTACTCTTCTTCCAAGCAGAGGCACAAGAGCACATAGAGGGAATCTAAGAGTTTATTGGGATAAAAATTGAGAATATCAAGAGCAGTCTTTCTTGACTGCTGGACATCAACAATTTTCTTAAAGTCCTCAGCGTGGAATGTTCAAAATGAATGATACACTAAATTTTGGACGTCGTCTTCAAAAAAATAAATTTGGACTTCAGTGACCATATATGACACACAGTAGTCCAAGAACATTGAATGAAATAAAAATCACTTTGCAAGATAGAATATAAGACGGTCACTAAAAAGTATAAACTCTTAAATTTCACTGGATGACTCTTAAACTCTCTGTGAAATGAATGATGTTGTAGATGTAGCGGTTGCCTCCATTCTATATATTGCTCACCATGATCATGCAGGCAAGAAGAAAAATGTCAGAACGAATCAATCTCTTCCTCAAATCAAGCTATGATTAGGATGCTATGATTAAGCTGCCATGATTTGGTGTAATTGTATATCAGTTTTGATACTGCTGTAAATGTAGTTTATTCCCTCTTTACTACTGATTTGTAATAGCAGTATCATTAGCCATACTACTGCTATATATATTGTATATCTTGTAAACAGAAAGTAATGAGAATCAATTTCTACATGGTATCAGAGCTGGGAAAATCGAAGCAATATGATTACAAGGGCCTAATTTCCTACAGAGTGAAACCAACACAATGCCATTCATGCATATTTCCTGTCCATCTGCAGTTCTGCACATTAAATTGCTTTTTCTTTAATCGAAATGGTATGCTGTGGTCTAATTATCCTGCCTCATTCTAGCAACAAAAACTGAACTCCTCTGTCAGCCTCATTCACAACTTTAAACAATTTGGTGAATGTGACCAAGGGTGAGAGACAACATATATACCCGACTCAAAGTACATCCCAATTACCAAGTAGGTTCTTGATTCTAAGCAAATATCAGTGGAAGTCTGGCTCGAAGCAGCAGCTCTTAGAGCCTGCTGTACAGGCACTAAGCAAGTAAGCAGTGAGTATAAGAACATAGTATAGATGGAGGTCCTCCAAACCAAATGAAGGATAAGAATTTAACATGAATTTTTCGCCATCATTCTCTGCACCGAATTGAACATCTCACAACAGATGGAAGAACCCTGGACTCTGTCCACTCTTGGTGCTAAAAGATATCAAAGAAGAGCTCCAAAATCCCCACATGAACATTTTCCATTCCAAAACTTGTGAAGGCGCTTGCTATCTCGAATGGTAATTTCCCTAGAAGTCCGTAATGATACAAACTTAACAAAACTATGGCAATCCCTGCACATACTGATATTCTTGATGACCCGAATTGGCGCAGCATTTGGCGTGTTCAACAATCCAAAAGCAATTGCCAACTTTTCACTATGGAAAGATGTAGAAGAGAACAAAGTGGTTTCTTCGTCTTCATCAGTTAATTCCAAACTCTCTACTGGCTTGTATCCAAGACTCTTGACTTGATCAATCAAACTATCAATGTACTTTTGAACTTCTTCACTTTGAGGATGAGATTTATCATTGGGTTTAAATGAATGAACCTTGTCTTTAATGCTAATCCAGCTCCACTCCTCCAGCTCCCCAAGCTCCTCCTCTTTCATGATTTTTCTCACCCTAGAAACATCCTTCCATCTTTCTGCAGAGATGTACATGTCCAACAACATGACATAAGCCTCGGTATCTTTTGGTTTGAGCTTGAGCAACTGTTCAGCAGCATAAACTCCCCTGTCTATATGCCCATGTCTTCTACAACCTGCAACCAAGGTTGACCATATAAATTCATTCGGTTCAAAATCCATTTTCTTGACAAGACCAAAAGCTTCATCTAACCGACCCAACCTTACATACATATCAATCAGGCAGGCATAATGGTCCATCACAGGTTTGATCCTGTAGTCCTTTTTCATGGACTCAAAGTAACCAAGTGCTTCATTGACCATTCCAGCATAGCTACAAGCAGATAGAACACTCACAAAAGTAACCTGATTTGGTCTAACTCCTGCAATTCTCATATCCTCAAAGAGCTGTAGTGCTTGCTGAGTCCGGCCATGCTGCGCAAAACCTGCAATCATACTAGTCCACGATATCAACGTTCTTGTAGACATCTCTATGAACGCTTTACTTGCTTTCTCAATGCTTCCACATTTATTATACATATTGACTAGCGCAGTTGCTACTACAATATCTGAGACAAACCCGCTTTTGATACTCTGAGCATGAACCTGTTCTCCCTGGTCTAAAGCCACCAAACTACTACATATAGTTAAGATACTTGAGTAGGTAAATAAATCAGGTTTCACCCCGGAGCGATTCAATTTCAAGAAAATGTTAAGAGCTTCAGTTCCACTTCGGTACGCTGAAAGATCATCTTCTGCAAGATCAATAAGTTGGGCATGACCTGCAATCATTGCATTCCATGTAATCAAGCTCATATCTCCCATTCCATTAAACAACTTTCTAGCCTCATTAATCATGCCACATTTGAGGTACAAATACATGATAGCATTTCTTACCGGAAGGTTCAACTCATAGCCAAGTTTAATGACTAAGGAATGTATCTGTATCCCTGCTCCCAAAGACTGCATTGTACAACACAAGCTCAAGGCACTGGTTAGGGTGTAGTCATTAGGCTCGGTTCCCTCTGAAAGCATCTCAGTAAAAAATGCCAAACCCTTTGAAGCATCGCCGTTATCACCACAGGCAGATATAGCTGAAGTCCAAGATATCACATTCTTTTCCTTAATTTTGTTAAATGCTTTAAAAGCGGATTCCAAGTTCCCACATTTGGAGTATAAACTGCAAAGATTGTTTCCAATACTAGTATCAAAGTCAATCCGGTACTTTATACTGTAGGCATGCAATTGCTTCCCTAACTCAATGAAGTACAAAGTAGAAGAAGCATTTAAAACAATTCCTAGAGTATAATTGGTAGGATAAGCCCCAGCTTCTAACATCTCCAGGAAAACCCGAATGGCAAGTTCTGGCCGCGAATTGTGAACATAACCTGTCATCAAAGCTGTCCATGAAACAACATTTCGTTTAGGCAATTTGTTGAAAACCTTATGAGCATCTTCCATGATTCTACACTTTGCATAAACATTGACAAGGAAAGTTGTGACAAACAAATCTCGATGGCTTCCTGTCTTAATGATGTGCCCATACACAGCTTGCGCATTGGAAGCCGAATTCCTCTCTATACATTCTTGCAAGAGAGGAACATAGTAAGAGGAATCAACCTTATTAGAACCCTCTCTAATCATCACTAGAGCTTCTCGGAAGTCCAGAGACCTGGGTTCTGAACTTCCATCCAAACTTGTTATGGTCTGACTTTTCTGATACGACACGTTTGCAATTCCACTCTGACATACCAAAAACAGATTTTATATCAGTTTCATGGATGCAAATCATGTAAGTATTGAAATTGAAAGCTATGCTTCTACTTTTCACACTGCAACTAATGCTGAGTACTAGCTTTCACCAAAAACAGCAAAAAGCTACAAATAAGCACCCAACATCAAAATTCGAATAAACAAACTGAAGATAGTATCTTTAACAAGACATGCAAACCAACAACAGAAGCGCAAAGGAAAGAAAGACTGGACTAGAGTGTAGAGTAATACCTTTTCTGAAGAAATAGAACTTGTGGGATGTTTTCTGAATTCTTGGTCAAGCTTGATATTGCCACTAACAGCAACTGAAGGTAGAGAAGCCATAATCAAGTATAAAAATGCTCTAGACTTCTAGAAAAATGGCATCCTTGGGAGCTGGGGAGCAGTTATCCACTCCTCCTATCTGTTTCAGATGAATTTGTGGAGGGAAGCTAATATGCCAACCGCTGCAGTCATAAGCCTCATAGGAGGCTAAGATGTAATCAACTTACACTGATAGCCCTACAATTGTAATCTCTTTATTTGAAGAAGGGGTTTAAATCGTAAAATGTGCAGCCTTTGATAATTAACCAAATGTAGTTTTGCCAAACCAATAGGCTATTTCCAGCGATTTATATCCTTTGACATATATACTAATGCTGTTAATAAAATTGAAATTTAAAAAAATAGTCTTAAGTATTTTTAACACATGAGATGAGGATCTGAGATCGAAAAAAAAATATTCTTATTATGAACGTTTAAAATAAAATAAAAAGAAAAAAAAAATATTCTTATTATGAACACTTAATTTAATTTAATCAGAACAAAAATAAAAATAAAATAAAAAAAATTTAAAGTCTGATCTTTAAAAATAAAAAAAGTTCTGTCATACCGATTAAATCATTTTTGGGTTTTGTTTGTAATTTTATTACCGGAGAACAGTATTGGCAACTTGGTCTAGGCTAATATGATCGTCTAGTGACGAAAGGCCTGGTCAGATCCCACGTGGGGTCCTGCGTCTATTACAGTCACCGTCAGCACCAACCCAACCATACTTGCCCACTCACTACGCAAATCACTACTATATACAAATTGCGACCGCCTCTCTCACTCGTCACTACTAGTCTCTCTCTCTTCCCACCAAACGCAGAGAGACCCTGACTCAATGGCAATGGCCCTTCGCCGACTCATCAACAAGCCCCTGCTTAAACCTCTCGTCACTGCCAATGGCGGTTCCGTCTACCACATGGTAATCATCTCCGTTTTGCTTCGTCACTCTTTTTATGTTCATCGCTTTTGAAGATTCGACTTCATCATGTTGATTTGGATTGCAGTCCGCTCTGTCCAGCCAAGCAGCTCAGGAAAAGGAGCAAGCTCGTGCTACTGTATGTTTCCTTTTAATATGAGTTTTGCTTTGGATCTGGATTTCTCTATTTATGTCTAGTCGAATTGATGCTGATCATGTGTGGAATTTTGATCTGATTGAATTCAGTGGATAAAGCAACTCAATGAGCCTCTTGATGTTATTGATCCCGAGATTAATGATATCATCGAGCTCGAAAAAGCTCGGCAATGGAAGGTAATTTTGTACTGATTGAGTTTCGTGGATTCGGGAATGTAATTGGTATTGAGGAATAATGAAGTGTTTGAGCATTGAAGTTTGGATTTTGATTTGTTGTTTGTGGAGTGTAGGGGCTTGAGCTCATTCCTTCAGAGAATTTCACATCTCTGTCGGTGATGCAAGCTGTCGGGTCTGTCATGACCAACAAGTACAGTGAAGGATATCCCGGTGCTAGATACTACGGAGGAAATGAGTAAGTGGATCCTTGTTTGATTCCTTTCTAGCTATTTATCCTATCCAATGCAACTATTGAGTTGGAACCACATTTCTGCTTCCGTATTAAATCTGTTTTTTGGGGGTGGGAAGGGGTCTGCTGGTTGTCATTTGAGAAAAACCGTGTTGTCCAATCTAGTGATGCTATTTGTAAACCTGATGAGAAAGCAACAACCTTTTCTGTTTGTTTTATTTATTTTTGGCATTAAAGAGAGAATATTAGATGATGGATCATTATTACTAGTATTAGTTTGTTTTTATTTATTTGTTTGGTTGTGAATTTGTAATGTATATTCATGTACGAGTCCATGTTTCTTTTTCTTGGTCACGTCTTCTCATGAAATACACTTGATATGACTATTCTCTTTTATAATCTAGATACATCGACATGGCTGAGACCCTTTGCCAAAAACGCGCATTAGAAGCTTTTCAGTTAGATCCTGCAAAATGGGGAGGTAATGTAGCTAAACTTTTTCTTTCCCATCAGTTCACTTGCATTTTCTCTTTTGGTTCGTCTAAGTTGAACTTTCACTAGTTTGAATTGATCACTAGCTTCCCACAAGTATAGCCAATAAACTTATTTGATTTTTTTTTTAAATATATTATTTTGCGTTTGAACTCCTTAATGTCCAGTAACTCATATTAATGTTTAATTACAGAGGCCAAACCTGTAAGCTCAGTTATTAGTACTACAAAAGAAATTAAAATGTTTCTGCTTTGTGTGCTTTATATTGATTGTGGGCAACTGGGCATATACTTGGGTGCTGGTGCTCGAATATGAGTGGTAAAACTTGGTTGCCATTTCTATTGCCTAAAAGCCTTTGTGTTTGTTTTTTTTTTTTTTTTTCCTTCTCCCATTTTCTGAATATTTTTTTTTGGAAGAATAAAATTATTGGCAGACAATCTATTGTTCATCAATATAGAAAGTTTGTATCTTTAATTGTTTCATTCATGGTGTACACTATAAAAATGCACTCAATAGTAAAGAATAAGAGACCAATGTTCTCTGAATATTAACTATAGTCTTTCATGTGGCTGCAATAGAATGGTGTGTTGAAGATTCTGAGGAGGCCTTTTAAGAAATCTGATTCTTAAATGCCTTTATTATGTATTATTTTGAAGGGATTGGAAAGGGATCCACATGTAACATGTTAGTGTAAAATGTTAGTGCAAAATTTGTCAACCATTTATTTTGAAACGTTATTCATGATCAGCTTTCATGTACTGAGCTTATATTCTGAACTGTCTGATAAAGCATGTCATTCTTTAGAGTCATATTAAAAATGATACAACTTTCATGAAATAATGTATACTAGATACCCGTATGTCGCATCTTTTTTCTTTCAGTGAATGTCCAGTCATTATCTGGATCCCCTTCTAACTTCCAAGTGTACACTGGATTGTTGAAACCTCATGAAAGAATTATGGCTCTTGATCTGCCTCATGGTGGACATCTTTCTCATGGTTATCAGGTGTCTATATCTTCTACATCTTCTGTTGATTATTTTTTTTTGGGTAAAATATTGTATAGTCCTTGTGGTTTGAAGTCGACATCTGTTTAGTCCTTATGGTTTTATTTTAATCTGAATAGTCCTAAAGTCAAGATTTTTCATCCAAATAGTCCTTATGGTTTTATTTTAATCTGAATAGTTCTTAAAGTCATGATTTTTCATCCAAATAGTCTTTATGGCCTTTAACTGAGATTCAACTGAGAAAATTGTTGGAAGGACTATTTGGATGAAAAATCATGACTTTAAGGACTATTCAGATTAAAATAAAACCATAAGGACTATTTGGATGAAAAATTGTGACTTTAAGTACTATTTAGATTAAAATAAAACCACAAGGACTAAACAGATGTCGACTTCAAACCACAAGGACTAAACAAATTTTAATTCTTATTTTTTTATATTGTTCTGCTTTTGGAGGTTAATAAAGATGACTTTTGTGATTGAAGGATAGTCTACTGACTTTATCTCTCAAACTTTTTGGCATGGAAAGTATATTGTACTAACACTGCCTCTGGTTTCACACGTTAAGGTTCACATACGACTTGAAGAAATATACAAAATTATACAAGTAATATAACTGTACATGTAGATGTCAGAGTAGACGCAGGATATAAACAATGTTTTAGAAAGATTGAGGATATTAGTGAAGCTCTAGTTTTTCTAATGTGTTTTAGTATCTTCCGTAAGAGGATCAGGAGTTGTTATGCCTAATTAATAAAGATTGAACATGGTCTTGATCTGTTGAATTAAATTCGTAAGTTGCACAAGTTATTTCCGACTTAAATTGTATAGCGAAAGAACAGGAAGCACAGATGTCAATTGCCAATCACATCCTCAAGAAGCTTAGAAACCAATACTCTTATCAATCGGTGCATAATTAGCTGTCTACGTAAAAGCCCTACTTTAGTAGTTTCCAATACTATTCCACCCAGGATCTTGAATAATAGAAAATGACTCAACAACCATGTGTCACTGTTTTTTTTTTTTTTTTTTTTGTAATAATGTGTAAATCAAAATGCTACTGTGTGATCATTTTCTATCTTCTATTATTTTCAGACCGACACCAAAAAGATATCTGCTGTGTCAATATTCTTTGAGACAATGCCATACAGATTGGATGAAACCACTGGTTACATTGACTATGATCAGGTACAGTGCTTATCCCATCTCTTTTCTATAATTTCTTTACTCCAAAAGGATTAAAAAGTCAGACTTTGTATGAACATGGCATATGCTTCTCATACGACTTGTTTTCATTGAGACTCAGAAATAGGATGAAAGAAGTTGTTGGGTGGTTTAATGTTATGTAGGTTATATTTATAATATGTGTATATAACTATGGAGATGCAGATTACAATCTACAGTGTAAATAATCATGACATGTGAAATTCCAAATAATAAATAGAACCAGGAACATATTCTTTATTTAGCTTTAGTGACAACTTCAATTTATTTTTTTTCAACATGTTATACTGAATTTTTGGCTTTCATGTCACTACAGTTCTAACGAATCACCATCATGTGACAGCGAAGTAATAGATGGAAACTATTTCTTTGCATGGATAACTACCCTGGTTTTTAAGAGCTACTTTCGTCCTTCAGATTTTAATTGTTTGTTGAGGGCTAACCTATACCAAAATATATCTGCAGTTGGAGAAAAGTGCCACACTGTTCAGGCCCAAGCTAATAGTTGCTGGTGCCAGTGCGTATGCACGCTTGTATGATTATGCACGCATACGCAAGGTAAGCTTTGGTTGATGTTCATCATTGTGCCATTGATCAATACAAATCTTAATACTCCATCCTTAAGTGAGATATTTTTGTGTTTTGTTGTCAGGTCTGTGATAAGCAGAAAGCTATTTTGTTAGCTGATATGGCACACATCAGCGGATTGGTTGCTGCAGGTGTTATTCCATCGCCTTTTGAGTATGCAGATATTGTTACAACTACAACTCACAAGTCACTTCGTGGCCCTCGAGGGGCTATGATCTTCTTCAGGAAGGGGGTCAAAAATGTAAACAAGCAAGGGCAAGAAGTAAGTTATAATTCTAAATTATAAGAAACATTTAAGTGCATTATAGTTTTTCCTTTTGATTATTCAGAGGGAAGCTTATAGTTGAGGAGAAAATAAGATGAAAGAGGAAAATGGAAGAAAAAGGTTTGATCTTACTGTAGTAATTTTGGTGTGCATTGTTTGGTGTTCCTTATAGTGAGTCCCAATATGGTGCAGCTAGAATGAAGTACTTAAGGTTTAAATTTTCTTCTACAGGTTATGTATGACTATGAAGACAAAATTAATCAAGCCGTCTTTCCTGGACTCCAAGGTGGTCCACACAATCACACCATATCTGGGTTAGCAGTTGCACTCAAGCAGGTAATTTGTCTATATATTTGTTGAAATACCTATTACATCTGATCATATTTTGCATCTTTATTCTTCAATGATCATTCAGTCTCTCTCCCTCTCTGAGTTTTTTCTTCAAGAAAATAGCCACTAATGCAATTACTAACGTGGCGATCATTCATTCCTTGCTGATTACATTACAATTCTAGGCCACAACTCCAGAGTTCAAAGCTTACCAAGAGCAAGTTCTCAGGAATTCCTCAAAATTTGCAGAGGTCTGTGATCGCCACGTTTTCAAGACATTTATGGAGTATCTGAATCTCTAACTAGGCTTTCTGGAGTATCTTTGCTATCCAAAATGTAGACAATTTGTTTCCATTATTGTCTAATCTGTCCCACTATTTTTTTCGCTTATAGCTTTATGCCCTCTGAACATGCAGAGCTTGCTAGAGAAGGGCTATGATCTTGTTTCTGGTGGAACCGACAACCATTTAGTGTTAGTGAATTTGAGGGGAAAGGTAAAAGGAGATTCTTATTTTTTGTAATTGCTTTGTTCTTATTTTTCCTTCTGTGTAACAGGGAGATTTATTTGGATTGGGTATGGTACTTTCTGGCTCTGCTTGTTAGACCAAATCTATTCCCTTGGAATGATTATGCCATGGTTACTTAAAGATAATATTACTGGCTTGAACAACTCCAGACAAGAGTGTATTGAACTCTAGAATAGGTCTTTGGTTTCAAAGTTAGGTTTGAGATTCTCAATTGCCATTTATCTTGTGGATAGCCAAATTTTTGGTTTGAAAGCGGGGTTTTATGATGACTCCACTAAGACTGCTGTGGTGCATGATTGGTATACATGAAAATAATCAGTATATTCTTTTGGAATTTTTGACAGGGAATTGATGGTTCAAGAGTTGAAAAGGTTATGGAAGCAGCTCATATTGCAGCAAATAAAAATACTGTCCCAGGGGATGTTTCTGCCATGGTCCCTGGTGGTATACGTATGGGTAAGACCTGCATTCATCTTCTCTTCAGCTGCGGGTCATTAGCTAGGTACTTCTATTCTGATCAAGGTCCCGTGTTTGATTCTTCAGGGACCCCAGCTCTCACATCGAGGGGTTTTATGGAGGATGACTTTGCAAAAGTAGCCGAGTATTTTGATGTAGCGGTGAAGATAGCCCTGAAGATTAAGGCTGCTACAAAAGGTGTATTCTGCAACAATATTGTGGATGTGAAATATATTATTGTTTGTAATGCTCATGCAGATTTTTCGCATGAATGTGATTGCAGGTACTAAGTTAAAGGATTTTGTGGCAACTCTGGAATCAGATAGTCAAATCCAGTCTGAGATTGCAAAGCTATGCCACGAGGTTGAGCAGTATGCTAAAGAATTTCCAACTATTGGATTTGAGAAAGAAACAATGAGATACAAAGAATGAAGAAACCTCATGGAGCGTTGTTACAGGTCAATCCCCTATGCGCACCTCTGCCAACTGAATTGCACCTTGCTAGATGTTTTTGAATCATTTTGGAGCATGGTTTAAGGAATTGCTTGCTTATTCATTTTCTTTCATTTTTGCAGAACAAATTTATTCAACAGGCAACAATTGTGCCTGCAGATGACTACAATGCCAAAGCAGATAGCGATCTTAAAAATCTGCAATTTCATGCAAGGAACACGGTAGACATTCACCAATACAATAATGAAGAATCTATGTACATGTTTGGATCTTGTTTATTGTTTCATTGATTCTTGTGCCGAAGCTTGTCCACATTAGGGTAGTTATTCCTTATCCTTTCAATGACCTAGACTATTTTTGTATCCATTGAGCTCTTGTCAGCATGAACTGTCATTATTGTTCCCAGCTTTGATCTGTTTAAGAGCATTTGATGGAAGCTTAACTGTATAAATTTATCGGCCCCGTTTAAATATTCATTTTGTATTCTAATAGGGAAATTCGTCCGAATAGTATCTCATCTTTTGTCTCTTATAAACTTTGGTATCCCATGTTTCAAAAATATCATAATGATATATCATCTTTTTACCACGACTGAACATTGGTGCTCAATGTTGTCGGCTCTGTTACGAAAGTTGCCAACTGATAAGTTTTGAAGGGCATCATAGACATTTTATGTATCAATCCTATCTAATCTCGGATTCTCAGTTATGTCCCGATTACTGCCACCGCAAGCTCTCTCCTCCATGCCGCCACCACTAGCATCACCATCAGATCACCACTACCCGACAGAGAAGACCGACGATGTCGAGGAAAAAGCAGCCATGTACCATGAACCGAAAAAAAACCCATCTTCTCATCTTCTTCCTCCTCAAACCCATCCTCGCCTCGCCTTCAATGCCAGCCGCTCACTCAGAATTGTTTGAGTGCTTCTAGTTATACAGGAAAACAAGTATAATTACCTTCTGGAAATGATTCGGAACTCTCTTATCATTCTCCAAAACAGATAACCATATAGCTAGATATACAAAATCAATTCAGAGATCACAATCAAGAAACATTATAATAAATAGTTATGCGCAGAAGCAAATCAACCAAGAAGAATCAACAAGTATTACCTTACCCAGTTCTTCTTATCCAGAAAAAAAAAAAAATATTCATACAGTTCAAACTTCAAAATCGGTAGCTCTGTCTCACCGTCAATGTTAAGCTAACTCACATAACCCTCAATCTTATATACTTTCATTAAATTATGGCAAAGAGCCAAAGACCCAATTTTGATCAACAAAAGTTCTTCATGCGCCAAATTTCAAAACCATTGAGGGCAAACACAAGACCTTTACCTTGGTGAATTTCCGAATCACAGAAGGAATCTTTCTCAATTAGACTTGAGAAAATAATAATTAAATACTGAGATGAGGATAAGAATGAAGAATGGAGAGTTCAAATGCGATTCCATGGAGAAAGCCATAGATTAATAATGACAATTTCATAACTATCGAAACTAGCGAGTACCTTTCTTTTCTCATACAATGATATGAAGAACAAAATACAGAGAGAGTAGACGGAGTAGTTCTTCTTGAGTCGATGTTCTGGATCCTGTTTGTGCTAGTAATTGAAGAGCGTAAAACATGATCAATATCAGAGAGGCCTAGATAGGTGGGAGTCGAAGAGAAAAGATGATGCGCTAACGAAAAAGTCAAAAATGCCCTTCAGTATATGTCAGTTGTTAGACGGCGTTACTAAGTTAACAACTCTAGGTATCAATGTTCAGTCGTGGTCAGAATATGAGATACCGTTCTGATATTTTTAAAACATGAGATACCAAAATTTATAAGGAACAAAAGACGAGATATCATTCAGACGAATTTCCCATTCTAATATTTGAACGATCTTCCTCCAACTACGGTCTTGTGTTAAATGTCTTTATACGTGCGCAAGTCTGAAATTTGTTGATGATTGACTTAGTTTCTGCATATATTTCAATTTTCAGTTGGGATATAGGTTCTATTGGTTCTTGTCATTTCATGAATATCGTAGTCTAATATAGATTTTGTCATCTCGAAATTCACGCAAAGGATTGCCCTAGTTATTTCTGTTTCGTGTAGTCACTCACCGGGCAAACTGGATCAGCACCCTATCACCATCCAAGAACCAGTGCCCACACCCTAGCACCGCCACCAACTTCCATAGAAAGTCGATCGAGATCGTCACTGACGAGACCTTCCATCAGATCCAGAAAGGCACTAAAACATGCCTAAGAGTACTAGGCTAGAAGCAAAACTGAACTAGCACCCTTAGAAACTAATCTACCATCGCTCCTAGGGGTGGGTAGGGGACGGGATGAGATGGGATAGAGTTAATCCCACGGTCCGTCCCGGATATTGAAATCGGGACAGGACGGGACGGGACGGGTTTTGCGTTTTTAAGATTTCATCCCACCCAGGCTCTATTCTGGTTGAGATGGGACGGATCGGGTCCAATCTTAGATAAAAAAAGTTGAAAATAAATTTGTAAGTAAAATAAAGAGTTTCATAGTTTTATAGTGTTCTTTACTCTATTAAGTATTAACAAGTACTTGTAACATATTTACAAGTACAACACGGTGTAATAAAAGAGTTTATACTGTTTACTTTCTCTAAACCTGTCATCACTACTACGGTGCAAGAAGAGAGTCTACAACAATCAACAAATTAAAGTATTAAACATCACTATTATTGAATTGGAGACAACCTATTAACTTAAAGAAACAAAGAGCTAAGATCAAAACACTTAAATAAAAGCTTCAAATCACATATTAATTAATAAAAAATTAATTATTAAAATAGTTTGGAGGGGACGAGACTAAACGAGACTTGAATTATCCTTCCCATGTCCCGTCTAGTTGTATAAGGATGGGATGGGACGGGACGGGACGGGCCTAACGTTTTGAGATTTAAATCCCGTCCCGTCCCGGCAAATTTCGGGACGGGACCGGGACGGGTTCGAGATTACGGGATTTTATGCCCACCCCTAATCGCTCCCAAACCAGAACCGACCCTGCGCTAAAGCCAAACAAGCTTGTGCTTTGGGCCCCCCAAATTAAAAGACCCTAAAAAAAAAGTCCAAACATATACATATATATTGAAGGAAAAAAAAAACTAGGGGTATACTAAATGTCCAAAGACTCTAAACACATGCAGCTCTTTTAACTCTTCTTTGATCAAGTGCGGCGCGGACGGGTCTTTCTTATATCGAGGTCTCCTTGCAGCAGCCTGCAACCCTCAACTTCTTCTAGACAAAAGTAACAAAATTATTTTCAGGTAAGTCTGTCATCCTCCTCCAATGAGTTCAATCCTATGGTTTTTGCAATTTCATAGTTGAGAACTTGAGATTGAGAATGAGAAGGGTTTTGATTTCAATTCAGAATACTAATTGTGAGATAGGTTTTGGTTTGAGTGTTTGATTTCAATTCATAGTCCAATCCCTTTTGTTTTCGTTTCCTTTTGTAGTATTGTTTCTCTTCACAAAACAACTATAGACATATGAATGATATAAGGGAAATCCTATTGTGTAATATCATATATGTTGTCTCTACACATAGAAGGATACATAATATCCTAGAACAAAGTTATCATTAATAAAAGACAGTGGCATGGTTGTATGGAAGTCTATTCAATTACAATTGGGTTTGTCAGGTTTGATATTGTCATGTTATAGTGATGATATTAAACTAAAGTAAAAGTTTAAGTAATTAAGCAATATTCTTCTGCATCACTACAAGGAGCCCCAATTTTTCTTTTCGCTTCGAGCCCCTAAAATCTCAGGGCCGGCCCTGTCCCAAACCGAGACACAACGGAGGGAACGCCGGCTGCGCGGCTTGGAGAGGAAACCATCCTGATCTTGCTGTTTTCTACAGGCGCGTAAGCTGGTCTTCTAAACCTTAAACTGTCCAAAGTACGTGGAAGTGCCGCTACAACTCACTAATATGCTAACCTAAGGTCACAAATACTTCAAACAGAGAGAATTACTCATATTATTGCTAATGATATAACAGTTACCAATTAATATCATGAGCTAATTAATGGGACTCAAAACTCTAACATGACAATTACTTGGCTACTTATAGCTAACCAAACTCAAACATGACGATTACTTGGCTCATACAAAATTCACCATCTTCACACTCATCAAGACATTAGCACTTTGTCCCAAAACAACTAGATCACATACTTTGATGAAATAGGTAAGGTATGTGAATAGCGAAATAAGATGTGTGAATAATATCAAACGATATATAAAGCTCGATCTAATTGAACACTTCCAATTAATTGACAAAAACTGGAAAGCGAGTTTGTAATCTAATTTTATTAGAAAATGTCTACAAAATAAGCCATGGATATGCATAAACATAACTACTACAACAATAGAGTACTGAATGCATGTAAAGTATCTTAACTTCCAAGTTTCATTATTTAAACATTGTTGGAACGTTTCTACAAACATAACCACTAAAACAATAGTAGTCAGACTAATGAAACAATATAGCCCTCTAAAACTCAGAGATCAATCGTTACATATATTTTCTCATCGAAAAAAAAAATCGTTACATATATTTAACTAATTAATTATATGAACATATACTTGTTTCTGAACGTTAACTTGTTTATCTTGATTAATTATGTACATATGAATCTACATCAGACCGACCCGTCATTCGGCAACTCGCTGGAATTTCTTGTCAATTCCGGAAAAACAATTCCAGCTCTATAAGTACCGTGCCGGCCATCATACGGTAATAGCGATTTCAGTAAAAACAAACTGTAATACGATTGTTCCTAAAGAAGAAGAAACAAAAGTGTAGGACTTTAAAACCTCTCCTCCATTCCCACATTGCTTACTAAGCTCTCTCATGGCTTCCACACCTCTGGAAACCGAGCTTGTTGTACCAAAACATGCCGGCAAAGAAGTTATCGACATTGACGATGAAGAAGACGATGAGTTGTCACCGATAGAGCAGGTTCGTCTAACAGTGTCAAACGACGACGACCCTTCCCTTCCGGTATGGACCTTTCGCATGTGGTCCATCGGACTCTTATCGTGCGTCCTCCTCTCCTTCGTCAACACCTTCTTCTCCTACCGCACCGAGCCCCTCGTCATTTCCATGATCACCATCCAGGTGGCGAGTCTCCCCATCGGAAAGTTCATGGCGAGGACACTGCCCACAAGGAAGTTTCGAATCGGCTCGAAAGAGTTTTCCCTTAACCCTGGCGAGTTTAACATCAAAGAGCATGTTTTGATATCCATTTTTGCAAATACTGGAGCAGGGTTTGGCAGCGGTCCGGCGTATGCAATTGGGATTGTGACTATTGTAAAGGCGTTTTATGGGAGAAGGATATCTTTCTTGGCGAGTTGGATACTTGTAATTACCACGCAGGTAATATTTTGCTGCATATACTTTTCTTTTACACTGTATTTTCACTGCTACATACGAACTGATGATTAGCCACAAACAATTGATATAAGGGTTTCGCATGTGGTGGCAAAAATTGCAGGTTTTAGGTTATGGATGGGCCGGTATTCTCCGGAAGTACGTGGTGGATCCGGCGACGATGTGGTGGCCTAGTAGTCTCGTTCAGGTCTCTTTGTTTAGGTATGTACGTAGTCTCTACCAAGCTAGCTCGATCTTTACGACGTTTTGAACACAACTCTAAGTTTACATCTGTGAATTTGTGATATGATAATGAATGACGTTCTATTTCTTGAGAAATTCGGATAAATATTCTGGTCCTATGCATTTTTATATAGAACGCATCATTAGGGGGCCAATATATAACTATACATGCATATAAAAACACGTACATATGACCAAATTTATATTCATTTGCAGTTTCCTCCATTGTTTTCCTCGATCTGTTCCCTAATTATCATCTTAATCATTTTGGTCATTTCTTTCATCTGTTTAATGATCAATATTGTCATGCATTTCAACTCTAATTAATCCATCTTAGTTAGGAATAAAAATACCAAGACATTATTTTGATCCTATCATGTTCGCATTCAATTTCAAGTTATTGTACGTAAAAGATAATAAGACCAAAAGAATTACAAAATCAAAACATTAAACATGCATATATAGAATTGGTTCTCGATCAGTTCATTATCAAAACACCTACATGAACTTACTGTCAGGATATCTATATATTGAAACTATTAAGGCATTTATGGATCTTGTTAGTTTTCAGCTGCTAACTGATTTATATTGCTACAATATGAAGGGCTCTACACGAGAAAGACAACAACCGGATGTCAAGAGGAAAATTCTTTCTGATTGCGCTGGTATGCAGCTTTTCTTTTTATATTGTCCCAGGCTACCTGTTC
The DNA here is from genome assembly GCA_009720345.1 of Fragaria iinumae. Classification (NCBI taxonomy): domain Eukaryota; kingdom Viridiplantae; phylum Streptophyta; class Magnoliopsida; order Rosales; family Rosaceae; genus Fragaria; species Fragaria iinumae. The sequence continues at coordinate 27,629,548 of CM019121.1, forward strand.
ATGACTATAGGAACCATTTCATGGATCTGCTGGCTTTACCCCAAGTCGATAACAGCACAACAAATCGGGTCGGGCATGCGCGGACTCGGTATAGGTTCCCTTACCTTAGACTGGTCTGTCATAGCCTCGTATCTAGGCAGCCCTCTGATCAGTCCATTCTTTGCCATTGTTAATATCACTGTTGGCTTTATGCTCATCATGTATGTGGTATTACCAACTGCCTATTGGGGATTCAACTTGTACAATGCCAAAAACTTCGCGATTTTCTCTAAAAACTTGTTTGATGACAATGGCCAAATATATAATGTCACGGCCATCGTCAACGACAAGTTCGAAATCGACATGCCTGCCTATAAACAACAAGGACATGTAAACCTCAGTGTGTTCTTTTCTCTGACCTACGGGATTGGTTTCGCTGGTGTTATATCGACCATCACACATGTGGCTCTATTCCATGGAAGGTATAAGCTTCAAAATTTTGATTTTCATTCTTTTTCAGTTGCCATTTGCCAAATTGGTGAACGTTTTGTCAATTAAATTGTTATTTTTAAGACGTGAGGAATTTCCTATGTGCTACTACGTACATGCAAGATTACATTTGCTAAATGGCCAATGTACTCTTGCATATTTTATCACATTATACAACTCATGGAGATAAAGATACTGCAGCTTGATACAAAGATCGAAATCTCACTACCATTTTGAACTGTGATTGTGGCGTGCAAATGATTGTATGTCCGTTCAAATTATGAACAGGGAGATGTATGAGAAATACAAAGCTGCACACTCTGGAAAGGTGGACATACACACCCGATTGATGAGAAATTACAGGGACATACCTACTTGGTGGTTTCATATTCTGCTTTTGTTGTCGCTTGCACTCTCTCTTGGATTATGCATTTTCATGAAAGATGAGGTACAAATGCCTTGGTGGGGACTCATTTTTGCAGCTGCAATTGCATCGATTTTCACTCTTCCGATTAGCGTTATAACGGCAACAACGAATCAGGCAAGTTTCATATTTCTCGCTTAAAGAACAATGTTAAATCTTCAAATGTGTTCACCATATATAGTGAAGTCTTTCTTATTTTTCTAAAGAAAGAATATCAAGTCATTGATAGCTAGTACGTGTTAGAAGTAGATCAGATTCAAAGTGACCGGATCACTCATGTATAAAGTTATAAATAAAAGATCATAAAACGAGTTCTAGGTTTAAGATCGTACTCTTTTCTGTTAAAATCCTGAACTGGCTAGCTATTTATTGACTCCTTAACTTCTCTCTTTCTTTGTTTCAGACACCAGGACTAAACGTAATCACAGAGTATATAATGGGATTGATATTACCTGGAAAACCAATAGCCAATGTATGCTTCAAAACCTATGGGTATATAAGCATGGCGCAAGCAATTTCCTTTCTGAGTGATTTCAAGTTAGGTCATTACATGAAGATTCCTCCCATATCGATGTTCATAGTTCAGGTACATCTTGCCCACTATATTAATTCACACACTGCACTTGTTAGTTGTTGGATCTTGACAAGAAAGAAAATTGCATCAAACTAATATATTACTCCAAGTTAACCAACTGTTCTTTACTGTACAAAAGTGTATAGGAACCATAATATCCGGAACAGTCAATATTGGGACTGCATGGTGGCTGCTAACTACTGTGGAAAACATATGCCGAGAAGATTTACTCCCTGCTGGAAGTCCTTGGACTTGTGCCAGTGACGGTGTGTTCTTTGATGCCTCTGTAATTTGGGGTCTGGTCGGGCCAAAACGAATCTTTGGCTCCCTTGGATACTACTCAGCACTCAACTGGTTCTTCCTTTTCGGCGCAATTGGACCTCTCATAGTATGGATGTTGCATAAAGCTTTTCCGACTCAAAGATGGATCGCACTGATCAACCTTCCGGTGCTTCTCGGAGCAACGGCTGTAATGCCACCGGCTACGACTGTGAACTTCAACTGCTGGATTATTGTTGGAGTTGTTTTCAATTACTATGTCTTCAGATACAGAAAGACATGGTGGCAAAGGTACAATTATGTTCTTTCAGCTGCCTTAGATGCTGGAGTAGCGTTCATGACGGTGCTTATATATCTATCACTATCAATGAATAATAAGGGCATATCTTGGTGGGGAAATGATGGGGAACACTGTGATTTGGCTACCTGTCCAACAGCTGAAGGTTTAGATCTTGGTCATGCTTGTGTATGGTGAACAATTAAAAAGTTGTCTCATTTTCATATCAAGGCAAAATTAAAACATTTTGAGTTAGCTAGGTTTCCTTAAGGCATTGTAAATATAAAGAAGTATCCTGTAATCAAGTCTTGTCCTTTGTGTCAGTTTACTTTTAAAAGGAGTGAAGGTCAATCCAGTAAAACATATAGATTAAAACAGAATGCAGGACCTTTATATTGGATTTGGCCGCCATTGGAGTTTGATTTTGCCATTTTGGTGCTGAAGAAACAGGACTATGAGGAATTTTGTTTTTTTTTTCTTTTGTAACCCTGTGAAATGTAAATCGCGAATATGTTATACGATAAAATTGAGTCATCCGAAGAATGCCCTAAACGACCTAATGTCAATCATGAAACAATAACGAAATATACAACCTAATATGCAACAAGTATAATAAAATAAAACAATGAGACCCTAGCGCATTTTCCTGACAAAATGAATGTTTTATGTCGTTTGAATTTTTTCAATGTTTTCAGACGACATATTATAAAAGAAGTTGAAGACCGAGTAAATGGGGTTAAGTTTGTTGAAACTAAGATGTCGTCTGAATTATAGGCTCATTTCATAACTCTGACCAAAAACAGATTTTTGGTATAACTCAAACTTTCATTTCTCCAAGAAACCTAGCGCTTGCACCATTAATGTGCAAATTCTCAAATCGTTGTATGCGAAGATCTAATAAAAACTAGAAACCTTAAATTCATTCTTTTCATTTTTGATCCGATCAAATTTAGTGCCCATAAGAAGAATACATCTTATTCGACCTTAAGTCCTCACCTCCTGTGTTGGAATAACTTAAGACTATTTTTTTGGGTTTCAATTTTGTTAATGATATTAGAATACATGCATGATAATGCGACGTGGATGACCAGATCAAAATATTACATATTAGTTACTCGGTTTAATTGTATCTTGGTGCGTACAAGAATTTCGAAGCGTTCTTTTTGTAAAAACTTGGCAAAAACTCAACCCGTTGCTTCCTCTTCGCCTCTCTCGTGAGTCTCGTCCACCTATGGTACAACCCCTAATCATTGTAGTTAGAGTAAAATTGTAATTTTAGTTTTTTGGACAACAGAGTAAAATTCTCTATCTATACACAGATAAAACTATCTATTGTCCACTTTCAACGTGACCTTAGAATTCTCTCTCCCATCTTTGACTCTTATAGTATGGCCGCCATGGACATAGAGACCAGCAAACTCGAGGTGGAAGACGACTTGTCACCCGTCGAACAGGTCCGCTTGACGGTCTCGAACGAAGACGACCCGACCCTTCCAGTATGGACCTTCCGGATGTGGACCCTAGGGCTCCTCTCCTGCGTCCTCCTCTCCTTCCTCAACACCTTCTTCTCCTACCGCACCGAGCCCTTCGTCATCACCATGATCACCATACAGGTGATCACTTTGCCCATCGGACGCTTCATGGCTAGAACACTACCCACTAGGAAGTTCTCGATCGGGTCGATGGAGTTCTCCCTTAACCCGGGTCCCTTTAACAAGAAGGAGCACGTCCTGATCTCCATATTTGCCAACGCCGGCGCCGGGTTTGGAAGTGGAACGGCTTATGCTGTCGGTATTGTTGATATAATTAAGGTGTTTTATCACCGCAAGATATCGTTCTTGGCTAGTTGGATTCTTGTCAATACCACACAGGTAACCGAAACCCTAACCCTAACCCTAGCTATATATTAGTACGTAATTCGTGATGGTGAAGTAACTTGTGTATTTTTTTTACAGGTATTGGGTTATGGGTGGGCTGGAATTCTCCGAAAGTACGTGGTGGATCCGGGGGAGATGTGGTGGCCGGCTAGTCTAAGTCAGGTGAACTTGTTCGAGTAAGCTCTAAGTTCTAATCCACGGTGCATTTTTATAGTTTTGTTTCTTTTATACATTCTGGAAATAGTAGTAGTCAATCCTGAGTACAATTTTGCAGGTATACAAGTAGATCATTGGTTTTCTACTTGTGGACATGTTACATAATGCTCTACAAGTAGATCACTAACTTTTGTCTTTGTTTTGCTATGAAGTGCTCTACACGAGAAAGATAACAAGCGAATGTCCAGAGTGAAATTCTTCTTGATTGCATTCATATGCAGCTTCTCCTGGGGTTTTGTCCCAGGTTATCTTTTCCCAACTATCGCAACTATTTCATGGATTTGTTGGATATACCCAAAGACAGTAACAGCTCAACAAATTGGATCCGGCATGAATGGACTTGGTGTGGCTGCATTTTCTCTTGACTGGACTTCTATAGCTTCGTTCCTTGGTAGTCCTTTGGTTAGCCCTTTCTTTGCCACTGTCAATGTTGCCGTTGGCTATGTTGCTTTCATGTATTTGATCATGCCAACTGTCTACTGGGGATTCAACTTATTCAACGCCAAGAACTTCCCTATCTTCTCTTCGGATTTGTTTGATTCCCATGGTCAAGTATATAACGTTTCAGCAATTGTGAATAACCAGTTTCAAATTGACATGCCCGCGTATGAAAAACAAGGACGCGTAAGCTTGAGTATGTTTTTTGCTCTATCATATGGTATTGGCTTTGCGGCCATTGTATCAACCCTGACACATGTGGCCCTCTTCAATGGAAGGTACATAACTAGACCAATTCTAAAGCTTTAAGCTTATTTTCTGTAAGTTGATGTTAATCATCTGAAAAAAAATCTGTGATTTGCAAGTACAGGGAGATATATGAACAATTTCGTGCATCGAAGAAAGATGGAAAGGTAGACATACACACCAAATTGATGAGGAAATACAAGGACATACCTAACTGGTGGTTTTACCTTACTCTTTCGGTGTCACTTTTACTCGCTCTGGCACTAAGCATTTTCATGAAAGATGAGGTTCAAATGCCGTGGTGGACACTCATTTTCGCTGCAGGCCTTGCATTAATTTTCACTCTTCCGATAAGCATTATTACTGCCACTACAAATCAGGCAAGCTTCAAAATATTGTCCAGCTATTTTAATTCTATGAGGAACTTTAGGTTTTTATCAGATTTGAACCCTAGCCATAATCATCACAACTTAATAGAAAAGTTCATATAAATGATGTTGGTCATTTTTGTAGTTTGTATAGAGAAGTTAATATTTACTTACCTCTAAAAGTTTCTTTCTCTTACTAATTGTCAGACGCCGGGACTAAATGTGATCACAGAGTACGCCATTGGATTGATTTTACCCGGAAAACCGATTCTTAATGTATGCTTCAAAACCTATGGATATATTAGCATGGCTCAGGCAATTTCCTTTCTCAATGATTTCAAGCTTGGCCATTACATGAAGATTCCACCCAGATCAATGTTTATAGTTCAGGTACATATGCCCTTGACCTTATATAAATTAAATTACATTACTTGTAGAATAAAAGATATATGTAATCTGAAAATTAAACATATTGTATCTTTTTATTGAAGTTGATAGGAACTGTTATAGCTGGAACAGTCAACATCGGGGTTGCATGGTGGCTCTTATCTACTGTGGAAAACATATGTCAACATGAATTACTCCCTCCTAATAGTCCTTGGACTTGTCCTAATGATCGAGTTTTCTTTGATGCTTCTGTCCTTTGGGGTCTTGTTGGTCCAAAGCGGATGTTTGGCTCTCTCGGAAACTATCCATCACTCAACTGGTTCTTCCTTTTAGGTGCATTTGGACCGCTCTTGGTATGGTTGTTGCACAGAGCTTTTCCTAGTCGTAAATGGATTCAACTTATCAACCTTCCAGTGCTTTTGGGGGCAACAGCTAATATGCCACCGGCTACAGCAGTAAACTACAATTGCTGGATTATTACTGGAACTATTTTCGGCTACTTTGTCTTTAGATATAGAAAGGCATGGTGGCTGAGGTACAATTATGTTCTTTCAGCTGCCTTAGATGCTGGAGTGGCTTTCATGGCGGTGCTCTTATACTTTACATTAACCATGAACGAGACGAGCGTATCTTGGTGGGGTGCAAATGGTGAACACTGTGAATTGGCTGCATGTCCAACAGCAAAAGGCATCGTTGTTGATGGTTGTCCTGTCTACTAGGTACATCAATAGGCATAAGTTTATGTGTGTTCAATCTTTCTAAGGAAGACGATGTAAATATTCTTACCTATTTTCATTATTCAGGTCTCGTGTTCTATTATGACTTTTTGTTTATGTGAACAGCTACATTATATATATATATAGGGCTTCTTGGCTACAAACGTCCGCACCAATGGTTTTGGTGCGGATTTTCATTTTTGCACCACTTTTCGATTGAATTTCCTCATCTCCACCGTCTAGTATCTAGATAATATTGTGTAGATCATCTCTGCAAAATTTCAGCCAATTTGGTAATCGTTAAGGCCCTCAAAATGGCATCTTTCTGTTACAAACATGAACGGTTCATGTTTGACAGAATTCAGTCCGTCCATTTGTTTTTCGAGTTTGAGGGCCTTAACGATTACTAAATTGGCTGAAATTTTGCAGAAATGATCTACACAATATTACCTAGATACTAGACGGTAGAGATGAGGAAATTTGATCAAAAAGTGGTGCAAAAATGAAAATCCGCACCAAAACCATTGGTGCGGACGTTTGTAGCTGAGAAAAGCTGTATATATATATATATATATATATAATTTTGCAGGAAAAGTTTTTAGTCCTGAAAGGATCTTATATATAATAAGAATGAAGTGATCGGAGTTTTAAAATAACGGTGAGATGGCATGCATACAGTTTAAAAACATTCATAATCAGCGGTTCATTCAAAATTCATTTGTTTCTTATTATTAAGTCCTCACTGAAACTCCCCAAATTTGCATATTGCTTATTCTTTACATAGACCAAACTCATACATTTTTATTATGAAAATGGAAAGTATCCCCTTTTATTAGAAGGTATAGGTTCTGATACATGCGAAAAGAAAACATGCAGACTAGCAACGACTATATATAACAACTTAACAAGTACATGCATTTAACAGGTTGAAGCGGCTCAAGTTGTCAAATGTCATGAGTCTGTGAATAATAGCCTAGTTGGTCTAGGAAAGGTAGGAGACGGTGTCGTTTTACTTGGTGTTGTGTAAGTTGTAATCGTGCCTTGCACGTGATTGCATTCCAGCTGTTTAGAACTAGTTCTCAGTAGACGTAGATGTGTGCCATGTGGCAAGATCACACTCGTCAATATGGGTATTTATGCACTGTAGAAACCCTAGTTCGAGCAGACATGAATTAAAGCTTTATTTTCCCTTTGCTACTATTTCCTTTCCTAGCTTAGATCTAGCTTAGTTTATATTTCAAATCCAGGTTCTTTACATCTGGTATCAGAGCCCTCGCTCTGGGTACTATGGGTAAGAACAAGGTAGTTGGTGCAAATCAGCTCGCAACAGGTTCTCAGAGTGGTGATTTACCCACTTGGGAGACTGAGCTTCACAATCACAAGGAGCACACTGCTGCGTAGATATCGGGGAGCTCCAGACCACTCTTAATGTGTATCAGGAGTCCTTGAATACTTTTCGTACTGAGATGATGGCGGAGTTTCGAGCTTTGAGGGAGTCTACAGTGGCACCAGTGCAACCGGTGAGCTCTACACCTCTCCGGCTTGGATCTGCTCTCCCTGAAGGAGGATCTACTGTTTTGGGGGCTTTGCAAGAATCTGCTGGTTCCATTCACGCTATGGCAAGCTCGGGGACTAGTTCACAGGGAGGTAACAGTTCTCAAAACCCACCTTTGGTTAATACTAGTGTTGCGGATGTTGAGCCATTGTTGCAGTTTAACACTAGTCAGCCCATTATTACAAATGATTCTGGAGTGGTCATGAATACCCTTACAGTGACTAAGGTGTCTGAACCGAAACCAGTGTTGGATAAGGGAAAGAGACTCAATTTGGAGAAAGGCCAAACGAGTGGAAGGAAGTCCCAAGTAAATGGATCTGCTAGACCACATCCCACTACTAGAATAAAGGATTTAGGCGACAAACAGGTTTCGTCGCCTAAATGCTCATTTTCGTCGCCTAAGTTCTCAGGCGTCGCCTAACAGTCGTCGTATCAGCATAGACCCGTAAGAACTTAGGTGACGAATACAAAATAATAGTCGCCTAAATGGATACTTAGGCGACTATTTAGTCATCATTGCATAAGTCTAAGGTGAGGAACACTGAAACATTTAGACGTTGAAATTATTGTCGCCAACAATTGGTGACGAAAGGAAATAATGGTCGCCTTAGTTTCCTTTTACGCGACCATTTATTAATCGTCGCTATGTTTAAGGCGAGGATCCAACCCCGGCGACGGTTTCTCATTTTTCGCCGCATAAGACTTAATTCAACATTATATATATATGCTTTTAATTATAATTATATATTATTAAAAAATCTAATTATATCACTAATATGCACACAATAATTATGTGTGCATATTTTCAAGTTCATATTCAAAGTTAAAAACCTGTAGTGCAAATCAAAATCAAAACAAAAGAAGTTCAAACTCAAAAAATACTAAACTTCCAGGAGGTATATATACACAAATAAAAGAGCAAGTTGAAATTTCATAGTTTAAACCTTCCCTAATACCCTAGCCTCTTATAGTCCTATATAGACAATGTTTAACAAAAGAAGAGGCAAATATCAAGGGTTCCACAAAAACAAAAAGCCGTGGATCTAGCTTCAACCATCAACCTCAAGTTGTTGGTCTTCTTGTCCACTCGGCTGCGACTGCACATACTTCTCCAACATCTGTATACGGCGCTCATAATCAAGGATCTTCTCATGCGCTACTCTGGCCTGCTCCCGGGCTGTTTGTGCCTCCTCCTGACCATGTCGTGCCTCCTCTTTGGCTTGGCGGGCGTGCTCTCGAACCTCCTCAAGAACTACATCATTGGGACGAGAACGCCTTGTTGCTCTTTCTTTGCCCTCAATTTCAACTCTCCCAAGCCCCTTTATTCCCCCCCCCCCTTGGTCCCAAAGACCTTCTCAAATGCATCAAGCTGAGATTGGAGGTCTACTTGTTGAAGGAGCTCATCCTCTCGAGTGTCCGGCTGTTGTTCACTTAGCATTGTTAGGATCTGTCTCATATCATTCTGCAATGACAAAAAACAAACTTAACAACACAGCAATTCAGCATAACACACAACAATTCATCAAAACACAGAAAAACACAACAATTTCATAAAAACAACAAGTGGAAGGAATTAATAGACATGCTGCATCTAATGAAACATATGATACATGCTACACACTTAGCAACACACATCAACACAGCAACACTTAGCTGAAACATATGGGATTTCATCAACTCACAACAACACTTGGATGTTGCAAAACACAACAACATATAAACACAAAGCAACACACAACAACAATAACTGAAAGCAAGTGTCCAGTACAATAAGTATCATATAAATGAAGTAAAAGAATAAGCAAACACATAAAAAAACACTTACAGCTTTTTCGGCTGCAATCTCGTTATGTGGGACATCATACGCCACCTCAAAACCATTGATAAGGTATAATGATTCACCCTCGCGCCTAAGTTTGTCTGCATTGTATATGAAAGGTGTACAACTGGCGTGGTGATGCATGGTTAATTTGTCTCGGTTTGCCTAGTTTATAGCTAAGAGTTTCCGTTAAGAAAACATATAGAAAAGTTACTGTTTCACATTGCATCACATAAGCTCATATATAGGTATATGATTTGATTCAATTCATCATTTTCCAAAACAAAAGTGAAATCAAATACTACACTGACCATAGTGGTTTAAATTTAAACTAAACTTCTAACTAAATTACATATCGTACTTGAAACTGAGGTGACAAGAAGTGTTGCTTAAGCCAATTCCACTCATCCATCCTTCCTCCTTGCACAAACTCTTTCGGAGCCTTTTCCCCTTTGTAATGCTTAAAAAACTTGTGGAGCTTAGCATTCCAAGAAGTGTATGTTTTGTTCGCCACCTTCATTAACCAGTCATACATCTTTTGGTTGTATTCGATTTCATAGCAAATCTACCAAAAATTAAAAGAGTAATGAAAGCAGTAAGTTGTCTGATGAAAATATGGAATAATCAAAATAACCAATCAGTATGGAAGCACATGCCTACACAACCAGATTCTTGAGTAAATACAAATGCAAAAGTAAGCTGATGATTAAAAAAAAAAATCCATATTGCAGTATCATTAGTCTGCCAGAGAAAAACTGAAAAATTACTGCTTCATTCGTCACCTAAGATAAACTTGCGATGAAACAATATGTTCGTCCCCTCAGTGGTTGATAGTTTAGGCAGCGAAACCATATTCGTCGCCTTAATGTATACCAAGGCGACGAAAATAGTATGAGTCATTCTTTTGTCTCCTTGGTAATCTAAGGCGACGAACCATTATTTGGTTAGTCACCTAAGTTATTTTAGGTGACGAATGAAATTTTCGATGCCTAACTGCTTACCTAGGCGACGAAAATGTTTTCGTCACCGTGTTTTCGTCGCCTAAGTTCTTTATTCTAGTAGTGTCCTAACCAGATTTTTCAGAATGCCAATTTCGGGAACCAACCACCACCGTATACACCAAATTTTGCAAATTTTTCACAAGATTTTGTGCAGTTCCGAACCGCCATGCCAAATTTTTCTCAAAACCAGTTTGCCCCAAACTTTCCTCAAACCAGTTTTGTCCAACCATACACACAAACCAGTTTTGTCCAAACCAGTTTTGTCCAACCATACACACAAACCAGTTTTGTCCAACCTTATACACAAACCAGTTTTGCCCATACCTATACACCAGCTTCTTTTGGTACTCATATTCTACAGCCACAAACCATACCATATCCAATATATACCATGGCTTCCACAACCACTGCTAGTCATACCATAGTAACCAGATGAGTGCTAATACATACCCAAATATGCAGCCCTATTTAGCACAACAGTACCAACAGAATCCATATGACCCCAGTTTGCCCACAATGAAACATATGAAGTTAGAATGGAGTACTTTTGGAGAAGGAGATCCGGTTGAGTGGCTGAATAAAGCTGAACAGATTTTTGCGTTCTACCAAATCCCTGAGGACCGAAAGCTAGCTCTTGGTATAGGAGGAAAACTCCCCTAAAGACTCGACTGCCCCTTCACCGGAGCTCCCTCCTCCGGCCACCATAGCTCAGGATTTTTGGCTCATCTTAAAGCTCTCATCAAGGTTAGTAATCCCTCAAAAGAAATTGGCTCAATTTAATCTTGGTAGGGAGAAATGTATAATTGAAGTCCTAGGGCTCAATTTAAGGTTTTGGGAGACCTCGGATCGATGGCAGACATAGCCGTATACAGTGAGTGGACACTTTGATTTTAATAAATAAGCATGCAAGATTTTATAATTTATTACTTTATTTACCGAGCTTATATTAAAATTTCGGTTTATGTTATGGTCTTGAATTTATTGAGTTCGAAGCATTGACTAAGTGTTGGTCATGATTTATGGATTTGAGCTCAGATTATTATTTTGATATTTGAGTTTAGATATTCTTTATAAATTCCGGATTTAAATATTATCGGTTTTATTTTTGATGACTTTGAGATTTATAAATGATTACCGAAAATGAGATTTTCTGTAGTTCTCCATCATAATTTAATTGTTTATTTGAGGCATAATGATTTTGATTTGGAGAATATTTTAGCGAGTATTTTCGAGTGGAGATATTATTTTTTATGATTTATATTTGATATTGAAATCTCGCTTATATTTATAAATTTGAGAATATTTTGACGTGTGAGACACGTTATTGAGTTTTAATATAATTTCTTATTATGATTTTCAAGTACGGTTGGGAACCATACCATTCGTTTGATATTGGGGAAGTTTAATGGATTTAAGTGACTTCGTATGTTTTTAGTCACCATAATATAGGTCGCTTATATTGATTATTACTAGCTAACCATTATTAGCGGTCCTCACCATAGGTGAGTAGAGCGCTTAGCGTGGGACGCTATTATAGCCTGGGAGGTGACTGATCGGTATTTATATTTATTAGTTAGCTAGTCATTATTAACGGTCCTCACTATAGGTGAGTAGAGCGCTTAGCGTGTGACGCTATTATAACTTGTGAGGCACCGACCTGAGTCTAGGAGGCTCCTTTTACATGGTGATAACTCTTCCCCTTATTTATTTTTCTCAGTTATATAATTGATTAACTAGTAGTGCTGGTTTATCCCTCATTTTGAGATTTCTGTTTTATTTAACCAGCGGGGCTGGTTTATCCATTACTAAGTGAATTTAGATTTAAAGTTTTAAAGACATTCAAAGTTAGGTGCAACCAAGTTTTAAAGTTGAAACATGAGAAAGTATATAAATTATGTTTTTGTTAAGTTATTTAATTTATTTTTTTTGTCCACTCACTCTAATGTTTCAAATTACTTTCCCCTGGGCCCTTTGGTTTTAAATGCTTGCAGGCTAAGTTTAAATGAGGTCGAACGTACATGGAGTCGAGACGTAGTCAGAAGCTGCTTCCGCTTATTCTTTATTCATTGTTTTTATTTCATTATAGATATGCTCTGATAACCATTTGAGATAGTTAGTATTTGATTAAGGCTAGTTGTATTTCGGGAGATGTTATGAACTTGGGGAGCAGAAAGGCTCCAGGTGTTGAGGTTGGATGGTTTATTATAGAAGTGTATCTGGAATTTTTCAGGTAAGGGTTGTCCATTTTGAAGGTAGATTATGCCAAATTTTCAGTAAATTTTCCTTCGAGGTGGACACCACATGACTTACCTCAGGTTTCAGGGTGAAATTCGGGGTGTGTCTTGGCAGGTAATGTGGGAGGCCTTAATAAGAGATCGACACAAGCTGAGTATCAAGAGAGGAGGGCGAGAAATCAGTGTTTTTTTGTGATGAAATCTTTAGGCCTGGACATAATTGCAGGAAGGGTCAAGCTTTGATGGTGATTGAGGTGGTACAAGAAGAGGATGAGGTTGAGGTACCGGTGGAACAAATGACTGCAGAGATGGAAAATGACCAGGGAGTGGAGTTGAATGCTATAGAAGGAGTTGAAGTGCAGCACCAATCTTATCTAGAAATTTCTCAATCATTCATTCACATGCATGCCCTCTCTATTATTAATACCCATAAAATGGCTCAACTCGCCACTTAATCATAGTCCAACAACTCATTACATGAAAGAAAAGGAACATCACAAATACATGCCACTTCCCAACTCATAATTGACCTCAAAACCTCGCAACCACAGTAAATCATAAAGGAAAGGTGCAAATCACTTACCTTTCCATTACTCAGAAAATAACCAAGATGTCCTTTGAGGTCGGCGTACGGAGGCATAGTCTTGAAGATGTAGACATTTATGGCACAATACTGTCCATAAATAAGATAAGAACAACTACCTCACATACCTAATAAACACCTAGCATCTGATGCATATAATGCTAATGGATCCGCCGCGGTCGGACCATCACTCTATACACACTAAATATCAACAAGTATATGAGGTAGTGATAGGAATCAGATAACCTAGGGTCTGATACCAACTGTCAGGACCCACCCTGAATTTCACCCTGAAACTCGAGGTAAACCCTGCGGGGTACACCTTCAAGGAGAATTTACCGAAAATTCGGCATAATCTTCTTTGAAAATAGACAACCCTTACCTGAAAAATCTAACTTACACTTCTATAACCAAACAGACCAGCCTCAACACCTGGAGCCTTCCTGCTCCCCAAGTTCATCACACCTCTCAATATAACAATTACTCATCCAAAATAATCCCACAACCAACATCAGACAATTAATTCACTAACTGATTACCAAAACACATCTAACAATGAAAGAATAACAATGAATAAAGATTAAGCGAAAGTAGCTTTTGACTATGCCTCGACTTCATGTACGCTTGACCTCTTTTAAAGTTAGCCTGCACACTGGGCGTTTGAAACCAAATGGCCCAGGGGAAAGTAATATAAAAACGTTAGAGTGAGTGGACAAAAATAATTTAAATAATTTAACAAATACCCAATTTAAATACTTTCCCACATTTCAACTTTAAAAACTTAGCTGCACGTAATTTTGATAAATCATATAACTTAATTCCAAAAACTTATAAGAATGGATAAACCAGCCCCGCTGGTTAATCAAATAAAGAAATCTTGTAAAAAGAGATAAACCAGCCCTGCTGGTTAATCAAATAAATATATGAGAAGAATAAAATAAGGAAAAGAGTTATCACCATGAAAAAGGTGCCTCCCAGGCTATAATAGTGTCTCACACTAAGCGCTCTACTCACCCATAGTGAGGATCTCTAATAATGGCTAGCTAACTAATAAATATAAATACCGATCGGTTGCCTCCCAAGCTATAATAGCGTCCCACGCTTGGTGCTCTACTCACATATTGTGAGTAGTCGTTAATAATGGTTAGCTAGTAATAATCAATATAAGCGACCCTATATTATGGTGACTAAAAACATACAAGATCCTTTAAATCCATTAAACTTTCCCAAGATCATACGAATGGTACGGTTCCCAACCGTACTTGAAAATCATCATAAGAAATTATAATAAACTCAATGACGTGTCTCACACGTCGAAATATTCTCAAAACCATAATATAAGCGAGATGTAATTAACAAGAAAAAATCGTAATTCATATCTCAAACCAAAATACTCGCTAAAATATTCTCAAGGTCAAAATCGATATTCCACAAATAAATACGAAAATTATAAATGGCGAACTACCGAAAATCTCATTTTCAGAAATCTTTTATAAACCTCAAAGTCCACAATTAAAACAATCATAATGAAATCTGGAATTTATAAAAATATCCAAACTCAAATATCAAATTAATAATCCGAGCACAAATCCATAAATCATGACCAACCATTAATCAATACTTCAAACTCAAATAATTTCCAAGATCATCTTATAAGCCAAAATTATAATATAAGCTCGGAAAATAAAATAATAAATTATAGAATCTTGCATGCATATTTATTTAAAACCAAAATGTCTACTCACAGATTTAGGCATAAGCCCGACGATATCCGCATCACCACTCAAACGAGGTTCCCTTCATATCCTGGCACAAAAAATATGCTTAGGACCAAACTTCAATTCCGGTAAAATAAATACTTAAATATAAACCCCCAAATCTCTTCCGCTTAACTCACCACTCTTACTAGGGTTAAGCTTACCGGATTCACACTAAACTCCACCACAACCTTAATTTATTAATTCTAACCTTCTACAATAAATACCAAGGAAATCCAACGGCCGGATTTTTTATTCTAACAACCGCCAAAATTCTCAATCTTTGACAAAACCCAAACCTAACCAAAACTCCTCTAAAAATTCCAAACTTCACATCATTAAACTCCTCTCATTAAAACAATCTCATTTCTGTTTTGTTTTTGAGACCGGTACGGCGGTCTATGGCGGCCAAACGGCGACGGACAGTGGCTGGGTCTCCGACAGGTCGGGAGGAGCTCACGGGAGAGAGAGAGAGAGAGAAGAAAGAAGGAGAGAGAGAGAGAGTGTGTGTGGGTGGGTGTTTTGGGCTTCTCCACACCTACCCGGTTCAACTTAAACACCCACCAAAAAAAATAAAACCACTAAATTTTACCCCCTTTTTACCAACTCAAAATTTACCTTTTTATTTGATAACTTTTTTACGCTAACTCCGATTTTAACGTATAGCATGTCTATGAACTCGTATTAACGTCCTCTAACACTTCCTTAAAGAAATTTTTCCAAAATAACTTTCCCAAAAAAAGTCAACTCTAGGGTCCTTAATGGTAAACAGTTACTTAACACGGTAAAAGACCAAGATAATATCAAAAGTAAATAACCGTAAATAACTTAAGAACTAGGGTGTGACAAAAGTAATTTAAAACATTAGAGTGAGTGGACAAAAATAAATTAAATAATTTAACAAAAACGTAATTTTAATATTTTCTCACGTTTAAACTTTTAAAACCTCAACGCACGCAACTTTGATAAACACTTAATTTTAAAATCCATAATCTTATAAAACAAAACAAACCAGACCCGCTGATTAATCAAATACAGAAATCTCGTAAGAAGAGATAAACCAACCCCGCTGGTTAATCAAATAAATAGTTGAGAGGAATAAATTAAGGGGAAGAGTTATCACCATTGAAAAAGGAGCCTCCCAGGCTTGAGTCGGTGCCTCCCAGGCTATAATAGCGTCTCACGCTAAGCGCTCTACTCACCTATAGTGAGGACTGCTAATAATGGCTAGCTAACCAATAAATATAAATACCGATCGGTTGCCTCCTAAGCTATAATAGTGTCCCACGCTAAGCGCTCTACTCACCTATAGTGAGGACTGCTAATAATGGTTAGCTAGCAATAATCAATATAAGTGACCCTATATTATGGTGACCAAAAACATACGAAGTCACTTAAATCCATTAAACTTCCCCAATATCAAACGAATGGTACGGTTCCCAACCGTACTTGAAAATCATCATAAGAAATTATATTAAAACTCAATGACGTGTCTCACACGTCAAAATATTCTCAAATTTATAAATATAAGCGAGATTTCATTATCCAATATAAATCATAAATAATAATATCTTCACTCGAAAATACTCGCTAAAAATATTCTTCAGGTCAAAATCATAATTTCTCAAATAAACAATTAAATTATGATGGAGAATTACCGAAAATCCCATTTTCGGTAATCATTTATAAATCTCAAAGTCATCAAAAATAAAACCGATAATATTAAATCCGGAGTCATAAAGAATATCAAAGCTCAAATACCACCTTTATAACCCGAGCTCAAATCCATAAATCATAACCAACACTTGATCAATGCTTCAAACTCAATAAATTCAAGACCATATCATAAACCAAAATATTAATATAAGCTCGGTAAATAAAGTAATAAATTATAAAATCTTGAATGCTCATTTACTAAAACCAAAGTGTCCACTCACAGTATTAGGCGTAAGCTTTCTATTGCTCGGGACACTCCTAGAGCGCCGCCTCCAAATATCCATGTCCTTGAGTCAATCCCACGTCTGACCATAAGTTGTAGAACAAATCGGTCTGACCGAACTTTAAAATAACCATTGCCTCGTCTTCTTTCCTAGTTTGACTATGGTTTCCTAGGTTGGCCATGATTGACCAACTAACGATGCTCAACGTTTTTCCAATTCAACCTTTGACTTAACAATTCCATCCAATTTTTACTATACATCCTACTAACCGTTAGCCACTTAGGCATCGCTTAATAATTCGTTTTGGTGGACTTCGATTTTGATTAATCAAACTAATGTAATTTCGTTAACTCAAAAACATACGAACCATAATAATCTGAAAAACCACCAAATTAGTAAGGGCACCCATAAAAATGTTTCCATAAATGGAAGGTTTCTAAAAACAGAAACTTTCCTAACTTGATAATTTTTCATATTACAACCCAAACTTTCCTATTTTCGAAATGACATACAACAAAAAGGAAACATCGATCACTACCTCTATCGTTTCTGCCAGCTCTACCCCTTCCCGGAATATTCTGCCGGATTTCGGCCTCTTACCGGAATTTCGCCATGACCTCCCTATATTCTTCTATACACCAAGTTCTCGAAAAAAAAACAACCAAAATCACAAAATCAATCATTAACCATCTCCAAACAAAATAGAGGAACAACACAGCCGCACCAAAACTCTGCACTTACTTCCAATCCATTCAAAACCTAAACCCGGAAGCTTCTCCTTGTTGGAGATCGACCTACAGCCCTCTGCTTCTCACCGTCCCTACCAGAAAGACTCTATATGCTACCAAACTCCACCCAGCTCCCCCACTCGGCTGCTGGGTCCACCAAGAAGCTGCCTTGCTCAACAATACACAGAGGAGAGGCCGGAACACCCAAAAACTCATGTCACCGGAGAAAGAGCAGCAGAACCCAGAAAAGGGGTTTTCAAATTAGGGCATGATTTTATGAAACAAAGGCACATAGATGAAGAGAAGAGAAAGGTCAACCGAGACATACCATCGGTGCCCGATGAACTCGCCGGATGAGAAGGATACTTCAGACCTCAGCTAACGCCTTTAACTGGCTCTCTAAAACTTAGCTCTTCTCGATCAACTGATCCTTCTTGATTACTTCTGGGGTTGCTGCACTACCATCACTCATGATATGCAGAATGCTAATGGGTTTATGAAAAGATTTTTTGCTCTTGCTCTAAGATTTACAATCACCAAGGGAAGACTTAGAGGTAAATGAACAATGCAAGGTAAAACCTAGACCCAACTAAAACAATGTAGAAAACTACATTTTGACAACCAAGGAGCAAGAAGAGACTTGCTCTATATATATAGGCAAAGTGCAAGCTAAAGGAGAGCATGCATGTTTACCAAAATGGGAGGCAACTTTTGGACTTTAGTCTTTGGCCAAACTCAGAAAATGAGAGGACTATAGGGACAAACAAAAGGCTCTAAGAGAGTAAAGACAAACACAACTCTCTTATATGATAATGGTCCAATAAGGAAGAAACAAAAGGTTTTGTTAATGAAAGAGACACAACAAAACCTATTCCTATATGAGGACACATAGGCCAGCTGATAGCTTGGGTGGTGCATCACATGAGTCAGTTGCGGACTTGGTTTGTGTATCACAAAACCCAGCTGGACTCTTAAGGCTTAAGTCAGGTGGTCACGGGTTGATTTGACACACCACCCTAGATTGACTTGGAGCTCAAGTACGAATAAATAAATGTTTTGCTAAAAGGGATTTGAAATTCAAACACTTAAAAACTAAAGCAAATACATTTGAATATGCACATGGTCAGACTCAGCAGATAGGCACTACTAGAAAAAGTTTCTAAGGTGACGAAATATTTTTAATTCGTCACCTAAGAGAACACTTTAGTGACGAAACCGGTTTCATCACCTTAGTGACAATTTTCGTCGTCTAAGTAAGGTAAGGTGACGAAACATTATTTCGTCACTATTTTCGTCACCTTAGAGCTAACTTAGGTGACGAAAATACATTTCGTCATCTAAGTAACAGGTTAGGTGATGAAACATATTTTCGTCACCAAAGTTTTGAACACTTAGGTGACGAATAGAAATTTCGTCATGTAAGTGATAGGTTAGGTGACGAAAACATATTTCGTCACTAAAGTTTTGAGCACTTAGGTGACGAAAATATATTTCGTCATATAAGTGATAGGTTAGGTGACGAAATATGTTTTCGTCACCAAAGTTTGAGCACTTTGATAACGAAAATGCATTTCGTCGCCTAAGAACTTACTTTTGTGACGAAAATAAATTCGTCGTCTAACACCTTTACTTAGGTGACGAAACATAAAGTTGTGTGTCTTTTTGAACCAACTACGGGGTAGAAGTAAAATTTTAGAAAACCCACCGTACTATATGATCAGTGTACTTAAATACGGCTATGAAAAAAAAATCCACCAGTTTTTGAAAACGATAATGTCTCAATCCACGCGGTCAACATTAAATTAACGCCACTTATTACACGTAAACACTATTTCCTACCCCTATATGACCTAGTTTGATTCATTCTTTCACACACAAAACTCTCACATTGATGAGATGTAACCACTCATGTAAAAATTTGGGTACGTTCACCTCTCGACGATAGGGCTCCACATAGGGAAACATAAGCGTATATATGGTTGACCCCTTGTATCGGGGACCAAACGTTACCGGAAATATGTGATTTTTCAACCATAGTTGTATTTCACCATACCGGTGACATCCTATTTCACAAGATTTTTGAAAATATTGCTTCCTCCCTATAGTTGGTTCACAAATATCTGCATTTGCATATAACCTACTAAACAAGTTATACCACATTAGTAGACACGTTGTGGTTCTGTTGGCTAAATTTTACAAAATAAAAATTCAACCGTCTGATATGATCAGTGTACTTAAATACAGCTATGAAAAAAAATCCACCAGTTTTTGAAAACATTTAGGTCTCGATCCACACGGTCAACATTAAATTAACACCACTTATTACAAGAAAACGCTCTTTCCCACCCCTATATGACCTAGTTTGATTCATTCTTTCACACACAAAAAACTCTCACATTGATGAAATGTAACCACTCATGTAAAAATTTGGGTACGTTCACCTCTCGACGATAGGGCTCCACATAGGAAAACATAAGCGTATATAGGGTTGACCGCTTGTATCGGGGATCAAACGTTACCGGAAATATGTGATTATTCAACCATAGTCGTATTTCACCATACCGATGACATCCTATTTCACAAGATTTTTGAAAATATTGTTTCCTCCCTATTTAACAAGATCACATTCTATCAAAACCTTTTCTAAAAATAAATATTTTTGGTTCACTGAGATGACGAAAATTCATGTTTTCGTCACCTAACTACTTAATATTTGGGGGGTAAAAAATTCCGCCAATTATTTGGCCAAATTTTTAACCACTTCCGCCAAAAATTTCAGAAAAATTTGAATCAAATTTTTGAAAGTTTCCTTATATATCCTCTGCCTCACTTTTCATTTATCTATCTTTTTCTTTGAACTCTCTCTTCTCTCTTTTCCTGACTCTCTTCTCTCTCCCTCCTTTCCTCTGCCCCAGTTTCCACGCACCGAGAGACCCTCTAGCTTTCCCTCTGCAGCCGTTTTCCCTCTGCCTTCTTCTTTGCCACCGTCGCATCCTTCCTCATTGCTGGCAGCCGTTTTCCCTCTGCCTTCTTCTTCGCCACCGTCACCTCCTCCCTCATCGTTGGCAGCCGTTTTCCCTCTGCCTCTCCTTCTTCTTCGCCACTGTCGCCTCTTTTTCTTCGCCACCGTCGCCTCCTGCCTCTCAAATTCAGCCAATTTCATGGAATGACTAATTTTCCTCCTCCATCGGACTCCGCGCGCCATCTCGCCAGAAGACTCCACGTGCCATCTCGCCAGAGGACTCCGCGCCCATCTCTCTAGCGGACTCCGCGCGCCATCTCGCCAGAGGACTCCGCGCGCCATCTCGCCAGAGGACTCCGCTCGCCATCTCGAAAGAGGACTCCACGCCTATCTTGCCAGCGGACTCCGCGCCCTTCTCTCCAGCGGACTCCGCGTGCCTTCTCCCCAGCGGACTCCGCGCCCTTCCCATTTTGGCCTTGTTAATTTGTGTTTTTGCAAATGACTACGGAGGCGATCAAGGTTGAAATTGGGTTGCTTGATATTGGTTGTAAGATATTGGGGTTGTTTGGGGTTGATTGGATCTGGGTTGTAAGAAGTTGGAGACGAAACTATTGTCAGCTAAGTAACTGGGTGACTTTTTCTACGTGAAAGAATTGTCAGCAAACTGAATAAATTTCGTCAACTAAGTAACTGGGTGACGACCGAATTTTCGTCAGCTAAGTAACATGGTGATGACCGAATTTTCGTCAGCTAAGTAACGTGGTGACGAAATATATTTTGTCAGCTAAGTAACCTGACGACGAAAACAGTTTCGTCAGCTAAGTAACCTAGTGACGAAAAGTTGTTCGTCATCTTAGTAGTGACTAAGATGACGAAATTAATATTTTCGTCACCTAAGTGCTCTAACCACTAGCCTTAGATGACGACCCTTAGGTGACGAAATTTTCGTCAGCTAAGTGTTTACATGACGACAGAAGCTTTGAGGTGACGAAAAAAATTCGTCACCTAAGAACTTTTTTCTAGTAGTGAGGATAGATACAACAAGGGTATCCATCTAATCTAGATGGCAAATAGAGCTGACATCCTAAATGAATGTAATGCACATGCATGAACTACCTGATGTATATGAGATAAAATAAAGAGCCAGCTAATACATTAGTTTGTGTATCACAAACCTAGCTGGAGCCTATAAGATGTAGTCATGTGGTCACTGGTTGGAAACACTACACAACCCTAGAGTGACCTGAAACACCAAGGCAACGACAAATGTTTTGCTAAAGGAGATTTAAATTCAAAACAGGGGAATTCAAACTAATGATACACAAATAGCAAAAGCATTTAGACATGCATACATATAGACTCAATAGATTGGACAGATACACCAGGAGGTATCATCCGATCTAGGATGACAAGCAAAGCTGCCATTCTCAGTGAAAAACATGATCGAGATGCATATGCATGAACTACCTGATGCACATGAGATCTTGGCAGGTCTTCAATCTTCACTTGTGATATCCTTACCATCTGAATATGTAGAATTCATCTGGATATGTAGAATTCTCAGTGAAAAGCATCAGATGCATATGCATCAGTTACCTAGGACACATGTGATCTTGTCAAGTCTTCATTCTTCACTTGTGATATCCTTACCATCAGGATATATAAAATAGCTTGTGTCCAGTGTTTTGACCATAAAAGGGATAGCCAACAATTCTTATACCAACAGTTTTGGTTCATGATATTCGTATTCTGAAACAGCAGTTTACCGTTACCATCTGGATATGTAGAATTCTCAGTGAAAAACATCAGATGCATATACATCAGTTACCTAGGACACATGTGATCTTGTCAAGTCTTCATTCTTCACTTGTGATATCCTTACCATCAGGATATATAAAATAGCTTGTGTCTAATGTTTTGACCATAAAAGGGATAGCCAACAATTCTTATACCAATAGTTTTGGTTCATGATATTCGTATTCTGAAGTAGCAGTTTACCGTCCTCTATTTCTTTTAAGCATGCGCGTCATTCTGGAGGGAGGCTAATTTCGTTGCTAAACTCCTTGACAAATTATGGACATTAAGTTAGAGTAGACAGTAGGTTGCATTCCCTACCCCATGTTGCACAAAAAGCTGCTCTTTTATTTCGACTAATTCTCTTGTGGGCTGTAATCGTGTATTTTGTTTGTAAATTGTAATCGTTTTTCATTCATCGAAAAAACTATCATATTAATCGAAAATATAACAACTCATGGATATAAGAAAGGTTACAAACATTGGAACCGGCTGTCATGGTATATAATTGGCTGGTTTGATTTATATTGTGGGACTGTGGGAGCCCCGGAACTGAAAATCTAGCAATTACTGAATCAATAATTGGTTTGATTCATATTGTTCTTTAAGATATGGAGTCATGAAAGTGGTACTATTTGGATCGATGCCATATTTTTTGACCCCAAAAACTAAATTGGCCCAAGTCAATACATAACAAGCAGAAATCCTCACCTTAAGCATCATTTGTGATTCATCACTCATGGTACCAAAGGTCCAAAACATAATACAGAATAAGAGAAATTCACATGCAAATGGTGAAGACTGGAAAATAAATCTATCAACCAACCTGCAGCTTCATATGATGATATAGGATCTCACATATGCAAGGTCTAATCTTGCTCGTTTCCAGATGATTTAAAAGAAGGGGCAGCATACCTAGCCGAAAACCCACGTTTAGAAGAGTCTTCATCCATTTCGTCCCAACCATCGTCGAAGTTTTGTGCATAGCTCAGAGGATCATACCTGAACCCGGCCCCTGGATTTCGGATACTTCTATGCCGTGTGTATGTGTATCGTCTTAATCTGGCTGTCCATGGAAGCTTCAACTTTAGACATCCCCAGCAAGAAAGCAACCCTTGGTTTGCGTTTTTAGGGGATGGAACTTGGTCCATGACTACAGCTTTTTCCAGCACAAGTTGCTTCTGGTTTTTCCTTTTAGAGATAGAAGTGCTTTTTAGTAGTCCCAAAAGCTGGAGCAGGGTCTCACTGTTTCACTCTTCCTTTTGTTTTCTTAAGGATAATCTTTGTGTGTGGCAGCTACAGAAGATGTTGAGAGTAATCAAATCAAGCACTAAAAGTTGGAATGAATTGTGATGGGAAAGAATGAAAGAACAACTTATGGTTTTGGCTATATGATTCTATCAATTATTTCCCAAAACTTACGGTCTTGGCGTGATGAGATTATGTGGACCACCAAGTCATGCTTGAAAGAAAAAATTAAGGAAATTTTTTTAATATTTGATTCGCCTTCATTTTGTTATAAGGTACTGTGATAGTGCTAATTGATCGACTGAATGCGTTTAAAATCTGGAAATTGATAGCTAGAGATTTCCATTGTTATTTGAAATTACTTCCATGGATGATGGATTCCTCATTTTTGTCAAAATGGACAAGTAAATTGACACAGCCATTATATATTTCTTTTTGTTTTTTTTTGTTTTTTGTTTTTGTTTTTGAGCATGAAAGAAGTGTCAAATTCGAAAGCAAACGACCCGCTACCTACACCAAGTTGAAAATAAATGCCTTAATACTAGACTAGACTAAATGCTTGTAGTGAAGAACATGAATTTTATAAGTTGGAGTCGGATTTGGAGTTTAAGCAAGTTCATATGAGGGTATATGTTTATCTGATGGGAACCATGATGGAAGAGTTTTGGATGTTTATTGAGAGAATATCCGAATGCATAATATTAGTACCACTGAGCATGCTTGGGTGGATAAAGATAAACTACTTGGCTTCTTATCCTGTGGACTGTGCTCCTCTTGTTTCAAGCTTGGTCTGGATTTTGTTTCAGGACTTGCGTGTGAGAGAGAAGTTCTGAACCCTCAAAACTCACGCTAGCTAATACTGGACATGCACAAAGGTTTCCAGACAACCTTTTAGAACTTGATCCTACACTCTCTTACCCCTGCGTTTTATATTTGCACATATATTGGCTTGATAAAAGTATTGCAGATGCATACAGGCAACACTTGAATGACTTGATGCTCCGATGTCAGTCACAAAGTCGAAGCATCAAGTGTGTTGCTACCCACGTAAGCTGTCTGCCCAGCAATGCTAACTAAGTATTAGTTACTTGAATGGGAGACCGGTGCACCCTAGTAAACACGGATGCACATGCCTGGAAATAGGAAACCCGCCCATCCAGGTTGATGCCAATGACCATATAACCTGAGCAGTTTTGACTTTTGAGGTACCTTTAACTTTCATACCTAACTTCAATGACCTAAAAACAGAGACGCCTTCTAACTTTGTATCTGAAATAATCAGACATGAAGAATCACCAAGCAAAATATAGTTGGTAAATAGCCACACAGTAATATCACCTGCAAGAAGACTATAAAAAATACCTCCAACTAAACCTAAATCAGTAAATGGATAATAATCCATTAGTTTTCTAGATAGTGGTCTCCAAGGTTAGAAGTTCATGAGAATTTTGTAAAGGACTGGACATGTAAACTCAATTTGGAACAGAACAAGAGAACAAGGATGGAGAAACTACATGGATAGTAATCATGTCGCATCCTGATTATAACTGTAAAAGCTAGAGTAAAGAAAACAGAAACAGAACTAAGCATCAGCTGAACATTTCTCATATTTAAGAATGCCATGGCATGACCAATTTAAGCAACAGGGAATAGCTTATGAGTTATGATATACGAGCTGACTGGATTCTTCTTTGCTTCAACTATTTTTTGTGGTAATAAAACAAAATTAAAACAGAGAGACGCCATAATCAAAACAACAATAAATGGAGGAAAATGGATGCTGTGATGATTATCTATCAATCTAGTAAGTACTCGTCTGCTCTCTAGGAGTCACATGCATCACATTATTGGACTTAAAACGCAAACATAATTTGTGCAGCGACGTGCATAACATCAATTTACATTTACAAATAAGTATCCCCTCTATTGCAAGCTAAGAGACTGAAGAAAACTTATATATATATAACTGATATAATAACCACTATAGAGACTACCATGCACTCACAAGGACTATAAAGAATCAGGTCCAACAAAGTGAGGCCAAGGTTACATAGTGTATCTTGCAAAATTGATTTTGGATTTTGCTCCTCATGACCAAGAAAATGGGTAAGACAGGAAAACATGTATTGAACTCTAGAAAATCATTTTGTTGGAAACAAGGCTGACGAAATCCAAAGGCAAAATTAACAGTGACCTACCATACTAGAGAAAAAGAACAGCTGCACCAGGCTATATCTTGACTGCCACCTGTTCAGCAGAACTTCTCTTCACCACCCCTCTATAGCACAACTCATTGAGCAACTCCAAAGCCTCTTCTGCTAAGCCTTCATAGGCTATGCCTTCAATGAGAATGGTGTATGTTGCTTCAGTAGGTTTGCATCCTTTCGATATCATATGAGCCAGGAAATCAATTGCACGGGAAGTTTGTCTAGCCTTGCAAAGCCCCAGCATGATGCAGTTGAAAGTGATAGCATTTGGCCTGACACCCATCCCTTCCAAATCACGGACAAACTTGATTGCCTCATCAACCTTTCCTTCTCTACTAAGCCCTCCTACAAGTGAAGAGTAAGTGATTATATCAGGCTTCAGACCTTTTTTACGCATCTCGTCCAATAGTTCTATGGCTCGTTCTGTTTTCCCAACCTTTGAGAGCCCATCAATCACTGTATTGTATGTAATCAGAACAGGAGAGCAACCCTTGCTACTTAATTGATTAAGTATCTCAACTGCAACATCAACCTTTCCATCTTTGCATAATGCTGTGAGCAAAGTATTGTAGGTTACAATGTCAGGATAACAGCCCCTAGAAACCATTATATCCAAATACTCAATTGCCCTGTCCATCTTTTTCTCCTTGCAAAATCCATGAAGCAATGGGTTATAACTCAAGGAATTTGGAGTACAACCATGTTTAGGCATCTTCTCCAAAATGTCAATTGCTCGACCCAACAAACCCTTTCTGCACAAGAAGTTAATCAAAATATTGAAAGTAACAACACTAGGAGAACAGCCTTTGCCAACCATTTCAGCTAATAGTCTTTCAGCATCCATCCACCTCCCAGTGCTACACATGCTACGCAAAATGATATTGTGAGTTATTACATTTGGCTGGCAATCAGAGGGTGGCATGTTATTCAAGAACTCGATTGCTTCATCCAACCTCCCTTCCTTGCAAATCCCATTGATCAGAACATTATATGTGACAACATCCGGCTTACATCCTTTGCTCTTCATCTCATCCAAAAGCTTCATCGCCTGCTCAACCCCACTTTCCTTGCAAGTTGCTTCAATCAGTATAGTATAAGTAATCACATCGGGATAACACTCCCTTTGCAACTGCCGATCAAGAACTTCCATAGCTTGCTTCAATTTCCCACTATCACATAACGTACGCAGAATTGTATTATACGTAACAACATCTGGGGAAACACTCATCCTGTCCAATACCCTCAAGGCATTATCAATCTCCCCCGCCCTGCAGTATCCACTAATCAAAACATTGTAAGTTATTACATCAAGGACAGCACCGGACTCCTCTAGAATGTTCATAATCCGCGTCGCCTTCCTTGTCTTCCCACTCTTACAGAACCCACGGATCAAACTCGTGCAAGCAATGATATCCGGGATATCACCCCGGTAAACCATGCTCTCGAGTAGCCTAAACCCCTCCTCCAATTCCCCATTTCTCACCAGTCTACGGAGCTGATTGTTACTCTCAAATTCCTCGAAACCATTCGAAGAATCCCCACCATTCAAATTCCCATATGGGGTCTTCTCAACATTTTTTAACCTACCATTGGAACTAAGCTGTTCAACCTTAGACACAGCTACTACTCGCTTTCGCCTATGTTTCTGGTAGCCATCATGTGCCCTACACCGAATGCTATCAGATAAAACAAGAACCCGCCCTTTGCAGCCAACAGAGACCCTCGAAGAGCTTGGGGTTCTACTCAACTTATTACTAATCCTACCTCCAAAACCACTATGAAGTTTGTGAAATGAGCAAAACCCATCAGGGGTTTGCTTTGTGGGTGCTATCAAATCCATAACTTTCACCAACTAGTGTTTAACAAAACAAGAACCCAATACTCAAAACTCCATGCTTAAAAGAAAAACATAGCAGAGTTATTGAAACTAAAGCAGAAATTGCAGACCTGGGTAGTATGTTTCTCGGAGAAAGCAGATGTTTAAACTGAGAAGAGGCTTAGAAGACTGAAGAGGCGGTGTCGTGGGTAATAATGTGCCGCCGTTTTGCTTATCCGAATTTCTGTCTTCTTCTCGTTTCAGCAAAATGGAGGGTAGAGACTTGAAAACTGCAACTTCGAGGCAAATGACTCCCAAAAAGGCCACAAATATGGAGTCGGCCCAAACTGAATGCTGTAACGGTGTAACCCTTCCATTCAACTACGTTGTGCATTGTTTCAAATGAGTTTTGTATCGATAGGGGTGTAATAGAGCAGTCGAGCCGAATACTAAGGTGTTTATGTTCGACTCATTTAATTTTTATCGAGTTCGAGCCGGGTTAATGTTTGAAATTTTTTTTTTTTTCATGTTCAGGCTCAGCTCGGCTCGGCTCGGCTCGGCTCGAATTTTTTTCTTTAAGTCCGAGCTAGACTCGGCACCGTCCATACATCACTGCTTTATGTTAAAAAGAAAAAGAGCGCTCCTCTCCGATCTAAGTTATCTCTCTAGTCAGAAATAGCGTAAATTAATCAGGATGGATCGACAGGCTTTTCGAACCAAATCTAATTGTCTCTTCCTTTTGTTGTATGGTTCATCATCTTGATATGATGCACACTCGGTAAGATCTTACCATCCCCCCTTAAATATCCATATTTTAGGAACCTCGGACTTTACCTTGTTCCGTCTCGCCAGCTAAGACCTTCTACCGCAGCGGACCAACAGGTCAATGCCAATCTCTCAAGGGAGGTTCTCTTTCGTCTTGTTTTGGCATGGCCACGATCCTCAGCAGGGGTAGAGAGGTAACTTAGCAGTTCCAAAAGTAAAACGAAGGGTGGGAGCGTGCCACTGCGGGGACGCGGAACGTAGATGCGCTGGTACTGGACTTCTAATCAAACGAAAGGGATTCTGGTGCCACCTCGTGAGCGAGGAATTACGAGCAACCTTCCTATTCGCTTGCAATCGATACTCATTGTTGTAGCGAGCAGAGCAACTAATCGGGACAGTAAACAAAGGTGAGACTAAACGGGCTCTATAAAGCTAAGGCGAGATGCACTTTAGCGTTAGGGTTTCGAGTAGCTCGAAGGTTTGTTGTAATTGTTGTATGAGATAATTGTGTGTAGAGTCCAGATCCTTGAACTCCCTTATATAGACTTATTTTAGGGCCACAGGTATTGGCCCAAAGTATATCAAAGACTTGTGGAAGTCTTTAACGATAAATATGGCGTAAGCGATGTTAATCACTTGCTAGACATGATTATGCTTCGGCGAAGTAACTAACTGCCTATGTAAAAGAGTCGTGTTAGAACACCTCATGAACACTTGCGAACCGTGAGGACTTCATACTACTGGATGCACATACACTTTCATACATGTGATTAAGGAATAGAAACCTTAATACATGCAAACTCTTCCACTGGCGAGCCGCACACATATAGTCTTTTATGCAATTAAAGATAATTGTCTTATCCAATCAAACAACCATGTGGAGCTCGCCTCGTCTAGTCCTCGTTTTGTATGTGAACTCTTCTTCTTGTTTCTTCACGAGGTCTCCTACGTGAAGTCATCACCTCGCTTGCGAAGTATGATATTCAACTCGCATGACTTTTTTTGCTAGCGGACCATCATTTATAAACCCAATTATTTTGGGCTCGCCGTGTGACGTGGACCACAAAATTAATTAATATTCACTTTAGACAATTATTGTCTAGTAAAATGTTAATTTGGGTGTAAAGAGTGCCCCCCACCCTCGAATTCATGAATGTCAAGAATGACTGAAGAGGTTTATGTTCATGTTGCTCCAAAGCCACTGGTATTGGCTCGAGTCATACACAAATAACTGTGAGTAACAAGCCTGTGAATAGGCTCTAAAACTCAAGTAACAAACGTCAAAGCAGTCCCAACCATGTGGAGCTCGCCTGCAGAGAAGTTTCTGAAATGATTCGACTAGCACCATGTAGAACTGATGATCATGAACTTACCAAAGCTAGGTACCTTGGCCTTGAATCAATATGAAAAATACCTTGCACTTCGCTTGCTCTGCTCTTGAAGACATGGTATCATGCATGCACCTCGAGTAGATAATGTCCTTGAAAGGATGTACCTTGAATGAATGTATGTTGAATAGATGTACCTCGAGTGGATGCAGTTTACTTTGAACGGATAGAAAGGCCACAAGGGCATAGTTCGCTTCGCTGCCTCCCAGTGTGGATCAATGAGAGTCAAGCATAAGACACTTCGCTGCCCCCTAGCTTACAACCAAATTAATATTTTACTGGACAGTAATTGTCTAAAGTGAATATTAATTAAATTCGTGGTCCACATCACACCGACGAGCCCAAAATAATTGGGTTTATAAGTGATGGCCCGCTAACGAACAAAGTCATGTGAGCTGAATAGCATACTTCACACGAGAGGTGATGACTTCGCGTAGGAGACCTCATGAAGAAACAAGAAGAAGAGTTCGCATATAAAACAAGAACTAGACGAGGCGAGCTCCACATGGTTGGGACTGCCTTGTTGCCCCTCCCTCCCCCCCAAGCATCTTTGTCATTTGGCAAATCATGATCTTCAATTGCATCCTTATGGGCAAAATGGTGTAAAGATCTGCCTTGTCACCGACTATCATGTCATAATGCATGGTCTTATCAGGTATAGCCATGCATTGGTTATGGAAGAGGACCATATCAAAAGCTTCACTGGTCCTGAACTCTTGTGGAATATGATTATCTGATAGACGCATCAACATATAGTCTTCATCATATTCATCATAAATTGGCTCTGTGTCAAAATCAAATTTGAAGTCACCACAGTCCAGCGAATCCACCTCTGCCTCTGATGCAGATATATGAAATCCATGAGCATCATGTTTAGATGCCGCCAAGTTCCTGCTACACATTAGAGTGAGATGATACTGAGAATACTCGACTTTACACCCATGTATAATAAACTTGCAATTCTGGGTGCAAACGTTTTTCACATACAATACTAAAGCCATAATTTGGTCTTTGAACTTGCATGCAAAGTCTCAAATTATATTATAATGTAAAGCCTCAGATTGGCCTAAGTATACTACCACACCATATATAAGTAACTTTGTCATGACTTGGGGCAGCTTCTTGATAACGTCCAGTAATAGGACAAAACTTGAGTTGATCATCCCTTTGATCATGGTGGTGCCTAGTAATAAGACCACAATCAGATAAGCCTTTAATTTCCCCTTGGTTGTCGAGGGGGTCAGTCTCTTGTGTTTGACCAGTGACTACATAAGAGTCTTTGCCCATGGAGGGAATGGCTTCTTGTTCAGACGTCATGTGAAATTGTGGCTCGACATCAATGTCGAACCAATTTCTTCTTCTAAGAATGACTGTTTTGTCCTATCCTCAAGCTCCTTTTTCTAAGGAACGTCGTCGGTCTTTGAGGTAGGAAGATCATCAAAAATCTCAACGGCCTTGTCCTCAAGTTCTTCGGCAACCTGGGTCACTGTTTCTGGCCTCGTAAACTTGGCCGAGATAGCTTCCACTGCCTTGATAGGAGCCTTTAGTGGTGCCTTGACCTCAAAATTTGTTTCCTCGAGCTTGCCCTGGCCTGATTCTAGGGAGGCGAAGCGGGCCTCGTTATGGCTTTTTAGATCCTCGAAAAGAGCTGACAGTTTTATGGTGACGACGTCCAACATCTGGCAAATTTGCTCCCGAGCCAAAGGTGTCAACCCTAAGCCTAGGTTTTTTACCATTGAATTAGTCATGGTTATCATGTGCGAATCTAAACGTTTTTTCATTTACAAGACCGTGAGCCAGTTGCTCGGTCTTAACTTAGAAGAGGCAATACGGATACTCATCAGCCTTTCCAATGGTGGATGACGGAAGATACTACTTCGGTCCCACTAGGAGTGTCAATGTTTTGGCCACGATCCTCAGCAGGGGTAGAAAGATAACTTAGCAGTTCCAAAAGTAAAACGAAAGGTGCGGGCGTGCCACTGCGCGGACGCGGAATGTAGATGCGCTGGTCCTGGACTTCTAATTAAATTAAAGGGATTCCGGTGACACCTCGCAAGCGAGGAATTATGAGCAACCTTCCTATTCGCTTGCAATCGATACTCATTGTTGAGGATTGTGGCCAAAACACTTCCGTCTTTCCCAAGTGCACATCTCCATCTACTAATAGTAAGGGTGGTTGCCATAGATAGATTGGGTCATTCGTAACCAGATTGAGCAATAACAGATGCTACAGCTATACGTGTCGGCCGCACACACTGCATTGTTTAACAAGCATCACCCTTCCTTTCTTTTCCCAATTCACCTACTTTTTTTCATTATGAATGTTTCGCTCTTGAATTTTAATGAATTGGTTAATGTAAAGTTAGTAAAGATTAATTTTTAATTTTTACATCTAGAGCCTCCACAAACATATACTTGGCCCTGCTCGAGTTTGACATGTTCGATTGCGTTTAGAGAATGTAATTCAACTCAGAAGATAAAGAACAAATACACAAAATTCAATCTTAAACTAACCTTAAATCCATCATAAAACATGGTAGCCTGGTAGAGGTAAGACGTAGAAGCACTCTTACACGGGTTCACCTATACATCATATCTTCATATATATCTTTACCTCTCCATTATTTTCCACATCTTAATCTTATTAAAATTTTATAAAGCATGTAAGTACAATCTTAAATTTTATACACGTCACATGATGTAATCTTTTTTGTGAGAGAAATTGTTCATAAGTGTAGTATCAATATTTCAGATTGCAAGTCGCTATCTTTGTTCTTTCACCAAAAACATTTAAATATGAATAAAAACCCAAATCTCGACACGTGTCTGTGACAAGTGCTTTTGTTTTATAGAACTTTTGTCTTCCTTTACTTCCGGAAGAGAATATATAATATAATATAGAATATCATAATACTTTCGGCTTATATACGTGGCGATGAACTAGTGGAACACGCAGGTGAAGATTTTAGAAGTAGCTGTAGATGATGATGGTAGATGGCTTTGTAGCGTCAACACGTGTCCCGAGTCTCGAGGCTAGTGACCCACGAGTCATTTTCCTGGGTGCAGTCTCAATTTAATCGCCTGGACCCGTCGACCAAGGTGGTTTTTTTCCAAACGGCTATTAGCTGCAGCTTGATGACTGAGCCATTTTTGCCGTCCTGTACTTTCAAACTTTACTTTTGCATATATTTTTTTTTGGAAGAAAAAGAAACTTTACCTTGCATTTATACGAGGTTTCTTTTTACGCTTGATAGGAGGGACGGCGGTCCCTGTTACCATTTACGGATTTACTAACATGTGAACAATGGTGTTTATATTTAGTTTCTTTTTATCAAAAAGAATATATTTCTTCTTGTTATAAATTAAAGAATATGTAGAGAGAAAACAGAAGAATAAAAATGTAAGAGGAGAAAGAAGTGTCATCTTATTATATCTCATATGTCTCCTTTATATAGAGGTAGAGATTACAAGATAAGTCCCTATACTATTAAGATATTGCATCTAAGTCATTGGAAGATGAATTGACATACACTTGATTATAAATATTTACAACACTCCCTCTTGGATGTCTATCAATAATATGATGTTGGACGCGCTTAGTGTTGCCTCGTTAAAAACTTTGTCAGGTAATAAAAACCCTGTGGGAAAAAACAATCCTGGTCGAAGAAGAAAAAGAGTGCAACGCGCATATGTCCTAGGTAGCATACTTCTGGATGCTCCCCCATGATAAGATTCTCCTTCTAATTGTTGCAAGCTTCATGTACCGTAAATAGCGGTTTGATTTGTTTATCATTGAAGTGAGATTTTGTTCGTTTTGCATACAGGGGCTCATCACAAAATTTTCATACATGCAAAGTGAAAGCAATACCAACAAAACTATACTACTTTTGGTCTTACCTCATTTAGTAACATTAGAAACAACCTCACATGTTCAAATTCATATATTATGTAATAACTAAGCGGTAGAAGCTAATTAACACATTAATATGTATGGTTCAAACCATTGGAAGATCATCATGGCATATCTAGCTACTCATATCAATATCTTTGTTTATTGATACATCTCGTATATGCTCTTTAAGAGCTCTAAGCAATTTATAACTAAATGAAAGTTAGAATATGTAACAACATAATCCGAATTCAGTTTTGTAGTCCAATCATAATACTTATTGAGGCAATTTTGTTCACATTAACCATAACAGAATGAGTATATATGAGCTAGCTTTAGACTATCGATTGCATGATTTATCTTTAGTTTAACAGCCCAGCATAGTGAGATATGCTCGCCTTTGGGCCTCCCCCTCATGGCTTTCTTCTTGGGTTCTAACCCAAGACACGTCTCACTAATGAGAGTTTTGTTTGCATGTATAAGGCACATTACGTCATTTCCCTTAAGCGATGAGAAATCTCACATTTAGACTATCTCAAGTATTCATGGATCGATTTACGTTCGAATCATTCATGTACTTGGATCCTTTAAGGATTTGATAAGCGATACGCTTGTAATGACGCTTTACTTTTGAGATTTTGCTTTTAGCATTTAAGATCCTCATAATATATGATGACAACTGCCGTAAGTCTCTCGTCAATAAATATATGTAACAATGTACTTACAGAAAATTGTCACGTATAAAGAAAGATATTCGTAATCCCCATGTGTCTTGTAGACATTGTGTCATACTCATTTATTTTCACTGTGATTAATACCCTTTTGTATCATGTAGGGTTAAAGGTCTAAGTATCTCATCACGTTTTAGATATTCAGTTTAATTGGAATTGCCTCTATCCAATTTGACCAATAATATGCTCTGTCGACATTCATAATGAAACATGGTATTGCATCATACAGTCCTTAATGGTCTTTGGTAGCTACCATATGTAAATTTTCATCGATAATCATCATTCATAGATCTCATACATTCTTATATGCATGTACTAGCTACTATGAGCTTATTGATATTGGGTACCAATACAACGCCTTCTGCAATTTGCGTTTGGTTATTACTCAGGTCAAATCCTGGGTAAATGAGTTTTGCAGTTTGCAATTGGAGTCGTCAAATGAAACTTTTTTACCAAGCATTAGAGATGATTCTGTATCTAGATGGTTTGGTTTATTATCGAACTTGGAAGAGGACTCTGTTTCTTGTTTCACATCTACTCGTGTGGAGGAAAGAGAGAAATTTTCAAGCATTCTCACTTTGTTGGTTAAGATTATGAAACATTTAAAGCTGGTGTTGGAGAACAATAACTTATCCATAAGTTGTTCAAGCAAATAACTCGATAAAGCCATGAAGACAATTTTCAAGTTGCAAGAAGGATATGAGAGACGGACAGCAAAGTTTGAGTGGGTGACAGGAGTACTAATAAAGGCTGTAGAACGAGGGGAGTGGATTGTCCTAGAAAATGCAAATTGTTGTCATCCATCGGTACGCATGCTCTGCTATGTTGATGAATCATCTTTTGTTTCTTGTTACTTTGCTGTTGTCCTATGTAGTAACAAATCTACCAATTCATCAATGTTCACTTATCTTTCTCATCTGGTTTCTTTTCATTTTATATTTTAGGTACTTGATAGGATCAACTATTTGGTGGAACCTTCTGCATCCATCACACTTAGGACACGTTTACTGACTTAGAATGTAAATTATCATGAATCGGTATCAACAAGAATCGGTATGAGAATATTTCATGTTATTCTGCTGTTTACTTACCATAAAAAATCAAAATATGAATGTAACTAATTACGATTGATGTTGTTTATTTACCATATGAAATCAGAATTAAAATTAGTTTGATTACTAAAATACCCCTACAAGAAATGAATTTAAAATACCCATAAAATATAATATATATATATATATATATATATATTTAGGTTTGGGTAATTTAGAAATATTATAATTATGTGAAAATATTTTGGGGAGAAAAAGTTGATTCCATTACCTTGATTTTGATACCTATCTCTCCCCTTGGGTATCAAATAAGGGGTTTCATCAGGAATCGATTCCTGATAAGCAAATGAGACTCACATCTATTCCAATACTTTAATATGTTAGTAAATGCCGGAATTCACCAATTTCGGAATCAATTACACTATTTTCAATTCCATTCCAAGTTAGTAAATATGTCCTTAATGAGTGCCAGTTGTTTTGCAACCACATTCTAATTTCCACAGTTGACCCAAGGTTTGGTGAAGTCTCCCGAGCAATGAGGAACAGAGGAGTTGAAATATTTGTGATGCCAGGCCCATGCCACCATATTGGCTAATGAATGAGAATATGAAAAGTCGTGGAAGAATTGAACTAAATGATGTGAAAAGATTTCTCGTTCTATCTGGTATTCCCTTTGCTAAATTGGTCTGTGCGATGGCTGAATCACATATGTATGTAAATTGGTCTGTGCGATGGCTGAATCACATATGTATGCTAAAGAGGAATGATTACGTTTTAATGTGTGTATAACGTACATATCTTGAGCTTTCACGCTGGGTTCAGTTGTTTCAACAACTTCTCAAGACTGGCAGCCACCCTTTGTGGAGCCTACAAACAAGCTGGGAACATATATATCTTAGTTCATTTGGTGACGCCGTTGGTGAAAATGTTATCTATCATGTGAAAATTACATATTTATCCGTTAGCGACTTGTGTGAATCTGGCTCATCACTGTCTCCATATTTGTGTTTGCCTGGAGGATCACCCATGTCTATGAAGCCCAGGGATCTTGTGTGGCACTCAAAAGAATCTTTAGTGATGAATAACTGCATGTACCTAGAGTACCTGGGGGCTAAGTATGCATCTTACAAATTACATCTAGCCAGGAACAGGTGCTCTGTTTACCAGGATTCAACTTCCTGTGGATTTGTAGGGTCTTACTTGATGGGTATGAAGAAGATATCTGAAACTATGATTCATAAGGCTCCCGGTTTTAATTCTGTAACCCAAGATGCCATTATTGACAAGGCATTGGCTAGGGTTGAGAAAAAGCTATTGTTTGCTGCCAACTGGGCGTTTGAACAGGCTACTGAAAGTCGGTTACGCTCACCATGGAGCATCAGATTTGGAAATACGCTCATCATGTGCTTACATTGCTTCACCGAGAAGAGTTTAAAAAGCAGCTAGAGCCGATGCTATATTTTGAATTAGTTGATGTGCCCGACTCGCAAGATTCCATCAAGTTTCTCCACAACGCCATGTGCTGTATAATGCCACTGAGGGTCAGTTATCAACAGTGGACTTCTGAGGACAGCTACTTTTGTGAAAAAGATAGCTGTTTAAGGAAGTTCTCAAATCTTTGCGGAAGTTGGAGGAGCAATTTATCAATAGATTCTTTGATTTATCTCTCATTAAGTCTCCTTCTTTCGATGCACTTATTGGGATGTACACTGACCTTCTTGAAGATCACATATTATTTTGGGATGGTCTTGAGTCATCTGAATTTGAGCTTCCGCTCCTTTCCTGGCATATGGTACTAAAGGGTGCTACATAATTGAAGGCTTTCTGTCCAGAAGCAGTCGATGATCTGCTGGTAGGTTGAATAAGTTGTGCTGCTATTATTTCTGTAATGTACCTTAAGCTTGAATTTTTCTGGTTTTCTGATATAGACGGAGAGCAACAATCGGGAAGATATCTCTTCTTGGCGATTTCACTCAGAGAAGTTAAAGGTCTTAGAGGGGGGTGAATAGGCATTTTTCTCGATTTTCGTTAACTTCTGTATCCGAGGATGATAGCAATAACTTGTGTTATCCTAGATTCACAGGATACGAGTTTGCAGAAAGTAAATTGCAACAAATAAGAAACAATACAATGATGTTTTTTTACTCGCAGAAACCCTGAATGCAGGGAGAAAAACTGTCTCTAACTCTTGAGAGACAAAACTTTCCACTACGTTGAAGTAACTTCTTACAAGAATAATAGTTCTAGTGATACACTACCACAGTGTTATCCTTCCTAGTCCCGAACTAGTCTAGACCTATTCCCTCTCTTGTTTCTAAGTACTTACAACATGGAACACTTTCAGAAGCTTTGTTCGTGAATTCAGCTAACCACTAGCATATTCAACCTTGAACGCTTCTTGGGTTGGTTGCACTACACATCCCTCATGGTATGCAACATGATATGAGTTGATGAAAGAAGACTTAGAGCAGCATGAACAATGCAAGCTAATACTAGACTCAACAATGAAAACGCAATAAGGCAGTTTTCAACAACCATTGAGCAAAGCCAAATCTATAGATATATATAGGCAGACAAGGCATCAAAGATGATGCAAGCTGACCTCAACATGTTTCAGAAAGGTTTGGACAGAAGTGTTTGGCTTCCATACTGAAAGTGATGTATCCAAATGAAGAGATGACACAAGCAATCTCAATAAGACAAAGAAACCTTTCCTAAAACATGAACGATTCAAAACAGGGAGCAAAGAGATTTCAAACCCTCTTACTCAGTCCATTAGTGGACCTTGACACAGCCGATAGCGATTGGTCTTTGAATCACACAAGGACCAGCTTTTTATTGGATAATGTATCATAAAATCTAAGCTGGAGCCTTGAGCATCAAACCATTTGGTCACGGGTTGGCATAACAAAAGATCTCAACCCTTAGACTAGTATGAGTGCCAAGGCATTTCCCACAAACTCAATTGTCCATTTTGAATTTGAAACACAACAAAGACCTATTAAACTAATATAACAGACTCTTTGAAAATCAGGACAATAAAAGACTCAGCAACAGGATAGCAAGTGAAGCTGCTAACCTGAAACCATAAGGGATGTTAGTGACACTGGTTCTTGTTTAGATGACAGTATCTCCAAGTGTTTTGCAAGATAAAGGATTGCCAATTATCCGTATACCTTCAATCTCCCCCTTTGGCATTCCTTCACAAAACACTACACTCCTTTGTAGGACAAAAACAACCTGCAAGAGATATCTGAAGAACAAGTGAAGAATCACAGAAATAACAGCTTATGCATGAAGATACCAAACATTCCAGAATTCCAAAAGATAGGTATTTCATTAAGCAACCATATAAACTAACAATGACATTCCAACTAGATACTCCATTAAGTAGCCATGAAAACCTACAATGTCATAAAAATATACCCAGCAGTCCTACAACTACTAGTTCTCCCCCTTTTTGGCAAGGAATACCAAAGGGAAAACAGAGAACAAAATATCCGAGAGGTTTTAAAACTAACAAAAAATATAACAAACCTACAACTAGAACATAAGACATATCCCTAAAGGTAGGACACCAGGAACAACAGTAATCTAAACAACTTCCTCTCCATCACTAGAAGATGTTTCCTCAGAGCCGGACTCATCGTCACTAGCCTCCGAGGAGGACTCCTCATCAGCTATAGGTGCCCCAGCAGAGGGGATAGCAGAGGCCTGATGTGACACCACAGACTCCTTCAGCCCTTTCAGCTCCTTTGTCAGTGTAGACAGTTGAGAAGTGAACAATTGGGTCAAGGTAGCCACAGCATTGGAAACTTGATGCCTAACTTCCTACTTCAACAAAGTGGACTCAAGTGGCTCAATATACACATCACCAGATTGACCAACAGATTTAGCCAAGGACAGCTTGTCAACCGGAACAGCTTCATTCTCCTGTGCAAACACATCACCATCCATGGTGGGAACACCAGCATCTAAGCAAAGCTTAGTAATCACAGCAGGAAAAACCAGAGAGCTGGAACCACAAAGAGAAGTACCAGCAGACCAAATTGCTTTGTACATAAAGTACTCCGCAGGAAAGGCGGGCTTAACTAGACTCGTAGTCAGGTACTTACGCAGAGCAGCCTGTGTGTGGGTAATTTTACTAGTGTTGGTGGTAGGAGTAAGCAGAGAGCGCACCAAAAATCCCAAAATCTTGAAGAGTTCAGACATAAACTGACTAGAAAGATGGGGAGTAGTCAATGCAGGAATGGGGAAGGATGACTTATAAAGAGCAGCACCCAAGTCCTGAAGAGAAATGGAGTCAATGAATTCCAGGACAGACTGAATGACATTCGGTGCTGTCTTAGGGAGAGAAAGACTAGCACGAATCCCAGGAGGAGAGACATCTACATTCTTACCCCGAACCCTGACAACAATAGGGGTTTTGAGGAGCTTTTTGAGGAAAGTTGGTGTAGAACTCCTGAACCCAAGTCTTGTTAACCTTAGGAAAAGATTCTAAAACATGATCCCATCCCAAATGCTGAAGAAGCTTCCTAATCTCAAGATTAAAAGAATCTAAGGCTAGAGGTCTCTCATACACAATCTTCTTACCCACCACAAAGTATTGAAAAGATCACGAAGGGATTCAGACTCAAAGTGAGACACAGGGGGTAAATTGGTAGAAGCAGACTCACCAGACCTCTTCTTAAGAGGGACCCGACGCTCATCCATGGGAGCCTTGCCTCGATCCACAGCATTTCGAGGCCCACAACGAAGATTCCGAGAGGCCGGAACAGGCTTGGAGCGTTCTGAGGGCGTAGGACTGGAGGATGGAGGAGGAATGGGAATGGAAGGTTCCTTTGACATTCGAGAATGGGGAGTGACAGGGGGAACAGAAGGTCCTTCGGTCCTAGGAGGAGAGGCAGACCTTGGCGCTCGGTGCTTGGATGTGCAGCGCTTGGATTTGGGCTCAAGGGCTGGGACAGGTACCTCTGTCCATGCACCATCAGAAGAGGGAGAAGGAGACCTAACCGGAGAAGACGGAGGAGAGGGAACCTCCGAGGATGGTCCACCACCACTAGAAACAGTTGGCTTGGCGACCTTGACCAGAATTTCACCAGAGGGAGAGCGAGGTCGTTTACCCAGAGCAGTAGAAGGGACTGGGTCCATCAGAGCTTGAAGCTTGTCTGCTATGGAGGGGCCTCCAGGAGTAGCAGTAAGCAACAAGGATTAGCCTCCAGGGAAAGGCACCTCAGCCTTAAGAGGCAACAAATTCAAAGGTTCCTCCATTGTGGGTTCATCCCAAGATTCACGAAATTTGGACCAGCAGGAGTCTTTGACATTTTGGCAGAGAAGAGCTTTGGATATGGATGGGGAAAAGGAAACTCAGAGCAGAGAAGGAAGTGAAAAAGAGAGAGTGGGTTTCGAGAAGAAAAGGAGAAGAGAGAAAGACACGTTAAAGAGAGAGAGTGGAAGCGTTGGACACGATCACAGTGTCTCGAAAACTGTCAAGCCTATTAATCGCAAGGGAAATTCGTCTGAATGGTATACGAACTTTTGCTCCTTATAAACTTTGGTATATTAAGTTTTGAAAATATCATAACGGTATCTCATGTTTCTATCCCGACCTAAGATTGGTATATATAGCTATTAAGATGACCAATTTACCCTTAAGTTCTCTTTTTTTCTTAGTTTTTTTTTATTTGTTTTCATATTCAAGAAATATTAATTAGAAGAGGTTTTAGAATTTGATGATTTGAATTGACCTTTATAAACTTGAAGAAGATTGAAGAGGGGAAACATACAGAAGTTTAATCCTTGTTGTTTCCGCTAACACTCAAGGATCTTGTTGTTGTCGTTGACATTCAAGGATGATTGAGATTAATTTTTTTCTACGTTCCTAAAAATATAAAAAGCCAAAAAAAGAAAATCGGAATATGAAAACAAAGAAGAAAAAAAGAATTTAAGGGTAAATTTGTCATCTTTTTTTATCTGAGGGTAAACTAGTAATCTTAATATTTATATATACCAATCTTAAATCAGGATAGAAACATGAGATACCAATCTGATATTTTTAAAACTTGATGTACCAAAATTTATAAGGAGCAAAAGTTTGTATACCATTCAAACGAATTTCTCTAATCTCAACTGCTCAAAACAGTTATAATAATTAAATATCCAAACCCATGTAATGATGATGTTTTGGGACGTGACAAATCAATACCGCTCAGAGTAACCAATGAGAAACCATGGAAGTAACCACGTAAGCACATGCAAACAAACATAATCCAGGAATAAAACCACTCAAGTCTATACTCCCCCTAAGAGTATGCATATGATAAAGCGAAAAATTGTTTGTTTCTGAGTAACACTCTTAGAGAAAAGGACTGCACACACAAGCTTAAGGAAAATGACCATTGAACTTGCATCCTTGATTTTTGAAGTCAGTTTAAGCATTGACTCACAAGGTGACACATCATAACAAACAAACAAACCTTGATCAAACAAAAGCAAATCACATAGGTTTGTGATAGTGACAAGTCTCAATGGTCTCTATTTTTATTTGCAGCACTTTAGAGTGAATGTGTAAGTGAGATGATAACACATGGTGCTTGTTAAACTTGAGGGCATCAACTGAGTATTTGTTGTCAAATGGAGCCATGTCATACTGGGATACCATTTGGTCCTTCCATCCTTATTTCTCCAGAAGTTGATTTTAAGCTCCAAAGGCTACTTTTAGCCATGAATTCATTTAGTGCAACATTAAGATCATAGCCTCAACTGAGAAATCGTCTTCATAGGTTCAAGTAGTAGAAAATGTGTCATTGCTTCACAAGATCAGTTGACCTTGGACAATATGTGTAACAAGGACACCCATATGGACACATCATCCAAACTCATCGAAGGATAGAATGAATCTCAGAAATCCCCACTACATAATAGGACAAGTGGAGGACTAGCTAAATCAAGAAGTCATTTGTGATTGTCATTTAGAGAAATTTTTTTTTCAACTTGTTCCAACCAGACTTCCTAACTCTAAACCAATATCGTTTCTTCCCACCCTTATATCATTCATCACGACCAAGGAATGTGTACTTTGAGATTAGCCTAGATCATTGAGTTCTTTGAACCTCAATCTTCAAACCAACCTCGTTTCTGCCCACCCTTGTATTGTTTACCACAACCAAGGAATGTGTACTTTGAGATTAGTTTGGTATGTAAAACTCCCTCTTAGTATGAAGTCTCATCTCAAGTATATAGCCCAAGTTTTAGTGCAACCAAAATGATCATTAAGAGTGAATATAGAGAGACTGCATATTTGCAATAAAAGACAGACCACATACAACAACATCAAAACATGTGCACACACCTATGTGAAACGTAAGACTGAACCAAGGAAAGGAAAGACAGACATTCACCTAGGTCAAGTTCAAAAACTGACTAAGGATACCATGAAGATCTTCTAACCTGAACCTGTAAAGAAGAACTGAAAACATTTTTTGATTTTTTTTTTCAGAACATATGTACATCTTTAAACACACACACACAAGCAGGGGAAGTATCTACTTGTTGTCACACAACCCTATAGCCCTGCACAGACTCAAATGCCTAGCATTATCAAGTGGTTTAGTGAACAAATCAGCCAATTGCTTTTCAGTTGGAATGAAAGCGAGCTCAAGCAATTTCTCTTCAACTAACCCACGGATGAAATGATATCTTATCTCTATATGCTTTGTTCTAGAATGCAGCACCAGATTCTTAGAGATGTTTATAACAGA
Organism: Fragaria iinumae; assembly: GCA_009720345.1. Taxonomy (NCBI): domain Eukaryota; kingdom Viridiplantae; phylum Streptophyta; class Magnoliopsida; order Rosales; family Rosaceae; genus Fragaria; species Fragaria iinumae. Next base: position 27,673,047 of record CM019121.1, read on the forward strand.
GGTATTGTCACAGAAAAGAGATAACGTACCTTGCTGGAAACCATAGTCAGCCAACATCTGCTTCATCCACATCAGTTGTGTGCAACAATTTCCAGCTGCTACATACTCAGCTTGAGCAGTAAAGAGAGATGTGCAGTTCTGTTTCTTGCTATGCCACAAAACCAGGTTGTTTCCTACAAAGAAACAGCCACCAGAAGTGCTTTTTCTATCATCTGCATCCCCAGCCCAGTCCGAGTCTGTGTATCCTGCAATGTCACGCCCCGGTTCTTAAGTTATTTTACGGTTATTTACTTTGGTAATATTTTGGTCTTTTACCGTTTTAAGTAACCGTTTACTATTTAAGACTCCAAAGTTGACTTTTTCTTCCGTATAGAATTTGGGAAAACTTTCTTCATGAAAGTCGTAGAGGATGTTATTACGAGTTCGTAGACATGCTACGCGTTAAAATCGGATTTAGCATGTAAAAGTTATCAATTAAAAATGTAAGTTTTATTGGGGTATTATTTTGGGGTGTTAAATTTTGGAGTTGGGTTTTGTTTATTAAGTTGGACCGGGCTATTTTTTGGTCAAAGCCCCAAAAATATTTCTCTCTTCCTCCCGATTCTCTCTCCTCCCACCCGATTTTCTCCTCCCTCCGCCCGGAAATTTCACCACCGCCGTCCGGCCACCACCGACCGCCAGACCGGTCTCGTTCGGACCCCCGACATCTCCTCTTCATTTCTGGGTAGGTGGCCGATCCCCTAACGCCGCCGTGAAGGAGCAGCCGAGCCCGAAAGCCACGGTTGCCGTGGTTGCACCTTCGCCGGAGCTCCGTGCTCCGACCACCATAGCTCGTGATTTTTGGCTCAACTTGTAGCCCTCATCTAGGTGAGTAATCCCTCAAAATGAATCGGCTAAATTCGATTTCGTTATGGTGGTTTGTATAATTGAAAGTTTTAGGGATTTATGGATGTTTTGATTCGATTACCATAGTTAGGCTTGGAATTGATGTTTGTGCTAGTTAGGAAAGTTGTAGAGGAGATTGAGAAGAAGATTCTGTTAAAAATTGGTAGAATTTGCAGGTTGCCGGAGTTGGTCGCCGGCCGCCGCTGTTTTGGGAAATTTTATGGTTTTTGATGTAGAATATTAAGGGGATATTATTGATGTGAATTTAGGAATTTTTGGAGGATTTTTGGTTAGGTTTTGGAATTTGTAAAGTTTGGTATTTTTGGCGGATTAATAAGTTAAAATCCGGCCATTGGATTATTTTTATGATTAGGACGTTGGAAGGTGATTTTTGAGGATGTCGGTATTTATGGAGATTTTTGGTTGGCAGTGAAGTTAAGATTTAGGACGATAGACATGGTTGAGCACGAGAAGCTCATATTTAATTATGCTTATTTTCTTTAAACGTTGGGATTTTAAGGAATTATTTATGTTTTGGAACAGGACGCGAGGAGGCTCGAGCAGAGGAGACCTCCGACCGACTTCAGGCTTAGGCCTAACTTGTGAGTGGACTTTTGTTTTAAATAATGTGCATGCAGTTGTTTATTTGGTTGGACCATTTGACGTCATTTTTATTTGACGATTTTACTCATTGTGATGAGTTACCGAAAATGGGATTTTTGGTAAATTATAATATATTTTTAAGGAGAGTATGTATATAAATGCTAGCTAGCGATATGTGTCTGTCCACCTTAATGACATAGTATATAACTGCATTATGGTGTGACGTGAGCGTTGGACGCAAGCGTAGTAGCCTTATATGAGTGTTTAATTCATATAAGGGGTATGAGCACATATTTATACACCCGTCTGTCCACCTTAATGACGTAGTGTATCACCGCATTAAGGCGTGACGTGAGCGTTGGACGCGAGCGTAGTAGCCCTATATAGATTATTATTAATTTATATATGGAGTATGGGCGAGTGTAAATATATACATGTATATATTTTAGCCTGAGAGGCTGTATTTTGATATATATATATATAGTTTTGAGCAGTAAAGGCTCGATATTTATAACGATAAGATAATTATCGTTTAAGACATGCATTCGTTTTCTTGAAAATTAAATTGGGAAAGCATAAATGTTAATAAATATTTTCTTTATTTATTTTTGTCCACTCACTCTAATTCTTGCGAATGTTTTTTCCCCTGGGCTCTTCGTTTTTAAAATGCCCAGTCTGCAGAGTTCGAGTTAGAACGAGTAGGAGACGACGAGGCATAGTTACCCATTTCTCAGCCACCTTTCACCAGTAGATTACCTGTTTAACCTACTAGAGTATTTTTCCTACTCCTCTAGTGTATAGTAGCTCTGAATACTCTTTGGGATTTATTGTAATGTTTCTGGTGGTGTGCTTAGACTTTTATTGTATTTTTTTGAATATACGAAGTTTGTAATTATTTACTCACTTTCGTATAATTGTGGGTTGATTTGGAGGATGCTCAAATTTATTTAAGAAAGTAACACTTTAGTTTTCTAGGTTAGGGTTGTCCATTTTCAAGGGATGTTTGTTTATCAGTAAATTTTCCTTGGAGGTGGTCCCCGCAGGACTTACCTCGGGTTTCGGGGTGAAATTCGGGGTGGGTCTTGACATGCAATCTCAATGTTAGTATCAAATGTGTACTTAATTCCATGATCATAAGTGTCAGCAACATATCCAATGATGCGCTTCATTGCTTTAACATGGGATTGCTTAGGATTTTCTTGATAACGAGCACACACACCAACACTATAAGCAATATCTGGTCTACTAGCAGTCAGATACATAAGACTTCCAGTCATACTCCTATAATTGGTTTGATCCACATTGATACCATTCAAGTCAGCACTAATCTTACAACTGGTGCTCATAGGAGTAGGGAAGGCAGTGGACGTTTCCATCCCAAACTTCTTAACAAGGTCCTGAGCATACTTAGATTGACAGATAAACAAACCATTTCGACTTTGCACAACCTGTAGACCTAAGAAGTAGCTTAACTTACCACAAACACTCATTTCAAATTCTTTTTTCATGATCTCAGAAAACTCACGCACCAAGGATGGAGAAGTAGACCCAAACACTATGTCATCAACATATATTTGAGCAATGATAATGTGCTCTGAGGTACATTTGACAAACATTGTTTTGTCAACTGAGCCTCGCACATATCCATGGTCAACGAGATGATTTGACAACCTCTCATACCAAGCCCTAGGAGCTTGTTTGAGACCATAGAGGGCCTTATCTAACCTATAGACATGATCAGGATGGGTCAGACTGTGGAATCCTGGGGGTTGTTCCACATACACTTCCTCTTTGAGGATACTATTCAAAAAAGCACTTTTCACATTCATTTGATACAAGGCAAACTTCAAATAGCAAGCAACAGTAAGGAGAAGGCGGACTGACTCAAGTGTAGCCACAAGAGCAAATGTCTCATCAAAATCTAGACCCTTTATCTGAGAATACCCTTGCACAACAAGTCTTGCCTTGTTTCGGGTGATAATGCCTTTTTCATCAGTTTTGTTTTTGAACACCCATTTGGTTCCTATGACATTTTTATCCTTAGGTCTAGACACTAAATGCCAAACATTGCTTCTTTCAAACTAGTTCAACTCGTCTTGCATGGCACTGATCCAATCAGCATCAAGTAAGGCTTCCTTCACATTCTTCGACTCTATTATAGAAACAAAGACATAGTATGTAATGGTGTTGATGTCATCTTTATGCATAGCAACAAAACATTTAAACACTGAGAAATTGCTCACCAAACGACCAGTCTTACTCCTGGTCTTTCTAGGCTCAGACACATCCCCAATTACATGGGATAGATCATGGTCCTTCTGTACTTGTCTTTTGCCACTTCTGTGAATTGGCTGAATGGCAAGCATAGCATCCTTCCCAGATCCTGAAAGATCTATGTCATCATCCATCCCTAAGTCGTCATCTCCTTGATCAGACTTGGTTTCGGATGAGGCCGGTTCAGCTTCCTGTTCGGATACCTGCTTAGACAAAACACACATATCATTCTTGCAAACAAGAGCATCATTAACAGCCACACTTACTGATTCCATAATTTTGCAAGTTCTCTTGTTATACACCCGATAAGCTCGACTCCAGCATAGCCAAGGAACACACCCTTGTCACTTTTAGCATCAGACTTTGTTAAATACTCTCTATCCCTATAGGTAAAGCAGGGACTTCCAAACACTTTGAGAAGAGAGATATTTGGCTTCTTACCTCTCCAGATCTCATAGGGAGTCATGGTCGTTCCTGGTCTAAGAATTACACGTTTTAAAGTGTAACAAGCATTATTTACTGCTTCTGCCCAAAAAGAATGATCATGACCAGATGCAGCTAGCATAATCCTAGACAATTCCACAAGAACCCTATTCTTTCTTTCCACAATGCCATTATGTTGTGGAGTAATAGGAGCAGAGAATTCATGATGCACACCAAACTCTTCACAATAATTTTCAAAATAAGAGTTTTCGAATTCAGTACCGTGATCTGATCTGATCCTAACAATATGCATGTCATCATTCAATTTCTCATTTGTGACTCTCTTAACAACACTGTATTAATTCTCAAAAGTTTCACCTTTGTTTGATAAAAATCTCACCCAAGTGAATCTAGAAAAATCATCAACAATTACAAGAGCATACTTTCTTCCTCCAATGCTTTTAGTCTCAATAGGTCCTACTAAGTCTAAATGCAGCAGTTCAAGAACATGAGTAGTAGGTTCAGCATTTAACAAAGGATGAGAGGTTCGAGTCATCTTACCAACTTTGCATTCACCACACTTGGGGAATACCAGCAAGCTTTGGTCTCCCTCTGACAGCTTCTTTTGAGGATAGCTTCACTATATCCTGATGGTTTCAGTGACACATTCGTCTATGCCAAAGATCTAAAGGTTCCTCACAGATCATAGATCTAAAACATAGCTGTGGTGAGAACTTCTCCTTTGCTACAACACAATAGCATTGATCCCTAGTTATCTTTCCTCTCATTATGCTCTTCCCTTTACCATCTAAGACAACACATCTCTGCTTATCAAAAGTTACTGAATCATGTTCATCAACAATCTGACTTACACTTAACAAACTCACTTCTAGACCTTTGACCAGTAAAACATTTTTCAGACAAGGGAGACCAGGGGCGTCTACTGTCCCACTTCCCACTATTGGAGCCCTAGCTCCATCCCCAAAACCAACATTCCCTTCTGGATGAATGTCATCCATGGACGAAAACCACTTGGGATCTCCGGTCATGTGCCTTGAAGCACCACTATCTATATACCAAGAATCAGCACAACGTGTTGTGAGAGCTGTAAGAGCTACGCGGCACACTACTATTGTTCTAGGCTCCTCAACAGACCTTAGACTGGTCTAGACACAAGACAAGAAATAGACAATGTTTTCCTCCTCAGGATCACCGTCACACTCATCAAAAAGCTTTGAATCTGTGTGTGGAGGTTTGAGAGCTTGAGGTCTAGAATCCTTCTTCTTAACCCAAGCTAAGCTCTTATTTGGTTCTCTAGCTCCAGGAACAGAAAGACCCTTAGCTATTCTAGCAAATTCCTGCAGGGACTTTTCTAGAGTGGCTTGGAAAGATGTGAAGAAACTTGCAACTGACTTATTGCTCTGAAAACTAGTAAGCTCTTGGTTTCTCCTAGGGTATGCCTGGCTGTTTTGGAGTTTCCTACAAAAAGGTTGAATGTGACCAGGAACACCACAGTGATGACAAGTAGGTTTGAATCTTTTTGGAGGCTCAACCTTGTTAGTTACTACTTTAACATCAGGAACTTTGCTTTTGATAAATACAGTTCCACTACTCTTAGAGTTCTCACTAGTTCCAAACCCTAGACCCTGTTTGTTCTTATCTAGTCTACCCATTCCACACATCTTGGTCAGTTTTTCAGACCCTAAAGAAAATTTAGCAAACTGTTGCTGAGATTCCTTTAGAGAAACTTCAAGCGCTAGCTTATCCGCCTTAAGACCACTAAGAGAGCTTTCTAGACTCAACTTTTTAGCTCTCCACACTTTTTGCTGGGATAGCAACTCAGCTTGTATCCCTGCTTTCTCTTTTTCACCCTTCGCAAGATCTTTGGTCAGGATGTCTATCTTAGATAACATGGACTTTGATGCATTGACAAGTTCAGTGAACTTTTGCATTCTATCATCATCATCATCATCATCATCATCATCCTCCGGAGTCTCGTTTTGAGATACCGTGGCAATGAAGGCAACTAGATCTTCATCATGATTCAAAGAGGAAACGGGGACAACCCGAGCTATGAAAGCCACAGTGTCCTCCTCTTGATTTGACAAGGGATCCTCCTCACTGTCACTGTAAGTGACCGCAAGAGCCTTTTGAGGGTGAATTCTCCTATTTGCACAGTCAACAGCTCTATGTCCCACACCCTTACACTCAAAACACACATCGTTCCTTTGGGAGCTCTTTCCCTTAGGATTTCTATCATGACCTCTATCTTGAGAGGACTCAGCACGAGAATTCCTAGGATATCTGTCATGACCTCTATCTTGTGACGTCTCACCAAAATCTAGGTTTTCCAAAACCCCGGTTCAAGGAAAAAGGTTTCCTCCTTTTCTTGAGAAAGTTTTCAAACTGTTTTGTAAGGAGGGCACACTCTTCTAGACTGTATTCAACATCCTCAGGGATTTTAATCTGTAGACTTGACTCAGTTTCCCTGACAGAGGAGAGGGCAATGGATTTCTCTTTCATCAAATAGGTTTTCAACTTTCCTACTAGCTCTTCTAAAGAATAGGTCCTCAAATCCTTGGATTCCTGTATGGCTACTCTCTTATTCTCAAAACTAGGAGGAAGACCTCTAAGAAGCTTTCTAACAATCCTAGATTGTTTTAAGGGAGAATCGAGACCAGCACACTGATTTGTTATGTTCAGAATTCGACTATAAAACTCATCTATTGACTCACTTTCAGACATTTTCAACTCATCAAAATCTAACAAAAGATCTTGGAGCATCTGTTCTCTCACTTGCTCATTACGTTCATAGGTTGTTAACAACACTTCCCACGCCTGTTTGGCTGAGACACAGGTAATGATCCGTTGGCGCTCACCCTCAAAGAGAGCTGAGTACAAACTATTGAGAGTTTTGATATTCATCCGAGCAACAATTTTTTCTGAGTCGGTCCACTCAGATCTAGGCTTCGGCACACTTGCACCTGCCAAGATCAAGGTCCGTTCTGGGGCTGACCAGCCATCCTCAACCATCATCCATTGTTTCCCATCATCTTGGGAAATAAAGAATGCGGTCATCATGATTTTCCATTGTGAAAAGTTCATTCCCTCAAACAGTGGAGGACAGTTCACGAAAGTGCCTCTATCACCCATTTTAAAACCCGAGGATCTCACTAGCAAAGGCTAGGAACTGCTCTGGTACCACTTAAAGGTCCTAGAGGGGGGTGAATAGGCCTTTTTCCCGATTTTCGTTAACTTCTGTATCCGAGGATAGCAAGAACTTGTGCCATCCTAGATTCACAGGATACGAGTTTGCAGAAAGTAAATTGCAACAAATAAGAAACAACACAAGGATGTTTTTTTTACTCGCAGAAACCCTGATTGCAGGGAGAAAAACTGCATGTCTCTAACTCTTGAGAGACAAAACTTTCCACTACGTTGAAGTAACTTCTTACAAGAATAATAGTTCTAGTGATACACTACCACAATGCTATCCTTCCTAGTCCCGAACTAGTCTAGACCTATTCCCTCTCTTGTTTCTAAGTACTTACAACATGGAACACTTTCAGAAGCTTTGTTCGTGAATTCAGCTAACCACTAGCATATTCAACCTTGAATGCTTCTTGGGTTGGTTGCACTACACATCCCTCATGGTATGCAACATGATATGAGTTGATGAAAGAAGTTTTGAGTTCAACCTCTAAGGTTTACAGTCACGAAGAAGACTTAGAGCAACATGAACAATGCAAGCTAATACTAGACTCAACAATGAAAACGCAATAAGGCAGTTTTCAACAACCGTTGAGCAAAGCCAAAGCTATAGATATATATATATAGGCAGACAAGGCATCAAAGATGATGCAAGCTGACCTCAACATGTTTCAGAAAGGTTTGGACAGAAGTGTTTGGCTCCCATACTGAAAGTGATGTATCCAAATGAAGAGATGACACAAGCAATCTCAATAAGACAAAGAAACTTTTCCTAAAACATGAACGATTCAAAACAAGGAGCAAAGAGGTTTCAAACCCTCTTACTCAGTCCATTAGTGGACCCTGACACAGCCGATAGTGACTGGTCTTTGAATCACACAGGGACCAGCTTTGTATTGGATAATGTATCATAAAATCTAAGCTGGAGCCTTGAGCATCAAACCATTTGGTCACGGGTTGGCATAACAAAAGATCTCAACCCTTAGACTAGTTTGAGCGCCAAGGCATTTCCCACAAACTCAATTGTCCATTTTGAATTTGAAACACAACAAAGACCTATTAAACTAATATAGCAGACTCTTTGAAAATCAGGACAATAAAAGACTCAGCAACATGATAGCAAGTGAAGCTGCTAACCTCTGTGAAAAACAGTGATATGCATATGTATGTTTTACCTGAAACCATAAGGGATGTTAGTGACACTTGTGCTTGTTTAGATGACAATATCTCCAAGTGTTTTGCAAGATAAAGGATTGCCAATTATCCTTATACCTTCAGAAGTCTTTGTTATGGATTCATGGTGGTCATCCTATATTGCCACGTTCTGCTAAAATATTTGAAAAGCAAATCCTGATTTCTGAGCTTTGCGAGTCAGTATGGCCAACATCACCAAAATTATTGGGGCATGGTAATATAATTTCTTGTTTCTTTCGTCAACGAGACTTTTTAGTTGGAATAAAATGGTCATGGGTGTTTGTTGTTACAGTTGATGATCCTATTGGCTTTGTTTCGTCGGATATGCGTTCCCGTGTCCTCGAAGGTAAAATATCCTATTTGCGATTTATTCATTGATGTACCAGCTCGATTTCCTAATAACATTTGTTATTCATGTAGGTTTTTCCATAACGTCATGCATAACTGGAAAATCTGATTCTGTTGAGGATGATGACCACCTTTTTATGCAGTTGGACGCCATTAATCAGGTCTTGGCTCCTCATATGTATCATTTTGTTTGATCAAGAGAGATGAGGTTTGATCAAGAGAGATGAGCACATTAATTTGTCAATACCGTGCTAATGAAAACATTTTTACCCCTATGCAGAAGCTCCTGCAAATGTTTGAAAAGCAAAGAATCAAATCGAAGGAGATTTCATCCTCTAGTAAGCTTTTCCCCAGATCGAATTCATCTATATGTTGTTCTTACTCAAAAGAAGCATTAGGCTACGCATCTGGGTATGATACTTGGCAGGACACTTCTCCCTAGTTGACAGTACCAGTTTTGCCTTGGATGTGAAGCTACTTCTGGAGCTATCACATGTTCTTTTAACTGATCCCAAAAGAATGCAGCAAGTAAGATCATCTATATTGTTTTACTTTGTCCGTATATATACCTATAAGCTATATATTAAAGGTCCGGGGTCCGGGGGGGGGGGGTTTGAATAGGCCTTTTCTAATTTTCGTTCACTTCTGTATCCGAGGATAGCAATAACTTGTGCTATCCCAGATTTACAGGAAACTAGATAACCGAAGGTAAATTGCAGTAAATAAAGAAACTACACAAAAATGTTTTTTATTCGCAGAAACCCTGAATGCAGGGAGAAAAACTGCGTGTCTCTAACACTTGAGAGACAAAACTTTCCACTAAGTTGAAGTAACCTCTTACAAGAATAATAGTTCTAGTGATACACTACCACAGTGCTATCCTTCCTAGTCTCGAACTAGTCTAGACCTATTCCCTCTCTTGTTTCTAAGTACTTACAACAAGGAACACTTTCAGAAGCCTTGTTCGTGAATTCAGCTAACCACTAGCAGATTCAACCTTGAACGCTTCTTGGGTTGGTTGCACTACACATCCCTCATGGTATGCAACATGATATGAGTTTATGAAAGAAGTTTTGAGTTCAAGCTTTAAGATTTATAGTCACGAAGAAGACTTAGAGCAGTATGAACAATGCAAGCTTAAAACAGACTCAACAAAGAAAACTCAATAAGGCAGTTTTCAACCCTTTTGAGTAGAGCCAAAGCTATGGATATATATAGGCAGTCAAGGCATCAAGGATGATGCATGCTGACCTCAACAAGTTTCAGAAAGGTTTGGACATAAGTGTTTGGCTCCCATACTGAGAGTGATGTGTCCAAACAAAGAGATGTCACAAGCAATCTCAATAAGACAAAGAAACCTTTCCTAAAACATGAACGATTCAAGATAGGGAGCAAAGAGGTTTCAAACCCTCTTACTCAGTCCATTAGTGGACCTTGACACAGCCGATAGTGACTGGTCTTTGAATCATACATGGACCAACTATGCATATGATAACGTATCATGAAATCCAAGCTGGAGCTTTGAGCATCAAACCATTTAGTCACTGGTTGGCATAGCAAAAGATCTCAACCCTTAGACTGGTTTGAGCGCCAAGACATTTCCCACAAACTCAGTTGTCCATTTGAAATTGAAAATCAACAAAGACATATTAAACTAATATAACAGGTTCTTTGAAAAAACTGGACAGCTAAAGACTTAGTACTTCGCTTGCTATCCTCTGTAAAAAAACAGTGATATGCCGATGCATGTTTTACGTGAGCCATAAGGGATGTTAGTGACACTTGTTCTTGATCAGATAACAGAATCTCAAGGTGTTTTGCGTGCCGAACGGATTGCCAACTATCCTTATACCTTCAATCTCCCCCTTTGGCATTCCTTCACAAAACACTTCATTTGTAGGAAAACAACCTGCAGAAACAGCTTCAAGAACAAGTGAGGAATCACAGAAACTACAACTGAGTTATGAGCATACTAAAATACTGAGAATTGGGTATTGCATAAAACAGCCATAATAAAACCAATAATGTCTTACAAACATAAACCAGCAATTCCTACAACTAATTCTCCCCTTTTTTGGCAAGGAATACCAAAGGGAAACAGAGAATAATATCCGAGAGGTTTTAAAAAAGAATAGAAACCTTCAATGGGAAAACAAGAAACACAGAAAGGACATAACAACAACAAAGCAACAAGATCACACAGCTTCCTCTGACTCCTCTGCAGAAGCATTAGAGGACTCCTCATAACTGGAAGAAGGTTCAGAAGCAGAAGGAGTAGAGGAGGCTCCATTCCCACTAGAAGGGTTAGCAGAAGGCGCATGTGTCCCCATAGATTCCTTCAACTCATTACGTAGGGCCTCAAATTGAGCAGTAAAAGAGGCTTGCAACGTGGCAACTGCATTAGAAACTTGACGCTTGATCTCTTGCTTCAGCAGAGTCTGCTCCAGGGACTCCACATACACTTCAGATTGGCTCATTAACTTTGCCAAGGATAACTTGTCGACCGGAGCAGCATCGTTTTCACTTGCCATGACATCAGTGTCAAGGACATGAACACCAGCATCCAAACACAATTTAGTGATGACAGCGGGGAAGACAAGAGAGCTATTCTCACGAAGAGATGTGCCCGCACCCCAGATAGCCTTGTAAATGAAACATTCAGCTGGAAAACGAGGCTTAGAAGGGCAAGAAATCAAAAACTTAATGAAGGCAGCCTGCTGATGAGTGATTTTGCTGGTGTTGGATGTGGGGGTCAAGAGAGATCTAACCACAAACCCTAAAAGTTTGCACAGCTAAGACATAAATTGGCTGGAAAGATGGGAGGTAGTGATCTCTGGTTGAGGAAATGTGGAACGATAAAGAGCAGCTCCTAGCTCAAGAAGAGAGACAGATTTGATGTAATCAAGGACCGGTTGGATTGATTTGGGTTCTGTGGCGGGGAGAGACATGCTAGATCGAATCCTAGGGGTAGAGATGTCAACATCCTTACCCCTAACTTTGACAACAATGGGACGCTGGGTACGAACTTTTACCTTTTCTGGGGCATTTTGAGGAAAATTGGCATAAAATTCTTGAACCCAAGTCCGATTTACCTTAGGAAAAGATGACAGAACATGATCCCATCCCCAATGAACAGCTAATTTCTTAACCTCAGAATGCAAAGAATCAAAAGCAATGGGTCTCTCAAATACTATCCCCTTATTGACAATGGAAGTACATAAATAGTCCCTACCAGCCTCAAAATGGAAATGAGAAAGAGGAGGAACTGAAGAATGAGATACCTCAGCAGATCTCTTCTTTGGAGGTATGGTGGACCGAGGAACCTTGCTTCCATCCATGGGAGCCTTACCCTTGTCTACAGAATGCTGTGGACCAGAACGAGAGGGTTTAGAGCCAGAGGAGGGCTTGGCAGGAGCCTTACGAGGCAGAGGACGCTTAGACACTAGAGACCCAGTAAAAGGGACCTCAAGTGGGGCCTCAGCCCGAGCTTGAGTGCCAGTTGGCGCAGTGGGTGCCTGAGGAGTTGAGGAGGATCTGGTAACCCTACGTGTGAACTTAGGCTCTGGGACAGAGACAGGCTCCTCTGTCCATGCACCCTTAGTAGAGTGAGGAGGGGATCGAGCCGGAGGCGGCGGAGGAGTGGGAACCACAGATGACGGTCCACCACCACAAGATGAGGCTGGCTTGGCGACCTTGGCCGGATGGTCACCGGAGGTAGAGCGAGCTCGCTTACCAGAAGCCGTAGAAGGAACTGGATCTCGCAAAGCTTCAAGCTTTTCTGCTATGGAGGGACCTCCTGGGGTAGCAGTGAGCCGGAGAGATTGTCCTCCAGGGAAAGGCACTTCAGCCTGAATGGGAAGCAAGTTGAGAGGTTCCTTCATTGTGGGTTCATCCCCAAGATTTATGAAATTAGGGCCAGCGGGAGAGTTCGACATGTTGACAGAGAGAGCTTGGATTGGGAAAGATGAAACTCAGAGCAGAGAAGAGGATGAGAAGAAGAGTGAGGGGGATTCGAAAAGAGAGAGAGAAGAGTGAATGACCGGTTAATGAGAAGGCGGAAGCGTGGGACACGATCAGAGTGTCTCGAAAATCGTCAAGACCACTAATCCCAACTGTCCAAAACGGCTATAATAATTAAACATACAAACCCATACAATGATGATGTTTGAGGACGTGACAAAACAACACCGCTCAGAGCAACCAATGACAAACCATGGAAGAACCACATAAGCACATGCAAACAAACATAAATCAAGGATAACACCACTCAAGTCTATACTCCCCCTAAGAGTATGCATATGATAAAGCGAAAAACTGTTTGTTTATGAGAAAAACACTCAACTTACAAATAGGCTCAAGGAAAGTGACCATTCAACTTACATCCTCGATTTTTGAAGTTAGTTTAAGCATAGACTCACAAGGTGACACATCATAACAAACAAACAAACCTTGATCAAACAAAAGCAAATCACATTGGTTTGTGATAGTGACAAGTCCCCCTTAGTACGAACTCTCATCTCAAATATATATAGCCCAAGTTTTAGTGCAACCAAAGTGATCATTAAGAGTGAACAAAGGGACTGCAGATTTGCAATAAAAGTCAGACCACATACAACATTATCAGAACATGTGCACATACCTATGTGAGAAGTAAGACTAAACCAAGGAAGGAGATGACAGACAGTCACCTAGGTCAAGTTCAGAAACTGACTAAGGATATCATGAGGGCCTTTTATCCTAAACCTGTAAAGAAGAACTGGAAGAAGGAGTTTTTTTTTTTTTTTTTTTTTTCAGAACATATGTACACCAATAAAAACACATACTAGCAAGGGAAGCAATTACTTGTTGTCACACAACCCTATAGCTTTGCACAGACTTAAATGCCTAGCATTATCAAGTGGTTTAGTGAACAAATCAGCTAATTGCTTTTCAGTTGGAATGAAAGTAAGCTCAAGCAATTTTTCTTCAACCAAGCCACGAATGAAGTGATATCGTATTTCTATATGCTTGGTTCTAGAATGCAGCACTAGATTCTTTGAGATGTTGATGGCAGAGGTATTATCACAGAAAAGAGATAACGTACCTTGTTGGAAGCCATAGTCTGCAAGCATCTGCTTCATCCACATGAGTTGCGTGCAGCAACTTCCAGCTGCTACGTACTCAGCTTGAGCAGTAGAGAGAGAGGTGCAATTTTGCTTCTTGCTGTGCCATGAAACTAGATTGTTGCCCACAAAGAAGCAACCGCCAGAAGTGCTTTTTCTATCATTTGCATCTCCAGCCCAATCCGAGTCAGTGTAACTTGCAATCTCAACATTGGTGTCAAAAGTGTACTTAATTCCATGATCAAGAGTTCTAGCAACATATCGAATTATGCGCTATACTGCTTTGATATGAGATTGTTTGGGATTAGTTTGATAACGAGCACACACACCAACACTATAAGCAATATCTGGTCTACTAGCAGTCAAAAACATAAGACTACCAATCATACTCATATAATTGGTTTGATCCACATTGATACCAGACAGGTCAGCACTGATCTTACAACTGGTGCTCATGGGAGTGGGGAAGGCAGAGGCCGTTTCCATCCCAAATTTCTTAACCAGGTCCTGTGCATATTTTGATTGACAGATAAACAGACCATTTTGATTTTGCACAACCTGAAGATCTAAGAAGTAGCTTAACTTACTATAGAGGCTCATTTCAAATTCTTTCTTCATGAGCTCACAAAACTCATGCACCAGGGATGGGGAAGTAGACCCAAACACTATGTCATCAACATATATCTGAGCAATGATAATGTGCTCTGAGGTACATTTGACAAACATTATTTTGTCAACTAAGCCTCGCACATACCCATGGTTAACAAGGTGATTCGACAATCTCTCATACCAAGCCCTAGGGGCTTGCTTAAGACCATAGAGGGCCTTATCTAACCTATAGACATGGCCAGGATGGGTAGGACTCTGGAATCCTGGGGGTTGTTCCACATACACTTTCTCTTTGAGGATACCATTCAGAAAAACACTTTTCACATCCATTTGATACAAGGTAAATTTCAAATAGCAAGCAACAGCAAGAAGAAGACGAACTGACTCAAGTCTAGCTACAGGAGCAAAGGTCTCATCAAAATCTAGACCTTCTATCTGAGAATACCCTAGCACAACAAGTCTTGCCTTATTTCGGATGATAATGCCTTTTTTATCAGTTTTGTTTTTGAACACCTATTTGGTTCTGATGACATTTTTATCCTTAGGTCTAGACACTAAATGCCAAACATTGCTTCTTTCAAACTGGTTCAACTCATCTTGCATGGCAATGATCCAATCAGCGTCAAGCAAAGCTTCCTTCACATTCTTTGGCTCTATTATAGAAACAAAGCCATAGTATGTAATGGTGTTGATGTTGTCAAGACCTACCCAAGATTTCCCTTTGAAATCCGGAATAAACCCTGTGGGACCCATCTCAAGAAAAGTTCTACCAAAAATTTTGGCATAGCCTCCCTTGAAAATAAGTAACCCTACCTGTAAGAGAAATCACCAAACCCAACTCACACTAATTCCCAAACAATATCCATAAATATAATCTCTCAAATAAACATAAACAATTGAATCTTTTTCATCAGTTCTTAACACACTTAAACCATCTCATAATTATCAGAGCATCTACTAGGAAAATGAGGGAAACAACACAATAGGTTAAACCGGTAACCTATATGGGAAAACTGGATGAGATGGGGATTTATGACACGCATCCTATCCTCGCCGAACCGAACTCTGCAGACTGGGCATTTAAAAACGAAAGGCCAATAGGAGAAGCATTTAAAACGTTAGAGTGAGTGGACAAAAATATAAAATAAAAATATTGACTTACTAATAAAGCCTTGAAATCAAAATTTATGTTTTTCCCATATTTTTCCATTAAGAAAATATTTACGCATGCCACTCTTGAAAATCTTCCCAAAAAAATAATTATAAACCAAAACAATGAACCAATCCCATTGGTTCTCAATAAATCAAAACAAATAGGGAAAATATTTCACCATACGATGAGCCTCCCAGGCTATAATAGCGTCCCACGATAAGCGCTCTACTCATATATGATGAGGACCGCTAAATAGATTATAATAGCGTCCCACGCTAAGCGCTCAACTCTCATATGATGAGGACCGCTAAATAATGGCTAGCTAACAATAATATATATTTATATAAACCGATCGGTTGCCTCCCAAGCGATAATAGCGTCACACGCTAAGCGCTCAACTCTCATATGATAAGGACCGTTGGTAGGACTATAATAGCGTCCTACACTAAGCGCTCTACCCACATATAAATAATGTTAGCAAGCAATAAATAATATCAGTCAACCATTTTAGGGTGTAATAGATTACCAAATATAAAAGATCAATTGACATGTCTCACATGTCAAATTAAATGAGCAAGAGAGTTCCCAAAGAACAAATGGAACTCATTAATCCTAAGAAAATACTAAATTTCAAATATGCCCTTAAAATTAAATAACTTTAGTGCATGTGTGACATATAAATCAAAGGTCCACTCACAATGCTCGGCTAGGCCTGCCGACGACCTGAGGCTTCCTCCAAATGATCCTCCTCACGGCCTTGATGAGGGCTACAAGTTGAGCCAAAAATCTCGGCCTATGATGGCCAGAGGACGGAGCTCCAGGGCGAAGAGACAGTCGGCGTTCCGGCGGGTTTTTTTCCTCTCCGGCGGCACTACCGGCTCGGACACTAGGCCGGGGAGAGAGAGGAGGTGGTGGGGGTCCGAACTGGGCTGGAGTGGCGGCCGGTTGCTGGCTAGACGGCGGCAGCTGGTGGCTGGAGTTTCCGGCGAGAGAATGCTCAGGGAGCTCGTGGGAAAGGAAGAGGGAAGAGAAAGAAAAAGAAAAGAGAGAAAGGAATGGGCTCGGGCTGTTTCCCCCTACCCGGTACATCACTTATACCCAACAAAATATACCCACTAAATTTTTTTACCCCTTTTTACCAACTCAAAACTTTACCATTTAATTGATAACTTTTCCATGCTAATTCCGATTTTAACGCGTAGCATGTCTACGAACTCATAATGACATCCTCTAAAACTTTCATGAAGAAAGTTTTCCCAAATTCCAAACGGAAGAAAAAGTCAACTTTAAGGTCCTTAACAGTAAACGGTTACTTAATACGGTAAAAGACTAAAATAATTTCAAAGTAAATAACCGTAAAATAACTTAAGGACTGGGGTGTGACAATTCTCCCCTCCTTATAAAAATTTCGTCCCCGAAATTTACGTACCTGTCACTCAAAGAGATAAGGATATTGTTGTCTCATTTGCTCTTCCGGTTCCCAAGTAGCTTCCTCTATTTGCTGACTCCTCCAAAGAACTTTAACAAGAGGAATTGTTTTATTTCTAAGCACTTGCTCTTTCCGATCAAGAATCTGAACCGGTTCCTCTTCATATGTCGAATCTTTCTTCAAACTAAGCGGCTGCTCTTGCAAGACATGAGAATGATCGGCAATATACTTGCGAAGTATGGACACATGGAAAACATTATGTATCCTGGACAGCTCTGAAGGTAGCTCCAATCGGTAAGCAACCGTGCCAACCCGCTCTATAATCTCAAAAGGACCAATATACCTTAGGCTAAGCTTTCCTCGCTTACCAAAACGTACTACGCCCTTCTAAGGGGATAGTTTCAAAAATACCCAATCCCCCACTTGAAACTCAAGATCCTTTCTGCGGTTATCCGCATAACTCTTCTGCCTATTTTGAGCTGCCTTGAGCCTATCTCTAACCACCTTGATCTTCTCATTTGTGTCCTGGATTATCTCTGGACCACAAAACTCCTTTTCTCCCACCTCATTCCAACATAGAGGTGTACGACACTGCCACCCGTAAAGTGCTTCAAAGGGAGCCATACCAATACTAGAATGAAAACTGTTGTTGTAGGCAAATTCTATCAAAGACAAATTCTTATCCCAACTTCCTCTGAATTGCATCGCACATGACGTCAACATGTCCTCCATGGTCTGAATAGTCCTCTCAGACTGCCCGTCCGTTTGAGGATGAAAGGCTGTGCTGAAGTGCAACCGAGTGCCCAAAGCTGCCTGCAAAGCTCCCCAGAATTTAGAAACAAATCTGGGATCCCGATCCGATACTATAGATTCAGGCACACCATGGAGTCTCACAATTTCGTTCACATAAAGTTCCGCCAATTTATCTAATGAATACTTCTTCCCCACAGGCAGAAAATGAGCAGATTTTGTTAATCGATCCATAATCACCCAAATACCATCATGCCCATCACGGGTATGAGGTAAACTAAAAACAAAATCCATAGTGATGTGGTCCCACTTCCATATCAGAATAGGCAATGGCTCAAGCAGACCAGAAGGTTTCTGCCTTTCAGCTTTCACTTGCTGACAAATCAAACACTTGCTCACATAAGCGGCAATCTCTCTCTTCATGTTTGGCCACCAATAAAAATCCTGCAGGGTCCTGTACATTTTAGTACTACCAGGATGTGTAGCATAAGCAGAACTATGAGCTTCCTCCATTTCTCCTGTTTCAACTCCAGATTCCTCTTCGGAACACATAGCCTATTTTTAAACAACAAGGCACCATCTCTTCTAACAGAAAAATTCACTGCCGATCTGCTAAGTGCTCTTTCTATCAACTGAACTATGGAGGGATCATTATGCTAAGTCTCACGCACTCTATCAACCAAAACTGGTCTCACATGAAAGCTGGCTACCAAAGCACCAATCTCATCTACCGACAATTCCACTCCTGTAGCTCGCAACTCATCAAGAAGTGGAACCCAAACCGTCCTCATATAAGCTAAGGACACAGAAGGATTGCGACTAAGAGCATCTGCTACTACATTAGTTTTTCCAGGATGATACTCAATAGTACAATCATAATCTTTAATCAACCCCATCCACCTTCTTTGCCTCATATTTAACTCCCTCTGAGTGAACACATACCGAAGTTTCTTATGGTCGGTGAAGATCTGGCACTTGGATCCATAGAGATAATGTCTCCATAATTTCAATGTAAAAACCACTGCAACAAGCTCTAGGTCGTGGGTGGGGTAATTCACTTCATGTGGCTTCAATTGCCTAGAAGTGTAAGCAATTACTCTTTTGTGTTGCATCAGCACACCACCCAAACCTTGCCTAGAAGCATCACAGTATACCACATACTCTCCACTATCATCAGGGAGTGCTAGAACTGGAGCCCTAGTTAAACGATCCTTGAGCTCTTGAAAGCTCTGCTCACACTTCTCTGACCACTCGAACTTAACCCCCTTGCTAGTCAATCTTGTAAGAGGAGCGGCAATCTTTGAGAAATCTTGAACAAAACGGCGATAATAGCCTGCTAACCCCAAGAAGCTACGAATCTCCGTCACACTAGAAGGCCTCTTCCAATTTGTCACCGTTTCTACCTTTTGGGGATCCACACTGACTCCTTCTGCCGAAACCACATGGCTTAAGAAACCCACTTTATCCAACCAAAACTCACATTTACTAAGCTTCGCATACAACTGAGCTTCCCTCAAGGTCTACAATACCATTTTTAAATGCTTAGCATGCTGCTTCAAATTCCTCGAATACACCAAGATGTCATCTATGAATACAATCACGAAATGGTCAAGGTATGAATGGAACACCCTATTCATGAGATCCATAAAAGCAGCGGGTGCATTAGTAAGTCCAAACGGCATCACCCCAAACTCATAATGACCATAACATGATCGAAAAGCAGTCTTGGCTATATCACTTTCCTGAATCCGCAACTGATGATATCCCGATCTCAAATCAATCTTTGAAAAGACTGTGGCACCCCTCAACTGATCGAATAAATCATCAATGCGGGGTAAAGGATATTTATTCTTTACCGTAACCTGGTTCAACTTCCTATAGTCTACACAAAGTCTCATGGTGCCATCTTTCTTCTTGACAAACAACACTGGAGCACCCCATGGAGACATACTAGGCCGAATAAAACCTTTATCCATCAACTCCTGCAGTTGAGTTTTTAACTCTTTTAATTATGCAGGTGCCATTCTATAAGGCGCTTGCGAAATATGTGTCGTTCCAGGAAGTAGTTCAATTGTGAAATCTATCTTCCTTACAAGAGGCAAACCAGACAACTCATCTGGGAAAACATCTGGAAACTCATTAACTACCGGGATATCTTCCATACTCACCTCTCCCTTTCTAGTATCCACCACATGAGCTAAATAAGCCTGGCAACCCTTATTCAATAGTTTTCTAGCAACGACAGCTGAAATCAAACAACTTGCCATAACATCTCGCTCACCTTGAAATGTAACCTCAGACTTTCCAGGACTGCGTAACACCACTACTTTCCGGAAACAATCAATCATGGCTCTATGTGCCTCTAAAAAGTCCATACCCAAAATTACATCAAACTCCACAATATCTAATGGAATCAAATCAACTTCAAAACTAAGACCCTCCACCAACACTTCACAACCTCTAAATACCCAATCTATCTTCATCACATCACCGGAGGGCAAGAAAACCTGCCATTCGCCTGGAAGTGGCGATGATGGCACATTGGCGAGAAATGAAAATCTACTAGACATGAAAGAATGCGTCGCTCCAGGGTCTATCTATATAAAAGCAGGTTGACCAAAAATTAACAACGTACCAATAATGACATCCGGGGAGGTACGTCCCTCCTGCTGAGTCATGGCCTGAAGCCTAGCATGAGTAGTAGCAGGACGACCTCTCTGTCTTCTGCCCTGCTGAATGCCGCCTCTGGCTGGAGCCATGGCGCGAGTACCACTACTAGAACCACCAGCTGATGTCTGACCCATGGCCTGAGTAGGAGCATATGTGGCTCCCTGAGTCAGAAGAGGGCAATCCCTCTTGAAGTGATCCAGCTGACCACACTGAAAACATCCCCATGGTTGAGACTGACTTTGCCCAAACTGAAAAGACTGACCACCAGAGGTCCCACTCCTACTGCTCAATCCATTCCTAAATCGCTCAAGCTAACGCCCAAAACAATTCCTGAAAGGTCTACTACCATGCCTCTTGAATCTCCCTCTAAAACTAGAACCAAAACTCGAACTGCTACCATGCCCACTGCCAGTAGATGATGCAGAACCTGAAGTGGACGCCAATTTCTTTGATGAACCCTGGCCACGACCACCATAATCACGAAGACGACCAGCTGCCAACTCTTGTGCCTCAATATTCAAAACAAAAGTCACGGCCTGATGAAATGATTGATATGGCACCGCTGTCATCCTGTCTGCATAAATACCACCAAGGCCCTTGGTGAACTGATAAATCTTCTCCTGATTTGTCTTCACGAAATCAGGCACATAGTAGGACAACTCTCGAAATCGCTGCTCAAAAGCCATCACTGTCATATCATCACTCTTCTTCAAATTTAGGAACTCCTCTCTCACTCGGTTGACATGAGCATGGCTAATATATCGCTCTCTAAAATGAGCTGTAAACTGATCCCAGGTCATATGATTAGCAGCTTGGCCCATACTTCTACTCAAATCAAGCCACCAATGCCATGCTTCCTTTTCCAAAAACTGGGTAGCCAAGCTCACCTTCCTATCCTTGGGGCATCTCACCTGAATAAACATTTTCTCAATGGTCTCTACCTAATTCTGAGCATCCAAAGGCTCAACAGCATGGCTAAACGCTCTAGCTCCATTCTTGTAGGCTCTATCATAATTTATCTTGGGAACCATGCTAGTGCTAAAACGCTGAAAGAACTGCTCCATTGCATTAGTCAAATCACTCTGTACATCCCCATCCTTCCCCCTTGGAGGATTCTGCCTAGGTGCTCGGCGAGGAGGCATACTACCTGAGAATAAAATATTTAGCACAAGAGACATGAAAGGACTACTACCCACATACTCAATAAACACTTAGTATACATTCATAAGTTAATGGATCCACCGCGGTCGGACCGTCACCCTCATGACACTAAGTTTTACTAAGCACATGTGGTAGTGATATAGAAAGACAGGAATCGGAAAACCTAATGCTCTGATACCAATTGTCAGGACCTACCCCGGATTTTTCAAGGGGAAATCCGGAATAAACCCTGCGGGACCCATCTCAAGAAAAGTTCTACCAAAATTTTTGGCATCACCTCCCTTGAAAATGATTAACCCTACCTGTAAGAGAAATCACCAAACCCAACTCACACTAATTCCCAAACAATATCCATAAATATAATCTCTCAAATAAACATAAACAATTGAATCTTTTTCATCAGTTCTTAACACACTTAAACCATCCCATAATTATCAGAGCATCTATTAGGAAAATGAGGGAAACAACACAATAGGTTAAACCGGTAACCTATATGGCAAAACTAGATGAGGTGGGGATTTATGACACGCCTCCTATCCTCGCCGAACCGAACTCTGTAGACTGGGCATTTAAAAACGAAAAGGCATAGGGGAGAAGCATTTAAAACGTTAGAGTGAGTGGATAAAAATATAAAATAAAAATATTGACTTACTAATAAAGCCTTGAAATCAAAATTTATGTTTTTCCCATATTTTTCCATTAAGAAAATATTTACGCATGTCACTCTTGAAAATCTTCCCAAAAAAATAATTATAAACCAAAACAATGAACCAATCCCATTGGTTCTCAATAAATCAAAACAAATAGGGAAAATATTTCACCATACGATGAGCCTCCCAGGCTATAATAGCGTCCCACGCTAAGCGCTCTACTCACATATGATGAGGACCGCTAAATAGATTATAATAGCGTCCCACGCTAAGCGCTCAACTCTCATATGATGAGGACCGCTAAATAATGGCTAGCTAACAATAATATATATTTATATAAACCGATCGGTTGCCTCCCAAGCGATAATAGCGTCCCACGCTAAGCGCTCAACTCTCATATGATAAGGACCGCTGGTAGGACTATAATAGCGTCCTACACTAAGCGCTCTACTCACATATGATGAGGACCGCTAAATAATGTTAGCTAGCGATAAATAATATCAGTCAACCCTTTTAGGGTGTAATAGATTACCAAATATAAAAGATCAATTGACATGTCCCACATGTCAAATGAAATGAGCAAGAGAGTTCCCAAATAACAAATGGAACTCATTAATCCTAAGAAAATACTAAATTTCAAATATGCCCTTGAAAGTAAATAACTTTAGTGCATGCGTGACATATAAATCAAAGGTCCACTCACAGTGCTCGGCTAGGCCTGCCGATGACCCGAGACTTCCTCCAAATGATCCTCCTCACGGCCTTGATGAGGGCTACAAGTTGAGCCAAAAATCTCGGCCTATGATAGCCGGAGGACGGAGCTCCAGCGAAGAGACAGTCGGCGTTCCGGCGGGTTTTTCTCCTCTCCGGCGGCACTACCGGCTCGGACACTAGGCCGGGGAGAGAGAGGAGGTGGCAGGGGTCCGAACTGGGCTGGAGCGGCGGCCGGTTGCTGGCTGGACGGCGGCAGCTGGTGGATGGAGTTTCCGGTGAGAGAAGGCTCGAGGAGCTCGTGGGAAAGGAAGAAGGAAGAGAAAGAAAAAGAAAAGAGAGAAAGGAATGGGCTCGGGCTGTTTCCCCCTACTCGGTACATCACTTATACCCAACAAAATATACCCACTACAAATTTTTACCCCTTTTTACCAACTCAAAACTTTACCATTTAATTAATAACTTTTCCATGCTAATTCCGATTTTAACGCGTAGCATGTCTACAAACTCATAATCACGTCCTCTACAACTTTCATGAAGAAAGTTTTTCCAAATTCCAAACGGAAGAAAAAGTCAACTTTAAGGTCCTTAACAGTAAACGGTTACTTCATACGGTAAAAGACTAAAATAATTCCAAAGTAAATAACCGTAAAATAACTTAAGGACTGGGGTGTGACAGATGTCATCTTTATGCATAGCAACAAAACATTTAAACACTAAGAAATTACTCACCAAACGACCAGTCTTACTCCTGGTTTTTCTAGGCTCAGACACATCCCCAATTACATGGGATAGATCATGGTCCTTCTGTACTTGTTTTTTGCGTCTTCTGTGAATTGGCTGAATGGCAAGCGTAGCATCCTTCCCAGATCCTGGAAGATCTGTGTCATCATCCATCCCTGAGTCATCATCTCCTTGATCAAACTTGGTTTCGGATGAGGTAGGTTCAGCTTTCTGTTCGGATACCTGCTCAGACAAAACACACCCATCATTCTTGCAAACTAGAGCATCATTAACAGCCACATTTACTGATTCCATAATCTTGCAAATTCTCTTGTTATACACCCGATAAGCACGACTATTTTCAGCATAGCCAAGGAACACACCCTTGTCATTTTTAGCATCAAACTTTGTCAAATACTCTCTGTCCCTATAGATAAAACAGGGACTTCCAAACACTTTGAGGTAGGAGATATTTGGCTTCCTACCTCTCCAGATCTCATAAGGAGGCATGGTTGTTCCAGGTCTAAGAATTACACGGTTTAAAGTGTAACAAGCATTATTTACTGCTTCTGCCCAAAAAGAATGATCAAGACCAGATGCAGCTAGCATTACCCTAGATAATTCCACAAGAACCCTATTCTTTCTTTGTACAATGCCATTATGTTGTGGAGTAATAGGAGCAGAAAATTCGTGATGCACACCAAACTCTTCACAATAATTTTCAAAGTAAGAGTTTTCGAATTCAGTACCATGCATGATCTGATCTGATCCTAACTATATGCATGTCATCATTCAATTTCTCATTTGAATATCTGTCATGACCTCTATCTTGTGACGTCTCACCAAATCTAGATTTTCCAAAACCCCGGTTTGAGGAAAACGATTTCCTCCTTTTCTTAAGAAAGTTTTCAAACTGTTTTGTAAGGAGGGCACACTCTTCTAGACTGTATTCAACATTCTCAGGAATTTTAATCTGTAAACTTGACTCAATTTCCTTGACAGAGGAGAGGGCAATGGATTTCTCTTTCATCAATTCCTTCTTATGAGCTTCATAGGTTTTCAGGTTTCCTACTAGAAGACCGTCAACAAGTCACAAAGAGACTGGCATGAGAAGATGGGCGAGGCATTGTGGGCATATGGAACGACGTATCGAACTGCCACAAATGCTACACCTTATTCTCTGGTGTACGGTGTTGAAGTCGTCTTGCCATTAGAGAAGCAAATTCCCTCATTAAGGATTGCTTTGCAAGAAGGCCTCACAAATGAAGAAAATATCAAGCTACGACTTCAAGAGTTGGAAGCTTTGGACGAAAAGAGGCTCGATGCGCAACAACATCTAGAATGCTACCAAGCCCGGATGTCGCGTGCCTTCAGCAAAGGGGTTCAGCCTCGATCCTTTCAAATTGGTGACTTGGTCCTTGCTGTACGCAGACCCATCATCATGACACACAAGACTGGTCCCAAGTTCAAATCAAAATGGGATGGCCCTTATGTTGTCAGCGAAGTATACACCAACGGAGCTTATAAAATCGTGGCTGAAGACGGTTTGAGAATTGGCCCAATCAACGGCAAGTTCTTGAAGAAATACTATGCTTGAAACAAGTAAAGACCGCTCCCTGTCCGCACGAGCATAAACTGCGAATGGCAAAAACGCTCCTTGTCCGCACGAGCATAAACTGCGAATGACAATATAGACCACACCAAGTATAAAATGCTCCTTGTCTGCACGAGCTTAAACTGCAAATGACAAAAATACTCCTAGCCTGCATGAGCCTAAACTGCACAAGGCACCTAAAAAAAAAAAAGGTTCTAAATCTTCATCCTTGAACTACGTGATGACTTGATTCTTTCTTTGGAAAGATACGTAGGCAGCTTGAGAATTATATTCTTGAGTTCGGTCATATCAAAAAAAAATCTCTTTATTGCATAATAAGTTCTATTGTCAAAATGACTTATTACATGCGTAAAAAAATAATGAGTTCAGATCATGCATATAATGTTAGAAAGAGATGCATGTTGATGGTGGCGTACTTACCTCAACACAACTTGGCGTTCGTTGCGAGGAACCTGGAATTTCGCCAAGAAAATTGCTATTGAGGAGAAATCCATCGCTGGGATTAAGATAAACAGAGCCAAGGTCGGGTTCAATCCTTCGACGCTTGAAGTTCACATCCTTAGAACTGTTGTGCTTGAGTATTGATCCCCTTCATCTCGAGGCAACTCCAGGCAAGACGATGATCAGATGAGTCCCCATGACCTTCTAAAACTTGGTGCGGTTCATTTGGAGAGCTACTACTTGGGGGCAACGCCTTGATGGAAGATGCATGCGAGTTATTGTCACGTTCAAATTCACGCGGAAACCACTCTCTGGCGAAACGGTATCTCGCGGGGAATCACTTTCTGGCGGGGCAATACCACGCGAGCAGCGATCTTGTCTTCCTTCGCTTTTAGAAGCTTGTGCGGCGACCCAACAATAGGCATTGTTACTGTAGTCATCTTGGGCATGGAACAATATACTTTGGACCACCATTCAAAGTGGCGGCAACGTCACTGTGCTCCCTGTCTCACGTTTAGTAAGGCTTTCCCAATGCCAGTACGTCAAGGATAATGCGCCCATCCGAATGTCCTTTTGAAGGCATCCTGGCACATCTTGAACACAACCGAACTGACAGCTGAAACGGTAAGGACTACAGGGTTGAACGACTCACCGGTTATCCTGCCTAAGAGTAAGAAATCCAGATCGAAGGCAGGTGAGGTAGACAATGTCTGAACGGTTAACGTTCTCACGGTCAACGATCACTTTGCGTTCTTTAGAGACTATGGCTAAGATATCCATCCCCCACCTTTATCCTTGGCTGAAAATTCTTTGATAAATGGAACAACTTCGTCGTAGAACCTTCCAGTTATAGGCAAGCCACAAATATATGTCAAGTCCCTCAAAGAAATAGACATATCGCCACACGATGTGTGAAGAGTATTCGTGATAGAGCACCAAAACTCACAGAAGGCCCGCATCACATGTGCAACACGGTCATAGCTGAAGAGCGATGCAAACACCGCTCAGTAGAGGCCAGTTTTGTGGATGAGATCTCCGCTTCGGCTTAGGATGTCTTCCAACCACTCCCAGTAACGTTTCGTGTAGGAGAAGGCTCCGTTTGCATGAAATCCTCTCCATTGCACTGAACCATTGCACGTACGGTCGCTAAGAAGCACGAACGATGTTTGAGGAACATTATTGTCATGATGGGCAGACTTCAACATCCATACATCTGCGCTTCGCTTCTTGCTGGTGGATTTGGCTGATTGGAAGGTGGCCAGCTGACGTGATTGTTGGAAAGTCCACTGAGAAATATGACCTGAACCATCTACGAGGAAGACTCGAGGGCGCACGGCCCAGTCAATGAAGGATAGGTATATAAGGTGATGCCATCGCTTTGAACATTGTTGGCGTCTTCAAGGAAAGTGATTGTGCCTTTCTTGAAACTCTTGAAAAATGCTATGCGAAGTGGTGTATGTCTACACAAAGAATTGATTTGTTGAAAGGAGTGCACCTCGCGGCCTTAAACTTCTGCTGCGCCTCGCTGCCTTAAGTTTCTGCTGCACCTCGCTGCCTTAAAACTTCTGTTGCGCCTCGCTGCCTTAAAATTCTGCCGCGCCTCGCTGCCTTAAGATTCTGCTGCGCCTTGCCGAGTAAAGTTTCTGCCGTTACTGAAGATGGATAACTCAGAAATACCTCGCGACCTACACATACAAGATTAAAAAAAAAGAGTCAGCTAATTATATAACTCTACGCCATAGAAATCAAATCAAAAGGAGTAAAAAAAAAAAAAACTGTACTGCTGATCTCGCAGCGAGATGGTTGTAACTTTGTGATGAAGAATGTTAAACCGGAAGCTCTAATTTATAGTGCAGTCGTTCCTCATTGAAACTGGAAAAGTATGGAGAATCAAGCAAATCAAGAAAGGAATATATCAAAGGTTTCCAACCGCTACTTGGAAACTTTACCAAATCAAATTCGTAGGAATCCTTGCGAATTAAGGAATCCCTACAAAAATTGGATATCCTATAAATTCAAGGAACCTCTACAAGAAAATAGGGAATCCTTACAAAATTAGGAATCCCTATCAATTCGGGAACATAGACTTCAAAATTAACCCATTAACATAGACTTTAAGTTGCGCCTCTGGCACATGACGACAGCATGGCTACGACGCACCTTAAAGTGGGGGCATTTGTAGACATATAAAATTTAACGATAATAATAGTCGTTGAATAATCCAAGCAAATACGTGGCTCGTGAGTCAACAAAATTGGAAACCCGTCGGAAATAACACGTGGCAACGTGGAAATGATCGGCCGACAACAAAACCTTAAATCCCGATTGAAATCAATTATCAAGTGTCGATTGATGATGTGACTTCGCGAGGCGAACAAGACTTCGCCAGGCGAACAAGGCTTCGCGAGGCAAAATAGACTTCGCGAGGTGAACAAGACCTCGCCAGATGAACAAGGCTTCGCGAGGCGAACAAGACTTCGTCAGGCGAACAAGGCTTCGCGAGGCAAAATAGACTTCGCGAGGCGAACAAGACTTCGCGAGGCAAAATAGA
Organism: Fragaria iinumae; assembly: GCA_009720345.1. Classification (NCBI taxonomy): domain Eukaryota; kingdom Viridiplantae; phylum Streptophyta; class Magnoliopsida; order Rosales; family Rosaceae; genus Fragaria; species Fragaria iinumae. The sequence continues at coordinate 27,701,549 of CM019121.1, forward strand.
CTTCGCAAGGCGAACAAGACTTGGAGAGACGAACTAGACTTCACAAAGCCAATAAGACTTCGCGGAGGCGAACAAGACTTCACGAAGGCGAACAAGACTTCGCGAAGGCGAGCAAGACTTCGCGAGGCAAACAAGACTTCGCGAGGCGAACAAGACTTCGCGAGGCGAGATGACTCCACGCACATGTACATGAAGGCGAGATGGCTCCGCGCGCGTAGATTGACATAAAGGCAAGGCGAGATGGCCCCGCGTAGGGAAACTCGCGAAGTAGCTAGACGACAAAGTTCGCATGCATGCGGGGATGTACGTCCAAGATAAGTCGTCCGCGAAGTGGGATTAGAAATCACCGCTTGCTTGGAAATCAAGCTTCCTCACGGGATACCTTCCATATCCGTGAGATAGCTCGCCCCTTACTAAGGATCTTGCTCAAAACAGGACATTCAATCCAAAACGATCTAGGCATATCTAAATCTCAAGATTTGATTGATTTGATTATGTTAAAATCAGCAACTAAATCAGTCAAGATTCATTGATTCGATTAAGAAAATATTATTGATTCAGAATCTTCATTACCTGCCTTAAGTGAAGGCATGCTAACACTATAAATACCCCCTCTCACACCGAGAGGAGGGGGCAAGAAACAAAAGCAGCGAACCAGGGAGAGAGAAAAATCCCTCCGCGAGCTCGTCCCCAAAATCCTTGAAGAACTATCAAGCTCCTCAAATAGCCAGTTCTTCATTAAACCCTTGAAGAACTATCAAGCTCCCCAAATAGCCAGTTCTTCATTAAACCCTTGAAGAATCATCAAGCTGCCAAATAGCCAGTTCTTCACTAAACCCAAATCCAAATCTCAAATACTTGTTACGTGATTAATCCGCGTAACCCTCAAGAACAAGTGCTTGTCACCCTTGAGTTAAATCTATATTCGGAGATAGAATCAGAGAAATTCACAAAGATTGTAACCCGCATTCGCATTGATTAAATTAAATTATTCTTTATACACGTGTTGTTCTGTTATTTGTTGCAGATATTTTCGTTTTTACAGCGCTCTATAACTAATGATGCCTACATATACTCTCATGATTAGTCAAAGTCTTTACTCTAAAGAGAGATCCATTGTTTTGTTTAAGAAAGATGACAAATATGTGTTAAGAGATGGAGTTCCATCTAAGTATAATAAGGCGCATCAATGTACTTGACACGATAAGAAAGACTTAACATCTCATTCGCTATGAAAAGTTGTAAAGCTAAGTGTAGCTATGCGCCCATGCAATGTCAATGTAATGACAGTAACTCCTTTTTCAATACTTAATGGTATGAAAGGTTGAGGCTTATTCTATCCCTACATAAGAAAGACACATCAAAAAGCGAAATCAGAATCTGCCAAGTTTCGTAGGTCAAATTCCACGGGACCTACATGAAATCTCACTCACTGGAAAATGGTAAAGCTGATACCATTGGAAAGGTCTATGTGTTTACTTTCCAAGGACACCAACCATTTGATCATACCTATCATATTGAGTGAGTTATGGCCGTTTTCGTAAAGTAGGACGAATCTGTCCGAGAATCTGATTTTGGCAAAATAGTCAACTTCAACTGGACTTTGTGAAATAGCTCCTGACGAACTAGAATGTGTGTAATATACGGTTGGAAAGCTAAATGAGTCTAGTTTCCAAAACCATTTATGTTTCATTCATACGTATTTCCTCTATGAAGTTACGACTGTTCTATTCCCCCATGGTCATGCTGCGCGGAAATCTGATTTCCAGCGCAAACTTATGTTTTGAGTTCACAAGTGGTCTTCTCCTCAAGATCTAAGTGTAAAAGATTATTTTGAGGACAATACGGTATGATCTAGTTAATCATTACCCAATGTCACATTTAAAGATATGTTAAAGAACATTAACATGCTAAGTTATTGAAATTTCCGTGATTAGTAAGAATTAGGAAGAGCCCTATGATTGATGTAATGATCAAGGGGAAGTGCGAACTTCAAGGAGAGTCTAGCACATACATGTCACTATCAAATGTGAAGGGTGCATTGTACTCTTTTTCTCCTACGATCAAGGTTTAGTTTTTCTCCCACAGGGTTTTTGTTCCTTGACGAGGTTTTTAACGAGGCGACATATCAGCACCACTAGCATATCTGCGCCCGGCACAAGGGGGAGTGTTCTAGGATATTCCATATGTGTGTCTTGGCCTTATGCTATTAGGATATGTAGTTAGAATATGACTATGTATTTTTTATCATTACCATATTGATACTTTGTAATTTCTTATATAAAAGGCTCCTATCAATGAATAAGTTGATGATTCTCTTGCTATCTTTCATTCTCTACAGTTTATACTTCATCAGCAGGCATATTAGCATGTCAGATTTTTTTTTTTTTTTTAGACAAAAGCTGTACAAAAAGAAATTAAAAGAACATTCAATTAAAGGTTCTCAAATGCCAATCTTGCATAAGATGAACTATCAAGCACATCAAGTAGTGAATTTCCAAGTGTCCCTACATTAATTCCTTTACATAAGCACATAATATGTAGACAAAACCAACTAAGTGCAACTAACTGAGCCAAAGTTTCTTAACAATCAAATGGATTGGAGTTGCTTACATCACCACCCAACTATGTAATATCAACAGAAACCAACCAACAATCCGCCAAAATCCAATGAACATTTCAACCGCTCAATATCAACATTGAGAGAGAGAGAGAGAGAACACCAGACCTCATCTATGTCTGTGTGAGCAGCCATCAGACAGCTCAAAAAGGTGAACTAAACCTTCCTGCGTAAATAGATAGAGTTCATGTCAGATATATACGAGTACCCCCTTTGATCTATATGGCATAACAAGGAGTATGTGCAAACATTAGTTATCTCAATATGGCAAAAAAGGTATTAAGAAAATAACTTCAAATTAAAGTTTAGAGTGAGATAAAGTTCAGAGAACAACAAGCACATGGGAAAACCATAGGCATGAATTTAACAGATATCAAATTAAAGCAAGCTTAAGCACCCTCCTACATAACTGAGTTTTTTTTTTCTTTCTGAATAGACAATACTGAGTTTATTTGTAACACAATGAACAAATGACTAGATGTTTGGGCAAGAGAATACAAGATGCCAACTCCGTGAATCGAACATATGATAACATTGTAGAGATTTTAAATGTTTTTAGCTAATAGTCAGAAATAGTTATCACATACAGAAACTCTACCATTTTGATCTAGCAATGCAAATTAACACATACACTATTAAAAGGACATATGGATCGACAAACGTTGTTGGCCACAACAGTCTCCTTTTCAGGTAGCCTATGAATAAGGTCCAAAAGCTACTCCCTGGTTTTTGACTTCTATAACTCCTCATAAGTCTTCTTACTTAGCAATGCCTCAAGATCGGTCATCTCATCCTCTTCGCTCTTCATTATACCTATTAGATAAAAGTAAATGAGGACTCAAGATCAAAGGCTGATAGCACATATATATATCAATACCTAAATATTGGCATTGTGAATATGTATGAGCACTTGTGAATCGGTTTTTTATATTAGTATGATATGAAGACTAAAACAGAAATAATACTTCTCTAAATTTCATAGATAATGTAGTCAAATTGGGATGATAGAGAAACATACCACTTCTTTCATTTTACGATCTCCACCACGACCCTGATACAGGCAAATCGCAAGTTGGTACTAAGCTTGGACATGGTCCTGAAAAGAAGCAAGACATAACCATTTCATAGCTTCCTTTGAATTTAGAGATTCAACTACACATAGCCATATATGACGAGTGCAAACCTGCATCAAATAAACCCTTTTTATCGTTAGTAGCACAAGGTAAATAAGGGTATTGTATAGGACCGGGGATTGAGGGTACCTTGCAAAACAAAGCGTTAGTAAAACACAACAAATATTAACAAGTAATAAAACCTTTAAACAATTTACAAAAATAACCATTATTCCTAACGAACAGCAGTCAAAAACCTAATTAAAAACCTAACCTAAACTACTTAGAAAAACACGAAAATTTACAGAAACATATCACACACATATGAACAACTGTACAAATTTTCAGGGGGTTCGGAGATCATTTGATACATAAATAAAATAAAACAATACAATGGACAGAAAAGTGACGAAAATTCTAAAACTAAAAAGAAACAAAAACCTAAGCTACTATATACATGTGATCAACTTCAAGCCGAAAGAGGTCATGCATCCCATATAATCTTCTCAAGTCTCCTACGCTGGAAAAGTCGTAACACATAGAATATTTCATGCAATGTATCATGTTAATACGTAGCGCATCCATACAACACACTATATGAATCATTAAGCATAAAAGATGAACTTGAACATATTAGATTTGTTTACCGGAAGAGGCTTAACAACCTACCATGCAATCTATGTTCTTAATCGAAACCCATATCACATGAATCCCAATTTTTACCACTTGTTAATCTACACTTACCGGAAGAGGCTTAGCATAAATTATGGCTTTGCTAACTTGGCCAAATTAACATATTGAATTAAACCGGAATCATAGACTTTCTAACACAATAGTAGGCATGACCTAAGTTAAACAAATATTAAAAACAACTCAAACACTCAATCATAACATTCTGAAAATTTAATAACAATAGTTCAAAATCATCCCATAAAATCCAAACGTCACAAAGATGAAAGAAAAACTACTAAAATTAAAACTAAATCGAAATACAGAAGTAGAAGTCATGTTTTACACTTTTTGATCTTCGAAGCACGCCAAGAGTAGCACACGGAAGAGGTGAGCTGCCAAGCTTCGGAAAAGTCCTAATCTTAGTAAAAACTAAGGCTAAAATTAGGATATATGGGAGGAACAGGGCTACAGTTATGGAGAGTAGAAGAATAGCAATTTCTGACTTTTGGTGAGTAAGAAGTGATCTCGTTTTGTCTCTAACTCTTCCTATATGTCATTGCACTCCACTACCTTGTCAGTTAGGTAGTTTCCGAATAACTGAACAAGCAGCTTGTGGTCACAACTTATCTTTGTTGGGAACTAAGAGATGTATAAAGATCTTGAATAGATCAGTTTTCACCCAAATCAAGTGGCTCCTAACCACGGAGCGCGTTTGCAAGTTATTTGCTTAGTATCTACTTGATGGGGAAGGGATATGAAGAATTATGCATATTTGCGTGTAAAATCTGGATGAATCGTGATGAACTCTTGTTAAACTAAGAGATGCCACTGATCCAAAATTAAGAATGAAAGGATCTTGGGAACACTTGGTCTTGAAAGTGAGGACCGTTATTGATGATGTTTATTCATCTGTCGGCTTAAGGCAATCTAAAGGAAGATGAAGTTATGCCTATATGTATCCCTTGATCGGTCGAAGTCTTGAGAAGACTCGTTTCATCTATATGACGAAGAAGTTGTGGAAGAAATTCTCCATCTAAGTACGGTAACACATTCAAGTACTTGTTACAATATGCTCGACTCGCCATCTCATTCACTATAAACTTGTAAGGCCAATTTCATCTTCGTCTTTCAACTCTTTTCCTAGTGGTCGAGCATCTTCGCTCCCTCTTAGATGAGTGTGAAAGAACATCAAGGTAGTGGCCGGATGCGCCCACGCAACGCCAATGTAATGGCAGTAATTTCTTCTATGAAAGGTTTAGGCTAATTCATCACTACAAAAAGACACATTAAAGGCGAAATCAGAATCTGCCCAGTTTCCTAGGTCAACTTCCACGTGACCTATATGATAGCCCACTCCTTGGAAAATGGTGAAATTGGTACCATTGGAAAGGTCTATGTGTCTACTTTTCAGGAACAACAACCATTTGATCACACCTATCATATTGAGTGAGTTATGGCTATTTTCGTAAAGTAGGACGGATCTGTCCGCGAATCTGCTTTGGCAAAACAGTCAACTTCGACAGAGCTTTGTGATCAGCTCAAGATGAACTAGGTTATGGACCTTATATGGTTGGAAAGCTACGTGTATCTAGCTTCCAAAACTTTGTACGGTTTGTCCATACCTATTGTATCGAAGACGTTATGACTGTTTAAGTACACGAAGGTCATGCCACGCATGAATCTGATTTTCAACACGAACTTATGTTTTGAGTTGTTAGGCTGTCAGGACCCACCCCAGATTTCACCCTAAAACCCGAGGTAAATCCTACGGGGTCCACCTTCAAGGAAAATTTACCGAAAATTCGGCATAACCTTCCTTGAAAATGGACAACCCTTACCTGAAAAATCCAACTTAACACTTCTATAACCAAACATCCATCCTCAACACCTGGAGCCTTCCTGCTCCCCAAGTTTATCACATCTCCCAATAAATCAATTACTCAACTAAAATAATCCCACAACCAACAATACTCAAAATTTATTCACTAACTGGTTATCAGAGCTTATCTAATAATGAAATAATAACAATGAATAAAGATTAAGCGGAAGTAGCCTCTGACTATGCCTCGACTCCATTTACGCTCGACCTCATTTAAACTTAGCCTGCACACTGGGCATTTAAAACCAAAGGGCCCAGGGGAAAGTAACTTAAAAATGTTAGAATCACTAGTAGAAAAAAAGGCTTAAGCGACGGGTATTTTCATATTTTGTCGCTTAAGCAATACCTAAGCGACGAAAACTAATATCGTCGCTAAAGATACATTTTTCGTCGCTACAATTTTCTGGAGCGATGAAATATTTTTGTCGCCTAAAGTTCGTCACCACAGGTCCTACTCAGGCGACAACAAAGATTTTGTCGCAAATTATTTATGTAGCGACGAAATCTTAACACTTAAGCGACGAATAAGTTTGTCGCATAATATCCTTAACCTAACCGACAAATTTATATTTCGTAAAACTAAAGTGACAGAACTTTTGACTGTTGAGCGACGAAAATTGTTGTCGCATGATATCGTGCACCTAACCGACAAAGTGTTGACTCTTGAGTGACGAAATTGATTGTCGCATGATATCCTACAGCTAACCGACAAATTTAATTTTCGTCGTCTGAGGTTAACACTAAAGTGACCGTATGTTTGACTTTAGCGACAAAATATTTCGTCGCTTAAGTGAAACGAGCTACAATAAAAAAAATCTGCACAAATCAATCTGGCAAATCTCTGGCTTATTTGATGCATGATATCATCTTCATCCACTAGTTTGTAGTTTGCTAGTACATGTTCTTTCTCCCTCTTTTCTACCATTTTTTCCGATGATCAGTTTTCCGGTGGAGTATTCCGGTCAATTATATATTGTTATTCTTTGTTCCTAATTTTTTTAGATGTGTTGGTTTTAGGATATGAGATGGCACGGTATTCCGAGGGAAGATGACGATACGCTAATACACCCCGCAAATGGGGAAGCATGGAATTCCTTTGACTTATCATTTCCTAATTTCGTTGCAGACGTTCGAAATGTAAGGCTCGGACTCTCAACAGACTGGTTTAATCCCTATGGAAACATGAACTTGTCTTACAGTATCTGGCCTGTTATTGTTGGTATGAGAATCAAACGTTTATTGTTGCCACAATGGCAAGACTAGTTTTTTATCTTGATGATCCAAAGGAGGGTGGCGGTTGGAAAGTTGTTAACGTGATGTCACATAGAGGTATTTACATTGCAACTACACTTGAGATGGGTATTGCAAATGGAGATATTGAGAATGTCACTCTTGAACCATATCAAGAAGCCTCGACGTCTAATATCCCCGACACAGAGACTATTCGCATCAACAATGACATCCACTTCCAACCCCGCAAGTATGTACGTTCCCATTTCTAATTTAGAGTTTGACTTTGGTTCACTTCCATTCATCCAGCCAGACGACGAAGAGGAAGACTCAGACGATTATTCATATGAAGTGAGTGAGGATGATTTAGAAGACAGAGACTACGTTGATAGCGATTGAAAACTCATAGTGTGTTAAAACGTCAAATTTTTGATTTAATTATGTCATGAATTTATTATATATGTAATGAATTTATTTTATTAGTTATGATATGTATTAATTTCTTTAGACAACGGAATCATTATTATTTTTTAAACAAACTAAAATTATTAATCACTTATGCGACGAAAGTAAAACTTTTCGTCGCCTAGGTACCAAAATTTTTAGCGGCACCTATTCTGCCAAAAATTTCAGAAAAATTTGAACCAAATTTTTGAAAGTTTCGATCCTTATCCTCTGCCTCACTTTTCATTTCTCTATATTTGAACTCTCTCTTCTCTCTTCTCTCTTCTTTAGACTCTCTTCTCTCTCCCTCTTCTCCTCTGCCCCAGTTTCCATGCACCGAGAGACCTCTAGAGTACTCTAGCTTTCCCTTTGCCTCTCCTTCTTATTCGCCACCGTCGCCTCCTCCGTCATCGTTGGCAGCCGTTTTCCCTCTGCCTCTCCCTCTTCTTCGCCACCGTCGCCTCTCCTTCTTCCCTCTGCCTCTCCTTCTTCTTTGCCACCGTCGCTTCGCCTCTCCTTGGCAGCCGTTTTCATGGAAGGACTAATTTTCCTCCTCCATCGAACTCCGCACCCATCTCCGCCAGCGAAATCCGCGCACATCTCGCCAGCGGACAACCATCTCGCCAGCAGACTTCGCCCCCCTTCCTCTCCTTCTTCTTCACCACCGTCGCTTTGCCTCTCCTTGGCAGTCGTTTTCATGGAAGGACTAATTTTCCTCCTCCATCGGACTCTGCGCCCATCTCCGTCAGCAGACTCCGCGCCATCTCGCCAGCGGACTCCGCGCCCATCTCGCCAGCGTACACCGCACCCATCTCGCCAGCGGATTTCGCGCCATCTCGCCAGCGGCCTCTTCCTCGCCTTCATCGATCTCGGTTGAAATTGGGTTGCTTGATCTTGGTTGTAAGATATTGGGGTTGTTTGGGCTTGATTGTAAGAAGTTGGAGTCGGAGGTACTGTAGGAGGCGGTGAGGATCTCGTTGAAATGGTGGAGGATCAGACATAATTAAAAAAAAAATTAATTATTTTTTTTCAAATTAGCGACGGAATCCAATAATTCCGTCGCCTAGGGGAAAAATAATTTTTTTTTGTTATTAAACAATATCCGTCGCTTAAGGAAATTATTTCGTCGCATTATATCTAGCGACGAAAGAAACCTTGTCGCTAAACTAAAAAGTTTCGTCGCTTTACAATAAAGCAACAAAATAATATACGTCGCTTAAGCAGTTTAGCGACGAATAGTTTTCGTTGCTTAAGGAATTTTTTTCGTCGCCTTGACTTGTGGCGACATAAACTGTACCCGTCGCCTGTTCCGTTTTCTTAGGCGAGATATAATATTTTTTTGTCGCTTAATTGCCTATGAGACGCATCATATGAAACGAAGCTTAAGCGACGCCGGTTTCGTCGCTTAAGTCGTATGGCGACAAAACTTGGCACTTAAGCGATGATTTATTCCCATCGCTTAAGACTTTATTTCTACTAGTGAGTGAGTGGATAAAATAATTTAAATAATTTAACAAATACTCAATTTAAATACTTTTCCGCATTTCAAACTTCAAAAACTTAACTGCACGCAATTATTTTGATAAATCATATAACTTAAATCCATAAACCCATAAGAATGGACAAACCAGCCCCGCTGGTTAATCAAATAAAAAAATCTCGTAAAAGGAGATAAACCAGCCCCGCTGGTTAATCAATTATATAACTGAGAAAAATATAATAAAGGGAAGAGTTATCACCATGTAAAAGGAGCCTCCCAGGCTTGGGTCGGTGCCTCCCAAGCTATAATAGCGTCCCACGCTAAGCGCTCTACTCACTTATAGTGAGTAGCCGCTAATAATGGCTAGCTAACAAATAAATATAAATATCGATCGGTTGCCTCCCAGGCTGTAATAGCGTCCCACGCACGCTAAACGCTCTACTCACATATGGTGAGTAGCCGCTAATAATGGTTAGCTAGCAATAATCAATATAAGCGACCCTATATTATGGTGACTAAAATCATACAAAATCATTTAAATCCATGAAACTTCCCCAAGATCATACGAATGATACGGTTCCCAACCGTACTTGAAAATCATCATAAGAAATTATAATAAACCCAATGACGTGTCTCACACGTCAAAATATTCTTAATTCCATAAATATAATCGAGATTTCAATATTAATTATAAATCATAAATAATAATATCTCCACTCGATATTATTCGCTAAAATATTCTCCAAGTCAAAATCATTATGCCTCAAATAAAAAATTAAATTATGATGGAGAACTACCGAAAATCCCATTTTCGGTAATCATTTATAAATCTCAAAATCATCAAGATAAAACCGATAATATTTAAATCCGAAGTCGTAAAGAATATCAAAACTCAAATACCAACATTAAAACCCGAGCTCAAATCCATAGATCATGACCCATAATTAATCAATGCTTCAAACTCAAATACTTTCCAATATCATTTCATAAGCCGAATTTATCATATAAGCTCGGAAAAATAAAATAATAAATTATAAAATCTTGCATGCATATTTATTTAAAACCAAAATGTCCACTCACAAATTTAGGCATAAGCCCGACGATAACCGTATCGCCACTCAAGCGAGGTTCCCTTCGTATCCTGGTACAATAAATATGTTTAGAACCACTCTTCGATTTAGGGAATTAAATGTTTTAACTTAATCATCGAAATCCTCCCAATTAACCCACTAATAAGCTAATTAGATTTTTACCAAACTTCATCTACAACTTCACTTCATTGATTCTAGCACTTCAGGACCATAACCAAGAAAATCCAATGGTCGGATTTATTCTATCAACCGCCAATTTCTCCAATCTCCGAAAAATTCTAAACCTAACCAAAACTCCTCAAAAAATTCTAAACCTAACCAAAACTCCTCTAAAAATTCCAAACTTCATACCATTAGACTCCCCTTAATATAACATATTTAAAACCCTGAAAAGCCCCCTTACAGTGGCGGCCGACTCCGGCGACCCCAAATGGCTACCAAATTTTAACAGCATCTTCCTCTCAACATCCCAAACAACTTTCATAACTATCACTAAGTCTAATTTCAAGCTTAAACATGTCAATCAAACAAAAACATAATAAAGAACCCCTAGAAATTCAAACATTCGATTCTCCTTACCTAGCTCGTGTTAGGATGTATCCTTTTAGGGTTTTGCTGCTGGGAAGGATAGCTTCACGTTGAGACCAACAGCTTCTGTTATGGTGGCCGAAAAAGAGAATTTCCGGTAAAACACCTCCACGCACAGTCGCTCCTTCTCGGCGTGATTCCTCCCTCACGGCGGCGCAACACGATCAGCCACCTACCTAGACTTGAAGAGAATGTTTCAAGCTTCGATTTGATACCAAGCTTGCCACCTATCTTGGCCGGACGGCGGCGGGCGATGGTGGTGAAGCCGGCGGGTCGGGGAAGCTTCGGGAGAAAGGAGAGAGAAGGAAGAGAGAGAGAAAAGAGAGGATTGGGCTTCTCTTACCCGGGCCAAACTAAATACCCAACAAAATAAAGCCTACTAGAATTTACCTCCTTTTACCAAAATAGTAACTTTCGTTTTTAGACTATAACTTCTTCATACGAACTCCGTTTTAAGCGTGCCGCGTGTCCACGAACTCTGTTTAACGTCCTCTACAACTTCCATGAAGAAGGTTTTCCCAAATTCCAAACGGAAGAAAAAGTCAACTTTTGGAGTCTTAAATAGTAAACGGTTACTCAAAACAATAAAAGCCAAAGTAATACCAAAAGTAAATAACCGTAAAATAACTTATGAACCGGATGTGACATAGGCAACCGTCTCCTTCAAGATCAAAGTAATGCTAAGCATAGCAAGTCTTATCTAAGAATGTTGTGGCTGGATTTAATAACTAAATCGTTGCCCAAATCTACTTTTGAATTATGTGAAGTGCATTGGCTTGTGCCGTTTTATCTGTACTCTGAGATTGAGTTACCAATCAGGAGGAGTCATTGTGTAGACATCAGGGGGAGTCTACATGCATCACATGTTATCTTCAATTGTAGTTGGTGTGTTGTGCTCTTTTTCCCTTCGTCCAAGTCTTTTGTTTTACCCACGAGGTTTTGTTTTACTTAGCAAGGTTTTTACCGAGGCAACACCATAAGCACCATAATGTATTAGGGACGCAACACAAGGGGGAGTGTTTAAGGAAATTATATTTTCGTCATTCTATTATGTGTCTTGCCCTAATACACATAAGATTGGTTAATCCAGATTCCTTATTAGAATAGATTACAGTTGATAGAACTTCTAGATCATTCGGGAGACTCTATGTAATGCCTATAAATAGGAATTTCTATCAATGAATGAGTAGACCGTTATTCTCGTTATCTTTTCTCCTTCAACATAATCGTCATTAATAACAGTAACTTACACAATAGTGAGATAATGGTGATAGAAATCATGGTAATAAAAAAATTATTGATAACAACACCAAATAATAAAAATGGTAATATGAAAAGTCATTAAAAAAATAAATGATCACATGATGTTAGTAAACTGAGTTAATTATTTCAGTAACTCCCATATTAAATCAATAACTCACACATCAATTCAATCCCACAAAATACAAGTAAAAGAATGGTAATAGTCTCATTAACATGGTTGCAACTTGCAGCTAATGTTCATTACTACAACAATAATAGCTATAATCAAATATCATCATTTGTTGATCACATCAACATGTTTCTCATTTTCCACAAATTGTCCAGATGCATATGATTGAATTTAGGTTTATTGCCTTTGTCAGAGGGATTCGTAGAGAGCCACTAAATGTTAAGGCATGCATCAAAAATGGTTACTATAGCCATATCTATAGCTATATCAGGATCCATATTAGAAGACACAAATGCGTCCATCCATGGCTCTTGGTAGAACAATGGTTCTCAATGTCGCATATTGAACATGTGTTCAAAAGTTCCCTAAAATTATCCATAGAATTGCACCTTGATAGTGCAAAACTCATCCAAACAAATGGGAATAAGAACCATAGATTATTTATCTAAATCAATAATATACAGACCACCTATAAACTCATAAACTCATAGATCATGGTTCATGGTTTTAAGCAATAAAAAGTTCAGGTTCACGTCTATTGTAATGTTTGAACTTCAGGTTCATAATCTCAAAAAGTTCATATTTGAGTATTATTAGCGAAACTTCAGGCTCACTAATATAAGCAATTGTAAACATAGAATTGAGTAATATAAACAAAATATATATGTAGACAAGATATAATCAAAATAGAAATGAACTCATACATCGTGAGTATGGATAATAAGCAACAAAAGTTGCACCAACATCTCATAGATCGTCATGGAGTTCATGGAACGAATGAGCGAAAACGTGCTGATAACATGTTATAAACTAAATAATATGTAGAGAGAAAAGAGAAGAACAAAAATTTAGGAGGAGGAAGACATATGCGTCATTTATATAGAGGTAGGGATTACAAGATAAGTCTTTATATTATTAAGATATTGCATCTAAGTCCTTGGAAGATGAATGGACAGACACATGATTGTAAATATTTACAACACTTCTTTCACTTCTTATTATTTTCCACATGATTTTTCCATCTCAAATATGGGTTTTTTTTTTTTCCATCTCAAATATGGGACGTATATTATCTTTGTTGAATAATTGACCAATTTGATGGATGAAACAATGTTAATTTGCGAGTTAAGAAAACATCTAACGGATGTCGTGGCGGCATGGTGGTGCAAGAAGGCAACTACAGAGCGTGTTAGTAGCATGATGTTACTAAGTAACCGTCTATTAATCTTGGTACAAATATATATTGGTGCATTGAATACTCTCTCGCAATGTAATACCATACTAGATGTTATATCTATTATGGTATCACAGTGATATTGATACGGGTGTGTCTATTGTCACCCCACGAACCACTTTTTCACCTCACGTTCTCTTCACACCCTACTTATATATTTTTAATTGTAGATCTACTTCGTTCACCCATTTACAATACTTAAAATACCTTTTTTTTCTAATTCTGCTTTGTTCACCATACGTTGCACTACACCAAAAAATTGTGTTAAAAATTTGACACTATATATGTATGACCAATGAGCTTCCTTTGGCAAGTTTTGTTTATAAATTCGACTTGCTCGATCCCATTAAAACTCTTTTATCACTTTGTAATGCATATTTTATTATGGAAATTCTTGTATGCACGACATATATTTACACGACGCAATCTTAACCATTCATAACAATTCATATCTTTGACCACCATGTTTCTATATTATTTCCTCTAATCTTGATCATTCATGTATGTATGTGAAGATACACGCCGTGTACTGAATATGCTCTCCTTTTATTAATAAAAACCTATTCTCTCTCGAGACTCAAACCACACCCTAGCTAGGCGGCAACTCGGCGAGCAAATCCAATCTCGTCCGGTGGCAGCCTTGCCTTGGCAGCCGTTAGGGCTTCGCCGGCGCTTGGCTTTGCTGTTGGACGGGATTTCTATATGCCCTCTTAGTCTCTTGCAGGTTGTTTTGGCTCAAGAACGGACGGAGGATTCAGATATGTGGATTGTGAGGGCTTGGTGGTGGTCGTTGTGGCTGCAATTCAAATGTGGCGGGGGTCGTTTGGGTTGGTGGCGTGGCTTGGTATGAGTTGCAGACTCGCAACGCTTTGGCGAAGCTTGGCCGGACTATATAATGGGCGCGCTGAGGATCTTGGATGCATGCCTTATGAAGATTAGCGTGGCTGATCGGCGACAGTCAGAGATAGTGGAGATGAGGATGAGTGGTGACGGATCTGGTCTAACCTTCTGATGTTGGGACAAGCCATGTTTTGTGGTTGTGGCCTTCTAGTGGGTTTGGGTTTGCTATTTTTGGGCCTAAGCCCTTTCTAACCCTTTAGGGGTACTAAGGGTCTTCACCCATTATAGTAAGCTAGGCTGACTATTATATATTATTGCCCTGACTCGAAGTGCACGAATAAAATTTGTCGTGTTTCTTTTTTGGTGTTGGGTGCATGAGCAGGCAGACTATGATGAGTAGCTGCATCTAGATGGATGCGTATTGCTTGGAGTACCAAAACTGAGCGCCTTGGCTCCAGCCATACACTTCCCTGGTATCTTTTTGTGTCTAGATTTTACCTTTGCTAGGCTCACAATAAGTGAGCGCTTTGTCGAAAATGTAATGATACTATATGACCCTTTGAGATTACTATATGTTGTCATTCTGGCCTTCGAATATCAATGAAACTTTTCATTTTTGTCAAAAAAAAAAAATGCATCTTTTATTAACGGATTAAATTCATTTTAACCCTTTAAACTTTAGGGATAAAATCAGTGTGGTCTTTAATGTTTTGTTTTAATCACGTTGGTTCTTGTACTCTCAAACATCATCAACTAAGTCAAAAATTTTAATATGGCTCTGAAAAAACGTCATTTGCTGACTTGGAGTTGACATGGAGATCCACGTTTGAGCTTTTTAAGCTAGAAAAATGGCAAATGAACATTCTAACGATGAAAGGGCCTTATGTCGGTATATGCACCTTGTGTGTCTTATTTGCTCTAGGTAGGCGGCGCATCTTTTGCTTGATTAAATAGTCGCAACCTCCTAATGGCAGAATGAGACTAAGTGTTGTCGGGTTTATTCTTTGGCGACAACATAGTAGGAAAACTGCATTATTGGATATTAAGATATGTAATTGTGTTGCATATCTAATCTTTCTATTATTTCACCGTTGTGACAAAGCAAATAGAGTCGTCATTAGAGCAGTACTCTTTGCTAGTTGGTACTTGTCAGAATACAAGTACGTTATAGAGATTCTCCATATTATTTCGGGTCTTTGTAATCAGGGGTTTAGGCTTCATGTCCCCCCTTGTATTCAACGGTTTCATTAATGAAGACTTAAGGACAGCCGCACCAGCCCTTTATTCATATAAAAAAAATTTTAAAAAAAACAAAAAAAAATCAGCCATTTTTGGATTAAAATTTAAATTTTGTAATTAGATTATGTCATTTGAGAGTACAAGGAATTAAGGATTAGAGAAATTTTAAACACACCCTTAATCTCTTAATACACACCCCTTGTTTAATACATCCCTCATCTAGTTTTTTATTTCGATATTCAACTTAATACACATCCCAAACTGCCCATAATACCCTTAATACACCCCTCATCTAGTTTTTCATTTCGATATTAAACTTAATACACATCACAAACTGCCTATAATACCCTTATATCTAAAATTAAGAAATAATATGTTATTTAGTATAATTATTATAAATTTACTATATATTTTGGTAACTCTTTTAAGTATTTTTTTTCTACTTTTTGCTAGAAATTTTTTCTTTTTATTGTCAAATTTATAATCAAAAAACTATTATTACACAAACTCCAAATCTCCGATGCGACATCACGTACTCATTTGGAATTCGAAAAAAAATATCAACCATTTTAAGTTTTCGGAATTCACAAGCTAGTAGAAGTACTGTCACGCCCCGGTTCTTAAGTTATTTTACGGTTATTTACTTTGGTAATATTTTGGTCTTTTACCGTTTTAAGTAACCGTTTACTATTTAAGACTCCAAAAGTTGACTTTTTCTTCCGTATGGAATTTGGGAAAACTTTCTTCATGAAAGTCGTAGAGGATGTTATTACGAGTTCGTAGACATGCTATACGTTAAAATCGGAGTTAGCATGGAAAAGTTCTCAATTAAAAAGATAAGTTTTATTGGGGTATTATTTTGGGGTGTTAAAATTTTGGGAGATTGGGTTATAAGTGGTGTGGACCGGTTTGGGCCAAGCCCATATATTTATCTCCCCTCACTTCTCTCTCTCCCTCCCGATTCTCTCTCTCCTTTTATCTTTCTCTCCCGTGAGCTTCCCGACCCGCCGGCTTCACCACCGTCATCCGCCGCCGTCCGGCCACCACCGACCTCCAGACCGGTCCCGTTCGGACCCCCGCCACCTCCTCTCTCTTCCTGGACCAGTGACCGGCCGAGTAACGCCACCGTTCGCGAGGAAATTCACCGGAGACGCCGGTTGCACTTTCGCCGGAACTCCCTCCTCCGACCACCATAGCCAAAGTTGTTAGACTCAAAAGAAAGCCCTCCTCCCGTGCAGCAACCCCTCCAAAGGACTCCCTCCCTCTTGAGCTAGGTAAGGAGAAATCGGCAAAGGAAATTCTAGGGCTTATTAGGTGTTTTCGTTCGATTGACATAGTTAGGCTTGGAATTGGTGTTTGTGCTAGTTAGGAAAGTTATAGAGGAGATTGAGAGGAAGATGCTATTAAAATTTGGTAGCTATTGAAGGTCGCCGGAGTCGGCCGCCGGCCGCCGCTGCCGACGGAGCCGCCGTTGTTTTGGGAAATTTTGTAGTTTTCGATGTGGAATATTAAGGGGATGTTAATGATGTGAATTTAGGAATTTTTGGAGGAATTTTGGATAGGTTTGGGATTTTTCGAAGTTTGGTATTTTAGCCATTGATTTGGATAGAATCCGGCCGTTAGATTATTGTTGTTTCGGCCGTAAAAGGTGAATTTAAGGCTGCCGGTATTTGTGGTGAAGTTTGGACGATATCAATTTTTAAGATTTACAAAGTTGGGCAAGAATGAGAGTAGATAAGGCCACATTTAATTTTACCTATTTTTTATTTAAGCGTTGGTATATAGTTGAGGATTTAATTATGTTCTTGGATCAGGATGTGAGGAAGCTCGAGCAGAAGAGGCTTCAGACCGACTTCAGGCTTAGGCCTAATTTGTGAGTGGACTTTTGGTTTAAATAATGTGCATGCAATTGTTTATTTGGTTGGACAATTTGACGTCATTTTTATTTGACGATTTTACTCATTGTGGTGAGTTACCGAAAATGAGATTTTCGGTAAATTATAATATATTTTTAAGGAGAGTATGTATATAAATGCTAGCTAGCGATATGTGTCTGTCCACCTTAATGGCATAGTATATAACTGCATTATGGTGTGACTTGAGCGTTGGACGCAAGCGTAGTAGCCTTATATGAGTGTTTAGTTCATATAAGAGGTATGGGCACATATTTATACACCCGTCTGTCCACCTTAATGGCGTAGCGTATCACCGCATTAAGGCGTGACGTGAGCGTTGGACGCGAGCGTAATAGCCCTATATAGATTATTATTAATTTATATAAGGAGTATGGGCGAGTGTAAATATATACATATATATATATATATATATATATATATATATATATATATATATATATATTTTAGCCTGAGAGGCTGTATTTTGATATATATATTTAGCCTGAGAGGCTGTATTTTGATATATATAATTTAGCCTGAGAGGCTCTATTTTGATATATAGTTTTGAGCTGTAGAGGCTCGATATTTATAACGATAAGAGAATTATCGTTTAAAACATGCATTCGTTTTCTTTGAATAAAATTGGGAGAGCATAAATGTTAATAAATATTTTCTTTATTTATTTTTGTCCACTCACTCTAATTATTGCGAATGTTTTTCCCCTGGGCTCTTCGTTTTAAAATGCCCAGTCTGCAGAGTTCGGGTTAGTACAAGTAGGAGACGACGAGGCATAGTTACCCATTTCTCAGGCACATTTCACCAGTAGGTTACCTGTTTAACCTACTAGAGTATTTTCCTGCTTCTCTAGTGTATAGTAACTCTGAATACTCTTTGAGATTTTTCGTTTAATGTTTCTGGTGGTGTGCTTAGACTTTTGTTGTATTTTAGAATATACGAAGTTTGTAATTATTTACTCACTTTCGTATAATTGTGGGTTGATTTGGTGGATACTCAATAGTATTTAAGAAAGTAACACTTTAGTTTTCTAGGTTAGGGTTGTCCATTTTCAAGGGAGGTTTGCTTATCGGTAAATTTTCTTTGGAGGTGATCCCTGCAGGACTTACCTCGGGTTTCGGGGTGAAATTCGGGGTGGGTCCTGACAAGTACACTAGGTCATTAGCTATTAAACATATATACCTACTTTTTTCAATACAGCATGTCATGTCAAATGAACATGTAGTACTTCAAAATGGTTTGCAAGATCAAAACTAAAACCGATACAAAAAAAAAAAAGACAGAACCCAAATGAACCGATGTTAATTGATCGAACAATACATGTAATTATTTGGTAACAGTCAAAATTCGGGTCATGAATTCTAAAAGAGTTTTTTTTTTGTTTTTTTGCATATGAAACTATGATTTCATTTTCTTTAGAGTAGGAGATGAGACTTCTAATTGTGATTTTTTTTTTTAATAATAGATGTCTGTTTTGGTCATTAAACATGTTTAAAATATTTGATGTGAAATATAAATTAATATGAGTGTGTATTAAGAGATTAGAGGTGTGTATTTAAAATTACTCTAAGGACTAATAACACGATTTAAAAAAACAAAAAAAAAATTCAAACTAATTTTAGCCCTAAAATTTAAGAGAAAAACTGAATTTAGTCATTTATTAATAATGTCATATTTATCAACACTTCTCTTTGTTGTAAAGTAAAGAAAAGAAGAAGAGAAGAATAGTTGGGAGGAGGCAAAAGTGTTCTCATTCATTCTCATTAGCCTCCTTATATAGAGGTAGGGTTTACATCAGAGTACATAACTAATGAGTAATTACGTGGACAGCCACATAGACTATAATATTTATAACACTCCCCCTTGGATGTCCACCAATGAATGATGAAATGTTGTCTCGTTAAAAACCTTGTCAGGTAACAAAAACCCAATGGGAGAAAAATAACCCTGGTCGAAGGAGAAAAAGAGTACAAGACGCATATGTCTTAGGTAGCATACTTCTGGATACTCCCCCTGATGAGAATATCCCCCTGAACGTTACAAGCTTCATGTGCCGTAAATAACGGTTTGATTTGTCCATCATTAAAGTGAGACCATGTGTGCTTTGGATATAGGGGCTCATCATGAAATTGTGTACCTACAAAGTTAAAACAATACTAACAAATCTAAACGATTATAAATAGGTCTTACCTCATTGAGTCGTATGACCAAATTCATACACTAAGTAATAGCTAAACAAGATAAGCAAATTGGCATTAAAACATTGAAATATCTCATGGCATATCTAGCCATACACATTAATATCTTTGTGTAGTGATACGTCTCATATAAGCTCTTCAAGAGCTCTGAGTAATTCATAACTTCCCAAGAGTTAGAATATGTAGCAACATAATGATCATAATTCGAATTCGATTCTGTAGTCCGATCATAGTACTCATTGAGGCAATTTCGATCACGTTAGCTATAACGGAATGAGTATATATGAGCTAACTTTAGACTATTTGATTCCATGAAGTAGCTTCAGGCTCTCTCAAGTATTCATGGATCAAATTACATTATAATCATTCATGTACTTGAATCCTTTGAGGATTTGACAAGCGATAAGCTTGTAATGACATTTCACTTTTGAGAATTTGGTTTATTAATGTGTCTTTAAAGGCCCTCGTAATATACGATGACAACATGTCATAAGTCTCTCGTCCATGTAACAGTTACATGTAACACTGTACTTATAGAAAAGTATCATTCGTATAAGGGCAGATTCATAATCCCATGTCTTTTGTAGACATTAAATCATAGTGATTTACTTTCATTGTGGTAAATACCCTTTTGTATCTGTAGGATTAAAGGTCAAAGTATCTCATCACGTTTCAAATATTTAGTTTTATTGGAATTGCCTCTTTCTAATTTGGCCAATAATATGCTTTGTCGACATGCATAATGAAACGTGGCATAGCATCCATTAATACAGTCCTTAATGGTCTTTGGTAGGTACCATTTGTAAATTGTCATAGATGATCATCATTCATAGATCCCACACATTCTTATATGCATGCATTTTTGATATTGGGTACCCGTGCCACTTCTGGGGCAAATATTGTCACTTCTTGGACAACTATTATCTAGCGAATGTGGATCTTTTACTTGTAATATCATGTAGACTATTAAAGGACTTGTATAATCTTCCATTTTCAGGAACTTAAAACTTTAGACTTGGTGGATACATTCCACTTAAATTCACGTCGTTATTCAAATGACAATAGTCTTATTCTCCCCCTAACGGCGAGAAGACTATCATGTTATGACCATCCGTAAACATGCGTTTAAAGCTCTATCACTTTCTTTCGAGTGAGTTGTTTATTGGCTGGTGGCGAACCTAAACCAAGTATGAGGTCAAAAATATTATATTCATTAATATCCACCAAAATATCATTCTCTAATGGCGTACATACAACATTTGTATGTGTAGCTGTATTAGAAACTTTAACATTGTATCATGACATTCTCTTCAGGAGAACCATGTCAGTTAGATACACATACATCCCACAAATCAAATGGAGTATAGACTATTTGAGTTAATATGGATAGTCTCATAGACTTTAATCCAATCAAATGTCTTTGCATTACCATGCAATTTTGTCACTATCTTTTATCATACCATGCAATTTTGTCACTATCCTTTATCAAATCACTAATTGATGATACATTTCTCAAAATCAAAATGAGATGGTGGTTAAACAACCTACACCAATTTACATCGTTCATTCAGTAACAATCTCTCTCCCACTCATGACGGAAAGAATGTCTCATAAGGTGGCAACGTAATTGCAAAGAGTATACTCGTACTCGTGCATCATAAATTTAGACCAATAGTTAGATATCACTTATCTATATTGATGCCAATATGACTCCCCTTCAAAACTCCAGGTTTGAGGTTGGCAACATTAAAACTTCAAGAAAAATTGTCCAAATATATATACTCGAAACTTAAGGCTTGAGTCTGCATGGTTAGAACTCCAAGTTCTAAGGTGAAGTGTACTTCTGGACACTAAATAAGTAAATAGTACTTTGTACTCGAAGCTTCAAGTTCGAATTTTTACTATTAGAACTTCGGGTTCTACAGTACAATATTGAAACTTCTAGCTCAATATTACATGCATTCAAAATTCATATCTTTAACATATAGGGTTGTTGGCCCGTATAAATAACAATAAAAATTTAAACAATAAGTTCATTAATGAAATTGCATAACAAAATAAGAAAACTATAAAGAGCGAAAATAAATAAATTTTACATTGGAAACGTCTGGTTCCATGAATAAAGAAAACACAGAACTTTTGGTCTAGTTAACTTCACAAATATGATAATCTTGATCTTCGGATCTCCTCTAATTACACAAAAACGTAATATCATATAAGGCGAGGAACTTCGAGCCCTCATATAACTAAGGATCACAAGATGTGGTTTCGTCATATTATATATGACTTTAAGGGACTTCTAGTCCTCCTTGATTGCATGAGCTTTGAGAATCTTCATATCGCAATTTCATTATACTACTCTTTGAGAAGCTTCAGGCCCTCCATAGTTTGATCTAGAGACTTCAAGTCTCGATCTATGATCACATAATTCACAACTAGGTGTAAGTATGTAATCATGAGTTTAATCTCAAATAATAAAATTGAAACATATCATGAATCCAAATGGGTCAAATTGATACATACAAACATGAAATCTGTAATACCCTAGAATTTTCATACTATTTTCTTTGTATTATTCTCAATTTAATGAAGGAAAATTTATGGAAATTCTTATTGGTTTTGCGAAGTGGAAGTTTGGAGTTTATTTCAAGGTGCTTTGACGTTAAAAGACCAAAAAGTTGACCTTACTTTCCGTAAGTTATCTTCAAAAACTTCCTTCATGAAAGTTGTAGAGCTCGTCAATACGAGTTCGTAGACATACGGCACGCGTGAAACGGACGTCGGATGAAGAAGTTATGGTCATAGGAAGTTAGTTTCCGGGTTTGGAAAAATTATAAGTAGAAAATGTGGAGGAGTTATTTTGGAAAAAGCATTTCAGCTTTTCTTCTCTCTCTCCCAACCCTCTCTCTCACTCTCTCTTCTCTAACCCATTTCTCTCTCATCCGGCCACCAAATTGGACGCCGTCGGTTTCGTTGGGTCGGCACGAGTCTCCTCTCCACTGCTGGGGCAGCCTTGCTCGCCGTCGCGCCGCCTGGAGGCCGCCACGAAGCGGCGGAGCTGCTGCTGTTCCGCCGGAAAGTCGGCGATTTTGACGTCGATTTCGGCCAAGTTTAGGTGAGTCTTGCTCTCCTCTCTCTTCTAGAGATGTTCTTACCCCTTTGGTGATCTAGAAATCAAGTTTTGGGGCCGGTTTTGTAGGTTTGGAATTTGTTTTCCCGGTTGGTTGCGGGGTGTTTTCCGGCGGGTTCCGGTCAGAATCGGTTGAAACCTCAGGTATTAAAGTTGTTCACCATGCTTTAATCTACAAGTTTCATGTTTTGAGTTTCCCCAAATTTTGAAGTTTGGTGGAGGCGCGTGAAGCTCACTCGCCGCCGCCTAAGGCGGCGCGTGGGAGCGCGTCCGGGCAGGTTAGAGGCTTTGTTTGATGTGTTAGCTAGTCCTTGTTGATGTTAGTGTGTTGTTGGTGTGTGAAGATTGAGTTTTGTTTTGGTTTTGCTTTGTAGGTGCTAAGTTGTTTCTAGGTGGTTGTTAGGTCGGAAATTTGGGGAAAATTTGGTCTTGGAGGTAGTGTGGTTGTTGTCGAGTGTCTGATGACCTTGGGAGGTCTTGGAGGAAGGATTGCCCTTCTTTGGGGCAACCTTTAAGTTAAGGGTATTTTATTTTCTTGTGGTGTTTTTACTAAGGGTTTTGATTTGTTAATGTTTAGGTGAATTGTGAGTTGTGAGTTGTTGGGTTTCTTAACTCTTGTGTTGCAGAAGAACGCAGCAGGAGTATTTTAGGTGAGTAAACCTCACTAAGGTTCACTTTTGAACCAAAATTTATTATGGTTATTTAAGGATAATGTTTAGGATGTGATTTAATATTTTGCTAATATTGGTTTTGAAAATATATGAGCTTGATCGTCAACGGCTCATAGGTAAGGTAAAACTAGTTTTTATTATATGTTACTCTAAGGCTCTTATGATCATAATTTTATTAAATTGTGAGAAGTTATGTTATTGGAATAATTCCTTTTGTTCATATAATTATATCCTTGTGAAGGATATAATTTTATGATGTAAATCTTGTGATGTTGTGATATGATGACTGTTGAATAAATAGCCTAACCGGGTTCCAAGCCTTATTTAGGTGGTTGGTTACGGTTAAGATGGTAGTTATTTTTATTTATTTGGTATTGGACAGTCAAACCGAGTTCCAAGCCTTTGGCCGGGTGATTGGTTACGGTTAGGAATTAGAGCTCTAGTCCGTCTGTCGGTGTAGGTCATGGGAGATACTTGCTGGTATCTGGGACCCATGGGTACACATGTTGTTGTTGTAGGTCATGAGGGATATTTACTAAATATCTGGGACTCATGGGTACATTTCTTGTTAGAGTGTGGTTTTTATTGATTGATCAAATTTATTTGGGGTATGTTGGTTGTATTAAATTGTTGGTTGTGTTAAATGTGGAGTTTACTTTTGAGTTTACTCATATGGGCTTTTTAGCTTACCGGGTTTGTTATTCTATAATCCCGGTGCACCATTCTTGGTGTAGGGGTTAGACCTGCAGGTGAGGATCGGCAGGGGTGAGAAGGAGGCATAGTGACAGGGTTCTCCTTTCTTTTATCAGACTCTGTATAGTTGTAGTTTTGATTAGACAGTATTTAAATCATGAGATTGTTCTCATGTTCTTCTTTTGCACATTATGTAAACAAGGAAGTGTAATCTTAATTCAGTGATAGATCTTGTGAAAATTTCTATTCTGTAATTAAGTTTTGTTGTTGTTGTTGTTGTTGTTGTTATGTAGTTGTTGACAACAGGTTAGGATGTTAATATTTTAAGTTAGATCATGCCAAAAATTTTGAAAATTTCATTCGAAAATTGGGGTGTGACAAAATCAAAAGTCGATATTAGCATCACAATCACGCTAAAGAGACCATAAAAAATAAAGGAATGAAGCCATTGGGTTGCTACTCACGGATACAGAAAAAAGAATATGCAATAGTCCATCTATCCATATGTATTATCATATTGTTCAATATATAACTATTCAAGTTTTGAGATTCACATGATAAGCATGATGAAAACAATAACTGAAAGCATAGATGTAAGGAAATTAACGTATGACATCTAATAAGTTTACCAATGTCATTGAATACCAAACTCATGGCTGCTTATGAGAGGTGCGACGAGACACAAAGCAAACAAAGAACTTCATATACATGATGAATGGATACATGATCTCAATGGGTAATTGAATACAGTATTATAATCATGAGAAGAAGAAATTGTATAGCGTGGATATATACACATATGCAGAGCTTTGATTCATAAATCATGAGTTGAGCAAAAACCAATTGAGGGTGCTCCAACTACTCTTTGACCATCATCGAATCTTAATCAATATGAAGAAGCATGTGCTAGCAGGTCGATCTATAGCTAGCGACGGAAAGAAAAATTCTGAAAATTTTAGGGTTTTTGGCTTTTAGGGTTTGGTCATTATCAACTCAAATGTAGAGTCGTGCTGATAACGTGTTGTAAAGTAAAGAAAAGAAGAAGAGAAGAATAGTTGGGAGAAGGTAAAAGTGTTCTCATTCATTCTCATTAGCCTCCTTATATAGAGGTAGGATTTACATCAGAGTACATAACTAATAACTAATTACATGGACAGCCACATAAACCATAATATTTATAACACTCTTGATATAGACGCTATTTGTTTGTCAAAGTACATCAAACTTCCTCATATGAATGATATAAAACATGGAGCAATCAACCAACATGTAAATAGAAAACTAATATGTAATTAAAGAAAAGAAAAAAAAAAGGAATGGGCAGTGTGTTATTTGACGTCAATGCTTACGAACCCCAAGGCTGGTGAAGCCGAATATAATATGGCTGCTTGTTGTGGTGAAGCAGCAGCCAGCAGTACCAGGTCTCTTTGTTTTCTCGATAAATACCAGGTCTCTGATTTGCCCAGAGAAAAGAAGAAAAATACACGAAACCCTAGATCAATACCTGAATATTTTAACCAGAATCAGCAAATCAGAAGGAAAAGGAAAAACATGCTTACGTGTTCAGATCAAGTGGGGGCATCATCTCCATCGCCCCCACCATTATTTCCCCCTCCTTCTATTTTATACATTTCCTCTCAGATATTTTCATCTCTCTCTTTCAAGCTCTCTCAGACTCTCCCCCACCTTCTTCCTCGTCAGGCATACACGTACGCCTCTACTTGTCTCCTCCACCGCAGCAGAGCCGCAGACCCCTTCTTCTTCTTCTTCTTCCTCCCCCTCCTCGCCTCCTTCGTATCCGATTCTGCGATGGACGTTGCCGTCCGTCAAGGCTTTTCCAGCCTTTGCGGTTCTCCCTCTGCATTCTGCGCTAATATTCCTATTATTGCATCCACCTCCTCCGATCGACCTTCTCAATTTTGCCGTTTTCTCGACGGATTTTTGATTCGCTTGAGAGAGTGAACGTCTTGTTTGGCTGCAACTGGGAACAAGATTTCAGAAATTACGAGCGTAAATGGAGCTGAGAATTCTTGAAATCGTCAGCCCTAACCGCCTTAACGTCGTGAGCTTCCTACTCTTTTTCTTTTCCCCTTCTGATGTTAGCTAGCATCATGAAACGAGCGTTGTTCATACTTAATGGTATATCTATCGGTTTGCTAATATGAACTATATGTATTTTTTCAGGCGTATATAAAGGAAAATGATTTCTTGTTAGAGATATTGAGCTCTCAGGTCCAAGCCTTTGAGCCTCTGAGGTAAGAAACTGCTTCTCATGCCTTTATTTTGATCAGCGATATTTACATTTCCTCCTGCTATAAATTTTCCAATGTTGATGGCTTTTACCTTGCTTGGTGACCTCGCTTTTACCCTTTTATCTTTAATTCAAACTTTACCTGTTTCCTTTGTTCCTGTGTTACATATTTTGGGTTTAATTTGGTCTGCAACTATTTTGAGGCTGATATTCCTCTTTGTATGTTGTATAAATTATAGGGCTAAGAACTGAACATAGCAGCGATTCAGTCCTTGTTTCTTTCTATTAGATGTGAACTCCACAGTAGCTCCTCTATCATTTTGGTACATATATAGAATTTTGCACAAGCAAATGAAGATTTGTACTGTTAAGTGTTAACACTCCCCTGCTCAGGAGCAAGTGTATGTTGTTAGTCATCTTGCTAAGTTTGATATAATTGATATTTAAAACGGGATTGCAGTTGTCTTGAACTTTGCTTAATTCACCATCAGTTGACCTTGAAGCTAATTAAGGGAGGTTACAATATTAAGGCTTTGATACCCAAAGGGCAAAAGCTAATGTTGTGGTACTTGTGGCACTAGGTGGTTCAGTGTTTCCTCTCCCAATAATCTCTCTTTTTGAGAATATGGAATCATTCTGTGAGACTTTGAATTGGTTAATTCATCTACGATTTGTGCATCTACGATATGTTATTTATTTACATGGTCTTAATATACCAGATGCCACCCACTTACAGAACCAGCCTTTTACCTTGATGATTTTTCTGAAGGTTTGTTTTTTGTTTGAATAATGTTATTAAGTTTCCTGATTGAATTGGCTTCAAATTTTGATCATACCTATAAAATGCATATGAAAGAATTAGATTAAATGCTTTTTGTTTAGATTATGTGATCAGTTGACATTTGTAGATGTTGTTTCTTTCTATCAAACATATTATGAGCGATTTGAAGCACCATCTTACTTATAGTTGTCTGTCTCACATCAATTCCATATTTGTAGATGTTTTTGAGAATAATCAAAGATTCTAGAAGTTTTCAAAGAAAATTAGTTCAAAGTACATGACGTCTTTACATGAGTGAAGACTTATACTAACTGATTTCAAAACCTGTCATTAATGTTTAGATCGCTTCTTTTCTTTACATTTGGTTTCATCTTACTTTTGTTCATTGCTTCAGCAACTTGATTTGTTCAGCAAGTGGTTATCAAGTTAAGTAGTGGAGCATTAGTTTGTGGACATGGGAGGTAGGAGAGAAACTCCTTCCCAAGCTTGCTTTTATGACTAGGGCTAGCTCAAAATGGGCCTCGTGTCAACAAGATTTTGTTCTTCGGTTTTCACACAAAAACTGTATTTCTACAGGGATGTGAGTTTGCACTTTGCAGACATAAACAACCCCATCTTTGCCACCACACTTTGGATTGAGATAGGCTTAATTTGATTTCAATATTTCATTGCCTAGTCCTTATTGCAAGATATTAATTAGGCTTCGACCCAAAAATGCGTCTCCTATTAAGATGTGTGTTTGTGCATATAAAGCACATAACCTTCCCTGAGCAATATGGGATTGTAGTTCACAAGCTAGCGTTCACCTATAGCACCCTCCCACAAGGATCACTATATTCAGCTTGCCAAATTTTGTCAATCTTGACTTAATGTTGTCTAGACTGGCATGCTACATTACAAGAGACCTTTAGGTGACTTGTCCTATAAATGAGTTGAGCTCAAACTTTAACCCTTGGAAGGAATAAAAGTAATAAGGATAAGATCAAGGATTAATTACAAAATACCACTCGAACTATAATGTTATTTTCATTTTCATTCTTAACTATCAAAAACTTGCATTTTCATACCTTAAGTTTCCTTCTGTTAGCATTTTAATACCCTGACCACTAACACCGTTAAATTTTGATAATATTCAAAGGAGTTTATGTCAATTCATGATATCTTTATAATGGAAATTAAAAATTATACATTAAAATTGTTATTAAAATTAAATATTTTTCATTGCTATTGTTCAAACTCGAGAACACCATTTCTTCACCCAAATCGATGGGTTATTGTGATCACACACTAAAATATCCACGATATCCTCGATATTTCCTTGAACTTTCTGTTTTTTACAAGCATCCATATTAATTTTTATATCTTTCCGATATTTATATTTAATCTATTTTTAGTTAAATATACCATGTTTATATAAAATTTGATAAAATTTTCATCGATATTCGATATTTTCTTGATATAATTTATTTTAATTTATTTTATTTTGTTTTGCTTAACACGTAACTACAAAAATATATATACATACAAGATCAAGTTCTACTAACTTTTATCACTATTGTTGCAAAAATAAATATTTAATTTTAGAGTATTTTTTTTAATATTTTTACTAAAGTAAATTGTTCTATTTGTATTTGATAATCTCAAAAAATAAATTATTTTGTTAAAGTAAATCTAAAAAATTATACATTTATTGAAATGACGAAAATGCCCTCAGAATTTAAAGGTGTTAGTGGTCAGGAATCAAAATGCTAACGGAATGAAACTTAGTGACAAGACCCACCCTGAATTTCATCCTGAAACCCGAAGTAAATCCTGCGGGGTCCATCTTCAAGGAAAATTTACCAAAAATTCGGCATAATCTACCTTGAAAATGGACAACCCTTACCTGGAAAATTTCAAATAAACACTTCTATTATAAATCATCCATCCTCAACTGCTGGAGCCTTCCTGCTCCCCAAGTTCAACACAACACGCCTTAGTTAACTAACAACAATCTCAAAGGACATCAGAGTACTTCTAATAAAGAAGGAAAACATAGATAAGAAACCCAGCGAAAGTTGTGTTATTGATTATGCCTCAACTCCGTGTACGCCTAACCTCTTCTAAGCTAACCTGCAATCTGGGCATTTGAAACCGAAGAGCCCAGAGGAAAGTATTTGAAAAACGTTAGCGTGAGTGGACGAAAAATAAATAAGTAAAATGACATAGGATAAGAAACCAAAACTTTAATACTTTCCCACTTTTCGATAAGTAATAAATCGGTTGCACGCAAGTGTTGATAATGCCTTCAAAAGAAAATCCTGAGAAAACGGACTAGCAAATATTGACAAAGATAATTGATAATCTTCATAGAAGAAAGTACCAAAATAATGGCTAGTCAAAACAACATCAAGGATTCATAAAGACTTTCGTAAAAAGGAATATCAAAAAGATGGACTAGCCCCACTAGTCAAGACAACAACAATAAATTAAGTTGAAGATATAGCCATACAAGTGAGCCTCCCAGGCTCGGGTGCCTCCCAGGCAAAAGTACTCCCATACTCCCTACACCTTCACGTTATGATAACATATAGGGTGTAGGGCTTGCATGATGTCGTCGACTACATCACATCACCCGAAGGTGGAAAGGGCTTGAGTAACCCCACTTAAAACGTGGAAACCACATCGCCTCGAAAGGCGGAACAACATGCTAGCATTAGTAATATATTATCCGACAAGTATGACATAAATAAAGAAACATAAATTCATGTGAATTTCCCCGAAACTCATAACTAAAACATAAGTACGATTCCCAACCGTACTCAAAGAATTCAAAGAGCAAAGAGCAAAGAAATTAATTAAATTTAATAACGTGTCCCACACTCTAAATCGCTCAAGAGAATAAATAACTCAAATAATCAACATGTTTCAAAAACTAGAGAAAACTCAAATCTTTAATGTAATCTCAAATCTAAAGAAATCATAAAGAATAATATAACTCAAATACCAAATCTCTTACCGAAACTCAAATCCATAAGTTCATTATCGAAACATAACCAATCAGTCAATATCAAATAAATTCCATAACCAATTCAAAAGCTGAAATTATAATTTAAGCTTGGAAAATATAATGGGCAACTTATAAAATCTTGCATGCATATTAATTAAAAACCAAAATGTCCACTCACAGGTTAAACCTAAGTTTTCCAATGCACGGAATACTCCTCGAGCGCTGCCTCCAACTATTCACATTCTCGAGTCAATCGATACGCTGTAGAACAAATCGGTCAGACCTTTCAATATAACTATAACCTCCACCCCTTTTCTAGTTTGACTAGGAATTCCTGGGTTGACTAGGATTTGACCAGGTTTGACCCACGTTTGACCAACGGATATTAATAATCATTTTCCACTAACTTCGCAACTATAACTCATTCGGTTCTAAACCAAACCTTAACCTGGAATCAAGGTCACAATCAATTTCCATGCCTTTAACACATCAACCAATTACTTCCAAAATTTACTAAGGGCACCCAAAAGGGTTTCCATAAATAGAAAGCTTCCAAAAAGGGAAAGTTTCCTAAAACAGAAACTTTCCTCACTTAGAAAGATTTTCGATAACAAACCGACAAACTTTCCTATTTCTGAAACGACACAAAACTAAAAAGAAAAATGTCGATAACTACCTCATCTGCTTCTTCCAAATTTACTGTCCTCGTCACATTCTGGAGACTTGCCGGAATATTCTACCGGATTCCGGCCACTCGCCGGAAAATGTCCATAACCTCCTTGTATTCTTCAGAACTCCAAGTTCTTGACATTCAAACACCCAAACAATTGAAATAAACATCAAACCACCAATTCGGTTCCAAACAACATCAACACAGCAACTTCAAAATATCAAAGGAGATCAAGTTTACCTTCAATCGATCCTAAAGCTCTAGCCCTGCAGCTCTCTTGGTCGAAACTCAACTTGCAGAACCTCTATACATCTCCAGCTGCTGCCTCTAACGCCAACTTCCCAAATCTGTCAAACCTAGAATCGACCTAGTCACCAGCAGAGCTCACCCACACCTCCAAGTACCCTATTCCACATCCAGAAAAAGAGAGAGAAAACCGATGAGCCTCACCGGCATCGTTAACAGTAACTTGTCGGAAATCCTCGACCAAACTCTGAAAACACAAAAGAGGGCTTTTTGAATTAGCACTCGATTTGAAGGGTGGAAGGCATAGAAAGAAAGAAAAAGGATAGAGGACAAGAACCCTACCATTCGTTGTCGTCGTCGCCGTAAAAACTTGCCGGAAATCAAAGAACACAGCCGAGCACCTTTGAATTCGATCTCTTCAAGTCTAGCTCGCACGATGGATTTAAGGACCGGGTTTATGTAGAGGGTGAAGATAGGAGTGAGAGGTGGCTGGACGGTGTTGCTCCGGCGTGGTGATGGCGGAGGAGGTGAGGGACGTGAGAGAAGAGAGAGAGACTCGGGTCAACGCCCGAAGTCAGTTTTTGACCGACTCAACCTCTTCTCTTTCTTTTACCCTTAAATCAATGGTCTAGATCAAAACCTTAGTTGATCAGACGACCCAAATGAAAAGTTATATCCTAATTTCAGAAAATTAATTTCTTTTACCAACCTTTAATAAATCGTAGAAAATAGCTCGCTCTCAAAAAATAATCCGAAGACGCCGATGAACTCATGTCGACGTGTACTACGATATCGGGGCCTTAAAGGAAGAATTTGATATTTCAAGAAAAACTCAAAAATAAACTTGAATGTTAACTTACTAAGTTACCGAGCACGGTTAAATTCCTCAGTAACTCGTAGAATACCTAGTAAATAGGTAAAAATTGGGTACGGGGCGTTACACTTAGAGTATGAAAATGCAAATTTTTAATAGTTAGGTATGAAAATGCAAATTTTTGATAGTTAGGTATGAAAATGCAAATTTTTGATAGGTCGGGTGGTGTTTAATAATTAATCCTAAGATGATCGAATTATAATGAACTAGAGTACTCTTTCCTCTTATGTGATGCGTATAACAAGGTTCTCTAGGTTTTTTTATAAAAAAAGTTGTTCATTTTGTTCGAAGTCGCTTCCCATGTGGTCGTTGGCTGGCTGGTAGTCATGCTTGGTAGGTAGGTGGCGGTGGATGGAGAGAGCCTGGTCTTTAAAGAGGGCGACAAAGTGTTTGTTGGTGGGTGTGAGTGTTTGGCTTCCCATGGTGTGTGTGTGTGTGTGTGTGTGTGTGTGTGTGGACAATGGTGCTATTCGGGTGGCGGCCGTCGTTGGTGGTGGCGCAGCGGGACTGCTCTGCTGGGTTGGGTTTGTTGTGTGGCCTGCTTCTTGAGGTCCAATGGGTTAGGTTGGGCTTGGGCTTCTTTTGGGATAAGGTCAAGGTTTTTCTTTTCTTTTCTTTTTAGTTTTTTATTTTGTTGTTGTTTTTTTTTTTTTTTGGTTTCGTTTGGTTTTTTATTCCTCCTCTTTGAGCGAGGGTTTAAGGTTTTTATGAGTTGTTATCGTTGGCCGTGTCGGTAGGGGAATGTAGAGGTTGCCTCTGCATATATGCTGGCGGTATTGGTAGATAGTGTCGGAATTCTTCTTCAGGTTGGCTATAAGTATGTATCAAGGCTTCTGATATATGTTAGATTACGGTTGAACCCACATCGGTTCTTGTGCGCACTGTAATCGGTAGTGTTTTAGGTAGGGATGAAAGTGGAGTATTTATATATCTCCCATGGTTTGTCATTTTGGATTCTATTATCTAAAGTCTTTACCTTTCAAAAAAAAAAGTAACAAGGATAAGGGACCTAATTCGAGTAATTTACATTTTTCCTTTTAACAAATTAAATAAAAGAGTTAACTCCTAAAGTGAAAACATGAAGCCATGAAGCTAAGACCCCTGAAAAGAACCAACAAAACAAGCAACCAAAGTAAACAAGATTAAGCATATCGCCAATTCTACTAGAGATCAAGACCAACAACGAGCATATGATTGGTGGGTAGGGAAAAGGTCTCGTTAATCTCCTTTGGTCTTCAATCTTTTATTTTAAGACTTTGAGAGACTTGAGAAGATTCTCATCTAGATCAGCTATTTCACCCTCATCAAACCATCAACTTTAAGGACTTGTATATGATGATCAAGGGAATTTTATTTTCCAAATCACCCCAACAAAACTCAGTTTGACGACGGAACAATAGGTTCTACTGAAGTAAAAATAATTATTAGCATTGCTCACCAAAGTGTCAATGCACTCTGCAACTATCTTTTGCTCGATCATCTGAATTGAAACAATGCTCTCACCTTGCTGCATTTGAGCAAGAATCCCAAAACTATTACCTGTGGATATTCTGTCGTACCTCATGCACTACTGGAACAATGGCATGCTGAACAACAACATTTGGTATCCACGTAGAGGTATTAACTTAGAGGCATTCGCCGCGCCTTAAATAATCGAGTAAGGAGATTATCAGACAAGGATCCTTATATGCCATGAATTTTTTGGCAACAGTAGAGGACCTAAAATTTAAAAGTCATTTCACGAGCTTATAAATACGAAAAAAATGTATCCACTTTGTCACATACATTGTTAAATCAATTCTTTTAAAGCTTATACTCATGCTTGTACCTGTGTTTTGCATAGTATTAGAGCTATGGTTGTAGGAGTCTTGTCGTATATCCTTCCTTTATTTGTTGGCCAACATGCATGGTTAGAGATACAAGTGTGGATTCCTCTTTAGTATTTCAATTTGTTGCATTTGTCCACTGCTCCATAGGACCACATGCCAGAATTAGGTTGGTCTTGCAGATATGGTTAATAGTTATTGTCTGCATGTTTTTCTGTAAATTCAATATTGGAGTACAAACAGTAAAATCTTTTCTATCAAAACTTGGAGTACAGTGTGTTTGTGTGCGTGGGTGCCCATAACTTCATATAATCATAGATGTCTATACCCTGATCACGCCTAATGCAGTTCAATGATTATAACCGTCCATCTTTTACCTTCATTAAGCATCACACAAAATACGTGCTACATCATGAATTATTTGGTCACTTGAACCAAAACTGTGCAACAATTTTTAATGAAGATAACAAGTAATTGGGTTGATTTCTGACTTGACTAGTATATACTTAATTTCTTTTTTCAAGGATTCTCGTTATTTGAAGACTATCAAAGGGATTGTTGAAATAGGAAGGACATACAAATTATCCTTGAAGGTGACATCTGAACTTGAAGCTCCCTATATATATAGGGAGCTTGAAACCTGTATGTATATATACATATTGTATTCTCTAATCATGCTCCCTATTGATCACTCTTACTTTGGCTTTACTTTTTAATAATAACACTGAAAACTAGTTCCTTACGTAGTTATATTTGGAATTAATAACAGTAATTGAAACAAGAAGCAAGGGATCCACATATGACAGTAATTGCTTTAAAAAAGATATAACAAGGTGTGTGTGTGTGAGCGCGCGCGCTCTTGGACAGGTGATGCCATTTGTAGGACCAGGAAGAACGTAAGACAAGAGACAAAAGAACCACCAGCTAGGTTGTGGACACCATTTGATCGGCAATGGTTAGGTGGTTCTTTTGTGAAGATTGGTTAGGTAGTGCTTTGCTTTCGCTGAAATACTGCTCAACCTAGCTCAGAGATGTGGTGGGTATAACCCTGAGTACTAACAAGTACTCAAAATGCAAGTCCTGTATCAGTAAAGCGTTAGATATACTTAAAAATGACTTCACTGTGACAAATTAATTAAACTCCTGATTAGTGTAGCATCAAATAAAACTTGATTGTCAGATTCTTGGTAATCTTGGTTGTTGTTGTTGTTTGAATTATTCTTTTTACTTATACTATTTGAAATTTCTGTCTGCTGAGATTATATTTTTGATCTATGCTTTATAATTCTGATACTATTACCAGCTTTGTTCTTTTCTTTCTCATTTATTGATCCGACAAGATTTCATTTTCCTATTAATTTGGATATATTGACTTGAAGCATCTTAGTTATTTCTTGAGATCGATTTCATAAATTTTTGTGAAGTATGTGACCCAATTAATCCAGTAATCCCGAGTTAAAGAAAATGTAAAATAAATATTTATATGTGGGTGGGTAAACTTTAGTATAAAAAGCAATTCTATGATTGCAGCATCGTTAAAGAGCAAGATTTTTTTTTATTTCCTTTTTTTTCTTTTATTAACAAAAAAAAAAATAACTTGGTTTTTTGTTTAGAAACATGGTGAAAAGGAAGGACTCTTTCATTGCAAGCTCTGCCATAGGACTCTAGTTAAGACTCAATTTCATTATTACCTGATCTCGAGAATAGTTTCTTTGCCTTGCCAAAAGTTCTCTTAATCTCAAGTGCGACATGATTATCCATCTTCCAGTTCTAACAAGAAACCTCTCTTATGTTGTAGTCTCTCTTTAAGATTTCTTATCTTGATTTGAATTCCTCCTTTCATAGATCTCCTATTGTAACCTTAATCATTTCCGTTGTGTCGTTTGTGTTTGAATCTGCAATTTGGAACCCAACATTGAACATATGGACCTGTGGTTATTTCAATTCAAGCTATGTCGTTTAAGTAAATAAAGATACTGTTCTTTGACCGTGAAGGGTTCTTTTTTGGTTTTTCTTCCAGCCGATAACTTAAATTTAGTCCAGTAAATTTGACATGTCATAGAAGTGGCACTTATAATCATTATATTGACGGTTTTTTGCATATTGTCATACTTAACTGTATGATTTTATTTCTTTTTTTCCAGTTAGTCTAATTGCATGAAAGTCCCTCTCTCTCTCTCTCTCTCACTCACTCTCTCTCTCTCTCTCTCTCTCTCTCTCTCTCTCTCTCTCTCTCTCTCTCTCTCTCTCTCTCTCTCTCTCTCTCTCTCTCTCTCTCTCTCTCTCTCTCTCTCTCTCTCTCTCTCGCTATAGATATATATATAGTATAAACATTTATAGGTGCACTGTACGTATATGCAGTTTGTAGCAGTATCTATCCTTTTGAGAATGTAATACTGTGTTCTAGCTTTAGTATAATATCAAGAAGACCATCTGTTACTAGATAGCCTATTTTGTGCTAATTCTATATTGTTTTTCTGCAGAATGTTATGCTACAGATAATACATGCGATCATTGCGGTGCTCCTTACACAATGTGGACTAGATGAACAAGAAGGTAAAACCTCTATCCAATTAGAATGCAGTTTATGTCAGGATGACTGAACAACTTTGCCTCTTTCGCATTGCATTATCTTTCAAGAAACTGCTGGTGTTGACATAATTGACAACATGCATCTCATATCCATTCATTTAATTTACCAGCCTTCAAAGCAATAGTGCAGACAGACTTGAAGGATTTTTTAAGCTGTACTGCACTAGAAGTGCAATTCAATTATTCTTCTGAACTTATATATAACCTCTTCTTTACATATATAAGTTGTTTCGTTGATCGTCACACACATGCAAATAATTGTTTTTTTTTCTTTTGAAACCAAGGGTCTGTGGCTCTCTACCACATTTCTGTGATAGAAATGTAAATTTGTACGCACCAGCCTTGTGCTTGATGGAGTCAAGTAACATTGGCCTATTCTGATGCCCCTTCTTTGCTAATGTAGCTGTAGTCTGCTGTAATCATCATTGAAACAAGTTGATCAAGGTTAAGAAAATTAAAAGTTGATAATCATAATAGACATTGTAGTTTTAGGAAGGGCATCATACCCCAGCTTTTTAGCTCTTGCTGGTTCTTCATAGTTTTGCTGTTGTGGTTGACTAAGCTGGAGATTGACCGGCCCATGTGAGTCCTCTCCAATGTCTAGACCATTTGTCAGAAAGGGATTTCTATTTGCTCCACTTACATCCCTTGTTCCATAAACCTGGGATTTGATACTTTTCTGTTGAGGATGATTATGAAAAATGTTGCAATTTGAATAGGTTGGATTATTGAATTTTTTGAGACTTTGGAGGATAGCTTAAGGTTGTCTTAGTAATCTAAACCAGTACCTTCTTACGTAATTCCATGTTTTCTTGACGAATTAGGTTTACCTTCTTATACAGCTCTACATTTTCTTGGTGAATGAGGTTTCCCTGCACCAATATGTTGATATTTAGCTATTTAAGTAATGAAGAGGGAAAATGTGAAATTTGGACCAAGGTTATGTGAGGTCAACCTTTCTGTTTAGGTCTTGTATTTCATCTATTAAAAGTTGATCCTACAAAAGCAAAACTGTTCATTTAGTGCCATGCAAAAAACTATGAATCTTGAACTTTCAGAATATAATGGAAGTTCATACCTTTTTCATTCGGACACCCTTAAGACTCATTTCCAATTGGTTCTCCAGATTCTGCAAGTCTTTCACACTCAGGCCTGAAAGCTCTTCACCCATCATTTGCCTGTAATCATTGAAAGAGAAACATTATGTGTGCCCTGATGCATTGTGTCATCTGGTGTGTGGTTCCAAATCATGGAATTCTCTATTTGCTAGATGCAATTGTGCTCAAAATTAAGACTTCATGCATTTGTGTAATTTACTTTTTGGTGAAAGTGGTATTAACACGTGCATGTTAATATCATGCATGTAAGGGCAAGGCCTTCCCCTTAAAGATCAAAGCTGTGAAACATCATGTTTGCTATTGGTGATAGGCTTATCTCACCTTTATGAATATTCTCTTCTCTTTGCACACAATATTTGTCAAATTAAGTTTTTGGTTAAAGTTGTATCAACAGATATGCATATTGACATCATGTATGTAAGGGCAAGGTCTTGCAGTTATTGATGATGGGAAAAAACCTTACAGGAGAACGGCTTTCTATTTGTCATTAATTTCTACTGCTTTCTCTAATGCTTGGGTTTCTCGTAAATATATGCTACCATGTTAATAAATTTAAGAGGAAGTGGTTATACCTATGGCTCTCTTCCAAGGTGTGTAGTTGCTGCCTTAACATTGCTGCTTCCCTTTGCCATAACTGGAAAGTTAAAAGCAGCACGTTTAGTAACTAGCAATAAATATAACACTGAACATATTTTAGTAGAATTTGGAAACTGCAATGTAATAAAGAAATGTTTAATAACAATACTTTTAGTTATACAAAATGTCCCATAAACTACTTAACTCATGTACGAATCTGAACATGCAATGTAAATTGAAGTTACAGAACTGTCATACACTATTCTTTCCTTTGTCTGTTGAAATTAAACAATCATTGATTAGCTTAATCTAATTGAACCTAATATCTTTGGATGAGCAAGAGGATAGCCGATGAGAGTGCTTTGTGTTTTCTTTCGCTGAGGAGATCCTGCTCCTGATCTCTACTGGAGACACTTATGTCTTCCTGATGGCATTCCTATGTGTACTCTCTAACCATTTTACATGTGTGCATGGTTACTACAATCAGCTTGTGCTGTTATTTGAACGGTTTTTGAATGCTATGGATGTTGTATGTTCTATCTTAACTTTAGAAAATTATATATCAGGCAATGGAAATTCCAAGAGGGAGGGACGGTGGGCGTTGTGGCATGTGGAAGAAAACAGATTCGGTAATGACAGCCACATTCATGCATATGAACAGTAAGTAAGAACTAGCATTCTTGGAGTTCTTTCTTTTAGAAATCATAGAAATATTTTAGTCATATGGAAATGCCTTATACGCACTTTTCTCCAGTCATAGTAATTTCTTATGCCTTCATATACCATAGGTTTTGTGATGCAGATATGTAATCAGGAGAGGTTCAATAAAGCATCCTTGCTGTTTCTTAGGTAAGTGACTAAATTAAGAATCAAATTAGGGTAGAGGCAAGCAAATATCTTTTTTGTGATTGCTGAATAATCTTATTGTTTATGGGGTCCAAAAAGGGAAAAGAATAAAAGCCAGCCCTTATGTTAAACACAAGCCTTATCCTTGCTAATTCTATTGGGAAAAGATTATGGAGAAGGGTATGTAAACTGATTCAGAAAGATCAAGACCATTATGAAGCTGCCCTTTATGTTAAGCACATTTTATCTAGGGGTTTTGGAATCATTCTCCCAGATTTTATTATGCATAGTAATGGCCCCTATGGAGTACTATTATTCCACAGCATCCCTAAACTGTAGTTCACCTGATTTCCTAGTCTTTTTACTATAAACATTTCTCATTTGAAAAAGAAAATGAGTTTCTCATATCAATCAATGTTTGTTCTTTCAAAATTAAGATATAAAATAAAATCAATGATCTGAAAGCAGAGTAGTGCAAATCATAGGAGAAGTCAGGTGACTCAGGTCCTTAGAGAATTGGAAAATAGTTTTCCTGGTTCATTAGATTATGCAATTGTGAAGTCCAATCTTTACTTAAATGAAGAGATTGATTCATCTAAGAAGAAAACCCAGCTGTATGCTTGATACATATAATGATGTTTTTAGGGAGCTGGGTAGAAGGAAGAGGCTCCTAGCTAATGATAACTATCATTGCTAAGGAGGTGGAAATGTTGAGAGCAGTAGCAAACAGGTGTACGTGTGGGTACTTGCACAATTTTTGGGACCAAAATATTTTTGAAAAGGCTAATTAAGCCACACTATATGATGGTATTCCTAATATACATGTTGCTGGGGGAGTAAAGGGTGTCTTAGCTGGTCATTTGAGATAATCAGCCACATTGGAACCTTGGACAATGGTCCTGACTCCCACTGGTGTTAGCAGAGGGGAACTTCAGCAATGGGCAAAAGCCCTATTCAACAATATTTTGCAAGTGAATGGGCAGTGTTGCCTGCGTAGCTCTTTCATTAATTGAAGGATCATGATAGGACTTGAGAAGAGAACTTGATTAGTTTCGTGGCAGAATCACGTAAGAGGAGAAAGGGAATGCTCTGGAAATAATGAATTCACATAGTTCGATAAAGAGATGGCTTTTTCTGTAGTGGATAAATTACATGGATCTATGATGGAATGCTAAAAGCGAAGGGAGCTCTTTGGATCCTACCGATGCCCTAGTTTGAGTGAAGGGGATAAGTATCTTAGTAGTTCATGTTGTGAATATTCAGGCCCCATTTGGTTGACGTAATGAAAATCATTCCATTAACGGAAATGGTAGCTTAAGGGGGTTGAAGGGTTTATGGTTCCTCCGTCCTTTGTGGTGCATCTTTTTCCTAGGCACTTTAGTCCTCACTTAGCAATCATGCGAATGGAATCTGGTCGTTTAGTTAGTGAACTGATCTAAGCCAGAGTGTTAACCTTTTTTCTATGTAGATCAGGTGTGTAACACATGAAACACCAACCTGGGGAGTATGTTGACAAGACTGGAACACAGAACTGGTAGAGCTTGGCACTTCTAATGGAGCATGAGGTATGAATGTATGATTCCATAGAATGTGCAAATTTTTACTATCCTTCATTGTATAGTTCCTAGCTGGACCCATAAAGGTCCTACATGTTTTCAACAACTAGTGGCTTGAGATGTTTGATCATAGCCTATCACGAGCAGGAAGCTAATTTTAAATTTTTTGTTGCTGAAAAGGCATTTTTTTTCAAAAAACATTGGTGCATGCAGTTAATGATACTTTGAGATACTGATGTGTCTTGCAATCAAATGGCTATGAAAGGATCTGTTTAGGTTAGTGTAGCCAGGGGGTTGCTGATGTGCTAAGAAACTAATATAAATTTGAAGCGTGATCATTGCACTGCAGGAGTTTTGATAAACTTTTACTACTCTATGTAAATGTTGAAAAAGGGACAAGTTAGAGTTTAGACAGGTCAGATCTTCCCAACAACAGGTCAGATCTTCCTTTTTATAATCCTTTGGAGTATCATGACTTCATTAGTAGCTTAATCTTCCTTTAAACTTATAGCTTATCATCCTCCCAAAGTGCATCAATTGATAGTAGGACTCATTGATTTCGTTTATGAACTACAATTACAACTGCCTTAGGAACTTGAACAAGAGGAATTGGCACACTTTCTTCTCTTCTTCCTTTTTCTTATATTCTTATATATACACAAAATTTCTCTGTACGTTGCTACAGGGTTCTTGGTAACTGATTGTGAACGTACTTCTGTTGTTCTTTGACAATCATCTTTAAGTGTTTTCATCTTGCAATTTAATGGGAGGTTATTAAGTCTAGCAAGTTCAGAAATCTAGTTTTGGTTATTATGTGTTTTCCAATTTTAGAGAGGCCAACATCTGTGTATCAGGTACGAATTGAGGCTCTAAGTATTCACCATAAATTTTTCACTTCAATTGCTTATAGAGGAAAAGGTTGAACTGGGTTATTTCATTCTTGATTGATCAAAGAGATAATTGTTGACAGAGAGGCATCTGTATTGCGGATGGAGGTCTCTGTTGTGGAATGTTATAGTCCTGGAGGTATCTCTGTATTTTGCAATCACTGCAATGTTTTCACGAGGCTTCTGTGTTGGATGACATTAATTTTTTCTGACTATTTTTCTAGCATCTTTGTGGGTATTTTACTAGATCTAACACATGATAGTGTATTGTTTTTGCAGAGGATATCTAAGAGGACTTTTAAACCAATAGGTGGATGACTGGTCCAATTTTTAGTTGAAATATTATTTCTTCAGGAAACAAGTCATTCAACAGTTGATATAGAAGTCCTCATAGTGTCCTCATTGTTAAGGTCCTCGCTAGAGCCCTGACCTTGTTGTTCCATGAAATATTAGGCATAATGTTATTATTTAAAAAATGTTGAACTGAATTATAATAGCATTTAGTCTTTTGATTTTAGTAACTAAATGAATCTTTCTATTAAAGAAAGCAGCCCACGGATAGAGTGTTGTTGGACTTATTGACATGATTAGGTGTTTTGACATTTGTTGATGAACATGGTGAGCTTCTATATGGATATGGAACTTGATTATGTGAGCCAGGACAAGAGAGTATATATAAGGAGTGTTCAATAATAGTTTTATCGTCTCTACTCCTAATTTTGTTGATTTATCTCTTTTTTTCTAAACTGGTTAAAGAGAACAGAGAACTTTGTGTAGCGACAAAATAAAGGGATCTTGAAAACTGCCTCTGGGTTGATTCTTACCAGCATTGCATTTCGAGCCTTGTTCAGAGCTCCATGCTTGAATTGAAACACCTCATATTGAGAAGAGCTCTCCTGGAAATTGGAAACAGATCTTGTCATGGAAACAATTTCACACATATGGAACAGACGTATTTGAGGCTTTCTCTTTGCAATAACCTTTGGTCCCATGTTACTGAACTTGGGAGGTTAGCCATTCATGTCTGCTCCTTGGTTCCACTATTCTGTTTGAGATTAATGCCTGTACTTCCAGTAATTCACAACTTTGTTGCTATGATCTGAAAAGAGGAACGAACTATCCTTTAATGGAATAATTTTGAAACTCTGGTGCCGCTATAGGGGCTTTATCTACATCACAGGTGCTGATATCTTGACTGCTTTTTCCTTCTGGAACTGCAAATGCCGGTATCAGGGCGCCAAACAACATTAAATTCTGACTTGACTTCGGTAATCTATTACGTCCGATAAATTCCTACCATCTTATTTGCTGTTTTCGGGCTCATTTATGAGATGAGTGAAAGAAAATAATTCATCTCTAGCTGTCTGTATCTATAATACAAGACCAAATCATGGTTTGAGTGTCTCAAACCAATGATTATATCTGTTGGCCAGTGCAGGAGACATGGAATACTGAATCCGTAATTAGTCGTAGATAGAATCTCAATATGTTTATGTTTCTGTGATTAACCGTTGATCACGACTCAGACTGTATTGATTAAGAAGAGGGTGACACTATTCGCCAGTTGGAAGGAATGTGTTTAGTAAGTATTGAGTTATTTCTTGCTATAGAAACCAAACTTGCTTCTGTTCAATGACAGTTATCGATAATGAAATCTGGATAGTGATTTATAAGATCTATCTAAATTTTGGTGGTATCTCGGTGAAAGGGCTTTTAAGATGACTACTTGATGTGTTTACGTTCTTCACACTTCTCAAGTTATATTTCGCATGTTAATGGGAAAAGAATTACCTATTATGTTGTCCTATTTTTTTCTTTTTCTTTTTTTTTATTTAATCTATTGCAGCTAATGGTTTATTGCGAGTGTAATTTTTTTGTTATTGTATATATTATTGTTGTGTGAAGTCCTTCACTCCTTCTGATTGGTCTAGATACTTCACTTTTGATAGACTGATGTGATGTTGCACTTTTGTTTACCAAGGAATAATATGCAATAAAGCACAGAGTTAACGCTAAAGTTTTATTTGCTAACAATGAAGCTTTACCAGTACATTTTTCGGAATTTTCAATAGAATCATAAATTACTTTGCGTATCTATTCATGTGCTTTTATTATGTTAAACACAATCTGCAGTTATATCTTAAGATGAAAAGCTGCAATTGGATCAAAGCACACAGCAAAGGTTTGTATGTCTATTTGGGATAGCTGGTCCAATAATTATTGAGGATGAAAGTCATCAAACTGGTGCATTCACTAACCACCAGAGGGTTGAACCATTATAATATAGCTGTACCACGTATGATATGTGTTCCGACTTCCAACATACAACCATGAGTTCAGGTTGGTTTGGAACTTGATGCTTCTGTTTTAAGTTTATTACATTTGTTTAAGTTGTTGTTTGGGCAATATTAAATTATTAAAGCTTTATACA
Organism: Fragaria iinumae; assembly: GCA_009720345.1. Classification (NCBI taxonomy): domain Eukaryota; kingdom Viridiplantae; phylum Streptophyta; class Magnoliopsida; order Rosales; family Rosaceae; genus Fragaria; species Fragaria iinumae. The sequence goes on from CM019121.1 coordinate 27,745,655, forward strand.
TCTCATGTGAATAATTTTGGCATGTTTTGTTCCTGACAAGCTTCAAGTAGTCGTACCTCACAGGTAGCAATCTTTTGTTGATAGAACGTATATTTTGTTAAAGGGTAAAATATTGTATAGTCTTGTGGTTTAAAGTCGACATTTGTTTAGTTCTTATGGTTTTATTTTAATCTGAATAGTCTTTAAAGTCATGATTTTTCATCCAAATAGTCCTTATGGTTTTATTTTAATCTGAATAATCCTTAAAGTCATGATTTTTCATCCAAATAGTCCTTATGGCCTTTAACTGAGAAAATTGTCGAAATGACTATTTGGATGAAAAATCATGATTTTAAAGACTATTCGGATTAAAATAAAACCATAAGGACTATTTAGATGAAAATTTTTGACTTTAAGGACTATTCAGATTAAAATAAAACCACAAAGACTAAACAGATCTTCAAACCATAAGGACTAAACAAATTTCAATTCTTTATTAAAAGACATTGTAAAACTTGTGTTTTGTTTGATATCAGATCTGTTGCATTTTGTTGCATCTATGTGATTGCATTATTTTTTTTCTGAATATTACAGTGGTTATTATTTGTGTGAGGTGAATGTAATCTTCATTTGTATTTCCTCCTACTATGCCAAATTAGAGTTTATATCCATAATCAAATGCTGTTTCTAGATAATCTATTTAAGGGAGAAATTTAGCTGTAGAGTAAGTTGACCATCATTTCCAGCTTTTTGCTTGTCCATTTAAAATGCCATGCCTGCTTCCTAGTCGAGACTATGTTTTTGTTTTTTCCCTTGTCTTTCTTACTAAGCAAAAAGTGGTCCTCTGCTTAAGCAAATCTTTAGCATTATATATATTCTTAAAGGACCAAGTGCCCCTGTTACACATGTTTCTCTGTTTGCTAAGTGTTATTATTATCGCCTTCCAAACAATGTACATTTTCTTTGTTAAAGTAATTAGGTTTCCGTTGCTGGTATTTGTGTTATGCTAATTACAGTTTTAGCTCACCCAGCATTTAAGGCAGTTCTGAGCATGATCCTTACATTCTGAATTAATGTCTGGTTTTAAGATGCACAAGTTTTTTTTTCTGAAGAGAAGTTAGTTAGCGTTGGTAGCAATTGTAAAAGATATAGCATTGCATATGAAACACTAAGACATAAATTCAACTGATCTGCCAGTGGGTGCTTATGAATATACCTTAACTTCAGAAGCAGGGTTGCCAAATTGATGATGCTCCTCTTTTGCTTTGGTGTATCTTTCAATCACTGACTTTATGCTGGCAAAAGAAACGTATTTATTAGATTTACTAGTTGCCTTTGGTGACTTGGCACAAAGAAACTTGATAACTGATTCTCAATATTCGTATGGATATGCATGTAACCAAACACCATCGACATGTCATGCTAAGTTTTACACTATGACCTTTTGATCTATATTTCCAAAAGTAATGTTCTGTGGTTTTCAGATCAGCAAGCAGTCGTATAATTTGAAGCAGCTGGAACCTGTGAGATAAGTTCCTGTCTACCTCTCTTATCTTGTCTTAGACAAGGTCTAAAGTCTTTGATTCAGTATCTTTAGTTTAGATCATTAGACACTTTCTCAGGAAAAACTGGAGATGTAAAACATGCGACATGTTTCTGTGAATTGTGAAGTAAGTTTTTGTTTCCCGGTCGTATCTTGTTTTAGACAAGGTCTAAAGTCTAGAATTCAGTATCTTTAGTTAAGATCGCAAGACGCCGCCTCAGAAAACTGAAGATGCATGTAAACTACTTTATTAAACGTTTCAATCTATTTTAACCATTTTCTTTGTCCCTCACGTTTTGTAGTAATTTGGCTAGCAAATTCCAGTCATCTACATATCCAGATTTGCTAAAACATACTGCCAAGGAATTGAGGTCTTTAGTCATAATTACAAGCCTTTTCCTTCCACACTTCCAGAACTTGGTTCCACAAGCCTATTAGTAACTAAACACAGCTGCTACTAAACACAGCTGCATATAATTTTGTATAGACTGGTAATTTTTACAATTCACATTATTTTAGTGTAAAGGTTGCAGGCTAGTGCCCAACGAGGGGTTAGTAGGAACAGCACTGTGGGACGGGAGTTGAGCAATTGAAATTACTATCTGTTACTTCACAAATATCCCAAAATTAACTTCTATCCCAAGTTAGTGAAGACAATGATAGTCCTAATAGAAAATGAAAATGAAAAAAAAAAAAAAAAAACCCCAACGGACCAAACGAAAATGAAAAACTTCTAAGATAAAATCTACAATCTTAATAAAAAAAAAAAAATTGAATTTATAATGAGAATTTCATTTCCTATATATTACTTATACAGCACAAAGATTATAAAGAGTAACCTGGACCAAGAAAAAGAAACCTGGATCAAGAACAAGATAGATACGAAAAACTTAAAACATGGTCTGTCATGTGACGTTCTACTAAACATTGGGTTTTTCTTATTCTTTTTTTTTGTGGGTAAAATGGGTTCAGAGGTGGGTTACGCTCTACGTTTTGGATGGCTTCAACTTGGGGCTTTATGGAATCATCCTAGTCTAGGGCGGTTTTGAGCTTCTCAGGTATGGCGGCATGGTTTCTAATTGATGGTGGGTAGATGGAACGACGCTCGAGGCTTTGCCGCATTGTGATTATGCTTTCGGACCGACATTGTTTGGAATCATGTCTTTGCGGCGGGTGTTGTGGTGGTCTGAAGGTTGTGACTTAGATCGGAGCAACGCGGGCCAAGACAGTATGGGTTGCGTAGCGGTGTTAGGTTTAGGTGGCATACAACATGTAAAGTTGTATTAGATGATCCAATGGATCCATAACAATACAAGAGGTACAAAAGATCCCAGCAAACAGAGCCACATAGGCCCAGCAATTATAGCACACAAGCGTAGTAAAAGATAGATAATGTCTTCTAAAAGACTTAGTCCAAAAACAAGTTAGGAGCCCAAAACAAGTTGAGAGCCTATATATATCAGAATTAGAAAACCCATAAAAACTAGTTAGAAGCCACCAAGAGGAGAACATCTGCATGCGCCACCACCTCCATGTCTTAGCCTAAAGAGGAGCAGTTGTCATATCACCTTCTTGCCTTCTTCTACATCTGTCAAGACCACATATGGCTCAAGAACGCCCAAGAGACACCAAGTAACATAGCTTAGTGTGCTTGCGAAAGCAATCAAGCTACTCGCTTTTGTAGAACGAAAAATTCGCCAACGGGTGGAAGTTCGTTCAAGGGTGGGGGAGAATATTTTGTGCACTATATATTTTTAGCTTTTAGTCTGATTACAATGAACTCCTTCTATTTAGGAAGCTTTCCATTATTGTGCATTATATATATTGATGGAGTAGCGCTTATAGAGTAATATTGATTGAGTTTCTCCGCCACCTCTACATATTTGATAGTATAATTAGTAGATTTCTATGTACAGACTTATGAAATCCACAATTTCTTGTTCGTATGTGTCTTTTAATGACAGCGGAATGGTATGTTACATCATGTTCTAGCTTGAGTAATGAAAATCATTTATTGATTATTTAAAAAAAAATGATAGCTAAAGACAAAAATTTAAGAATCGGGATAGCGGTACAAAAGTTTACCAAAGAAAAAAAAATAAACAAACCCAAATAAACGGAAAACACAAAAAAAATAAAAAAGTCATTCAGGGAGCAAACCCTCAAAGAAAGAATACGCAATCGTATTGTGACCCGCACAAGTCAGAACTAGTTGCGCATCGAAGAGCGTAATGATTATTCATTTTTTGTTTGGTTTATATCATCATCTAGATTACCAAATTTAGAATTTACTAACATCTAAACTCAACCACAAAATCTCCCTATGCGGCTAGGGTTGAGAATTTCTTCTCGTCCGGTGACACTCATCGGCGTTGGTTCGCCATGCTGAGTTGAAATGTTACGGGATGGGCATTTTGAAAGCTACAGATCTCGTTGACGGTCTCTTTGACAGGGGCTTGGTTTTGAGATCTCATGGAAGGACCGTGCAAGTTTGGGTGGTGGTTTGGTTTTGTCTGTGGCATCCAAAGCTTATAGCAACGGAGATTGGTCTTCGTGAAGTCCAGATTCCGTGTTTAACGGCGTTGAATTACTTACCCATGTGATAAAACATAAATAAATGTGGAGTGTGGTTATGGATGTGTTTCATTATGCAATTAGACATGTTGAATTACTTAAGTAATAATTCGTTTAATAACCCTACTGGCTTGACACGTTATATGTAATTTTGTAAAAATCATTTTACCATTTATTTTATTTTTTTTGCATTTTTTCCTTTTTTTATTTGTGTATTTGATACCTAATTTATTTTTTAATTTTTTTATATCATTTCAGGTAGACACATCAAGAAGTGATTGTAGCTAAGGAACTCTAGAGAGATGCTCCAGGTATTGTGAAGCCTTTGCGAAAAGTGAAACCTAGGTTTCGCACAAGTGGCGGGGGCAGCATGCTCTCCCGACCAAGGAAGGATGGAACTTCGGTGGCTAGGACTCAGGGATGTTTTGGCTTCACGAGCAACGCCACCAGGATCTCATAGATTTGAATCCACGACTCCAGGTTCAGCGGCTTTGGGCTGCGAAGATTGAGTGTGCTTTTGTAGTGCGCATCTGGTGCAAAGCGAATGGGGTAGAAGGTTGGCGAGCGCCAACGAGGGTGGAGAACCCGATCGGTCCTATGATCAAGGGTAGAAAGCTTTTTGAGTCCGGGGATGACGTTTATTATGTCCCATATTGGGCACCTCGTATGTCTTGGATGCTCTGTTAAGTAGCGAGTTCCTTACATCGTCAAATAAAAACAATCTCTAAGTGGCAGAATGAAATGTAGTGTTGCCGGATTATTTTCTAGTGGCAACATAGGCGGAAAAAGTTGAGAGCATTAATAAATTATGGATCAACGTGAGCAATATCTTTCCAGTGTGTCGCATAACTGTAAAACGAATAGAGTAGCTGGCCATTAGTGCACTCTTCGTTAGTTGGTGCTTGTTAAATTACATATGTTTAGTTGAGACTCGTGTTGTTATCTAGATATATTCTCTTAATGCTTATTGTATGTTAAGGTTTAGAAATTATGTCCCCTCGGCCCTCACACACAAAATGTATTTTGAAGTTTCATATATTAAAGAATCATTAATTCTCAAGAAAAAGAAGTTATCAAAGAACAATACTTCAAGGCAGCCTTTCTGGCCGTTTCAGAAAAATAATAGTATAGAAGTTATCAAGATACGATATAAGGTTTTACTCCTATTTCTAATTAAAAACAAACTCAAGCTGCCGGTGTCGAAGTCCTGGTTGCAATAATGATAACATCAAGGACACATCTTTTTCATGAATGCTCGTTCATAGTTATATATGAACTCCTTGATAGGAAGTATAATTATACAAATATCCCCTATACTTTGATTCTAGGGTTTTTTTGTTTGGTGATGATAACTGAAGTAGTTCCTGCCCCATTGGTTAATGCGTACTAATTAATCATATATTACATTAATGAGAAGGGATAAGAATGCAGATTGTTTAGCAATGGTTTGGTTAAAAGTCTACGTATTTTGTGATTGCAATGCTAGTTTATTTACAAGGCATTAATTAGAGAGGGTGAGAGTTTGAGAGATAGGTGCTGAAGAGAAGAGAGAGTCAGATACATGCGTGGAGAGATAGAGGAGAAATATTATTGGTAGACGAAGAAAGAAGAAAGAGATCGAAGAGTACGTAGTGATAGCAAATATGGAAGACCGAGAGAGAAGGGGGAGAAAGAGGGTGAAACTTCTAATTGATCGTCACCCTAATGTTCTTTAAAATACTAGATGATCTCAGTTTTCTTATCACATATGTAGATTAACATTGTATTTAAAATTTCAGTAGAGGGATCTATTTACGCTACCTTGTTATATTTTATGCTGTCAAAGAGTACCACAGTGTCTTTCGACATTATGAGATCTAGCATATAAAGAAAACAGAAAGCTGAAAACATATAACCGAAGTATATTTCGCCTACTCTATATTGGAGAAAGAGAATTGCATGCATGCATGCAATGATGCAATAGTTGCAGATGAAATAGATTAAAGAGCATGCATGCTTCAAAATTTGACATACATATATTTTGATCTGAGGCTATGTTTTCTTCATATAATAGGATCCAAATCAATCGATTAAGAGTCTTAAAAATAAAAGTGTATTTCTGAAACATCTTCAGTTTAGGCAAAAAAAAAAAAAAAAACAGAAACTATATCTGTAATTTTAAACAATATGATTATGATAGCATTGTATGTATCATCAAATAATAGCCATAACCTAGCTATGATCTCTTTCATATATACAATTCGCACATTTCATTATATATTGATATAGAAGTATAAATAAATCTTATCAAGCATATAGTTTTGGTGATTTGGTCATTTTCAGATAAACTTATGCACAATATGTGTACCCCAAACTCATTAAGGTAATCTATAGATCCAATAGTAGAGCATGCACTTACAGGCCTCTAAGCATCTGTTTATCCAAAAGATAACCAAACAAGTGTTTTTTTTTTATACATAACCAAACAAGTGTTGATTAATTAGATTATAATGTTATGTTCTTTCTTCCTACAAATTCTAGGTTTAGTGTTTAGCTATGTAAAGTATCATACAACTATAGGGTGCGGATGAGAAGCTGGTTGTGTTAAACAATAAGGGGTTAACCATTCAAGTCTCTAAACATATCCATCTTTTACGTTTAACTATATCAATTATAAGTTATCTGTAACCTTTTTGTTACCTCTGTTTTAATCGAGTAAATTTATAAGAACAGAGAAAAATATATATTATAATGTCATAGCGGTCGATCTATAAATTCAGATGATCCCTAGTTAAAATTAGTACATAGTTGCATAAACTTGATTATCTTTCGTCTTTTAACTTTAATTTAACAAAAAATTAATTATTTTCAATATATATACTGATCCTTTGTACTTGTCCTTTCATGCCCAATTTTTTCTACTCTACACTTTCTTCTGAAAAAATGGGGAAATGCATCGCCTGACTTCCCTCATTCTTTGAAACAACAACACTAGTTCTTACTCAATCATAGAAACAAAGAATTTGATGAGAAAGAAAATCTAAATTATCCAGTTACATGGATCTGAAGCTACGAATGAAAGTCCAGGCTCTCAAGAACCAGATGGTATTATAACAATGAACCAACTTCTATCAGCTATGAACCTACTTTTATCAGCTGAGTACTTACCTGGTGCTTGCGAAATCATAGAGCTTGCCGGTGCTCGAGAAGATCATGACTCCGACCTCAGCATCACACAGGATCGCCAGTTCTTTTGCCTTCTTCAACAATCCATTCCTCCGTTTCGAAAACGTCACCTGCCTGCTCGTTGAGTTGTCGATCCTCCTTATCACAATCTTTCCCCTTCCCATCACTCACCTCTCAAATCGATCTACTAGCTCCTCAAATTTTAGCTAGCTGCCACCCAAAAGTTAGACAAAAATAATCTCAGTTCCAGCAAATCAATACAAAACTGTATGAACATATGATACAAAAACAGTATGAGGGAAAATCGGAGCTAATTATGTTCAGAATGAGATGCTAAAAGAAGAATTAAAATGAAGATTGCAGGAGAAATTTTCCGACAAAGAGAGAGAGAAATGGAAGAAAAAGAAAGCAGAGATTTTGATTTTTCGAGGAACAGAAAATAAAGAGAGGGAGATTAAAAAAGGAAAGGAAAAATCAAAACTTACTGGAACTGGAAGCTTGAAGCTTTTAAGTAATGAAGACAAACGCAGGTTTCTCCCCCAAAAATAGCTTTGGCTGTACTACTGATGATTCACATCAGCAGATCGAAAGCTATACAAGGAAAGTCTACCTGAGCGCTGCGAAACCGCTCTCTCATCCTGCCCCCAAATACCACTAGTGGTTTCCCCGTTCGGGGTGACGTGGACCAATCAGATGCCGTATTTTCCCAATTGTTAATCAGCTTTGGGTCGGGAGCCGCCTGTCGTATAGATCACTGACACGTGTGTACGCCAACACGAAGGCCATAGTTCCTATTTTTGGGAATGTCTCTTTATGGGTCTTCCCAATTTGCCCTTTTAAGACTTTTTCGGATGCCCGCCGTGTCCTCTTTGATTCAAGCTTGACAGTTCGCCATTTTGCTCTTTAAAAATCTAATCCTGGTTTTTTTTTTAAAAACACTGAGCTAGCTTTCTGATCAAACAAGACAGAGGGAGATTATTTTTTGTTGGTATTTTAAGGTTAGTTTCATGGGAGCTTTCCACAAAGAGATAGGGTGGGCAAAGTCTACCCATTTTGGAATTTTTCAAATTGATTAATTAAACACAAGTTGGTGCACTATGATAACTATTAGCCTTTTAATAATCAAATATTTAATTTACATGTCTACTATTAAGATGGGTTCCCAGGTACTCATGAAGTTTTCCAGTCATGGTCTTTTTATATAATAAGGTTAATCAATCTAATTAGGTATTTAAGCAAGTATAAAAAGGAACTGGTGCTGTCTTTTTTATTATGGAGGCCAGGGGAAAAGGTGCTAAGATATCTATTTTGGGCGGTGAAGATAGTAACCTCTAAAAAGAAGTTAGCTTAACAAAAATATATGCAGGATGACAACACACAAAGACAAAAGAAAGAGATGACTTTCGAAGTGAATTACTCACCCTATTATGGACTTAGAAAACATCACTACTTCAATGAGATCTGTATAGCTATAACTGGTTGGTCTTTATATAGGGTATATAGAAGTGCTATTACGGTTGGTCTTAGACAGGAAAGGTTGATCTATTAGCAAAATCATATTTGTTGATATATATAATTGTGTGACAGTAACTAAATTTTAACAATAAGTCATATTTGTTGAACACTAATAAATGTATGACAGGGAAATCATAGCTATACCCATCAACACTCATTCTCTCTTCGAGTTAGTATTCTCTCGTTTGTTTTCAAGAGCGACAAAATTTAATCGGATTCTTTAAAAAAATCATAAGCTCTTCCTGAGCTTTTATTTTTAGGTTCAATAGCTTAATTTATAAAACAAAAAATTTCGATAAAGAAAATGTTCACAAAACAATATGAGAAATTTGCTATACTACAATTCATGAATTATTATTTTACATACTACTCATCAGAGATCAATAAAATAAAATAATAATATCACAAAACAAACACGGCACCAGTAAAAAGCATGATAGAACAATATGATTGGTGTTCATGAATTAGGCATCGTCCTATCCAACCAGGAAGGATCCTTTCCCACAATCAAGATTTATTTTATGGATATGATTCCCCTAATTAAGCAAGTCCCACTTTTTTTTTTTTGCATTTTTTTGAAAGGAAGCAAGTCCCGCTTAAAGCAACTTTAACAGACTCTTTATTTTAACTTTTAGCTATTTCAGAGAGCGTGTTTAGCTTTTTTGGATGTTTTAGGAGTTCTAGCAAACTAGTCAAACTTAAGCTATTATAACTTTTAGATATCTCGCTAGGCTAGCTAAATTATTTAATTTCTATTTGAAAAATAATGTTGATGATAATGCTAGCTAAAATAGAGAGCATCGATGCAGCCACATTTCTAAAGTGACTGGCCAAAATAACATTTTAGTTAATTTGATTAGAATTTAACTTAAAAATGATTAGCATTGCTAAAGATGCTATTGGTTAGAAAATGTTGATGTAATGCTAGCTAAAATAGAGAGTATTGATGCAGCCACATTTCTATCTCGCTAGCTAAATATAGCTAGCGAGATAACTCAAATGAGGCTAGCTAAATTATTTAATTTCTATTTGAAGAATAATGTTGATGGTATGCTAGCTAAAATAGAGAACATTGATGCAGCCACATTTCTAAAGTGGCTGACCAAAATAACATTTTAGTTAATTTGATTAGAATTTAATTTAAAAATGACTAGAATCGCTAAAGATACTGTTGGCTAGAAAAGGTTGAAGGAATGGATACCGGGGGATTTCTCGAAAAGCCAAGGGCACATTCGCCACTTTATACTAATCTGAGGAAAAGCTTCACGTGCATCACGGCACCCCATTATAGTACCAGATCATATCACGTTTACTAAAAAAGAAAGTTTCCTTTTTCATTTCCAAGGAATAAGGTTACTAGATGAGGAAATTGGCGTGCGCACCCCAATTAGTATGCCAACCCTGACCTGACCCTCTCTTTTTCTTTTTCTTTTTATATTATTTTTTTGGTAAAAATTATGAAATGAAACCAAGTACTATGTGAGAAGATCCTATCTGCCGATTGAGAAGTTTGTCCCTCACCTGATCAAAGGGACAAGTTCCAATTTCCAAAGTTGGCACTATCAAAACCCACTCGATGAAGTTCCATGAGATACCCAGAAATAGTAGCTAGGAACCATGACTCTACAATTCAACCATATACACCCACTTGATAACTTACAAAGCAACAACATATTTGTAAAGATTTTATCTATAGTCAAAAATTCTTGGTTTTTGCTTAGAACACTTGATGGCAAGTCTCTTTATCGCTTGTATTCTCTTTTGTGATCAAAAACTCATCTGTATTTTAAAATTTCAACCATATTTTAAATTCATTTGTAGAGAGAACATCGAGCATTAATAATAGCATGACCCACTTGTGTAGTATTATATTATATCATACTTATCATTAATTTAAATAATATTTTAAAACGTCGGTAATTCGATGTTTTGAATATAACATAAATCTATGTGTAGATCTGGCTCCATTAGACATAACGACAAAATGACATATAAGTTGTCGCACCCTTAAGCGTCGTCTGAATATAAATTTCGACTCAAATTATAATGAGACTATCTTGTCACACACACTTTGTGAAATTTCTCATAAAATATGATTGTTGGTTCCGTGTTAACAACGCATTGTGTCGGATCTAACTTTATGGGTAAGCCAACTATTTTGGGGTAGAAATTTCCTATGTCTAAAAACTCCTTATAGCCATTGGAAAAATCGCTTCAAAGAATGCGAAAGAATGGTACAGTGGTGGAGATTTTACAATGGATACAAGAGTTTAATTAGTAAAAGGAAGTTCAAGAAATTTACAGACAGAATTTAGGAGAAGAATCTGAAAATACGAAACTCCTCTCTCCCAATTGAGAACACCCGACTGCTGCCTGGAGCAGAAAACAAGTTCCAAAGTTGGCAGTCCATAACCCACTTGCACTTTTAATCCAAGGCCATATGCAGAGAGTTCAGTAGGCCAAGCAGCATGGCCGTCGTCTCTACCATACTAAACTTGGTAACTTTCCCCAAAACCAGCTAGCATATTTTGGTCATCTTCCATGAAAATTTTGATTGGTTGATTGGCAATTGTTCCACTCCGTTTATCACTCATGTGATTTGTGATTTTACTCTGAACTAACATTCATTAACTATCTCGATCACCACTCTGAATTTAGTGCCTTTTGTAGAAGTCTTGAAGACTCGATCTCGTGTTTAAGACGACATAATTATATTGAGCACCATTAAGATAAATCGACTATATATTATTAATTATATCATTTTCTATCATACAAATTCATTTTTTTATTTAATCTTTTTTTAGATGAAAATGTACTTCATAAACTCTAACCCATAACTTATCATATTCGGTAGTTTTATGGAGTCTGAAGATCCTAACATTCAACCTGAAGATGAGGTGAACTGTTTGTGTTTTTTTTTCTTCTTCTCTTGTTTTCGTTGTTGATGCTTCGTATATCCATTTACTCATTATTTCTCATGTCCATTTTGTATGTAAATTTTCATACATAGTCGCTCACTTATACTTTGATTTTTTTTTTCATCAGCGTTGGAGTTGTTTCCAAGTAATAGTCGTTTGAAGGATTTATACTTAATGTGAATTTTTTGTTCAGTTGGTGATTTTATTTTCCTTGAATTTATACTTTCAGAACAAATGATATTAATGTCAATGTTTTCTTCAATTTTAGGGTGAACAAAATAAATTTGAAATTAAAAAAAAATATGTAGGGTGAGAAGAGAATGTAGAGTGAACAAAGTAGAATTTGAAAAAAAATATTTTAGGCATTGTAAATGGGTGAACAAAGTAGACTTGTAATTAAAAATATATAAGTAGAGTGTGAAGATAATATGAGGTAGCGATAAACCCACCTTTAAGATATATACTATTAAATATATCATTTTCTATCATACGAATCCAAAGGTAGAGTCATCTGCATAAGATAATTTATACTATATGGAAAACACATATGTTACTTGATCTCGTGAACCGATAAAATGAAACTAAATTGTCACAATTTGCCTTATTTAATTATAAAAATCAAAGAGTCGATATTTTCTTTTTCATTTATTGTTATGCATGTACTTTATAAAAAGAATTTATAGCTAGCTAGAACTAATTAACGATTCTCTGTGTCTAGCATATTGTGTCGTGTCAAACTTTATAAGTGGAACACACAATATGTCTCTAGTCAGTGCTTGCACCACTTCAAAAAATTGCTTCATTGAGATCGGTGTTACGGTAAAATCAAATAAATTAAACAAAAATATTGTTGCCCTGTGAAATAATTATAATTTTTTATCTGAATGAAATAATTATTTTTTGAGGGGTAAATGGAGTCGAATTCTTTTGATTTCAATTATACGACCTTACTAGGTCAAACTAGGAGAATATCTGAAGATAAACTCCATATTAAATGACGATGCTCACTCGACCAATGGGATAAGCGGGAGTAAAACTACAAAACAAGTCCAACGGCTGGTCAACCGGGAGCGAAGCTCTTATACAATTCAAAGAGCCTACAAAACTACGAAGAAAAACGAACTAAAAAAAAAACTAATGTCCACAAAAGGACTTTATTTTGGCCTAGAAAACAATAACCTACATAACCAACTAAAGTATTCAAGCTCAATAAATCGAGGCGTAAGACTATTTCGGTGTTCCTTTCCATTAAAATGGGGGGCAGACTCTTCAATAGGTTATGTAGGGATCTAAAACTCTTCCAAGAAGCCCAATTCAGGCCCAACACATACTAAAAAGAGAAAGAAAGAAAAAGGCTTAATTAAACCAAGCCCATATAGGACTAAGGCCCAGCCCAATATCCCTCCTTCACTCTCTCGTATGGCTCAAGCCGGCGTTGTGCTTGCTGGAGGAGTCACCCACCACCGTATCAATCCGGTGGCTCTTCATCCTTGGACCACATGGTCCCCGACCTGCCGCCTCTTCTGCAAGCGTCGCTCAACTTGCAGCTAACCAAACCGTACTCTCGCCGTACCGAAGACGCTGATCTATATCAGAGACCAAAGTTGTCGTCGATCAAAAGAAAACAACACAGAAGCGCCATCAACGATCGGAACCAGACCTAATTAAGCCGTCCTCTTGGATAGAACTCTGACTCTCTTCCTCGCTTCCCTACCGGATCCGACGTCAGAGACGTCTTGTAGCAGGCAGAGAACCTCCTGGGCCACCGCCGCCTTGCACGCGAAACCTAGGGTTTCGGTTTTTTATCCTTCTGAATGAAATAATTATAATTAGTCTTTATATCAAAATAAGTACGTATAAGCTATAATTCCCCAAACTGAATTGATTGTAATCGATCAGCTAATGCAATGGTTTTCTTCAAGCTCTCTCCGAAGCTTTCAACCCTCGGTCTCTTCTTCCCATGATGAAGTAGAGATACTTTGCTAATTACAATTCGACTTTGTCCCGGAAAGAAATGAATTCTAAAGTTTCAATTCTCTTTTGAAAAACTATGCATTATTTGAAAGGGCCAGTCATGAGATTTCATATACTTGATGTGGAAATTAACGAGACTTTACTAACTTCCTTGATTTGGAAAATAATGTGTTTTCAATCTTTCATCATGCTAATTAATAAGCAGGTCAGATAGACCTAGGCTATGACATATATATACACTATTAAATCAGAAACCAATAAACAGAAGTCTGAGAAAACAAGATTGTAATCAGATTTAGTTAATGAATAGAAATCAATTCACAGCGTCAATATCATTGTACGAAGCTGTAAATCTTGGCCGCTTGAAAATAAAGAACCCGAGTACTTCATTTTCAAACCAAGAAATTTAGTTTGGATTTAGTTAGCACACCTTTTTTGTGTGTGATAGACCTATATATGTATAAAATCTCATTTCTCTATAGGTATATAATAGTAGACACGATAAAATTATATGCACGTAAAATAGACATACTCATAGTTCTTCTTGTGGATCAAGGTACACGGTTCCTCAAAAAGGTTTTATATAGGTGCAAAGACTAATATGTGTCAGAGATTATGTCAGAACGTTTCACCTCCCTCGTCACCAAGAGTAGAGATCTAACTCTAATTAGTGTCAGCGTTGTTCAAACATGGGTATATGGGTTACACCTAGGAATTTTAGCAAATCGACCAAAACCACTTAGCTAAAAGAACTATAGTTTAGGACGTCAACTAAATTTTCAATCAGCTTTTAAATGCACGAATATAAAGCGAGAATTGATTAGTTGTTAGTTGTTACTTGTTAGTTCAATAAATAATCGACGAAAACTAGCACCGGCTCCATATGTATATTTTTGTTAATGGTATTACATAGTATTTATGACTTATCACTAGTTCAATAAATTTGACTATTAGTTTTTATTGAAGAAAATCGATTATATATTAGTTGCGTAGTTAATTTATTTGACCGAGTTTCTTTTTACGGTCCTTATACTAACCTTTCGATAACTTTTTGAAAGGACATTCATGCTCGACAATACTCGACATGAAGCAATGGGTATTTGAGAATTGTAGTGCATTTGTTTGTTTGTTTTTTTTTTTCTCCTGTTGTTTTTTCTTGTGCATATACCGGTGGTGCTCGTATGCGAAACCAATTTGCAGCTGCAGACCAAAAGGGTTAATAGCTGGTAGGGGTTTAGCTCTTGTTTACTGAGCTTTTGTGGCCAGGTCACGTGATCAACAAATATATTCGACAGGACCAATAAGATTCCACTGTACTAGGGAAGCGAATCCTAGCTTTCAAATATGTTGCAGATAGTTTAAGGTAAAAGACAATCATCAGTTTATCTGTCCAATCCTAACTCGAACAAATATCCTTAAAGCATTTATTTTCTTTTCTAAATTCTGGCTTATTGATTTAATTAAATTAAATTTAATGGACAGGATAACGGGTAATTGGCTTAAGTTGGTCCTTAAACCTTAAACTATCCAAAGTGGAAGTGCCACTACAACTCGCAATTCCTTTTTGAATTATGATTCCTCTGTGTGTGTGTCTATACACATGATCCCTTTTTTTGACATATATGAGGGACGGGGGATTACACAAACTTTTTTATTATATTTTTGAATCTTCACCGTTCAGTTTGTTGGTCCTTATATATAGATCAATTCTGCAAATTTTCAGCCAATTTGGTGATCGTTAAGGTGTCGAACAAGATTAAATCAATGAACGAACCAAATCTGCCAAACATGAACCGTTCATGCTTATAATTATAAATCGTAGTTTTGAATGCCTTAACGATTACCAAAATTTCTGAAAATTTACAGAAGTGATCTACTCATATAGAACTACATATTGAACAGTGAAGATGTGATTTTGTGATCAAAAAGTTAGTGTAATCCCCCATCCCTCATATATGTCAAAAAAGAGATCCCTTAGTGGAATGACCCTATATATATATATATTAGCAAGAAGAAATGGTTTTGAGAAACTTTTATTCAAACTTTAAACCTGTCGCGGGGGGGGGGGGGGGGGGGGGGGTTGAAATGATTTTTGTTTCCCAAATCACTATCCCCATAAATTCGGCTTTGCATGAAAATGAGTAATTCCAATGAAAATGTGCATAATGAAAGAAAAGAATAGGCGATGGTCTTAAAGAAAAAAAAGGATGCTAGTCTCATGATTTCATCCTTATTTTTTCTTGAATCAAATAGCATTTTCAAAGGACACACAACGGAAGTAGACCTCATCTATCATTCGTAGAAATTTTTTAGCACATAGCTATTTTTCAGGATTTTTTGAAGGAATAATAATGTCAGGAGTGAACCATTTAATTACATCATTTGGTAGCCAGGTTAAGCTTTGTACTTGGTTTTTAATACATACAATAGCTTTGGACATTAGTTTAATAACTAGTCTTGTTGGACAACCGGTTTATATTGCTTAATAGCTGTAGATCTCGTAAAGTTAAACTTTTTAAACGGACAGCTATGCTGAATGAATGATTAGTCTCGTTAGTATAATAAATTAGTGGTTGAGACAGATATATCTTTTTCCCCCGAGATACATTTTCTATTTCCTTTTTTATCAATCACAGTGCACATTAAACAAACGTTGGCTGATAATACCTACGCACTGGATGCAAAACTCTCAATTTTAGCTGCAACATATACAGTTACTTCCTTCATTTCGTCTGTTCTTCGTCATCTCATGCACACTGGTGCTAATATAAACATATATATATATATATATATATATATATATATATATATATATATATGTTCTATATTTTAGGGTCTCTGCTGCTCGTTTCTTGAGCCTTTGTCATCTGAAATTACCGACTCACGTGGACGTCGTACGGGACGGGATAAAACGTAGAGATTTATATATTAAGGTTTAGGAAATCGACCAATAGAAAAGCTTGTTTGTATATCCCCATAACCATTAAAGTATTAAGAGTGGAATCGGACAAGTGTCAATCATCAGCCAGATGATGATTATACAAGCACATAGACCTATCAAGAAGCTAATTGATATCCCATAGTAACTTCCATGTATATATCAACCTTGATTACAGGAAACCATATATGGCTCTCATTAGGTTTTTATTTTATTATTATTATTATTATTAATAATATTATTATTTTTTATTTTTTTTAAGAAGAAACAAACTTTATAGATCAAAGTCTCGAGGGCATTCAGAGTTTATAATATCAAATAACAAGGCTTTAGAAGCCTCATTAAGAATCATATCATTCCAACACAAATTAGAACTAGTAGAATGACCAAGATTAGCAATAGCATCAGCTACAAAATTAGCCTAACGAAAAACATGTCTAAAGCTAATGGAATCAAAACTAGTAAATCCTTTCTCTTTTGCTTTCACAAGGCTATCTCTTAATGCTACCGCCTCTGCAACAGGTACAAAAGCTCTTCCAACATGGCTGGTTGCCGCAGAAATAGGTCTGCCATGAGCATCCCGGATGAAAAAACCACTTGTTGCTGAGTCTCTCATAACTGAACCATCAAAGTTAATCTTAACGAAAGAACTAGGGAGGGTGCTTGCCACTTGATAGTGACACTCTGATCTAGTTTTGAATTAATTTGCACACCACTAGAACTCTTGTGGTGTAATAGAATACTCTAGTGGGATTGAACACTTTACAACTTATAACGTACCCTTTTGAAGTGTCTATATGTTAAAAAAGAAAAAAAAAAAAAACCTTTTGAAGTTTCTTCTTATGAACATATGGTTGATGGTAGGTTAAGCATATGAACTTGTTCTTTTTACATTTTGGAAAAGGAAGTTTGGCTATATTTGTTTAGAAGGAACCGAAGAAAAGCATCCATGACTTAATTACAAGCATCATGTAGTTTTGTCTCTAAATAGGTTTTCGATCCCTTTATGCTATTAATTTAACCTTATTCGGTGTTAAATTAGTTCCCCTTGTTGAATTACCTACAAAATAAATAACTAAAGAAAGACGCATACTAAATTTTCTTTAGCAAACAAATTTCTCGTTTCCAAAGATTGACATCAACGAACCGAAAACTTAAATCATTTATAGTTACTTTACTGAATCATATGTACAGAGAGTTGAATGAAGTTGTGGTTTTCTTATTAGTATTATTACTGATCGATATATGCATATATGTTGTGTTGGGTGCGTCTATTGCCACATCACAAACCACTTTACTCACCCCACACATTGTTGATTTATTAAATGACTAATATACCTTAATATAAAATTACAGCAAGGGATAATAAATTGTTACAAATTACAATATTTTTTTTTAGATAGACACGTACTTCATAAATCTTAACTCATAATTTATCATATTCGATCTTTCTATGAAGTCTGAAGAAGACACTAGCATTCAACTGAAGATGAAGTGAACTGGTTGTATTTTTTTTTTTTCTTTGTGGATGTTTCATCTATCATTTTACTATATCGATTTTGTATGTAAATTTTCATATCTAGTCGCTCACTTATATATATTCGATTTGTTTTTTTTTCATCGGCGTCAAAGCTTTTTTCAAGTAGAGTTTTGAGACATTGCGCATACATCTTGATATCAACGGATACTAATGAGTTGTTAAGTTTAAGAGTTTTTTCTTGTTCTTTAATTGAGATTTATACTTTAATGTGATTTTTATTGTTCAGTTTGTGATTCCACTTAATGATATTAATCTTATGGTTTTCTTCAATTTCATTTTGTTTTTGGAGTTTAATGGTTATTGGAAAATGCTGATATTATGTGTATTGCAAATCGGTGAATACAGTAAATTTAAAATTAAAAAATATACAGGCGGGGTGAGAAGAGATCGAATGTATGTTGAACAAAGCAAATCTGAAATTGAAAAAAATATATATATAGGGTGAAAAAAGAATTTAGGGTGAACAAAGCAAAAATGGGAAAAAAATATTTTAGGTATTGTAAATGGGTCAACAAAGTAAACTTTTAATTAAAAATATCTTTTCAAAAAAAAAATTAAAAATATATAAATGGGGCGTGAAGAGAACGTGAGATAAACAAAATGGTTTGTGGGGTGGTAATAGACGCACCCTATATGTTTTGCTTTGATCATGCATGTTAGGTGATGAGAATCTATATATATATATGCATATGTTAGATAGGAAATGTCTAGGGAGAGACAGGAATATTTATTTTTTTGGCATTCTTTGGAATTTTCCATTAATGGCTTGGACACACACACACATATATATATATATATATATATATATATATATATATATATATATATATATATATATATATATATATATATGCAGGACAATGATTGGTACCAGATTCAATTTCTAATTAGCTTCCAAAGAGAGAAAGTTGCAGATGAAGTGGTTGAGCAATTGTGGCCATGGATCTTTATCATCACCAGTACATGCATATATATAGAAGGTTATATCATCACAATGAAAACGAAACATACTATAAAGAATGGATGGACAAGCCACCAATAATGGAATTAGCATTTTGTTAGGTAACGATGTCACTTTCCTCAATAGACAAAGAACAAGATCCGACCTAGCTAGCTGCTAATCAAACAAGTAAAGATCCACCGAAATAGAAACTTCCAAAAGACAGCTGCCTAATATAGACTCACCAATTAGATACGTACGATCCATAACTTTTGTCTTTGCAAGTTTTTTTTTTTTTTTTTTTTTAATTTATGATATTAGTATATATCTTCTGTAAAGCATAGCCTGTCATATATAGCTGAAGAAGAAGATAATCGGTTTAAGTTTTAAATGTACTAGGCTCAGAATGAGGCCCATATATATGCTTAGTTCTTGTCAATTGTGAGTCATTTAGTTGGTTTTTATGTTTTGTAGGTCAAGTTTGAGAAGAAGAGAATTTGGAGCTAAGTGATCCAGAAACTGCCCTGCTGTGCGTCAACTTTGAGGATTAAAATATACCTGCTCACAAGGAATCTGGAGGCGAGCCATATACCATTGGAAAGCTACGGATGTTAGCTTTCTGAAGAATTTTGCGGAAGTGGATTTGCATTTTTCTAGAGCAAGTTATGAAGGTTTGAGTGGACGCAGCGCGTGGAGGCAGATTCTGACGAATTTGTGTTTTTTCTCATGATTCCAATTCGTGAAGCCCAAGTCCATCAATCTTAATACTATAAGGAAAGGGGCTGAACGTGTCTACATATTTGGAAGGTTACTCTTGCATTGACAATAATAACCTTGTGTTATTTGGAGAGAAGAAAACTATTTCATGTTGGACAAGGAAAGACCGAAAAGCCCAAATCAATTGGGATTTCAAGGGGAATAAAAGAAAAACCCTTGGGACGTGAAAAAGGAGTTAAAAGACGCAGCAGAGAAGCAGCAAGAACGCAGAGGAAAAGAAGAACATAGCTTCTTCATGTTTTCTTTGATTATGAATTTCTAAACTTCTAGCTAGGGCTGAGATGAAGCCCCTAGTATGATTACTCTATTTGTTTAGTTGATTGCTTTGGATTCTATGGATTGCTATGTTAAATTCTCAATCACCGTTTCAATGGAACTTTTATTCAAAATCTTTGCTCGGGATCAATAAGACCTAGGTTTTGTTTATTATTTATTTGGTTTGAAAACATGAGGCTTGATCGAGAGTAGTTGTTTTCTAGGGTTCCAAAGGATTTATTTAATCTTGTGATTAGAGAGTTGTAAGTTAAGAATACAAGTGCTTGATCATAGTCGATATTCTTGTTTACATGATTTCCTAGTTCTTTTGTGCTTAATGGAGTTGAACATGTTTTACTTGAACCTGATCATACGTGAAGTAGATTATAGTTTGACTACTTGAGTTCTATACGGGATCAATAAGTTAGAATTCATTGGTTAGAAGAACTTTGACATATGTCCGGGATCAATAAGGCTTATGTACGGAAATCTTTAGCATGCAATCTAGGGAATTCAATTGCTATCAACTAGAGAGGAGAGTAAGAATATTAGGTGGTGGATTCAATGCTTTAGCATCTCTATAATCTGTTCTTAAACTCTTAGAAATTTCATTGTTATCTTGTCTTTAATTTCAGTTTTATTACTTTATTTTATGTTTTCAATCCAAACATCATAAAATCAGATTGCTATCTCATTAGGTGTAGTATACTTGGCATAGTAAGTTGTTTTAATCAATCCATAGAGAGAACGACCTCGTGCTTGCACTTCTATTCTATAAGTGGTTCGTGCACTTGCGAGTACTATATTAAAACATACAATAAGTTTTTGGGCTCAAGATGAAAATCTAGCTCGCCAGTACAGCATCAACGATATAAATCATTCAATCTTTGTGTGTATGGACTCGAACTCGATCTCGAAGATATTAGCAAAGAGGGGAAAGAGAGGAATGTTATGCCCAGTTCTTAGAAGGGGCCGGGGAAGTGATAGAAGCTTGAGGTTTTAGTGCCTTTATCTAATTATGCACTAGACCTTGTCTGCATAGTTAGATAGAGTGAGCTAGATCGACTTTATAGCTATGTACCACGACATGAACATACCAAACAAAATAGACAATAGTGTAACTGAGAATGCAGTAGTTAAGTAGAGCGGGTTAACTGCCATATATAAGTCTATTATACATATATATATAACTAGGTTACCAAATGAGGAAATAGGCGTGCATGCCAGTATGCCACCGACTCAAGATAATATATATTTGTTGTCACAGCACCTGATCGATTGCCCCGAAGTAGGAGATCTACTGCCAATTGCAAACTGTCCCTTCACCTGAAGTTTCAAGTTCCAAAATCTGTTTTCGATACGATTCAAGTTCCAAAGTTGGCACTATCAACCGATTAATATTGGCCAATTCAAGTTGCATTCCATTTCAGAAGAAACCATAATGCTGCATATGTTCTGAATCATAGCTAGGCTCATACCTCTTTGCGTTTTCCCTCCATGCTTCCGATCCAGTATCTTTACTCTCTCGCTAAAATCTCATGCCATCTTCGTCAATTTCTTATGATTTTATTTTTTGAATTCTATTATTCGGTGCAACTACATGCAATAGTATAAAAACATTCAATCATATTTAACCTTGTTATAACAGCTTGCTATACCTGTATTCTTGAACCTGAGCTATTTAAAAAATAATAAAAAAATTAAGTGTGTTTTTAGCTGAATTAAGTGTGTTACTATCATTGTGTAAAAGAAAATAAATATATATTATAAGTGATAATGTCTCACACAACGATAAAATAGACAGACTAGCTATCCCGATCTCTTACCAATTGAACAAAAGAAAAGTCAAGATATGAAATAATATAAAAACTTATTTATTAACGTATCGAGCGCATGATGATGACTTTTACCGGCCGAGAAATGCGTAGTTGTGCACAATAATCTCTCTCTCTCTCTCTCTCTCTCTCTCTCTCTCTCTATCTCTATCCCCCTCTCTCCCTCTCTCCCTCTCTCCCTCCCTCCCTCCCTCTACGTGAAAGACATACCTAAGCTTAGACCAAACTGAAGCTGTACAAAACATATATGTATGTATGTATAAATGTATTAAACACACTTAGGGTACGTTTGGTACCCGGTATTACCTAAGCCGGTGTTAAATAAGGAGTGAAACAAGGCTAATCCCATGTTTGGTCTCTCTCGGTACTAATATTAATGGGCTTAACTTGGACATGTTTTCTGATTTCTCCTCCTTAGGAGGGCTTATCGTGGGTACTCCGATTAGAGGCCCTTAGCTAAGACCTCACTAACCTCTCTATCGCATCGCCTCCTCCACAACTCCTCTCTTCTTCTTCATCTCCTCTCTGTTCCACCCCGAATCTCTGCTCCACAACTTTTCTCCTTTCCAATTTCATAGACGATTCCATTCTTCACCTCCTCTCTGACCCGCGCTGTCTTTGACGTCTCCCAGATCCGCTCTGTCTTAGACGTCTCCCAGATCCGCTCCATCCTCAACACCCTCGGCCCCCGCCCCGACCACGAGGCCGTCGACACCTCCAAGGCCAAGCTCGCCGCCATCTTCTTCTCGAATTCGTCAGCAGGTACGTCCATCTATTTCTTCCTTTCTCTCTTTGATAATCAGTGTTTCTCTATTCGATCCATAGTCAATCGTCCGAAGCAAAAAAACAAAGAGATTGATCAGTTTGATTGTGGTGAATTGTTCCCTGTCTTATGCTTGTTCCTTGTCTTATATTTATAAATTTGTTTGTGGTGAATTGTTGGTTGATTCAATTTTTTTACTTTTAGATATGGATGGAAGAAATCTGTTGTTGATCTTGTTGTTGGAACTGTGACATCTAGAGAATGTGTCTGCTTGTATAATCCTTGTGTTATTGATGTTGAAATTGAGGGAAAGACGAGAT
Organism: Fragaria iinumae; assembly: GCA_009720345.1. NCBI lineage: Eukaryota > Viridiplantae > Streptophyta > Magnoliopsida > Rosales > Rosaceae > Fragaria > Fragaria iinumae. The sequence continues at coordinate 27,768,691 of CM019121.1, forward strand.
CACCGAATTGCTTTAGATAATCGATCATTTGTTAGATTTGAGACTCGGTTAATTTATCTAGATAGTATAATAGACAGTAGTGACACCGAGTGTGTGAATGAGTTGAGAATGGATAGGAGGACTTTTGGGTTGTTATGTGAACTGCTCCGCACTGATGAAAGGCTAAAAAATAATGGATTAGTTACTGTGGAGGAGCAAGTTTGTATGTTTCTACACATACTTGCTCATCATGTTAAGAATCGTACCATTAGAGGTAGATTCTTTCGATCAGGAGAGACAGTTAGTAGGTATTTCAACTGTGTATTGCAAGGTATGTTACGATTACAAGCCAATCTATTGAGGATGCCAGACCCCGTACTTGATAATTGCACAGATAATAGATGGAAATGGTTTAAGGTATGTTATTATTATTCTAATAGATAGTTTTGGTTCTAGTCTATGCAATTATTATAGTTATAATTAAATTTCACTTTTTTGGTTTAGAATTGTTTGGGAGCTTTAGATGGAACTTATGTTAGATTGCGTGTAGCTGCTACCGACAAGGCAAGATACCGAACTAGAAAGAGATTTTGCAACAAATGTCTTGGCAGCTTGTTCGCGTGACATGCAGTTCACATTCGTGTTACCGGGATGGGAGGGTTCTGCATCCGACTCTAGAGTACTTCGTGATGCAGTAACTAGGCCAAATGGATTGAGAGTTCCCACCGGTAAGGCCAAGAGTGAATTATGGCAACAATACTTACATATGTATGTATTGTATATATATAACTAATAGGATTTCTTATTTTTGGTTAGGTTATTATTACTTGTAAATGGTGGCTACATTAATGGTGAAGGATTTCTTGCACCTTATAAAGGAACACGGTATCATCTGTCGGAATGGAGAGAAGGGTGTATGCCTACCAATAAGGAAGAGTATTTTAATATGAAGCATGCGAAAGCAAGAAATGTCATAGAGCGTTGTTTTGGTTTGCTAAAATGTAGATGGGCCATTCTAAGGAGTCTGTCTTTTTATCCCGTCAAGACACAATGTCGTATCATTACGGCGTGTTGTCTTCTACATAATTTTATTAGAAGGGAAATGTCTATCGATCCAATGGAATATGCAGTATTTGAGTTTGATCAGTTAGCAGATATGGAAAATATTGATATGATTGACTCTATTGAAGCATCAGATCAATGGATGGCATGGAGGAATGAGAAAGCCTCTCAAATGTTTGATGATTGGACAAGACGCAGGAATGATAGAGGCGGTGGTAGATGCCGTGCTACAGGCCGTGCTTAGATATGATTGTATTAGTTTCATTCCTAGATAAGAATTTTTATTTATGCAATGCAATAGACAATGGTACCATTTGAATTTGAATAATATGTTTGATGTTTATTCAATCAGTGAATTTGAATAATATGTTTGATGTTTATTTAACAGTCCTTGTGTTCTTTTTTGTCTGAGTTCTTGTTTGGTTTAAGAGAAAATGCATGATTACATTAGATGTCATGATTAGATTATGTGATTGAAATTTATATAGAGAGTAATAGTAAGGTGAAAATGTTGTTGAAATTATTAAAATGTGGATCCATGAGAGTGTCTAGGAACTGAAGGTTGCACCGGGAGTTCAAATGTAATTGTGTGTCTCAGTTTGTTAATTTTCTTCCATGGATCTTTCGTTATACTTTCTATGGTTCATCAATACTGTCTTGGCTGCAAATCAAAAACTGTATACATTTGATGAGTTGGAGTTACAGGTTTCTTTACTAGATACAACTTGATGAGGCTCATCATTTCAGCATTTCTGGTTAAAGCTTTCTCTCATGGTTACCTTCTAGCCGGTCATTTTTTTTTTTTATCTTTATCTCTTGTGAGTTTTGCCTTCTGTTAGTTTTGTTGAGTTGGTGAACCCAAATCTGAAACAAAGTTGTGCATTGCTACCTAAATGCTGTCTAAACACCTTTTGATTATTTACAACCATTTTCAACCAAAAAACTGAACTTTTGGACTTTTTTCAAGACACCTGTCTATAGGAAAGACAGCTAAACTTGATTTTTTTATTTTTTTTTCCCAATTTCTTGGTTTATCATTTTGAGGCTTTGGATGCCGTGTCATTGAGCTCAATGCCTAGTTATTGCAGACAAATCTAGGTAAAACTAAAATTCAGTACTGCAGGCTTCTCACAAGTTTTCTGTAAAAATTAATGATTTTTTCATTCTCTTATTTTCTTAAAGATGAACCTTTCATTCATATAACACAGTTATGGATTAAGCAGGGCATACAACCTTTGTGGTGACATTTCTGAGCTTGTTTCACTTTTTTGCTCAAAGGGCTGGTTGCTATAGCATATCCGGTTCTTTAGTATTTTTTTTTTTTTTGCAACCTGATCTGTCATTTCTTTACTAGACTATATATATGATAAAATTCAATCAAGTATTACATTTCTTTTGCTTATAGCTGCGATTATGGACTATATAGTTCACTCATGTTTAGTTCTCTAACTCATACTTGTTTTACTTGTGAGTAGGTATGAAAAATGAGGATATGAATTCCGAGCAGGCAAAAGCAGCTGGAACTAGGCGCAAGTGGACAAATTTTGAGGAAGATGCATTGTTGTCTGTCCTTGATGACTTTGTTACTCGTGGCTTGCGATGTGAAACAGGGAGTTTCAAATCTGGAACTTTGCTTCAAATGGAGAAGTCTTTGGAGCTTTTGTGCCCTAACTCCAATCTCAAGGCATATCCACACATTGAATCAAAATTGAAGAAATGAAAACAAAATTTCAGTATTGTGTATGACATGACAAACACAAGTGGATTTGCATGGAATGATGCCAATAAGTACATTAAAGTTGATAGCAATGATGCATGGGATATGTATGTTCAAGTAAATAAATTCATTAAGTTTCTAATACAAGTTGTCTTTGATTAACCGTGGATGTTATTCTAATATTAGTACTCTCTTTTTTCGTAGCACAACAAAAACGCCAAAGGTTGGAGAAATAAAAGTTTTCCAATTTATGATCGTCTTGCTCTGATTTTTGGCAAGGATCGTGTCAATGGAAGAGGAGCTGAAACCCCTGCTGATATGGCGGATGAGCAAAGCATTAATGATATTAATCCTGAGAATGTGGTTAGTGATGTAAGTCCTGTGTCACTTAACCAAGAATCTAGCCAAATTGAAGGTAGTAGGAAGAGGAAGAGAGTTGATGAGACTGATAAGATTGTTGTTGCTTTGGAGAAAGTATTTGAAGAATCAGGAAAGAGGATGCAAATGGTAACTGAGGCCATATTGAAGGGTAATGAAGATCGCTCTGACATTGCCAAAGAGTTGAAGAACATGAGATTATCTGTTGATGATCAAATTGCTGCATTAGGAATCATCCTAGAGAGACCACAAAACATCTCTATCTTCAAGTCATTGGATGGTGATGTTAGAATGGTATATGTTCAGAACTTGCTTATGAGCAATAGATAGGCAATGATTGGTCTAAAAACCACAAGTAGGTTGATGACTAACACTGATTTTTTGATCATGTGACTGAACATCAGTGAAATGTTTTAACTATTTTTTTGTTTGTGGTGGCTTCTTATGTAAGAACTAATGAAGGCAGTAGGTATGTTTAGAGCAGGTTGTAAGTAGGTTGATGACTAACACTGATTTTTTGATCATGTGACTGAACATCAGTGAAATGTTTTAACTATTTTTTTGTTTGTGGTGGCTTCTTATGTAAGAACTAATGAAGACAGTAGGTATGTTTAGAGCAGGTTGTAACTATTTTGGAACCTTTTTGTTGCTTGCTTTTGTTGTTGTATAATGAACACATAATATTAAGCTTAAATGTGAGTTTTGCTTATGCTTTTTCCCTCTCTATATTACATGGTTTTTAACTTTAACTTTGGTGGAAAAGGTTGAGCAAGAAAAAAGAAGTGCTATCATTAGAGCTCATGTGAGTCTCATCTTTTCTCAAATTCAGCAAACAAAGTTTATTTGAGTTATGATGATCTGCTGCTGAACCTTCAGGACATGAACTTGGAGGTGTTGATCTGCTGCTGAAACTTCAGGACATGAACTTGGAGGTGCACAAGATTAAAAAGGTAAACTGATTTTTTTTTTGTGTGAATCTTCAACTCAGCTTCTATATGTTCTTTAGGAGATTTTGCATATTTCTCTCACAGGTTTTCTTGGGATTCTGCATATTTCTTTCACATGTTTCTATTAATTGTTAAGGGCATATCCATATTTGAGGTACTTGTTCTGTGTAGTTAGTGTCAATTTTGTTTTGTTTTGTTTTGTTTTGTTTTTTTTTATTTCCTGTCAAAATTTCATTGACCAAGATTGTTAGATGTTAGATTGTTAGATGTTAGATTGTTATTATTAGATGACCAAGATTGTTTAGATTGTTAGACTAAGATTGTTTAGATTGTTATGTTTAGAGTAGTCCAGTCAAATACATCACCAAACATGAGACATCTCTAATTTAGAACTTTTTTTGCTAATCCCATGCAACACCAAACGTGGCCTAGTATTAGTTTAATTTAAGGCAGTCCACACTAGTTCAAGACAATCTTAAGAATTAAGGAGGTCTAATCCAGTACTGGGTGCCAAACGTACACTTAGGGTACGTTTGGTACCCAGTACTGGGTAAGCCAGTGTTAAGTAAGGAGTGAAACATGGATTATCCCATGTTTGGTCTCTCTCGGTACTAATATTAATGGGCTTAGGTAACACCTGTTTTCTGATTTCGCCGGATTAGCCGGTGTTAACGTGGGTACTCCGAAACGGGAACCTTTGCTAAGACCTCACTAATCTCTATCGCCTCCTCCACAAATCCTCTCTTCTTCTTCATCTCCTCTCTGTTCCCAATCTCTGCTCCACAACTTTTCTCCTCTCTGATTTCATAGACGATTCCATTCTTCACCTTCTTTCTGACCCGCTCCGTCCTCAACCTCCTCTCTGACCCTCGCCCTTGTCTCCCAAACCCGCTTCGTCCTCAACCTCCTCTCTGACCCGCGCCGTCGACACCTTCAAGGCCAAGCTCGCCGCCATCTTCTTCCCGGATTCGTCAGCAGGTATGTCCATCTATTTCTTCCTTTCTCTCTTTGGTAATCAGTTTGATCAGTTTATTGTTGATTCAATTTGATTGTGGTGAATTGTTCAGTTTGATTGTGGTGAATTGTTCCCTGTCTTATGCTTGTGGTGAATTGTTCCCTTAAGTTTTCTTATCCTTCAGTTTTGGTTAGAAAATTGAAGGATAAGAAAACTTCTCTCTTTTTGAGTTTCAGCTTCTGGGTTTCTGTGGTTTGTTGTGTTTTGGAATTCTAGGTTGTGTCTGTTGTTGGATTTTGGGTGATTTTAATAGAGGGTTTTGTATCTTCTTCATTCCAGTTTGTTATATCTTCTGTAATTTCTTTGCTTCAATTTGGTTGTTGATTGGGTTCTGTTTTACAGAGAGTGAAGAGTTTGAACTTGGCTAAACATGGCCGAGTGGTCACCAGGGCTTGTGGGTCTGACGAAACTAGCTCTGTTAATGGGTTTAACATAACACCCAATACTCTTTTCATGCAGGAGGTACTCATTTTTTCTCATGCCCATGTTGTTGTTTTGGTTAAAGATTGAGTCTTTGTTTGTGTTGTGAATGAAGGGCTTGAAAAGTTTGGGTTTTGAAATATGGGGTTTGGTTTAAATTATGTTCTGGTGGCTAGTTTTGTGAGACTTAATGTTTGTTGTAATTTTTTTTGGTGTTATAGGCTATTGGAGCTGAATATGGAGAGGGGTTTGAGACTTTTAGACCGGATGGACCTCTTAAGATTGATGTGGTAAGGATGTTATGAGCTTTTTGTGTTGTAATTAAGTCGATTTTCTGTGTGATTATGTGAGAAATATGTTGCTTGTTGTACATTTTTGATGCTGTTAGTGTGTAGACTATAGTAAACTTGTGTTGTTTCTTGTTGCAAGTAGGATTTTTTGAACGATAGACTACAAGAAGGTTTTCTTCAACGTATAAGATACGCTATGAAGCCAGATGAAGCTTATGGTCTTATTTTCTCTTTCGACAATGTTGTGGTGAGTTTCTATAACATTCATTAGTCATTAGTTTTATATTTCGATTTTATCTAAGGTTCTGGTAGTTGGAGATGTATATGATATGCAAAATTTTATTATCTTGAAGATCAAGAAAGCTTTACATGTGTGATTTTTGGATGACCAAGATTGTTAGATATTAGATTGTTAGAGTAGTCCAGTTTGTTAGATGTTAGATGTTAGATGTTAGATTGTTAGATGTTAGATGTTAGAGTAGTGCAGTCCAATGCATCACCAAACATGAGACATCTCTAATTTAAAACATTTTTTCCTAATCCCATGCAACACCAAACATGAGCCAGTATTAGTACAATTTAAGGCAGTCTACACTAGTCCAAGACAGTCTTAAGAATTAAGGAGGTGTAATGTAGTACTAGGTACTAAACGTGCACTTAATGTACAAATAGTCCTCGACACATTTGAATAACAAGAAATGTAATCCTAACACTCATCAACATGTAATTAAAAATACTAGTTAATTCGTACCAATTTACGGCTGTAGATCTAATCAATTTTATTTTATCTGTAAAGCTAAATGATATTGATGATTAGTCGTCACTTCAATAAATTAGTGGTGAAGCCGGCAAGATATATTATTCCGATAATAATATCTCATCTAAACATTTGCTTTTACCGTTTGGATGGATTCAGATCTTGAAAGGAGACATGTCATGATCCATATAAATAATTGATTATTTATTTTATTCTCTTCTTTGTTTCCCTCCTGCAAGCTGGTGCTGCACATTATGTACTTATGTACAGTTTAGGATTTTGTTGCTCGTTTCTTGAGCTTTATTTTGGATTGGCCGACTCGCGTGAAGTGGGATTTACATAGTGATTAGGTCTAGGGAATCGACCAATAGATTCGTTTTGTAACACTGAAGCGACCAATAGGCAAACCTTCAAGATTTGTATATCCCAAAATCATTAAAGATTAGAGATTTCTAACAATGAATATATATTCCAGTACTTGAGAGTAGGCCGAGTGTTGATACAAGCCATAGAACTATAAAGTTTATCCTTGAGTAAGGGTGATGTCAAGGGAGACTAATATCAAATTTGGAGTTTCTAAATTGGGTATGTCTAAATTGCAGGACGATGATTGGTACGAAAGTCATGAATTTCTAATCAGTTTCCAAATGGAGAAAGTTGCATACGATGTTGAGCTTGTTCGTGAATCTTTATCATCAGCATTGGAAATGTATAGAAGGTTATATCTCAAGCAAAGAAACCTATGTATGTACAAAAAGAATCTACTAGCCAAACAATAACTCAATTAGCATGTGTTGGTCATACACAGACGTTAGTTTCCTGGATTCCTCAATGGACAAAAGAATGAGATGCGACCTAGCTGGTAGAAAATGCCCTATATGACTAAAGATGTATTTCATTGGTTTGTTGCTTCTACATATCTTTGTATATATGAACTCGATCTCAATGGACAAAAGAATGAGATGCGACCTAGCTGGTAGAAAATGCCCTATATGACTAAAGATGTATTTCATTGGTTTGTTGCTTCTACATATCTTTGTATATATGAACTCGATCTCAGTGGGTAATACTCAACATCCTAATAGAGCTAATGTATGTACCACGACATGTACACATAGCCCATTTCCACACGAAGGAGAGAGATGTAAACAGGGAATGGTGATTAAAGTAATTAGACAATAAGTAGTGTAACTGAGAATGCAGTAGTATATATAATTAACTAGGTTACCAAATGAGGAAAGAGGCGTGCATGCCACTGACTCCAGATATATTTGTTGTCACAGCACCTGATCGAGTGCCCCGAAGTTGGAGATCTACTGCTAAACTTTGTCCCTTCACCTGAAGTTTCAAGTTCCAAAGTCTGTTTTTGATACGAATTCAAGTTCCAAAGTTGGCACTATCAACCTATTCGTATTATTAGCCAAGTTGCATTCCATGTCAGAAGAAACCATACCATGCTGCATATATATGTTCTGAATCATATATAGGCGCATACCACTTTTTGCGTTTTCCCTCCATCCTTCCAGATATGCAGTATCTTAATTTAGTCTCTCGTTAAAATCTCATCTTCATCAATTTCTTTTGTTTTTACTTATTGAATTCTATTATCCGGTGTAGCTATAATAATAGTGTAAAAACATTCGATCATATTTAACCTAGTTATAACAGCTTGCGATAACGTATTCTTGAATCTGAGTTAAGCTCTTTTAAAGAAAAGTCAAGTGCATGTGTTCTCTTAACTGAATTCAGTGTGTATTCAGTGTGTTGTTACTAGTATCGTGTACAGAAAATAAATTTATATTATAAGTGATAATGTTTCACAAAACGATAAAATAGACAGACTAGCTGTCACGATCTCTTACGTACTGAACAAAAAAAAAGCTGACATGAAATAATATAAAAACTTAGGAAAATGCCTAAATGCACAAAAAAAGGAAATCAAAGCCCACTTGAATGAAAATCTTAGTTTCATGCACATTTCAATGATTCTTAAGAAAAAGACAATTTTATCCTTATCTCATTCAACTAACCTACCTCTCTCCTTTATCTCACTAGATCTGAAGCACACCTCTCTCTCTCTCTCTCTCTCTCTCTCTCTCTCTCTCTCTCTCTGTGTTCGGCGATGTCACCGACGACGCCATCACCAACAAAATGTCCTGGCGATACGAGGCTCCGCCTCTACCAGATCAGCGCTCCTATCTTTGTCTTTCTCATCTCCAGTCACCGCTGCCATCTCCTCGACCGGCGACGCGAGGCTCCGCCTCTACTAGATCGGCGCTTCTATCTCTGTCTTTCTCATCTCCGGTCACCGCCGCCATCTCCTCGACCGGCGACACGAGGCTTCGCTTCTTCCAGATCGGCGCTTTTATCTCAAGTCACAGCCACCATCTCCTCGACCGGAGACGCGAGGCTCCGGCTCTACCAGATCGGCGCTCCTAGCTCTGTCTTTCTCATCTCCGGTCACCGCCGCCATCAACTCTGGTGAAAGAGATGGAGACGTCGTCATCTTCACAAGTTGGCTAGCCGTTGTCTGCTAGCTGGCGCCTCAATTCGTATGAAAATGTGAGATTTGGATTGCATTGTAGGAATTGAATGTTTGATGAAGAACATAGATTCAATCTGGAGAAGCGGCGTCGTCGAGTGGCAGTCGACCTGTTTGCCGACCTCTGGGCACTCCAATTTGCTTCTCCTCCGAAGCCATCTGAACTCGACTCGCTGATAATGTTTACTAGGTGTCTGTATTTATTATTGGGAGTTATTTGAGGTAATAAGCTGATATTTCTCTTTTTTCTATTACAATAAGTTGATTATTGGGGGTTAGTAACTCGATTATTTTCTGGTATTTCTTCTTTTCTATCACATTAAACTTAAACAAGTTGATTATTGGGGGTCAGTAAGTTGATTATTGGGGGTCAGTAACTGATTATTGGGGGTCAGTAATTCGATTATTTTCTGGTATTTCTTCTTCTCTATCACATCAAGCTTAAACAAGTTGATTATTGAGGGTCAATAACTGATTATTGGGGTTTAGTAACCAAGTTATTGGGGGGGTCAGTAACCAAGTTATTGGGGGGGGTCAGTAACCGAGTTATCGGTGTCCTAAATCCGGCGACCGTAGAAAATCTGAGTTATTGAGGGTCAGAAACTGACGACCGAATAAATTTCGGCAACCGTGACAGGAATCCGGCGACCGGGGGTATCCGGCAACCAAAGTCCGGCGACCGGTGACCAGAGTCCGGCGGCAGGTGATCGGAATCCGATGAGGTTCCGGCCAAGTATTCTCTCTCTTCCATTTTCTCTCTCTATGCATGTTTAAGGGATAAGGGTAAAATAGTCTTAAAATAATATGGTTTATTAAGACTTTAGTAAAGATTTGTATATTTGGGCATAAAAAAGTTACCTTATATTGGAATGCGCTTATGAAAAAGATTAACATTGGAATGAGATATGAGAGGTTTAAATTAGTACTAAATTGACATTTTTCCTAAAAATTTACCTATTAACGTATTGAGCGCATGATTGATGATGACTTTTACCGGCTAAGATATGCGTTCTCTCTCTCTCTCCCTCCCTCCCTCCCTCCCTCCCTATGTAAAAGGCATACCTACGTTTCCGTTTCCACATACACCAGACTAAGAGTGAACAAAACATATATATACTGTGTGTGTGTATAAACAAGTATCTAACACAATACAACCGGCACTTATCAACTGTAATGAAAAATATCAGTTACTTCATACCACTGTACAGCTGTTGATCTAATCAATTTTAAAACTTTATGTAAATTGATATAATATTAATGGTTAGTCGTCGGTTTAATAAATTAATAGTGAAGCCAGATGTATTATTTCGATGATGATGTCTCATCTAAACAACAGTTGCTTTTACTGTTTAGATGGATTCAGATCTTGAAAAGAGACATGCATGATCCATAAACCACATTAAATATATTCATCTAAACTAACAACTCATGTGCCACCATATATATGTACATAGCCCATTTCCACACGAAGGAGATGTACAATCTACTTAAGTGTAAATGTTGACAGAACTCATAGAAGCTCGTTATGCATACAAGGAAATCTTAATCAAAGGCTTGTAGAAATTAGACAATTGCTGAGAATGCAGTAGTCAAGAAGAGCGGGCTAACTGCCATAAGTGTATTATACATATATATAGCTTAGGTTACCGAATGAGGAAATTAATAAGCGTCCATGTCACTGACTTCATATGATATTTGTTATCACAGCACCTGATCGAGTGCCCCGAAGTTGATCTACTGCCAATTGCATACTTTGTCCCTTCACCTGAAGATTCAAGTTCCAAAGTTGGCACTATCCACCTATTAGTATTGGCCAAGTTGCATTCCATAAATCATATATGCCATATATATTACCAAATGCAGAAAATAACCATTTATTCTGCATAATCATATGATCACAGACTCATCTATACATCATTGCTTTTTCCCTCCATCCTTCCCATCGGGCCAGTATCGATCTTTACTCTCTCGCTGAAGTGGATCTTCGTCAGATTTCTTATGCTTTTACTTGGTCAATTTCTATTATTGGTTGCAACTACACTATATAGAGTCAAACAGAACATAAAAGGTTGAGAATTTTCCGATGTATTGAACAAACCTCAAGTTGGGTATATATACAAACACAGTTCTAACCCTAGAAGGAAACTAATTACACCAAAAGATTTACATAATCCTAGTTGATTACAGAATAGACTGTAAAAACGAAAATATCTGCAACAAATAACAGAACAACACGTGTACAAAGAATAATTTAATTTAATCAATGCGAATGCGGGTTACAATCTTTGTGAACTCCTCTGATTCTATCTCCGAATTTAGGTTTAACTCAAGGGTGACAAACACTTGTTCTTGAGGGTTATGCGGGTTGATCACGTAACTGGTATTTGAGATTTGGATTTGGTGAAGATGTCGGCTATTTGGCAGCTTGATGACTCTTCAGGATTTGATAACTTCTAGACTTGAGGTTAATGAAGAATCGGCTATTTGACAGCTTGATGATTCTTCAAGGGTTTAGTGAAGAACTGGCTATTTGGGGAGGCTTCTAAGCTCTTGAGGGATTTTTTTTTCTCTCACTCTAGTCCGCTCCTTTTGTTTCTGCCCCCCTCCTTTTGGTATGAGAGGAGGTATTTATAGTGTTAACATGCATTCGCTTTTGGCATGTAATCAAGATTCTGAATCAATAATATTTCCTTAATCGAATCAATGAATCTTGATTGATTGATTTACTTGCCGATTTCAACATAATCAAATCAATCAAATCTTAAGATTTAGATATGCCCAGATCGCTTTGGATTAAATGTCTTGTTTTGATCAAGATTCTTGGTAAGGGGCGAGCCATCCCGCGGATATGGAAGGTATCTCGCGAGGCACCTTGATTTCCAAGCAACCGGTGATTTCTGGTCTCACTTCGCGGACGACTTATCTTGGACGTACATCCCCGCATGCATGCGAACTCTGTCGTCTAGCTCCTTCGCGAGGTTCCCCCTTACGCGGGGCCATCTCACCTTGCCTTTATGTTAATCTACGCGCGCGGAGCCATATCGCCTCACCTTCATGTAAATCTACTCTCGCGGAGCCATCTCGCCTCGCCTTCACGTAAATCTATGCGCGCGGAGCCATCTCGCCTCGCCTCTGTTTACTTCTACATGAAGTCCAGTTCGCCCCGCGAAGTCAAGTTCGCCTCGCGAAGTCTAGTTCGCCTCGCGAAGTCTTGTTCGCCTGGTGAAGTCTATTTTGTCTCGCGAAGTCTATTTTGCCTGGCGAAGTCTTGTTCGCCTAGCGAAGTCTATTTTGCCTTGCGAAGTCTATTTTTCCTGGCGAAGTCTTGTTCGCCTCGCGAAGTCTATTTTTCCTAGCGAAGTCTTGTTCGCCTCGCGAATTATATTTTGCCTCGCGAAGTCCTGTTCGCCTGGCGAAGTCTATTTTTTCCTCGCGAAGCCTTGTTCACCTGACGAAGTCACATAATCAATCGACACTTGATAATTGATTTCAATCGGGATTTAAGGTTTTGTTGTCGGCCGATTATTTCCACGTTGCCACGCGTTATTTCCGACGGCTTTCCAATTTTGTTGACTCACGAGCCACGTATTTGCTTGGATTATTCAACGACTATTATTATCGTTAAATTTTATATGTCTACATATATATCTTCCCAATATACTAGGATTGGGACTCACGTTAACACTCCTCCTCAAGTTGGCGCATACAAATCTTGAATGCCAAGTGAGTCACTGAATGCCCTGGACGACACAGTTTTGGTAAGGATGTCAGCTAACTGCTCATCCGAAGGAACAAATGGGAACGAGATTATGCGAGCATCTAGCTTTTCCTTGATGAAGTGCCTGTCAATCTCTACATGCTTTGTCCGATCATGCTGAACAGGATTATGTGCAATTTTAACTGCAGCAGTATTGTCGCAGTGAAGAGGCATTGACCATTCCTGCTTGAAACCCAAACTCTTTAATAAACTTCTCAACCATAATAACTCACAGACTCCTTGATTCATACTTCTTTACTCAGCTTTTGCACTAAAACGGGCCACCACATTCTGTTTCTTGCTTCTCAAAGTGACTAAGTTTCCACCAACAAACGTAAAATAGCTAGAAGTAGAACACCTGTCAGTGATGTTCCCTGCCCAGTCCGCATCAGTGTAACCACTAGTCCTCAAATGTCCATACTTACGAAATACCAAGCCTTTTCCAGGAGCAGACTTTAAGTATATCAAGATTCTCATCACAGCATTCATGTGATCTTCACTAGGATTGTGCATATACTGACTCACCACACTAACTGCATAAAGCAAAATCAGGTCTAGTATGCGACAAGTAAATTAATCTTCCAACTAACCTTTGATATCGAGATTTGTCAGTCGGAACTTGATCAGGATACTCTGCAATTCGATGGTTTTGTTCTATCGGTGTATCAACTGGTGTACAATCAAGCATATCAGTCTCTGCTAGCAAATCCAGAACATATTTTCTTTGACTCAGCATGATACAGTCCTTGTTCCTGGCTACCTCAATTCCCAAGAAATACTTTAAATTCCCAAGGTCCTTCATCTCGAATTCAGAATACAACTGATCTTTCAATCTTCTAATTTCACCAATGTCATCACTTGTCACTACCATGTCATCTACATAAATGATCAAGGCAGTAAGCTTACCCTGTCGGTGTTTTAGGAATAAAGTATGATTTGAGTTACTCTGCCTATACCCAATCTTCTTCATGAAAGACGTGAACCTTCCAAACCAAGCTCTTGGAGATTGCTTCAATCCGTACATGGACTTTTTCAATCTGCACACCACCTTCTCGCCGGTAGAAGTATTATATCCTGGAAGAAGATTCATGTAAATTTCTTCATTCAAACCTCCATGAAGAAATGCATTTTTCACATCAAACTGCTGCAGAGGCCAATCCAGATTAGCTGCCAAATACATGAGGACTCAAATGGTATTGATCTTTGCCACAGGTGTGAACGTCTCATCATAATCCACCCCATATTTTTGAGTGTATCATTTTGCAACCAACCTTGCCGAAATATTTTCACACAAGCATCATACTGAGTTCAGATGAGACTATGAAAAGCGGTGAAAGTCGAAAACACAGCATCTCTCTTTTTAAATAACACAACCCAAGTTAATCTTGTAAAGTCATCAATAAACAAAACAAAGTACTTCATTCCTGTCAATGTCAAATTCTTCGAAGGCCCTGATACAGAATGAATCAACTTGAATGGTGCAGAACTAGAAGAAAAACTAGGAGAATAACTAGACTTATGACTCTTAGCAAAAACACAAGTTTCATAATGGAGACTTGACTCTTTTATTTCAAAAAACAAAGATGACATCAACTTCTTCATGACTCCAAAAGATGGATGACCCATTTGGCGATGTCATAGCCAAATTTCTTTTACTCGATCAGAACTCAATGTTAGGGCAACAGTTGGTGACGATGCTCTTGCTTCCTCGCTGTACATGCAATCCATGTGAAACAGTCTCCCCCGCAGATCCCCCTTGCCTATTATCGCCTGAGATGACATGTCTCGGAAGATAACATACATAGGAAAAAAGGTTACAGAGCATTTGTTTTGTGAAATCCATTCAGAAACAGACAATAAGTGATGTGATAGAGCATGAACATAAAGAACTTTGTTTAACCAATTGTTGGAGTAACTTGAATTGACCTTATACCTAGGACCAAGAAGGACACCCCATTTGCATTAGACACTTCAGGTATGGGAGATGAGGACAGACTCGAAAAAAAAAGAACTTATCAAATGTCATATGATCAGACGCACCAGAATCAATTATTCATATATCACTACTAGTAAAGTCAGAAATTTTTAATGCAATACCAATTTTACCTCTTTTCTCCTGAGAACACATACCTGTGGTGATGTCTTGTCCTCCTACTCCATAGAAATCAGGTTCACGGGAAACTTCAGGTTGATCACCAAAGATTGCAAGATCC
Source organism: Fragaria iinumae (assembly GCA_009720345.1). Taxonomy (NCBI): domain Eukaryota; kingdom Viridiplantae; phylum Streptophyta; class Magnoliopsida; order Rosales; family Rosaceae; genus Fragaria; species Fragaria iinumae. Next base: position 27,783,768 of record CM019121.1, read on the forward strand.
ATTGCTAAGAGGATTTGATGACAGAGGAACAGAACAAGTACGACAGAATTCGACGAAATCGAAAGCTTCATTCGACACATCGAACAGATCAAATTGGGACAGGTTTAGAACAAATTTGCAGCGGAAAACAACATGGTCAGATTACCAAGATTGCCAGGATCGACTTAGGCCCTGATGCCAAGTCAAACAGAACACAAAGTGTTAGGAATTTTCTGATGTATTGAACAAACCCAAGTCGGGTATATATACAAGCACAGTTCTAACCCTAGAAGGAAACTAATTACACCGAAAGATTTACATAATCCTAATTGATTACAGAATATACATCTTCCCAATATACTAGGATTGAGACTCACGTTAACATATAACATCAAAACATTCGATCATAAGTAACCTTCTTGTTATGACAGCTTGTGACAGTGTATTCTTAAACCAGAGTTGGCTCTGAAAAAGATTAAGCATGTTATTTTTGGTCAGTGTAAAACAAAAATACATTTAGATATATATATATATATATAAGTGATAATGTATATAAATGATAATGTCTTACAAAACGATAAAATGGACAGACGGGTTGTCACGATCTCTTACCTTCTAAAAATAATAAAAATTGAGATCGATGAAATCTTGTTTATTAACGTGTCGAGCGCGGAATATTTATGACTTTTACCAACCGGTAGACACGCACAATAATCTCTCTCTATCTCACTCTCTCCACAAAAGTAGTACCTGGTCATGTTAGACCGACACTTGCAAGTTATAATTAAAAAATTTAATTTATACCGTTTGACAGTTGTCGATTTAATAAATTTTAAATCTCTAAGTACAACGTCAGATAATGTTCACTACGCCAATTTTGTAATCAGACGATAGGGATCAGACGACAGAAGTCGTTTTTACTGTCGTCTGATAAATTTTTACGACAGATATTTAAATATCTGTCGTCTGAATGTTACAACGCACAGTCAGTTAAACTTAGCATGTTCATTATACGACAATCATCTGTCGTCTTAAAAACAAGCCAAAATGAGTAATAATATTGTTCATTTTAAGACGACACTCTTCTGTCGTCTCTTCAATTGACGTAATTTTTTTTTTGGGACGTGTAAGGCGTTATTTTGACATGATAGAGTTTTTCTCTCCCGAAAAATTGTTTAAGTTCTCGATTCCCTCATTCTCAACACAAACTGAAACCTCTATTCCTCACAAACCAAATTCTCTCCTCTAGATCTCTCCCTCAAGCGAATTAAAATCCCAGCCCCTCAACCCTTAAAACTAGAAGATCTTCATCCCCCATCGTTCTCTTCGAAAAACACAGAAGAATCTCATCCCCATCTCAATCGTATTTGTGTTGGAGCTGAAATTGTAATTTCATCGACATCATCAGTCTCTACAAACCAATTGGGGATTTGTTGTAAGCCTTTCGATTCACTATGACTAGATTTGGAGAATCTATTGGATTCGTATTTTGGTTTTAGGGTTTTATCAGAAATCTAGTTTTCTTAGTTTCGAAATCTTCCTTTGAAATTTGATTCAGTTTTGCTGGGTTTTGCGAATTGGGGATGCAAATGGGTAATTGTATCTTCTTTTCGATCTTTGTCTAAGGATTTTTCTTCTTGCCTGCTGATTTGTGATTACGATTTCATGTTTTCGAGGAAATTAGGTCTTACAGTGACTGACTTTATGCTTGAATATTCATTCAAATGGGTTTACATTCAAATACATCCCCTGCTAGTTGTGCTTATGTTCTTTTCTCAGTAGATTAGTATATGATTGCAGGAAGTTGAAGAGAGTCTGTTGCTGTAACGTTTAGATAGGGCTGGAAAGTTCCAAGTCATTGAATCTATTGTGGTTTTAAATTTATATCTCTGAAACTGAAAATGTTAGAAAATTTATATCTTATATACCATATCAATTTTGATAGATATACATGGATTATATGTACTGGTATTTCATTAGCTTTTGAATATATGTACATGGATTATATGTACTTCAATTTGTCGACATGCCATACGCAATGAAGCAAATAAGCTTCTTAGAATCAGAGACTACCTTTTTACTGAGTTGCCAGAGAAAATCGGCTAGCCAATTGAAAAGATTAGCTAGTTTGACAACTACAACTTAGAATTGCGTCTGGTTAGGTGGTTTAATGACCTCAGTAAGCATGGTTGTTTGCTTTAGTAAGTGCTGTAACTATTGCAACATTGAAGCATTATTTTATTTTCTGATTTTGGAGTTCAGTAGCCAACTTTTTGTTTTTGGAATTAATCATTCACCTCCTTTAAACATTACCTAAGCAAAGTTGCCTATGTGACTCCTATGTTGGAAACGGTTTATGCCTATTTGAAACTCCTTGGCCCTTTATACACCATTGCAATTTCTTTTATCTAAAATATTTATCATGTTATGATGAATGCTCATTCTGAAATGTGTATATGCAGATTAACAAAGACCTAAGTTGGATGATGTGCTTCAATGAACATGAGGCTTTTGAGTATGGGCTCATTGATCGTGTACTCTTGTAGTTAGGCCATCTTGTATTAAGGCTGACTCACCTAGCAGGAACAGGTCTTGATTAGTACATATCTTAGCTTCTTAGTGGCCAAATTGGCCAAAAACAGCTATAGTATTCAAAATGTTTCTGCAGTTCCATTTTTTTGTTGTAAGAATTGCTGCATAGAAAATTTTACTATTCAAAATATGAGATGCACTAACTCTCTATTATCCCTCTATGAATAGGATACATAGTCCCATACTATTCCTATATGAAATACATATATCCCTATATGAATATGAAATCATAATCCTATTTTCTGACCAGTAACGTAAACATATAAGCATACTTACTGACCTAGTGATAAGATAGGTAGATGGTTGATTTGAAATTCAGTAGTAGGCTATGGCTAATTGTATGCTTTGAGTTCCATATTTTATTGATGAATTTACGACCACTTGATGAATTTACTTCTCTCCTCTTATTAATTTCGAACTTAACTGCAAGAGAAAAGGTTTTGATGCATCCGACTCCAATTTTAGAGTTAAGTTGATGGTTTCTCACCTATTTTTTTCCAAATGGATCTAATTGAAATGATGACTTATTGTTGACAGGGAAGCTCTTCAACTCTTGCGCACTCTTCTAGGATAAAGAGGGTATTCTAGATGTCAAGTGAGGGCCAAAACTTGCTTCATGAGGTGAATGATACATAATAAGGTTTATTTTCTTTGCTGCCCCATGTTGCAATTATCTGTTTTTCTTCTTGTTCATGTACTTACATGCGAAGGCCCAACATTTGAGTCTTTCTTTAAATCATTCTCAGGGTAATCCCATTCTTAACCTGTTGGAGTTGCCTTTATCAAGAATTGATAAGACTTCAATAATAGAAATCTCAGTCATAAGAAATCTAGTATCATTTAGAATTTTAACGATGTTAATCCACTACGCCAATTTTGCAATCAGCCGACAGGGATCAGACGACAGAATTGATTTTTACTGTCGTTTGATAAATTTACATGTTTGACTTGAAGTTGTAGAGTCTAATACATTTGCATTTGGTGGAGTCACTTGTATGAGGTATGACCGTATGAGCACTCTTGGGCTGGATAACATCTAGAAGAAGATTTTTAGGCAACTTGTTCTGTGAGCTTAAAGTCTTAAAATGTAATCAAAGTGCTGTTATTGGTTTACAATGGGATGTGATGGAAGAGATTAAAGCTTTGGTCGTTAGACAACCAGATACTCTTTGATGGAGAAATAAAAAACAGGTTAATTTTGTTATTTTTTTACTTTGATATTCATCCACAGGTATCAATCCTCCTTTTTAGTTTGTACCATTCTAATAGAATCAGGGTTTGAGTTTGACAATGTGTTGTTCTTCCTGTACAATTTGGGTTACCTATTTTTCATTTGCAAGATACATTAATGTAACTGTGTTCATTATAAGTTTCTTCTTTTCCATAATCCATGGTATGTTTATTGAATTGGTTAGGTGTTTAAATTGATTCCAAGCCCTTTGATTTGTTTCATTATTTTCCAACTCTTATGTTTAGGATTCATGGGTTAATCTTAAGGTAGGAATAAAATTTACAAATCTAATTGTGTTTATGAGATTTTGAACTGGTTACCTTTTTTACTGAAACTGTACAATTTCGTTTTGGAATTTGAAGTTGGTGTCTTCATAAGAATTGCAGTAGACATCTTAAGGATCGTTTCAGAATTGGAATATCCTGAAAACGATTTTCGTGGAATTAGTTATGATTTTTCAAAGTTTCATGTCTGCTGCATAATTTTCTGAAACAACACCAATACTAAGTTCTTATTTATGTTACTGACTAGCTTTCTATTCAATCATGTCTGAAAGCACCAATGTTCCAGAACTAGACATTCCCATGTACTAAATGGAATCAAGTCTTTTTATCTTTGGACTTAATACAAATGATTTAAGTAACCATGAAGTTAGATCTATGCATTAGTAGTTATGCTGGAAAGCGATTCTGTTATTTCTTTTAAATTTGTTTCAATGAGACTATGATTTTCTTTATTGTGTTCCAATTATTTAGTACCAGTCACACCTTCAAATAAAAAAAAATAAAAATAGGGTAGAGATTTCCAGTTTGTATTGGAGGAAACTTATATGTAGTCTTTCTTTGTTTCATTATTGCATTAGAGGGTATGGAGAATATATCGGCATAGAGACAGAGGCAATGTAGGGCAATACATCTGATGACGACCATTCCTATGGGGAACGGCACAAACATCCATTTCAATTATTGACATTTCGCTTGAGAAATCAAGAACTCTTTTCTTTGATACACTTTGTCTTTGGTTAACTCAATTTGAGGTAGTAGGAAAACAGAAATCACATCCTATGGCTGATTTTTCTCATTGTTTCTTGGCCAAATTATGCGGTGATTTTGATAATAGGATACTAGTCTATACATTTTCTTCTCTTTTAAAGTATCTGGATTCTTCCCTTTTGTACTATTTCGTTATTCCATTATTTACAATCCAGTAGTGTCATTTATTCTTGAAATTGCAGGGCATTCTAGAGCAAAAAGATGGCAAGACTTGTGCATATTTGGTCATGCGTTACATGATGGATATTATTGCAGACAAGGATTTGGAGTTTGCTACTACCGTATGTGTTTTTGATGCTAAAGTATTTATATTTGACTTCATTTACATGTTTGACTTGAAGTTTTTCGTACCGTAAACGTAGTGCTTGCTTTAATATTTGCAGTGGAAAACTAAGCAGGGTCTGCGTTATACACCAAAGCAAATTGATGAAGTTCGGGCTGAATGGGCAAAACAAGTTCTGATGTTTAAGGTTTAGGGTATGTAACTAACATTACTAGTTAGGAGGATTTTCGAAGTTTGAGTATGAAGGAAGTAACAGAGTACATCACTGCAGTTAGGAGGATTTTCTGCACTATAGAGTACACCACTATTGCAGTTGCTAATATTTGGTTTGATGTCTTTTTATGTTATAGCTTATAGGTCTATTTAGAACAAGTAACTCTATGTAAAATATGTTGGGTTTTGGCAATTAGAATGAATTTGAGATTTCTGAATCATGTTGTGCAAATGCTTTTGTTGAGACATTAAATTCCCATAAAATTGACATCCAAATCAAAATCAGACAACAGATAGTCTCATGGACTCTGATGTCTCTACATCTTTCAAACAACATTTATATGTCGTCTTAAAGTAAAAGATCATATTGTATGTTATCTGAGATATATATCAAACGACAGATAAGTGACGTTTGAATTGGTGTGAGACGACATACATTATATCTCATACGATAGATAAGTGACGTTTGAATTTGTGTGAGACGACATACAATTTCTCACTTTTAGTATAAAAGTAATTTCAACGATACTTTTATGTCGTTATAGCCAATGTCTAATGACAGAAAGTTAGAGTTTGTTACAAATCTATATGCACACAGACGACAGATGAGTTTATATTGTCTGTCGTACAATATCTATCAGACGACGAACATTGTCTGTCGTCTGAGAGCTTATCAGATGACAGCTGGATAGACGACACGCAAAAAAATGATCAGACGACGGGCATTGCCGCTCGTCTGAAGGCAAAATTGACGTAGTGGTTGATGATTAGTCGTCGGTTCAATAACTTAGTGGTGAAGCCAGCCATAGGTATTATTCCGAGATGATAATGCTCCATCTAAGTATTTGCTTTTCCCGTTTGGATGGGATAAGGTTCCTCAAAGTAGGCATCTCATCAAGTCGATCACCCATACACCACATTAAACAATTAAACAATTGAGTCGTTCCTTTCATTTCTCTTCTTTTTTTCTTTTGCTGCTTGCTGGTGCTGAACATTATGCACGGACTAGGGTTCGGCGCTCGTTTCTAAAGCTTTTGTTTTGGATTGGCAGACTCGCGTGAAGTGGGATATATTTAAGGTTTAGGGAATCGACCAATAGATTCTTTTTGTAATACTGATCGATGAAGCGAGCAATAGGGAAACTTTCTAGCTAGCAGATATGCATGTACATCCCAAGATCATTAGAGAGTTCCCACAATGAATAACATTCCAGTACTAAGCATGAGCCGGATGGTGATACAAGAGTCAATTAAGTGATACGACTATGTACATAGACCAAGTTTATCCTTGAATTTTATGGCACTCTCAAATTTGGAGTCTCTAATATACGTTTAAACTGTAGGCCAATGATTGCTACGAGAGTCAATTTCTAATAAATTTCCTCACAGAAAGAATTGATGTTGGACAAGCCAACCATAAGTCCATAACATGCAAGCATTTGTTGGGTAACACAGATGTTTAATTACCTTCCTCAATGGACAACAGAACGAGACAGATATTGTTAAAACAAGTAAAGATCCATAACTTTTGTTTTTTGTTTTGTTTTTGGCAACTTTATAATGATTTGGAATCATAGTTACTCGACGATGAGTATAAATTTACTAACTACTTAAAACTATTAACTTCATTAACCGACTAATAACTTAAAAATTCAAATTAAATGCATATGCAAGACTTGGAGAAAACAGAAAGGAAAACAGAATCGAAAGGAAGCAAATTGAAAACCAGTTTTTTTTTTTTTTTTGGCTGAAAGATGAGTGAGAGAGAGGAATGACCCCCTAACACTTATGCATTAAAAAAGAAAAGAGAGAAACATCAAGAGAGGAGGATTAGACCAAAACCTCTCACAACAAAATAACAACGAAACAAAACTAAGAAAACCGAAATTGAGGAAGACCCATAAGGTCATTACTACAATATGACAAAATAAAAGGAAGAAGTGAATCCCACCAAACCAGCTGTGTTAATGACGTACCGTGGGTCAATCTACTCTCATTTACTTTTATTTATGGTTCAAGTCCTCAAGTCAATCTTAAGAGCTGTACTTGTTCCCAAGTAGATTTGTAATTTCCACATGATACATTTTGTTTTCCTTATGGCATCAGAGCTGTCCAGGAGGCTAGATTATGTTTTGGCCACGATCCTCAATTTATGATTGAAGAGGTATTTAGCGGTTACACCCAAATTATACATACATGTAGCTAATAGCTGAAGGACAATGTACGTACTCAGCTCAAGTTTCAAATGATGCAGAAGACTAGGCTGTTGAGGCCCATGCCTTTCAAGGTGACAATGGCTAAACCTTGAATGATTTGCTTATACTACTTATGAGTTAAGCCTATTGAATCTTGGGCCTTGTCCACTGTGGACTCTTGATAGCCCAAAATCTTTTGTCACTCACTTATTAAAATGAATAAAGAAAGAGGTTGTTAGACCAAAAGGGCAACACTCAGAATTGTCTTCCTTCCCCTTTCCATTATTCTCTTCAGAATTAAACAAATCGTAATAGTCCACCAAACCCAGATACCAGGAGAAGAGCTCCTCTTCAGCTTTTCGGTAATCTCCCAACCCTAATTTCGATTTCGTTTTTCCCTTAATTTAATTTCTTCGCGTAATTTGTTGTCCGATTTCTTCTCTAATTTGCTTCGTCTTCAAGGTTATCCCAATCGCCATGGCTCTTGCATCTGACGAAGCTTGCAGGATATGCACCCACTGGTAATGAATCTTGTTTCGAATTTCGTAGTTTTGTGATTTTGTGTGTTTCAGTGTTGATTTTGTTTACGAATTCTAGGTTTTAGCTGTGATTGAATATTTTATTTAAAAAATCTACGATGCCGTATGCATTACTTAGCCAAATTGATGCCACAGATGTGAAATTGAAACCAATTCAGACCGAAATCTAGGCTTAGGTTCAGCTCACTTAGGTATTTAGAAAAAATATCAGCTTAAGCATTTCCTGCTTGTTCAGTTTCGAAAGCTAAGTTACGAAGTCTATGATTTGCTTGGAGGCACGCTGCTAGACGGCTTTATCTGTCGTTGATCTAACGCGAGTAATGTGCTAATGGATAATTTGTTTTATGTGTTTTCAGTGAGAGAGCTATCCCGTCTTTGAATATTGATCTGCATTATGCTCATTGTGTCCGCAATCTGGAGAAATGTAAAGTTTGTAGTGACATGATTCCAAAGAAACATGCTGAGGAACATTACTTAGACAACCATGCCCCGGTAAGTGATTTTTTTTGTTCCCAACCTATGCAAATATCTTCTTTCTGTATTGAAAGGTTTTCTCTCCTGCTAATATTAGTAGGAATGCAGGCATGGTTTAAGTTCTTTTCACTAGTGTAAAATTTCGAAAAGATACTGCTATTCATTAGGAAGTTGTATTCCATAATTGTGCATGGGTTTTAATTTGGTGGGTGTAACATTGTCAAACCCTTATTGACGCATTAGGATTAAACAAGTCTAAGATCTTAAAGAAATATCCACATGCTATATCAAGCTATTATCAACTTGTTAGAGAATTTCATATCCTAAGCAATCAATCTGAAACTACAGTTTCCAATGTATGGAAATTCAGTGTATTGAATTCCAAGGCTTATCTTTATATTATTAGTTGACAAATCTCCATCTAGGCCCAAACAGGCATATATATGCATCTGCACAGTTAGTTTGTGGCGTACTATCATTTATTTCTTTTCTTGCCAAGAGTAAACATCTTTAGATGCATCAAACCTCAATAATGGTGAGATGAAAAAAAAAAAACACTTTGCCATCGTTGTTGATAAATGTAAGTATCGGTCAAGCCAACGCATATTGTTTGGTTACGACTGTTTTGACATGGGTGTAGACATATGATTTATCACATAGCTACAGTTGTCTGCACATTATTGACATGTATTTTGAACAGGTATCTTGTTCACTTTGTAGTGAGACAATGGATCGTGATATATTGACCATCCACAAAGGTGAAAATTGCCCTCAAAGAATTGTCAATTGCGAGTTCTGTGAGTTCCCATTGCCTGCTGTTGATCTACCTGAGCATCAGGTAATAATGTTATTATTTGGAATGGATAAATGACATGGTAGATGATATGTATCAGCATTAATGGAGTTTTATAACAAGATCTCTTAATAATGACAGGAAGTATGTGGCAATCGGACAGAATTTTGTTCTTCTTGTAGAAGATACGTTCGACTTCGTGAAAGATATAACCATGACGCTAGTTGCAATGTTGTACAAGACGATACCGTGGGACCTTCCAGGTTAGTTCACTATGATTTTGCTGTCATATATTGATTTAATTTAGATATTATAGTGGTTTATTATAATCTCGTAATAGAATACTTTGCGAGGAGTGCCCAAGAGTGAATTATCTTGCTATCTTTTAGCTTAAATAATGGTCAACCAACCTTTTGACTCATCACTTTAGTATTGAACTTGATATTCTTACATCACTAGATGGTATTTCTCTTAGAAAATAAACCAGAACCAAGTCAATGGACATTTTGTTTCTCTTACAGGATTGAAGGGCAATAAATACTGTATTGTTTTGATTATAAATTCTGCACCTCTTTTACTGTGTGACAAAGAAGTCTGAATCCAGTGAAACAAATCCTTTTTAAAATTTGTTTTTATGGTGCCGTGGTTGTTATGTTAGGTTAGTCCTTTATGGACATTACTTTTAGAGGGGTCATTCTATTGTGCAGCAATTAAAGTTTTAGACAGTGGCCACTTGTTATTTTTTTTTTCTTGCCTTCCATTCTAGTATGCCCACTTTGTGCTAGTATTGGTATATCTGATAGTACACACATTGTTAGCTGCTAGTATGGTAATATTATACGTTTTCATATAATTAGTGTATTAGTCATAAAAGGGAAAGAAGGATAGGGGATGACATCTCCATTGTTTTCTTATGGCCGTCTCTTTGTGTAGCTAGACTAATCATATTCTTTTGAGTCTTTCCACTATTGAATTTATTTTAACAACTATATCTTTTGTGGGTTGTGTTTTATTCCCAAACTGGCTAGGGGTTTGTTTAGAACTTCTGCTAGATCAGATTAGTACTTTTCAATCAAGCCAACTGCATAAGTTGTAGCATATCTGGATTATGCCTTCAGAACAAAAGAAACCCAATCCAATTAGTATTGCTATGGCTCTTTGTGCGTTGCAGTTATCTAACTTCTAAGCTAAAAGATCTTGCCTGGAATATTGGTGGGCCAAAGGGTCAAACAATTTTGTTTGTAACTCAGAAGTCTAATAACCCTCGGGCTTTTGTTGGTATGAGATAGGATGCTGTTTTTATGCAAAGTGTTCTTCAATATTCATATTCCTTTCCAATTTTCTATTGCTATGTTAGATTGATTCTTCTAACAAAAGAGCAAGCATGGTTGAGAGTTCTAGCTTCCTCCTCAATAAGCTAAATCACATTAGAATTACATTAGAGGCTTGATTTGCTTTTGTTCCATCAAGTTACCAAAGTAAATAGGTTTGGATTTCATCAAGTTGGTGGGTGCCATTATTTGAGCATCCCCCCGTTTAGTCCAAATTGACCATGAGGTACTGTTTGTATTCAAAACCCCCATATTTGGCCATCATTGTAAGCTGGGACTGAAAATATATTTTCTTTCTAAGTTTAGCATTCGTTGTTTGGTGTGTTAGAAATATGGTGATTGGTTTTAGTCTATTTGCTGTCCTTATTTATTTGTTTTCCCTTTTCTTGTCATTGGTATAACCCTCTGTATTTTTGTCTGAAGGGATGTCAGGGCAGCTGAAAGAGGGCAAGGTCCCCAAAGAAGAAGACAGCCTACTGAGTTTTCACGGAGAGGGCTTGTGTTTACCATTGCATTAACAGGCATTGCTGTTCTATTGGGATCTCTTTTTTTCCAGAAGAAGACAGAGGGCAGTCAAGTAAATTAGCAGCTGAGGACCTAGTTTATGTACATCTTTTCAAAGCGCTTGTAATTTTTTCTGTATCTTGAACCTTCTGAAAATCGTTCTCCACTTTTGTAACCTTATAAAACTCCCCATGAGTCATCTTTATGCACCGACCGATTCTGCTAAATTGACATGCTTTCTGTTAGCTCTAACTGACTGATTGATCTAAAGTTCATCCTCTCCTTGCCATTGAAGAGAACATATTTAAGATTGAGGGCTCTCTCAGCATGCTCATAGCATTTATAGGATAGTTTCAACTTTCAAGTATAAGAAGCTGCTTAGTTCCCTAATAATGCTCATAACTATATTAGTTTTATTCAAATGTCCACCAGCCTCTTTGATTCTGTTTTTTTTTTTCCTTGTTTTTTAGTTCATAGCCTCCTGAATGCTCAACCGCGTGCAGAAAGTTCAAAGAGAAGTAGAGAACAGTTGAATCATCCTTCAACACAGCTCAGATTATTTTTTTTTGGTTGAAAACATTGGAGTCTTTACCACACTTAGTGGACGCTTGAATTAGTGTAATCATCCATGATTGACCACTGAGATGCTGATAAGGTTTGTAAGTAATTATCCACATATTCACCACTAATTCCATCATCGACGTAGAAGTAGGGAAATACCCCCAGATTAGGTTAGGCATAGTAGCTTGTCCAAGCATAGTAGGTATTTGGTTCAAGCATATTTTCAGTTTTCACTCGGTGCTCCCAAAGTCCCAATGCTTTGATCAAATTATTTCGTGGATTCCATTTCACTCGACTGTTTACGGGCTCCGTTGCGCGTGCTCGGGGTAAAAGTTTTGTAAAAATGTATCATGTACTACTCGGAGAATTCAACATATTGTTAAGGAAATCCATACTGTAGCTCAATGAGTTCAGGTTGCTTCATTTCGACATTCCTCCGAAACTAATTTTTTTTTTTTTTTTTTAAGGGAAAAAAGATAATTTTAATATTTATTTATAGTCAGATTACACTCGTATCAAAACTCTGTTTTACGCCAAAAAACACTAACAGTAAACAAATCGAAGCTAGTTGAAGGGCGCGCCCTCCTGGTAACGCTCCGAGGGATTACTTGTAATCGAGGTTTTGTATTGTAACTTTCTTTTCTTTTCTTCATCGAGAAAAAGAAGTACCACTAATAAATAAAAATGCACGGTTAAAAAGAAAGTAAAACTCTAGTTTTGTTGCGGCATATGAGAACGAAGTGCGTGAGACCCTGTAATAAATCAAACCAACCTTTCCTCCTATGCGCGGCAACGGCCGGTATCAACTGTCAAACTACTGATCACATCAATCACCATCACTCCCACCCATCACCTTCATTCTCTCTCTCATTCTTCTCGCCGACGACGATGACATTTTTATGGGCATTCCCGTAATTTCAAGACCCACCTCTCTCTCGCAAGTAAGCATCTCAGCTTTAACAACATTGGCATTAAACTTTTGCACTTACAGTCTGAAAGCTTTGATCTTGTCACAAGAAAATGAGGATCATCAATGTGAAAAGTATATGATCTTCCACATTTTTCATAATTTGATAGTAACCCAGTATTAAAAATCCAAGCTTTCTTGTGGGTTTGTACTCTTAGGGGGCAGAGATTCAAATTCTGAGTTGTTGTTGATAGATTTTTGTGGTGTGTTTCAGTAAAAGTGAAACTGGGTCTCTCACTTTGTTGTGGCAAGAAAGTTCCAATAGAACAACAAGAGTCTCAGACCATGTCAGGTGAAGCAGTGCGGTTGCATAATCAAGGGCGCCATGTAAGTCAAAAATATTGAGCCTTTTGGTTTCTTAATCAGATTAGAAGTTGCTAGATTTGATATAGTTGGATACTTGGATATGTTAAAGGGTTGGTTTGGATTTTTATGTTGTTGAAGGAAAGTGAGTGCTTTTCGGTTATCTGTGTGTTTTTTGGTTTTGCAGGTGGTGATGGATAATGGGATAGTCCAAGTCACCTTGTCGAACCCGGATGGTATTATCACCGGAATACGGTATAATGGGATTGACAATTTGCTTGAACCTCTCAATGCCGAACATAATAGAGGGTACTGATTTTCTACCTCTACTCCTCCTTTTCTGTTGCAAATATAAGTTCGTTTAGAGATGAGCAAGACAAGTTTAGTTTAAGGTTAACAGTTCAGACTTATTTCTGTAGAGAAGCATGTGTTAAAAGTACATGTCTTGGTTTTCTTTTTATGTTACATTTGTTAGCTTATGAGATTAGGACTTGATTACAGATTCCGTTAATTATATAGGTATTGGGACCTTGTTTGGAGTGGACCTGGAGTTAAGGGAACATTTGATGTGTATGTATTTCCCCTCTTTTTTCTTAAAATAGTAGTGAGTGTTTTGCAAGTATCTGATCATGGTTAATGGCAAATTATCTGATGGCTATACAGGATAAAAGGTACAGATTTTAGGGTCATTGTGGAGAATGAGGAACTGGTTGAGCTTTCGTTCATGAGAACATGGGATCCCTCCCTTGAGGGGAAATGTGTTCCCTTAAATATAGACAAAAGGTCGCTGCTACTTTATTTAAAATTCTTAGTGTCATTAGTAAAGCCAAGTGCTACCATATGTTAGATTAGGCTTATATTTACAGAGTTTCTTTTTGTTACAGTTTTTCTCACTTGAATGTTGTTTTTTCTTTCGAATTTATCCAGGTTCGTAATGCTTCGTGGTTCCTCGGGCATCTACTCCTATGCAATTTATGAGCACCTGAAGGATTGGCCTGATTTTGAAATTGGTGAAACCAGAATAACTTTCAAGCTGAGCAAAGACAAGTAAACATCAGCTTTTATATCATCAGATTTTTTTTTCCAGTTATGCATACTGATTTGGTAGAAACCATTTGTAAGAACAACCAAGTAGTGACTCAATTTTAGAGCACTGTGTATGCTATATGTAAGAATAGTTTTTATATTTATCTCAGGGTACATGAGAATTAGATTCTATGTTTCCTACAGTTTAGTCGCAAGTAGTATTTAATATTTATTACTGCATTATTTTTGTTCACTGTATAAAATTATCATGAGATAAGCCTCTATGGATGTATAACTAGGCCTCATTGTAAATTAGTGCAGGAAACTTGTATATTCTAGAGAACATATCGAGTTTAGCCTAGTTGTTTCTCTTTTTCCTGATCTACTTCATTTCCCTAAGTATCTATTTTATCTCTTTGTTTGCTTCTCTTCTGTTTGTGTATCTTACATCATGTATTCCATCTTCATGTGCTCAACCATAGATGTCTTGTTCTATCATATTCTCTTTGGAGTTTTGCACATGGCGCTGAATTAATAATAGCTCAATTTGGGGAACAGGTTTCAATACATGGCTATAGCAGACAACAGGCAAAGATGCATGCCCTTACCTGATGACCGGATGTCAGGCCGATGCCAAACCCTGGCTTTCGCAGAAGCTGTCCTACTTCTGGATCCCGAGAATAAAGAGCTGGCTGGAGAGGTACTGTTATCAAAATTTCCTACTACTGTCTACTATGTTAACGTTTCTTTTCCTATGTGGCGATTTTTTTAATAACACTCTAGTTAGTTTTAAGGTTTGTATTCTTAGCGAATAGATCACCGGTTCGTAGGTCATGCCCTTTTTATGTTAGAGTACTTTTCTCTGTGTAGTTTGTTGTCAGATAAGCTTGGTCTGTTTTCCTTATTTTTATGTTCCACAATTACTTGAGATGCAGGTAGATGACAAGTACCAGTACTCATGCATGAACAAAGACATTCAGGTTCATGGTTGGGTATGCAACGACCCACCAGTCGGGTTTTGGCAGATCACACCCAGTGATGAGTTCCGATCTGGTGGACCTTTAAAACAGAGTCTAACCTCACATGTCGGCCCCACCACTCTTGCAGTATGTGACTGATATTAGAAATCTAGACATTAGTAGAATTCTGCAATGTGGGTGACTTACTTAATATATATGATGTTATTATACTTTGGTCGGGTTAGCTATGCTTTTAACCTTTACCGTTGGTGTCATCAGATATTTCTTAGTTCTCATTATGCGGGACAAGATCTGGACCCGAAATTTAGAGGTGGTGAGCCATGGAAGAAGGTCTTTGGCCCTGTTTTTATCTATCTAAATTCCGCACCAATTAGAGATGATCCATTCTTTCTATGGGAGGATGCTAAAAGACAGGTTTGTCATAAAAACAATATCGTCTTTCATTAATAATAAAACTAAGAACGCATTATCATGCGCAAATGCTGATGCAAATTGATGTTCAGATGATGGCAGAAGTCCAAAGCTGGCCATATAGTTTCCCAGCTTCTGAGGATTTCCAAAAGTCTGATCAACGTGGTAATGTGAGTGGTAGACTACTTGTCTTGGACAGGTTGGTTTAGGTTACCTTTGCAAGTAGAGGGAAGATGATCCTCTATCCCCATTAGTTTTCCCTGACAATCATTTAATGTTTTTTAAGTGTTCATGCATATGGTTTGCTTATTTGTTTAAATTGACATTTGTCTGCTCTCTCTCTCTCATTTTCTGGTTATTCATCTTTTTTTTTTAAGTATTTAAAATGGTAGGTTGAGGCTAAGAAAGTAATTGAAACGTGTGGATGATAAACTGATTTCAAGTTTGTATCCAAGTACTAAATTGATGGGTTCTCCTTGCCAAAAGAAAAAAGATTAATGATTTTTAAGTAGTTTTTCATTCCCAAGAATGTAATCAAAGTCTGTTGTAATGTTCAGGTATGTTAGTGAAGACAGTACACCAGCAAATGATGCTTATGTTGGTTTGGCCCCACCAGGAGATGTAGGATCATGGCAACGAGAATGCAAGGTGACCCTTCATGTTTTAATTTCCTAACAGTTCCTGCGACTTTGGTATAGAAAATTATTGGTTGACAGTATTTAAGGTCAGCAAGCACTAAGAAATTAGTCTACGTGCTTTTTGTTCATTGTAATTTGAAATTTTCCACCCAACGTCTTCAATTTAGATGCAACAGAATCCGCTAGATTCCAATATACGTTACTTTTCTGCGCTATTTTTTCTAGCCAAATGACGATCAACTATTGAATTTCATGGTTTTTAGGCCTCAAATGAGATATTGAAAACTGCTGTGATACTGCTGTTAACACGGATCTTTGTCTCACCTGTTAAAGCATCTGGTCTTTTAAAGAATGGCAGCAATCGATTATATGCAATAGTTAATAATAGGCAAAGAGAATTCATATTTCATACAGTATACATAATTTATTAGAAAATCTCTTACGGACTATATTTATGCTTATTAGGACTATCAATTCTGGACGAGGGCAGATAACAGAGGTTATTTTTCGATTAAAAACATACGTTCTGGCACTTACAATCTATATGCCTGGGTCCCTGGTTATATTGGAGATTACAGGTGTGAAGCAGTCATTAACATCACCTCAGGTGTTGTTTTCAGCCTTTTCCAAATAAATTTGTTTCCTTGTTTTCTCATTTGTCGTACTCTGAATCAGTTTTGATATCTTCTAATCCAGGTTGTTTTACTGAAATGGGTGATCTTGTGTATGAACCTCCAAGAGATGGGCCTACATTGTGGGAAATAGGCATTCCTGATCGTTCCGCTGCAGAGTTTTATGTTCCTGATCCTGATCCCAAGTATATAAATAAGCTTTACGTTAATCATCCTGACAGGTTGGCCATCTTTTACTGCAATCTGAAAGAGTTGACTGTTCATGGATGCTCATATCTGGGTGGTCAAAACTAGCATTATTTACTCCAAATGTGCACACGGTTGAAACATAATTCATATAATCTAATAGCACTTGGCTTCACTGATAATCATTTATGCCATCAGGGAGGTAATTAAGGTCTTGTTCATGCTCCAGAATTTGGTTTTAATATTTTGACATAAACATTGAGTCCATGCTTATGGCAGGTTCAGGCAGTATGGTCTGTGGAGCAGATATACTGAATTATATCCTGATGCGGATTTGGTTTATACTGTTGGTGTTAGTGATTATAGTAAAGATTGGTTCTTTGCTCAAGTTCCCAGGTTTGGATAGTTTAATACAAAAGGTTGTGATTCTGATTCCTAATGACATAATGAGATCATAATCACATAATGATATCTGCTGGTTAATGCTGGTGTACTGCAGGCAAAAGGACAACACACATGTAGGAACAACATGGCAAATTAAGTCCAAACTTAACATTGTGGATCGAAACGGCACCTATAAACTGCGAGTGGCAATAGCATCTGCGACTCTAGCTGAAATGCAGGTAAAAATCTTGATTTGTATATTATTAAGTGGTACTGAGTTCTTAATTTTCTTTTCTTTTTACTTGGAAGGTCCGAATTAACGATCCAAACTCAAGGCGTCCTCTATTTACGACTGGACTAATAGGGAGAGATAACTCAGTTGCAAGACATGGGATTCATGGGATCTACTGGCTGTTCAACATCAATGTACCGGGTGCACAGCTTGTTGAGGGTGATAATACTATCTTCCTGACACAACCAAGATGCACCAGTCCTTTCCAAGGGCTTATGTATGACTACATACGACTTGAAGGCCCCCCATCTTGTGGTTCGAGTTCATCTTAAGTATGAAATTCATATATTTGTTGTGCATTTTCATTTTTGTACTTTCAATCCTATTATATGTGTGATTTATATGGTATATGAAGAAAATAAACGGTATGTAATGACTTATTAATATATGACCTCTCTCTCTCTCTCTCTCTCTCTCTCTCTCTCTCTCTCTCTCTCATTTGATTTGCCATGACAGCAAAACTGCATGTTAAGCCACATTAACAGGGTGGTTTTGCTGTTGTCAAATAACAATTTTGTAATACTCCATCTCCATGAGATAACTATCATAATAGCTATTATAGAACTGCTCCATAATCTACACAAACGACTCTTGCACGCTTATACAGCCTAACAAACAGTGGTGCCGACTAAGTAACGACATTATAGGATAAGGGTACCTAGTAAAAGGTTGCTTTATCTTTAATTCAAGAAAACTAATACCTAAACGTAATATTTCTTATAAACCTATATATATCCTACTTTGTTTCTACTCAATGCAGCTAGCTTTCAGCTTTAAGAGGTTCTTACACATGCCCTGAGGCTTTCATCATTTCATAAATACTCATCATCTTGCTAGCGTTTAATCAAGTTTATCATAGAGCCATTGTTCTTTATCATCAGGAATCCACTACGGCTGTAGAAGCTGCGGTAGTAGCAGCTGGACGCCGCGTCATCATGCCGCCTATTGGGGTGCAATTGCTTATTCAAGATCGTCATGTACGGAATCTACTTCAAATCTACTACTATATACATATATCATATGGTGTTCATAGAACTGTTATGTTTTCTGCAAAAAAATTTAGGCCAAAGTAGATTCATGGGATTTGTATACTGCAGGTAATGATGGATAATGGGTTTGTCCAAGTGACATTGTCAAAGCCAGAGGGAATAGTCACTGGAATACGATACAATGGCCTTGATAACTTGCTCGAGATTCGTAACGAGGAAACTAATAGAGGGTATGTACAATTAGCTAACCTCAAGATCACACACTGCAACACATGAAGCTTATCCAGAGATACATGCACGTCTTTCTTTCTGCTGATATTTCGTCATGCACAACTAAGTTCTAGTTTTGGGATGATGAAAATTTGTGCAGCTACTGGGACCTGGTTTGGAGTGAAGCGAGTACTGGAACAACAGGAATATTTGATGTGTAAGTCTCATGCACTCCATCTCTCTCTCTTTTTTTTTGGGTTTAGGTAGCTTTAACTCACAGAGTTTGGAAAATATTTGAATTGAGCTAGGTTTGAGCCATTTGAGCACAAGAGAAGCTAACAATCATAGTCTTCGATATTGAATTTTATTTGTTAGGCTATATGTTGCATGGAATAGAGACCCGCACATAACAAACTAATGTTCAGATATAATAAACTAACTAACAAACTATCACATAAAATGTATGCTTCAATCTACAACGGTACTAGTTGGTAATGTTCGATCTTTATCATTAACTGACTTTTTTTGGCAAAAATTTTCAATAAATTGAATGACATATAAGTAGGGAATTTCTATAACAACTAATTGCCACATATAAATGCAGGATCAAAGGTACAGAATTTGAGGTTATAGTGGAAAATGATGATCAGGTGGAGCTCTCTTTCAAACGAGCCTGGGATCCCTCTCAAGAGGGCAAGCTTGTTCCCTTGAATATTGATAAAAGGTCCTCATTGTTAATCAACGTTCTAAAACATAACAAGCTATTGATCACAGCAATATTGATTGTGATGATCACAAATTATTATGTTTGTAGGTTCGTAATGGTTCGAGGTTCTTCAGGCTTCTACTCTTACGCTATCTACGAGCACTTACAGGCATGGCCTGCTTTTCAGCTCGGAGAAACCAGAATTGCGTTCAAACTCAGAAAAGACAAGTATGTACATAAATATTCCCCATCTTTATAGTCCTTGTTTTAAATTGTATCTCATCGACTAGGAGTCAGTAGGTATGATTTGCGAAATTTTCATGCCTCAGTTACCTATTCTTTAGTAGAGATCTTGGATTGGAGTATATACTAAAAAAGGTTCAGAAGTAGAGAATCCATATCTCTGAACATTTGAAATACAAAGAAGACATTACGTGCTGAAGTGTATAAGCATTGTGTGCAGGTTTCACTACATGGCCATGGCGGATAACCGGCAAAGATACATGCCGTTGCCTGATGACCGTTTACCACCCAGAGGCCAACCCCTGGCTTATCCGGAGGCAGTTCTACTCACCAATCCGATCGAGCCTGAACTTAAAGGAGAAGTACGTATTGCTATATTACTTTTCCTCCTATTAAAGTAAATGGTCTGCATCTAGCTAACATCACTTGGATATTGTAGCTATCTTCATAATTTTCAGGTAGTCTAGTATTCTTTTTATAGAAACCTGGCCTAAAACTTTTGTAAATGGATGCTTGATGTGCTTGATTGATTTTTAAGGTGGATGACAAGTACCAGTACTCTTGTGATAACAAGGATAACCGGGTACATGGGTGGATATGCACTGATCCGCCGGTGGGGTTGTGGCAAATCACACCCAGCAACGAGTTCCGATCTGGTGGACCTGTTAAGCAAAACCTTACCTCTCATGTTGGTCCAACCACCCTGGCGGTAACTAGACCTAAAACTCAGTATATGTGTCTATCATCAGATCATAATAACTAACTTGTACTAAAAGTTTTGTCACTGATAAACGTTGTGTGATGATGGTCATGAATCAGATGTTTCTAAGTGCTCATTATACCGGAGAAGATCTGGTGCCAAAATTTACAGCCGGTGAATACTGGAAGAAAGTTTTCGGCCCTGTGTTTATGTATGTCAATTCGGAATATGCAGGAAATGACCCGTTAGTTTCACTATGGGAGGATGCTAAACTACAAGTAAATTTATTTTCTTGCACACTATATTTCTCTGAGCTAAATAAATGATAACTTGCACATTTTTCTGATCTAAAGAACTTGATGGATTGCTTCACTCAGATGATGATTGAAGTCCAAAGCTGGCCATATAGCTTCCCAGCATCTGAAGATTTTCCCAAGTCGGACCAACGTGGTAACATTAGTGGTAGACTACTTATCCAAGACAGGTATGCATGCATAAAAATCCTAGAAATGACTAGTTTGTAGACCATATTTGCGAGTTCGTTTACCACATGATGTCATTGTTGATGTGTAATTTTTAAAGTGATATATATATATAAACAGGCATTCTCAGTTGCAGAGGTCCGCACCAATGGTTTTGGTGCGGATTTCCATTTTTGCACCACTTTTCGATCGAATTTCTCCATCTCCACCGTCTAGTATCTAGATAATATTGTGTAGATCATCTCTGCAAAATTTCAGCCAATTTGGTAATCGTTAAGGCCCTTAAAATTGCATTTTTCTGTTTTAAACATGAACGGTTCATGTTTGACAAAATTCAGTCCGTCAATTTGTTTTTCGAGTTTGAGGGCCTTAACGATTACCAAATTCGCTGAAATTTTACAGAGATGATCTACACAATATTATCTAGATACTACACGGTGGAGATGCGGAAATTCGATCAAAAAGTGGTGCAAAAATGGAAATCCGCACCAAAACCATTGGTGCGAACCTCCGCACCTGAGAAAGATTGTATATATATATATATTTTATTTTTATTTTTTAAGGAGAGCCCTTCTAATGAGAACTATTTTACTATTAAGAAGATAATACTTATAAGGAGCCTATACGTATATAAGATCTTTAACAATTCTATATGCGATTCTATATGCGTTGTATTTTCTGGTACGAGTATGTTTATATGAATTTGTTTATAATTTCTTGCAGCTTGTTGATTATGTCATTATTTTTCTTATTACTACATATTTTCTTTAAACTAGAAAGCAACTAGCTTGCCTTCAAAAAAAGCAACTAGCTTTGGTATCTATATTATTCTGATAATTTTGACACATCTAGATATATTAGCGATGACTATATATCAGCCAACGGTGCATATGTTGGGTTAGCCCCTCCAGGAGAGGTTGGATCGTGGCAAAGAGAATGTAAGGTAACTGAAGTTTGGACTGCATAAGGTGATAAGTTTGTTTTTAAGTATTTGTTATAAGCAATTTAGAAAATCACCCGAAAACTAAATTACATAACTTTGAATCGAAAACCACTTGAAAACAAATAAGCAATTCACAGCTAATATCATAACATTGTTTTCATAGGGGCACTAAAGTAAGCAATTTAGTACGTACCTTAAAAATAAATACCTCCCCACCCGCCAAACTTCAAATCCATCTTCTAGATATCAAATATCAAAGGGTCCATCTGGCTCAAGTTGTTTCAACAGTCCTAGATAAGTAAGATACAAAACCCGATCTTTAGCACCGGTCCTGTGATTCTTAGTGTGCTTGCAGAAGTACTTCAACTGAGAGAGTTTGCACATTCCGAGCATCTGACCCAAAAGCAGGAACAACCAATTGATCGACCTCTTCTTGTCGATCAGAGGCTTCACACAATTTGTTTGACCACAAGACTTGCAATCTGGGAGTGTGGGAGTCATCCAAATAGCAGGTGCCCTATCACGCATTCCACTCTTGTGTTGAGATACATAAGTCGCCACTTGTGCAAACTTTTCTTGCAGATCATACTCAATCTCATACTTCACATCACACCTTTTGCATTGAACCGCACCACTGATTGTGTTGATGCCATGAGAAAGTAAATAGTGACGAGAGTACACTAGGGCACGTTTTGTGGTAGCCCAAGGGTATGGAGCTGGAATGTATTCACTCCCTTCTTCTTTAGGGATTTGAACAGAAGATCGACGGACACGACATGACCTGGAATGACCAGCCGCTGAAGCCTTGTGAGTAGAGGCGGAGGTGGAGGCAGCGAGAGAGATAGCGCTCTGTGATGATGTCATATGGACTTCCTTAGATGCTGCAAGTAAATTCGTACGATTCGAGATTAGAAGTGGAGATTGTTGTGGGGGTCTGGTTGAACCGTTTCCGGTGAAGAGTTGAAGGGTCAGGAGCTCTTCGTCTTCTTCCTCTTCTTCTTCGTCTACTTCTTCTTCAACATTGTGGTAATCAAAAAGTGGAGCCATGTTGAGAATTAGGGTTTTAACTTTTACGGTTTCAGAATTTAAAGAGTCGAAGAGGTAAGGATTGCAATATTTGCGGAAGATAAACTGAGCAAAGACAACAGAATGAAAGGGAAGACAGAGCGATTTTGAAGGCTGGAGAGTAGTTTCAAACGTCTATATGCATTGAAAGGACACTATTCATTTAAAATCTTGGAGAAAGGATACATTTAAAATCTTGAAGTTGTTAGGATTTTTTTTTAAGTATTTTAAATAATCTCCTATTTCCAAAAAAAATTATCACTCCTGAACCTTTCTAATCTTTGAAAATTACAACTAATAAAGCGTTAAGACCTATTCCATATATACAAGTCATAATACGTAATCTAAACTAAGCGGGATAAAGACACGAAATAAAACTAAAAAACAAGTACACAAAATAGGGTCCTAAACAAAATAGGACACGAAATAAGAAAAATGTTCATCCAAACATGCTAGTCCATTATTTGTTCCAACAAATTCACGAATTTGGTTTAGTATTCTCCTAATCTCATAGTTGGTTTTGGTCACTTTATCTCCAGGACTATCAATTTTGGACAACAACAGACGAGGATGGCTACTTTTCTATCAATGACATACGGACCGGCGCTTATAACCTTAACGCATGGGTTCCTGGTTTTATCGGAGATTATCAATATGATGATGTTATCACTATAACCTCAGGTAGGGTGAGCTTCAATTCCTTAGTTTTTCTTGTACAAGATCATGGTAAAATGACTGCATATCTCATGCAATGCAGGTTGTGAGATTTATATGGGTGAGCTTGTGTATGAGCCTCCTAGAGATGGCCCAACCTTATGGGAAATTGGCATCCCAGATCGATCTGCTGCAGAGTTTTACGTTCCTGATCCTAATCCCAAGTACATTAACAATCTGTTTGTCAATCATCCGGACAGGTTAGTCCTGCTGCCCCTCCATTCTAGCTTCTATAATTTTTTATATGTAAACTGTAAACTGTTACAGTCACAAAAATTTTTAGATGGACAAAAATTGGTTCCATTGTAGTAATGTCACAGTCACATAACTGCTCATACGTTATTTTGATTATTGATGATTGTAATTATCAGAGTTAGACATATTATATATCATCTAAGATATTGGTATATTCTGTTGCAATTAACTTGGCAGGTTTAGGCAGTATGGACTGTGGGATAGATACACAGAGTTATATCCTGATGCGGACTTGGTTTACACGGTTGGGGTTAGTGACTATAGCAAAGACTGGTTTTTTGCTCAGGTTACCAGGTCGGTACCCTTTCCGATCCTCTCGTATATAGTGATTGCAGTGATGCAGAATTGACCTTTAACATGGTATCCTTGTTTCTTGTATTGCAGGAAGAAAGATGACAATAAGTATCAAGGAACAACTTGGCAAATCAAATTCAGGCTTGATGATGTAGACCAGAATGGCACCTATAAGCTGAGAGTAGCAATTGCATCTGCAACTCTTTCTGAATTACAGGTATGAAACTCGCACTAAACTACTATCCACTAATTAACTTGTAATGATATTCCTAGGTTGAGAAGGAGAAACCTGCAGGCCAATTCACTTAAAATCCAGCTTTCATTGACTGCACTTAAAATCTCTTTGAGGCAATTTGTCGAATTCCACATTATCACTGTTCTTTTTCTTCATGTGAAATTTGTTAGCGCTACAGATTAACTTTGTTTTCTTATTTTCCAATATTAACTAGTAACTTTTGACATTGTTGTAGGTTCGAGTAAACAACCCAAAGGTGAATCCTCCTCTATTCACAAGTGGTTTGATAGGGAAAGACAATTCCATTGCAAGACATGGAATCCACGGGCTCTATTGGCTTTACAAGGTCGATATACCGAGTTCTCAGCTTGTTCAGGGAGACAATACTATCTTTCTAACTCAACCAAGAAGCACTGGTCCTTTTCAAGGGATCATGTATGATTATATTCGCTTAGAAGGTCCGCCATCTGCAAGTTCCAAATAAGAATAAAATTGATTGTATCCTAGACATATTGCATGAGATCGATTCGTAATCTCAACTCCTATAGGCCTAAGTTTTGGTGTCAAAGTTTCACCAACAAATTGAACTCTCTAAACTGCCCACACTAGACACAAAATAGTGTGAAAGAAATAATATCGGCAAAGGTTAAATTAGTAATTGACATCAAAAAAAGAAAAGAAAAAAAAAGGGCAAATACCTATTTAGTACTACTTTTAAAGGCCTACAATTATTGTAATACATCGAATATTAGCTAGTCTGATGTTGATTGGCTTATACATTATCACACTGCATTATTTTTTGATAGAGGAAAATTCAGCAGTGGTCCCTAAACTATTCTACCAAGACCAACATGATACCCAAACTATAAAAAGTATACATGTGATACACAAACTCTCATATAGATATCATCGAGATACCTACAGCCAATTTTCGTCACAGAACCGTCAGTTTGATGACGTGGCAGTCTAGTAGGTCCTAAACAGAAGGGCATTATGGACTTTGTATATAAAACCTAAACCTAACAAATACCCAATTCCCTCTCATTCCCATCAGATAAGAACCAAAACAACCCAAACCCTCACAAACTGAAAATTGGACCTTTATTACTAAAACATTCGGAAAGTGAGAATCTCAATTGCGAATCTTCGTCATAGCGACGACAAAGATGTGGGAGATGTTTCGGGAGTCTGGACCACCACCACGCGAAAGTGAGTCTTCCAATCTTTATCTCTCTTATGTTCTATTCGTATTTGTTAACCCACTGTCCACAAAAGTTGAAAGAGAAGTTGAAAATGAGTTTGTCTCCATTCTGGGTTTCATAGAATTTGAAGATTTTAAATTGGTTTCATTGTGGGGGTTCGATAAATAGATATAAAGAAAAGAGAATAAAGTAAATCGATTTGTGTGTTATGAGTTTGAAAGAAAGAGAAACCATAATCTGGGTTTTCTATTGGACTTTACTTGTAGCAACGTTGACTAGAATCTTTGGTTTTTCAATGACATTTTGAAAGCAAGTTTGATGTATGTGGAGTTTTACATAATTTATTACTAATAATGCTGCCAATGAACTGAATGAGCTAGGCATATGCTTGTTTAATCTCAAATTATGAGGAAGTTACAGAAGTGGGGTTTTTGAGGCCTATCAGCTTAGTTTGTTAATTATAGTTTAAAAATTATAGCTTGATGACAGAAGTTACAGTTTGATAATTATAATTGCTTCTCTCCCCGACAATCAATATATATGAGATATATATGTTATCAAGTCCAGTTAAACATCTGTAGTAACTTGTATTGAACCTTTGGCATAATAGCTTTTTGTAGTGTTGATATTTTTTGTCTGTTTAAATTTCAGTTCCACAAGGCTTGTATACAATGGAAATTCTTCATGGTGGTTATTGGGATAAGCAGCTGGATGGGACAAGGAAGTATAAGATTCCCAGGTTTAACAAGTTGGGGGGTAAGGTCTACCTTGATGGTTTAGATCCGGAGAAGATCTCATGGGTGGAGATAAATAATATTGTCTATGCATTAGGGTACAGAGAGAAACCTATATCTTACCACTTCAAGATACCTCAGACACTTGCCAATGAAGGATTCATACAGATCAAGAATGACGGAGATGTAATAGAAATGGTGAACATGATTCCAAAGAAAAAAAGGCAGATATTTGTGTAAATTACAGGTGAGAGTCTTAGGAAAAAAGAAGAAGCATATGTAGACTTTTCGCTACCACAAGACCCAGATTTTGAGAACCCTTTGAACAACCAGACTTCCAAGGAGAAGGAGAGGGCTTATTTTGAATCAAATTTGATGGCTAGCCAGTTATATAGTGAACCAAGTGGAGTTAATGCAGTTGGTGGCTCATCTAGATTAAATGAAGTAAATGATTTGGATGATGATAGTGGTTCAAGTGGTAATGTGGGTGAGGATGGGGTAAGAGTAAATATGGAGGGTAGACCAAGTCAGTCCACTTTTGCTGGTTTATCTGATATTGTTTCAGATTTCATGGATTCACAGCCATGTGAAACCCAAGAGAATATAACAGTGCAGGGGAACAAGCAACTTAAGGTCAATAGTTGCTAAACCTAGTAGGGTGAAACACACTTTTAGAAGGCCCTTGCCTGGAGACTTAAAAGAGCAGTTGAACAAGCAACTTTTGGCCATAAAGAGGCAAGAAAGAGAAGAAGTTAAGAATGGGGAAAGAGGGGAGTTTGAGAGAGCTGAAAGGGAGACTGCACAACTGAGGGAGAGTCAAGCTTCTGCTGGACTTACTGTTGAAGAAGCTGAGCAATTGGCAAGGGAAGAAGCCGAAAAGAGGTTTAGGGAGGCTGCTGAGCAAAAGGCAAGGGATGAGGCTGAGAAAAGAGAAAATGAGGTTGCTGAGAAGAGGGCAAGAGAAGCCTTTTCTGTGAGGCAACAGGTGGCTGCCGAATTAGATTCTTAATTAGCTGAGAAGACGGTATCTAAGGCTGCAGGGAAGAAACCTACTGCACAAAACAAAGGGAAGGAACCAGGAAGCAAGGCAAAGACAAATAAGAGGGGGAAGAAGCCTGCTGAACCTAAGTATAACACAAGGCACAAAGGGCATAAGCAGTTTGAAGAACAACTTGAGGATGATGACGATAGCAGTGATGAATCTGAGTATTATGTAGATTCAGACTATGACTTTGAGCACGATGAGTTTGATGATGTTGAATTAGAACAAACTGTCACATATCCTAGGGTGGTACCCGAGTTTGAAGAGATGGGTTTCAATGTCTATTGTTCCGATGAAGCTGTAGATTCAGATGATTTGCAGAGTATGAGTGGAAGTGAAACTAAAGAAGATGAAGAAGGGAATCCAATTCCTAAGTGGACGATCAATGGATTGAGGATCAGACCTTGGATTAGGGTGGTAGATCTGCAAAATCCAATATTCAAATTAGGTCATGTGTTCCCTAATTCTAAACAATTGAAGGAAGCAGTTAGGGAGTGTGCCATTAGGAATCAGCTTGGATTGTGGTTTGAAAAAAATTCAAAGAAGAAGATAGAGGTGAACTATCAATGGGGCTGTCCTTTTAGGTTGTATGCTAGCACAAACAGGGGTGAAGGTGCAGCTCTCATAATCAAGTCACTTAACAGCAAGCATACATGCTCTCTGGTTGAAACAAGTCATTTCTTGACATATAGGAGAATAGCACAAGAAGTTCAAGATGATCTTTTAGTTGATGAGAATTGGTCTAGGAAAGGGATCCACCATCATATCAAGAAGTTCAAGTTGGATGTAGAGGTGCAGACAATCACAAGAACAAAAAGGGCTGCAAAGAGGATGAATGAAGGACACTATATCCATCAATACAACATGCTCACAACATATAGAAAGGAATTGCTTAGAACTAATCCAGGATCCACCATCGAGATAAAAACTCAAATGGAATGTATATTTGTTTTGCAGCTTGTAAGAAGGGCTAGATGAATGGTTACAGGCCCCTAGTTTGCTTAGATGGTTGTTGTTTACACCTAAATTAATATTTTACTGGACAGTAAATGTCCTTGTGAATATTAATTAAATTCTTGGTCCATGTCATACCGGCGAGCCCAAGTTTCTTTAAGTTTACAAATAATGGCCTGCCAATAAGACAACGCGAACTGATTTACAAGAATTTCGCGCGGAACACACAGTTCGCGCACGGAATTACTATTTGCCAGTCCGCGTAGGCGAGGCGAGATTGACACTTCGCGTAGGCGAGGCGAGACAGTCCGCGTAGGCGAGGCGAGGCGAGCTGGCGAACTGGCTCGCGTGGGAGACTTCGCGAGGAAGACACATGCAGAGTCCGTGCGCACCACATTAATCGTTGACATGCTTCGGGCCAATCCTTGTGGCCCTTTTAATATAAAAAACCCTTTTAAGGCTTGCGAGCTGCATTAGCCCGCGAAATGGAAGCGAGCTTCAGGAGCACGCAAGATAGCATCATGTGACAGCCCGCGGGATGAGGATATTCCTAATTCCAGTTCGCATAGGAGTCTACAGTTGGCAGCGCGGAAGCAATGCCCTATGCGGAATGAAGTGCGCGAACTGGACATGTGTCACAAGATGGTTGGTTCGCGTGGACGGAACAGTGCCCTTGTGCTATTAGGGTTTCTGAGTTTGACTTGAACTATGATTATCTTTCTTCCGCCGCAAGTCGAATCACTATATAAAGGGCTTGAAGGTTTACAGAAAAGGACAACTCTCAATACAACAAAACAATCAACTACTCAACAGAAGTATACAAACCTTCGACCTAGTCGAACCTCCAACGCTCCCCGGAGCTTTGCCTTCGCTTCCCTGCTGAAGCGACTCTCTCTCAAACAAACACAAAAAACACAATACAAACTGAAACCCAGTTATCCCTCGAGTTACCTCGAAAACCCTAACCCTAAGCGCCGTCGCCTAGGTTGTTCTTCAGAGCCCTCCGGACTCTACCCCGATTTCTCTCTTACCTCCCTATTGTTGCTCTGCTCACGTCCTTCCGTGAGTATCGATCGTCTTGTGCTCGTAAATTCCTCCTTTGAGGTGGCACCTGGAAACTCCTTCCGCCTGATCAAGAAGTCAAGCGCATACACAATCACCCTTTCCTCGTCTGCGAGGTGGCACGCCCGCAGCACCCCCCTTCTCTTTGCTCGCTATTTACCTCTGCTCCGCACGCTGAGGATCGTGGCCAAAACATTGGCACGCCTAGTGGGACAAGGAGTACAAGCGATCACCACAGGGAAACCAGAGGAAGTGCCGTACCGAAAGCCTCAGCTTTCTTGCCTCAAGCACAGATCACTACGGTATAAGCCCTATAACAGCGCGGCTTGCCGATCCCTCACACCCGGACAGGTCCTTGCTCAGTTTGGTGATCCAGACTTTAGCGAGACCGCTATGGTAGGCTCTCAGCCGACCCAAGACACAGGCTCTGCCCCGTCTATGGAGCAAGTCTTACAAAAACTCACGGAGCTCACGGGCCAGATCCAGGGTTTGATAACCCAGAGCTCTGCCACTCTGCAAAGCGTTGTTGACCTAGCAGAACAGGTCAAGCAAGACAGAGCCTTTTTGAGGGCTACCCATGACAAACTCACCATGCTCGGTGAGGATTACAGCCACCTCGACGCCAAGTTCACCGAGACTAAGGGCTTGGTCGAAGGTAGCCTCTAACGGATCCAGACGGATTTGGACCAGAATACGGAGACCGTGAAGCAGAACGCAGAAACTGTGAAGCACCATGCAGAGATCCTGTCGCTCACTCGTGCGACAGTAGATGAGCAGACTCGCCGCTTGGACGACCACGATGCCAAGATGCATGACCAGCAAAATTCTTCCTTCTTTGGAAGTAAGAACAGTGTGGAGAAACTAGACGAATTCAAGGACAAACAGGACCGGCTGAACCTACGGGTCCTTGAAGTTAAAGACTGGATGAGGGCGCAGACACCAAAGAGCCCTGCTCTAAACCTTACTGGCCCAAGCGCGAATGAAGAAACGTCTAAGTACATCCCTCCCAATGAACGCGCCAGGGGAAACCCTAGGGTCGGGACCCCGAAGGCCCCGCAGTTCGTGTCAGGGGCTGGAACTTCAAAGAATCTGTTCCCACATGGCTCTGCTGCTCCCTCCAAGGGACTGAATAATTCGCTACGCCAGGGAGCCGGGACACCAGATGACCCGCTTCTAGCCTACTCCAGCCCTAGTCCCAAGAGTGTTGGGCAGGCCGTCACTTTCTTTGCATGGCCAAACCATGAGGAAGGAACGGAGTCCGCGCCTGTAACAACAGCCGACTGGCGCCAGCTCATCTCCTCCATAGTCAAGGAGCAATCCAGATTAGGCGATGCTGACTTGCAGTATCGCGACCCCTACCCTGATAGTGTGGCGCAATACCCTTTCCCGCATGGGTTTAAGAATGTAGTCTTCACTACCTTCTCCGAGGAGACAAGGGAGGACGCAAAACCCATATGGCCGGCTTCAAAGTCCAGTGCGGCCAATATGGGAATAATGATATTCTCAAGCTCAAGCTCTTCGGGACTTCTCTGTCCAGAGCTGCCTTCAGTTGGTACTCCAGGTTGAAGCCAGGATCCATTACGGATTGGCCTACCATGGAGAGACTATTCCGGGAAACATACGACACCATTGAGCCGGAGGTTGGCCTCGATTCCCTTACTCAGATGAGTCAGCAGAGTATGGAGTCAGGAGTCTCTTTCCTCCAACGGTTCAAGATCCAACATGCCAAGTGCGATTTTCTCCTACTCGAGCAGGAAGCCATTAAGTTGGCTGTTCGTGGCCTCGAGCATCACCAGCGGTTGAAGCACCATGGGGAACACTTCATATCTATGGGCGACCTGATCAACAAGGTCGGCAGTTATGAGCTGATCCTCAACGAAATAGACGAGAAGGTGAATGCCTCCATGGGGACATACGTACTGGGGAGAAACAGGACAGTAGGGGCACTAAACCTCCAATCCCCCAAGTTCGACCCTTACTACCAAAGGCAAGAGGAGACTGAGGCCGCGCAGGGATATGTCGACGACGTCGGAGCAGTTGAACTGACCGGGAAGCCTTTAGCTCACAAACTGAAGAATCTCAAGATGACTCGTGAGCCAATCACCATTTAGTCTTTTGCATGGACCAAGCCCGAATACGAATCTTACACGTATGACGCGAAAAACGCCCATCTTCTCTTTAATGACTTAATCGAGGCGAAGTGCATACGTTTGGACCACAAGATCCTGCCAAAGGAAGGGCTAAAGGACAAGAAGTATTGTAGCTTCCACAACGTCCACAATCATGACACCAAAGACTGTGTCAAGCTTCGCAACCAACTGCAGACCTGGTTGAATTCCGGCGCCTTAAAAATGAAGACGCTAGGAAGCACAGCTTCTCTGGTGGATGTAGACCCTTTCCCGACCGTGGTTGGTATGGTCGAGGTGAACTGGAACAACCAGCCAGCAGAGAACATCCACCGCCGCGCGCCAAAGCCATGCCAGTGGAGAGTCACCCTGGACTTGGCTGAACACCTAGAAGATGACGATCCGCGCCGAGCGCCCGTGGCCTAACGCGGGGTAACCAATCAAGCTATGATTCACTCGCTTTTACTTCAGCCTTTACTTCTGTTTTTTCTTTCAGTTTCTTTCTTTCTCGCATTGAAAAAGAAAAAAAAACAAATAGTAGAAAACCCAAAAAGAGATCCTTGGTCTTGCTGAAATGCAAGACAACGTTCTTGCCTCTGAAGGCTTGAAATTTACTTAGGAGCCTATCCCTGAGGCTTGATAACAACAGGCATTTCACATGCCTTCGAGTTACTGCCAGCGAAGTCAAGTCAGAGAGGCAATACAATTAGTTTGCAATTCTGAAACGTTGGCAGCCACTACTGGACTGTCAACTTCGCGGACTCCACTAGAATGATCCATAAGGAATTAGCCAGCGCGCCTTATACTGACCGAAAGCCCTAGATGTCTATTTTCCAGAGGATTTTACGGTTCATCATTCAAACATTCCTAGAGAGAGTTATGACAGCTTGAATGCAGACAGGTCAGGATACGGCAAGTTATGGCAGCTTCCGCTTAAGCTCTACATCGCCGCTGCTGACTTGTTTATCGGCGGACTCTCGGCACAAGACGATGAGAGCGGAGTAGAACATGTCGTTTACTATCTTAACAGGGTGTTAACCGATTGTGAGACGTGCTACTCTCCAATGGAAAAGTTGTGTCTTACCCTCTTCTTCACGGGTTGCAAGCTCCGCCACTACATGTTAGCCTTTACCACAGTGGTAATCACTCAGTCCGATCTCGTCAAATACATGTTTTCCCGCCCTATCCTACGGGGACGCCTAGGAAATTGGATATTGGCTTTGGCTGCATTCTCTTTGCCATATGTTCCGCAAAAGGCAGTTAAAGGACAGGCCATAGCGGACTTCCTTGCTCATCACCCGCCAACCGAACTAACAGCATTCCGCGAGTTGGAGTTCACCGTAGTCTCCCTTACTCCGTGGGCTCTTTATCGTGGTCAGGTTACGCGCGAATTTGCAATGTGCATTTTCAATGTGTTTTCATGATCTCGTAGCGTGCTTTCCTCGCTGGGGGGCATGCTAAAGTTTTGATGTCCTTCCTTCTTTCTTCTCAAGAAGCTTCGGCGAACAGACATCAAAACTGGGGGGCACATTGGAGGATCGTGTTCTAGAGATTTCAGACTTTAGACCTTCTTCAAGTGTCTTAGTCATTATTTAGGCCAATCCCTGTGGCCTCCAAATTTTCAAAGTTGGTTCGCCAGCTTTATGCGGCCGTTCGCCGACTCCTTTGTTTGCTTCTCATTGGTACGCACTGGGGGGCAGCGAAGTATATACTGGGGCGCAGCGAAGTGCATGGCCTCTTAAAAATTTTTCATCTTTATATGGCCGTTCGCCGACTCTTTTGTTTGTCTCTCATTGGTTCGCACTGGGGGGCAACGAAGTACATAGCCATTGTCATTCTATGTTTATCACAACGTTGGTCCACCATCGCCAAGAGCTCGCGAAGGGCTATTTTTTGGAATCTAGTCAAAGCAAGCGAACGCAAGCAAAAAGCAAGCGAATGCAGGCAAAGAGCAGGCAAATGCAGAAGTGGAGCAGGCGAATGCGAGCAGAATTCAAGTCCAAGGTGCGTAGGCGAGCCGTGCAGCAGCTTCGCTCCAATGCCTTGCTGGGTGCTTGGGTTTCAAGGCCTATTCACAAGCTTGTCTACTTACACTCATTTTATGTATGACCCGAGCCAATACTAGTGGCTTTGGGGCAGCATGAACATAAACCTCTTCATTCATTTTTGACATTCATGACTTCGAGACTGGGGGGCAATGTTTACGCCTAAATTAATATTTTACTGGACAGTAAATGTCCTTGTGAATATTAATTAAATTCTTGGTCCATGTCATACCGGCGAGCCCAAGTTTCTTTAAGTTTACAAATAATGGCCTGCCAATAAGACAACGCGAACTGATTTACAAGGACTTCGCGCGGAACACACAGTTCGCGCGCGGAATTACTATTTGCTAGTCCGCGTAGGCGAGGCTAGACAGTCCGCGTAGGCGAGGCGAGGCGAGCTGGCGAACTGGCTCGCGTGGGAGACTTCGCGAGGAAGACACATGCAGAGTCCGCGCGCATCACATTAATCGTTGAAGACTCTTATAAGTCGTTGACATGCTTCGGGCCAATCCCTGTGGCCCTTTTAATATAAAAAGCCCTTTTAAGGCTCGTGAGCTGCAATAGCCCGCGAAATGGAAGCGAGCTTCAGGAGCACGCAAGATAGCATCCTGTGACAGCCCGCGGGATGAGGATATTCCTAATTCCAGTTCGCATAGGAGTCTACAGGTGGCAGCGCGGAAGCAATGCCCTATGCGGAATGAAGTGTGCGAACTGGACATGTGTCACAAGATGGTTGGTTCGCGTGGACGGAAAAGTGCCCTTGTGCTATTAGGGTTTCAGAGTTCTACTTGAACTATGATTATCTTTCTTCCGCCGCAAGTCGAATCACTATATAAAGGGCTTGAAGGTTTACAGAAAAGGACAACTCTCAATACAACAAAACAATCAACTATTCAACAGAAGTATACAAACCTTCGACCTAGTCGAACCTCCAACGCTCCCTAGAGCTCTGCCTTCGCTTCCCTGCTGAAGCGACTCTCTCTCAAACAAACACAAAAAACACAATACAAACTGAAACCCAGTTATCTCTCGAGTTACCTCGAAAACCCTAACCCTAAGCGCCGCCGCCTAGGTTGTTCTTCAGAGCCCTCCGGACTCTACCCCGATTTCTCTCTTACCTCCCTATTGTTGCTCTGCTCGCGTCCTTCCGTGAGTATCGATCGTCTTGTGCTCGTAAATTCCTCCTTTGAGGTGGCACCTGGAAACTCCTTCCGCCTGATCAAGAAGTCAAGCGCATACACAATCACCCTTTCCTCGTCCGCGAGGTGGCACGCCCGCAGCACCCCCCTTCTCTTTGCTCTCTATTTACCTCTGCTCCACGCGCTGAGGATCGTGGCCAAAACAGTTGTCATATCAAAGGTCAACATCTTGGACAACTTTTGTGTGCAGTTGGAATAGATGCAAACAATGAGATGTTTCCAATTGCATATGGCTTGACTGAGATTGAGAATGAAGATACATGGACCTGGTTCCTTGAGTATCTGAAATGGGATCTGAGAATGGAAAGAGAAAGCAGCTATGTGTTCATGACAGATAAGCATAAAGGACTTGGAAATGCAATTGCTAGTAAGTTACCTAACCATCGACACTTTTTTTTTTTTAGCAAGATAACTAAATTTTTGCACTTTTATTTGTACATAATTGTTCCCCAATGCTGAGCACAGACACTGTGTAAGGCATCTTCACAACAATTTCAAGCAAAAACATCCAGGAGAAGTGTTGAAGCAGTTGGTATGGAATGCAGCTCGATCTAGTACTCAAGTGTGGTATAACAGACATATGGATGCATTGAGGGAGCTGGATGACAAGGCCTGGGATTGGTTTAAAGACAAGAATCCAGCACAATGGCCAAGGGCCTTTTTCAAATACGAAGCTAAGTGTGACGTATTGCTCAACAATTTGTGTGAGTCTTTTAATTATGCTATTCTACCTTCTCGGGATAAGCCTATATTGAGTATGTTGGAGAAAATTAGAATGGACATGATGGTTAGGTAAGCAAATAGAAGGGTGACATGTGACAAATGGAAAAATTTGGTTGGTCCTCGGATAAAGAAGATAATTGATAAGATAGGGCAGAGAGCAACACAATACAAGGCGAATAGAAGTGGGGAGTTCATTTTCCAAATAACAGCAAATAGTGAGGGAGGAAGCATGCATTCAATGGATTTGGGACGCCATATTTGCACATGTAAGAGGTGGTAGCTTAGTGAGATCCCTTGTGTGCATGCAATATGTGCTATCAGATTTAAGAAACATGAGGCAACCTTGTATTGTTATGATTTTCTCATGTGAGGTTTGTAGTTTTTTTCTTGTTGTTGTTCAATATATGGTAATCACGTTATTGTTCCTTCTTAGTTATAATGTATGTAACACTTCAAGATGAATGTTTTTTATTTAGAGAGTATGGTTACATTCTAGAGTTTAGTTATTTTTCAGTTCTCACATAAGCTTATTTTGGTTTAGTGTAATGTGCTAACGTGGTTATATTCATTTGTAGTTCATGCTTCATTTTCATTTTCGTTTGTAGGTTAAGAGAGCACCTGCTCCAAAGGGATGTACTAATGTAAGGGACCAAGTTATCAAGTCTAGGAAGACATGGGTAAAAGTCAAGCAAGCTATGGAAAACACTTCAGGTTTCAATGTTCGTGCATCAACATCACAAAGAACTCAGCAACTTCCCACTCAAAGTAGCCATAATCCAACAACAATGAGTGGTAAAAGGAAAACATCAGAGCCTATGCAGCCAAGCCAATCTGAATATGCAGGATTTTAATCCAATATGGAGCATCTCCTTTTGTTATTGCTTAGGGCTTTCATTTTGCTAAACCATCACATTGCTCATTAAGACACTTGCGTTAACTGTATAATCATCTGGTTATGCATTTTGCTGGACAAATTATGTATGAGTGATTTGGCAATGGAGATTTGTGTTGATTTATGTTGATCAATTGTTATCATCTTTTTCTTCTTAAAGGTATTAATCGATTTTTGGTTGATCTTGTTCAGTTTGAAAATATTTGATATACTGATCTTGATGGATATGGTTGAAATAGAGTGAAATCACTTTGTATCTCATATTTGGAGGAAAAACAATTAAGGAACAAAAGAAAAATGGAGGGAAAAAAGTGTGGGAAATGTCAAATAGATTGGAGGGAAAACGATTGAGGAACATAAGAAAAATGGAGAGAAATAAGTGTTGAAATGTCAAAGCTTGTTGTCAAGGTTGTTTCAGTCATTTCCCTTATGTTTGGGACCCACTAGACTGCCACGTCATCAAACTGACGGTTATGTGACGGAAATTGGCTGTAGGTATCTCAATGATATCTATATATGAGAGTTTGAGTATCACATGTATACTTTTTATAGTTAGGGTATCATGTTGGCCTTGACAGAATAGTTTAAGGACCACTGTTGAATTTTCCTCTTTTCATAGTTTGATTGGGTTTCCTAATCCTAATCAGGTTAAAGGTTTTGTCACCCTAATTCAACTAGTATTTTCTACAAATACCTCCACATTGAGGATATAACGTACGACGCATCTCTATTGTCTCTCATATTCTATTGCGATGGGGAAGAAGAGAAAATCCATAACCACGAGCCTCGACGAGGTCGATCGAAGCATGTACGCCTCGTTCTGCGGCGCTGCGAATTCCCTCTCTCAGCTGTACACACAAGGCATGAACAACCAGAAGTTCTCCTTCCAAGCCGGCGAACGCCATGCCCTAGATAAAATTTATCAGTGGATCCGCAGTACACAACAAGGAGGATCGAGAGTTACCACAGACGATGTACTCAGTTACCTTCAGAATGAGCTGGGCTGCTGTGGAGAGGAGGCACCGCAGTCAATGTGCCCTATAGTATTGCCAGTTCATTATCAGCATACACATCCCAATGTGCAATTCATAAACTCGGCTTTCCCTCCGAGTTTCAACGACTCATCAATGGACATACCTCAATAGTCAATACTGGTAAGAGTTAGAAGCTAGGCTGAACATGGAAGTGGCAATGCAACTTATATACATATATAGTTACTGCATTGTTTCAGTTCAGGTTAATTATTTTTGATCTTTTCTTAATTTTCAATAATCAATCTTCTACAGAATACAAAGCTTATATTGTTCACCAAACTTCTATTGTTCTATTGTGTTTAGGAATTGCATACAGGGGAGTGAAACTTGCACACCCTTATTTATAATCCACACACCCTGACTAACTTTTTGTCAATGAATTGTCATGAAAACAGAGACCATCTTGGCAATTTCTGGGTGCATACACAACCTGATCGAACCTCCCCTAGATTGCGTAGTGCCCTAGTGCTACATGAAAACTTGTTGGTCATAATTATACTGTGGAATGGAACGATTAACCATATATAACGTTCTAGTATGTGTGTATATATATATATATATTTAGTATTTTCATGAATAGAGTTTTTTTATTGGATTAATTTCAGTTTACCCTCTGAGGTTTGGGGTTAACATCGTTTCACTCTTTATACTTTTAATTTTGAAAATTTGTCCTCTAAAGTCTATCTCTAATTTTCATAAATCAAACACAATTGCTAAAATTCTGTCTAATTTGGAGGTTAAATGATAACATGAAAAAGTCTTAAAAAACGATTTATGCTGTTACAAGACTATTTTAGCCTTTTTAATGAGTTATGAAGTCAAAATTAACATCATTAAACGAAATTTCAGCAATTAGACATGATTTATAAAAATTGAACATTTTTTTATTTTATTTTAAATATTGACGTTAAGCCTTTTATACCAAAAACGAGAATGACAATTATAGACATGAGTCACATGACCTGTCCGCATTAGCAACGATAAATGAAGTCATGCTAGGTAGTCCTAGAGCAACCTAATTGCAACTACCATGGAGTTTTAAACTGTAATACCCTAGATTTTCATACCATTTTCTTTGTATTATTCTCATATTTAATGAAGGATTATGAATGGAAATTTATTGTTGGGTTATGCGAAGTTGAAGTTCGGGAGTTTATTTAAGGTGCTTTAACGTTTAAGAGACAAAAAAATTGACTTTATTTTCCGTAAGTTATCTTCAAAAACTTCCATCATGTAAGTTGTAGAGCTCGTCAATACGAGTTCGTACACAAGCGGCACGCTTGAAACGGACCTTGTATGAAGAAGTTATGGTCAGAGAAAGTTAGTTTCCGGGTTTGGAAAGTGTATAATAGGAAAAGTTGGGGATTTTTATTTTGCTGGAACCCTAAATTACACAAACCCATTCAGCTTTTCTCTCTCCTCTCCCGAGCACCCAACGCCTCACAGACGCCCGGATTTTCTGCCGATCGGAAGTCCGTCGTCTTGCCACCAGGTTGGTCGCCCTTGGTCTAGTTCGACTAGCTCGGTCACCCTCTTCCACCTACGGCGTCGCAGGCCGGAGACAAGCTGTTGGCCGGAGAAGCTCACGTGGTTCGCCGAAGCATAGATATGTCGTCCGGCTGTTGTTTCGACCGCCGTCGGTCTCGTTCGGTGCACACAGACCTCCTCTTCTTTCCTAGGGTAGCGCCACTCACCGTCTCGCTGCCTAGATGCCGCTCCTAGGCGGAGGAGCTGTGGCGTTCTTGCCGGAGTTTCGTGGTTTCCGACGGCGTTTTAGGCCAGAGTTGGGTGAGTCTTGTCCTCCTCCTTCCTCTAGAGATGTTTATGCCTCTCTTGTGATCTAAGTTTGAAGTTTGGGGTGCTAGTTTGCAGATTTGGGGGCGGAGTTTGCGGTGGCTGTTTGGAGCAGTTCAAGGTTGAACCGAGCTTAGCCTCAGGTATAAAAAGTGCTCCTTTTGCTGTGCTCTTTAAGGTTGTTGTTGGGAGTTTTTGTAGATTTTGAGGTTGGTGGTGGCGCTTGAGGCTCACTTGCAGCTACCTGTGGCAGCGCGTGGGAGCGCGTCCGGGCAAGGTAAAGGCTTTGGTTGCCGTGTTAGCTAGTCTTTGTTGTTGCTAGGGTGTTGTTGTGTGTGAAGAATGAGTGTTGATTAAGTTTTTGCCTTGTAGGTGCTAAGTTGGTTCTAGGTGTTTATTAGGTCGGAAACTTGGAAAATTAGATCTTGGAGGGTGGTAGTATTGTTCTTGAGTGTCCGATGACCTTGAGAGGTCTTGGAGGAAGGATTGCCCTTCTTTGGGCAACCTTTAAGTTAAGGGTATTTTAATCCTTGTGGTGTTTTTACTAAGGGTTTTAATTGTATATTTTTAGATGATTTGTGAGTTTGTTGGGTTCCTTGGTTCCTGTGTTGCGGAAGAACGCAGCAGGATTAATTTAGGTGAGTAAATCTCACAAAGGTTCACTTTTGAACCAAGTTTAATTATGGTCATTTGAGGTGGATAATGATTATGATGTGATTTTAATATTTTGCTATTATCGGTTTTAAAAATATATGAGCTTGATCGCCAACGGCTCATGGGTAAGATAAAACATGTTTTCGTTATGTGTTACTTGAAGGCTCATATGATCATAATTTTATTAAATTGTGAGAAGCTATTTTATTGGAATAATTTATATTGTTCATATAATTATATCCTTGTGAAGGATATAATTTTATGATGTAAATCTTGTTGTTGTTGATAATGATGTTGTGATATGATGACTGTTGAATAAATAGCCTAAACGGGTTCCAAGCCTTTAATTTGGTGATTGGTTACGGTTAAGATGCTATTTATTATTTTGTGTTTTGGTTTTGGACAGTCAAATCGGGTTCCAAGCCTTTGGCCGGGTGATTGGTTACGGTTAGGAATTAGAGCTCTAGTCCGTCTGTCGGTGTAGGTCATGGGAGATACTTGATGGTATCTGGGACCCATGGGTACACATATTGCTGTTGTAGGTCATGAGGGGTATTTACTAAATATCTGGGACTCATGGGTACATTTCTTGTTAATGTGTGGTTTTTAATTACTAATCAAATTTCACTTG
This sequence comes from Fragaria iinumae, assembly GCA_009720345.1. Classification (NCBI taxonomy): domain Eukaryota; kingdom Viridiplantae; phylum Streptophyta; class Magnoliopsida; order Rosales; family Rosaceae; genus Fragaria; species Fragaria iinumae. The sequence goes on from CM019121.1 coordinate 27,824,261, forward strand.
TGCTATGTTGGATGTGTTAAATGTTGGATGTGATAAATGTGGAGTTATTTTTGAGTTACTCATACGGGCTTTTTAGCTTACTGGGTTTGTTATTCTACAATCCCGGTGCACCAATTCTTGTTGTAGGGGTTAGACCTGCAGGTGAGGATCAGCAGGGGTGAGAAGGAGGCGTAGTGGCAGGGTTCTCTTTTTTTTTGTCAGACTCTGTATAGTTTTAGATTTGAGTAGACACTATTTAAGTCATGAGATTGTTCTCATGTTCTTGTTTTGCACGTTATGTAAACAAGGATGTGTAATCTTAATTCAGTGATAAATTTTGTGGAAATTTCTATTCTGTAATTGAGTTTTGTCGTTGTTGTTGTTGTTATTGTTGTTTTGTTGTTGTTGAAAAACAGGTTAGGATGTTAATATTTTAAGTTAGATCATGCTAAAATTTTTGAAAATTCCATTCGAAAATTGAGGTGTGACATAAACCAAGCAGAAAAACAAATCAAAAGGAAAAGAAGTCCTAAAAAAACCAAAAACCAACTAGGGCATAGGACAAAAAACCCCTATCTCTAGATTATTAGACCAACCCAGAACCTTCCCAGAGGAGGTTTTCCCGGGTTCTTCCATCACCACCAAAGCCGAGGAAGAAGTTGTCGGCTTCATTGACGGTTCGGTGGGCCTTCAATGGCTGGGGCTCTTTTAACAGACCCCAACACTTTCTGATCTACTTTATAGTCTTTGCATTGGTACTACCAAGGGTGATTGGCCTCTCCCTTAGGCCGGTTCCTAGATCCCACCGGCAGGGCCGGCCCTGTGTCCATAAAAGCCCCAAGCAAGAAAAAATTTGAGGCCCCAAAAAATCTTCTTCTTTTTTTTTTTTTTTTTTTTTTTTTTTGCTTTTGGACAGAACAGTCGCGATCTTCTTCTGTATTGATTTGGAAACTTAAAAGAATTAAAGAAAGAGTAAGAGACTAAGAGACGGCAGGTCTTATATATACTCTTATTCTAATTAATTTTTTTTTTACAGGCCTATATAAAATTTTTTTGAGGCCCCCAAATTTTGAGGCCCTAGACCCAGGCCTGGTCCATCTTGCCCCAAGGCCGGGCCTGCCCACCGGCCTTCCGACCTTTCGCTTCTTCGGTGGTGAAATATCCAGAGATTCGTCAAAGTTGGGTAACGACAACTCCAACACTGGGCCTAGCTAGGTCAGGAGAGATGGGCTCCATAAGCTCCAATAGGCCTTCGGCCTCTTACCAAAGTCCAAGCCCACTAACACTGAAGCATCTCGCTTTTTGCCGGTAATTGGAGGCAGCTCTGTCGTCGTCCGCGGAGGCACCACCGGAGTTGCTGTCAGTGGAACAAAGACCACAAGCCTGAGCACAAAAACCAGAGGCTGCACAAGGGATGTTGAGGCAACGAAAGGGTTTCTGCTGCTACTAGGAGCGAGCATATTAGGGTTAGAGTTATGGTTTGCACCCATACCTCCACCACCCACAATCACTGCCGTAGACATATCCGGCTGCCCCTTACAGCCTCCGGGTTTGTGCAAGCATGCAACAGGTCCTGTAAAAACCGGTACCACATACTCTCTCATACCCGAAAGTGAGTAGCGAAGATGTTAATTAGATACCTTCCTCGAAATCAAAGCGCATAGGACGGCCTAGCTCGTGCACCTGAGAGTGGGTTAGGGTTATCATGATGGATGATCCGGCCTAGGGTTGCACCCATCATGTACAACGTCTCTTTCGTCATGAGGTCCGACGGAAGGCCAAACCTCAACTCAAAGGAGGGACCGGATCGGAACCACTTTTGCATCCATGTGACCGTCGTAGGGTGCTAGAAAAAACATGGTTTTGCCGTAAACCATGACCCTCCTTCCACGATATGCTTCATGTTTTGTTGTCTTCTTCTCTAAATTTTTTGTCGTCCTTGTTGTCTTCTTCTCTAAATTTTTTCTTATCCTGAATTTCATGCCTTTGTGGGTGGAGACCTGAAATACTTGCACTGTGGAGATGAAAAGGGACTCGACCGTGGTGGCCTAGTCATGGGTTTTCGAGAGAAGAACCATAATTGGATTGATACAAGTAATTGGAGATATGAGGGCGAGGACCCTCATTATAGTTTCCACTATCCACTGTTTAATCAAGGATTTGTTATTTTGCCATCCTCTCGGTTTAGTGAGAGCTACAGTTACAATATCTCAATCTCTACTCAGCTCTACAAAGCCAAAGTCGCCGACTCTTCTTCATTATATCATCTACACCTCCATCGTTGATGGAGTCTGTTATCCTCAACTTCAGTCCCTCATCGTCTCCTACCCTCCCTCCTCCATCAAATGTCCAAGACCTCAATCGTCGTCGTCCCCTCCTCCACCCCTAGCCCTTTTTTGAGCTACACTTCCCTCCCCATCGCCACCTGCATCAGCACCTCCCCGACGCCCCCGACCTCTGTTCTCGAGATCGTCGCGCCGCTCAAAGACACCGGTTAGGGTTTTGAAGGAAATGGATGTTTATGCAGGAATATGAGGATTAGAGGCATCTGGAATGAGTGAGAAAGATGAACAGATTCAACAGAGCAGAGAGAGAGAGAGAGAGGAGAAAGATTTTAAATAAAAAAAAGAACTGGGTTAGAGTAAAAAAGTCGAAAGAACGAAAATACCTATGTAAGTTGAATTTGGGTTAACACCTTAACGTCAAAACAGGTTTCAGATACTAATGTGAAATAAGAACTTGTAGTGGAGATACCAATATGATATTTCTGAAACATGAGATACTTAAGTTATTAATGAGTAAGTTAGTCCTAATTGAGCGCCGCTCTCTTCAAAAAAAAAAAATTCCTAGAGAGCGAGAGAAGGCCGTTTTCAGGCTATGAGCCTGTCTAGCTGTGCCTTGTCTCCGATGACGGGCCTAGGCCTTGTCGGTGCACGTTGGTTCGGCCGGACGAGATTGTTGGGGTGAGTCCTTGATTTGGAGTGAAGGATCGGTTGGGTTCTCCTTTACTTCTTTGGGTCTCCGAGCTTGAGTAGTGTAGGGAGATTGGAGGTTGCCTGAGGTTTCACAAGGTTAGAGCATAGTTCAATTCTAACGTGCCCTAAAGGGTGGATCGTGTTTATATTGTACTTCTACTTTCAGTTATCATTATATGGAACTAACGTCCATTTTCAAAAAAATAATAATAATTATTAATGAATGAAATTTGAGATACTGTTCGCATTTTTTCCCCCTAACTATATTCATAAATCTAATTGACAAGTATTAAAAAGCAAACTTGATTCTAATAGAAAATTTGTTTAATGTTGTCCTATTGATTTCAACTATTATTATATGCTCGCGCAACTGATGCTCCCAATCCTCCAAAACCCGGATGCAAATTTGTTCCCCACCCATACTTCCCCACTCACCTAGTTGAATGTCACATGTTATATCTTTTAATTACTTTAACCATGGTTAACAACATTTATGTATAACAATATATATATTATATTATCTTTTACATTAAATCACTCTTTTTTTTTTCTTTTTCTAAACAAAATAACAAATTAAGCCTAACAAATTTAGGACTCCTCAAGATCGATCAACAAAGATATATAACGTCTGGGTGTTTTTTGAAAGAATAATTACCAAGTCGACATATTTGAAAATACCCTCTCAGATCATAGAACAATCTCACACTTGAAGAAAAGTGATTGAACTACAAGTAGTCATCTCCTGTATATATAGATTGCTATTGAATTATCGATTCAAATAAATAAGTTCTTGCATATATATACCCAAATTTGCAGTAGCATTCAAACACTAAAAAAAATAACTAAAAAAAAAAAATTGGCACTAGCATTAATGCTAACAAAAAATTAGGAGTAACATTCAAACGCTAAAAAAATGAAATTGGAAAGCGATATAAGGAGAAGGAAGAAACCCAGTGACCTGAGTCGATAACAACAACACTAGGAGGAGTCCTAATAAATTTGTTAGACTTTGTTAAATTGTTTAGAAAAAAAAAGAGAGTAATTAGAGTAAATTTAGGAGATGATTCCCAAAAAAAAAAGAGTAAATGTAGGAGATAATATAATTTTTTAGGGCTGGGCACTTAGTACCGAAATCTCGATCCCGTACCGGTCCCGTCCTGAAAGTTAGCGGGACGGGACGGGATAGGTTTTGAAAATGGTAATCCCATCCCGTCCCGTCCCGTTATGATAATGTTGAAACGGGACGAGACGGGATCGGGACTATCCAGAAAAATCTCGTCCCGTCCCGTAATATTAGAATACATAATTTTAATTATTTTATATTTCATCTCATTCTCAAATAGTCAAACGGACTCAAACATCAAACAGTCAAACATATCCGATATCAATAATTCAATATCCAGTTATCCACACTCCGGCACTCCTTATCTCCCTCCAGTCCTCCGGTCCTCTAGTCCTCTACTCCCCGTCTCCCTCCAGTCCTCCACTCCCCGTCTCCCTCCAGTCCTCCGGTCCTCTAGTCCTCCACTCCCCGTCTCCCTCCAGTCTTCCACTCCCCGTCTCCCTCCGGTCTTCCAGTCGTCCACTCCCTGTCTCCCTCCATTCCTCCACTCCCTCCAGCCTCTTAACCAAATTTGATCCCCTTAATCCTGAAACCTATTTTGTCTCTCCCAAATTCGATCCCCAATTCGATTCTCAAACCTAAACCTCAAATTGATTCCCAGCTTGTTAATGGCTAGAGGGAAGAAAACACCGGTTCGTCCTCGACGAAGTGCTTCTGGTCTGCAGGCTTCTTCTAAAGCAATTTCTTCTCAACCGGAACGCCCTTCATCAACAACCAGTCGATCAACTCAACCTGGTTTTAATAATAAGCAAGGTATTAAAAGAGAACTTCTGGAGCTTCTATATTTCAGGAGTGCCTTGTATGCCTGTGCAATTTCCTTCTGCATTGCATTTTGGCATCTGGGTACAAATAGTGTGATTTTTCTTTAATCTTGTAATCATCTGGTTGCGCATGGCCTATGTTTTCTGAGTATATATCTCTGTTCTTTAGGAGACACTGAAGGTTAAAGATGAGGAACTACAAAATTTTGCTAGGGACGTACGAGCACGTGATTCAACAATTAAAGAACTTGCAGAGAAATTAACTGAGACTGCTGAATCTGCTGAGGCTGCAGCCTCAGCAGCTCATACAATTGATGAACAAAGGAGAATTGCTTGTGCAGAAATCGAGCGTTTAAGAAGAGAATCAGAGAAGCAGCAGGAATCTTCCATGTCAAAGGTATTGATGAGGTTTCCTATGTCACAAATCTTTTCATACTTATACTTTAAGCTATTATTTCCCTCATAGAACTGATTTTTATCGTTAGAGCACTTTTGATGGATCTGGCTTTCTCTATATTTGTAGCTAAAAGATTCTGAAGCAAAGGCTATGGGCTTGATCAAAGAAAGAGAGCAATTGATTAGGCAGAGAGACTCTGCTCATCAGGAAGCTCACATGTGGCGTTCTGAACTTGCAAAAGCTCCAGAAGTTCTCTTTTAATACCTTGATTATTTCAGTTGTTGTTTTACAGTTAATTTGTCGGGATCCTGATCCCGTCCCGGTCTCGTCCCGGTCCTGTTTGGGATCGGGACGTACGGGACAGTTTTTAAAAACGCATTCCTGTCCCGTCCCGTCCCGTCCTGTCCCGTTCTTTTATTTTCGGGACGAGACGGGATTCACTAAATCCTGGCCCATCCCATCCCGTGCCCAGCCCTATAATTTGTTATTATAAATGAATGTTGTTAACTATGGTTAATGTGATTAAAAGATAGGACATGTGGCGTTCAACTAGGTGGCTGGGGATGAGGGTGGGAAAGTATGGGTGGGGAGAAAATTTGCATCCCCAAAACTCTAAAACTAAACCTTTAATCTGCAACTATGGAAGATAAATTTGACCTCCCTCCAAAGCCACATCTTCCTGGCACCAAACCACAGTCCTCATGCTGTAATCACCCAACCTAGCCCAAGCTTTTTCTCCACCATCAATCGCTTCCTCGTGATCAATATGATTTGGAGGAATTAGTAGATCAATTTTCATGGAGGGCACAGATCCAAAACAGAATTGGATGGATGCGTGATTGGCTCTGGCATCGAAAAGGTATTACACCTGAAACTGAATTGCATAATAACTTAAGTCAAGATCGTTTCACAATAAACACAAACTCAATACTGTATAAATCACAAAACCAATAACTTAAAGAGTTTCCTAGTTGCACTAGGTGATTACCATAAGAGCCAGCATCAATTGGGGTTCCACTCACGATAGTCATCCTTCTCAGCAACACAAACTGCAATCTCACAAAACACAGAACCAAGGAAAATCTTCTATGCTATACTACTTGTTTCTTCACAGAATGGGACTGCTATTTCTATATGAAAAGCATAGTTAGCATAGGGACTTTCTATTGGTATATATATATAGTGGCCTAGAAACATAACTCGTGCTCATCCCATAAAGAGTCCGAGTTTACTTAATGTTTATCAGATACAAGTCTTTAGGTTTATCTCAAGAACTCAATGTTGATCAGGTTAATCAGCTCGACAAGTCTCCAACTTCTAATGAGAGACATACACCTCAATAGATAACAAGAGAGAGTTTTACATTTATATTTCTACTGATTATATTCAAGTTAATCTCAAAACTATTTTATGTAGACAAAGACAAATGCAGAGTCCAATACCATTTTCCAACAATCTCCCACTTGGACCAAGTTATCTTTGTTCATAGTAATTGAGATGTAATCAGAATTATATCAGTTCTAAAATGCGCATTGAAATATAAGAACAACCCATAACTTATCCAGCTTGGTCAATATGCAAAATTGATGCAGAACCTAAGATTGAATTTGATCAGAAGACCAAATCAATTGAAGATCACTAACATCAGATGATGCACATCACATAAGCATAGTAAGATAAACAGAAGAGCAAAATAGAATATGTCTACTTCGAATTTCTTTTGCTCAAGTCCTCTGAATGATTTTGAATAAACCAAAATCTTGTCAGCAAGCTGTAGAATCAGTGAACCTGTCACTTGCTATTCTTAACCTGCATAATGGTTCACTTCACAATATATTTACACATTCATATATATACATACTTATTAATCATTCAAAAGTTATGAATTTTTGAAAATTGAATTTTATTGATGAACTATGAGATACAATGGAATGAAATGATCCTAAAAATTGAATAGAAATCTACCGATGAAGACTAAAATCCTAAAAATAAAAAGGTGACTCCCATAGAACTCAGGCATCTAAATCTGAGAGAACTCCCAGATTTTCAACATGTTTATGAAAACATCCAACTGATAAAGCTTTAGTGAATGGATCTGCAAGTTGATTTTCTGTGTCAATATTGAGTACTTCTATGTCACCAAGTTCAACCCTTTGTCTCACACTGTAGTACTTAAGGTCCAAGTGTTTTGAATTATTTGATCTTTTACTGTTCTTGGCAAAACAAACAGCTGCTTCATTGTCACAGAACATCTGAAGTGCTCCCTGAACTATGAATTTTAGAGCTTCAATCTGTATCAAAAAATTCCTAATCCATAAGCCTTCACAGACTCCTTCATACAAAGTTATGGACTCAGCTTGCATTGTGGAGGTGGTGATTAACTTCTGTTTCATGGTTCTCCATGCCACAACACCTCCTGCAAGCATAAATACATAACCACTTGTGGACTTCATGTCATTAGGATATTCACCTGCAAAATCTGAATCTGTGTAACCTAATAACTCAAGCTTTTCAACTTTTCTGTAGACTAGCATGTGAGACTTAGTTCTCTGTAGATATCTTAAGACTTTCTTTCCTGCACACCAATGTTCATGACTAGGATTTGACTGATACCTAGATAGAATGCCTACAGCAAAAGCTATGTCAGGTCTGGTTCAGACCTGCGCATACATCAAACTACCAATTAACCCTGCATAAGGCTTACTATCCATAAGCTTGTCACCTTCATACTTCCCCCCATTTTTAGTGATTTTAGTGAGCTTATCACCCTTAGACATAGGGACTGGACCAGGATTACAAGTTTCCATATGAAAACGTTTCAGAACCTTACAGATGTAAGCATTCTGTGATAAACCTAAAGTTCCTTGTTTCCTGTTTCTCTTAAGTTCAATCCCTAAAACAAAATGAGCTTCACCTAGGTCCTTCATATCAAACTTGCTAGATAAAAAATCTTTCGTGACTTTAAGCAGTTTCATATCAGTGCTGGCTAACAAGATATCATCTACATACAAGATGAGAAAAATAAAATTCTTCCCAACTGTCTTTAGGTATACACACTCATCAACTATATTTTCTGTAAAACCAAAAAATGAAATTACTGAATGAAACTTCTTGTACCATTGTCTAGAAGCCTGCTTAAGTCCATAAATTGATTTTCGAAGTTTGCATACATAGTTTTCCTTTCCAGGTTCCACAAAACCCTCAGGTTGCTTCATATAGGTTTCTTCTTCTAATTCTCCATTAAGAAATGTAGTTTTAACATCCATTTGATGAAGTTCCATATCAAAATGTGCTACTAGAGCCATGATAATCCGAAAAGAATCTTTAGTGGATACAAGAGAAAAAGTTTCATTATAATCTATTCCTTCTTTTTGTGAGAACCCTTTAGCCACAAGCCTAGCTTTATGTCTTTCGACGTTTCCTTTCTCATCTCTTTTTGTCTTAAAAACCCATTTACAACCTATTGCTTTATGTTGTGGATTTGGTTTTACCAGTTTCCACACTGAATTTTGTCTCATGGACTGAAGTTCAGCTTCCATGGCCAATTGCCACTGTTGTTGATGATGTTCATCTTCAACAGCTTGCTTATAGGTTTGTGGATCATTGTCTTCTGCAAGAATTTCATCTATTTCTTGCAAATAGACAATGTAGTCACTGTTTTCATCATAAGTGGGTTTTCTTTGTCTTTGGGATCTTCTAATTGATGGTTCAGCAATTTCTGGTTGTTCTGCAGTTTCTAGCTCTATGTTTTCATTGTTTTCAGCTGCAACATGATCATTTTCTGCTGGTTCTTCTACTACAATTGGATTTTGATCTATGTTTTGAGTTTGCATATTTTCTGAATTTGTGGTTTGATCATGCAGTAAGGGTAGATAAGCTTTTAACGTTTCATCATTTGAGAATTTCTCAAAATCTGAAGAAAGATCTTCAAAAATTGAGTTATGTATAGTCTCATCTTAGAATTTTGCTTGACCTGTTTCAAAAATCCTTGGTGAATGTTTAGCTGCATAAAACTTATAACCCTTTGATTTTTCACAATACCCTATAAAATTGCAACTCACTGTTTTGGACCCCAATTTTTCGGTTAACTCATTTGGTATTTTAGCTTCAGCCTTGCATCCCCATACATGTAGGTGGTGCAGGCTTGGCTTTCTGCCACACCAAGTCTCAAATGGTATTGTTTCTACAGCCTTGCTGGGTGCTCTATTGCAAATATAATTTGCAGTTCTTAAGGCTTCACCCCACAAGAATTTAGGCAGACCTGATGTGCACATCATGCTTCTCACCATATTTAGGAGTGTTCTATTCTTTCTTTCTGCTACTCCGTTTTGTTGAGGGTTGTAGGGATTAGTGTACTGGGCCTTAATGCCATGTTTCTGAAGGTAAATAGCAAAAGGTCCCTTTTGCTGGCCTGCCTCAGTATATCTACCATAAAATTCCCCTCCTCTATCAGATCTCACATTTTTAATTTTTCATTCAAGCTGTAGCTCCACTTCAGTTTTGTAAATTTTAAAGGCTTGGAGTGCTTGTGATTTTTCTGATAATAAATAGATGTAGCAGTATCTTGAACAGTCATCTGTGAAGGTTATGAAGTATGTGTTTTTACATATAGTTTCATGTCTTAGGGGTCCACATATATCTGTGTGTATAAGTTCTAAGAGATTTTGGCTTCTTACTGCAGTTTTGTTGTGTTTGTTAGCCAATTTTCCCTTACAGCATTCCACACATTCATTTAGATCATTAAAGTTAAGTTTATGTAGAGTCTTATTTTTGATAAGTGTTTTAAGCCTGTCTTTAGAAATATGCCCTAATCTTCTATGCCATAAAAATGCAAACTTATCATTATGAAGTGATCTTTTAACACCAACAGTAGTGTTATGCTTAAGTGTGCTTTCGTTATTTTCAATTTACATAATATCTGATTTTGCAACAAAACAGTTTAATTGTAAATAATTATTAACAAAAACACCACATCCAAGATAATCTGAACCTTGAAAAATTTGTAATCCATTATGATCAATGATTAGTTTGCATCGCAACTTAACTAGCAAAGAAACTGAAAGCAGATTCCTTTTAAGGGAAGGAATAAAGAAAACATTATCTAGAAAAAGACTTTTATTTGAACCTAAATCCAACTGAAGTGAGCCAATGGCTTTAACAGCCACCTTCATGCCATTTGCCACGCAGACTGTATTCTCATGCCTCTGAGGTGCCCTCCTGCTTAGCAAACCCTGCATTGAGTTGGTTACATGAATTGGTGAGCCTGAATCCAACCAAAATGAGTTTGCTTTCACATTTATGAAGTTTACTTCCAGAGCAAATGCAGTTTTATCAAACAAAGAAACAGAATAATAACCAAAAATATTACTGAAATCAATTAAAGAATTATGGCTCTTACCTTTCTTCACCATCCACTTTTTGAAGCCGTCACAGTTCTTCTTGATGTGGCCAACTTTTTTGCAGAAAAAACATTTCACTTTCTGCAATTTTTCTGTAGCAGCAGTAGGGAGGCAAGCCTTCTTCCCATCTTTCTTGAATTTGTGCTTCTTTGGCCTGAGAGTGATGTCCCTCCTACCCTTGTAATTTCCTACAAGGTTGACAGAGATGGCTATAGCTTTCTCCTTCTGATCCTTCATTATTCTGTCTTGTTCATTAACGCAGATGGAGATCAGTTCATCAATCTCCCATTTTTCCTTTTGGGAGTTGTAGTTGCTCTTCTAGTTTCCATATTCAGCAGGAAGAGATTCAAGAGCTATATGCACCACCTGTGCATCATTGACCACCCATCTGCAGGTCCCTCAGCTTGTTATTAATTTCTTCTAGCTGCATCAGATGAGTCCTGATGTTTCCAGAGCCATTGAACTTCAGTTCATGTAGCTTTCTCGACAATCTAGACCCTTCTGCCTTGCTACATTCCTTGAACTTCTGCCTTATGGCATCTAAGAAGTCAGTTGCCAGCTCTGGCTCCACTACACAGCTCTTGACAGTATCTGAGATGGTCCCTCTGATGACATTCTTTGCCATTCGGTTGGCTCTCCACCAATCATTGTAGTATTTTCTTTCGGCAGCAGTGCTATCCTCATCAAGTTCCTCAGGCTGACCTTCATTAAGGCATATATCCATGTTCAGATTCATGGTCATGTAAAATTCAACTTGATCACGCCATTTCTGAAAGTTAAGTCCTGTAAGCAAGTGGATCTGTCCTAGTGTCACCACCTCAGCTCCTAAATATATATATATATATATATATTGAATATGTGTGTAGTACTGCAGTATACATTTCAGCCTATATAGTTAAACATGTAAGTTTAGCTACTGAAAAACATATCTAAAAGTCCCATAAAGTTCATACCAGATAACACCTTTGTGGTATAAAATCTGATATCTTAATATTCCAAATGTATTACCACAACCATGTAATCTTAGATATATGTTAAAAACAATCAATATCTTTGGTAGGATAAAGAAAAGTCTTAACATATCAGAAGTAAAAATACAGATCATGCAAGACACTATTATTTGAAATAAAATTGTACATGTAAATATCTCTTTGGAGACCACAAGACAATACAGCTTTATAAACAATAACACAAGTATTGATTGTTCTTCAGCTCTCTAAACATGATAGTAAAGGTTACTTTGTGCAACAAAATTAATACCACATCTAGAGTTTTATGAATCATTGAAGTTTAAAATTTAGGTTTCAGTTTGTAAGAAACATCAAAAACTTCATTTTATAAATGCAAATATGAGGCTATAACCAAATTGGGAGAATTATATATCCATTCTGTATTTTGCATTCATACAGTTTGCACTTTTAGTAGTCTTATGCATTAGTTGATCAATTTGCATACGAGATCAAAATTTATACATATATAGTTCATCATATGGATTAAGTTTTTAACTATGATTGAGACATGCATATGGGTACACGAATTCAAAACCATCCCCACAGTATTCTAAATTCGTATCTCCAAATTTCAATCACAATATCAATGAATCTCATAAGAACTAAATTTAGGTCTTACCTCGGCATCAACATAATTCATCTGCAATAAAAATTAGCGGAAGCAAAACAAAAAACGCACAGCCAATAAGTCCTAATCTTATTCTAAGTTTTCCTGGGTTTGAATCCCATCTGAGGTGATTAGCCTCACATGCCAAGGTTATCCGTTCCAAAAACAAAAGAAACAAGTTGGGTTTAAAAACGGGTTCTTAATGGACTTGGGCTTTAGGCTAAAACTGTAGGCCCAAAAAACAAGAACAATGAATTTCCTGTATTGGTTTTTACTGATTCAAAATTTTAATTGATTTGTGAAATTGTGAAGAGCCATTAGCTCTGATACCATATATTACACCTGAAATTGAATTGCACAATAACTTAAGTTAAGATCGTTTCACAATAAACACAAACACAATACTGTAGAAATCATAAAACCAATAGCTTAAAGAGTTTCCTAGTTGCACTAGGTGATTACCATAAGAGCCAGCATCAATTGGGGTTCCACTCACGATAGTCATCCTTCTCAGCAACACAAACTGCAATCTCACAAAACACAGAACCAAGGAAAATCTTCTATGCTATACTACTTGTTTCTTCACAGAATGGGACTGCTATTTCTATATGAAAAGCATAGTTAGCATAGGGACTTTCTACTGGTATATATAGTGGCCTAGAAACATAACTCGTGCTCATCCCATAAAGAGTCCGAGTTTACTTAATGTTTATCAGATACAAGTCTTTAGGTTTATCTCAAGAACTCAATGTTGATCAGGTTAATCAACTCGATAAGTCTCCAACTAATGAGAGACATACACCTCAATAGATAACAAGAGAGAGTTTTACATTTATATTTCTACTGATTATATTCAAGTTAATCTCAAAACTATTTTATGCAGACAAAGACAAATGCAGAGTCCAATACCATTTTCCAACAAAAGGAAGGATCAAGACAATGGTGGAGTTTAACTTTGTTGATCACGCAGGTATGACACCTCGTGCAGATCTGCAAGATTGGCTGTTTTTGCAAACGAAGAACAGAAGGTTTTGGAGGCAAGATGCCGAGATGATGAGACTGCTTGCAATTTGGTCTCGAAAAGATAGCTGTGGCGGCAAGGTTTGCAAATGCACAACTGTAGTCTTCCTGGCCAGATCGAGTTTGAGCAATGAGATACGAGATCTTCTTCTCCCAAGAGAAAATCACGATCTCATTGAGGTCTTCAAAAATTGGGGGGCCATTGAAGCAGCTAGAGGCGGCAAAGGAAACCTTGACGCGGTGGCGGATGCGGCGTCTGGACGAATGACGTTGTCAAGCAATGCTGAACGTATTGGGCTTGCTTGCTCCTTTTTGACCGGGGATAAGATTCTTGGACCTTATCTTGAGCCTAAGAATGAGTGGGCTGGCCATTTAGTTAGGTTTTATTTAATTTTCTTTTAAATTTGTCTATTACAGTGTTTGTTATGCACTTCTGATAGGCTTACTTTTAATAAGTGAACATTGGTATTGTCAAATGATAAGTCTAATTTATATATCGTTGTGGTCCAGTGATCACATGCAAACTTCTTATCTATTATTAGTCGGTAGAGGAAGGGTATATATGTAATTGTCTTATTTGGCTTGAGTTTTAATATCAACAAGATATTTATTAAAAAAAAAAAAATCTAATTGACATATGTGAAGATTAGCAAAAAAAAAAAAGGAGAGGATGAATGATATTGGTGATCGAGTATAAAGTGTAGAGACAAAGAGATAGCAAGAGAATCATCAAATAGATGTATCTTATTCATTAATAGGAGCCCTTTATATAGAAAATTACAAAGTACCAATATGGTAATGATAAAGAATACATAGTCTTATTCCAACTACATATCCTGTTGGTATAAGACCAAAACACACATAAGAAATATCCTCAAATGATGCAGAATATCCTATAACACTTCCCCTTATGCCGCGCGCCGCTATGCGGGTGGTGCTGATATGTTGCCTCGTCAAAAACCTCGTCAAGTAACAAAAACCTTGTAGGAGAAAAACTAAACCTTGATCGTAGGAGAAAAAAAGTACAACGCACCCTTCATATTTGATAGTGACATGTATGTGCTAAACTCCCCCTGAGGTTCGCACCTACCCCTGATCTTTACATCAATCATAGGGCTCTTCCTGATTCTTACTAATCACGGAAGTTTCAATAACTTAGCATGTCAATGCTCTTTTAACATGTCTTCAAATGTGGTATTAGGCAATGATTAACTAGATCATGCCGTATTGTCCTCCAACATGATCTCTTAGATCTTGGGGAGAAGGCCACTTGTGAACTCAAAATATAAGTTCGCGCTGCGAATTAGATTTCCGCGCAGCATGACCTTTGGGTACTAGAACAGTCGTAACTTCCTTTAGGAAATACGTATGAACAAACCGTAAACGGTTTTGGAAACTAGACTCATATAGCTTTCGAACAGTATATTATATACATTCTGGTTCGTTATATGCTATTCACAAAGTCCCGTCGAAGTTGACTGTTTTGCCAAGATCAGATTCTCGGACAGATTCATCCTATTTTACAAAAACGGCCATAACTCACTAAATATGATACGTATGATCAAATGGTTTATGTCTCTAGAAAGTAGACACATAGACCTTTCCAATGGTACCAAATTCACAATTTTATAGTGAGTGATATTTCCTATAGGTCTCATAGAATTTGACCTACGAAACTTGGCAGATTTTGATTTCACTTTTTATGTGTCTTTCTTATGTAGGGATAGAATAAGCCTCAACCTTTCATGTCATTGAGTATTAAAAAAAAGTTAACTCTCCCCTTTCTTTGTTCGCTAGTTACCTCTGCTCCGCGCGCTGAGGATCGTGGCCAAAACATTGGCACGCCCAGTGGGACAGGGAGTACAAGCAAATACATCATAGGGAAACCAGAGGAAGCTTCGTACCGAAAGCCTCAGCTTTCTTGTCTCAAGCACAGGTCGCTACGGTATAGGCCCCATAACAGCGCGGCTTGCCGATCCCTCACACCAGAACAGGTCCTTGTCCAGTTTGGTGACCCAGACTACAGCGAGACCGCCATAGTAGACTCTCAGCCGACCCAAGATACAGACTCTACTTCGTTTATGGAGCAAGTCTTCCAGATGTTCGCACAACTCACGGGGCAGATCCAGAGTTTGACAACCCAAACCCAGGGTTTGACAAACCAAAGCTCCGCCACTCAACAAAGCCTCACCGACCTTGCTGGTAAGGTCGACGGCCTTGCTGAACAGGTCAAAAGGGACAAAACCTTTGGGAAGCAGACCAGCACAACCTTACCGTGCTCACTGAAGACTTCAACCAATTTGTCAGCGAAACAAGGGAAACCAAGGGCTTGGTCGAAGGAAGCCTTCAACAGATCCGCTCGGATCTAGACCAGTTAACGGAGACCGTGAAGCAGAACGCGGAGATCGTGAAGCAACATGCAGAGGTCCTGTTGCTCGCTCGCACGACATTAGATGAGTAGACTCGCCGCTTGGACGAGCACGATACCAAGCTGCAT
This sequence comes from Fragaria iinumae, assembly GCA_009720345.1. NCBI lineage: Eukaryota > Viridiplantae > Streptophyta > Magnoliopsida > Rosales > Rosaceae > Fragaria > Fragaria iinumae. The sequence goes on from CM019121.1 coordinate 27,840,029, forward strand.
GACCAGCAGAATGCTTCCTTCCTTGGAAGTAAGAACAGTCTAGAAAAGCTAGACGAATTCAAAGACAAACAGGACCGGCTGAACCTACGGATCCTTGAAGTTGAAGACTGGATGAGGGCGCAGGCACCAAAGAACCCTGTTCTAAACCCTACTAGCCTAAGCGCGAACGAAGGGACGCCCAAGTACATCCCTCCCAATGAACGCGCCAGGGGAAACCCTAAGGTCGGGACTCCAAAGGCCCCGCAGTTCGTGCCAGGGGCAGGAACGCCGAAGCGTCCGCTCCCGCATGGCTCGTTTGCCCTCCAAGGGACTGAATAATTCTCTACGCCAGGGAACCGGGACACTAGATGACCCGCTTCTAGTTTATTCCAGCCTTACTCTCAAGAACGGCGGACAGGCTGTCAGTTTCTCTGCATGGCCAAACCATGGGGAAGGGGCAGAGTCCGTGCTCGTGACCACAGCCGACTAGCGCCAGCTTATCTCCTCCATCGTCAAGGAGCAAACCGGACACGGTGATGCTAACTTGCAGTATCGCGACCCCTACCCGGATAGTGTGGCGCAATACCCTTTCCCGCATGGGTTCAAGAATGTAGTGTTCACTACCTTCTCTGGCTAAACAAGGGAAGATGCAGCAACCCACATGGCCCGCTTCAAAGTCCAGTGCGGCCAGTACGGGAACAATGACATCCTCAAGCTCAAGCTCTTTGGGATTTCTCTGTCCAGAGTTGCCTACAGTTGTTACTCCAGGTTGAAGCCAGAATCCATTGGGGACTAGCCTACCATGGAGAAACTGTTCCGGAAGACCTACGGTACCATTGAGCCAAAGGTCGGTCTTGACTCCCTCACCCAAATGAGCTAGCAAAGCATGGAGTCGGGCGTCTCCTTCCTCCAACGGTTTAAGATCCAACAGGCCAAATGAGACTTCCTCCTACCCGAACAGGAAGCCATTAAGTTGGCTGTTCGTGGCCTCGAACACCGCTAGCGGTTGAAGCACCATGGGGAACGCTTCACGTCTATGGGCGACCTCATCAACAAGGTCGGCAGTTATGAGCTGATCCTCAACGAAATGGACGATAAGGCGAATGCCTCCAAGGGTACATACGTACCGGGGAGGAACAGGATAGTAGGGGCTTTAAACCTCCAATCCCCCATGTTCGACCCTTACTACCAAAGGCAGGAGGAGAATGAGGCCGCGCAGGGATATGTTGACGACGTCGGAGCAGTCGAATTGACCGGGAAGCCTTTAGCTCAAAAACTGAAGAATCTCAAGATGACCCGTGAGCCAATCACCATTCAGTCCTTTGCATGGACTAAGCCCGAATATGAGGCGTACACGTATGACTCGAAGAACGCCCAACTTGTCTTTAATGACTTGATTGAGGCGAAATACATGCGCTTGGATCACAAGATCCAGTCCAAGGAAGAGCTAAAGGACAAGAAGTATTGCAGTTTCCAAAACGCCTACAATCATGACACCAAGGACTGTGTCAAACTCCGCGACCAACTGCAAACTTGGTTGAATTCGGGCGCCCTAAAAATGAAGACGCCAGGAAGCACAGCTTCTCTGGTGGATGTAGATCCATTCCCGGCCGTTGTTGGTATGGTCGAGGTGAATTGGAATGAGAAGCCAAAGGAGAATAACCGACCTCGCGCACAAAAGCCAGGCGAGCGGAGAATCACCTTGGACCTGGCCGAACACCCAGAGGATGATCATCCGCGCCGACCACTTAAGCGAGACCGAGAGGATGGTAATGATGACATACGTCAGCCATCTCGCCGGTACACTTACAATGTCAACCTCGCGCACGAGGTCTTAGACGATCTTATTGACAGCGGACTCGTCACTGTATCAAGAGCCTTACCCTATGTTGAGTACAAGGAAGGTCGCATCCACTGCAAGTTCCATGACAGTTGGGGCCACAGAACTCGCGATTGCTACCAGCTCCTCGAGCAAGTCCAGGACTGGTTGGACCTCAAGTATATTCGCTTTGAGGACCAAGGTGGCTTCATGGTCACAGTTGCTGACATCGCCTGGCCCCGCATCGGCCACCGCGCGATAACTTTGGACCTATCTTCAGACGCGGGCCGACGCGAACCGCCAGGTCGAAACCGCAAGAGACCGGTGAATGACTACACCTTTCTGGCAAACCAAAATGGGAACCACTACCCAGCAAGGGAGGTAGCCACCAGAATGCAGCCCGATCGACTTTCCAGAAAGGATAAAGGCAAAGCTAGTATGCGGGATGATACACCGTCTCCAGCTAACAACTATCAACCTATGAGTCCCAGGACTCGCGAAGAGTTAGAGCAGAGGATCAAGCACCTCGAAACCTTCGTCCAATCACACTGGATTAAAGACATACCTTCGTCTCCAGCTTCAAGCGAGATGGACATCTCTGACTCCGGCAGTGAACACCAAGACAGCGAGGCTTCAAGCCCTCGGCGAGGTATCTTGACTGACCCCTACATTCCTCCGACATCCAAATCAGCGATCAAGGAAGGGATTTGGTACACACAGCAAGGGGGAAAGCCGGTTACCATCAGCAGGTCCAAGAAGCGGAAGCTACAGAAGAAGTATGGCAGCATCCTGCGTGAATTGCGAGCGGCCGATGATGGCCTCATCCGACGCTCGCAGCTCGCGCAGACACCGAAGCAGATGTGGAGAGAAGCTGAAGGCTTGCGCGCTCTACTCCAAAGACCACCTGTCACGCCTCCACGTGTCTGTGCGCAGGTAGCAGACGACCCCGCTCCAAAGGCGAATGTCTTCTGTCGCCTCACCATACCACCAAGGCAGGATCCGTGCCCCGTTCGGCACAGATCATCTCTGGAGCCAGAAAGGAGAAGGGATCCACATTCCTCCCGACATAAGCCTTCATCAGAGACTGAAAGAAGAAGGGAGTTGTTACAGGGGTCAAGGCGTCAGCAGTCGCCGGAAGCCGAACGACGAAGGAACCCTCCACCTCTACCAAGGCGTAGGCAGTCGCCAGAGGCTGAAAGAAGACGAGAACCGTCTTCCCCGGCGAAGCGAAGATTGTGCGCCACACCAAGGTCTGAGCCAAGGCGTGAGCCGCCTCGGTCATCACGTCCTCGAGAGCTTCTTCGCCAGGAACCTGAGGCTACAAAGGAACTATCGCGACCGGGTCCACCCCGACCACAACCCAAACAGGAGCCTCAGGTCTCAATCCCTCCTCCGTCTAAGGCAGAGGACAATGCCAGCGCTCCTCTAGCCGCAGATAGGCATTCAGCTGAGGACAAACAGCCCTCGACCAAACTCGTGTGGCGACCACGGCAGCCAGAGGGTAACGTCTCGCCAGGGGTCGAAAGTAGCACCTCCAGCCCAAACCTCGCGGAACTCATGGCCCAATGCTTCCGCGAGAATTCCTTGAACGAGGAAACTCATTCCGAGCCTCGTATCGACTTGGGCGACGACCAAGCAGAAGGGCAGGGTGAATCATTCAACTGCAATATGCTTGAGATCTCTGCATGGCCAGAGCTCGAAGAGGTCAATCCAGGGGAGGGCGCATTTGCCATGCTCGACGGAGAATACGGGAGCATTGAGACACCACTGATTCCAGTCCGCGAACAATTCTCTTTTCAGGTCGGAATGGTGTTCTTCATATCTGAGAGATACGCTCTCTCGCCAAATACAACATGCAACGCGGCAGATATTCCAGACAATAGCGAAAGTGTCTGTGACATATCCCCCCTTGCAGCAGTGAGATGAGTCTGGTCCCGGCGGAGCCTGAACACGTTGCACCATTGGACGACACAAGCAGCGTCACACGCACGTTGACTCTGACTTTCTCCACTCCGACCCTGGACATGGCCACTCACATGAGGCCATTGTATATCACGGCTGAAGTTGAAGGGATTATGATCAACAAAATCATGGTCGACACCACCCGCACTATGGGACTCCTTGGTATCCCACGCTCGATGATCCAAACTACGTCCTTGACAGTCAAGAACTTCACCGGCCAAGTCTCCAGGACTCTAGGTTTGTTGTTCTTACGGGTCAAGGTGGGACCGGCTTCAAGGGTCTACACATTCTTCGTCGCCGAGTGTGCTTCGTCCTACAGCATGATCCTAGGCCGCGACTGGATCCATAGAAGTTTTTGTATACCTTCATCCATGCACCAGGAGCTTATGATCTAGGATACTGAGAAACGCGAGGCGGTCTTCAACCAAGCGAATCCGCGTCCTTTCTCCATTTCCGCCAACATCAATGACGCCCGCTATTACAATACCGACTTGGGCCCATTGGAAGTTCAAGGCGTCGATTCTAAAGGCCGCCCATATGGGGTCACGGCCTCCAACTTAATGCGATGGGGACTCACTCAGGCAATGGACGACTTACAAAGTCCTTACACCATCGCGGATCATTGCCAACCTTCTGATGAGTAGTACACCCTCAGATGAAGCACGCGAGGCTGGCGAGTCCTTGTGTGAGAGACTCCTCTCATACTGGGCGGAATGCGAAGCCTACGACAGGGTCGCCACTATGGAGTATGTAGACGAGATAGTGGACTATACCGATACCGAGGAGGAAGTTATTCAGTTAGCTCCCGCTGCCTTGGACAACACGCCGCCTCAAGTCCGCGATCCCACCTTACAAGTCGACGTGGGGACTACAGAGAAACCCTTACTACTCTCCATCAGTGCCAAGTTGGCGGAACACGAAAAGGGAGACCTTCTCTCCTTACTACATGAATATAGGGATTGTTTCGCCGAGCAGTACGAAGACATGCCTAGCCTATCCCCGGACTTAGTCTGTCACCGACTGCCTACTCATCCAGACAGACGTCTAGTCCGCCAAGACGGCAGATTCATGCGAACTGAGACCCAGATCTTGGTCATGGAAGAAATTGAGAACATGCACCGATCAGGTATCATTCGCGTGGCCAAGTACAATGAATGGCTATCTAACATCGTCCCAGTCCGCAAGAAGAATGGTAAAACACGCGTCTGTGTCGACTATCGGGACCTCAACAACGCAACGCCCAAGGATATATACCCCATGCCTGTCGCAGACCTCCTCATTGACGCGGCCGCGGGGCATGAAGTGCTATCCTTTATGGATGGAACTGCTGGGTACCATCAGATCCCTGTCGCTGAAGAAGATCGCCACAAGACTGCTTTCCGCTGTCCAGGGTTTGCAGGTGCATTCGAGTATGTTGTCATGCCATTCGGGCTCAAGAACGAGGGGGCAACATATCAACGCGCCATGAACCTTATCTTTCACGATATCCTAGGCAAGTTGATCGAAGTCTACATTGACGACATAGTGGTTAAAACCAAGAAACGGGCAACACACGTTGAAGACCTCCGGCAGGTGTTCACGCGGATGTGAAAACATCACCTGAAGATGAACCCCGCCAAGTGTGTTTTCTTCGCGGAGGCAGGCGACTTCCTTGGGTTTCTAATCCATCAAAGGGGTATCGAGATCCCCAAAGACAAGGCGCAGGCGGTAATAAACGCCTCGCCTCCTACAACCAAAACGGAGGTCCAACAACTGATCGGGCGAATCAACTTCCTCCGCCGTTTCATTTCAAACGCGGCAGGGAAAGTTCAGCCCTTTTCGCCTCTTCTAAAAATCCAGGGGGCAACCGAGTTCGTATGGGAGTCACAACACTAGGAGGCCTTCGATCGTATCAAGGACTATCTTACGAACCCGCCTGTTTTGGTTCCGCCTCGCCCTGACGTTCCGCTTAAGCTCTACATCGCCGCTGCTGATTTGTCTATTGGCAGACTCTTGGCACAAGACGACGAGAACGGAGTGGAACACGCCGTTTACTATCTTAGCAGGGTGTTGACCGATTGCGAGACGCGCTACTCCCCCATGAAAAAGTTGTGTCTCGCCCTATTCTTTGCAGGTTGCAAGCTCCGCCACTACATGTTGGCCTTTACCACGGTGGTGATCGCTCAGTCCGACCTAGTCAAATATATGCTTTCCCGCCCTATCGTATAGGTAAATGGATATTGGCTTTGTCTGAATTCTCTTTGCAATATGTGCCGCAAAAGGCAGTTAAAGGACAAGCCATAGCGGACTTCCTCGCTCATCACCCGCCAACTGAGCTGACAGCATTCCGCGAGTTGGAGGTCGCCGCAGTCTCCCTTACTCCATGGACTCTTTACTTTGATGGCTCACGCACTGAACTCGCTGCTGGTGCCGGGATCGCCATCGAGAACCATGCAGGAGACCGGTTTTCTTACTCTTTCCAGCTCTACTTTAAATGTACAAATAATCAGGCAGAATACGAGGCGCTCATCATCGGACCGGAAATCTTGCTGGACTTAGGAGTCCGTGAGGTTCAAGTCTTTGGCGACTCCTTATTGGTTGTCAACCAACTTGTGGCGAAGTTCAAGTGCTTGAGTTCCTCTATCGAGCCTTACTTGCGCAAAGCGTTCGACATATTGGACCGGTTCGATGACGTTCACATCGAGCATATTCCGCCCGAGTTCAACTTCGCGGCGAATGAGCTCGCCCAGATTGCCTCTGGCCTTAGCTTGCGAGACGGCGTGCGCGAACGACTACTCAAGGTCGAACGACGCACTCTCCCTTCTTTCATTACCAGGGGGCAATATCAGGCAGATTCTCTTGACGTCGCTGCTTTAGACCCTATCGATGAAGACTGGCGACTACCGTTCATTGCCTACCTCGAGCACCCTCATGACGCTACCCATTCCCGGCAATTGCGGTTTCTCGCCCTCAACTTTGTGCTTCGCAATGGTGAGCTTCGCCGGCGCGGCGAGGACGGTACCGATTTCCGCTGCGTGTATGGCAACGAGGCTAAGCGGCTTCTGCGTGAGGTGCATTCCAGCGTTTGTGGTTCGCATCAGGCTGGACCAAAGATGCGTTGGTTAATCCATCGCCACGGCTACTACTGGCCTACTATTCTCAAAGATTGTATTACTTTCGCTAAAGGATGTCAGGATTGCCAGGCTCACGTACCAGTGCAACATATTCCAAACATTCCGTTACAGCCGATCGTTAAGCCCTGGCCATGTCGAGGATGGACGATAAACTTCATCGGTCTCATTCATCCCCATTCCTCTGAGCAGCACAAGTTCCTTATCGTGACCACCGATTTCTTTACCAAGTGGGTCGAGGCCGAGCCACTCAAGGTCGCTTCCGCGACCTCGGTCCGCAACTTTATTTTCTGCAACATTATCTCCCGCTTTGGCATTCCAGAATGCATCGTGACGGACCGGGGGCAGCTTTCATGGCGAATTCGGTAGTCACATTCCTCAACGGCTATGGTGTCCAACTCCTGCATTCAACCCCCTATTATGCCCAGTCCAATGGTCAGGCAGAGACGAGCAACAAAGTTATCCTCAGTATCTTGCGAAAGATACTAGAGTTGAACCCCCGCGTCTGGCATCTAGAGCTTTACCATACTTTGTGGGCCTACCATACATCCAAGCGTGGTCCGACAGATACCACCCCTTATGCTCTTATGTATGGCCATGACGCCGTCCTTCCCCTAGAGGTTCACGTCGCCTCGCTTCGTGTCCAGGAACAGCACCAGTTGTTGGTGACGATTACGTCCAGGCAATGTGGCAAGAGCTCGAAGACCTTGACGAACATCGCATCACTGCTTTCAACAATCTCATCCTTGAGAAGCAGTGTGTTGCGCGGTCTTATGATAAAGTCACTCGCGGTCTGAGTTATGCCGAAGGCCAAACGGTATGGCGTGCTGTGCTCCCACTTGGGGAGAAAACCGAAGGCCGCGGGAAATGGTCCACGCGGTGGGAGGGACCCTTTATTATTCATCGCATATTGCCTAAGGGGGCATACCATTTGCGCGACCTTGATGGTACACTCCATCCCAATCCTATTAATGGTCGTTTCTTAAAGCGCCATGTCGCTGGTGTTTGGGAGCGCGCAGATCCTCCCCCTCCTCCTGATCCCGCGACCACTGTCATTAGTGTCACGCGCTGTCCCGCTTACACTCCATCACCTCACACTAGGGGGCAACCCCAGGGATAAGCGTGTAATTAGTTTTTCTTTGTAAACGTGCGTGGTCTAACTAACAGACCAGTACAAGATTGGGGTATATTTCAGAGGCCCTAAATAAAACAGATTCATTCAAGTGTTTCTTAGTCATCATCTAGGCCAACCCCTGTGGCCTTCTCCAAATTTTCAAAGTTGGTTCGCAGCTTTATGCAGCCATTCGCCGACTCCTTTGTTTGTTACTCACTGGTTCGCACTGGGGGGTAGTGAAGTACATAGTCATTGACTTTCCATGTTGGTCCGCCATCGCCAAGAGCTCGCGAGGGGCTATTTTTTGAAATCTACTCAAGTTACATGCGTCTGCTCAAGATACATCCATGCGAGCTACATTCGCTCGCGGTATATGCAATGTACTATGTCTTCTGAGCAAAAAGCAGGCGAATGCATTTGAAGTTCAAGTCCAAGGTGCCTAGACGAGCCGTGCAGCAGCTTCGCTCCAATGCCTTACTGGGTGCTTGAGTTTCAAGGCCTATTCACAGGCCTGTCTACTCATACTCATTTTATGTATGACCCGAGCCAATACCAGTGGCTTTGGAGCAACATGAACATAAACCTCTTCAGTCATTTTTTGACATTCATGACTTCGAGGCTAGGGGGCGATGTTTATGCCTGAATTAATATTTTACTGGACAGTAAATGTCTATGTAAATATTAATTATTTCTTGGTCCATGTCATACCGGCGAGACCAAGTTTCTTTAAGTTTACAAGTGATGGCCTTTTTAGTAAGACCACGCGAGCTGAGAACAGAGTTTACATGCGAACTGGACTTCACTTAGCTCGCGCGCGGAATGGACATAGGCGGACTGCGCAGTCCGCGTGGAACAATTACTATATACAAGTCCGCGTAGGCGAGACGCAAATGTACTTCGCGTAGGCGAGACGAACTGGCTCGCGTAGGAGACTTCGCGAGGCAGCGACATGCGGAGTCCGCGGGCACCACGACAAACGTCGAAGACTGTTACAAGTCTTTGACATGCTTCGGGCCAATCCTTGTGGCCCTTCTAACATAAAAAGCCCTTTTAAGGCTCGCGAGCTACAGAAGCACGCGAGATAGCATCCTGTAGCAGCCCGCGAGATGAGGTTACTCCTAATTCCAGTTCGCATAGGAGTCTACAGTTGGCAGCGCGGAAGCAATGCCCTATGCGGAATGAAGTGTGCAAACTGGACATGTGTCACAAGATGGTTGGTTCGCATGGACAGAACAGTGCCCTTGTGCTATAGGGTTTCAGAGTCCGACTTGGATTCTAATTACTTTTCTTCCGCCACAAGTCGAACTACTATATAAGGGGGCTCGAACCCTAACAGGAAGACAACTCTCAACACTCAAACAAATACAAAAACACAAACACAAACTGCAAATCAGTTACCTTTCGAGCTCCTCGAAACCCTAACCCTAAGCGCCGCCGCCTAGGTTTCTTTTCCAGAGCCCTCCAGACTCTACCCCCCGACTTCTCTCTGAACTCCTTATAGTTGCTCTGCTCGCGCCGCCGTGAGTATCGATTGCTTGTGCTCGTAAATCCTCATCTGAGGTGGCACCTGAAACCCCCGTCGCCTGATCAGAAGTCAAGATCTCGCACCCGCTACACCTACAACTCTTTCCTCGTCCGTGAGGTGGCACGCCCGCAACTCTCCCCTCTCTTTGTTCGCTAGTTACCTCTGCTCCGCGCGCTAAGGATCGTGGCCAAAACAAGTCTAAACTCTTGTTCTCACTACGCTATCTAACAAAGACATATTTGATAGGGTTTAGCTTGCGGTGTCGGCATCACCTGTCCAAGGACCTATCTATTTGTTAATGTTAGATCGCATCTTTCCATTAGGCCAATCAACTAAGTTGATATCCATCAACGAAGAGTGGTTCGATAATAGACTCATTATCCCACGTCCTCATGTACACTAGTGTAATACTTGTAGAGATCTCTATATGGATTGGATTTGACATTGAGACGTCCCCCAACGATAATCACAATTCAGACTTTATGAGACGGATTTAAGTATCACTGATCAATAGATCAGGTTGTGTCAAGCTCGCTTTCTTCCTAGTGCGAGAAAATATCAAACATAAAGGCCTCCCTCCTTTTGGGGAGCGACACGACTTTGTGACACCAATTTTGCCACTATATAGCGTCACCATTTCACCATCTACGGTGATGGCGCCAAGAACAACTTCTTTTGGTCAAGCAGCAGCCCAAGGATTAAAATATATGTATCGGCATATCTATCGGTACTTTGAAAAAGGGAGATATCAGATATATCGGGGATATTGAGGAAAAAATATCGAAAATTCGGGAAGAATTTTTTTCTAAAATATTTAATTTATTGGATTAATTTACTTATAAATTAAACAAACATCAACTTCATCTATATCTAGAAAGAGACTCCAAGTGGTTGAAAAGACGTACGGTGGTCCACAAAAATATAGTATTCAGACCAAAACATATAACCCTACGAATTGTACTGTTGAATATGATAGTCGTATATCTTTTTGAAGCTGCTAGCTGTTCCCTTTATATCTCTTTTCAAATTTGTTGATGGTGATTCTTGTTTACGCCCAAATTTTTTACATATATTTCTTTAATATATCAGAGATTTATCATAGATTTCCTAAATATTGAAGATATTTGACCGAATCGGAGAAATTTGACGGAATCAGAGATATTTGACGGAATCTGTGTAAGATAAGATATTTACCTCTCTAGATATATCGGTCACTCCAAAAAAGGAGATATCGGGGGATATATCGGATATATCGCAGAGATTTTAATCCTTAGTCACGCCATGTCCTCTTGATAGGATATCAATCCTTACAGATATATTTGCAGCATGTGATCTCGTCGCTTTAACATTTTAAGCATTTGAGATCAAGATGAGACTTAGTAGGGATAAACCATGACAATTCACGTCATTCCACTTGAACACTTGTGTTCTTATCTCCCCCTAACGGCGGGAATATTGTCTCATCACAATAACAATCCATAAATTAGCGGTGAATGAGATCGACTGACAAGGTTGCTACATATGCGGATTATAGGTGGAGGTTCATATCCAACCTAAACTTATTCATCTCAAATGACTCATCATTGTGTGCAGTGACATTGCGATTTGGCTCCTATAAATAACATCTAGCCGAACTCAAAGATTGGAGATCCTTTTCAATCCTGTTTGAGCTCAAGGATTGTAATTTCGTGTCAATCCTGGTACACAGTCATGAGCTGTAGTACAACAATATTCAATGATGGTGGGTCGTAGATGAATAGTAAAACTGCATGCAAATATTGCATAGCCTCAAGACGCAATAGAAAGATTGGTGCGCATCAATAATGTTCGAGCAACAAGCTAAAGTTGCTTGGTCATAGTCTCGGTGTGACCGTATTGCGTGTCAACATGGGGTACAAGACACTTCAACTTATATCCTGATAAACTTCTTTAAAGAATGGGTAGTGAGCACGTAAAAGTATAAGCAGCATAAGTAGACGATGGTGTAACACGCGATTAGTGTGTTGACACTTCAACTGATAGGAGCATAAAATGCGACATTATTAGTATCTTATTATCCCTTATTTGTGCTTTGTTAAGTCTATTTAGAGTAAGATAGAGTCATAATTTAGTTAAATGAAGCTTTGGTATAGTTTTGGAAAAATGTGCTTAAATTGCTAGAAAAACGACTAAGTATAGAAAATCTGTGAAAAAGTGCCAAGATATGTAGTTTTTGTGATTTTGAGGCTTGCGTCTGACTGACTTATTCTTATCCTAATTCGATAAAATTTTGCAAGTGTATTATTTGGAAGCTAAAGTGTATTATGTCAAAATTTCAGGTCAATTGGAGTTCGGGAGGTCGTTCAAATGAAGGCTCAAAGCCGGCAGTTCGAGAATTTCACTCCAGGGGCTAAAACAGAGTTTCCAGCTACTGTGTCCTAACTTTAAAAGCTTGTGTACGATTAAATACTTAGAATTAAATTGCGTTCTATATATGGATGGAAAGCTCTACGAGTCTAGTTTCCCCAGAACTTGGAATCACGCCAATTGGATTAATGAGGAGAGAGTTATGCCTGAAGGAATGACCAAAGGTCAGTCTGCCGGAAATCAGGATTCTGCGACTTTGCAATTCCGGTTTGGAGTTCAATGTTTCTACATCAAAGTCACATCAAAACTCATCAAAAGAGGTCTACTAAGCATATTGAAGATTTGAAAAGTCATTTAGGGCCAAAGCTTTGCACGGAATGGAGGAGAAGAAGCAATCCTAGTCCGGCTAGGATTGGAAGATGCATTTCCTGTTTTGGAGATTCCATGTGCAACCATGAAATAAAGCTTGCATCTGCTATCCTAGGCCGATTATGACAAGGATTTGAAGGCAAGAGACGCAACAAAAGAGTTCCTAGAAGATTCAAGAAGTTCAAAGTCTAGTTGGTTTAGGAAAAGCTAATATTGTTGTACTAGGAAAACCAATTCCTCTTGGTTTTAGGTTAAGGCTTGGCTGGCCATTGTAATCACTATATATAGGACCCTCTAGGCACTTAGATAAGGGTCACAACCTAGCAATACACAGAGCGTAAGTCATTGTAATACGAGAGTTTTTGAGTGTTCATCCTATAGACAAGTAGAGAGAGATTTCACCACCGCCGGCCACCTTTCATAATTCCGTCCATCACCATACTTTGGAGCTTTAACTTATAAAGTATGATCCATACATTCTATTCTTCATCTCTGTTTATTTGTTTAGATTTGCATTATTTTGTCTATAAAATATGCATGTTTGATTGCTTGATTCTTTTGTTGTATGAAAGTTGTGAAACCATTTTCAAAATCTATACTTAGGATTTTCATACTCTTAAACTTGTGATAATTTTGTGCATTAGATTAGGCAAAGCATGTTCATGTAGTCATTCTCATAACTTGATTAGTTTCTAGGATTCGAGCAACTCCATCAACACTTGCATGCGGCTAAGGCCTTAGTTGTTGTGTAGGTTTAGATGTCATCAACCAAAGTATTTAGGGCTTAGTTAGGCGCAACGTCGATTAGGTTCCATTGCTTTTAGGGCAGTTATAATTCTAGAAATTTGCATGCTAATAGGATGAGTGACGCCATACCTTGTGTGTGTTTTCGATCAAGACTTTTGTGCATAATTACTTGTTGGTTTTATTTTCGACGCAACGTGTTCTTAAAATCAATTAGTAAAGGCTTAGGATTCGACGAAATGTGTTTTCTAAGTATAATCTAAGAAGTCTTATAACGATTAGATGAACCGCAACGGGCTCTAGTTAGGTCGAAATTAAGTTAGAGTTAGGTTATTTGTTCATTGTTTTGCCGATTCCCTTGTATGATCTTATTGCATGTTTTTGATTGCTTTTGACTTATGCTATGATGTGTATGGTTGTCGATCACATGTAAATATTAGTCTAGGATTTATTTTTCGTGTCTTTAGGATCATAGTAATGTTTTTTAAAAACCCCCAACGTGACAACTTGTAAATATGTATATATGTGTGTGTTTTGTTTTAGCATCATGATTGATCACCCTAATTGATCCCCGGACTGAACGATCCCTACTTATTTTATACTAACGATGATTTTGCAGGGTAATAAATTGTGCGCTTAGTTTAACCCCGGTTACGCGATGCGTCAATTTTTGGCGCCGTTGCCTGGGATCTATTGAAGAATCGGTTATGAGTGCTAAACTTGTTTTGTTTTGTTTTGTGAATTTCGAATTTTATTTTTCTTTTGAGACATAATTAAATATCTAGGGAGGTTGTATGTCTATTTGTGTAGAGTTTATTGTAGTTTCTAAAGTATATTATGTAGGGGGAAGACGCTTGTGTCAAGTTATGGCCTTAACCCCTCTTATGAGCGATGCTTCTTCGAGTCTTTGACTCTTAAAGGCAACTTAGCTTGTTTGAGGTTGAGGGCGGCTTAGTGAAACATGAGTAGAACGGTCTAGTAATCGATGTTTATTTTACTATTGAGTGTTAAGATTCATAGACAAGGAGCTCAGGTTTGTTTAACTGGATCTCTAGGCCCATTGCGTTGATGATCATTCTCGGTGAGTGAGTCAGGGCGTGGTGTCCACTAACGAGTCCTGCCTGTCTCTCTTGTGAGGGGGTAAGCCCACGTGGATTTTAACAATCTGTAGTAGAGTACGCTCGACCTAGCCAACATCTTGGGCCAAAGCATCACCATACTTTAGACGCTAGAAGATAACTTTACATAAATAGATGGACAATCTCAAACCAATGAGTCTTTAATCTTTGAAGGTATATCGGAATAAGCATGATACTACCTTGAACTGTATCAGTTCATTGCACGTTATCTCCTCTGCTCCACGTACCTCGGAAATTAAAGTTGTTTGAATAAAATAAACTAGAAAGATAACTAGGTTTCATGTAATATATGGTTTCGAGATTTTCATGCTTTCTTGTAAAAATTTCGTGTTTATTTCTTGTATATTCTTCATCTGTTTGCTTTCTTTCGTGAATTCAACGGTACTAACTTATTCTTGTTTCAATATACAGGATCTATGAATGTCCAGTTCATCACAGTGGTCTAGAGATACTCGACACCGTTTGAAGCGTATTGGAGAAGAGTACGATCTTGAATTGCCGTTGAGTTTACGTCGCCAACTTTCAACATCACTACCGAACCAATCACCACCACCGAGCCCTACTACATCACCGAGTTCGTTTGTTCTGCGTTCACCATCGCTCATCACTTCTTCTTGTGAATCACCATCCTCGGTTCACGAGAACCCTGAATTTCAAGTCAAGATGCCTTCATTGAGAGAAGAAAACAGTCAAATTAATGGAACTGAGGGATCACCTCGGCCAAACAACATCACCTACCCAGCAGTTGCAGAAGGGAAATCAGAAGATTTCGAGTTGAGGGGTGGTTTCTTCCACCAATTGCCGAAATTCTATGGGCTTAGTAACGAGGATCCGAACCAGCATCTGCAGTTGTTTGAGTTTTGTTGTGAAACCATGTGTCCTAAAGGAGCTGATTTGCAACATGTGAAGATGCGAGCCTTTCCACATTCACTTGAGGACCGAGCTAGGAAATGGTTCTTTGCGGTTCCAGCTGGTCGCATGACATCATGGGCGACAATGTTTAAGGAGTTTCTCACTAAGTACTTTCCATCGTCGAGGGTGACGCAAATTCGTAAGGAGATTACTTCTATCAAACAAGAAGTAGATGAGGCTTTCGATATCTACTATGAACGATTCAAGGCCTTAGTTGATTCTTGTCCGAACCATGGGATTCGTGAAGGGTTGTTATTGCAGTACTTTTATGAGGGTTTACATCCTATGGAGCGACAGTTCTTGGATTCAGCAGCTGGAGGTTCGTTAATGGAAAAGAGTCGAGAAGATGTTACCAACTTGTTGGAGATGAGAGCCACTAACAATCAACAGTTTGGCTCGGTTTCTTCAAAACGAGTCAATGAGGCTAGTAGTTCAACAAAGTCAAGTGAGATTTCGGCAATTAAAGAAGACTTGGGGAGGCTCACTATCCTAGTTTCGAATATGGCTAAGAGTAAGGGAGCTCAAGTTTGCGGCGTGTGTAGCATGGAAGGGCATACGTCGGAGTTTTGCAACCAAGTAGCTTTGGAAGGCTTGGAGGAAGCCAATGCCGTTGGTTTTGGGCAACAAGGTGGCCGATTTCAAGGTCAAGGAGGGGCACCACGTGCTCAAAACTTCAACCCAAGGTTCAACGATCATCCTAATTTTCGTTGGAGCAACAACAATGTGCTAAACCCTCAACCGAATGCTCAACAAGGTGCGGCACCCCAAGGACAATACATGGTTCGTCCTATGCAAGGGCAAGGCATGCCTAGGCCGTATGTTCCATATAACCAAGGAGGAGGGCAGCCGAGCCAAGGTAGTCAAACCAACTTTGACGAGATCTTTAAGAACATTGCTACGTCA
The DNA here is from genome assembly GCA_009720345.1 of Fragaria iinumae. Lineage (NCBI taxonomy): Eukaryota > Viridiplantae > Streptophyta > Magnoliopsida > Rosales > Rosaceae > Fragaria > Fragaria iinumae. Next base: position 27,855,951 of record CM019121.1, read on the forward strand.
ACTCAATCTTTGTTAGCTACTACTCAAGCTAACACGAGGGATATTTCGGTGATGAGTAAAGACATCAACGAGTTGAAGACTCAAATGGGCCAAGTCGTGGATTTTATGGGAAAGTTCAATGATCAAGGCAAGCTACCCGGAAGTGTCATTAAGAATCCGCGAAACGAGCAAGTGCAAGCTATAACAACAAGAAGCGGAAAAGTTGTAGAACCACAAGTACCTAAGCCAAAGAAGGCTCTCGGCAATGGTGTATTTGAGGAAAATGATGATGATGTTGCCGTGAGTTTGCAAGAGAAGGAGGCCGGCGAAGTTGCCGAACCTAAGGGAGCCGAGAAGCATGCATCCGAGCCTAGCAAGGTGGAACTCGAGATTCTGAGGAAGAATGACTTAGAGAAAGATTCCGCAACTTCTATGAAGGAGGTTGAGCCGAGCAAAGGAGGGGTTATAGCAGCACGTGTGCCATTTCCTTCTCGGTTTGCCAAGTCCAAGAAAGATAAATCGGAGGAGGAAGTGTTGGATGTGTTTCGAAAAGTCCAAGTGAACATTCCATTGCTAGAGTGCATCAAGCAAATCCCTAAGTATGCAAAATTTCTCAAGGAGCTTTGCACAACAAGAAGGCATACAAGGGAAACTCAAGTGGTAAAAATGAGCGAGACGGTGTCGGCCGTTATTCAAAGGAAGTTACCACCAAAGATGAAGGATCCGGGAAGCTTTAGTGTGCCTTGTGTCATCGGCAACACTAGATTTGAAGACGTTATGCTTGATTTGGGAGCCTCGATAAATGTTATGCCTTACAACGTTTATCAATCTCTTACCCTCGGACCACTCAAGAAGGATAATGTGGTCATTCAACTTGCGGATCGTTTAAAGAAGTATCCGGAAGGTTATGTGGAAGATGTGTTAGTGCAAGTGAATCACTTGATCTTTCCGGCGGATTTCTATGTGTTGGAGATGGAAGACTCGGCCATGAGCACACAACTTTTACTTGGCCGGCCATTCATGAGGACGGCAAGGACTAGAATCGACGTTGCGGGAGGCAACTTGACAATGGAGTTCGATGGTGATGTGATTAAGTTCAACGTTTTTGAAGCTATGAAATACCCCATTGCCGATCTCAAGGAGTGTGATGTTGAAGATGTTGTGGAGACCGTTGCACTATGTGTAACGTCTTCACTTCAAGCATAGCAACTAGCTATCGAGAAAGGGGCCGGATTTGACAAAGAAGGAGAACCAATAAGCAAGGAAGCACGTGATGAGCTCGAACATGAGATCTTGGAAGTCATTGCCGAACTCGAGTCATCACCCTACATTATGCCGAAATCTCCCATGTCACTTCCACTTATTCGACCAAAGATCAAACCAAGTATAGAAGAGGCCCGAAGTTAGAATTGAAAGTGCTTCCGGAACATTTGAAGTATGTATTTCTCGAAAAAGGTGATACTTTACCGGTTATTGTGTCATCAACGCTTAATGAAGAGCAAGAAAAGAAGTTAGTCAAGGTGCTATACAAGCATAGATCGGCCATAGGATGGAGCTTGGCCGACATTAAGGGAATAAGCCCTACGAAGTGTGTTCATCGAATTTTACTTGAAGATGGTGCGAAACCGACAAAGGAAGGTCAACGACGATTGCATCCACCAATGATGAAGGTTGTTAAAGATGAGGTGATTAAGCTTTTAGATTGTGGAGTCATTTATCCAATTTCGGATAGTAAGTGGATCTCTCCCGTTCAAGTAGTGCCAAAGAAGAATGGTGTCACGGTTGTAAAGAACGACAAAAAACGAAGCCCTACTTCGAATCCTTCAAGGAGCATGACGTGGAAACTATGGATATTGCCGATACTCCACCTTTGCAATGAACACATGGTGAAGAGTCTAGGCTAATGGACTATAAACACAAAAGCGCTACTTGGGAGGCAACCCAATTGCAAACGATAAAAGTGAAGGAGCCATCAACGAGAGTTTGAATATTTCCTATCCCTTCTCTTTTATTTTTGTGTTATATGTGTTACCTTAGAAGCATGCTTAGGAATTATTTTCATTATATATGGGCTTGCATTGAGGTCAATGTAATTTCTAAGTGTGGGGTAGGGTAACATGTAAACATGTTAGTTTTAAGACTAAGTTTTTAGGCTAATTTTAAAATTTTCGTTGCATTTATAGAAAACCAAAGAAAAAAATAGAAAATTTCCAAAATTGTTCTACAAAAATAAGTGTGTTTTAATTTTGTTTTGAGTCTTAGGATGCCCTTAAATAGTCTATGATGTTTTTCTCTTGATTGCATAGTTGATAGTTTGATGTTTTTAAAGAAAGATTGTGAGTTTCATGAATTTTGTGATTGGTATGAACACTTAAGATTTGATTGATTTTGAAAGCATGCATGTTTTGGTTAGTTTGTTTCCATAACAACCTTAGTGAGTTTTAGAGCCTTATTGTTTTCTTCATGAGTGAAAATTTTTCGAAATTCTTAATCTTAAAATCTCATTATTCTTTGCATTTTCAATGACTATATGCTATAGATTTTTCATGAACTCTAGAATTTACTAGAACTTGCTTTTGTGATTTTTGAGACATTTATATCATAAACTACCATGATTTTGAATGTGATAGAAAAGATCTCTTTAGGTTTACCACCAAAGCCAAATAAAGCCTTTACCCTATTTGTGCCCGTCGTGGGACTCCTTAGTAAACCCCTTTGAGCCTACATTGAGCCGTTTCTTTCATTACCCTTATTTAAAATTCCCGAGCTTAGAATAGTTATCCTTACCTTGTTACCAAGACTTGGTGAAGCATAGTTTGAAATGGAGTTATAAGGAAGTGATGTTTGAAACAAGTGTGGGGTGATGATGAAAAGTAGAAGTTGATGCATGTCGTGCCTTTGAACGTCTTCGTTTTGAGTGGAAGAATGGATGTCCATGAGAATTTCTGAAAATTCGGACAATTATATCTCTTCCTGGATGTCCATGACCCATATCGTTTTCCCCACATTAGGGGACAATCCAAAATAAGTTTATCGCATTAGCGTATATACAATTCTCGTTTGCAATTGTATGATGATCGAATCCGCTAAAGATTATGGATCATCATGCCACAAAAGATCATCGACAATATGTAGTCAATTAAAGTGGTAAGCAATCCACTTGACTAATAACTCAACAAGTAGAGTTATATGAACTTTTCAAGAAATGCTCCATGAGTACATTCCACAGTACATTGTGGTCATTACTTTTTGCACAGATTGCCATTAAAGGCTTTTGTCAATGTGGCGCGTCAAATACTTTGAGCGCATGAGATGTGAAATCTCGGTTTCTAGGCCTGTTAGCCTAGGGGTCAAAACATGTGGTTTAATCATTTCCAATAAAAGGTTCCACAGATACCAAGCGAAGATTCGCCTTAGGTATCGAGTACGTCAAAAATCAAATGAGCATAATGTTATGTTGCTCTTGCATACAAAACTAAGCTGTTATGAGACTCGATAGAGGTCACAAACGATGTTTTTAATGGTTTGTCCTTCGGATTGATCACACACAATCCGGAAAAGCCACGAATTGATCAAACACAATTCGGAGAAAAACCTCGGATTGATCACACAATCCGCAGAAATGTCGGGGTTGATCATATGACATAACCCGAACAAAAAAATAAAAGTGATCAAACACACTTTTGACCCGCAAATAAAATTCAGGGATTTTTACTTGCACGCACAAAATCCCAAGCATAGAATGGAGATGGAGAATGGAGGGAGGATAAAGAAGGGAGGAAATGATTTTATCCTCCCCGAGTTATTGAACTTGGAAAAATTTAAGGTTTCAAAACATACCTTTCGAAACTTCAAACACTTGAAGAAGTCGAAAATTGTAGTCGAAGGAAACCAAAAAAAGTCAGCGGGCGGCGGCCAAGGGATTCGCAGCAGGTGATGTCGGACAGCGGCTGGGAAAAACGGTCGGCGGCAGTAGTCGGACAGAGGAGCCGAAAAACACTTTTTAGGGTTTCAGAAAACAAATGGTGAGCTATTAGTTATAGGGTTAGAACAAAGTGCATGATAACGTGATCGAGTATAAAGTGTAGAGACAAAGAGATAGCAAGAGAATCATCAAATAAATATATCTTATTCATTGATAGGAGCCTTTTATATAGGGAATTACAAAGTACCAATATGGTAATGATAAGGAATACATAGTCTTATTCCAACTACATATCCTGTTGGCATAAGACTAAGGCACACATAAGAAATATCCTAGAAGAATGCAGAATATCCTAAAGTAATTTGCATGATGATTGATCTAACCACTATAAATATTAACGGTAAGCTCAGTTTATATGGATCAATCCCAAATACTATATATGAATATAAAGAAATATCTGGAAATTTTACCTTTCAAAAAAAATATATAAAGAAATATGTGTGATCAAATCGAGAAAATTCACATAGAGATACATGTAAGATTGTAAGTATAGATTGTGATTTATATACTTAACAAATTAGTCGGACAGTATTCGTGCGTATTCATGATTCATGATTTTAGGACTAAACATATATTTCTAACAAATGAGCTAAAAAAATAAAGAAAAATACCCATTTAGTACTAATTAAAATCTCTCATTCCCCATTCTAATGATAATCTTTTTCATGAGCTAGCCCATTCCAATATAAGGTAACATTTTTTATGCCCAAATGCATAAATCTTTACTAAAGTCTTAACAAACCATATTATTTTAAAACTATTTTAATCTTACCCTTTAAACATGCATACAAAGTGACTTGGTCGGAACCACACCGAACTCCGGCCACCGGCCACGGGACTTCGGTTGCCGGATTTCCCCAGTCGCCGGATTTCGGTTACGGTTGCCGGAATTTATTCAGTCGCCAGTTACTGACCCCCAATAACTCAGATTTTCTCCGGTCGCCGGATTCCGGTTACGGTTGCCGGAATTTATTCGGTCGCCAGTTATTGACCCCCAATAACTCAGATTTTCTCCGGTCGCCGGATTCTGGTCACCGGTAACTCGATTATTGACCCTCAATAATCAGTTACTGACCCCCAATAACTTGGTTATTGACCCTCAATAATCAGTTACTGACCCCCAATAACTGGGTTACTGACCCCCAATAATCAATTACTAACCCCCAATAATCAGTTACTGACCCCCAATAACTTGGTTACTGACTCTCAATAATCAGTTACTGACCTCTAATAATTAGTTACTAACCGCCAATAATCAACTTATTACAGCTTAATTTAATAGAAAAAAAAAAGAAATATCAGAACATAATCAAGTTATTGAACACTGACCCCTAATAATTTGGTTTACTAAGAGGTAATAAATATTGAGAAATTGTTTACTACCCCCTAAATTTATTGACCCCAATAAATTGTCACTTAATAACCATTTATTGCAAAAATAATAGAAAAGGCAACAAAGAAAAACAAAATGAAGAAGAAAGATTTCAATAAACAAAACAAAAAAAAAGAAGAAGAAAGATCGATCAACCGCCGTGGTTGAAAAACTCGTCAGCAAACCACGTGAGTTGGTCGACCTCACCAATGCCTCCTCAAGAAGACAAAGACGTCATCAGCGGCGAGGATGCCGATGACGCCGTATAATCGAGGGGGAGAGATCTAAGCACGTGCCGACGCCGGATCGGTGGTGGATTTGGTCCTATCTCGCCGGATTGAGGTTCTCGCCAACCTCGACAGAGAAGTCCTCGCCGGTGCCTTGAGGCTGCCGTCGTACTCGTCATCCATCGATCTCGAGTTTCTTGAGGGTGCGGTAGGCGAGGACGAGGTCGCCAGAGATGGAGATGGTGGAGAAGATGATCTGGGCGGCGGTGATCTTAGAGAGAGAGAGAGAGAGAGAGAGAGAGAGAGAGAGAGAGAGAGAGAGAGAGAGTGTGTGTTTTCAGAGAAGGAGGATGAGAGAGTGTAGATCGGGAGGGTTGGGTAGGAGATATTAAGTTAAGGGTACTGTTGCCTTTTTTATAGGAATAATTGAAATGAGCTCATGTAAAAGTTTTTCATTGGTATGGGCTCTTAAATCTCTGTTTTTGACTAAATAGGCATTTTCCAAAAAAATAATAATCCAGACAAGCACATACCACACATATATTGCATTTTCCATTAATTAATAAAACTGAACTTTTTCTTTCTTATTCTGACCCAATTGTATATATCTGAATTTAGACAGTTCACCAAAACCATAATGCCTAAGCAGACCGTTAAGATCATGCATGAGATCACTTCCTAATTGTAATTCTTTGGTAGTAATTAAACAGCTATATACCTAGCTAAGTCCCCCCTCCCAACTCATATAAATATATTCATCTGTTTCTCAACAAAGGAATCATGCTTTGTGCCCACATTTGGTTCACCAGACACAAATGTGTACAGTGGTGGCGACAAAGTAAAGCAATCAGTCAGAAGAAGAAAGTGAAAGCAACGTAGAGAATATCTGCATATCAACAACATATATAAGCCTTGGCCTTTTGTTTGTTGTTCACGGAAGCTTTGGCCGAAAAGTTCACATGTCGACCATTCCTGTTGGATTAGGCAAAGGACCAATCCGCCCCATTTTTTCGCTTTCCACGATAACATGGATTTCTGCAAAGCTGGGTACCATGATTCTTCTTCTCCTCTTCTCCAGCCGTTTATTTCTGGATGGGAACATGTTCATCCAAGCCACTGCTTCAGAAAATACAACAGCCCTGCAACTGCATATCTTCGATCAATATGTAAGTTTCTTAGTCCGAAAATCTACAATGCACCGGCTTTTTATGTACCGTTAGATTAGATAAACAACGCCGGTGCATGGTAGGAAAAACTCTATTTGTGTGATATCTATATTATCGAATCAATAATGTACGTTCCCTTCTGGTTTAACAATCAGTTTCTGAATGAGTTTACTTTATACGTGTATAGGTGGTGATGAACAATGGCATTCTTCAAGTCAATCTTTCAAAACCTCAGGGGATGGTTACCGGAATACAATATAAAGGCATCGACAATTTACTTGAAGTTCTTGAAGATGAGACCAACAGAGGGTACGTACACTGGTCTCTTGCTTGCTAAAATTCTATGTTGTTTTTTATTTACATTTTTCAAATTAAGGAGTATAATAATTGATCCTAGAATGTCAATATAATATTAGTATATATACCCGGTTAAATAAGGCATATTACATTTCCTTTTTTACAACTAATTATTAGATAATTAAGTATCATAATTGTTCAAAGATACAGTGTTTTATCATCAAATCCAAACATAATATTTGTTTACCATACATTTGTGGCTAGTAAATGATGAGAAAATAAATTAAGATTTACTTTTCTTTCAAATAAAAGAATCTCGTAGACAAAGGTGTATCGATCTAGGTAAATGTTTAGGTCGTCTTGAATTATTCGGTCGGTATAATTTTAGTGTGCAAATGGGTGTGGTTGGTCTTGGGGTGCTTGATCATTTTGGAGACGCTAGGACATTTTCCTTGCTCCTCCTTTTATCCCTTTGAGCGACACTAGGAGAGAAGATAGTCCCTGTCTCTCCCTCTTTGTGTATATGCTGGTTTTTGCCGTATTCGTAGTATATATCTTTGCTTGAAAGAGGTGTGAAAACAAAGACCTAGAAATGTAGTTTCCTACATAGTCGACGAGTTGGACGACGACAGCATTTGGGTGCCGCCGGTGGCGCGGGTGGAGAAATTAGGCAGGCTAGGGTTTCTCAAGCTTGGGAATCTTGGGCATGAAGCCATGAACATGATGTGGGCGGGCTTAGTTGCATCTAGGTGTTTAGTAGTCGTAGAGAGTAATTTCTTTTGTCGGCCTTTATGATTTCGTTCCTTGTACTGTATAGTGAGTGTTGTAAACGGTTGACTTTTTTATTTTAAAAGAAGAAATGTTTAGGTCGATATGTATGTTCATGCTTTTCATGAACTCAGACATGATTATATAAACAATGATGTAGGTACTGGGATCTGGTTTGGTCTGCACCAGGAATTACGAGAAAGAAAGGCGCATTTGATAGGTACGTATTGCATTCAATATAAATGAAACAGTATAATTTTCCCTATGTTTATTTAATTTTTTTTTTTTTTTTTTTTTTGTCAATTGTATTACCAGTCATCGGTTATGTCTAGAAATGTTCTATTGTTAGATAGTCGAACATGCATTTTATCCAATTATAATGATTCTCTAACAAAAGAACGTCCTCGCTGCATCTATGTGCAGGATCGAAGGAACAAATTTTACTGTTATAGTGGAAACTGAGGATCAGATAGAGCTTTCATTCACCAGAATGTGGGATCCTTTTCTAGAGGGCAAAGTTGTTCCTTTAAATATTGACAAAAGGTCTTTTATTCAATACTAAACTTAGTTTGATTAATAGATGATTATAATGATTAATAGTAACACAATGATATGTGAATTTTGAAGGTTCGTGCTGCTTCGTAACTCGTCAGGTTTCTACACTTACGCCATTTATGAACACCTGAAGGAATGGCCTGCTTTTAACTTGACCAACACCAGGACTGTGTTTAAGCTCAGAAAAGACAAGTAATTCACAACTTCCTCCATCTTTTTTCTTTTGTTTACTATGAAATCGATAAGAACTTCTTCATTTTGTTTCTGGGTTAGTTGGAAGCTTGTCTTACCCTATATATAAACAAAGAGGTAAGCAAAATATATACGGGTAACCTTTCTCGTGATGTCTGATCCAAAAGAAAACAAATGGTCGCTTTCTCGTGATGGTTATGATCTTTTCAAATACATCTCATGCATACAGTAGTCCACAAAACTTAGATAGGCACCAGCTTTAGCTTCAGCAGTGTAATTTACTGAATTAGGATTTAGAACCTAACATTTTGTGAGATTTGATTTGGGACTTCGGGTTATGCATGGTTTGTCTTAGCCAATAAACCTAGCTAGGAAGGTAGAGAACATACTGGGGATGCAATCTCAATGTGTGATGCCTAGAAACCCTACTGGTGTATGTGATGCTTGTAGTTCTATCTCTTTCTTAAATCCGTACTTTAAATCCCTTTTCTTTTCTTACAATTGTGATGCATATAAACCCTAGTGCTAGAGTTCCGCCCTATGAATCATTTGTTAGAGAAGAAAAGGGTTAGAGCTGCTAGCATATATCACGTACACCAGTAGGATTTCTAAGCATAACACGTAGAGATTTTAGACATCATACTTGGGATAAGTTGCGTCACATGCACAAACCTGGAGGGAGGCTACAAAGGTCTGTATATATAGAGAGAGACTAATATACTTCTTGAATGACTAAGAATATTCCTACATACCTAAAGATCCTCAAGAAATATCCTAATACTAATAAGAATCCTAATGACAAAAGCCTAGATTTAGTTGAGCTACTTTCCAAATCCTGAGTTGAGATATTCTGGTTAGCTATCAATCATCAAACCTCCAATGATCTATTTACAAAGTCATATTTCTAAGTAGGTTAACATGCATGTTCAGTATTGATATGAGATTTAATTGTAAGGTTAAGTTCATCATGTGTGTTTCTTCATTAGTTTTAATGTTTGCATAGGTTTCATTACATGGCAATGTCAGACACCAGGCAAAGACACATGCCGCTTCCCGATGATCGATCAGCGGAAAGGGGGCAAGCACTGGCTTACCCGGAGGCCGTCTTGCTCGTCAATCCGGTCGAGCCAGAGTTCAAAGGAGAAGTATGTACTGCTTTCTTCTTCTTCTTTTCTTTTTTTTTGGAGAAGTATCTATATTAGCTTCTTCATATTGTGATAATTGGCTAAGCGTTAAATACTTAAGTATTTGACACACCATAAGGAATGAGCATAATCAAACTGAAAAATACATGATAATTGCATGTCTAGCAAATGTTTGAAACCAACAGGTAATTAGGGTTTAATTGGTGATGCGACTTAGTCCCGTTAATCCTTTCTTCTATTTCTGGTTGATATATTTTTCAGGTGGATGACAAATATCAGTATTCGATTGAGAACATGTATAACCGGGTGCATGGATGGATAGCAAATGAATCGCAGGTTGGATTTTGGCAGATCACTCCCAGTGAAGAGTTTAAAACTGGAGGACCCTTCAAGCAATGCCTCACTTCACATGTGGGGCCCACCACCCTTGCCGTAAGTATTGTTTGAAAAGTAAAAATCATTTTTTTGTCCGTAATTTGTTATATTGTTAGACTATCGTTTTACATGACAATTGATTTGAATCCTTAATATGCATGATGTTTTCTCTGCTATACTATTAGGTAGCGTTCGAAAAGATATCTATCTTATCGTTAGCGCTAATGATCGAATAAGATCACTAATTAACAATGTCTAACCACAATGCTAATTTCGATTACAATGGAATCTTCAACAGATATTTCACAGCAGCCATTACTCAGGAGAGGAACTGATATTACAATTCGGGACCAATGAGCCATGGAAGAAAGTGCTTGGTCCAGTCTTTTTCTATCTTAATTCTTTGGTTAATGGAACGACTAACCCTATCCAGCGTCTATGGGAGGATGCTAAGCAACAGGTCCAAAGCTTCAATATTCATATTTTTAATGTTATGCATACAAATTACAACTTCAACGAGTAAATAGGCGGATAATTATTGTAAAAAAAATTGTCATTTTTCAGATGAACGATGAAGTTGAAAGGTGGCCATATGATTTTCCAGCTTCGAAGGACTTTCTGTCGCCTAAGCAACGAGGTGCAGTTCGCGGCAGCTTACTTGTTCGCGAAAGGTACTTTAACTTATTTTGCTTAATAATCTTAGCTTCGATACAGTTCAACTTCTTGTTTATATGGTATTATAAGAATGAGTGCCCTGTAGATTGATCGAGTCATCGAGAAAAGTTCACAAGTTAGATTAGAAAAATTTTCACCAAGTAAACTTGCATGATGTATAGGTATGTTACGGATGATAAAGACGTACCCGGAAATGGAACTTGGGTAGGGTTGGCAGCTCCAGGAGTTGTTGGATCCTGGCAGTTAGAATGCAAGGTACGTACTTTATTATTTTAAATCTCTCATGCAAGAGGTACATTAAGATAGAAATTAGTTCTGAATTTTCACATTACGTACATATTTTGATATGAAATCCTAGGGTTACCAATTCTGGACCAAAGCAGACAGTAATGGCTGCTTCTCTATTCATGGCGTACGTCCAGGGACCTATAATCTTTACGCATGGGTTCCTGGATTTATTGGTGATTACCGAGATGTTTCTGAAGTTGTTGTAACTCCAGGTCTTATTCTACTTCGATCTTTTTCTTATTTATGTTTGAGTAGATTGTAATATGTAGCTTTCTGGTTTATCTAATAGTAATGCAAATTAAGCTACAGATGGTGATGTTGATGTGGGTACCCTTGTCTATGAGCCTCCGAGAACTGGCCCAACTTTGTGGGAAATAGGTATCCCCGATCGAACTGCTGCAGAATTTTACGTCCCAGATCCTAATCCAAAGTACATTAACAAACTCTACGTCAATCACACTGACAGGTTTGTTTTTCTTGCTAGGACTTGTGTAATTATCTTCTTAATGATTAAAAATGTAGGTTATGAAACTTGGGTGCTTATTGTTATGGACAGGTTTAGACAATATGGATTATGGGAAAGATATGCAGAGTTATATCCTTACAATGATTTGGTTTACACAATTGGAGTTAGCGATTATAGAAAGGATTTCTTCTTTGCTCAGGTTACCAGGTTCAGTGACTCTTCGATTGTTCTTATTCGTCTATATAAAAAGATTTCATGAAACCGCCGATTATTAGCTACCACCACAGATGCCCTTACAGTATAGTTTAAAAATCATGAAACCTTGTTAATTGTTCGCAGGAAGACGGGTAATAACACATACAAAGGATCAACATGGCAGATTAAGTTCAACCTTGGCAATGTGGACAAGAACACTACCTACACCCTACGAATATCACTTGCAACAGCACATGTTTCTGAGTTACAAGTACTGCTCTTGAACTCGATTAATTATTTTTTAGCTTTCCCAAAACCATTATACTCATGAAAATTTGAATCTCATTAATCATATCGAACACTTCAGTATTCCTGTGACTCATATAACGTATACATACTTACTTGCCTATGATAACTTTTCTTCAACCCTTCCAGGTTCGGATCAATGACCCTGAAACAAAGAATCCTCCTCTATTTACTACCGGAGAGATTGGGAACGACAACACGATCGCCAGGCATGGAATTCATGGACTGTACAGGCTATACAGTGTGGACATTCCAAGCGCTTTGCTGGTCGAAGGAAACAATACCATATTTCTAACTCGAGAATTGAGTGTCAGCCCTTTCCAGGGAATCATGTATGATTATATTCGTTTAGAAGGTCCCCCGTCTTCTAATGACAACCATAATATTGGATATAGTTCATAGTAAGAAATAAGAAACTAATCATTCATTTTATTATATGTAGCCACCAAATTTGATAGAAAAGAAGAAGAAATATCTGGTCTCTCTCTCTCTCTCTCTCTCTCTCTCTCTCTCTCTCTCTCTCTCTCTCTCTCTCTCTCTTTCTCTCCTTTTGTTATCATTTTTGGTTAAGGAAAAGTATACGCGCGCAAAGGAAATATTGGAGAAGTTCACGTTTCCGTTGGCATTGGACTGCATATTGTTCCCGTGAACTGATCGGAAGACGCTTATAATCAATTTGCAAACCAAATGCGTGGTGAATGGAACTACGTACGTACGTACATTTTCATGTTGCATGCCCAGAACACATGCTTCTGCAGATCTGCTTTGGCAAGGAACAGTTGAGTCTACTCAAGTAGTTGTTAGAGTGTTAAGAAAACCTATGGGAACTTCATGAAAATTAAGCTTGAGGGAGATGTTACTTTCACTACAGCATGACTTCCAATGCAGGCGAGCAAACTTAAGCTTGAAGATAAGGTCCTTTAGCCCCGTGAAGTTTAGCGTTTAAACAACAATATACAACATCAACATCCAGATCTTGTTATAGAATACAGACAGAAAACTACAAATCATACACATTTTTGGTTGCTTATTACAGCAACGTCACATGTATTTGCAGATATTACTATGTCGTTTGATCAAATTAAGGCTAACTCATTGAAGAAGGTAACAAAGAACTTCACGCATCATACATGAGAAAATACAAACCCCACGCAAGGGAAAAGTAAAGATAGAACGCTTCTTTTGATCAACTTCCAAGTTGAAGCCAAACTACGTAGGCAGGTTAATTGGGTAGGAATAAGATACCTATAAGAGATCAAAGAAGATCGAACCATTCCTTTTATAAAATTCAGTTCGTCCTAGAAACCCACATTCATATTTCATACCGAGTCTTCGATCTCTCAATGTCGTCCTTGGGGGTGGAATTGCATATTGAGGACAATCATGTAAGTCATGCTCTTAGGTTTTCATTTTATATTCTTTGTCATGCTAAATTACTTCATCAACCAAACGTACAGTTTTATAATTAAAAATCTTTTTGTTTCTTAACAAATTTAATTCGATCACATTTTCATGATTCTGGTCGATTCACCAAATTTTCAAGAAGGCAGCAATGTTACACATATCATTCACTATCTAAGTTAATCGTTGTTTGGATTAGATTAACTTTGAACTCTTCCGGTCATATACGTTTTCATCACCTGAAATATAGTAGCTAGCTAGGCTCTCAATATCATGTTTATATTATTTATTGAGCATGCTGCTGGTTGGTCATACACTATGCATTACTATTTTCATTCATCTTTTTACTGATCAATCATTATTAGATGAGAACTCTATTTATTTGGAAAAAAAATAAATCATTATTTAAATGAGAAGGAGGGGATTCAAACTTGAGATATTTCCTTTTTCTTTTAGTACAAAAAAAAATATATATATATCGAATTACATAGAAGAACATATATAACAATTAACAAGTACATCTGTACATGCACATAATGCATGCAGGTGATTATGGATAACGGCATTGTCCAAGTTACACTATCAAATCCAGGTGGAATTGTGACTGGGATCCAATATAAAGGCATTGACAATTTACTTGAAGTTCTCAATGAAGAAGCTAATAGAGGGTACGTACATGTCTACTCTACCTACTTGAAACTAGCTACTCACGGTTCATTTTCCTTTTCATGATCGTGCTACTATGAATTTGACTCTTGAAGGTACTGGGATCTTGTCTGGAGTGAAACCGGAAGTATCGGAACAACGGGAACCTATGATCGGTACAAGACTACTTCACCTAATTAAACCCCAACATTAGCAACATATATATGATATGGAAGGTTTCTACAATTCATCATGTATTCCAGATTTAATTAACTTGCTTGTTTATCCATGATTGCAGAATCGTAGGAACAAAATTCACGGTTATAGTGGAGAGTGAAGAACAAGTAGAGATCTCATTCACTAGAGAGTGGAATCACGACGACAAGAATGTCCCCCTAAATATTGACAAAAGGTTGATTTAACTGAGATGCCATATATAATCGTCGTATATATAGGTACTATACAATCGTGATATGATCGATCGAAAATAATATATGATACACTTTTTCAGGTTTGTAACGCTTCGTAATTCGTCAGGCTTCTACTCGTACGCCATCTACGAGCACTTGAAAGAATGGCCTGCTTTCAATCTTCCCCAGACCAGGATTACATTCAAGCTCAGAAAAGAGAAGTGTGTATAGTACTTAGCCATATGAACTGATCTGTTCTATATATGATCGATTATTTACTGCTGTACATATGATTGAACGTACAGGTTTCAGTACATGGCGATAGCTGATAACAGGCAACGAAACATGCCCCTTCCCGATGACCGATTACCAGAAAGAAGCCAAATCTTAAATTCAGATTTCCCAGAAGCAGTCCTTCTTGTCAATCCTATAGAGCCACAATATAAGGGAGAGGTAAGACAGAGAGCCACAATTAGATATATGTATATATAAACCTAGCTGGAATATCAATTCATCTTCAGATTTTCACCAACTTAAAACATTTCATGTTCGGATTATCTTATATACGATGACCTATCTTATATGTTAAATGAAATGATTCTTAAGTTCAAAATTACAATAAACTTTCAGGTGGATGACAAGTACCAATACTCATGCGAGAATCAAAATCTGCGGGTTCACGGTTGGATATGCAAGGACCCTCATGTAGGGTTTTGGCAGATAACACCCAGTGATGAGTTCCGATCCGGCGGACCTCTTAAACAAAACCTCACCTCCCACGTTGGTCCTATTTGTCTTGCAGTAAGTTGAATTAAGCTGTTTACAGTACTTCTTAAACATCCAAGATCCAAGCACCTATTCGACTGCATGCTTCTTTTATAAGCCCTTCGATAAGTAGTGATCTAAGGTTTTAGGAAAGTACTAGATTTTTGGCGAATTGTTTGTGCTTCTCATCATAAAGAGTTATTTTGTATAACCATATAATTTAGTATGCTAGCTTATTCAAGAATCTAGAATCATTTAAGATGCCCTCAGTTGATACGATACTGTGTAATTCAGATGTTTCTGAGTGCTCACTATTCAGGAGAGGACCTTGTGCTGAAGCTTAAACCAGATGAGCCATGGAAGAAAGTATTCGGTCCTGTTTTTATCTATCTTAATTCCTCGTCTGATGCAAAAGATTCATCACCACTCTGGGAAGATGCAAAGAAACAGGTTTTTATTTCTTAAGTTTTTTCTCAGTTATTAATTATTTGGTGGATATTTTTGAAAGGAAAATGATTCTTAGACTTAATAAAGCTTAAAATTTATGGCCTTAATCTTAAGTGACATGTTATGTCACCTAGACACATCACCAATTAAAAAGATTATGTCATGTCGTTTTTAAGCAAAAAGACAACCTTATCTTTCCAAATCAAATGACTCTAGATTATTTTGTCTTTTTATTAAGAAATAAAATTGATTTTTTGTCTTTCTTTTATATTTAAAAAATATATAATTTTAGCATTTTCTTTTTCTTTTTCTTTTCATCACTATCATGCTTAGATTAAACACTAAAATACAGTGTGAAAATACATATAAATATGAGAATATACTTGTCAAAAAACACAAATTCTTATGAAATATATATATAAACACATATATACATAAATATATATATATAATTCGTCCAAAATAAAGTTCATATATACGTAATCATCCAAAAGAAGTTCGATAGAGATATTTCTATTTTTTATTTTATTTTTAAAATTCGATATAGAATATGGCATATTTATCATAATTTTATTCTGCAAAAATAAAATATTATAATTGTTAAGTTAAAATTCTAGAACTAAATTTGGATTCACAAAGATAGAAGGAAATTTTAATAAATTTACGAAATTAATTTATGGTATAAAAGCCTAATTTGGTATGATTATTAACTTGGTCATTATTAATAAATTAATTAAATTTGGTATATACGCATCCATATTAAGATGGTAAGAAAATATTTCACATTAATATGTAGCATTCATTAATTGTTAGGGTTAAAGATTGTATTTTTATCTAAGAATGAAATGTCATGATTTAATAAATTGATGATGTGTCTATGTGACACGGCATGCCACAATATAGAATTAAGGGAAGGACATCACATGTACCCATTTTGCCCTGTGCCAATTATATGCCACCAATATATTTTTGCCACATGGAATTCCACTTACAACACCGAACTACGTCTAACTCTGTTAAGTTTTATTAAATTTAGTTTTTTACCAGTGAAAAAATAAACTCAGCCTTTTCTTCTCTGTCTAGGCTCCAGCCTTTTCTTCTTCTTTCCATGTACATCTCCTCAACTTCACCGTCTGTTTAAACCACAAAATTGTGTTCCAAAAAGTTTATTGGTGCGAATCGGAAGGAGAATATGGTGATGGTGCGGGTGGGAGGTGGGGGCGCATTGGTTTGGGGAGGAGGGTGAGGGCGGCGGAGAGGTTGCTGGAGTTGCAGAGGCGGTTGAGGTCTTGGAGTGGGCTGGGTTTGGGTGGAGAGAGAGAGAGAGAGAGAGAAGCTTTTGGAGTGAAACTGTGAAAGTGGAGGGTTTGGGAAGAAGGGGAATATGGGATGATGATTGATGGTATGAGAATGGGAATGGTGGTGCCGTGGTTGTGCCAGTGCTGCCATTCTTTTTCGTCTGGGTTTCTTCATGAAAAAATAAATGAAAATAAATTTAATATCCTAAATCTAACAGTGTTAGATCTCTGTTAGGTGTCATGAGTGGAATTCCATGTGGCAAAATGTTATTGGTGGCACATAATTGGCACAGGGCAAAATGAGTACAGCAGATTTCAATCCAGAATTAAGACCATAAATCTTAGGCCTTATCAAGACCCTCTAGCACTACTTTTTAAAAACAGATAGAGGATCAACAGGTTTCCCTTTTACTGTATCTTTTCCTTTAGTCCATATTTTCATTCTCAAGTTTAAGTGCGGGTTAATTTCCGACATTAATTAATTTCAGATGATGACAGAAGTGCAAAGCTGGCCTTATGAATTTCCAGCTTCCTCTGATTTTCCAACGTCAAAGCAACGGGGTAATGTTAGTGGTAGAATACTTGTTCGAGACAGGTACTAATTGATTAATTCGTTTTGTTTTTTTTAATTTATTCTGTAAATAATGTTGGCCGCTCTAATTAAGCACCAATATGTTGCTTAATTAGCCTATTAACAAAGTTGAGAGTTGAAAGTGTTACGTGGAAAATAATGATATATTGTCTAGTTTTGTTAGTGACGATCATATACTTGGCGATGGTGCTTATGTTGGACTGGCACCACCTGGAGACGTTGGATCATGGCAAAGAGATTGCAAGGTGAATTCATTTTCAAATAATCTTAAAGTATTATTTCACCAAATCGTTTAATAGAGTATTGCATGTTAACGATGAAATATATTAGGAATTGCTGGAAACCTCTAGGAAAACTTATCATTTCGGCCTGAACTTGAAAATTACCTAAGTAAATTGTCTTAAGTTGAATAATTACTTCTAATAGAAAAAAAATCTAAAAGTAATAACTATCTTTACCAAAACGACAACAAATTTGTTGTCATATCGATAAATGTAAGTATCACAAACAGGTAGATACCCAAAAAAATTTTCTCGGCCTGAACTTGAAGTTAAATTATTTAATTTCATTTTTGTTTCAAAACATATCAGTTCTTAATATACTAAATCTCTTTGTCAATTTTGATTGATCTCTCAAATCTGTAGAACTGTTTGTCTTCAAAAATTAATCTCATGAATCCTTCAGTACTTCTCTCTTCTCTCTCTTTCTTCCTACCCACCCAGACCAAAACCATTCATGGCAGACAATCAGATTCAATTTTTTTATCCATAGTTTATCCATCCTTGAGCGTGCGATCCTTAGGCTGTAAGCCATGCGTTATACATGCATGCATGTTTTAATCACA
Source organism: Fragaria iinumae (assembly GCA_009720345.1). Lineage (NCBI taxonomy): Eukaryota > Viridiplantae > Streptophyta > Magnoliopsida > Rosales > Rosaceae > Fragaria > Fragaria iinumae. The sequence continues at coordinate 27,874,344 of CM019121.1, forward strand.
AAGTTGATGATAATTGGAACTAATTGGACATTTCTTTATTTCTAGCTAGCTTGAAAATTTTCATATTTTACTTGCTGTCAGGGTTACCAGTTTTGGACTAGGACAGATGAGAATGGCTATTACTCTATCAAAAATATACGTGAGGGCAACTATAATCTCTACTCGTGGGTTCCTGGGTTTATTGGAGATTACCGCTATGGTGTTGCCATTAACATAACTCCAGGTCTACTTCTCGTATGTTTTAAACTATCTTTTTCTGAAATGTGATGAATTTACGTACGTAGAAATAAATTAAAACTGATGCTGTGATATTGAGCAGGCTGTGATATCCAGCTGGGTGATCTTGTATATGAACCTCCAAGGGATGGACCAACATTGTGGGAAATTGGTTTCCCCGATCGCACTGCTACTGGATTCTATGTCCCTGATCCCAATCCAAAGTATATCAATAAACTTTATGTAAATCATCCCGACAGGTGATCGAAGCTTAAACTTTCTTTGTTATATTTGAGAAGTCCATGAAACATATTTTCCATATGCATCAACTTTTTTCTATATGTTTGAAGCTAGTTTTGTGTATTGACATATTTTACACTTGAAGGTTTAGGCAGTGGGGGTTATGGGAAAGATATGCCGAGTTATATCCTAAAGAGGATTTAGTTTACACTATTGGAACTAGCGACTATTCTAAGGATTGGTTCTTTGCTCAAGTTACCAGGTCAAGATCTTCCTATGTATATTCTCAAAGTTAATGTGTAAATAGATTTTAGTAATCCCATTTTGATTAAATATGGAAGTACTCGTACATAGCTAGCCTTACCTTCAAGTTGTTGTTGGTTCATAGGAAGAAAGATGATGGTACATACCAAGGGACTACCTGGAAAATCAAGTTTCAGCTTGACAATGTCAGTCAGACCAAAACCCACAAACTTCGAGTAGCCCTCGCTACTGCAAATATAGCAGAATTACAGGTGATAACGCTAGAGCAACCTTTTTTTCAGATCCTCGATCATAAATTAGCTAGCTACATGATCTGATAAGGTTTCTTAATTAATTTCTTTTGCAAATGAAGATTCGCGTAAATGATTCGAACGCAGACACTCCTCTGTTTACGACAGGAGTAATCGGACACGACAACGCAATATGCAGGCATGGCATTTATGGTCTCTACCGGCTGTATAGCATAAACGTACCTGGCACATCGCTTGCGAAAGGTGACAATACTGTGTTTCTAACACAAGCAATGAGCACCAGCCCTTTCGTGGGAATCATGTATGACTATATTCGTTTGGAAGCTCCATCATCTTCAACTTCCGCCTGATATGCATCTATCTAGTTTGTGTTTATCAAAGAATAAGACTTGTAGACATCGTGTACGTACCATAACTATTAAACTTAGTTGTTGATGACTTCGTTTGCAGATGAACTGAAATACTTTTATTTTCTGTGTACTAATTTGTTTTTTTTTTTTCTGAAAATTAATATTTGTTGGTCATAATTCGCAATAATGTATTTAATCGTAGCACCTACTATGAATCAAATGGTGTGATGCGAAATAAGTGTTGTATTGAGAAAATTAATATCTTCTACTTCTAGATACTTAGCTAATTAACCCAGTGGATGGTTCGAACCGAAAACATATAAGTTTTGCTCTCAAAGAAAAGAAGGGATGCATGCTCATTTTCCACGTCACTTAGTACTGTGTTTGAAATCACTCAAACAACACTTTAAACAAATCTAAGGGCTCACAAAAGATCAAAAAGAGTGTAAAATATAATGTTCCATTATCCGGACCGTTTATAAAATTGGAAATAATATTGTTTCTTGTACAGAAATTCCAATGAAAATGCGACCGTTTCGGGCTCATGCTCGACCCATTTCTTCCTCTATCATAATGTTTTCATGATCGACTTTCATCAGAAATGCATGCTATGTGATATGTACTACATTGATCTAGCTATACATGCACCAAAGGGAAGTTGCTATAAATAATTAGACATGCGAACAATTTTCTCTAGCTACGACCCAAAAAAAAAAAACAGGGAAAGAAAATGTATTAGATTATCTTTAGTATATATGCATGTAACTTCAAGACTTATTTTAAGATATTGAAGGAAGCTAAAACAAAATTTATTTGAGAGATTTGCATGGAACCACTGAAAAGTTGGCAACATCGTTTGACCGATCGAATAAAAATAAGGAGTAAAATAAAAAGAGTAAATAATTTATCATAAAATTTATTGTATATACAAAAAAATTAATGTCTCTATTTTGAGAATATATGCCTCGTTGATACTCTAGCTCTCGGCCTTCATTTTATTAGATGATCGGAGCAGATTCTACACACCAAGGTGTACTTGCACCATTAATGCGTAAGCGCTCAAATCGTGATATGAGAAGATCAAATGAAGACTAAAAACTCTAAATTCCTTCCTTTCATTTTCATTTTTGATCCGATCAAATTAAACGCCCATAATAAGAGTACGTCTGTTTTGGCCACGATCCTCAGCGCGCGGAGCAGAGGTTTCTAGCAGACAAAGAGATGGGAGAGTTGCGGGCGTGCCACCTCGTGGACGAGTAAAAGGTTGATGGGGGGTGCGCTTGACTTCTTGATCAGGCAGAAAGGGGGATCACAGGTGCCACCTCTGAGGAGGATTTACGAGCACAAGCGAGTCGATACTCATGGCGGCGCGAGCAAAGCAATCACAGAGAGTTCGGAGAGAAGCGGGGATGCAGAGTCCGGAGAGCTCTGGAGAAAGACCTAGGCGGCGGCGCTTAGGGTTAGGGTTTCGAGGAAGGCTCGAAGGGAACTGGGTTTCAGTTTGTGTTTGTTTGAGAGTTGTCTCTGAGTTGTTGTTGTAAAAGTTGTGTGTCTAAAGGTTGTGTGTTCGAACCCTTTATATAGTGGAGCTTGACTTGCGGCAGAAGAGAGAGATAATCCTACTTCAAGTTGGATTCGAAAAACCTAATAGCACAAGGACACTGTTTCGTCCATGCGAACCAACCATCTTGTGACACATGTCCAGTTCGCACACTTCGTTCCGCGCTACCAACTGTAGACTCCTATGCGAACTGGAATTAGGAGCATCCTCATCTCGCGGGTTGCTACAGGGTGCTATCTCGCGTGCTTCTGTAGCTCGCGTCCATTTCGCAGGCTATTGCAGCTCGCGAGCCTTAAAAGGGCTTTTTATATTTAATGGGCCACAGGGGTTGGCCCGAAGCATGTCAAAGACTTGTGAAAGTCTTCAACGTTTGTCGTGGTGCGCGCGGGCTCTGCATGTCGCTCCCTCGCGAAGTCTTCTACGCGAGCTAGTTCGCCAGCTCGCCTCGCTTCGCCTACGCGGAGAGTCAATCTCGCCTCGCCTATGCGGACTGGCAATCTCGCTGCGCCTCACGGAGCGTTGAACAGTAATTCCGCGCGAAGCCATTCCACGCGCGAGCTAAGTGTTCCACGCGAACTGCGTAGTCCGCCTATGTCCATTCCGCGCGAAGGCTAAGTGAAGTCAAGTTCTCATGCAGTTCGTTCCGCGCGAAGTCTAACTTGGCTCGCGTGGTCTCACTGGCGAGCTATCACTTGTAAACTTGGAGAAACTCCATCTCGCCGGTATGACCTGGTCCAAGAAATAATTAATATTTACATAGACATTTACTGTCCAGTAAAATATTAATTCAGGCGTAAACATTGCCCCCTAGCCTCGAAGTTATGAAATGTCGAGAATGACTGAAGAGGTTTATGTTCATGTTGCTCCAAAGGTTCATGTTGCTCCAAAGCCAATAGTATTAGCTCGGGTCATACATAAAAGGAGTGTGAATCGTAGCGAACTGCTCTATGGCTCGCCTCGGTACCTTGGACTTGAACTTCGAATGTAATCGCCTGCCCTTAGCTCGCATTCGCTTGTTCCATTTTTGCTTTTGCGTGCTTCTAGCCCGCATTCGCCCGCTCTACATTGCTTGTACGGCGAGCAAATGTAGCTCGCATGGATGTATCTAGAGTGGACGTTTGACTTGACTACATTCCAAAAAAGGCTCTTCGCGAAATCTTAGCAGTGGCGAATCAACTTGATGATAAACAAGGAATGACAATGGCTAAGTACCTCGCTGCCCCCCCCCCCCAGTGCGAACCAAAGAGAGGCAACCAAACAGAGTCGGCGAACTGAGAAATACTTGAATGAAGTTGTTTTTATTTAGGGCCTCTGGAATAGGCTCCAATCTTGTACTGGTCTGTTAATTAGACCACGCACATTTACAAAGGGAGAAACTGATGACATGAGAAACACTTGAATAAAAAAAAATTTAAAATATTTAGGGCCTCTGGAATAGGCTCTAATCTTGTACTGATCCGTTAATTAGACCATGCACGTTTTAAAACTAATTGCATGCTTCTTCCTGGTGTTGCCCCCTAGTGTGAGGCGATGGAGCGTAAGCGCGACGGCGCGTTACACTAATGACAGTGGTCGTGGGATCAGAGGGGGGAGGAAGATCTGCGCGTTCCCAAACACTAGCGATATGGCGTTTTAAGAAACGCCCATTAATAGGGTTAGGATGGAGCGAACCGTCGAGGTCACGCAAATGGTATGCCCCCTTAGGTAATATGCGATGAATAATAAAGGGTCCCTCCCACCGCGCGGACCATTTCCCGCGGCCGTCGGTTTTCTCCCCAAGGGGGAGCACAGCACGCTATACCGTTTGGCCTTCAGCATAGCTCCGACCTTGAGTGATTTTATCATAGGACCGCGCAACACGCTGCTTCTCAAGGATGAGATTGTTGAAAGCAGTGATGCGATGTTCGTCAAGGTCTTCAAGCTCCTGCCACATTGCCTGGACGTAATCGTCACCGAGCAACTGGTGTTGTTCCTGGATGCGAAGCGAGGCGACGTGTACCTCCAGGGGAAGGACGGCATCATGGCCGAACATGAGAGCATAAGGGGTGGTATCGGTCGGACCGCGCTTGGAGGTACGGTAGGCCCACAAAGTATGGTGAAGTTCTAGATGCCAAACGCGGGGGTTCAACTCTAGCATCTTGCGCAGGATGCCGAGGATAACTTTGTTGCTCGCCTCCGCCTGACCATTGGACTGGGCATAATAAGGGGTTGAATGCAGGAGTTTGACGCCATAACCGGTGAGGAAAGTGACTACAGAATCCGCCAGGAAAGCTACCCCCCGGTCCGTCACGATGCACTCTGGAATACCAAAGCGGGAGATAATGTTGCTGAAAATAAAGTTACGGACCGATGTCGCGGAAGCAACCTTGAGTGGCTCGGCCTCAACCCACTTGGTAAAGAAATCGGTGGCCATGATAAGGAACTTGTGCTGCTCAGAGGAATGGGGGTGAATGAGACCGATGAAGCCTATCGCCCAACCTCGACATGGCCAGGGTTTGATGATCGGCTGTAACGGAATGTTTGGAATGTGTTGTACTGGTTCGTGAGCCTGGCAATCCTGACATCCTTTGGCAAAAGTAATACAATCTTTGAGAATAGTAGGCCAGTAGTAACCGTGGCGGCGGATTAACCAACGCATCTTGGGTCCAGCCTGATGCGAACCACAAACACCGGAATGCACCTCACGCATAAGCCGCTTAGCCTCATTGCCATACACGCAGCGGAAGTCGTTACCGTCCTCGCCACGCCGGCGAAGCTCACCATTGCGAAGCACAAAGTTGAGGGCGAGAAACCGCATTTGCCTGGAATGGGTGGCGTCATGAGGGTGTTCGAGGTAAGCAATAAATGGTAACCGCCAATCCTCATCAATAGGATGTAACGCGGCGACGTGGAGAGGCTCTGTGTCATATTGCCCCCTAGCAAGAAAAGAAAGAAGTGTACGTCGCTCGACTTTGAGGAGTCGTTCGCGCACTCCATCGTGCAGGCTAAGACCGGATGCGATCTGCGCGAGTTCGTTCACCGCGAAGTTGAACTCGCGTGGGATGTGTTCAATGTGAACATCGTTGAAGCGGTCCAAGACATCAAAAGCTTTTCATAGGTATGGTTCAATGGATGAGCTTAAACACTTAAACTTCGCCACAAGTTGGTTGACCACCAGTAAGGAGTCGCCAAAGACTTGAACCTCGCGGACTCCTAAGTCCAACAAGATTTGCAGTCCGATAATGAGCGCCTCGTATTCCGCCTGATTATTGGTAAGAAAAACGGTCCAGCTGGAAAGAGTAAGAAAAACGGTCTCCTGCAGGGTTCTCGATGGCGATCCCAGCACCGGCAGCGAGGTCAGTACGTGAGCCGTCGAAGTAGAGAGTCCATGGAGAAGGGGAGACTGCAACGACTTCCAACTCGCGGAATGCTGTCAGCTCAGTGGGCGGGTGATGCGCGAGGAAATCTGCTATGGCTTGTCCTTTAACTGCCTTCTGCGGAACATATTGCAACGAGAATTCAGACAAGGCCAATATCCATTTACCTATGCGTCCGCGTAGGATAGGGCGGGAAAGCATATATTTGACTAGGTCGGACTGGGCGATCACCATTGTGGTGAAGGCCAACATGTAGTGGCGGAGCTTGCAACCTGCAAAGAAAAGGGCGAGACACAACTTTTCCATTGGGGAGTAGCGCGTCTCGCAATCGGTCAACACCCTGCTAAGATAGTAAACGGCGTGTTCCACCCCATTCTCATCGTCTTGTGCCAAGAGTCCACCAATGGACAAGTCAGCAGCGGCAATGTAGAGTTTAAGCGGAACGCCCGGGCGAGGGGGGACCAAAACAGGTGGAGTTGCAAGATAGGCCTTAATACGATCGAAGGCCTCCTGGTGTTGAGGCTCCCAAACGAACTCGGTTGCCCCCTGGAGCTTTAGAAGAGGCGAAAAAGGCTGAACCTTCCCTGCCGCGTTTGAAATGAAACGGCGGAGGAAATTGATGCGCCCGATCAATTGTTGGAGCTCCTTTTTGGTCGTAGGAGGCAAGGCGTTGATGACCGCTTGCGCCTTGTCTTTGGGGATCTCAATACCACTTTGATGGATGAGAAAACCAAGGAAGTCGCCTGCCTCCGCGAAGGAAACACATTTGGCAGGGTTCATCTTCAGGTGGAGTTTCCGCATCCGCGTGAAAACCTACCGAAGGTCTTCAACGTGTGTCGCCCGCATCTTGGTTTTAACCACGACGTCGTCGATGTAGACTTCGATCAACTTGCCTAAGATTTCATGGAAGATGAGGTTCATGGCGCGTTGATAAGTTGCCCCCGCGTTCTTGAGTCCGAATGACATGACAACATACTCGAACGCGCCCGCGAACCCCGGGCAGCGGAAAGCAGTCTTGTGGCGATCTTCTTCAGCGACGGGGATCTGATGGTAACCAGCGGTTCCATCCATAAAGGAAAGCACTTCATGCCCCGCGGCTGCATCAATGAGGAGGTCAGCAACAGGCATGGGATATATATCCTTAGGCGTCGCATTGTTGAGGTCACGGTAGTCAACACAGACGCGCGTTTTGTCGTTCTTCTTACGGACTGGAACGATGTTGGACAGCCACTCATTGTATTTGGCCACGCAAATGATCCCTGATCGGTGCATGTTCTCAATCTCTTCTTTGACCAAGATTTGGGTCTCAGTTCGCATGAATATGCCGTCTTGTCGAACTGGACGTCTGTCGGGGTGAGTAGGCAGACGGTGACAAACTAAATCCGGGGAGAGGCCAGGCATGTCCTCGTACTGCGCAGCGAAACAGTCCCTATATTCATGTAGCAAGGCGAGAAGGTCTTCCTTTTCTTGTCCCGCCAACTTGGCACTGATGGAAAGTAATAAGGGTTTCTCTGCAGTTCCCACGTCGACTTGTAATGTGGGATCGCGGACTCGAGGCGGTGTGTCATCCAAGGCAGCTGGAGCTAACTGAATAACTATATGAGAGTAGTCTCTCACACAAGGACTCGCCAGCCTCGCGCGCTTCTTCTGAGGATTTACTAATCATAAGATGGTTGGAGGGGGTCTACAATAGTGTGGGGACGTTGTAAGTCGTCCCTCGCCTGAGTGAGTCCCCATCTTGTCAAGTTGGAGGCAGTAACCCCATATGGGCGGCCTTTAGAATCAACGCCTTGGACATCCAAAGGACCCAAATCAGTATTGTAGTAGCGGGCGTCGTTGAAGTTGGCGGAAATGGAGAAGGGACGCGGGTCCGCTTGGATGAGGACCGTCTCGTGTTTCTCTGTATCCCAAATCAGGAGTTCTTGGTGCATGGAGGAAGGCACACAGAAACTTCTATGTATCCAGTCGCGGCCTAGGATCATGCTGTAGGATGAAGCACACTCGGCGACGAAGAATGTGTAAACCCTTGAAGCTGGACCCACCTTGACCCGTAAGAACAACAAACCTAAAGTCCTGGAGACTTGTCCGGTGAAGTTCTTGACTGTCAAGGACGTAGTCTGGATCATCGAACGTGGGATACCCAGGAGTCCCATGGTGCGGGTGGTGACGACATTCACTGCCGCCCCTGTGTCGACCATGATTTTGTTTATCATGATCCCTTCAACTTCAGCCGTGATATACAATGGCCTCATGTGAGTGGCCATATCCAGAGTCAGAGTGGAGAAGGTCATAGTCGGCATGCGTGTGACGCTGCTCGTGGCTTCCACTGATGGAGCGTTCACAGGTTCCGCCAGGACTGGACCCATCTCGCTGCTGCAAGGGGGCGATATGTCGCAGACACTCTCACTATTGTCTGGAATATCTGCCGCGTTGCATGTTGTATTTGGCGGGAGAGCGTATCTCTCAGATATGAAGAAAACCATTCCGACCTGAAAAGAGAATTGCTCGTGGGCTGGGATTAGTGGAGTCTCAATGGGTCCATTGTCTCCTTCGAGCACAGCAAATGCGCTTTCCGCCGGGTTGACTTCTTCATGTTCTGGCCATGCAGAGACCTCGAGCATATTGCAGGTGAATGATTCACCCTGCCCTTCCGCTTGGTCGTCACCCAAGTCGATACGAGGCTCGGAATAAGTCTCCTCGTTCAGTGAATTCTCACGGAAGCATTGGGACCGAGGCAGCTCGCGCCTTGGCTCTGGCCTTGATGCGGCGGACAGCCTTCGCTTCGCTGGGGAAGACGGTTCTCGTCTTCTCTCAGCCTCTGGCGACTGCCTACGTCTTGGTGGAGGTGACGGATTTCTTCGTCGCTCAGCCTCTGGCGTTTGCCTTCGAACAGTTCGCTTTTCTGGGGAGGACGGTTCTCGTCTTCTCTCAGGTTCTGATGAAGGCTTGTGCCGGGAGAACTGTGGCTCCCTTCTTCTTGCTGGCTCAGGAGATGATCTGTACCTCGTGGGGCGCGGATCCTGTCTTGGTGGTACGGTGAGGCGACAGAAGACATTCTCCTTTGGAGCGGGGTCGTCTGCTGCCCGCGCACAGACACGTGGAGGCGTGACGGGTGGCCTTTGGAGTAGAGCGCGCAAGCCCTCAGCTTCTCTCCACATTCTCTCGGGTGTCTGCGCGAGCTGCGAGGGTCGGATGATGCCATCATCAGCCGCTCGTAAGGCACGCAGTATGCTGCCATACTTCTTCTGTATCTTCCGCTTCTTGGATCTGCTGATAGTAACCGACTTTCCTCCTTGCTGCGTGTACCAGATCCCTTCCTTGATCGCTGATTTGGATGTCGGAGGAATATAGGGGTCAGTCAAAATACCCCGCCTGGGGCTTGAAGCCTCGCTATCTTGGCGTTCGCTGCCGGAGTCGGAGATATCCATCGCGCTTGAAGCTGGAAAGGAAGGCACATCTTTAGTCCAGTGTGTTTGAACGAAGGTTTCGAGGCGCTTGATCCTCTGTTCCAGCTCCTCGCGAGTCCTGGGACTCATGGGTTGATAGTTGTCAGCCGAAGACGATATATCGTCCTGCATGGTAGCTTTGCCTTTATCCTTTCTTGAAGGGCGATCGGGCTGTGGTCTGGCGGCTACCTCCCTTGCCGGGTAGTGGTTCGCCAGAACGGTGTAGTCATTCGCCGGCCTCTTACGGTTTCGACCTGGCGGGTCGCGTTGGCCCGTGTTTGGAGACAAGTCCAAAGTTATTGCGCGCTGGCCGACGCGAGGCCAGGCGATGTCGGCAACTGTGATCATGAAGCCGCATTTGTCCTCGAAGCGAATATACTTGAGGTCTAACCAGTCCTGGACTTGCTCACGGAGCTGGTAACAGTCGCGAGTTCTGTGTCCCCAACTATCATGGAGCTTACAATGGACGCGGCCCTCCTTGTATTCAACATAGGGCAAGGCCCTCGACACATTGACGAGTCCGCCGTCAATAAGATCGTCTAGGACCTCGTGCACGAGGTTGACGTTGTAAGTGTACCGGCGAGATGGCTAACGTGTGTCATCATTACCATCCTCTCGGTCTCGCTTAAGCACCCGGCGCGGACTATCACCTTCTGGATGCTCGGCTAGGTCTAAGGTAATTCGCCGCTCGTTTGGCTTTGGTGCGCGGTGACGGTTGTTCTCCCTTGGCTGGTCGGCCCAATTCACCTCGACCATACCAACCATGGCGGGGAAAGGATCCACGTCCACCAAAGAAGTTGTGCTTCCTGGCGTCTTCATTTTCAGGGCGCCCGAATTCAACCAAGTCTGCAGTTGGTCACGGAGTTTGACACAGTCCTTGGTGTCGTGATTGTAAGCATTGTGGAAACTGCAATACTTTATGTCCTTTAGTTCTTCCTTGGACGGGATCTTATGGTCCAAGCGCACGTAGCTCGCCTCAATCAAGTCATTAAAGACAAGATGGGTGTTTTTTGCATCATACGTGTAGGACTCGTATTCGGGCTTAGTCCATGCAAAGGACTGAATGGTGATTGGCTCGCGGGTCATCTTGAGATTCTTCAGTTTGTGAGCCAAAGGCTTCCCGGTCAGTTCAACTGCTCCGACGTCGTCGGCATATCCCTGCGCGGCCTCATTCTCCTCCTGCCTTTGGTAGTAAGGGTCGAACGTGGAGGATTGGAGGTTTAATGCCCCGACTATCCTGTTCCTCCCCGGTACGTACGTCCCTTTGGAGGCATTCGCCTTTTCGTCCATCTCGTTGAGGATGAGTTCATAGCTGCCGAACTTGTTGATGAGGTCGCCCATAAACATGAAGCGTTCCCCATGGTGCTTCAGCCGCTAGCGGTGTTCGAGACCACGGACAGCCAACTTAATGGCCTCCTGTTCGGGTAGGAGAAAGTCGCACTTGGCCTGTTGGATCTTGAACCGCTGGAGGAAGGAGACTCCTGACTCCATGCTCTGCTGACTCATCTGAGTGAGGGAGTCAAGGCCGACCTCTGGCTCAATGGTACCGTAGGTCTCCCGAAACAGCTTCTCCATGGTAGGCCAGTCCGCGATGGATCCCGGCTTCAACCTGGAGTACCAAGTAAATGCAGCTCCGGACAAAGAGGTCCCAAAGAGCTTGAGCTTAAGGATGTCGTTGTTCCCATACTGGCCGCACTGGACTTTGAAGCGGGCCATGTGGGTTGTTGCGTCCTCCCTTGTTTCGCCGGAGAAGGTAGTGAACACTACGTTCTTGAATCCATGCGGGAAGGGGTATTGCGCCACGCTATCTGGATAGGGGTCGCGATACTGCAAGTTAGCATCACCGTGTCCGGTTTGCTCCTTGACAATGGAGGAGATAAGCTGGCGCCAGTCGGCTGTAGTCACGGGCGCGGATTCTGCCCCTTCCCCATGGTTTGGCCATGCAGGGAAACTGACGACATGTCCGCCGTTCTTGGGAGTAAGGCTGGCATGAACGAGCAGCGGATCATCGGGTGTCCCGGTTCCTTGACGTAGAGAACCATTCAGCCCCCTAGGGGAGGCAAACGAGCCATGCGGGAGCGGGCTCTTTGACGTCCCTGGCACGAACTGCGGGGACTTCGGAGTCCCGACCTTAGGGTTTCCCCTGGTGCGTTCATTGGGAGGAATATACTTGGCTGTCCCATCGCTCGCGTTTGGGCCGGTAGGGTTTAGAGCAGGGTTTTTTGGCGCCTGCGCCCTCATCCAGTCTTCAACCTCAAGGACCCGTAGGTTCAGCCGGTCCTGTTTGTCTTTAAACTCGTCTAGCTTTTCTAGACTGTTCTTACTCCCAAAGAAGGAAGCATTCTGCTGGTCATGCAGCTTGGTGTCGTGCTCGTCCAGGCGGCGGGTCTGCTCGTCTACTGTCGCGCGAGTGAGCGACAGGACCTCTGCATGTTGCTTCACGGTCTCCGCGCCTTGTGTCACGGTCTCCGTGTTCTGATCCAGCTCCAAGCGGATCTGTTGCAGGCTTCCTTCGACCAAGCCTTAGGTTTCCCTTGTCTCACTGACAAACTGGTTGAACTCCTTAGTGAGTACGGTAAGGTTGTGTTGGTCCGCTTCCCAAAGGGTTTTGTCCCTTTTGACTTGGTCAGCGAGGCCGTCGACCTTAGTAGCAAGGTCGGTGAGGCTTTGTTGGGTGGCGGAGCTTTGGGTTGACAGACCCTGGATCTGCCCCGTGAGTTGTGTGAACATCTGGACGATTTGCTCCATAGATGGAGCAGAATCTGTATCTCGGGTCGGCTGAGAGCCTACCATGGCGGTCTCGCTGTAATCCGGATTACCGAACTGAGCAAGAACCTGCTCTTGGGTGAGGGATCGGCAAGCCGCACTATTATGGGGCTTGTACCGTAGCGATCTGTGCTTGAGACAAGAAAGCTGGGGCTTTCGGTACGGCGCTTCCTTCGGCTTCCCAATGTTGTATTTGCTTGTACTCCCGGTCCCACCGGGCGTGCCAATGTTTTGGCCACGATCCTCAGCGCGCGGAGCAGAGGTTTCTAGCAGACAAAGAGATGGGAGAGTTGAGGGGCGTGCCACCTCGCGGACGAGGAAAAGGTTGATGGGGGGTGCGCTTGACTTCTTGATCAGGCAGAAAGAGGGATCACAGGTGCCACCTCTGAGGAGGATTTACGAGCACAAGCGAGTCGATACTCACGGCGGCGCGAGCAGAGCAATCACAGGGAGTTCAGAGAGAAGCGGGGATGTAGAGTCCGGAGAGCTCTGGAGAAAGACCTAGGTGGCGGCGCTTAGGGTTAGGGTTTCGAGGAAGGCTCGAAGGGAACTGGGTTTCAGTTTGTATTTGTTTGAGAGTTGTCTCTGAGTTGTTGTTGTAAAAGTTGTGTGTCTAAAGGTTGTGTGTTCGAACCCTTTATATAGTGGAGCTTGACTTGCGGCAGACGAGAGAGATAATCCTACTTCAAGTTGGATTCGGAAAACCTAATAGCACAAGGGCACTGTTTCGTCCATGCGAACCAACCATCTTGTGACACATGTCCAGTTCGCACACTTCGTTCCGCGCTACCAACTGTAGACTCCTATGCGAACTGGAATTAGGAGCATCTTCATCTCGCGGGCTGCTACAGGGTGCTATCTCGCGTGCTTCTGTAGCTCGCGTCCATTTCGCAGGCTATTGCAGCTCGCGAGCCTTAAAAGGGCTTTTTATATTTAATGGGCCACAGGGGTTGGCCCGAAGCATGTCAAAGACTTGTGAAAATCTTCAACGTTTGTCGTGGTGCGCGCGGGCTCCGCATGTCGCTCCCTCGCGAAGTCTTCTACGCGAGCTAGTTCGCCAGCTCGCCTCGCTTCGCCTACGCGGAGAGTCAATCTCGCCTCGCCTATGCGGACTGGCAATCTCGCTGCGCCTCGCGGAGCGTTGAACAGTAATTCCGCGCGAAGTCATTCCGCGCGCGAGCTAAGTGTTCCACGCGAACTGCGTAGTAATAGGCGCAAAAGCACCTATAAAGATACCCTATTATCAAATCAATTATATCAATGTAGTAAATGGCAAATAGGGGTCATTACCCGCAGAGGATTGGTGATACTAAGACTTAAACACACAAGAAACACAAACAGACGCGTAAACCAGATATCTGGCAGACTCGACCTAGGAGCAGAAACCTAATTAATTAGCTAATCTAGACTCAACGAAAAATTATGAAATTAAATACACAGTAACTAGACACAGTGGTGGACTACCACACAAATTTTGAGCGTATTCGGAGTTGTTTTGATTGGTGAAAAAAAATAGATAAAACAGAAGTACTGCTGAAAACAGAATATTAAAAAGTGAATATGGATGTAAATATGAGAGAAACAATAGCTAGGAACTTCTCTCCACCACTAGATACGCTTCAATCACCCCAAAACAATGTCAATGACTAAAGATGAATGCACTCACAATTAAGCCAATGTCGTTAGGTCATTAACCGTATTACGTTCTCTTACTTGCCATGTTAAGTGAAATGTCGGTATCGACTTAACTATATTCCCAATTAATTGATCTATGAAATGTCGGTATCTAGATCAAAATAACTGAAATCATGAAGATCTAAGAACGTTTGAGTAGCAACAAAGAATCTAAGGTCAATGTCGGTAGCCGTAGATTACCAAGGAATCACTTCACACAAGTACCTAGAAAGAACTTGTTATCTCTCATAGAATATGCAACGATATGTCAGTCATAAACACATTCAAAATAATAAACCCTAAAACATGCATCAAAGTGTCGACTCAATGAAACATGCAATAGAATTATCAATGAACAATCAGTGAAGAAATTCTCATCTAAAATTATATAAATCAATTGGGGTTCGAAATCGAAGACATATCTAGGGCTTTGATCAGCCCCTAACTACTAAGGAGTTTAGTTACACATAATCTTGATTAAGAACATCAGAGAATACATGGAAGATGAAATAAGGGTGAGAAGAAGAAAACTTGATTGAAGAAGATCTTTGCCGATCGAGTTCTTTTTCCTCTCCTTTCTTTCTTCTCCTTCTCTCTCTTTTTCTTCTCTTTCTTTCTTCCCTTTCTTTCTTCTCTTTTTCTCTCTGGTTCTTGTTCGGCCTCCCCTTCTTGTTCGGCTGCTCCCTTGTATAAATAGCTTAGTTAACCTATATCTCACGTCCATCACCAATCCAACTAGGATTAGGGATCCTAATTAAGCCCAATTATCTCTTTTTTCTTTGTTTGACTTCAAAACACCTAAAAACAAATAAAGTTAATTAAAAATAGGAAAACATCACAAAATAAATAAGTAATAAAAATAATTAGCATGATAAAAGTCGCACAAATATGCAACTATCACGTAGTCCGCCTATGTCCATTCCGCGCGAAGGCTAAGTGAAGTCAAGTTCTCATGCAGTTCGTTCCGCGCGAAGTCTAACTTGGCTCGCGTGGTCTCACTGGCGAGCTATCACTTGTAAACTTGGAGAAACTCCATCTCGCCGGTATGACCTGGTCCAAGAAATAATTAATATTTACATAGACATTTACTGTCCAGTAAAATATTAATTCAGGCGTAAACAACGTCTTTTTCGACCTAGTGTTCTCACCTCTTTAGTTGAAAACACTTGGGACTACTTTTTTGGTTTTAATTTTGTTAACGGTATTAGTATATATGCATGTAGTGCATGCGACGTAGATAGCCAGATCAAAATGTATATTAGTTGTTCTCACTTTTTTTTTTTAATTAAATAGAGGATTAGGCGATATTAGCTCATCTGCAACGATTGATTTAAGGTGACAAGCGCCCTCCCACAATCCCGAAAGAAAGGGGGCCATCACATTTGGGAACCCACCACCCGTCCCTCTATTTATATTTATTAAAGAAAAAATAGAAAAAAACAAGTACAAAAGGGAAGGGGGACCAAACCAAAACATTCCCCAACAAAAATAATAGGTAGAAAGTCTCTCAAACCTTGTATGTTAGTTGTTTAGTTCACTTTTTTTTTTTAATTAAATAGAGGATTAAGCGATATTAGCTCATCTGCAACGATTGATTTAAGGTGACAAGCGCCCTCCCACAATCCCGAAAGAAAGGGGGCCATCACATTTGGGAACCCACCACCCGTCCCTCTATTTATATTTATTAAAGAAAAAATAGAAAAAAACAAGTACAAAAGGGAAGGGGGACCAGACCAAACCAAAACCTTCCCCAACAAAAATAATAGGTAGAAAGTCTCTCAAACTTTGTATATTAGTTGTTTAGTTCACTTGCACCTTGGTGCGTAGAAGAATTTTCATTAGACGCTTGGGTGAAGTTTGTTTTGGATCAATATCACAACTATTGGATGATGATGTACTAGAAAACCGTAATACTCTTTGCTAATCATCATAACTTCATAAGCTAGAGAATAAGCCACAGTGTTTCACACATCACTCATGAGTCATGACCAAGTATGATGTGTTCTAAGCTAACTTAACATTTGACACCCCAACACGTCTACTGTAGCAGTGACGACTGAGTAAAGAAATGGCATCAGAAAGAATCCTTCATTTCTAAGTTTAAAGCCAAATGGTCGTTTCGTCGATAAGAAAATCGAGCTATATATGGCCAAGCCATTATGATTTGCAGAGAAGTAGTTGATCAAATTCTGGGTTTCTAAGCCACATATCACATTTCAAAGGGAGTCCTCACAATTGCAATGTCGTCCCAAGCTGTGAAATTGCATATTCAGGATCATCATGTAAGTCATATAATGATATAGGCTGCAACAGTTATATATACATGGATTTCATTTCGTTTTCTTTTTTCATGAGATTGAGACCAGTATCTCTATATGGATAACTTATACGTTAACAACATATATATCTTTGGGTATGTATGCATTAAATGGGTATACACAGTAGATTCTAGTAAGTTTTTGAGTTACTTTGTAACGTTTGGTCGTAGTTACTTGCATGATGCGTATATATCATGAGGAAAGCTGGATACTGAATACTGATGGACTTGTGGTGAATTTCGTATAAGAGGATTGATTACTGTCATTTGCAAATATGATATAGGCAAACTTTTTCGTCGCTCTGGCACTACAAAATTACCTAACTTTGGTTGTTTCAAAAGGAAAGATACAAAGTTGCCAACCTCCTCACTGGGGTGTCTAGTTGGAAATTAAAAGAATATTTAAAACTTAAAAGGATCAAAACCTCGACCACTCGGCTATTGCAAGCTCTTTCTCTTCAATTGTTTTAAGAAAAAATTTCAGTTTACTCTCCTGAACTTTAAGTCTAAAATCAGTTCGATACCTCATTTTTTTTTTTAATCAGACTCATCCCTAAATTTTCAAAATGACATCAATCTCGACCAAAATTTGAATCTTGCACTAAACATGACGTCATCCGCTGTTGTGGAGCATAGAAGGTTAACCCACATTTCAACTAAAACCCTAATTGTGGCCGAAATGACCAAAACAGCCCTCGTTACCGTTTCCCTCCATTACAGGCTTACAACAGCCTCGATTACACCCCAAAAGCATAAACCAAAAACCTAATCCCTTCTCACTCTCATGAGCTCTCTCTCTCTCTCTCTCTCTCTCTCTCTATTACCGCCCCTTTTCTTAAAGCTTTCAAACCCAGACTAAAAACCCAGATAAATCCATCAAATTACTGAAATTAGTGAATCGACGATCTTCATGGCTGAGCCCGAAGAATGGATGCCCTGATCTTCAGTTCTCTTCATATTTTGGAAATTTTGGAGTTTTGATCCACTTTTGTGGAAATTTTTGAGAAATTGTTGTTTGAGGAAGTATTGGTTTGAGGTTTAGTTTAGAATGTTTTGTTAAATTTTGGAGGCAGGTGTTTAATTGACGATTATGCCCTTTATTGAGGTGTAGAAACTGAAATGTGAGCCAACCTTATCTGCTTCACATCGGCGCATGACGTCATGTTTAGTGCAAGATTCAAATTTTGGTCAAGATTGATGTCGTTTTGAAAGTTTAGGGATGAGTCTGATTAAAAAAACAAATGAGGTATAAGACTGATTTTAGACTTAAAATTCAAGAGAGTAAACTGAAATTTTTCCTTGTTTTAACAATGTATACAAAGAGGAAAACTTTGCGACAGACAGACGCGTTTATAAATGAAGGTCTCCTCTCATCGGCGGACCTAGGTAGAGGCGACTGGGCTTAGGCGCCAACTGACGTTTTGCTGCCAATGTACTTAATTGATGATCTATTATTATTTCGTAGTTCGAATGTATTTCTTTGGCCAACGTTATATGCACAAACTGCAGGTTATTATGGATAACGACATACTCCAAGTTACACTATCAAAACCAGGTGGAATTATAACTGGAATACAATATAATGGCATCGACAATCTGCTTGAAATTCAGAATAAAGAATCTGATAGAGGGTACGTACTGCTTCTACTTGCCCTCGTCATTTATCATATTTGCCTACATGTTTTATGTTTTAATTTTACAAATTACTTTGAACATTGAAGGTATTGGGACCTTGTTTGGAGTGAAGCAGGAAGTGTCGGAACAACCGGAACATTTGATGTGTATGAGCTGCACTACCACTCCACGTTAATCTAAATCATTCTCTTCTCTTTTGTATACATGGAGAATTGACTCGCAAACTCTGCAAGTCTGCATAGCTAGGTTGCCTAATGCTTGACCAAAGAAATGCATTCGAATAACTTCATATTGCTTTCTCCTAGGGCAGCCCTACGGCCCCTACCCAAGTTCTGCTCTTTAGACGGCCCTGCATTTTAGGCTAAAATTTTTAGCAGTGCATCTATTTTTTCGCTTAATATTGTTTTATATATCCATATACAGAATTAAAGGAGCAAAGTTCACTGTAATAGTGGAAAGCGAGGAACAGGTAGAGATATCATTCACAAGAAACTGGAATCATAAGAACAAGCATGTCCCGCTAAATATAGACAAAAGGTTTGATCAATGCATGAAAGTGTTTGTCAAATATTATGTACGTATGATGATTTGTATTCATGATATATGATATAAAGTTTATAAATTTTCAGGTTCATAATGCTTCGTAATTCCTCAGGCTTCTACTCGTATGCCATCTATGAGCACTTGAAAGAATGGCCTCCATTTAACCTTCCACAGACCAGGATTACATTCAAGCTCAGAAAAGATAAGTATGTACCCTAAAGACATTAATTTGACTAATTTATTTTTACTAATTAAGGAGTAAAAATCATCTAATCATATAATCATAGAAAACTCATATATTAATTCATGAATTTTATCTTTGATCAATTATGTTATATAATTGCATTTCATGCACTTATAAGTGGAGATGAATACAGGTTTCAGTATATGGCCATAGCAGATAACAGGCAAAGAAACATGCCTCTTCCTGATGACCGATTACCAGATAGAAGCGAAGTTTTAGATTTTCCAGAGGCAGTTCTTCTTGTCGATCCCATAGAGCCAGAATTCAAAGGAGAGGTACTAAACTAAATGTGAAACTTTTTCTATCAGACACACGTACACATGCCTTCCATGGCTGTTACAATAAGTTTGGGATGAAAAACTTATTCCAGTTCCAATATTCCATTATGCAACTGCAGGTGGATGACAAGTACCAGTACTCCTCCAAGAACCAGAACTTGCAAGTTCACGGTTGGATATGCATGGATCCACCCGTAGGGTTCTGGCAAATAACACCCAGCAATGAGTTTCGATCTGGCGGACCTCTTAAACAGAACCTCTCCTCGCACGTTGGCCCCACTTGTCTTGCAGTAAGTTCTTCTTTCATGAATGTATTGCAGTAATTTCGGTGATAATCATACATTTTAGCATATAACTAATTAAGAAAACCCTGGATAATATGCTTAAGGTATCAAAATAACATCCCTACACTTGGATCTGGTCTACAACTACATATATAGAGCAGTCGAAGCACATCTTCAGCTACTAGAGAATTAATAGTGGTATATTAATGGAAATCGTTTTTATTTTCTCAATAAAAGTGGATTGAGTGTGTAGGTATTTCCGACAAAATTATTCCATTTAAGCATGATTAATTTTCATTGAAGTCTTGAATGAATAAGCAGCCGTGATACTTTATATTGATGATTATATTGCTACTACATCCAGATGTTTCTCAGTGCTCACTATTCAGGAGAGGACCTTGTGCTAAAGCTCAAGCCAGATGAGCCATGGAAGAAAGTGTTTGGTCCTATTTTTATCTATCTCAATTCCACACCCGAAGCAATAGACTCATTGTCGCTCTGGGAGGATGCAAAGAAACAGGTTCAAATGTCCATAAATTTTCCCCATATTATTGTCACTTAGTCGCACTATGTGTTAGACAAAGATTATTAATTAAGAATCTAAGGGTATTTTGAACCTTTAGACGGTGACAGAAGTACAAACTTGGCCTTACAAGTTTCCAGCTTCTACTGACTTTCCACCATCACATCAACGGGGTAATCTTAGTGGCAGAATACAGGTTCAAGATAGGTAATCTATGCGACTTCCTTAATTATTATAGGCTATCAGTTTCTGTAATAATTATTCAGACCTTCTTTGAAGATCATCAGTGTAGAGTAATCCTAACTGGTTAGTTATGGAGAGCTCCTATATGGTTATATGTATTACTAAACAAGCTAAAGCTAGTTGTTAACAGTATGGAAGAGCTTCTGGCATGGATTTAGGACTAGTTGTATATACATCACCTATCATGTTTTGTTCATATATATCACTATTTAATCGGTGCATTAATTGATAAAGCTGTTTGAAGATCTACGAACTGAATCTTATGCCTGGTAGGTACTTAAGTGACACTTATATACTCGCCAAAGGTGCTTATGTGGGCTTGGCACCCCCTGGAGACCTTGGATCATGGCAGAGAGATTGCAAGGTGACACTTTGTTTAATACTACATTGAAGCTTCATAACTTTGATAAACAGTTAACAAAGTCTTACAACAAGCAGAAGAACACATGCTTAAACTGCAATAGGTTACGAACTTACGATCCTAACAATTTTCAAAGTTATATAAAAGGAACCACATACATCTTTAGACTACAGGTTTGATCTGTTATTATCAAAAGTCTACAAACACTATAAATAAAAGAAAATAAAATAAAAGAGAAAAAAGAAGTCAAGAACGACGAACTAGGCTTTTTGTTGGGTAACATAAACATAGGCATAAGTCTAGTGATCATATTGTATTTTAACCAAAAGTAACCACTAAACTCCATTGAAAGAAAACTCATTATTTACAAACTGAAGGTGTATGTGACAAGTTTATGGACAATCAAACAGGAGAAACTGATAGGTTTTCATGAGAGAACTTGAATGGCAGAGTATCACAAGAGTCGGTTGCAAGTTTTTCTATTTAGTTTCTTCCAAAATCTAAACTGTCTATTCTTTAAAGGTGGAACCTTTTCTTTTTCCTACAAGGTGGAAATGATGAACTGTTAATACATTAATGTCTCTGTTCATATAATGTCTTTTTTTTCAATTTTTTTTTATTATTATTAATGTTCATATAATGTCTCTTTCATTGGGTGGGTGAGTTGAACTGGTATGAATCAAAATATGGGATAGAAATACACTATCCGCATAGCTTTATTTTGATAATCCTGTCACACCCTTTTAAACCCGTAATGCATGGTTTAATCACATTCTATCACACAATACTTGTGATTCAATCGGACTGTCACATTTATGTATTTCCATAATGTGAAAATGTGACCCATAATAGAACACACAAGAGCTTTGTGATCTTGTCCGAAAATTTGAGTTTACGCACACACTAAACACCATATAGAGTTCCTGACTAATTAGCCAACTGATGGAAGTTACGGGGAGTTTCTCTGGGAGTTCCTGTTGTGAGTTGTGTGAGCAAGTGTGAGGCATTGGTAGACCATCTTCTGCGCTATTCCCTCATTGCCCAGGTGAGGGAAAGTGAAATGCTTGCCCTATGCAGCATATGGCAAGATGTCGATGTATTATCGATGAAGCCTACCAAAAACTCGTTGAGCCAAATGGACGGCTTAAAATTTTTGTTCTTAGACTTACAGACATAAGCAAGAAAAAAAAATGTTATAGCTCCATGTTCCCTTATATGAGATGATGGACTTTCCTGCATTTATGAGCTCAACAAATTAAGCCCCTGCCTGGTGTGTTTTAACCATTTTATATTCATATTCTTCTGGAAAAAATGAAGTTTGTGAATCAGTCTAACTGTCTTAAGTGTCTAACCAATGTTCCCTGGATTTGTGTGCAATGAAATAGTGTTCAATGAGTCATCTGCAGAATTGTGTACTGATCAAAAATGGCCTTCTCTACTTCATGATCTCCTCATATATAATATATTCATGACTTGCATATTGGTTAGACCGATCAGTACGTACAATGCTTGACAGTTTTGCATTTTTTCCTTTGTTTTAGGGCTACCAGTTCTGGACAAGGGCAGATGAGAATGGTTATTACACTATAAATGATATACGTGAGGGCGCCTATGATCTATATGCATGGATTCCTGGTTTTATAGGAGATTATCGATATGATGAAACTATTAACATAACCGCAGGTTTAATTCTCTTCTACTTGTATTATTCTCACTGGAACTTACAGGATATTTTTTAGTTATAATCAAAGAAGGTTTCTTGTCCCTCGTTTCTTTATCCAAACAAATTGAAGAACCTAATATTGAGTCGAATTACAACTGATCTGGTCAATACCTTCTGTATTGAGCAGGTTGTAATATTGACATTGGTGATACTGTATATAAACCGCCAAGAAGTGGACCAACATTGTGGGAAATTGGCATCCCTGATCGTTCTGCAGCTGAATTTTATGTTCCTGATCCTAATCCAAAGTATATTAATAAACTTTATGTCAACCATCCTGACAGGTTAGCTCAAAGTCCCTTATATACGAAAACGATATGGAGCGCCCGTGCGCACTGTCCTTAAAGTGCGCACGTCCCTCCGTTCGCCACCGTCCGGTGCTGACGACGGCGCGCCTCCACCCTAGCGAACTCCAGCAGTGTCCCCGATCACTTTCCCTCCCCGGCGAGTCCGCCGAATTCCAGTTTTCCAACCAGATCACCCAAAACTTCAAAAAATATCGATCTCGCCGGAAAACTGGAATTCGGTGGACTTGTCGGGGAGGGAAATTGATCGGGGAAGCTGCTGGAGTCCGCTCGGGTGGAGGAGCGCCGTTGTCAGCGCCGGACAGTGGTGAACGGAGGGATGTGCGCACTTTAAGGACAGTGCGCACGCACTCCACATCCGGCCTCTATATATATATATATATATACAGTCCTTCTCAGCTGCGGAGGTTTGCACCAATGGTTTTGGTGCGGATTTTCAATTTTTGCACCACTTTTCGATCGAATTTCTCCATCTCCACCGTCTAGTATCTAGATAATATTATGTAGATCATCTCTGCAAAATTTCAGCCAATTTGGTAATCGTTAAGGCCCTCAAAATTGCGTTTTTCTGTTTTAAACATGAATGGTTCATGTTTGACAAAATTCAGTCCGTCAATTTGTTTTTCGAGTTTGAGGGCCTTAACGATTACCAAATTGGCTGAAATTTTGCAGAGATGATCTACACAATATTATCTAGATACTACACGGTGGAGATGAGGAAATTCGATCAAGAAGTGGTGCAAAAATGGAAATCCACATCAAAACCATTGGTGCGGACCTCCGCACCTGAGAAAGACTGTATATATATATAGATATATATATATATATATATATGTATGAACTATGTGGAAATGATGAATCATAGGTTACACAGACACACACCAATCCTGTTCTTTATTTATTTCTTTTTTGTCCCCTGATTACAAGGTCTTGTCATTTCCTTACAATTTCAGGTTTAGGCAGTATGGTTTATGGGAAAGATATGAAGATTTATATCCTGAGGAGGATTTAGTATACACCGTTGGTGTTAGTGATTATACTAAAGATTGGTTCTTCGCTCACGTTACCAGGTCAAGTTCTTCCTACTTTGGCTTTACTATGTCAAAGTTTCATCTTTTGTATTTGAAACTTTTTTGGTCTCAGTTGATAAACTTTTAACCTTCATGGCCTTAACTACTCGTTGTTTTGAGAAACAGGAAGCAGGTTGATGGCAAGTATCAAGGAACTACATGGAAAATCAAGTTTCAACTTGACCATGTCAATCAGACAAAACCATACACACTTCGGATTGCCCTTGCTACTGCAAATGTTGCAGAATTACAGGTGCGTAATTCTAGAGGCACCATATTTTCAGGCCACAATATCTGGATGGGAGTTTATGTTTACTTAATAAAGCTTAATCTGATTTGCCTTTCTTTTCAATTTATAGATTCGTGTAAATGATTCCAAAACAGACTCACCACTATTTACAACTGGAGTGATAGGAAAAGACAACACTATTGCTAGACATGGAATTCATGGGCTCTACTGGCTGTATAGCATAGACATACCGGGCACATTGCTTTTGGAAGGAGAAAATACAGTGTTTCTAACCCAAGCCATGAGCAGCAGCCCTGTCCAGGGACTTATGTATGACTATATCCGTTTAGAAGGTCCATCATCTTCTAGTTCTACCTGAGATATATGTGTCTCTAATAGAAATAGGATAAATAACATCAATCAATTGGTGGATTATGTATTTCTGATGTTTGTGTAAATTGGTTTGAATCAATGGAGATGTGAACCGACTATTATTCCTACCAGTGTTCTATTCCATCAATAAAAAATTATAGTGATAAACCAGATGAAGAACACTAAATTGTAAAATATAAATGTTCATTAAAATCCAATGCGCACGTACTGCAATAGAAGGCTCATGGTGTTTGAGATTTAGACTGATTTGTTGAGTCTGTTCTTGGTATCCTCGGCTGCATCAGTAGCTTCAACTTGCATTTTGGCAGTTACTAGGTCTGCTTCTGCTGCTTCTTTCTCATTTCTTGCTGTCAACCTCTTAGCCTGCTTCCAAAAACAATCAAATCAACAATGCAACCCAGAAAACATACCTAAAATCAAGTAGACCATCAACATGATTGCCTACAAACAAAAAAATGAACCTGACGTGAATCGAACACGCAACCTTCTGATCTGGAGTCAGACGCGCTACCATTGCGCCACAGATCCAATATATTATAACCCAGCGTCTAAATATTATAAGATCCACAATTTTGGACGATTTCAATTTAATTGGTTTCCTACACTAGTACACATTTGTACCCATTTTTCACCGGCTCATAATATTTACTATGTTTGTTTCCCCTCAAGTTACATGGTTTAAGTGGTCTACTATAACTTCAGGCACTAGATTGAGAACGTTAATAATTCGATCGAAAAGAAAGAAAGAAAGAGTGTTGCTGACACAGGAAAGCCATGAAAGTGGGTTAATTACCTGACCAACAAAGAAGGCCTTGACATAGCGGAAACCCTCTTGCAACGAAGCAGTAAAAGATAAGCACTCCTTCTTCATGCGAGACAGACCAGAGACCTCTGCTTGCTTTCTATTAGCACCGTCTTCCATGGTGCCCGGATTTGCAATACTACCTGGGGGAACTAATTGCTTTGTATAAAAGATAGCTCAGGCGGGGGGGGAGTCCAACACGTTTAGTAGCTTTGGGAAGAGTCAGAAGTACGTGGGAGCTAGATAACACATCCACGTTTTGGTTGTACCACGCGTCATTAGTTATTTGTGTTGTGTTATTACAGAAAAAAAATGGATTTACTATACGAATATAATCATTCTGATGACATTGACTGGCTGCTTTGGTCAAGAACAAGTCCAAGAGCATGTTGGCTACGTTAAAATAGTGGCATGTTTGTTTTCTTTTAAAATGATTCCAATTTAGTATTCAATGATTGAAAATTTGGCCAAGAGATTTGAGAAAGTGATTCTCGATCTCATATAATGGTACGTAATTCTTTTTTCTCAAGTAAAAATGACAAACATATAATTAATAATGAAAAATTGCAATAAAAAGATGTAGAAACTCTATCGAAAATGAAAAGTACGTACGAAATTAAAACAAGATACCACAAGACATCGAAAGAAAAACCTACAAAATTCAAAGAGACGACAGAATACAATTGTACATCTGATGACGTACCAGATACAACCAGGCTATATATCTTCCTATATGAGAAATGTTCACTGTAACGCCCCGATTTGCACCTCATCAAATCAAGCACATTACAGTGCCGCGTACTCTTAGAACCTAAGCTAAGAGCCTATCACTCAAGTTCTAAGACCCGCAAGGCATTTTAAATATAAAAAAAACTATAGCTTCCTTAAATTGAAAATCAAAGTAAGAGTCGGAAGTGTTAATTAAATTGAGGTGTAAAACATTATCAGGTAAACAAGTATACTTCCTTTAAAAATCAAGCTATAAAGCACAAGACAAAACTTGGGTGAATTAAGAACGCAAGTAAAACATTATCAGGATTAACTGAAAACATAGTTCATTGACAGTTGAGTAACTAGACTATAAATAAAATAAGCTAGCTGAGTGACAAGCAAATGTAAACAAGGGTTTCAAATTAGACAGAAATGTACCAAAGTGATGAAGATACATAATGAAAACCTTACATATAGTAATAAATTCAAAAAGACATTTAACTTTAATCAAACATGCACACCAAACTCAATCCAGCTCAATCATGTTCTTGTGCACAGTACCTGCATCCAAAAGTTGTTGTAGGGGTGAGCTTTCGTCCTCACTGCTCAAATAGACTCAACCCAACTAGGTTTAAAAACTATTTAATTTACTGGCCAGTATGTGAAAATGTAGAAACATACAAGTGAAGATCAAATCATAAAGCATAAGTTTTATTTTGAAAAACATATGCGGGCCCAAATACACAAACCTAATGACCGGTCTCTTTATGCCAACTACAACCTTACCGCAATTAATATCGTCCATACCGACAAGGTGTAGCGAGAGTGTCCATTTACGCCATACCGCCTAGGAGCGACGCCGTATATCAAAGCATGTTAGACGTCCTCCAGTCCGTACAGCCCCTCCGGAGGTTTAGGGGATCGAAACCCAAGGAAGTCGCTATGCCCCGCTCACTATCAGGTCATCACACATTATCGACAAACATTTGAAAACAAGCATGGCAATAAAAATATCAAATCTTCATAATAAAACAATCACAGCCATGCGATCATTTTTCATATATCATATACGAAAACCACCAGCCAAGAAGAGTCTAGAATCCCCTACCTGGGATATTGCCGCTTTGTTTTCCATTTATTTTCCCAGGCCAACACCACCATCTTTCTTGTTCTGGGTAACTGGAGTCATAGTCCAACAATACTCAAGTGTCATTAAATCACTTCAAACCAATAATAGTAATAATATTTAGAGAAGAACTAACTTAGTTTTTGTAGCCATAACATGTCCCTGAATTTACTATGGACACCAATCGAGATTTTAATTCCTTATTACCACATTCCCAATTTATAACTATCATTCCAATTCCATGAGACCTTTTAGGAACATGTTCATACCGACCAGTCATGAATACCAACTTGTAACTTATCAACTTAGTCATATAGCTCAAACAAGATCATTACTACCATTTCAGTATCATTCTTGATGACTAGTATGTCATCTTCAATAGACCAAATTTAAATGCTGAAGTTCAACACCATTCCTCCAATGACCACAATTTAACAAATAAAAGGCACAACTATGCCCAGTCACTCATACAAAATGTCAAACATGCATATTCAAGCTCTCATGGTCTCACCAATCACACCCTTGTGATTAATCTAAAACATTCTTCCTTTCCAGATATGACATTCCAAGTTATTCAATCAACCATTACCATTCTCATAATCCATTTCCAAATTCCCGAATCAATACTTAGAAGTATTATATTAAACACTTGTAGCTCATGCATGATTATAAATTCGAAGCTCACCTTCACCTTAATTAGATTCAGTGGTGAACACACTGATACCCCAGACTCAGTGTTAATTCTGGAAGTAGATTGTACAGCAATCCCCTGCTCTGTTCATGCATCCATAATGAAGCAACCCAAAAGTCCTTAACACTTGACCCAAATCATCAAACATGCAGCTGCTGTGATTTAAGTCATAATTAAACATCAGTACACAATTCATAATGCAAATCAAGGTGAAGAAAGAACTTAGGCCTTCACCACAAACGGTGGTGCAGTGGTGACAAAAACTACTCGAACTCACCAATTCAACCTTCTTAGCAATTGATCGAACTCGACAAGATGCCAATACTCTTTCTAGACATTGAAGAAGAACCTAGGAGCATGGTAACACCGCCGAGGACGATAGCTCCGCCGATAACGGATAACACCCAAAAACCAATTTGTTCAGAACATGATAAAAATCTAAAAATTAATACACCTGGATATGGAACTCAACGAGTAGAAGAGGTTAGAGGTCTCTCACCTCATGTTTTGGAAAGCGTCGCCGATTAACTTAGAAGAATCTCTGCAAATTCGAAAGCTACTCGGCTTCGATTCTCCTCCTTCGTTGAACTAATCAATCCAAATTCACAAAGAAATTGGCCATGAGGAGATGAATAAGACGGGATCAGCGCCACCAAGTCGTAGCCAAACGGAGAAGTTTTAGTCGGAACAAGGTCATGGGTTGTCGGTGACCGAAACATCTCGAGCTCACCAAGCTTCTAGAGTTGTCTCGAGTGTCCGACTAATCTGCTCTTTGTAGACTTTGGACCAACTGCTCAGATTATTCATTGATTGAAATAGACGGTTCAGATCACAAGTTAATTCCCCTGCATTCTCAATAAATTTCCATATTCTCTAAATGCTGTAATATTAAATAAATACATTCGATGTCGAAAAATTTCCATGAAAATCACCAGACTAGTCGTGAAGTGTTCTTCATTATCAAACCACTAGACTAGAAAGGATTCACTACTTCCAAATTTGTTTGAAAAACTTTCTCATGATCATCTACACTTTACGAGATTGCAGTTTATATCTCAAATTACTTAATTTTAGTTCCTTAAGTATTTTCGAGGTCTCACATTCACCCTCACTAGCGGAGCCAGAATTTTAAATGTGCCAGGGCACACAACATATATATATATATATATATATATATATATATATATATGTTAGTACATAGCCAAAATACTTGGTCAAACCGAGAATATGGCACAATTACCCGGTCTCCGGAAATCATTCCGGGTAAGACAACACCGGCGAGCCCTTCACGAGTACCCAAAGAGCGAAGGTCCGGCAGCAATCCACCTGCCAGATCCACTCTCCAGCGGCAAAACACCGCCCAAAGAGGAGGCGCCGCAGAGGACCACAGACAGTCCCACATCGAGGACTGAGGCCGCAGCGCCTAACATTGGCCTATAAAACAGGCACAAACTCCCGAAAGAGATAAGTCCATAAAACTCCTTCCAAATTCTCGTACTCTGCAAGTAGCGACTAAGCGCTAACTTAAGCATCAGAAAGTCGAAGACTGGGCCACTCCAGTCCCGACTCCTGACGCATTGCTGCTTGTGCAGGTGCAAGACTCGGTTTCAAGAATTCGACCTCCCGACTCGTGACCTCGGGACAGATCCCGATTCGTCACCCCGGGACAGGTAGAAACAATTGGCGCTAGGAGGAGGGCTGAACCTCCGACCTTGTGGTTAACAACATTTAGCTCGAAACAATGGTGGAAACCGTAGACGACCCCAATGACCCTGGCACTCAGATAGAGAAAGAACTTTTCCAAGCTGGAGATGCATCCCTTCCCCAAACCAGCAATGCAACCTCCATTAGCCATCCCGACCCCGCCACCGCCCTCGAAATTCTAAAGCGAGACTTCCATTCGTTTCGCGAGCAAGCGGCCAGAGAGAGGGCGGAGGCTGAAGCGTACCGGGTACGCATTGCCGAGTTGGAAAAGGAACAATTCTTGCTCCACGCCACGTTAGACAATCGTAACGTGTACAATGACATATACCGCCACCACGTCTTTTCCTAACCAAGGCCAAAACAGTTCCGTGATCCCGGGAGGCCCTAACCAGATCGTCCACGTCACCCACCCACTAACAAACCCATCTTTTCCACTACCAGCCCCTCAACCATCTACAATCCCCAACGAACCCACTCTCTTGCTAAATCAACTGGACCCATCTGCTCCGCCTGCCCCCACTACTACCTCTGCCAACGCCCCCAACCCACCTCTCGACATGTAAACCCGCCTGTTGCTCCAGCTTAGCCAATCTGTCACTCAGTTGGCTTCGCGGATTGAAGGAGTCGAGAGTCGCGGGAACCCGCGACCTCTATTCTCTGGCTATGGACATCGCCCAAGTTCCTTCACGCCACGGATACAAGTGGAGAAGCGACCCCCCGAGGCCAAGCCCTTCAAGGTGGACAAGTATAAGGGCACTGGGGACCCTCATCTCCATCTCGAGACATTTCTCACGCTATGTAGCTCCACTCGCTACACAGACGCCATGGCCTGCCATGCCTTCCAAGAGACCCTCTCTGACAAAGCACTCAGCTGGTTCCTCAACCTACCACCCAACTCCATTGACAACTTTTACCAACTCTCGGAACGCTTCCTTAACCGCTTTATACTTCATGCCAGCATCAATTGTGTATTAGCTGACAATTGAAGGTACCCACCCCAGGAGGCATTCTGACAAATCAGGGTGATCGGGCAGCCATTGAGCATTGTCATCTTAATGCCATCCAGCAGGGGCGGGGCGCCTATGAGATGTTGCCCCTCAGCCCTTCAGAGCCCATTGATGACCCGCGAGACAACCCTAAGGGGAGCGGAAAGAGGGCCCCACGCCCTAATCCAGCGAAAGACACGAAATGGGTATCCCTGTCACCTACCGCCCCGGAAAGGAAAGTTCGCATTGGCACGAACCTCAGCCCAGAACTCCGCCAAAAGCTCATTACCTTCCTCCAAGAAAAACAAAAAGTCTTCGCTTGGTCATATGCCAACATGCCAGGCCTCTCCCCTGATATCATCACCACAAGATTAACATCCTTCAAGACCACCCCCCTGTCAAACAAAAAAGACGTGCTTTCCACCCAGACAAGTATTGAGCTATCCAAATTGATAGGAGCATAAAATGCGACATTCTTAATGTGTTATTACCTCCATTTGTACTTTGATTATCTCTTATTGTCGTAGAATAGAGTCATAATGTAGAGTCGAAAATTTTTGGTAGAGTTGTGTGTAAAATGTGTTAAACATAGAGGAACGATATAGAAATTTGTCAAAAGCCGATTTGTGGAGCCTTAGAGATGTTCTTATGATTCTGTAAAGCTTTTACATTGTCACAAATTGAGTTAACTCTCTGATACTTAGGTGACATGTAGAAGAGTTCATGAGAAAGAATCAGGAGAATTGGAGTTATGCCGGAATCATTGCCGGAAGGTCAGACTGACAGAACAGAGTAACCTACTGCCTGCCGAGAGAAATGTTCCTGACGGACCTCGAGAAGCAAAGCAGCTGATCCATGAAGCCTAGTCCATGAAAGGAGAGGTCCAAACCAAGTCCAATATGGAGAAGAAGATCTAAATTCGGAAGAATATCAAGGAATGTCCAAGTCTTGAAATTAATTTCAGGAAAATTCTTGTGCACGTCTCACAACTTCAACGGGCTCTCCAGGACAGCTCACAATGAATCATAAAACGTGTTAGATATGGATAGAGAGCTACAGGAGTCTAGTTTCTAAATCATTGAAATCACCTCAATATCTATTTTCTAGAGGAAGTTATGACGAAATCATCAGACAGATGTCATTGGGCCGAATTGAGAAAAACTAGGGAAACCTAAACCAACTTGGTTTTCACTTGTGTGGCCGGCCTCTCTAGGGTCTTTCTTCTATATAAAGCATGACTTCAAGGGCAGGGGGATCATCTCTACCCTTGCAATTACATAGCCGAAAATCTACCAAACCCTATACAGAAAATTACTTAGCCGATTCATCCACCACAAACCATAAGAATCACTCCATCCTTCCGCCGATTTTCCCCACACTTGCCGAATCTTCGAAGGTTGTAAAAGTGTGATTTTCTCATGGCTTTTTGTATTATTTTCTGTTTAGTTTCGAACTCTATTGTAATATACTTTTCGATTTTGGTTTTATTTATCAAACATGGTTTTCGGATTTCTTTGTGATCTTTGATTGTTCTATGTTTTGATTTGTAACTTCTTGAATATATGATGATTTCGTGATTTAGGTTTTGGGGCAGTAGTATTTTCTTATGTGTTTTTGATTTCTAATTGATTAATTGTCATGAATTCATGCATCTAAATCAATCCTTGAGGCTACCTCGGCCATGGTTGTCCTTAAGGTGCGGTTTCATCTACCATAATAATTTTGGATCGATTCATACGCAAAGTTGTCTTGGTCTTTGTTATTAACTTAGGACGGATTTAATTCTGATAATTTGCATGCTAATAGGATGAGTGACGCCATGCCTTAGATCATGTTTCCGATTGATTCATGTGCTAAAGTGTTTTCTTGTTTAATCTCTACGCAACGTGTTTTTAAATGAGTTAGCATTCATATTTAGGATCAAGCGCAAAGATGGTTCTAAATACCTGAGGAGTCTTAACAATTAGATAACCGTAAAGGCTCTAATTAGAATCGGAATTGGTTAGAGTCGAGGACCTTGCATGAAGTTGTTATGTGTTCTAGATGGTTTTTCGTATTACGTGTTGCATGAGTATGTTGATCACGTGTATATAATAATCTTAGGTTTAATTTTCAGTAGGTTATTCGTTAGAATTAATCAATCTTAAACCCCCAATATTTCGATGTATATATGTGAATACTTGTTTATAAGTTGTTTGGTTTCTCTTCTTTCGATCGCCCTTTGGTTTCCCCGGCTAGAACGATCCCTACTTGTCCATATTACTACGATTACAGGGTAATTAAATTGAAGTTGTTTGACCTCGGTTACGCGACACGCCACAAGCCGAGGTCCAACGGCTCAAAGAAATCAAGTTCATACGTGAGGTTTCTTACCCAACATGGGTCTCCAATGTAGTCATGGTCCCCAAGCCTAACGGCAAGTGGCAAATGTGAGTGGACTACACAAACCTCAACAAGGCATGCCCCATGGACAGCTTCTCATTGCCATGGATTGACCAATTGGTTGATTCCACAGCTGGCTACAAGATGCTCAGCTTCCTCGATGCTTACTCGGGTTATAATCAGATCAAAATGCACCCGCAGATCAGACTCACACTACCTTTGTCACGGACAAGGGACTATATTGTTATGAGGTCATGCCTTTCGGCCTCAAGAATACAGGGGCAACCTATCAAAGGCTAGTAAACGCCATGTTTGAAGATGAAATTGGAGAAGCCATGGAAGTATATGTTGACGACATGTTGGTCAAGAGCAAGACATAAGGCGACCACATTTCCAACCTTAGCGAAGTATTCACTAAGCTCCTAGTGCACGGGATGCGCCTCAACCCACAGAAGTGTATCCTAGCCGTCGGCGGCGGCAAGTTCCTAGGCTTCATGGTCAGTGAAAGAGGCATTGAGGCCAGCCCAGAAAAAGTACAGGC
Source organism: Fragaria iinumae (assembly GCA_009720345.1). NCBI lineage: Eukaryota > Viridiplantae > Streptophyta > Magnoliopsida > Rosales > Rosaceae > Fragaria > Fragaria iinumae. The sequence continues at coordinate 27,907,559 of CM019121.1, forward strand.
CATACTTAACATGATTGTCCCGACCTCACGAAACGAGGTCCAGTGCCTCATGGAACGCCTGGCAGCTCTGGCATGTTTCATCTCCCGCCTCACGGACAAGTGCAATCCCTTCTTCCAACTGCTCAAAGCACAACATAAAAAGGATATCACATGGGGCCCGGAACATGACAACGCCTTCAACAGTATCAAAGCCTACCTTGTAGAGGTCCCTCTACTCTCCAAGCCAGCCCCGGGAGAAGTGCTTTACCTGTGTTTGGCTATTTCCGCCACTGCCGTCAGTGCTGCCCTTACACGCCATGAGCATGATAACGAGTTCCTGGTCTATTACTGTGGCAGAGAATTTACAGATCCCGAGACTCGTTATCCAGACATAGAGAAACTCGCTCTCGCTCTCATCACTGCTGCCAGGAAACACAGGCAGTATTTCCAAGCCCACACAATCCATGTGTTAACCAACCACCCCTTACGGCAAATACTGCAGAAACCGGAAACCTCAGGCCGCATGGTGAAATGGGCAATTGAGCTGGGAGAATTTGACTTGTATTTCAAGCCAAGAGTGGCTATCAAAGGGCAGGAGCTGCAGATTTTATTGCTGAGTTTATCCCCTTGGCCAATGACAGTCCACACCCAGACGTCCCCACCCGGGACGCCATCTGGGAACTCCATGTTGACGGATCCTCTAACCACAGACTCAGCGGAGCAGGAATCATCCTCACAGACCCAGAGGGCAACTCGTATGAGTATGCTCTCCGGTTTGAATTCAAAGCCTCCAACAACATAGCTAAATACGAAGCCCTCATAGCAGGCATTCAGCTTTGTCGAGAACTTGGCGTCCGGCACCTCCACATCTTCAGTGATTCTCAGCATGTAGTCAGTCAGGTGGCAGGGGACTTCAAGACCAACCAACACAACTTGGGATCCTACAAAAGTCTCGCAGGCGCCCTCCTGCAGCACTTCAATTCATACAAACTCACCCAAATCCCGCGAGCGAAAAACTCCAAGGCCGATGCCCTCGCGAGACTCGCCACAACTCCCCTTGAGTCCACACCACCTGATGTGCACATCGAGACGCTGGACAAGCCTAGCATCTCAAAGGCTTATTCAGAGATCTTTGCCCTCGAGCCCATTAACCAGCCCTCATGGATGGACCCATTTGTCGCTTTCCTTTCTGATGGCACCCTACTCCGAGACAAGAATGAAGCACAGCAACTACGCCGCAAAGCCTCACTTTACTTGCTCAAGGGTGGAAAATTGTATCGTCGAGGCCAATCATGTCCCCTACTGAGTACCTCTCCACGGCAGAAGGACACAAGGTGCTAAAGTCCCTTCACAGCAGCATTTGTGGGAACCATGTAGGGGCCGGAACCTCATGTTCAAAGCGCTTCGCGCGGGGTATTATTGGCCAACCTTAGAGCAAGATGCCAAGGCAATTGTCCAAGCATGCCTTCAATGCCATAAATTTGCAGATTTTGCACATCATCCCCCAGTGCCCCTCTCTATTATCATCTCACCAGTCCCTTTCAGCCAGTGGGGACCCGATTTCATCGGGCAACTCCCCACAGCCTCGGGACAATTCAAGTATGTCATTGTCATTGTAGATTACAACACAAAATGGATAGAAGCAGAGCCCCTTGCCACAATCACCACTGAAAAAGTGATAAACTTCTTATGGCGCAATTTATACTGTCAATTTAGGGTGCCCCAAACCATCATTACAGACAACGGCACCTAGTTTGACAATGACACATTCCAGGAATTCCTATCAGATCAGGGAACTGCAATCTTTTATGCCTCCCCAGCACATCCCCAGACCAATGGCCAAGTGGAAGCCATAAACAAACTCATCAAACAAAACTTGAAGAAACGCCTGGAAGAGGCCAAAGGGTTGTGGGCAGCCAAGCTCCCAGACGTCCTCTGGACACTCCGCACATCCCCCACAATAGCCACAGGGGAATCCCCATACCTCTTGGCTTATGGCACCGAAGCAGTGATACCAGTGGAAGTGGAGGTCCCGAGTGAACGTGTCACAGCCTATGACCCCGAGACAAATACAATCGGGTTACGACTTAACATGGACCTCCTGGAAGAACGCCGGGACAAGGCGCACCTCAGGATCATAAACAATAAGCAAAAAATAGCCAAGTACTATAACAAAAAAGTCATACCCCACCCCCTAAAAGTAGACAATTGGGTCATGAAAGAGGTCATCCCCCACCCCACCGGCCACAAGGCAAAGTGGGAAGGCCCACTCGAGATAGTTAACGCTCCGGGACCTGCCACATTCTATCTTAGAGGTTGTAATGGTCGCGTGCTACCCCGCCCCTGGAACGCTCGCCACCTCCACCTCTACCCTAGTTAATCAATTTTAAACCCGGCATCATAGCCGATACTTGTGTACTCTAGCCCAGTAGCGGCTCCAACAATATGTACACCTTGCCCACTAGCGGCCAAATCTAAATGAGATGAATCGTTTTATCATCCCAACATGCTGAACTAAGTCCCGACAACACGGGACCACAAACAAAAGCATTCATAAAAGGCAAAACAAACACACTATGGCTAAACATAACGCCAAGCATCAACCTGGACTCCCAGACAATTCATATATTTCAAACATGTTCAACATGGCTAACCACGCCACTTACATTGTTCCAGGCACAAAAATTCTCTTTCCCTACACCTACCAAAACAAAAAATCCTAATTACATCAGTCATTTCCCCCCAGAAGATGAGCCGCCAGACTTGTCCACACTCCCCCTACCCTTCGACCCGCTACACGGTCACGAGACTGGCTAACATTCACTAAAACCCTCTTCCCTAACGGGTGCTTCGCGCGATCCCGTGACACAAGTGGAGGCCTCATAGCAACATTGGGGCGCACAAGCAAACTCACTTGTGCCACCTCAGGACCAGGAGACTTCTTCACTGGGGATCTCTGCGTGTCGGGGCGAGCAGGTGTAGGCCCCACAGCTAGAGACTCAGACGACACAACAACAGAAGACGCCACTTGGGACACCACCACTTGCGTGGATAAGGACCCCTCGGGACCAGCAGCCCTCACGGGTGACGCAGCCAAAGGGGCCGGAGGCCGCGAAGCACCCACAGTTGAAACCTCCTGCCGCCCGGCAGAAGACGTCGAACACCAAGCCTCATGCTGCTTCACCAAAGACCGCGAGATCTCGGCTTGCTTCCTTTGTTCAGGCGTCATCTGCTCCCACGCCTTCTTTGCAGCATCTCTATCGGCATACCACTTGCGCATGGTCACCTCATTAATCCAGCCCGCCTGGCAACCAGTCCGACTCAGCTCATCCTGACCTTTATTGTAGGCACCTCTTAGCTGCTGCTTGTAGGCCTCACTCTTGCGAAACAACCTTTTCCCTACCCCGGCAGCTCGCCCACACTTAGCCTTTCAGGACATCTCCAGCTCCGCCAGCGACTGAGTCAGCCTCGCCACCTCAGTCTCCAAGGACGCTGCCTTGGCTATCGCCAACTGCCTCCACCTGCTCATCCTTCTTCTGCATCGCCTCCTTCAGCTCCGCCACAACTTTCTCTGTGGCGGCAGCCTGGTCTCAAAAGACAGCAGCATCCTGCTCCACCTGCTCTAGACGCTCCACGAGGGCGCGGTTATTCTCCTCCGCCTCCCTCAATCGCTGACACTTCTCCTCGGCATCCTCTCGCAAGTGAGTGACCGTCCTCTCACTCGCAGCATACATTAGCAACGTCGCCTGCAAGTACACGGCAACATGTATAAGCCCAAGCCAAAAAAAAAAAAAAGTTGCAAATACCTACCCGCGTCAGTTTCTCCTTGGCGAGTGCAATGCTAGCCAGCGGATCCACCTCCTCCAAAGCATGCATATCGCGGGAGCAATGACGCATGTCGTATGCCATCTAAGCTAAGTACTGCTGCGCCTCCCCCGTCCCTTCTAAAGCTTGGGTGATCCCAACTAAGCTACTTGAACTCCTGAAACGCCCTTCCCTCCGCGGCTTCTTAGATTGGCCCCCGCGAGCTGGTCCGACACCTTCCCTCCTCTTCCGCGACTTTGCCACACCAATCTCTTCAATAGGATCCGCTAACTCCTCCAGCACATCTTCGCCACCTGAGCGAGGCCCGCCCACATCCTCCATAACCAAGTCCTCCACACCCTCTGGCTCCGCGACATGTTCCTCCAACGGGGACTGACTTAGTTCGTCCCCGCGATCACCACCCTCTGTCTGCGTCTCCTCAACATCCACTTCCTGGATGACCAAACCCATTGCTTCTGCCACCAAGGGAGGCACATAGGCGTAATCCTCATCCGCCAGATTCAATCTCAAAAAATCTTCACAATCACCCAGCTCCACCTCCTTCCCCTCGCCGGTCTCCAAGTCAAAGTCGTACCGCTTGGCGTGGTCAGCCTCGGCACGCAACCCCTCTAGCACGTCCTTATCTGAAACCTTGTCGTATGTATGGACCTTCCTTCTTCCGTGATCCACTGTCCCGTGGCATCGTCACTGCAAAAAAAAAAAAAACGGAAGGTCAGAAAGAGACCAACAAGCATAAAAAGGGACCACAACAACCACAATACAGACCCGGAACCCGGGCATAGACGAAATGGCTGTATATGCCAAGGCGGCATATCCGGTAAGAGCTCCTACACTCGAACGCCCATGTCACCCAGTGTATTCGACGCTCCATCAGCTCGATTAGATTATATTCTTGGGGCACTACACAAAGCCAGCAGTCAATAAGGGCAGAACAGAACAAAGTAAAGAACCACAAAGACACGAGAACATGGTACCTATTTTCTGGAAAGCCCCGGGCACCCGGAAGGGATGTCCATGCCACTCATGCCACTGCCCCCCCCCCCCCACTAGAAAACACTTCCGCCGCCAATTCTCATTTGTCGACGTAGGCAAGTCTTCCACCAAAACTTTAAATTTCCCCCGGGACTTCATCGTCACGCAGCCCCGGCTGCCCTTCTTTGCACACCACCCCATATGCCAGCAGGCATTAAACTCCTCAAAGTTGGGGAACTCCTGCCTCAGAAGGCGAAAAAGCACCCCCGTCCCCAATATCTGCCTTAACATATTGGGGGTGACTTGCCCCGGGGAGACATGCAAACACGCCAGTATGTACTGCACGAACGGGGGCAGCGAGAACATCAACCCGCATCTAAGTTGGTACTCGTATACCAACGTGAAATTGCTCGGCGGGTCCCAAAATTTCACACCCCTGCCAAGCGGCCGCAGCAAGACCTCGTCAGGAATACTCCAATTCTGTCGAAGTGCTTTAAGCTCCGACAAGGTCATACTCTCGCCAGGAGGTTCCCAAAATGAATCATCCTCTTCCCGAGATCTCGCCGTGCTAAAATCCTCTACCTCCTGCAAGAGAGGGTCAGACGAGGACACGTGAGACCCGGCATCCGTAACAGGGATGCCTTCCCCTAAATCAAGGGCAATTTCCGCCATAAGCTCATCTAACTCCTCCTCCCACCGGTGCAAGGTGCCCAAATCAGAATCATGCGAACTAGAGATAGCCACAGTCTCTTCGCTGGACACCCACACCGGATCTGTCATACCCTACACCCTCATAAGTTACACTCACTACCTTAACCCTAACCAACCCGACAACAAACCAGTCAATCCCTTATTCTAGAACTCCTACCAACGTCACAAAAATACGAACAATCCCTATCAACTCCAAATAACAAAACACAAACCCAACAACAAAACAAAAATTGACAAGTTCATATCTTGAAACAGGGGATACGCGTAGCGGCAGTGAAGCTGGTTGCAAACAGCCAAGTGCTCGCACCCAATCGATCGAGGGTGAAATTGGATGTTCCCCAGCTTTGATTTCACAACCCAACCAAAAAACCTCTACAGAAAATCGAGAATAACTCCCTCATCCAGTCTTCCCCAGGTCTATTTATAGACATCCCAACCAGACCCTACCACTATACAGCCAGGGCACAGCCACGTGGACCACGATCATAAATGCATTTACGACGCCTCCACGCCCCCGCGCACGCGCATTAACTACGCATGTGGGGCGAAGACGAAACGTACAGACGCGAACCATTCCGCCCACTAGCGCGATCTGTTACGCCACTAGCGTGCGCCACCAGCGCGAACGGTCAGGCCACCAGCGCGAACCATTCAGCCCACCACCGCGAACCGTTACGAACTTAACACTCGGTGTGAATGACCACGTGCCCCTCATAAACAGGTCATTTATTTATGACATACATGCGACATGGCGAGATTGTCCGCTTCAGATTCTCGGAACCTTTCCCCGTCACCTCGCGACCCTCGTGTGGGGACTTGGGGACTCGACACCATGCCTCCAGCGACCAAGTAAAACATATTCTCGGCACCTAAGGAATAACTCTCCACCCAAGAGTTCTCTCAGACCGGGGACTTGGAGACTTGTTAGTACATAGCCAAAATACTTGGCCAAGCCGAGAATATGGCACAATTACCCGGTCGTCGAAGATCATTCCGGGAAGACAGCACCGGCGAGCCCTTCACGGGTACCCAAAGAGCGAAGGTCCGGCAGCAATCCACCTGCCAGATCCACTTTCCAACGGCAAAACACCCCCCAAAGGGGAGGCGCCGCAGAGGACCACAGACAGTCCCACACCGAGGACTGAGGCCGCAGCGCCTAACATTGGCCTATAAAACAGGCACAAACTCTCGAAAGAGATAAGTCCATAAAACTCCTTCCAAATTCCCGTACTCTGCAAATAGCAACTAAGCGCTAACTTAAGCATCGGAGAGTCGAAAACTGGGCCACCCTAGTCCCGACTCCTGAGGCATTACTGCTTGTGCAGGTGCAAGACTCGGTTTCAAGAATTCGACCTCCCGACTCGTGACCTCGGGACAGATCCCGATTCGTCACCCCGGGACAGGTAGAAACACTATATATATATATATATATATATATATATATATATATATATATGATTATTACTAAGGCACTCAAACTCGATTAAACCAATGGACGAACATAATTTTGTCAAACTTTAACCGTTCATGTTTATAACAGAAAAACGCAGTTTTGAGTGCCCTAATGATAACCAAATTAGCTGAAATTTTGCAAAGATGATCTATACATTAGTATCTAAATACTAGACAGTGGAGATGTGAAAATTCGATTGAAAAGTGAGTGTAAAGTGGAAATCCGCACCGTAAGGATAAATACGGACGTCTGCAGCTGAGAAACTGTGTGTGTGTGTGTATCTAAAGCTCTCTCTCTCTCTCTAAGTCAGCAGCCAACCACTAAATCCCACCCTCATCCGGCAACGGTCTAAAGCTAGGCAGGTCTCTAGATTTGCTGAAGTCGTATGACTTTGTTGCCGGATGAAGGGTATGTCAGCAACCAAATGTTTTGAGAGGTAATTGGCCAGAGGTTCTTAACAGCTTTTGATCAGTGTGGCTTTTTAGATCAGGTTGGAGGTATGACACCATGGGCTCGAGGACAAGATCTGGTTTCATCTTCTCGATTCTATCTCTGTTCTTGTTTATTCATAGGAGGAGTTTTGGTTTGGTGGAGATGTTATTTGGTCTCTAAGTTCGTGCCGGCGATGGAGTTTCTTCTCCCTAGGGTGTGCAGTGTCTCACGGCGGCGACGTCTCACGAAGGCAACTTCATCTCACGGCGGCGACGGCTACGTGTTCTTCTTCCATGTCTTTCTTGCAACTGTGAAGGAAAGTTGTGATAGGTCAACTGTTTTAGGTTTAGGTTTAATTTCTTTTTAGGCTTTGGGCTGTATTTTTAGTTTATAGTTTTCTATTACAATAAGGGCATGTTTACTAACTTGGAATGGAATTGAGAGTGGTGTAGTTGATTCCGGAATAGGTGAATTCTAGCATTTACTAAGATGTCAAGGTATTGGAATGAATGTGGGTCCCACTTGCTTATTAGGAATCAATTCCTGACAAAACTCCTTATTCGATACCCTCAAGGTAATAGAATCAATTTTTTCTCCTCAAAATATCCTCACATAATTATAATATTTCTAAATTACCCAACTTTAAAAATATATATTGTATTTTAAGGGTATTTTGACGCGTCGCGTAACCGGGGTTAAACTAAGCGCACAATTTATTACCCTGTAAAATCATCGTTAGTATAAAATAAGTAGGGATCGTTCAGTCCGGGGATCAATTAGGGTGATCAATCATGATGCTAAAACAAAACACACACATATATACATATTTACAAGTTGTCACGTTGGGAGTTTTTAGAAAACATTACTATGATCCTAAAGACACGAAAAATAAATCCTAGACTAATATTTACATGTGATCGACAACCATACACATCATAGCATAAGTCAAAAGCAATCAAAAACATGCAATAAGATCATACAAGGGAATCGGCAAAACAATGAACAAATAACCTAACTCTAACTTAATTTCGACCTAACTAGAGCCCGTTGCGGTTCATCTAATCGTTATAAGACTTCTTAGATTATACTTAGAAAACACGTTGCGTCGAATCCTAAGCCTTTACTAATTGATTTTAAGAACACGTTGCGTCGAAAATAAAACCAACAAGTAATTATGCACAATAGTCTTGATCGAAAACACACACAAGGTATGGCGTCACTCATCCTATTAGCATGCAAATTTCTAGAATTATAACTGCCCTAAAAGCAATGGAACCTAATCGACGTTGCGCCTAACTAAGCCCTAAATACTTTGGTTGATGACATCTAAACCTACACAACAACTAAGGCCTTAGCCGCATGCAAGTGTTGATGGAGTTGCTCGAATCCTAGAAACTAATCAAGTTATGAGAATGACTACATGAACATGCTTTGCCTAATCTAATGCACAAAATTATCACAAGTTTAAGAGTATGAAAATCCTAAGTATAGATTTTGAAAATGGTTTCACAACTTTCATACAACAAAAGAATCAAGCAATCAAACATGCATATTTTATAGACAAAATAATGCAAATCTAAACAAATAAACAGAGATGAAGAATAGAATGTATGGATCATACTTTATAAGTTAAAGCTCCAAAGTATGGTGATGGACGGAATTATGAAAGGTGGCCGGCGGTGGTGAAATCTCTCTCGACTTGTCTATAGGATGAACACTCAAAAACTCTCGTATTACAATGACTTACGCTCTGTGTATTGCTAGGTTGTGACACTTATCTAAGTGCCTAGAGGGTCCTATATATAGTGATTACAATGGCCAGCCAAGCCTTAACCTAAAACCAAGAGGAATTGGTTTTCCTAGTACAACAATATTAGCTTTTCCTAAACCAACTAGACTTTGAACTTCTTGAATCTTCTAGGAACTCCTTTGTTGCGTCTCTTGCCTTCAAATCCTTGTCATAATCGGCCTAGGATAACAGATGCAAGCTTTATTTCATGGTTGCACATGGAATCTCCAAAACAGGAAATGCATCTTCCAATCCTAGCCGGACTAGGATTGCTTCTTCTCCTCCATTCCGTGCAAAGCTTTGGCCCTAAATGACTTTTCAAATCTTCAATATGCTTAGTAGACCTCTCTTGATGAGTTTTGATGTGACTTTGATGTAGAAACATTGAACTCCAAACCGGAATTGCAAAGTAGCAGAATCCTGATTTCCGGCAGACTGACCTTTGGTCATTCCTTCAGGCATAACTCTCTCCTCGTTAATCCAATTGGCGTGATTTCAAGTTCTGGGGAAACTAGACTCGTAGAGCTGTCCATCCATATATAGCACGCAATTTAATTCCAAGTATTTAATCGTACACAAGCTCTTAAAGTTAGGACACAGTAGCTGGAAACTCTGTTTTAACCCCTGGAGTGAAATTCTCGAACTGCCGGCTTTGAGCCTTCATTTGAACGACCTCCCGAACTCCAATTGACCTGAAATTTTGACATAATACACTTTAGCTTCCAAATAATATACTTGCAAAATTTCATCGAATTCGGATAAGAATAAGTCAGTCAGACGCAAGCCTCAAAATCACAAAAACTACATATCTTGGCACTTTTTCACAGATTTTCTATACTTAGTCGTTTTTCTAGCAATTTAAGCACATTTTTCCAAAACTATACCAGAGCTTCATTTAACTAAATTATGACTCTATCTTACTCTAAATAGACTTAACAAAGCACAAATAAGGGATAATAAGATACTAATAATGTCGCATTTTATGCTCCTATCATATTTTAAATTCATTTTTTTTTGTAGGGGTATTTTAGTAATCAAACTAGTTTTAATTTTGATTTCATATAGTAAGTAAACAACATCAATCATAATTAGTTTCATTCATGTTTTGATTCCTTATGGTAAGTAAACACTAGAATGATATGAAATATTCTCATACCGATTGTTGTTGATACCGATTCATGATAATTTACATTCCAAGTTAGTAAACGTGCCCTAAGTTCCTTTCATTAGGACTCTAAGCACTCTTGTGTCTAAGCACTTTTTTGTGCCTCATAGCGTCTTAGCATTATGAGTCTATTTTTCTGTTAGTCTTTTTTCTAGTTTTCTAGGTGGGATCTTAACCTATAATCTATTTTCTATTAGATTATATTAGATTGTAAATGAGGATACAACCCTCATACGAATCTTATAATCTTGTTTGTTTTTTGTACGCATGACAACAGATCGATTTGTATTGTACCATCTACTTGAATAATAATGACAAAATTGTCTTTAAGTTCAAAATAAAAAATATATATAAAAACTTTAGATAACATTTTTGGCTATTAAAATGATAATATTAATGACATGGTTATGAAAAGAGTCATAAGTTGGCTTGTGTATTGAATCGAACAAAAATTAGAAACTTATATATATATATATATATATATATATATATATATATATATATATATATGAAATTGAAAATGCTCTTATAATGTGGGAGTTATAAATTGTATTTCATCCTAAAATGATTGAACAACGTACAAACAAATTCATACTTCACTGGTTAATATCCTTATATCAAGGCAAGGTGATAGACGTCTCTATCTGAGTTACAATGAGCTAGTCTCTTAATTTGCAGTTTTGTCTCTATCTGAGTTACAATGAGCTAGTCTCTTAATTTGCAGTTTTGTCTTTTAGAGTTGTCTGTCATGGGTATCTAAATCATCATTTGAAAAACTAACAAGCTTATTATGTAAGAGACGATAACATTTCCAAGCTTCAATTCTGCTACAAGGTGCCAATCACCGCTCTGGCTGAAAAGATGCTCATCTTTCCTGGAGGTAAGCCCAAAGAGTACTAAAAAGCTGTGTGATTGCTTTGTAGCTTCTTCAGTATATGGAGCAAATTTTCGCAGCTCATTGACTAAGATCTCAGTGGCCTCTACGGGAGGATCTACATGCTGTCATAAAATGCCTAAACAAAATTAATATACATTAAATATAGACAAAATCTATACCAAGATAAAAGGATCGGAGGAGCAACTGAAAAGTAAAGGACATTCATCTACCTTACAACGACGGAGATCCGAAGGCCTCCGATAACCAGTTGCCATTGTCTTCTTTGTATACACCAACAGACAACTTTTTTCCCATGCTACTCATTTCTACAATAAAAGAAGTTTCATCGAGTGATTTGAATCTCTCAAGTTTTTCTTTCCCTTCCCCTTTCTCCCGTCCTCTCTTTCTTCTGTGTCGTCTCCTCACCCTAGCTATACCATGAAATGGAACATTGAGTTCGAGATTGAAACTCATGACACCCAACCAAAGAAACAAATATATATGACTTAGCTAGTTCATGTATTTTGAGGGAAGGTTAGAGATGTTTATATAGGAAACTAGACGATAAGATCTATGAGGACTTCGAGCAAAACTTATTCGAGCACAGATCTAGTTTCACATTAAAACTCGATAAATTATATTTATGTGTATATAAAAATTATAAAAGTCCATTGAAATTGAAACCGTTTCTGACACAAATTTTTAATTTTGTGCCGTTTCACGTGATGTAGTTTTAAAATAAGGTTCTTTCAATAACCTGATTTAATTCTCTCACGAAGTTTTCATTTCTCGTTTGCTTACCCGACCATCTTTATTTCCAGCCTCACACTCACCTAGCTAAATAACAAGATGGGACGTTAAGTTCTGGACCATACTAGACAATCAGATGTCTAGTTTCACCTGAAAATTAATATAAATGTAATGTATGCATACATGGCAGTTATAAAAACAATAAAGATAATCAAAACCGATACTGAGATAAAATCCAAATTTTATGTTATTTCACGTGACCTAGAATAAATGTGTTCAACACACTAAAGACCTTGTTTCGTGTGAAAATGCAAATATAATCAAAACCGAAAAGAATGCTCAAAGATTTTTAAGTTGTGTTAATGTAATAAAATCTCTTATTAGGTAAGTTTATTTTATTTTTTTCTATTATCTTAATTAGTTATTACTTATTAGTATCATTATAGAAAACTATTTTCGTTACTCATGTTTAACCTTTTTTTTTTACACACAGATGGATATGATGGGTATGATAGTATAAATGAGAGTTATACTTGTGAAGTGGAGCTAGCTCTAGAGTTTCAGTCTCGAATAAGTGCATGGACGCAAAAATATGAGTTCAGGCGGTTCAGGCGCTGTTGGTGGGCAACTAGGCATAAGTGGGTGGTAAGATAGACCTTTGATCACCCACATGCTCAATTCTCTTCTCAAGTACATGTCTTGCTCTCTTATACGCCAAATTCATTGTCCTCAGCTCACATACGATGATGAAAATTGAATACGTATAATAAAAATTGAATATGTGTACCTTTAGAGTTGTTCTTTTCACTTGTGATTGCTTCAACATAAGCTTTTTCAATTCATATTCATTAGTAATTAGTTTCTAAATCAGCTTTAATGCACATTGTACTTATTTCTTATGGAACAATGACCATGCATCAGTTGACATGCTAAAGCTGTGTTACCATAAATACCCAACCATCAAGGTTACTATTGTGTTGTGAGCTAGGTAAGGATGTGTGAACTCGATTCTTGTACACTTTCTTAACCAAGTTGTCTCTAATGCGAGGGTCAAAATAGTCTTTAACTTGGATTAATTGCATAAATAGAGATCTGTCATGTGCAATATTTGTACAAGAGTTTGCGGTATTTCTATCGTTTTAATGTTTTCCAATGTGAGGATAATGGTATGTACTCGTTGTCGGAAAGTTTGGCTTATATCGGAGTCATGTGGAAATTTCATATTAGAAACATGAAAAGTCATCCTTAAAATATAAGGAATCATACCCGATATTCACACGGTGGCTAAAGCGAAGGGTGTAACGTCATTATTTGAATGAGCCGTGAGTGTGAGATCTGTTGACTGCTTCAGCACAACAATTGCTCATCAGAGCCCATCTTACACTTGGGGCTTGGAGTCTCGTGCACTCATTTTATAATTTGGAAAATAGGAGGAACTCCTATTTGAATTGGGATCACAAGATATATAATTTGAGGATCGCTTGTAATCGAAGTGGAGCTATTAAGATTTGGATCATGAGACATTTGAAGATGGCTTCAATCACGTTAAGGTGAAATTTTTTGGAAATGTGGCTTAGATTAGAGCCATTGAAAATCCAACATCAGATTCGTGAACATTGGTTATAAGGAATGATACCACACACATTTATGCCGAGAACTTTTGTAAATATCGACATTATTGAACCTGCGAGTGTGTGAAACTTATTGACCGCTTCCACACAACACTCGTATCTTGTTTAGGTTGGTTGACCCTAAAATGGTTAGGAAGTAAAGATTGAGTTTTAATTTTTTGAATTCCTTGTTTTGGTTTATATATATATATATATATACTCAGCTGATTTCCATTTTTGCACCATTTTTCGATCGAATTTCTCCATCTCCACCGTTTAGTATCTAGATAATATTGTGTAGATCATCTCTGTAAAATTTCAGCAAATTTGGTAATCGTTAAGGCCCTCAAAATTGTGTTTTTCTGTTTTAAACATGAACGGTTCATGTTTGACAAAATTCAGTCCGTCAATTTGTTTTTCGAGTTTGAGGGCCTTAACGATTACCAAATTGGCTGAAATTTTGCAGAGATGACCTACACAATATTATCTAGATACTACACGGTGGAGATGAGGAAATTCGATCAAAAAATGGTGCAAAAATGGAAATCCACACCAAAACCATTGGTGCGGACCTCCACACCTGAGAAAGACTGTATATATATATATATATATATATATATATATATATATATATATATTATTGTCCAACTTAAGAGTTTGTTTGAAATAAGATTCTTAAAAATTATGAGCACAATGTTTGGAGGTACAAATAAACTATTCAATGCATTAAGTTCATCACTTTTAAGATTGATCCTGCTAAATCAAGTACTATAAACTTATTAACAAAGTAGGCTAAATTTTTTTTGCCTATAGCTTCCAAGCTCACAGAGGCGGCCCTGATTCTCACTATATATAGGGTATGTTAATAGCACCACTTGACTAAAACCATTGACGTTTAACTTCACCTAATAAGATATCAGTGACTCGGTTTGTCTTATATGAAAATGAAAGAAAAAAAAAAACCGATTTAAATTGTTGAAGAATAAAAAGAGGAGGGCATATAAGTCATTTCATCCCCTCCCGTGTCGGTCTCGTCTATATATACCCCAGAACTACGAAAGCTAGGTATAAAAAGCCCCAAATTTTTCTGCGCTCAGAAAAAAGCTTCCGGAGCTCAACGTTCACAGAGAGAGTCACAGTCTCCTACAGCGTCGCCACCAATCCGTAACTCTCCAATTCCCCCTCTCCCAATTTCAATTCTTCATCTCCTTCCTCAATTTCTTCTTCTTCTTCTTCTGCTCGCTAATCTTATCCCAAGCCCTAAAAATCTCACCCTAGCAATTTCCGATTCGGTTTCCATCGGTCGTTCTCAATTTCGTTTCTTTGTGTTGTGTTGGTGACAGATCGGAAGAAAATGGCGACGTTTGAGCTATACAGGAGGTCGACGATCGGAATGTGTTTGACTGAGACTTTGGACGAGATGGTTCAGAACGGGACTCTCAGTCCTGAGCTCGCAATTCAGGTTCTTGTTCAGTTCGATAAGGTATTGTATATTCCCTAGTTTTTTTCAATTTTTTATTTATTTAATCGGTGTCTTTATTTGTGTATTGATTGTGTTTCTGATGGGGTTTGCGTCTAGTCTATGACTGAAGCTCTCGAAACCCAGGTGAAGAGCAAGGTCTCCATCAAGGTAATGTTGTTTGATTTCGTTGTCTGTATTTGTGGGTTTTTGTAATTATCTCTGGGATTTGAATTATTGAGGCTGCTTTGTTGAGTCTGAACATCGTGAGGTTTGATTGGGTATTTGAGTTAGATATTAGCTTAGAAGAGCTGTATGGTGTTTGGTGAAGTGATTGGTCTGGTGATTGGGTGTTATCATCTGGGTGCGTTGCAGTTAATTGTGTTATGGAAGCGTGATTATTGTGATGCTTTGATGTTATCCTTGTGCCTGCTATGTTTGAATTCGACTTCATTTTAATTGTACAAAATACTGAAAATAGTTGGTGAGGGATTGGCCCTTTTGGCTTTTCTGTTTTGTTTTACAGTCTTTCGAGCTAATGACATTAACTATGAGATGGACGAATCCTTGGCGTCTTTTTGAGCGTCACTTTTTGAACATTTGATTTTTTATTTTTTGATTAATTTTGATTAGATGGGAGTTACGATTAGTTGTAACGGTCGTGTTGTAATTGTTGCATCCTTTCCTAAGCGTGGATGAAAAAGATGGGAACATTTGTTCCTCTCTTTTGTACTTTGTTTTCGAATGTGAATAAGGCTTTAATCAAAACCACACAACGATAGTTGCAGAGCCAAAGTTACATGATGACTTAGCATCAGGGATTGTCTGGATAATTTGGAAGCTCATCTATACCCAATTTGTGATTTTAATTTTATTTGTTCCAAAGTTTTAGTTGAATGAAACCTTATAAAGTTCCTTTACTCCCTAGAAATATCCATTGTAATTTTTCAAATTTGAGTTCTGAACTTCAAAACATCTTAAGATTTGTCTAAGACTACAGCAACTTGCATAAAAAATATACTGACACTTTAGATTTCTCGGCACTGTTACTTTGTTAGATTGTTAAACTATATATATATATATATATATATATATATTCTATGTTTGTTGCCACTGTTTGTCAAGTATCATTCAACATGGGGTGCTTGTTCTTGAATTTATTTTTCTATATATGTTCATAGTCCCTTTCTTCTCCACATAATAAATTTACAAATATCTATGTAAATGGGGAAACACAAAATTAGGAGACCGCTTCTTGCTTTTGTTGGAATTTGTCCAATATTGTTTCTTATGTTCAACTTACTGCCAGTCTGCTTTATATTATGTTACGACAAGCTGCTCTCCTTGTTGGCTTATACCTCTAAGATGAAAATCATTACGTTGCTTTAGGGTCCAAGGCAGAGGCACTCCTTATAAGCTTATAGGTATAGAGTTATCCAACACGACTGATGCAATTGTGTAGTTGTAGGTATCCTATGACGCAGACATATAATCAAAGTTGCATGCATGCAAAATAGTAATGACCAATAATTTCATTTACTGTAACCAAATCTCCAAATGTAACAAAACATAATGGGGTTTGACAAAAAATTTACTTTTGTTTTAAACTTAACATAAATGGCATGTATATAACTGTTTCCATTACTAAGATGTTTGATAATAAGTTCTATTTCTGCGACTTTTTAATTTGAAAAAGTTAATTATCATTCTTGATTATGTTTGGTTGCCATTGTCTGTTAACCATTTGGATTAACATGGTACCCCTCAATTTGGATAGGATCTAATATAGTTTCTGAAAGAGGACATACCAAAAATGAATCTTAAGAAGTGCCCTATTACAGAAATGGCATCTCATGGTGGAAGTGCTATGCGCGTTTGATATTTTCATGACAGGAGTGCTATTTGTATGCATTTGTCTATGTAAAGTGCCATATTAGGGAATTCCCATATTCAAATATATCTCCTGCAATCAGATTTTGAGGTGAACTCCCTAGCTTTCCAGTCCCACCAAAAAATACAAAAAATAGCTCCCTAGCTTTCAACTTCACCACCCCTATTCGCAGATCCTGCTGCTGCTGCTGTACCACTGTGCACCAGTTGGATCTGAGCAAACACCATGTCACCTTCTCTACATCGCTTCACAAGTGATTCAGCTACTTGAAATTAATGGGTGGCTTCCGGGCTAACAATAATAGATGTTAGCCCAAAAGTTGAGACGTAAGCACCTCCTCCGTCACTTCTTAGAAGTTATAGGATCACTGATCCCGGGCTGAGAATGATTGTACTTAGTATACTAGTGCTAATCTAGTTTTTAGCAAATGAGACTCAGAATTTCCCTTTAAGTCATGTGTGAAGAGTTGCTGATCAACTTTTCTTTGAGAAAGATTTGATGGAGTGTTTCTTAAAACCAGGAAGTTGGATCAGCAATTGTCATGAGCGGAAGTTAGAACAGGTTACATTGGACTGTTCATAGCGTGCAGGCTATTGAGTAGGTATATTGTTAGCACATAGGTTCGGTCTATACAATACATAGCATTTGTGGAGGTCCCTCGCCTGCCAATGGGTTATGTGGGCCAGCAGTTCATCTTTGATATTTCACTAGTTTATATTGATGTTAACTTTGTTAATGGACTTCCATAGAGCAGTCTTAGATCTTATAATATTTTTTTTTTTTTGAAAAGTATTATATAAACAATAGCACATGGCATTGAACAGATTTGATTTAAAAGTATAAAAGTATCCTTGATTTTCCTGTGTCTGTCTGTTGTTTCAATTTAACTCTTTCCGCTTGTTTTGCTTTTGGTCTCGGACATTTATCTTTCCCCACATGGAATGGTCAAATGGATATGTTCAGCAGTCATATGAAGGACTCATGTCATCTGCATGACATGTTTCCTGTTTGGTTCTTTCATGCCTGTATGTCTCATGATGCAGACAATCAATATTGATAAAATTGAAGTAGCTCTTTCATGCCTGTATCTCGCATGATGCAGACAATCAATACATGTTGATAAAATTGAAGTAGCTTAATCTGAGCTATTTCTGACAAAAAGTATCTTTCTATCCTATACAGGGACATCTGCACACCTACAGATTCTGTGACAATGTTTGGACCTTCATCTTACAGGATGCTTTGTTTAAGAATGAGGATAGTCAGGAAACTGTTGGCCGTGTTAAAATAGTGGCATGTGACTCAAAGCTGCTCTCACAATGAGATGGCAGACTGTTGGTGGCATGCTAAATAAGGACTTTGCATTCTGTTGTAATGGAGGAGGAATATAGCAGTTAGTCTGGTTACTTGCAGGAACTGGAAACTGTAGGAGACACATTAGTTATAAAGCCCTCTACATTGACAGCTGTAGTTATTTGATGTTATATTGAGGATAGTGTGTGCTTGTTCTATTGTTGTCCTTAGAAGATGAGACGTGTTGGAGATCAAATAGTTCTACATTTGTATTATGGACAGTATGATTCTGCTTTATACATTAGCATTCAAATGTCTGATGTTTTATTTGTATTGATTTAGTCTCTCTCGCTATCCGTGTTAGTTGAAAATTGGTGATCTTAGCATTCTTGAGTTGTATGGGTTTCTTTTATTTGTTAACACTTTACACCATGCAGAACTTTTTTTCTATAAATCCGTACCCTATACAAGACTTGTCAAGTTGTTTTCATCTTCCAAGAGTTACATGATTTCCATCCTTTGTCTCCCTGGTTTTTGATCGAATGTTCGTCTTCTTTTGCATCGTACTTTTTGATTGTCATCTTTAATCCAAAAGTATGATATTTGATTTCAGTCCTCTTGAGTGTTCTTCCGTGGGTTTAATGTCCGGCAAGGAAAAGGAAACAACAAATACATGAATAAGTAACTAGAGGATGTTATATGAAGTTACAAATACGATGAGCAGATTTAATATGAAACTACAAGTACCCTGGACCTAAGTTTTGTTTACTTACTCGGTAAAATATATCACCGTTCTGCTTTACAATCAGCTCTACTATTTTCTTTCTCTATATTCTCCACGTAAAAGTTGAATACAACAAGTACATAATTGTGTATGATTGTAAAGATATTCAGGGTGAATGTCGTGAAGAAAAAATAGAAATCTAATAATTAAGTTGGGTAGTCCTCCTTAAGATAATTGGAAAACTGTAATGGAAGAGCTTCGGAATAGTAATGGGGATTAGATTCCTCGGCTCTGCCTCCAACATGAGCATTAGAGAAAGTTTGGTGGAAGAACTTGGGGACTTCTAGTTTGCATTAAAGATGGCATCCATGTTTGATCTTAATCTTCTCAATTCTCATAGTCGAATTTGATTCTTCTCTTGTTGTATACTTGGGTATGATGATACTCATTCTTTTCACTCTTTTGTAATCAATTGCAAACCTCTGATATTGGAAAGTCAGGGATTGAAATTAAGCTTACCCATGTCTTAATCCATATTGTGTTGTGAACTTGTGATTAAGCTTACCCATGCCTACTAGGAATGCACATCATCAGTTGATCACCGATGGACTTTCACACATCTTATCACGTTTAATGGCCCAAACGAACTGACAGATATCTGTCAGTTCAGACTCACAAAAGCGCGCCAAGTTGAGAGTTGAGAGCTTTCCACCTTTTCTCTTTCACTCAGTTTCAGACTCACAATTCGAATCGTCGAAAATGGTCTCGGAATCCGATTCCTACAATCCTCTCACTTCCACCAGCATCAGATTCCCTCCCTCAAAACCCCAACCCAAAACCAACCCCTTCATCGGTTTCCGAGCTCACTCACGCTCTCAACCTCGCCAATGGCGACCTCCACTTCTCCCCATGCTCCTGTACATCGCTTCGAGCTCGTGGAAGGCATGCAGCTTCAGGTAAACACCGAAATCCAATTCCTTTCTTAACCAATTAATGGATGTCATGGATTGATCGGGTTGGGTTTGTTGGTTGTTGTAGATAAATATCTCTGGGTCTTGTAAAGGACGCAGCGCTAGACTTGAGTTTTAGCTCAGCAGATGCAGCCGCGCTTGGATTCTTCACTGGGGTTGTGTTTTCCGTGCAAATATGTAATTTGATGGGTTGGTAAATTTGATTGCTGTGTACAGGAACTGGTTCGTTCCCAATTCGGGTTCGAGTTTCAAGCAAAGTTCATTGCAGACTCCATTCACCATAGTCTTTCAATACCACATTTCCCTATATATGATTCTTCTGCTTTATTAAGTTTCAATTTTTTTTGGTCTTGTGGTGAATTTTAGTTAGTTTAATTCGTAGTCGTAGTATGTTTGTTATACGATTCAACAGTATAAAGTGGATATCATTGATAAAGTGGTTGTCTTGGACCGGTCTTAATTTTTTGTACAATATGTGCATGGGTAGAGAATTGACCTACTAAGATCAAAGAATAAGAAATCATGAAAAGAAGGATTATTATGTTAAAATAGCTATATACAAACTGTTGATGGATTCTCTGCCGTGTTTGTGTGTAAAGAGTAGAGCTCTATTAGACTATTAACTATAGTTAGTTCTTGTCTGAGATGCAGAAAGGAGAATTATATTTGCTAACCATTGAGTTGCGGGATCCCAACATACATGCTATTGAGTTTGTTCTGAAAGATGGAAGTGGCGATAGATGGTTCGGCTTCTTTCTCTCATTAGCACTTTGATACTTAATATACAGAGCTGGACCTTAAAGCAGTTTTTGGTTTATATATTTTGGTTAGGTTGAAACTAAATCATGGAAATTTTCGAGTTGAAATTCCTGAGAGTGAACCAGCTTCTTTAATGCCCCATGTACCGAAAGAGCTGATTGAACGCAAGGCATTTTTAGTTTGGGAAAGCAAGGGCAGGCCCATGAGCTCACCACAACAACAAAAGGTAGATCCATCATTCATGGTTGTTTATTTTTTATTTTTTATCACAGGCTCTTGCCCCTGTTGAACTGAAAGGATTCCATGTTGTTGCTATGAGATTACATATATGGATGGCCCCAATCTAGTTGATAGTATCGTCTCATATGACAACACACTAGATAATCAACCTATGGTTTGTTTAGCTTTCTTAACATGTTTAACTTTTGAATTTTTTTTTTTTTTTTTTTTGATTTTTTCCTGTACTTTAGCAAATAAGCAAAGGAAAATCATACTTGAAACCAAAGAACAGTTAAAATGCACACATGTATAAAAGGAAAGACATGCAAGCTTTCACAAGAACCCATTCATGTCATTTATATGCGTGTAACTGAGTATTAATCTAATACTGTGGAATATATACTTTCTCCCTTTGTGGTATTCCTTTATTTCCTCCCACTTTAATCACAATTAAAACACAGTATACATATAAGGCAATTACATTGTAATGTTTAAAACATTGCTTATATCTCTTCCACTTCATGGTAGTTTTATTTGGTGCACATGTGTTAGTGTGAGTCTATGACTGTAGGAATATCCTTGAATGATTTGTGCAGTAGTTTTCCGACTTCCAGTACCAAGAGAGTGGCTGATAATAGAGAGCAGCCAAGGAGTGCATACTCTTTCAAACGAAAACATAATGTTGAGCAGTGGTTGCAAAAGCATATCGCAGGACCTGCCAAAAACACAGTGACAAGTTCAGCTCTCATGAATCTTGTTGACAAATATATGGGAGGAGATGATGTAGTCTCTCGGAAAAGTTATCATGCTGGCAACTATGAAGTAGTGGTTAGTTTCTTCTACTTCAAATCCTTAGTTTAGTTAATTAAGGAGAATAAATGCTATTATGGACCCTAACTTAAGAAATAAGAACTATCTCATTCATGGACAGCTGCCACTTTCTTAATAGATGTAGCAATCCTGTGGCCGTGGGTCTATGTAGGATCCAATTATCAATGTAGTAGTCTAAACTGCTTTATAAAAACAAAATTAATCTCTACAAGCTTCTCCTTGAAACTTTGTTTGTTGTTTGACTGTTTGTAGGTCCTTTCGAAAATGGTTAGGGGGGAGTATCACATCATGGTTGCTACAAACATTAGAGGTGCTACAGTGCTTCACTGGGGTGTTTCAAAAATATCCCCTGGGGAATGGTTGGTGAGTACTTATTCCTTGACTTAGTAGGATGCAGTTTAGTGGAGATCTAAGCTGTTCAGATTTCTCCCGAGCAGGAATGGTACCTCACCTCCCTGCCTGTAGGGACCTCCACCCGAGATTTGACCTAAAAACTCAAATGTCGTTCCTGGAGCATGCCGGACTTATTTTAACGAGATGTCAATTGGTAACGGAGCCTTTCAGGTATACAAATGAAGCTGCTTACTGCATTCTATGATTATGAACTGTTTTTTATCTTCAATTAAAACATTATATAACAACTCCACCTTATGTTTAAAAAAGGTTGTAGATATCAATTTTCAGCAAAGCAATTTCATTTGTATCCAATTTGTGATATGCGGGTCCTCGTGGATAAAAGATAATGGCTCCAACTTCTATGTAGCTCTAATACCCATGAATTCGAGTGGAAAGGTAGACATCTGTTTTCTTAAATTACTTCTATCATAAAGCTGATTATTATTACCCAAATTCAATTTTCTCCTGTGATGCGCTCCGCATTTGCGGGTTTGCACTTATGCCTTATTTTCAAAGATTCTCATGTATATGCTATGTCTCGTCAGGACAACTGGTAAACTTGAATCAATTATTTTTTAAAAACGTGATATGGACTCCCAAAAGTGTCTTAACTTATCAAATAAATATCAAAACAAGAATCAGAAATCAAATTTCACAATTTTTTTTGCATGCTCTCTACGGAGACTGCATTTTATTGTTGAATTTGATAGATCACTTCACATGCAGGTTGAAGGGGCTGGGGAAGAAATTGACAAATGGTTACTTGATGAAATCTCTCGTAGAGAGAAAGAGGCTGAGAGATCATTAATGCACAGGTAAAATTAAGTTATAACTAATACTCCCAAAAATCTTTTATGTGCATTGTCATTGAGCCACTTCTAAGTTTCTTAAAATAGGAGGACTAATGTAAAGTCTTTGATACATAAAGCTAAGCGAAATTGTCTTCAGCTTCATTCATTTCATCCCTTGAACTTTATACTGACCTTACACAGATTCAACATTGCTACGGAGCTCACAGAACGCTGCAAAGGTGAAGTTGAATTAGGGCTCATTGGCATGTTGGTATGGTTGAGGTTCATGTCGTGCAGGCATCTCACTTGGAACAAAAACTACAATGTGAAACCTCGGTATTGTAGCTTTTATCTTAACTACTTTTGGAAAGTAAGACTCCACATTGGCATGTTATCATCATTTTATGGCATATTTGCATTTCTTTCTATTTGTTTCCTCTTCGATTTGAATAATTATATGACTTCGCTTTGCATAGGTTGTGAATGATCTATCCCTAGTTATTTTACCAAGGGTCCTGGATGTTGGCTTCTGTTTGTTTTGAGTTCTTTTTTCCTTTTTCAGTACCAAGAACAATCCAATGTTATCTAATAAAGCTAACTAAAGGACCAGAGGACAATTGTTACTAGAATTTTTTCTGCAGTTCATATATATCAATTGTGTTTTTACTTTATATTGACCTCAGAATTTGCAATATATCTGCAGTGAGATTAGTGAAGCTCAAGATAGGTTTACCAGTCTACTTCAGAAAATATATATAAACCAGCCAAAGGAACGGGATGTAGTGAGACTACTAATGGCACATGTTGGTCGCGGGGGTCAGGGAGATGTTGGACAGAAGATTCGTGGTGAAATACTTGTGATTCAGGTATCTGAGTTGTATTGTTGTATATATATCGATACACACACATAAACGTGTGGGGCTCATGTTACATCACCCTTTGCTACCTTCCACTATCAGAGGAACAATGACTGCAAGAATGGCATGACGGAGGAATGGCACCAAAAGTTACACAATAATAGTATCCCGCATGATGTGATAATTTGTGAGGTATGTGATAATTTGTGAGGTATGGTAACCAATCACCCGATTTAAAGTCTTGGAACCCAGTTTGACTATCTACACAACATTTCACAAAAGAGTAGAATCATCATAACCGTAACCAATCACCCGATTAAAGGCTTGGAACCCGGTTTGACTATCTAAACCACAAATCACAATATAATAAAATCATCAACAATCAACACAAAGAGCATATCATAAAAATTATATCCTTCCTCATAGATATATTTATATGAACAAACATAGATATCCCCACAAGAATAATCTATCAATACCCAAAAACATTAAGATCACAAAAACCTTAAAAATAATCATATAATAAGAAAACTTGTTTTAACTTACCTAGGAGCCGTTGGCAATCAAGCTCATATATTTTAAAACAAACAAAAACATAATTTTTTTTTAATTATAATCATCATCATTTTATCATAATCATCATCATCACAATCATCATCATAATCATCTTCATAACAATTATCATCATCGTAATTATCATCATCAAAAATCAATCATCATAATCATCCTCATAATAATTATAAATAATTGGTCCCAAAATGGACCGTAGTGAGATTTTACTTACCTAAATACTCTCGCTGCGTCTTCAGAAAAAAAAAGAAAAAAAAAGACCCAGCTCAAAATCAACTTCACAAGTTACCTAAATAATCATCCTCATAATAATTATAAATAATTGGTCCCAAAATGGACCTTAGTGAGATTTTACTCACCTAAATACTCTCGCTGCGTCTTCAGAAAAAAAAAAGAAAAAAACAAAGGCTCAGCTCAAAATCAACTTCACAAGTTACTTAAATAACACCATTAACAACCTTAGTAACCATTGTAACAAAGGATATCAAAACACCCTTAAACTAAACCTTAGCCCAAAGGAGGACAACCTTCTAAGGTCGTCGAACTTAACGACCCAATACAACTGCCTTTAATCCTCAGATCCTAAACTCAAAACTTCTCACAAATCTAGGATTAAACATAAAGTCCTAACATGCAATCCTTACTCAAAACCTAGAAATTCCACATCTCAACAAGCTTACAACAACATGAGCTAACTAACCACAACAACCAACACTACACACGCTGTCACGCGCCATCACAAGCGACGGAGAGTGTGCCCCACGCGCCACCGGTGACCCATGAACCGGGTCATGGTTCATACACCAAACTCTTCATCTCAACAAGCCTTAAAATTGTCTCAACTATCACAAAGTCCAAATAAAACTATAGAAGGTGGAAATTACCTCTCAAGTAAAATGGGTGATTAAAACCCTAGAATTTCAAATCCTCATTTCACCCTCCACACTTCAAGTCGGTTCAAGAGGCTTGGAGGGATTTATCCACGTCTCACAAGCTTCAAAAGCCCTCAAGAGTTGTCGCCGAAGGTGACCGGAATTAGGAGTTCTGAAGAAAAACCCAAAACGGCGCCACCGCTGCTTCCCGGCCTTGCTGCACCTCCAGCTGCTCGAATCTTGCTACCAAACCACCATAGACTTGTAGATAATCAAGAGAGCTTTCCAACGTTACCTCATTTGCCCAGATCCGAGCTTGGATGACCAAGATATGGCTGAAAAATGAAAGGAGGTTGGGAGGAGGAGAAATATGCGGGATTTTTCTGATTTGGTTGGTTTGAGTTTTCTGATTTTTCTTTTCTATTTAAATACAACTTCCAAAAAAAATAGGAACTTCTGCTGCACATAACTTTCTCATACGAACTCCGATTAACGTGTGTCACGTGTCTACGAACTCGTATCGTCATGCTCTATAACTTTCGTGAAGAAAGTTTCTCAAGAAACCCAACGATAAAATAAGTCAACTCTATGACCCTTAAAGAAGGTAGAACCGTTTTGGGTAACTTATGCATCCGAACACTTCCGCTCTTCCTTCGAACCTCAAAAACACACTAACTTCTAACTCAAAAATTCTCAAATAATATTAAAAACTAATATCAAATTTCCAGGGTATTACAATGTAGCAGATTTGTTTACCAAGTCTCTACCCAAATCTACTCTTGAGAAGCATGTGCGAAGTATTAGTATGTGTCGCTTATCTGAACTCCATAATTGATTTAATTATCAGGGGGAGTTGATTGTGTAGACATCAGAGGGAGTCTACGACACATGTTTTACTTTTAAGTTGTAGTTGGCGCGTTGTGTTCTTTTTCCCTTTGACCAAGTCTTTTGTTTTTACCCAAGAGATTTTTGTTTTACTTGACAAAGTTTTTACCGAGGCAACGTTCATGCACCATGTGATTCTGGTACGTGACACAAGGGGGAGTGTTGAAGGAATTTACATCCCTATCCTTGATGATGTGTGTTGACTGAATCTTCTTCTTATTAGACTAGAATATCTTTTAGATATTTATCCCTGATTTACATGAATTCTCTATGTAATGCCTATATAAAGGCCAACCTATCAATGAATGAGCAGATCTTTCTCTCTTGTATTTTCATACTCTACAACAATGTAGTAATTATATCGATCAATAAGGAAAAATAAACCTTAAAAATCGTTTTAATTAGATATATATATATATATATATATATATATATATTGGTGGTGTATTAATAAGGGAAATAAAACGGAATTTAAAAAAATTTAAGCGACGAATATTTTCGTCGTCTAAGTGAAGGTCTAATAGAATCAAATGATGCGGATTGA
Organism: Fragaria iinumae; assembly: GCA_009720345.1. Classification (NCBI taxonomy): domain Eukaryota; kingdom Viridiplantae; phylum Streptophyta; class Magnoliopsida; order Rosales; family Rosaceae; genus Fragaria; species Fragaria iinumae. The sequence goes on from CM019121.1 coordinate 27,934,184, forward strand.
GTTTTCAGCCGTCAGATGAACACTAAATCACTAGATCTAAAGGTCACTGTTTACCCAAACCCCTAATTCTCTTATTTATTCAAAACTAACACTCTTTCAATCAAAAAAGCAACTCACTCTCTCATTCTCCTCCTCTTCATCGATGAAGCTGTTCTTTTCTCTTCCACGCCACCCAGCCCACTAGGCCCACCAACCACCACCATCGCACCCTTTCATCTGCTGCTTCAACGACGCCTTCCACCTCCGCCCACCCTCCGGCCTCCTCCAATCACTCTCTCTTGTGATTTTTCTCCTACGTACTCTCCTGTTCTTTTCTCACGGCCTCTCACTCTCATCCTCTCCCTCTCCTCCGCCCTCTACATACCAGACCCTCCTCCTTTCCCTCCTCCCCTCCACCGCCTCTCTCTCCCAACCGTTCAGATCTACTTCGAGGCCACTCCACCACCAACTCGCGACAACAACCCGTTAGAGCTGAGTCCTTTCCCTCCCCCCTCCACCACCTCTCTCTCCCAACCCTTCAGATCGATATTTTGGTAATCCGTGGTGGTGAAGTGGGTTTGGAGTTATGGTACTCGGTGATGGTTTTGGTTTTGGTGGCGATTTTGGGGGTAGGGGAGGGAAGACGCAGTGCCTGGGTTCAGATTTGGGGTTTTTGGTCGGTGGCGGTTTTGGTGGCGCTTGGTGGCTCTTTTGGGGTGAGAAGACCGAAAAAAAAAAAACAGAAACTAATTAGAAAATAAATTAATTAATAAATTAATTAAATAAAATAGAAAAGCAAATAAAAAAATATATTGTAAATAAAATATTATTCAATAATAAAAATGAAATATTTAATGAGTTTTTTAAATATTTTTAGTTTCATCTCCTAAGAGCTTTGGAGACGGAAATGATTCAGTCTCCTAAGTACTTTGGAGACGGAAACCATTCCGTCGCCTAAGAAGATCTTAGTAGACGGAACGTTGATTTTCGTCATCTAATTACCTACCTCACGACACTTTATTTTCCAGTAATGAGAACTACACGACAAGGCAAGTGATCGCGGCTATTGATGAATGACCGCGGCTGACTATACGAATTACCACAGCCATGAATGAATAACTACCGTGCCAGAGTGCAATGACCGCGACCGACTATGCAAATGACCGTGGCCATTAACGAATGACTACCGTGTCAGAGCGCATTCAAGGGAGCCGTTACCGAATCTGTTTCAATCAGATTGAATGTGCTTGAAAGCATTTTATTGCTTGAATCAACGTTATTGCAATTTCAATCTATGATTTACCTGTGATCAATCCCTATGTTTAAAGCTGGGATTACATTTCTTTATTTTGTTTCACTATAAAAAGGACCTTAGGATTCTTTGTTATAGGTCCTTGACCAAACGCTTTACGCGATTACTCATTTTTATCTCAATACAATTCAGCTTCTCAGCATTACACAATTATCAACTCTTTCGTGTTTATCTTATCACTTTACTTTACTGGTACTTATCTTTCTTGCATTGTCGTTTATCTTTTCTGTAATCTACGTTATCGTTCTTTACATTCGAGCAATTTATCTTTCATGTAATTTACATTCGTGTTTTTTTACCTTTTCGTTAAGATTTCTGCACTTTATTTGCTGCACTTTACATTCCTGCATTTGCATTACCTGCACCATCACAACATTCACCTAGTCATACAACACCAAGATCGGCAGATAAGCCGATCCGTGTTAAAGTCCTTGCATCCAAGGCAAAGAGAACCCCGCGGCCGAGATCAATCCTTACTCGGCCCACTGTCGACTGATCAGAGGTCAGGGCAGCGCATCTACATATCAGAACAAAACCTCGCTTGGCCTCTCGGTCGCTAGTTGGCACGCCATCGCAGATGTCACCAAGCTAGAAGGACACGTGTAGTCCAAAGAAGCCCTCGGCTCATTGACACGTGGCGGGGACGATTTTTGAGCCAACAAGGACACATGGTGGTCATTTTTTATTAGTATTTTTAACGACGGCATAACGTGGTGTTTTCAGACTAGAGAATAATTACCCTTGACAAGAAAAATTAACCTGGTTTAGATGGCCACAAATCTAACCTTTAGCAACCGCAGATTACTATTTATGCTAAAAGCCTAAATTAAAACTAACGGATATCAACTATCAAGGTAAAGCGTATGAACATTAGTTACTTTTGTTTAAGCATAAGGCTGTTACAAATTTGTATGAGTTAATATTACCATAAGTAAATATTGGTACATAATATTCCTTCAGAATTTTTGTTCTTTATTCTTATTTGTTGGAAGGAATGGGAATTTTAAATTTTAAATCTCATTTGGACCAAAGTAGCTGGTGGTTGCCTGGTAATGTCTGGGTCACTGACAGTTTGTTTAACTCGAGATATGCTTCTGGGAAATTTATTCAGATTAAGAAAAGCAAAGGAAAGTGCATCGAGAAATTCTTAGGTGCGACCAACGCACCACGTGGATCCTGCGACAGTCCATTCACAAACGGACACGTGCCTTTTTTCCACCTCAAACAGAAAAGAAAAAGAGGAAATCGGAATGGACGTGTCCGTCTGTTTTTCTCAAGTGGGGAAAAATGGCACATGTCCGTCTGTGAATGGACGGTCGCAGGATCCACGTGGTGCGTTTGTCGCACCTAAGTGCATCCAATGTCTTTGGCAAACTTCACTACCTGATATTATTCTGTTTTGCATTATTTGTTTTCAAGAATCAATCTTCCCCGGTTCCTCCTGTCTATTACTCTAAAAAGAAAGGAAAACATGTCTTTATCAACCCTTTGCGAGTTGACTTGAACGTGATCCTGCCTTAAGACTGAGAAGCCAAGGCAATTCTCATTCGCATTGTTCAGTTCTCACATCTAAACCACTCCAAATACAAATGGCTTCATCGTCCTCCTCCTCTTCCTCAGAGAAACGTTGGAGATATGATGCGTTCTTGAGCTTCAGAGGCAAAGACACACGCAAGACCTTCACGGACCACCTCTATAAGGCATTAAACCAAGCCGGAGTCAACGCCTTCATTGATGACAACGAACTCAAAAGAGGGGAAAATATAACAGAGGAATTGGTGCAGGCAATCCGAGGGTCTAGGATCTCTGTCATAGTCTTCTCAGACAACTATGGGGATTCAAGTTGGTGTCTTGAGGAGCTGGTGCAGATCATGGAATGTAAAAAAACACTGGGGCAATTGGTTTTCCCCATATTTTATCATGTTAATCCTTTTGATGTCAGATACCAGACTGGTATGTTTGGTCCGGCATTTGAGAAACATGAAGCTAGATATGGTACCAGTACGGGTAAGGTATCCAGGTGGAGAGCTGCTCTTCGGGGAGCTGCAAATTTGTCTGGCTTTGATATCGCTGGCAGGTAATATATTACTACATAACAATTACATTCTAAACATCTTGCTACTAGGTGCTACCCTTTCGTCAATTCTGTTCGTGTGGTTTCAAGTCAACCCTTACTTGAGGTCCTGTGATTTACCTCTTTATCCAGTTTTGTTATATCCTTTTTACATTTCTTTGTCAATTAAATTGTGTTATTTTTTTGTTGCATATGAGTCTTAGTTCTGCTTAATTAACAGGTGGGAAGTAGATTTTATCAGTAACATTATTGATGAGATCAGTAGCCGGCTGAACAACATATACTTGCATGTAGCGGACTACCCAGTTGGAATAGATTCTCGTGTGGAAGATATTAGTTCTTGTTTAAGTGTTGGATTAGATGATGTTCGCATGGTTGGAATTTGGGGTATGGGTGGAATAGGGAAAACATCACTTGCAAAAGCCATTTATAACAAATTTATTCATAGCTTTGAAAGTAAAAGTTTCCTTGCAAATGTTAGGGAAACTGCAAAGGATTCAAATGGTCTGATTACTTTGCAAGAAAGACTTCTATCTGACATTTTAAAACCAACCAAGATAGAGATAGGTAGTATTCCCAGAGGGATTAATGTGATAAAAGAAAGACTTGGATTCAGAAAGGTACTTGTCATTGTTGATGATGTGGATCATGTGGAACAATTGACTGCATTAGCTATAAGGCATTATTCATTTGGTCCAGGAAGTCGAATTATAATAACAACAAGAGATCGACATTTGCTAGAGCGAATATCAGTGGATAGAATATATCTGACTCGAGAAATGAATGATGAAGAAGCTTTTGAGCTCTTTAATTGGCATGCATTTCAAAATCATGTTCCTGATGCAGGATTTTTGAAACTCTCGAAAAGTGTTGTTACTTACTGTGGAGGTTTACCGCTGGCTCTTGAAGTTTTGGGATCTTTTCTCTTTAAAGGAAGCAAAAGCGATTGGGAGAGCACATTGGAGAAATTGAAAAAAATTCCTGATGACCAAATTCAGGATAAGCTCAGAATAAGTTTTGATGCAATTGATGAGAATCAGAAAGAAATATTCCTCCATATATCTTGTTTCTTGATTGGAATGGACAGGAACTATGTCACACAAATCCTGCACGGCTGTGGTTATTTTCCAGAGACAGGAATACGTGTCCTCCTTCAACGTTGCCTTCTCACTGTTAGTGAAAAAAACAAGATTATGATGCATGATTTGCTTCGAGAAATGGGTAGAGAAGTTGTTCGTGCGGAGTCCCCAAAACGCCCTGAAAAACGTAGTAGATTGTGGCGCCAAGAAGATGTATTAGATGTTTTGACAGAAGAATCTGTAAGTAGTACTTCCCAATCAAGTTAGTTTCAAATTTCAGTTTTGCAAACCAATATAATGCTGCATGTCATTCTAGTGTACGGATTCAGTCAGTTTCATCTTCTACATCATTATTGTGGCATTGTGGAGGTACAAATGCCTTCATGACTCTTGCATATGCTCATAACTCACTTTTCTCTTCCAAACAAATCTACTTTTTTTTTTCTTACTTATTGCCTTCTGTTAACAGGGAACTGAAGAGATTGAAGGACTAGCTTTAAATTTGCAAAGAACTGACAAGAAGAGTTTTAGTTCAAAAGCAATTACGAACATGAGGAGATTGAACTTGCTCCAACTCAACTATGTACAGGTCACTGGTGACTATTCCAATCTTTCAAAGAAGTTAATATGGCTCTGCTGGCGTGGATTTTCCCCAAAGTTCATAGGAAAGGAGTTTCTTAACCAAAGAAACCTGGTTTTTATGGACCTGCGGTACAGCAATCTCATAAAATTTTGGGAGCACTCCAGAGTATGTTAAGCGAAACTAAAGTACTTTATAACTTTTTCCTTCTGGTTTACCGTTTATTACATAACAACAAATTCTTCTTCTTGGATTTTGACTTCTTCTTCTTCTTTTTTTTTTTTTTTTTTTTTTTTTTTCTGTTCTTGTCTAACAGCTGCTTGAGAAGTTAAAGATTCTTAATCTCAGTCATTCACATTTCCTAACAGAATCACCAGACTTTTCGAAACTCCCAAATCTTGAGTATTTGATTCTAAAAGACTGTGATAGTTTGTCAGAGATTCACCAGTCCATTGGACATCTTAAAAGACTTGCTTTGCTAAATGTAAAAAACTGCAAATTGCTGAAAGACCTTCCAAGGAGTTTTTATAACTTGAAATCTATCAAAACTCTGGTTCTTTTTGGGTGTTCAAGATTTGAGAACTTGGGTGAGGACATTGGGAAGATGATATCATTGACAACTCTTCTTGTCCATGGCACAGCCATGAGTCAAGTACCATCCTCTGTAGGAAGATTGCAGAACCTGAACTATCCATCTATGCAAGGCCTGATTCGTGTGAAGCTACGCTTCCCAGAAGTGCCCAAAAATTATTTTCCTGCTCTACCACAAGGCTTTACCTCTTTAATTTATTTAAATTTGGCGGGAAGCAGTAGTGGTCCTAGCCTTCCTAAAATGAGTGGCCTTTCCAATCTTGAACATCTACGTTTTAATAATATGGCAAACCTTCCGGCAAGCAGAGATTTACCAACCAATTTGAAGGAGTTGGAAGTGGATAACTGCACAGCACTAGAAATAATTCCAGATGTTTCGAAAACATCGAGGCACAACATCCTACAGGTCCTCTCTCTAATTCCAGATGTTTCGAAAACATTGAGGCACAACATCCTACAGGTCCTCTCTCTCTCTCTCTCTCTCTCTCTCTCTCTCTCTCTCTCTCTCTCTCTCTCTCTCTCTCTCTCTCTCTCTCTCTCTCTCTCTCTCTCTCTCTCTCTCTCTGTGTTTCTTATCCGTATCTTGCTTGTTATGGTATAGGGATGGACTGCAAGTGGAGATGGTGGCATTTTTCTCCCTGATATTCCAAAGTGGTTTGCGTACGTCAGGAAGAGTGAGCAAGTCTTTTTTCAAGTGCCTCAAATTATCGGTTGCAATTTAGAGGCTTTTACTGTGTGCGTAATTTGTTCTTCTTTGTTCAACGAGAACATATGTCCAAGTGGTATCTCCATTTTTGTTACAAACTACACCAAGCTCGTTAACTTTGCTGTCCGACCAGCTCATCTCTCTGAAATAACTTCAGATGAAGTGGTTTGGCAGGTAAACCTGTCAAACAATGAGTTCAATTTGGAAGGTGGTGACTTTGTTGAGGTTGAAGCTATAATTGGATCTGGTTTCGCTGTGAAGAACACAGGGGTCGGTCTAGTATGGGATCCAGAACATAGCAATGAAAATAAGATGGAGTGTGAGCCTATCCGATATGAGTGTGAGTCATCACTTGGCCCTGCCTCCTCATTTCATCATGACTTGTCTGATTTTCATCATAATGAGTGTGAGTCATCACTTGGTCCTTACTCGTCTGATGAGGACCGATTTTCAGAAGGGTCAAGGCAGGAGCAACAGCCCTCGAGTCTGCAAATACACCAGCTCAAAAGTGGCCCAAGCTCACAAGCAAGACCCAAACTCAAACGCCGCCATCCTTGCAGTTGTTGGTGGTAGTTTTCTAGTGTTCTTGCACCAACAAGTATGTTGGTAGTGTGTTTACCTTATTGGTGGTGTGAACAACTGTCTCGTATAGTTTTCCTAGAAAATTACCAATAAGCTAATCATCTGTGTTCTTCCTAGTGGCCCAAGGTAAACAATACAGATGATTAGCTGACTGGTACATGCTCTTGTATTAACCTAGCTCAATTTCTCAGATTCCTGGTTACAATTCCGAAACTAGATTTTGTTCCATGCTCATTAGTCCTGAGATGGATGAAAGATCAAAGAATGTAGCTCCGGATCAGACTTCCATTCAATTCAAAGAAATTGATAAATGGAACTGACAGTCAGTGGAGTGTAATAAACTATGGAAGACATATTGGACAAGAATTTGTAAGACTGCAAAAAAGGGTGACTTAAGATCTCCCTCATATATATGAGGCTATTCTATAAGACATTTATTTTTTCCCTATTCTTGACATGTTTGGGCTACGAAATGGAATGAAAGATCTTTTATTTAGTTCACCAGAAGTGCTTGCATGTCAGTTGGCTGTTAACTACGTCCAAGAAATTTTTTGCTATCCTGTCATTGTTGAAACAGATGCATTGATGGTACAACGTCAATTTACTGCTTCTGTAGCTTCAAATTCTTCTTCTGTTTTAGGCAGATTGTATGATGACCCGGGCTGTGAAGGTCGTCCATTTGAAGAAAAGTGCCAACAAGGTTGCGCATTTGATAGCAGCTCACGCTGCAAAATGTTAGTCATGATGTTTTGTTTTCTTCTGTTCCTTCTTTTTTATCAACTGCTTTTGCAGCTGATTTACTTATGAAGTTTCTGACCTCCTTTCAACTCAAAATAAATAAATAAATAAATAAATGGTTAACCATGTTTTCTTTAAATAAAAAAAAATCATTAAAATCCATTAACCCACCTCACCGTATAATCCCATGACCTTTCCAGTTTAGCTAACCAACAAGCCATGACACATCACTAAGAGCAGTTGCACCGTTGCACCCATGGTGCAATTGGGTGACATATTTGCTAATTTCGGTCATTTCTTCAATGCACCGTGGCAATATTGCCTGACTAATTTGTAGGTCTCACATCAACAGTAATTGCTTAGGCAATTGGGTTGCTGAAAATTGCCCACCGATTTGCCTGGGCAATTTGTGTGGAGCCCACACACACATGGTTGCTTTATACAACTGAAATTTATTAATAGCCGTGAATTGAAATCTAACGGCTCTAATTAAATATAAACGATCATTGGTAATATGAACAGTGGATTAGCATGCAAATTGTCTTCAATCGGTGCATTGACTAAAGAAATGCAATTACTAATTTTAGATGAATAGTTAATTAACAGTACAAATTTAATTGACAAATCAGCAATTGTCCTTGCCCAAGGGGTGCAATTGCTCTAACAATCTCTACACTTTGTAAGTTTAACTGCATACCTGCTGTTTGTAGTTGTTAATAATATTCATTTAATCCATCCAATTCCAGAAGCTTTAACTATAATGGGACACACAAACACATTTATATGTACACATTGGTCAATGGACATGTTGCCATGAACAAGTACTGCATCTGATGGTCTAGAAACTGAGAATCTGTAAGAGATCAGGATGATATATAGATCCTGAATTTCAGTGTTGAGAAGATTAGGCTTATATATGGAATATGGATATAAAAATAGGGAATGGTCTAGTATGATCATTATTAATAATCAGAAAATCCGAGTATATTACCTAATTCATACATTGACCAATATGAATTGGATGAATGAAGAACAAACAGCATGCACTAAGAACATATTCTGATACACATGATTTTGTATTGCTGAAAATAATGAATACAGCATGTTTTTAGTTGATGAATTATATTAATGCTGATAAGGGTGCAAAAATTTGGGATTTTCCCATATTAGAGTTACCCCTGTTTTCTTCACTCCAAAACCAGCTCCAGTCACAACTTCAACCTCAACAAAGTCGCCACCTTTCAAATTGAACTCACTGTTTGATAAATTTAGTTGCCAAATAACTTCATGTGAAGTTATAGCAGTGCGATGAATTGGCAGCACAACAAACCTAATGAGCTTGGTATGATTTGTAACAAAAATGGAAATACCACTTGGACATATGCCCTCGTCGGAACAACAGGAACAAACAATACGCAGGGTGAAAGCTTTTAAATTGAAACCAGTAAGTTTCGGCACTTGACAAAAGACTTGGTCACTCTTTCTGACATATACAAACAACTTCAGAAAATTATATGCAGGGAGAAAAATGCTACCATCTCCACTTGCAGTCCATCCCTACACATGTCAAGCAACATATATATGTATAAGCAAATGCATGCATTAATTCTTGTGTATTTAGACTTTGGAGATAGTAAACTGATAGGAGCATTTGTATGCTACGTTATTATTGTTTAACCCTATACTTTTCTTTGTTATTTTGTGTGTGTTTATTAGGTTGTCCGAAGCGAACTAGGAAAAGAAGGCTAAAAGAAGGAACTTGCAAGGAATTCTGATTCACTTTGGATTCTTGATGGACCGAGGACCAATCAGAAAATTAGATGATGACTTTTCTTTGAAGCAAGGAATTAAAGATCCATAAGGAAACAAATTGAAGAGTCATGAAGCTGAATAAAAAGGGTTTCTAGACGTCAAAAAAAGGGCTGGAAACGCACAAGAGAAGAGGGGGAGCCGTCAAGCAACTGAAAGAGAAGAAGTAAAAGTTCAGAGCCCACAAGAGATCGATATTTTCCCCTGTTTTTCATCTTTAGTATTTTATTTTCTTCCCGAACCTCATGAAATTCTTTTGTGTGTTTTCAAAGATGATGAGTAACTAATTTTCCCTTAGTTAGGGACTGCTTTCAAGCCCTAGACATGGTGTAACTATGAAGTTGGCGTTTATTTAATTTGTTCCATGGATTTCGGATATTCATTGGTTTATCGTTATATCATTGATCAACTCTGTATGTTTATTGATGGTGGCCAACATTAGTATGCATGCTAGGTTGTAAAGCTATGAATGTTTTATATGATCATCATGTCTACTTGCATTCTAGAGTAGCGAGTGAGTGACTTGAGCCCATTCACATAAATCAATGTCTAGGTAAATTAGGACAACATCAGTACCGACATTGCCTAACCTTATTTATAATCTTTTAGACCTTAATGACTTCTAGGTGAGAGCTGTGCGAGAACATCACTCTAGGCTCCATTCTAGATGCTAAGTTAAGTTGAAAACATCATTCTCTTAACATACTAAGTAAGAAAGATTGATAGGTTAAGTTCAACACATCATTGGCTTAGCTTGAGTAAGGATATCCGAATGAATTGAACATGTTAGTAAACACATCATAGGTGTAATCATTGTCTAGTGGTGAGAAGTAGTTCCTAGCTAGTTTTCCTTAATTGATTTTCAAAACCAAAATCCCCAATTTTAGTTTTCTTGTATTTTATCATTCTGTCCATCGTCTTTCTGATTTTTGTTAGCATTGCAAAACTGCATAGTTTTCCCAAATTTTGTGTGTCTTTGTCAGTGTGTCTAGTCTCTACAGATTTAATTTCGTAATTTTTGGTTGAGTCTAGCTATAGTTTTTGATTCGTCTTTGTCTAGTGTCTGTTTAGTTTTTTCAGAGTCATATTTGCAATTGTAGAGTTACAATCCTCTGCGGGAGACACCCTACTTTCCTATACTACTATCGATAACTTTATTGTGATTGCTGGGTTATTTATAAGTCTATTTAAGGCTTATCATAAACCACACAATAGACACTTACAGCTGTTTCCTGTATGAATCGAATGTATCTTTTCAAGGAGGGATCAGAGTGCATGCACAAAGTACTCGTTCCTCCACGCATTGCCGGAACTAGCTCATTGCTCGAGCTAATATTGGCCAAAATTGATGGGATGGAACATTCCCTGAATAGAGCCTGCAAAGTGCAATGTCATAGAGGACAAATCTTAAGACATGGGAGAGAGAGAGAGAGAGAGAGAGAGAGAGAGAGAGAGAGAAAGAACCTGTATTATGTTCTTCCAAACAGCAGCAGTTATATGATCAATGCATCTCTCTATCCGTATTAATCTTTTGGAGTGTGCTTCATTTTCCATGCCTGGAAAATTTTCTGTTTCTGAGAAGTTTTGAACTGTTTCCAGTGCAGTGCAGTGATCCACTTCCAGCTCCTTCAAACTAGTTGGTAAGTTTCTGCTTGCAGGAAGGTTTGTGCAACTATTGAAACGTAGATATTCAAGATTGGAAAGACCACCGAGCTTTGGAAGGCTATGAAAAATACAGCTTCCCAGATTCATATTTTTTAATGAGGTAAAACCTAGTAGAAGAGCAGAAAAGTAATCTTTAGGCACTTTTGGGTTACGTAGTATCTGGCGAATCAGGCCTTGTTGTGATGGATAGTTCAGATTCTTCAATCTTCCCATATAGGATGGTACTTCACTTATGGCTGTGCCACCTACAAGTAGAGTTGTCAATGATATCATCTCCCCTATGTCCTCAACCAATTTCTCAAATTTTGAACAGCCGGAAAGAACAAGAGTTTCAATTGATTTCAAGGTATAAAAACTCCTTGGAAGGTCCTTAAGCATTATGCAGTCTTTAAGATTTACCAAGGCAAGTGTTCTGAGATTTCCAATAGACTGGTGAATCACTGACAAACTCTTACAGTCTTTCAGGATCAAATGCTCAAGATGTGGGAGTTTTGAAAAGTCTGGTGATAGTGTTAGATGATGTGAATGACTGAGGTTGAGAATCTTCAACTTGTCCAGCAACTGTGTTAAACGAGACAAGAAAAAAAACATCAACACCCAAAAAGAGAAGAAGGGAAGAGTCTGAAAGTTTTGTTGAACTGAATATAGTAATATACCCTGGAGTCCTCCCAAACTTGTACAAGATTGCTATGCCGCAGATCGATGGAAACCATGTTTTGCTGATTAATGAAGTCCTGTGGTATGAAATTTAGAGGGAATCCGCGCCAGCAGAGCCATCTTAACCTTTTTGAAAGATACTTGTAGTCTCCTGTGAGCTGTACATAGTTGAGTTGGAGCAATTTCAGCCTCCTCATCTTTTTAAATGCTTTTGTTATGAAACTCTTTTGGTCAGATCTTTGCAGATTAAGAGCGAGTCCCTCAGTCTTTTCAGTTCCCTGTTAAAAGGAGTAAGAAAAAGCTTATTTGCATGTGGAAGAATCATGAATGCATTTATACTTTCTTAATACCACAAAACTAATATAGGATATAAAGCCAATGATGAGAAATTTGTAGATGCTACAGGAGGATCACGTGACAATATGACGTGATCCTACATTCCAATTAAATATTGACACGTGAATTTATTACAACTAAAATATAAACTAAGGTTTTATATTTTTTATGAAAAGACTTTCATGGGTCTTTGTTGAGTTTGGACTAGGGTTTAGGGTTTAGGGTTAGGGTTTAGGGGTTAGGGGTTAGGGTTTTGGGTCTAGGTTTAGGGTTTAGGGTCTAGGGTTTAGAGTTTATAATTTAGGGTTGAAAAGGCAACAACAAACCTAAAATTGTCTTTGATAAAATAGTTTATGTAATTTTTCCTTAGTAAAATCCAAGTGTCAATATTTGATTAGAATATAGAACCACGTCATACTGGTACATGATCCTCCCGTAGCGCTGAAAAATTTCTCCTAAAATGATATGGAGCGGTATCATCTAAATGGTTATGCATAAATGAGATTTGATTGATGTTATTTATTTTTAGTATTAGAGATGAGATGCATATGCTAGTCTTGACTGGAAGGTACTTACAGATAGTTCTGTCAATACATCTACAACATCTTCCTGACGCCACAATCTACTACGTTTTTCAGGGAATTCAGGGGATCCTGCACGAACAACTTCTCTGCCCATTTCTCGAAGCAAATCATGCATCATGAGCTTGTTTTTTTCACTTACAGTAACAAGGCAACGTTGAAGGAGGACACTAATTCCTATTCCTCCAAAGTAACCACATCCATCTAGTATTCGTATGACATAGGTCATGTCCATTCCAATGAAGAAACATGATATATGGAGAAATATTTCTCTCTGATTCTCATCAAGTGCATCAAAGCTAATTCTGAGCTTTCTCTGAATTTTATCATCAGGAATTTTATCCAGTTTCTCCAATGTGCTTTTCCATTCTAGTATGTCCCTTTCAAAGAGAAAGGACCCTAAAACTTCAAGAGCCAGTGGTAAGCCTCCACAGTAAGTAACCACTCTTCTTGACAGTTCCAAAAATCTTTCATCAGGACAATGATTTTGAAATGCATGCCAACTAAAGAGCTCAAGAGCTTCTTCTTCCTTCATTTCTTGAGTCAGATGTATTGTATCCACTTTAAGTAGGTTCAGCAAATGTCGATCTCTTGTTGTTATAATAATTCTACTTCCCGGACCAAAGGAATCACGCCTTATAGCCAATGCATTCAAATGATCCTCATCATCTACATCATCAACAATGACAAGTACCTTTTTACTTCTAAGTCTTTCCTTAATCACATTGACTCCTCTCGAAACAGTACCTACCTCTATCTTGGTTGGTTTTAATATATCAGAAAGAAGTCTTTCTTGCAAAGTGATCTTATCATTCGAGTCCTTTGCAGTTTCCCTAACATTTGCAAGGAAACTTGTACCTTCAAAGGTATGATAAAACTTGTTATAGATGGCTTTTGCTATACTTGTTTTCCCTATCCCACCCATACCCCAAATTCCAATTATACGAACATCATGTAACCCAACTGACAAAGAATTACTGATATTCTCAATGCGAGAATCCATTCCAACTGGGTAGAGGGCTACATTTAAGTACGTGTTATTCAGAATTCTACCGATCTCGTCAACGATTGTGTCAACATCCACTACGTGACTCCTGCCAATTAAAATGATGAGAAGCAGAACTGAGATTCATAGCTAGTGCAGTTTTACTACAAGATTAAAATGTGTGGATATCTTATTCACACAGATTTCTATAGAGGCTGATGAAGCAAGATATACAGATCCCCTAATGTGGTTAACCACCAATTATCCTATTACCTCTCAATTCCCAATCGACCTTACATAAACTAAAAACTATATAGAGATACATTTTACCTAACCTTTCTCCTTGCCATTATGCATGTAGGGTAAAATGTGGGTTTCCAAATTAGCATAACCCTTCAATGAAAATCAACTTTCTAAAAACTACTGATCACCAAAATCTTAGAATGCTATTGAGTACCATTTGAAAAAACGTTATATGACTATATGTGCAGAAGTAAACTAGTCTCTACTTGAAATGCATACACTACTTACAGTAAAAAAAGAAAGTAAAAAAGTAAGTAATATTTACCGCCGGCCGTCGTTCCAAAAATGCCAACCAAACAAATTTGCAGCCCCTCGAAGAGCAGCTCTCCACCTGGATACTTTATCCGTACCTTTAAACCTAGCTTCAAGTTTCTGAAACGGCCTCTCAAAGTTACCAATCTGTCTTCTCACATCTGAAGGATCAACAAAATAGAACACTGGGAACACTAACTGTCCTATCGTTCTTCTGCACTCCATGATCTTCACCAGCTCCTCAAGGCACCACACGGAATCAGCATACAACAATGAGAAGATGACGACAGCGATCCTGGACCCTTCGATTGCCTCCATCAATGCCGCCGAGATGTCTTCCCCTCTTCTTATTCCCTCGGTATCCCTAAAGGTCCTCACTCCGGCCTGTGTTAATGCCGAGTACAGTCTGTCCGAGAAGTTCATGCGTGTGTCTACACCTCTGAAGCTCAAGAATACGTCGTGGATCCAGTGTTTTGAAGGGGAGGTTGGGGATGGTGATGAGGATGAAGCCATTTCTGGTTCGGACTTTTGAGAATTGAACGACGGCAATTACTGGTTTCGCATCTCGATCAGTCCTCACCCTCATAAGCAATGCAGGATGGAGTCAAGTCAACTCTCAAAACAGAAACCTTTATTCGAGACAGATGTGCGAGTTTTGTCACTAGTAGCAAAAAACCTAACTGCCCCGATACCAATCAGCGGGTGTAACCTCTTATCTTATCAAAAAAATAAAAACAAAAGAAATCAGTGGGTACTAATACTATAACCACGATACCACATGCTTAACCTTTTTCTTTTTTATAGAGATCGTACTTTAAAGGCTTTCTATGTTTATAGGCTAACCCACGCCGAGAGGTGATGCCAAAATGTTTCGTCTTTTTAGCCACCAAAAGTAAATTGGGATCGAAATTCTAATCAATATATGCATATGATTCGAACATATGTATGTGAATTCCACACCTAGACTCTTAAGTCTTACCAACTCGACCACCTATGATTATTTATTTTCTTTTTTGAACTAAGACGTACGAAAACCTGAGCCAAAAGACTTGGAAACCGGGACCATGTACGAAAACCGGAGCCATAAGACTTGGAATGGAGACCGTGTACGCATTGCTGCCTTTGAGCCGTGCCGGTCTATGCACAATTAGGCATCGGGCCAGGCTGAGTTTAAAGTGGGTTTTGAAGTGAAGAATATTTGCTCAGATCAGAACTTATTCCGACTACACTCATCGGCCACGCTTAGTAATGTAGACTAGAATAGATTAGGATTTCAAGTTTGATTTTAGATTGAATAAGAGTGATAAGACTGATTGGATGAATGAAAAGCCCAACTTTATAAACCTGTGTAGACAATCTCCAATACCTTAATCTCCAACCTTTCAGTGGTAGAAAAATGTGTTGTAGCCAATGAGGCTTCATCACTTCATCACTTGTTGTACTACCTACCAGAAAAAGTGTCTTACATGAAACCATCCTTAAAATTTTGTAACATACTGTCAGTTGAGACATTAAGCTTTAATTTGAGATATGCACTCTGTTTAAGTTCGACAAGTGTTGTAATACATATAGATTGCCGGTTTAATAATGGAGTATTTGCAATGGCTGTTTGCCGCAACCTAATCCAAAATCCGTATAAGTTGCTTGGTATTTTGGTTCATTTTTCACCTTCAATTGTGGGAGGTGCATTCAAATTGCAATGGCGAGTGTTTGATTCCGATTATAAGTGTTTGATCAATGGCGAGTGTTGGATTCCGATCGGTTGGAATTGAAGAGTTTCAAAACACAGAGAGACCTGGCATGGGAGAAGAACTTGAGGATCAAAGCACTATTGTGACTGTTGGCGCCTTGGAGCGGGTAGTTCTTGTTCGTCAACCCCACGCGCTGTTTAAATAGCTTCAGTTCGTACGAAGCAAAAGTCAAACAGTCAATGTGGGCTTGATAGTCTCATTGAAAATGGGTCAGGATTTAGTTAGGCCCAATCACTTTTATGGCAAGAAGAATAGAAAGAGTGAAAACGTTTGTTTCAAACTTTCAATGGTCTCTCACTCTCTCTCTTTTGAATCCGCTAAGTACCGCCACCACCGACGGCGGCGATTATGACGTGGAAGAAGATAGAGACGGTGGCTCGACCAATGAAGTGGACACCGATGAAGCTGGGGATGGACGGTATGGCTTGTTCAAGTTTTTATGAGTTATGAAATTTTGATCTGTATGTGGCTCTATATATTTTAAGGGGTTATAGTTTAGGGTTCACTGCTTAAATTTTTGAAATTCAGTTTACAATTTTTAGATTGGGGCCGATGGTGTCTATAGAAATAATTAAACCTCTTTGGCTGGAACCTGATTGATATGTCGCACAATATTTAGCCTATAATTAAAATTCGTCGCTCAATTGAGTGATTATCTCTTTCTTCTATAATTTCACATTGTGCATGCATGAATACTTGTGTTTGCGTTGTTGTGTTCTATCGAGATTCTGAAGAGTTTCTTACAGGAAAGGAAGGATGGAATGTCAAGAAGGCAGAAGAGGTTATGGAATGACAGAGAGCTTATGTTCCTTGCTTCACCAATGGGAATGACAAATTGAATAGGCATCAGCATCACAAAGGGGGGTTTCATTCAAGGGGGATTCATTCATCTAAAATTAACTTGCTCGAGTCTACATAGTACATTCACTTATCTATTAGTAAACAACCTAGAAATTGCACCTGAGATTACCACATAGTGCCACTCACCTTTAAGGGTCAAAACTAAAGAGCATACAGCATGACCATATGTTCCTCTTTCTTGTTTGTCCTGTGTTTTGTTGAAATGAGAAAGCTAGCTTATTTGGTTAGAATTGCGGCTGAATTGGTAGTGTCTTGTTGATGTTGAGGGAGTTCTTACTTGTTTTACTTTAAGAATGTGATGTATAGACATGTAGTTCTGTCACTAGTATGATTGTTATTGTTTGAAGTATTGGATGGGAGTCCTAGTGTAGCATCTCCTATATATATGTAGTTATATATTAAGCCTACTGCACCCTGTCTATCTATAAACTGTAATACACGAGATCATGTTTGCTTCTGGGACTGTTTAGTTTATATTTTGATTCAAAATCTGTAGTATATTTAGTACTGGATATGAATCAAACTACATATACTGGAACTGGATACTGTACTTGTTTTGCCCTTGCCCTTCTTAAGATATCTCGGAACATCTTCATCCGGATATGTTACTTTTGGTCATTTACACGTGTAAATTTGACAGTGTCAAGCCAAACTCTCAAAACTCTTTTATTGTTTCTTACTTTCTTTCATCTCTCTCACGTCTTCCTCTCTTCAACGTCCTCTCTTCAAAAACTCAGGACACACGAACAACCTCTTCCTCTGCCATCACCAAGGTCTGTTCTTTTTTCGCTTCTTTTG
The DNA here is from genome assembly GCA_009720345.1 of Fragaria iinumae. Taxonomy (NCBI): domain Eukaryota; kingdom Viridiplantae; phylum Streptophyta; class Magnoliopsida; order Rosales; family Rosaceae; genus Fragaria; species Fragaria iinumae. Next base: position 27,951,823 of record CM019121.1, read on the forward strand.
TTTGCTATCTCAACTCCCAGTTCTGTCGATTTCTTTGCTTTGATTGTTTTGATTCCCTTGTGGGTTTTGTTCATGTTGATCATTTTTTTTCAGACCCAGTTGTTGATTATCATTTCCTGCCCTGTATTTGATTCTAGAATCCAAGATTTGCTGTCAGAAATGGTGTTCTGGCTATATGGGTGTTTGTTTTATATGATGTGGTTAAGCATTCTACTAGTTAAGTTGGATTAAGAGCTTTTGGTATTTATGGTTTTTCAGGCCTCTACGCGGCACTAGAACGTGTGGGAGTCTGGACATATAGGGATACAGAGGGACTTAGAAGAGGAGAAAATATAGGGGAGTTAGTGGGGACAATCCAAGCATGTAGGATCTCTCTCATTGTCTTCTCAGAGACGTACGCATATTCACGTTGGTGTCTCCAGGAGCTGGTGGAGATCATGGAGTGTAGAAGAACACAAAGGCAACTGGTTTTCCCCATATTCTATCATGTTGATCCTTCTCATGTCAGGAAGCAGGAAGGTAGTTTTGGCAAGGCATTTGAGAAACATGAAGCTGAACTAGGTAGGGATACGATAGCCAGGTGGAGAGCTGCTCTTGGAGAAGCAGCGAGTTTGGCTGGATTCGATATTGCTGATAGGTAATACTTTTCATCTTCTTTTTCATATTTGTTTTTTGCTACCTGTTACCCTTTTTCCGTTTTGATTGATCATATGCTATCTTTTCAGTTGGTCATTTTCTTTTTAAGCTTTGACTGATGTGGTGATTTATTTCTACTTCTTAGTTCTTCTTCTGAATCTAACTGACAGGCGTGAAGCAGAGTTTATCAATAGCATTGTTGACGAGATATGCAGACAGCTAACCAACACATACTTGAACTTAGCTGTCAACCCAGTTGGAATAGATTCTCGTGTTGGAGATATCAGTAATTCTTTGTGTGTTGGAGGTAATGATGTTCGCATTGTTGGACTTTGGGGTATGGGTTGAATCGGCAAAACAACACTTGCCAAAGCCATCTATAACAAATTTTATCATGACTTTGACGGTAGAAGTTTCCTAGCAGATGTTAGGGAAACTGCAAAGGAGTCAAATGGTAAGATTGCTCTGCAAGAAAGACTTCTTTCTGATGTCTTAAAACCAATCAAGATTGTGGTAGGTGATGTTTCCAGATGGATCAATGTGATAAGAGAACGACTCGGAAGAAAAAAGGTACTTATCATTGTTGATGATGTAGATCACGAGGACCAATTGAATGCATTGGCTATAAGGCGTGATACCTTTGGTCCAGGTAGTAGAATTATTATAACAACAAGAGATCTTCATGTGCTAGAACTACTGAAAGTGGATACAGTACATCTAATCCGAGAAATGAATGAAGAAGAAGGTCTTGACCTCTTCAGTTGGCATGCCTTTCAAAATCATTCTCCTGATGAAGACTATATTGAACTCTCAAGAAGGGTGGTTACGTACTGTGGAGGTTTACCACTGGCTCTTGAAGTTTTAGGGTCTTTTCTGTTTAAAAAGAGTGCAAGAGCATGGGAAAGCACACTGAAGAAATTGGAAAAAGTTCCTGATGTCAGAATTCAGTCAAAGCTCAGAATAAGCTTTGATGCAATTGATGAGAGCCAGAAGAACATATTCCTCCATATATGTTGTTTTTTCATTGGAATGGACAAGGAATATGTCATACAAATACTGATGGGATGTGGTTTTTCTCCAGAAATAGAAATCAGTGCCCTGCAGCAACGTTGTCTTGTAACTGTCAGTGAGAAAAACAAGCTCATGATGCATGATTTATTGCGAGACATGGGCAGAGAAGTTGTTCGTGAAGAATCCCCTAAACGCCCTGAAAGACGTAGTAGATTGTATCGTCAGGAAGATGTAATAGACGTATTGACAGGTAAATCTGTAAGTACTCCCAGCCCAATCAAGAAAAGCATATATACATCATATCTCTATTGATTATAGTACTACTGCTTCATTAATTTCATATTCTATTCTAGTGCATAATCTAGTCATTTCATCTTATACCTCATCATCATGGCAGTAAGAAAGTATACATATGCATTCATGACTCTGCTGCGTGCCTGTGGATAAATCATTTTCTCACATGCAACTATCTTTTTTACTAATTTAGTGTCTTCTGTTAACAGGGAACTGAAGAGACTGAAGGATTTGCTTTAAACTTGCAAAGATCTGACAACATGAGTTTCAGCACAGAAGCATTTAGAAACATGAAGAGACTCAAATTACTCCAACTCAACTATGTACAACTAACTGGACACTGCGACCAGTTTCCCAGTAAGTTAAGTTGGCTCTGCTTGCGAGGATACTCTCCAGAGGTTATACAAAATGAGTTTCTCAGTGAAACATGCCTGATCTCTCTCGATCTGCGGTGCAGCAATCTCGTACGATTTTGGGAGCATTCTAAGGTATATTTAGAAACTTCCAAACATCTTCCTCTGGTTTAGTACATACACAAAGCTCCACTTCTCTTCTTTTTGAATTTCTGATTTTGTCTATTTCTTATTTTGGTGTTGTCTAACAGCGGCTTGAGAGATTGGAGGTGCTTAATCTTAGTCATTCACATTACCTAACACAATCACCAGACTTTTCACAACTCCCATATCTAAAGTATTTGATCCTTAAACACTGTGTGAGCTTGCCAGAGATTGACCAGTCCATCGGACTTCTTTCTCACCTTGTCTTGCTAAATCTTAAAGGCTGCACTATGCTCAAGTACCTTCCAGAGGAATTTTACGAGATGCTTTCTGTTAGGACTCTTGTTCTTTCTGGCTGTTCGAGATTTGATTATTTGAGCGAGGATATATATAATATTGTTTCTTTGAATACTCTTGCTATAAGTGGCACAGCCATAAGTGATGTACCATCCTGTATAGATAACTTGTTTAACTGTCTAACGTCTAACTTAAGCTCAAGCTGAACTCATGGACTCATGCTTCTCTTCTTCAACACTCCCAGTATCCCAGTATGCCGATTCCTTCTTCCCCATTTCCGCTTTCTCCAAAATCAATTCCAACTTATGTTTGGAATTATTCTCTTCCAATTGAGGCTACTTAATTTCCAATATGTATTGGGTTTTTTATAGTCTTTGACATGCGTTATATTTTCTACCCTCTCCCGTCTTCTCTGTTTCTCCTTCACCTTTCTTCTTCCTCCTAAACCATACATGCATGCATGTACAAGGTAGTTTGCTACAGCAATTGCGATGAAACTAAAACATGAACAAGTATTAATTTGATAAAACATTGTAATTGCGATAATAATCGCAACTCCTGGAGACAAAATTTGTAGATCGATATCGATCTCTCTGTGGCCTAGCTAGCTGCAACTCTTGACTACTCTATTATTGATAGAGCTGTATATATGCCGCCACCAACGACCAAGTCTGACAAATGGTTTTGGCCACCGTCCAAGATGCTAGCTGTAGTTAATCACTGCTTAGTTTTTCTTTCTGCATCTGCAGGTTAGAAACTTATAACCTAACAACAAGATTATTGACCCTAAACCGAAGGAGCACATAATTACTAGGTTTTCCTTTTTCTTCGTTACGGTTTATATATCCAACTCGATCTCGCCAAGAAAAAAAAACTGGAAGAATTTAAAGACGTACATGCACCTCCCCACCAATACCAGCCTCACCTACACAATAGCACAAGTCAACTGTATATCCCACTAGAATAGAAAGAAGGCCATTGCCAGATATTCAACTAGCTAGTTTAATAGTTTTCGTATCAATTGGCAATCAAATAAATAAATAAATCGATGCCAGAGAAAAATTATGCCTACTGATTGTTGCTTGGTTGAGTGTGCTCCTCCTCCCTAGTTAGTTTTAAACAATGAAGCGCATTGCCAAAGTGGACATGCGCCGTTGTGGTGCAATGCATAATTGAAGTATTTCACATACGTTAAGAAAATTAACTAACTTCTAACCTTCTATGTCTAAAAAAACCAACGGCCCTAACACTGTCGAAAAAAATAAAACGACACTATTATTGCATGGGTAGGTACCATGATATGAAAAAGTAAATGCAGTTCAATAGATAAGAACAATATCCTCACACAGTATTACTAGCATAAAAATATATATATCACAGTATGACTAGGAGCTCCCGTAACTAGCTATTCGATCCGCACCATCATTCGTTATATATATGTGCCACTCACTCAGATTTAGCACAGAACTACAGAAGAGAGAAGCAATACAGCTTAGCTCTTGAAGAAGATGGGAAGGCTACTTTGGGTGGTGCAGAAGCCGGTATATTTTCTGGGGAGGCAATGGAACTTCGTCGACATAGCTAGTCTCTTCACCCTTGGTTCTATACATCTCCTTGCTTTACTGGCGCCATTCTACTTCACCTGGTCTGCATTTTGGTTGGCGGTAGCACTCTACTATGTTACCGGCGTGGGCGTAACCCTATCTTTCCATCGAAATCTCGCCCATAAAAGCTTCAAGCTTCCCAAATGGCTGGAATACTTCTTCGCCTATTGTGCTGTTCATTCACTTCAGGTTCATCATGCCCTAAATTTCATCTTCTTAGATTATTATGTATTTCACATTGGAAAAGGTTCTAAGCTGGTTTTCGGTTTTACAGGGAAGTCCTCTAGAATGGGTTAGCTCGCACAGAAGTCACCACCAGTTTACGGACACACCGAATGACCCTCATACTCCTCTTAAGGGTTTCTGGTTTAGTCACATTGGTTGGATCTTTGATTACCGTAAACGTTTTGGAAGTGTACGTATAAATCTCTTGTTTGATCTTCTCAGTACAAATAAGAGTTTATCTTCTTCATTTTTGGTGGAATTAACACTTGCTTAAAATTAGTTAACTTTGAAATATTTGTGCAGTATGATGGACGACTATACAATGTTGGGGATATGAAAAAACAAAGCTACTATAAGTTTCTTCACTACACGTACCCGTACCATTGTGTTGCTTGTGGAGTTGTACTCTATCATATAGGAGGAATGCCCTATTTAGTTTGGGCATGGGTACGTAATAGAATTCCTCTCACCTTCTAAAGCTCGCCATCATTCTTTCTATTTAACCAATACTTAAACTACTGCTCATACATTTGTTTCTTATAATAAAATTGTAGGCTGTGAGAACGGTATTTTTTCTCCATGTAACATTTTCGATAAATTCAATTTGCCACGTATGGGGAAACCAAGTATGGGAAACTGACGATTTGTCCAGAAACAACTGGTAATTGATATTATCGCGTACTTACATCGCTCGTGTACATGTGTCTCGGCTACTGATAATGGTGATGAATATAACAAATAAATTGTTTTGGTTAATTAGGTTATTTGGATTGCTAGCTCATGGAGAAGGTTGGCACAACAACCACCATGCGTTTGAGTACTCAGCTCGACAAGGTTTTGAATGGTGGCAAATTGATATTACTTGGTATCTGATAAGATTTCTCGAAATCGTTGGCTTGGCAACGGACGTTAAGCTCCCGACCGAGCTTCAGAAGAACCGAAAAGCTTTATCAAACAAAGTCAGTACCATGGAGCAGGAGGGAAGGTTCGAAACCAAAGTGAAATGATTTAAGGGAAACCTAGCCAGCTGCTCACATATTGTGCTATATATACATATCTATGTTATTCTGTGTTACAACATTATTGTTTTGTTTCTCCGTGATTGATATGATGTTCAATAACGAAAATTATACGTATCACGGTACGGTGTAAGTGAACCGAACACTCTTGCAATCAGCAAATGATTATCGAGCGAGTTAGAGTTCCCATAGATCTAGAAAAGAGGTATAGATCATAATCAATAATCTTATACATTTATTGTTCGTGGCCAGTGGGATTTTGGGCCAATCCGATCCCCAGAAGCAAAATAAATATATCACGTGCAACATTTATGTATTGGTCAGAAATTAGAAATGCATTGATTGATTAGCAAGTGTTGGGAATGATGAATAACTAACTTCCACTCCTCGGTCAATCATAGGTTGATCTATATTCATCCTAGTACTATACTACTACTGGTAAGTTTTCGAATAGAAATGACAACATTTGGGCAGTGCATATCTCTTTGTGGCAGCTGGATTTAATACTGACATTCATTCTCAGCCATTTCTTTAGCTTTTCTTTTTCTCTCAGTCAACAACTTTTCTTTTGGAATCCACTACTCTAACTTAACATTTACTTTTCCCGTCCAATGAAAACTTTATATTTCACTTCTGCAAAAAAAAAAACAAAAAAAAAACCTCATAGAACTCGAAGCAATTCATTTCTTGTTTCTTTTCTTTCTCTTGTATTTGTCTTCCGCTTTTTTCGCTCCGCATCCTCAGCCATTGCTAAAGCCCTCCAGGAGAGTTTGGTCTTCATTAGTTTTCATCTTGATTTTGATTCGGAACTGTCTCATCAACTTTGTCATTGTTTTTTTTTTTTTTCTCTGCTGCCTCATCCTTCTGGTCCTCATCAACTTTGTCATCTTTCTGGTCAAATATAGAACACAATTGAGAATGAATTGTCTGACATTTTATTTATCTGACACACAGTGGAGGTATATATAAGAGATTACAAGGAATATAATTGGTAGTATAAATCTACGATAAATTACAATATTACATTCATAATATGACTCACGTTGACACTCTCCCTCAAGTTAGCGCATACACATCAACCATGCCAAACTTGCTTAGTGAGTCATAAAACGCCTTCCTAGATACTCCTTCGCTCGGTGAGTATATCTCTAAGCTGCTTTTCAGTAGGAACAAAAAGAAAACTAATTATTTTGCCATCTAGTTTTTTCTTTATAAAATCTCAATCACCCTCCACATGCTTAGTACGATCATGTTGTATTGGATTCTGTGATATATCAATTGCTGCCTTGTTATCACAATACAACCGCTTAACACTTTTGGGTTTGAGACCCAAATCATGTAACAGATTTCTCAGCCACAACAACTCACACACATACCTCTATACTCAGCCTCAACACTAGATCGTGCCACAACCTTCTGTTTCTTACTCTTCCATGTAACTAAATTACCTCTCACAAAGGTAAAATAACATGATGTCGACCTCCTGTCAGTAATATTTCTAGCCCAATAGAAGGGCTCAACTTGTCAAGACCCGTCCCGAACTTCACCCTGAAACCCGAAATAAGTCTTGCGAGGTCCACCTCCAAGGAAAATTTACTGAAGAACTCGGTAAACCTCCTTTGAAAATGAACAACCTTAACCCGGAAAATTCAAGAATTAGCCTTCTGAACGAAACAACCAACCTCCAATTTATCTCATAAATATCCAAATAATAAGACCAACTTCATCTTTTTAATAATCAAGAAATATAACATAATTCTTAGCACACCACCGAAATATTATACGCTAACCCCAAGGGTAATCAGAGCTACTATAAACTAGAGGAAGCAAGAAAATACAGTGGTAGGTTAAACGGGTAACATACTGATGAAAAGTGGTGGAGAAATGGGTAACTATGCCTCGCTTCCTACTAGTGCCAACCCGAACTCTGCAGACTGGGCATTTTTAAAACGAATGGCCCAAGGGAAAACATTCGAAAAACGTTAGAGTGAGTGGACAAAATAAAAGAATAAATAAAGAAAATGAATAACAATATTTATGTTTTCTCAAATTAAATTCTAAAGAAATCGATTGCATGCCTCAAGCGATAAATCTTTTTTCACAAAAATATAGAGCATCTTTAGCTCAAAAATATATATACCAATATATGTATGTATTTACACACGTCCATACTCCCTATACAATTATTTTATAAATTTAAAATAATTTATATAGGGCTACTACGCTCGCATCGAACGTTCACGTCACGCCTTAATGCGGTGCTACACTACGCCATTAAGGTGGACAGACGGGTGTATAAATATGTGTTCATACCCCCTATATGAATTAAACACTCATTTATGGCTAATATGCTTGCGTCTAACGCTCACGTCACACCATAATGTGGTTATATATTACGCCATTAAGGTGGATAGACACATATGACTAGCTAGCATTTATATACATACTCTCCTCAGAAAATATATTTATATTCACCGAAAAATCTCATTTTCGGTAACTCTCCGAAAGAAATAAAATCGTCAAAATAAAATGACGTCAAATGCTCCAACAAAATAAATTGCTCAACAATAAACCATTGCATGCATATTATTTAGAAACAAATGTCCACTCACTAATTATGCCTAAGCCTGATGTCGATCCGAGGCCTCTTCAGCTCGAGCCTCCTCACGTCCTGTTTCAAATACACAGATTAATCCCCAACTATATACTAACGCTTATATAAAAATTAGGCAAAATTAAATGTGAGCCTTATCTACTCTCATCTTTGCCCAACTTCGCCAATCTTAAAATTGATACGGTCCAAACTTCACCACAAATACCGGTAGCCTTAAACCAACCTTCTACAGCCAAAACAACAATAATCTAATGGTCGGATTCTATCCAAATTAACTGCCAAAATACCAAACTTTGAAAAATCTCAAACCTATCCAAAATTCCTCCAAAAATTCCAAAATTCACATCATTAAACTCTCATTAATATTACACATCTAAAACCATATAATCCCCCTAACAGCGGCGGCCGGCGGCCGATTCCGGGGACCTCTAATGCCTACCAAAATTTAGCACAATTTTCCTCTCAACACGCACAACAACTTCCCTAACTAGCACAAACACTAATTCCAAACCTAGATAGGGTAATCGAACCAAATAATAAAATAAACCCTAGAATTTCCAACACCAAAATCTCTTTACCTAGACCAAGGGGGAGTGAATCCTTTAGAGGGATTGCTGCACAAGAGGAGGACTTTCAAATAAGCCAAGTGGCTCTGCCTATGGTGGCCGGAGGAGGGAGCTCCGACGAAGAGGCAGTCGGGTTCTTGGAGGAGGTTTCTCCCGATCGGCGGCGCTACACGCTCGGTCACCGGCCCAAGAAGGGAGAGGAGGAGACGGTGGTTCGATCGGGACCGTGCGGCGGCCCAGGTCGGCCGGACGGCGTCGGACGGAGGCGGAGAAATCCGACAGGGAGAGAGAAGAATCGGGGGAGAGGAGAGAGTCGGGGAAAGAGAGAGAGAAATTAAGGTTTGGGCCTCCAAACTGGTTCCACAACCCACCATTTAAAACCCAACACTAAAAATTAACACCCCAAAAATAATACCCTAATAAAACTTAACTTTTTACTAACTAAAATTTATCATTTTTACCGTCGTCACAATTTTTCTCCTACGAATAATTTCTCCGAAATATTCATCCCTCAACACTCCTCTAGGGACCTTTGAACTATAAACTCATTTACGAAGACGGTAAAACTATTATTAATTCTAAGCCAGTAAACAAGGTAAAAATTTAAGAGTCGGGATGTGACACAACTAGTCTTCATTATAGAGGTCCTCATTAGAAAGACTCCCTATATACAGTTTCTATTCAGAGCGAACCTTCGCTTTGAAATAAAGTATGAAGATCCTTATTTAGCTCACTTTTGAGTCACATATCTACCGTTCAGTTTTTAGAACATAATGTATAGATCAAACCTGCAAAGTTTTAGCCAATTTGATATTCTCTTTTGGAGCGGTTTCACAAGTGCACAATGAAGACAAAAAAGAAGAGATTGAAAATAAGTTGCATCAACAAGAACTTGAAGAATGAAATGAGAAGGTTGACATAGGAGAAGGAGTTGAAGTTGCGTGAGAGAAAAGAGGGAGAATTTGGAAGAGGTAGAACTTGAAAAGGTTATTGTAACCTTAACAAATGAAGCAGTAGAGAGGGAGAATCAGAAACTGAACAAAGAGATGAAGAAGTTGCAGCAAATGGTGTTGGCGTTAACAAATGAATCGCTACCGTCACAGCAAAATCCAGATGATGATAATCAGAAAGATGAGGACAAAGGAGGTGAAAAGAAGAATGAGAAGAAAGATGAAGAGAAAGATGACAAAGTTGATGAGGACAAGAAGGATGATGCAGCAGAGGAGAAAACCAGTGAAAAAATTGATCAGACAACTCTGAATCAAAATCAAGATGAAAATTCTGAAGACCAAGCTCTACTAGAAGCTTTAGCAATGGCTGAGGAGGGAGTAAAGCAGAAGACAAACGATAATATTCCAACTCAACAATACAAGAGAAAGAAAGTGAACAAGAAATGAATTGCCTAAAGTTGTATGAGTTTTATGAGCTTTATCTAAAAAATATGAGAGCTCTCGCCCTTTTCTCTATGCGGCGGCTAACCCTAAAGCTTTGATGTCCGCTAATTTCTTTGGCCTGCATTTTTGGTGTTCGTGGTCACTGCCCGACGAGTCCTCAAGGCTCGTGCACCCTTGCTTTTCCACCTTTTAGTTGTTGATCCCTCGTTTCAATGCATTTCTAGTGGGATCTATTGGAAGTAGAATCATGGTGGGATTAGGTCTATTGTCCTTTGGATATTTTATGTTACTGTATATTACTTGTATAGTTTCTCTCTTTGTGTTTGACAGCTATTAGAATGGGTTGCCTTGTTCCTTTAAATCATGGATTAATTAAGCACGTGTGTAAGTGTGTGAAGAGGTGATAATCGTCTGCTCTATGTCATGATTATGGTGCTTGTGGTAGCGATGGCGTTGGACGCAGGGTCTTCGCTTGTTGGACCCAAATCAAATGTGAGATATCGGATCTTCTTATGGTTGGGAGGGCTGAGCGGCTTCTCAACTGAGACGATGTGGTTGATGGTTATGGCTTGGCGTCGATCGGAAGCCATCCTCCCTCTCTCTATTCGACGACGATGGTCCTGGTTATGGCGGGCAACACCTCGTCATTTGACCCAATGAGAAAGAGCGACAGATTGGCGGTCGACATGGATTTGGAAGCTCTCAGATCGCCCCATGACTGGTGGCGCGGGTGACATCAGCTTTCGGCCATAGCTGAAGAGGTGGCGGTCGACGACAGGGAAAATCTAGGTTCCCAGATTGTGTTTTGGTTCCCTCTTGTAGGCCTAAACTTATTTGGGCTGTGAGCACAAGGCCCGCTCACTAATGGACCCGGATTTGGGACCCAGAAGGGTGGATTAAGTTAATTTGGGCTCTGTTCCATTCTTGGTTTGGAGACCCAAATACATGGTTACTGTTCTTGAGAGTGCAATTGCTAACGTCCGAGTTATTTACATCCTTGGTCGTCTTTGTTCTCTCGGGGTCACACCTCGCTCTCCTAGTATGATGTATTTCCCAAGCTATGTTTACAATCCTGGTTATGGTTACGGTTACTTTCACATTTGCACTTTGCACTGCTATGCAGTCTAGCCTTGTCGTTCGACATCAAATCACATCCTAGTTACCTCTCAGTATAGATGCGTCTGTGCATCTGATTATCTTTTATTGTTCTTTTGTTACAGATGCGTTTGTACATCTTGTTATGTTTTCTTATTTTCATATGATGTTTTTACGTCGCTCTATACCTTTCAATTATTATTAATACAGAGTTTCATACTTTATAAAAAAAATAAATAAATAAAAACAAAGTGAGCAACATTGCAGCTATATCTGTATTACTGTATATATTAAACGGAGAGAGTGGGGGATTACTGTTCACATGAACAGTGTCCTCCAGGAATTATCCCTGTGTTTTTTATTTTATTTCAGTTTTGTCACTCCCTTACTTTTTTCCTATCCTTCTGGAATTGCCCATATGTTTTTTATTTTATTTCAGTTTTATCACTCCCTTAGGTTTTTCCTTTATTTGAGTTCTACCTCTCTATTTTTTTATTTCAGTTCTACCCCTTAGTATTTTTATTTGAGATTTGTCCCTCTATTTTTACTTTTATTTCTGTTTTGATCCTCACTTTTTGTCTTTCTTTCAGTTTCCTGCTCAGTATTTTTTGTCAATGTTATACGTTTTGCATTAGAGAAAATTACATTATAAAAAAAACAACAATACTAATAATAATGAGAGAAAATTAAATAATTGTCTGTTGATCAATGTTAATTGTGTGCAGTTAGACAAACATATTATAATTTGAGTTTGGTTCATGAAATTGCTTTAATCATTACATTCATTGTTCTTTTATTTCATTTTAACAATGGATTTTAAAAACAATATTTTTGTCTTGATGATGGTTGATGGTATAAAGTTGATATTGTGACTTCATTCAATTAATGTTGAAAATGTTAATGTTCACAATTAGTTCAATTTGATCCAATTTATGGGTTCAACTTAATTACATATCTAAAAAGAATGTCATGTGCTCATGTTTCATAAGTTTTGTATTGTCTGATGTACAACTTATGACATGTATTGATGAGTGCTACTTATATATTTGCAATTCTACAAATCTTGGTTGTTGATTATTGTTCAGTTTTCTTTCAAAAGAAAATTCAGATTTTAGGGAGATGTTATTTATGAAAACCGCATAATAATTGATCGAACTAAGAAAAACTATACAATAATTATCAAACTGGCAAAAACCGCACTTCCGCAAGCTTTTATAATTAATTCCTTTTTTATTTAATTTATGGGTTTAGCTTTCATATCTAAATACAATATCATGTGCTCATATTTCTTTACTTTTGATTATTGTTTAGTTTTCTTTCAAAGTGAAGTTTAGATGTGGTCTTAGCAAAAACTTTCGTAATAATTATCAAACCGGCAGAAAACGCACTCGGCGTTGGGAAGGCTAGTATTGGGTTATTGAAACGACGTCGTTTCAATACGGATTCTAACACTTCTGGGCTCCTTCCTAATTCTCTGTTTCTCTCCCAAAGCTTCAAACTTTGACGAGCCCCATCAGTGCATAACTCTGCAACCCTAACAACTGTCTCGCACGGTACGTTCACTACTTCATTCCAATCCTTTCTTATCATAAATTCTTGGGTTCTTGTTTTCCTTCGCGCTATACTCTTACCACCCAATTCGTTTTTCTGGGATTTCTTTCACTCTCGCATAATTAATCGAATTGCTAGCTTCTCATCACCTGTTAGGTCTTTGATTTGGTACTTGCTCTTTTAGCATTGTGCAGTAATGCTTTGATAACAAAATTGGTATAAAGTTTCTACCTTTCGACATTCTTTGTTCTTGATTTCTATGAGTAGAGATATTGGTTTCGTTAAGGGCATGAGTGTTGTTCAATAGTTATGTATTTTTTTTTAGAAGTTTTAGGTTTTATATCGCATCTTTGTTGTTGATTTCTATTTGTAGAAAGTAAGAATCTTGATCCTTTCTGTGAGGTGTTTTCGAGTTACTTTATGTGTGTGTATTCGATTAAGTCAACGTTGAGGTGAACATTATTTGTTGATGTGTTTGATTGCCTGTGCAATCTAGATGAGTCTTGCAGAGTCTCCAGTACATTCTTCTAGCAGTGATGACTTTGCCGGGTTACTTGAGAGAGAACTGGAGTCTGATTCTTCGGTGTCATCACCTGGGGAAGAAGATGAAGAAGATAAAGAAGCTGATGATGTTGGCAGTGATGTTGAAAGTGAGAACAGGTGTGGTGGTTTCCTTTCTTTCGTGTTTCGTGCGGTATGCTTTTGTATTAGATGCTCTAATTTGTGTAAAACTATAAGTCAAAGTTCTTTTTGAAGCGATTTAGATACGAGTCGTGACTTGCATTGCAGGATAAAAAGGTGTAAGGTAGATAATTTGGATTGCGTAGAGGAAGCTAACGGGTCAACTTCACAAGGACTTTTAGAACAAAAGTCAGGTAACATTTTGATATATCTTGGATTCTGATTTGTTTCGTTTTATAAACCCAAATATTGAAAGATGAATTCTTCATACTGTACAACGTGTTTTGAACTGTCTTTTGATGATGCATACCTGTTTGCTACATACACTTAAGACCAGCATAGTAATTGAGGGAGCTTTTGTTCAAAGATTTGCTACAGTGCTCCTATTCTCTCATTTTTTTGTTATGTCTATCCACCTATTAGTCTGTTTGTTTGTCTCTACTAAATTTGGTGAAAGCTGAAAAGTTAAGTGCACTTATTGTGAGCAGTATATATATGGATGTGTAATAGATGTTAAAATAAGAATCAAGTTTATCGGTTGTATGTATAAAGAGTTGATGAACTGCTTTGCTGTTGGCCTTGTTTGTTTTGATGAAAAACGTTATTTGGTAGATTTTTAAATTTGCATTTTAGAACATATTTTCTTCACTATATATGCTCCAGTTATGGTGATGAAGGAGTTTAATGGTCATAACATTGCCAGAAAAAGAATAAGGAAATGCTTGTTTTCTTGCAAAAGTGTTCCAGGGGAAACGTCTTTCCTGTTTAAGAAAACATAAAGTTGTTTCAATCGGGAAACCTTTCCGCGAGTAATTTGTTTCTCTTTAAGAGAGAATCAGATTATTTGGAAAAAATAACATGGCTTGAAACCATCCAACAGTGATATGCGATGTATTAGGTGTTAGTGTGCGATTAAACCCCGACAAAAATGAGTGTCTTGGCTTTTGTGTGTGTGTATGGCTGAGAAAGCTAGAGAGGACATGTCTATTAACCATCAAGTTCTGATTGTTTTGGACACCGGATATTATAATTAAAAAACATCCAAGTTTATTTGCTTTAAACACAGGATATTATTTCTTATATGGTATTTTCTCCACCTCAAAGGATTTAATTGCTCGTTCTATATTTGAACTTTTCATGCAATTTTGTGCAGAAGCATCTGCAACGGAGGATATGTGTGCACATCCTGGGTCATTTGGAGATATGTGCTTCCTTTGTGGCCAGAGGTTGATTGAGCAGTCTGGTGTGATATTTGGGTACATACACAAGGTACTCACTGGATGGCTAGTTCAAATTTGAAATGTCTGAATGCTTTGGTTTACTTTTTGACTTTTCATATACATGCATATGATCCATAATTTAGTTTGGACAGGCATTGTTCTTTCACATCAGCTGACACATGTAATTCATGATTTACTGAAGCCCTCATTCAAAAATAAAATTACTATTTGGAAACAATCATAAGCATTGCATGCATTCTTTATTTGTTCCAGTCAGGTCTGACTTGTTAAGTTGTTATTTGTTTACTAATCGCCTGATACACTTATAAATATACTATAGAAAGATACTTGTCTAGTATATGTCTCCATTTCCGATATTGTAGCTTTGTTTTGCATTAGTAGATATCGGATGTAATACAGTCAGTGAAACATTTTCTTGTGCAGGGATTGAGACTTAATAATGATGAAATCGACCGGTTGCGCGACACAGACATTAAGAAATCACTAAATAATAAAAAAAACTTTATTTGGTACTTGATCTTGATCACACGCTGCTAAATTCCACCGAGCTGAGGCATATGACGGTAGAAGAAGAATATTTGATGAGCCCACCAGATTCTCTGCCAGGTATGTATTTTTTGAAGTCTTCTTGTATAGCATCTTTAGTCTTCATTGTCAATGTTTACAGATGTCTTGGTTGCTTAGGTGCAAAGTTATGTATACCCCTAATGAATATTGACATGAATCTTTTGATTTTGCTGGCAATATGATACTTTCAGATGAGTTGAAAGGCAGCCTCTTCAGACTGGATTTTATGCGTATGATGACCAAGTTAAGGCTCTTCATTAGGACATTTTTGAAGGTAGCCAGTGAAATGTTTGAAATGTACGCTATGGGTGATCGAGCCTATGTATTGGAAATGGCCAAGTTGCTTGATCCCAAAAAAGAGTTCTTTGGTGATAGGGTGATATCACGCGACGATGGTACACAAAAACATCAAAAGGGTGTAGATATTGTCCTTAGGCAAGAAAGTGCTGTTCTAATACTGGATGATACAGAAAATGTAAGTTTTTCTTTGTTAATATTGAAAACTTTCAGTGCATTCATAACCAGTTAACCTTGTTAAAGGGTAGCACATTTTCTGATTCAAACAAAATTTCCCTTCAATAACTTTGTTTGAAATTGTCATAGTAGCATCTTCCACCCATGTCTGTGTTGCCCAGCTAGTTGTATTACCTCTCATTGAACTAGGTTAAATGCTGAATGATATAAACACCATATATTGTTTTAAAAAGAAATGTTAAGAAAGTGAAGTTCTTATGTTAAGAATTATGTCTGGATACACTTGTAAATTAATGATATCTGCATGCTTTATCTTAAACCATTCTTTCTCCATTACTATGATAGAACATTTGCTAAAGAATTTAACACAAGTAGATTATGGTTTGGATACATTAGCTATCAGTTTAATGATGTGAATTCGTTAAACTTCTAATAGGTTATGATGTTGCTCTTTGTCATTGTAGGCATGGATAAAGCACAAGGACAACCTAATCTTGATGGAAATATATCATTTCTTTAGATCTAGTTGTGCTCAGTTTGGGTTCACGTGCAAGTCTCTTTCAGAGTTGAAGAGTGATGAGAGTGTGCCTGAAGGAGCCCTCACCAATGTCCTTAACCTTCTTAAGCGAATTCACAAGATTTTCTTCTATATAAGCACATCTTGCTGTCTTTATATTGATTAAAGTATGTGGTGGTGTTGTGTACTGATCCATTTTTTCGAACTTCCTTATAGGAATTGGGAGGCAATCTTATTGACAGAGATGTGAGGCAGGTGAATATTGTGGCAACTAAACTTCTCCCACTTCTTTTCATTCTTATGTTTAATATATTTTGGAGAACTTTGCTTATACAACTTTCAGTTCTGACAATGATACCAGAAGCATATGGATATTAAATGGGTGTTGTTCTTGTAGGTTCTGAAAAGCGTTAGGAAGGAAGTCTTGAAGGGGTGCAGAGTTGTATTCAGCCGTATAATTCCTTCAAAAGTCCAGGCTGATAGTCATCACTTGTGGAAGATGGCTGAGCAGCTAGGAGCCATATGTTCAACTGAAGTGGATTCATTAGTGACCCATGTAATTGCTTTAGATGCGGGAACAGAAAAGTCTCGCTGGGCAGTGAAACAGAATAAGTTTTTGGTTCATCCTCTGTGGCTTGAAGCGGCAAATTACATGTGGCGAAGGCAACCTGAAGAGAAGTTTCTTGTCACTAACACAAAATCAAAAACCGAAGCCCAATGATTTTATTTTTTGGATATAACTAACCCTGTGCTTGTGGATAAGTTGGAGTAGAAAATTCGGGGGTAGATCGTGCTGTCAGTAATGTGAGTTTTGAGTTTTGATGCGATACAAAACAAGAGCACCGGATACATAGCAGCTGCTTTACTCTGAAGTTGTTTAGGTAGTAGTTTTATAAGTTAATACCATGTAATTATATATACCAGAACAGATTGTTCAAGTATATAGTCCTGCTGGAATGCTTTGTTTTGCTTACTAATTGCTAAGCAAATTCAGATTTTCTGTTGGGTGCTCTCAAAGTTGCCCTGTGGTTCTATAATATATTCCGCATAGTTGTTGTTTCCTTCTCAGCAACAGAATGTGTTTTCGGTGATTGACTAATATAATCACTTTCACTAATGGAAAATGGTCACATCTGTTTATGTTGCACGATGTCTAAGATGGTAGTGATTTGTGGATTAGTGATGATATTGATTATGGGATGTCATTTGTGCTAGGTTTGTGGCTTAAATTGTCAGTGCATTTTTGAATTACCCGAACTGCATTGAAGGACTGAATTCCAAGGTTTAGTGCCTTTTGGTCTGTTTTAATTTGATCTTTTGGCACCTTTTGCTCTGTTTTACTTTGCTCTTTTGGTGCCTACTCTGTATATATATTTAGTTGTATATCTATTGATTCAACATCTATTTCTTACATGGTTAATGTAATTGTCTGATTCTGTGTTGTTACAACTCTATCTTGTTTTAAATGCTCAATACGAAAGCATGGATCTTGTGGAAGTTTTGTCTAATCTCCATGCCTTAATTGAGACAATTATATGAATTCCTTCAGAACATTGAAGACGATCTTCAACATATAAATTCAAAGAATGTAAGTTTCAACCATATTTTAAATAGGTGGTTCACATCAATAGCTGGTGATGCCACTCTTGAACTTGTTCTCTCTGTTGGTATCATGAGACTGGTGCACCATTCCAGTTGCGGGGAGCGTGTACACATTTCTTTTAACTTTTTATGCTTATCTAAGCTGTTTTGGTCCTCAATATTCATTATTTTCATGAAGGTACACCAAACTTTGGATCCTAGAGCGCGAAAACTCTTCAAACACATCTTTGATGATGCTACTGAGAAGATGTTCCATACTCGTTCAAAGGTATTTTAAGCTACAGCTACTAGTGTGCACCTAGATCTGTCCTGTGGTGACTGTGTCTCTAATGTGGGTATGGTTGTGCAGATCATAGAAGCACAGTCAGTTGTCCACAAGACACCCTGCTCTTCTCAACTAGAGCAACCGAAGGCAATGCCTAAGTTACAGTCTCCTCTTTCACCAGATACTGTCAATGCTTCTCTAAATGTTGTCCTGAACAATGAAAAGGATTCTAAGAGCAGCATGGTCACTTCAGAAAAGGATGAGCAGTATCCAGTGAAGAGCCAGAGTACAATATCGGGGTCTAAAGTAACCACCTCATCAGATGTGCCTCTATACAAAAAGAAAAGGTGTCGCGCCTGCATTGCAAAAGAAATGAAGAGAAAATACTCAACCAAGGGCGCAACGATGTCTAATGAGAGAGCCGAGGTACCAGGTAAAAACAATGGGGATCAAGACCAGCAACGTGACTGGGGTAGTGGCAGTGTCAGTTTTGTTGATGAGCAAGCTAAAATATTACCAGAATCAAATAGCAAGACCATAGAGAGAGATACCCCTATTGATGAAACTCTTCCTTCATCAGTCTCTCTAACAACTGGGGCTGGCAAGCAAGAAGTTGGGTATATCCCAGTTGGTGAAATGAAGAAAAACTTGGATGAGGGTGATGAATTTGCCAAAGTAGTAACAAATGCAATCAGAAAAATTGAGTCCTGCATTTTGGCATTGCAGTTGAGTTCTGACTTTGCACATTCTTCTATCAATAATGTTGTTGATGAACATATTCCCTTCAAGCTTAGCATTTCAGTTAGTCCTGTAGAACACAGCAAAGAGGAGGCCATTATTAGACAAGAGATGAATAAGACTGATACAGGAGAGTCTTCATGGGGGATTGGCACACAGTTGACTCAATTTCCTCAAAAGCATGGGAAGTTAGCTGATTCTGTGTCTAGGGGACAAGGCTCCCCGGTGGAAAACTATATGAAGAGATTTGAATCTCTGAGTCGATCAGCAAGTCAGAATAATAATAAGATGACGAGTTATGTTAACAGGCTAAGAGTCTCACCAAGTCCAAATGAGGTAACCATGAAGCTTCCCCTGCAGTTGAAGACAGTTGCTACTCCTGTTCAAACAGCAGAAACCAGTCTAGACCATAATCGAACATGTAGAAGACGAACTTTGAGATATAATTCTTTGATGCCACTACAGTCAATGGGGTCTGTGGTATCTTCAGTTGGAGGTGGGCTTGGGAAAAGGTCTAGTCAAACGAGAAGACTCAAGACTGAAAAGAGACATGATCAAATAATGATGAGGCCGGTGTTCTTAGATGATGACATGCCAAGTCAGAGAACAAGATGAGGCCGGTGTTCTTAGATGAATACGATCACGAACCGATCAAGATATGGACTAAACACCCTATTCATGAGATCCATGAACGCCGCAGGTGCATTAGTAAGTCCAAAAGGCATCACCACAAACTCATAATGACTATACCGTGATCGAAAGGCAGTCTTGGCCACATCACTCTCCCGGATCCACAACTGATGATACCCAGATCTCAAATCAATCTTTGAGAAAACAGAAACACCCCTCAACTGATCAAACAAATCATCAATGCGTGGCAACGGATACTTATTCTTCACTGTGACCTGATTAAGCTTCCTATAATCAATGCATAGTCTCATGTTGTCATCTTTCTTCTTAACAAACAACACCGGGGCACCCCATGGAGACATGCTAGGCCGAATAAAACTCTTGTCTACCAACTCCTGCAATTGAGTCTTCAACTCTTTTAATTCCGCTGGAGCCATTCTGTAAGGTGTCTGAGAGATAGGTCTAGTTCCAGGAAGTAATTCGATAGAAAAATCTATCTCCCTTACAGGAGGCAAACCAGGCAACTCCTCGGGAAACACATCCGGAAACTCTCTTAGTACAGGAATATCCCCTACTTCCAACACTCCTATCCTTGTATCCACAACATGAGCTAGAAATGCCTGACAGCCTTTATTTAACAATTTCCTGGCGGCCACAGCTGATATCAGGCAGCTCGAAATCACATCTCTTTCTCCCTGAAAAACAACCTCGAATCCATCTGGACTCTGAAGTACCACTTCTTTCCGGAAACAATCCACCATAGCTCTGTAAGTCTCCAAAAAGTTCATCCCTAAGATCACATCAAACTCCACAATATTTAGAGGAATTAAATCTGCCTTGAAATTAAATCCCTCTACTAGCACTTCACAACCACTAAACACCCAATCTATTCTCATCGCCTCACTAGAGGGAAGAGATACATGCCACTCGCCTGGAAGAGACGATGATGGCACATTGGCATGGAGAGCGAATCTACTAGACATAAATGAATGCGTAGCTCCAGGGTCAATTAAAGTAAATGCTGGCTGGCCAAAAATTAATAACGTACCAATGATGACATCTGGAGAAGTACGACCCTCCTGCTGGGTCATAGCATGAAGTCTAGCGCGAGTCATGGGACGTCCACGCTGACCACCACTCTGCTGAGAACCACCCCTGGCTGCTGAACCACCACTGGAACCTCTAGCTGAAGACTGACCGACTGGCTGAGTAGGGGCGGTCCTCTGTGCCAACAAAGGACAGTCTCTCCTGAAATGATCAAGACCACCACACTCAAAGCATCCAGATGACTGCTGCTGGCCAAAGGAAAAAGTATGACCACCAGATGATCCCCCTTGGGAACTACCACCAGCACTATACTGACCGGTCTGCTGCCTACCCAACTGGCTCCTGAAAGGTCTCCGGTAATGTTGTCTAAATCTACTCCGAGATCCAGAACCTGATCCTCCACTACTGCCACTACCCGCTGAAGATCCAGAAGCGGATGATGAAGCGGCCTTCTTCAATGGACCCTGGCTGGGACCACCGAAATCCCGGGGCCGTGCACTATAAGTCCTCCTGGTCTCGATGGCCATAACTGCAGTAACCGCATCAAGAAAGGTCGGGTAAATGACACCGGTCATCTTCTCGGCGTACACTCCGCCAAGTGCTCCAATGAACATATCAATCCTGGTCCTCTCATCAGGAACCAAATAAGGCACATGGTAGCTCAAGGTAGTGAACTTCTGCTCAAACTCAATGACACCCTCATCATCCATCTTCTTCATGTTCAGAAAATCCGACTGGATCCTGATACGATGAGCATGACTGAAATACTGACCTAAGAAGAGCGTCTTAAACTGCTCCCAAGTCATGTCCTGAGCACCACCATTATTTCTGCTAGCGAGAGTCCACCAATGATGTGCAGAGTCATCCAGAAAAGTCACTGCCATCTTCACTTTCTTTTCTTCCGGTATATCAGTGCTCTCGAAAGCCTTTTCCATCTTGTCTACCCACGTATATGCATCAAGGGGTCCCTTGGCACCCTTGAACTCAATTGCCCCAGCATCGAAGATATCCTTCTTCCTCACAGAATGTGGGTGCTGAACCCTGTCTAAAACACCCCTCAGCATACTCCCAATGGAATCAACTAATCCTCTGACCTCATCACCCTCATTCGCGTTGGTCGAGGTAGCTACCCGGAGTCGGCGTCTAGGAGACATAGTACTTGAGGAAGGAGATATTTAGCAGTCTAAAAATAAGACTAGCAGGACTATCACATATACCCAATAACACATAGTATCCAAAGCATAAAATGCTAGTGAATCCGCCGCAGTCGGACCACCACTCTATAGGAACTACGTGCTTCTTAGGCAAATATAATAGTATTATGGAGGCAGGAAATGAAACCTAGAGCTCTGATACCAACTGTCAAGACCCACCCCGAATTTCACCCTGAAACCCGAGGTAAGTCCTGCGGGGACCACCTCCAAGGAAAATTTACCGAAGGACTCGGCAAACCTCCCTTGAAAATGGACAACCCTAACCCGGAAAAATATAGAACACCCTCTTAACCAAAATATTAATCTTCACTTTAATCCAAATAACTGAATAAAATAATACACAATTATTTTTCCGAAAATATTCAGAGCTACTACAAGAAAGACAACGGAAGCTGATAGAAATCCTAGTGGGTTTAAACAAATGACCTACTGGCGAACAGTAGTGGAAATGTGGGTGACTATGCCTCGGCGCCTCCTTCTAGACCCCACCTGAACTCTGCAGACTGGGCGATTAAAACGAAGGAAAAGCCCAGGGGAAAATATTTAATCACGTCAGGGTGAGTGAACAAAATAATCTCGACAACAATAAAATTTCCCCAAGAAAAACTATCAAGGACACGACTAGTTCTGGCTAGTCTCCAAATCTTAAACAATACAGCCTCTTAGGCTAAATTATATAATTATATCAGTATGTATTCACACCCGTCTACTCCATGTATGCTATCTATGAATAAGCTTGAAGGTAGATAGTCATACCAGGCTAGGACGCTCGCGTCTAACGCGCACGTCACCCCATAGTGGCATTTTTCCTCAGTATGGGGGGGGGACCGGGTGGTATTTATACGTGCTTACTCCCTGTACGAATTCTATGAATGAATCTAAAAACATAGAATGAACTCGGAAAGTAGAAAGTCGTACAGGGCTAGGACGCTGGCGTCTAACGCTCACGTCACCTCATAATGGCATTTTTCCTCATTATGAGGGGAACACGTATGACTAGCTAGCGTTCTCTCATATACATACTATACTCATAAACGTTAAATAAAATGAGTAAAATCACTGAAATTCTCAATTCAGGATAAATTCCAACAAAAGAAATTATTCAACAATAAAACATTATTTAAAAACAAGGTCCACTCACAACTTAGGCCTAAGCCTGACGTCGGTCGGAGGTCTCCTCTGCTCGAGCCTCCTCGTGTCCTGTTTCAATACATAAATAATTCCTCAAATAAAATCCCAACGTTCAAAGAAAATAGACATAATTAAATATGAACTTCCCGCGCTCAACCATGCCTATCGTCCTAAATCTTAACTTCACTGTCAACCATAAATCTCCATAAATACCGACATCCTCAAAATCACCTTCCAACGTCCTAATCATAAAAAATAATCCAATGCCCGGATTTTAACTTATTAATCCGCCAAAAATACCAAACTTAACAAATTCCAAAACCTATCCAAAACTCCTCCAAAAATTCCAAAACTCATTCTATTAAACTCCTCATAATATTCTCCACCAAAAACATTTTCTCGGCGGCGGCCGGCGACCAACTCCGGCGACCTGCAAATGCTACCAAAATTTGCCAGCACCTTCCTCTCAACCTCCTCTACAACATTCCTAACTACCACAAACTCCAATTCTAAGCCTAACCAAGTCAATCGAACACAAACACACAATAAGCCCTAGAATTTCAAATACCGATTTCTCCTTACCTAGCTCGAGATGGAGGGAGCCCTTTGGAGGGATTGAAGCACGGGAGGAGGGCTTCCTTTTGAGCCAAGGCTCGCCGGATATGGCGGCCGGAGGAAGGAGTTCCGGCGAAAAGAAGTTTTCGGCAGTCGGGGCTTTCGGCAGTCGGGGCTTTCGGCGTCGATTCCTCCTTCACGGCGGCGCTAGGGAGGCTGCCACCGATCTAAAACTGTAGCTGGGTTGGAGACCGATCGTTTGGGACCGGTGCGGCCGGACGGCGGCGGACCGGCGGTCGGAAGATCCGGCAGGGAGTGAAGCTCGGGGAGAGAGGAAACCGGGAGGAAAAGAGAGAAAGAAAAAAAAAAAAAGAGAAATGGGTTGGGCTCGGCTCAGCCGATCCAACACCATATTTAACCCAAATTCTAAAAATTTAACACCCTAAAATAATACCCCAATAAAAATTACCTTTTACTAGCTAAAATTTACCATTTTTACCGTCGTCACATTTTCTTCCTTCGAATAATTCTTTCGAAATATTCGTCCCTCAACACACCTCTAGGGACTTTAGGACTATAAATTCAATGACGAAGACGGTAAAATTCTTATTACCACAATGCTAGTAATTAAGGTAAAATTTAAGAGTCGGGGCGTGACAAATGTTGTCTTATTAACAAAAATAATTTGTCTGCAAAATCAAATGGTTTGGAGGGAATCCACTTAAGTTAAAAGGCTAGGGTTTACCTCCAAAGTCAGAAATTACTAAATTTCAGTATCAGCCAACACATAAATGTTGTCTTATTAACATAATTAAGTAAAATTTTCACACAAGTTGTCAATTCATAAAAATTCAATATCTGACAACACATAAATGTTGTCGGATTAACATAATTAAGTAAAATTTTCACACAAGTTGTCAATTCAATAAAATTCAATATCAGCCGACATATAAATGTTGTCTTATTAACATAATTAAGTAAAATTTTCATACAAGTTGTCAATTCAATAAAATTCAATATCAGACAACACATAAATGTTGTTGGATTAACATGAGTAAAACACACAAGTATTGGTCAATTTGGAAATCCCTCCAAAAGTTGAGAAAAGATAACCTTCATAGCTAGACGACCTATAGTGTTGTCCGAATGTAACTTTCATTTTGACAATTGAGACTAAAACAGACCTCTTTCATCAACATATATGTATTGTCCCAAAAACATACCTTTTTTCAAAGAAAATTAGTATTGTCTAAGTGCATATTCCACCAACATAGGAAAAAAAATGTGTCGCCCTGAAACCCCGAACCATACTTAATTTTGTTTGTGTCGCCTGATAGGTGTTGCCTGATGCAGGAAATGGCATAGTGTTAATGAAGCTCCATCCTAATTTCGATTTAGCGCTTACAAACACTTGCGTGATGAACAGATGCAATATCATTAATATTGCAATATTCTCTATCCGTTCCGGAGATTCTTCATTGTCTAGCTCAGCATCAATACAACTCATTATCTTTGCTCTTTCAATCTTTTTTTCTTCGGCAAAAAACCTTTGAACAATAGGATTATCAGTTGGCTTCCTTGAACCATCTTTTGGGTTTGGCACTGTGAGGCCTGCCATAGGAAATCCCAAAATGTAATACACATCAGACACTGATATTTCAGCCAAATGTTTCCCAAACCTAAACTGCTTCAGAGACGTGTCATAGCATTGAACTATTCTATGCACATCTTTATTCGACTTTTCAGCTGTGGCCTTTGTCATCAATCCCTTATCATATAGTTCAATCAGGTTCCAAAATGGCGTCTTCTTCAACACTTCTCTCAATAGCCTTCTTTCTTCGGCTTTCAGCTTCCCATGTATCTTAAAAACCAGGTCTTGGAAAGCAGTCATATTGCACTTGTATTGGCTATATGATTGTTCTTTTTCAAAACGTGCTGGAGTTTGATTCTCTTTAGTCCTTTTTGCACCTGCAAACAGTAGCATATTCATATTCTCACATTCCAAAATACACAAACATTTCAAGTAAATGCAGTAGCAACTACAAATTAAATCAACAAACTGCACATTCATAACAACAAACACTTGCTCAAACAGTAGCACAGTAGTAGCATAGAACTAATAGCATAGTAGCATACTGAAAAGAACTAGTTTAGGCTAAATTCATAATAAACTGTATCAGAGCAATAACATAACAGATTTTGTGCTATGTATATATTAATACGGTAGCATAACAGTAGCATACCAGATATGTATTAACAGATTTTTGTTTGTGGATAAATTGTAGCATAACAGATAAACACAGTATGCAGATATGTTTATTAACATAGTAGCAGATACACAGTAGCAGATACAGTATGAACACAGTAGCAGATATGTTATGTATTAACAAAGTAGCATATACAATATAAACACAGTAGCAGATATGTTTATTAACAGATATAGTCACAATAGCCTAATTTTGCTGCACATGTCCAACTATATTCCAAGTTTCGACACTATAAACAACATCAATAGTATAATTACAACCAATTTCAGACAGTAGCATTTTGCACCTGCAAACAGTAGCACATTCATATTCTCACATTCTCAAATTCAAAACACACAAACATTCCTAGTAAATGCAGTAGCAACTACAAATTAAATGCACATTCATACATAATTACCTTGTTGTTTTTGTCCATATCTTTATGTACAAAAGTTGCTACTGTCCTGTAAAATGTGAAAATCACACCAATAGAGCCTGCTTCCCCACCTTTAACTTAATTACATTCATAAAATCACACCATTCGATAAAAATGAAATTGCTACTGACCCTAAAAATTAACATGAAATTGCTCCGACTAATTCAGTGACATAACGTAAAGAAATCAAACGGTTATTACTTGTTTTAGCTTAGTGATACTGAAGTTTCATGAAATCGAATTCAAATTCGACAAAAAAGAAAGATCAAGACGAACTATACTGCTACTTCCATAAATCAAACTGTACTGCTACTTCTGTAAAACGAAAGATGCTACTGATTTTCTCCTAATCAAAGCAAAATCATAGGAATCGTTTCGATATCGAAGGAAACAAGGTTAGTGCTACTGGTTTTCTCCCAAAAACGAAACCAAAAACCAAAAATTCTGTTCGATAACTTTAGAAATTGAACCAGAACAGTAGCAGAGAGAGAAAGAAGAGTAGTAGCATCACTTACCAGAGGAATTGCAGAGAGAGGTTGAGAAGATGAAGGCGAAAAAGCCCTGGGTGCGGTGAGAGGAAATGGAAAGAAGGAGACGTTGCGTTTGCTACTGAACCAGAATTTGGGATTCCGGATCCCTTTATGCGTAGTGACATCCATGTAATTAAAAGAAACGCTACGGTTTTTTGGTCATTTGCAAACCCGTTTGTGGATCAGGCCTGGTGCCATGGACCATGGGCCCGAGGCTCATGTAGTAATTTGTTAGAAAATTATTGAAAGTGGGGTTTTTGTTATTCTAAATTTGGTCATGTGATACTATGTAATTTTCTCAATTTAAAATAGGTATCTACAACCGTTACTCCTGTTAAAAAAGCTGACGGCAGAGGCACTTTTATCCTAAAATGACCATTCTACCCTTATTTGTTCTCCTACTCCGAGACTCGGCCTTTTTCACGGGAGGAGCTGTTACAGAAGAAGAAGTCGAGGTGGTGGTTGATGAGGAGCATTCGAACCCTAGAAAGGGAGAGAGCGCAGCCGCCCCATTCAGTTGGAGGTCAGAATCCCACACTGTTTCTGAATCAAGTTACAATAGCTCCCTTTATCAAATTCTCAATTATTTTTTTTACCGAAAATTTCGAGATAGAGCGCGTTGAAATCTTAAGCATCTGTAATTTCATGCACTCGATTGCACAATCAAGGGCGAGCGCTGCTATTCTTCTTTTTTCCACCGCTACAGCTTTCTCCTTCCTATTGAATTTCATCAATAGGAAGGAATATGCACTTTTCCTCCTGTCTTGAAAGCATGTAGGAAGCTAAATGTTGGGAAGAAGATACACTGTTGGCTCATAAATTTGGGTTTGGAATGGGATGTCTTTGTTGCTGCTTCTTTGATCCATATGTACTCACGGTTTGGATTAATTAACGATTCCCGTAAATTGTTTGATGAGATATCATTCTGCGATATGGGTTGTTGGAATGTAATGATTTCTAAGTTTTGTCAGAATGGGAATGCAACTGATGCATTAGATGTCTTGATTGAAATGAGATCGGAGGGTGTAAAGATGGATCCTATAAGCAAGTCTACTGACTTCTTGTGCACAATTAGATGATTCTTTAAGTGGGAACTAATCCATTTGTATGTTGTAAAGCATGGACTAGAATTTGATCAGTTCATATGCAATGCCTTAATTAACATGTATACAATTTGGTTGCTTGGGACGTGCGCAGAGGGTTTTTTAATGATTCATCAACTGCAAAGAATTAGTTGGGAGAGAGGGAATTGGTGCTATTTATTTGGTTTGGATTTCGTAATTGATTTGTTTTGGTTATCAGGAACAAGATGATTTATTTTGGTTACCAGAAACAAGATTTTTTTGTTTTGTTTTGGATGAGTGGTTATCAGGAATAAGATGTGGTTCTATACAAACAGAAGAAAAAAAAATGTTCATATATAAAAAGACAAAACTACCCTTCGGTTGTTAGCTTTTTTAACGACACTAACGGTTGCAGATACCAATCTTTTGTTGAGATAAGAATGTGAGATACCATTTTGAAGTTTTTGAAAGTTGAGATACCAAAAGTTAGCTTCACTAAAAGGTGAGATATTGTTTGGACTATTTTCCCTTTTTTTTTCAAAATAAATAACCATTTGTTGGATATAGTCATAGTACAAGAAGATATCAATGAACTTACATGGAGAAACCAGACGACCATGAAACTCAGTACTCAAGTTGTAGTTTCTTGTCAGACGGGTGAGATGGCAATCTTGATGAAAAAACGGTTATTTTTTTTGTATAAAAAAGTCCTAAAAAAAAAAAGAAGGATTGTTTATATGGTTATTGTGGACAATGATAATTTTGGAAATTTGGGGTTAAGTATCTAGCAAAACGTTAATGTGAAAAAAATAATAAATAGTGTATTAAGTAAGAGATGTTTATTTAATATTTAGTAATGTGTGAATAAAATTTCTCTATGAGTAATCTTACATTTAGAATACAAACAACTACTTTATTACATCCTGTACTTTCTTTTATTTATTTTTTCCCCAAATTTCTTTTATTTTGTTTTATAACACCCTTTCTCAATGTTTCCTCATGGTTCATTCCCTCTTTTCTTAATATGTTGATTGATATGGTGTACCCATTTACATCCGGGTTGAGTAGGGGTCTGAGGGCGAAAGCGACATGCCTCATTGAAGGAGAAGGCATATTGGAGGATGTAGAGGACGTCGTGGAATGTGGGTTCATCCACGACGACAAATCATAAGGAGTTGCAGTGGTGGATCCAACCGACTCGAGTGAGAGAAGCATGCCAGGTTTAGGTTTCGACATCCTATTGTAGAGATGTGGTTTTACATATTTCTTAACAAACGTCTCAAAATGTGGTCGAATGGCCCATGGGCGGCCTTTATCGGTAACACCATCACAAAGGCTGAGACATTCCTCTCCGGCAATGGAGGCATAGGAACCATGACGACAATGTTGGGCTTCTGTTTGGTGAGCTGTTTGAGCTGTGTTTCCTGGAAGACCTTCCACCACTCGCTAGGGAGCTGTTTTAAAATTGTGATGACCTTATATGGAACAAGCCAATAAACCTCAAACTAAATTGAGTAAATTATAATACTTAATTTAATGTTTGTGTCGTGTTATACATATACTGTGTATTTTGCACTTTCACGTATTTAATTTCTCTTATCTAAACTTCCTCAATTAGTATGACTAGCCTTAGTGGCATCTCATTTAAACAAGAAGAGAGGTTGCACATAACCTATTCATCATGACAAAATATAAAAAGGGCTAAATTCAATTTATTCTGTCTGAGGTTTGAGAGTAACTTTATTTCGGTCCCTTCCTCAACTTTTAAAATTTACCCCTAAATTTTCTAATTTTAATCAGTCGTGCCTATTTGCTAAGATTACTTCCAAATTAAATGTTAAAGGCTAACATGAAATCTTAGCAAAATGGCTCTGAAGTGGGTCTTTTTTTTTTGTGAAATGCTGTTTTAGCCCTTAGGGTGAGCCACAAAGTCAAATTTAATGTCCAAATTTGACGAAATCTTAGTAAATAA
Organism: Fragaria iinumae; assembly: GCA_009720345.1. Taxonomy (NCBI): domain Eukaryota; kingdom Viridiplantae; phylum Streptophyta; class Magnoliopsida; order Rosales; family Rosaceae; genus Fragaria; species Fragaria iinumae. The sequence continues at coordinate 27,981,536 of CM019121.1, forward strand.
GCACGACTGATGAAAATTAGAAAATTAGAAAATTTAGGGGCTAAAATTTTAAAACTGAGAGTAGAGGGATTGAAATAAAGTTAACCCCATACCTCGAGGGGTAAAATGAATTCAATCCTAAAAATAAAAAATAAAAAATAATTCCCAACATAGTTTCTTCGTAGTTGGGTTTTATTTTCTTCGTGGTTTTATTTTTGCTTATACTCTATTTCTCTTGTTAATCCAAATCGCATAACAGTTTTGACATCACATCCCATATGGCGGTAGCGTTCGCCACCTTTGGTGATCAGGCTTCAAGACGGAGGAGGACAAGGGGACAAATGTTACTTCTTCTACAGCTACTCACTAGATTAGACGATTCTGGACCTATTTCGTTTCAGATCACCCAATTATAGTAACGGACCCATTTCCCATAAGGTGGCGATAAAAAAAATGTTTTAACGAGAGATCTCTTTGTCAATTTACAGATCCATTTGCTAAGTTTTGACTGAGCACCCGTGGTTCTACAAGTTGGAGATGGTGATGTTAGGTGACTATGATTGCATTGGTGATGTTTAAGATGTTTAACTAAACAAGTTGTCGGTTTAAGTGCAGGTTCAAGGTGTGTCGTTAACCTTCTTCGGCATTAGGTATCTCTCGACATCAACTATTGGGCACTTTCGATCGGCGAAAACCACAATCTCGTCAGTCCCTATCACCTAAGCCCTAAGTAAGTGTTCAAGCTCATACCAAGTGATATCCCCTCATAAATACGGTAGATTACGTGGTATTGTTGTTGATCTAAACATTTCGTGGTTGCTAGATATTTTTTAAATTTCTTTCCCATGATTGATTGATTTATGTTAAGGATTGACTAAGAGTATTTCTAATCCTAACTCTTATAGCCTTTTTAATAGACTTGCGAGGTAGGATAATGGTCGACCCTCGGTTATAACATATGGTTTGTTCGATCCGAACTAAACCCGAAACCCTAAACCCAACACTCATATCAACAAAACCGACCCGAACCAAGCCCAAAGCCAAACTCAGTCCAAAACCCAACCCAAACCCACAAATAAGGACGGTGGTGACGAGAAGTCGAGAATAACCCCTGGCACTGGCATGGACTTCTAGAGGGTGAGAGCTGCGTGTGATCTCTCTCTCTCTCGTATAAAATAGTCTCCTCTTGCTTTCCCCAAGGCCTAAACAAAAACAGAGTAAAAGTAAAAAAGAAAACTAGAAGAGAAGAATAAGAGCGAGAGAATACCTACACAAACAAATACAAACCCTTTTCTCTCCTTCGTCTGTTTCACTTTCGGAGGGTTTTCTCTCTCCTTCTCCAAATCTCTTTCTCTCTCTTCTCCTCTGCTCTGCGTGGCCCGTTGGGCTTCCACCGCCGGATGTGTATGCATCCATCGCCTTCGTCTCTCTCAGGTACCACCGGCCGCTCTCTCCTTATCGCCGTTTGTATTTTACCTGATCTACTTTTTCAATTCAAGCCTTGAACTCGATTTCTAGGGTTTCGGGGTTTTTAATCTCGTCGCCGATTTCGCTATCCGTCTGGTTAACTTGTTTTGATTCTCTGTGGCTCAGATTATCTGTGGTTTGATTTTGTGGTGTTTGTTGTTTGGGTTTTAGGTGTTGAAGTAGTTTCGCAGTAGAGAAAGCTATGACTACTGTAAGATCAAGTTTGCCGTCCCGGATTCGGCAGCTTCTTTCCGCCGACGGCGCTCTCGGCCCGTCTATCAAACTCGACTCCGAGCCGGTGAGTGTTCCCCCTTTCGCTTTCGGTTTGGTTTTCATGGAGTAGACTCCGATGTTTGTATTTTGCAAGACTTGTCCCAAAGTTTTACTCTTTTTTTGTTAGTGATTTAGAGATTAGGGTTTCATAATTTAGGGTTACTGATTGGATAAAGGTCCTTAGGATTTTGCTGACTCTCTTTTACTTCACTGTTTTATTTGGAGTTGAGATATGTGATTGTGCTTACTGGTTAAGTTCTATCAGTGATGGAATGTTTGGCTGGTACCGACTGAGTTTTCAATTGTTTGGTAACTTTTTGTTTTTATTTTTTAAAAGGCTTTTCTTCTTGCATTGCTTATTTTTTTATACTATTAGAGTTTCATACCTCTTTATAATTTGTTTATTGTGTTTGCATTAGCTACATATCAGTTGTTTTCTATATTTGGGTAAACTCAGGGAGAATATGTATGTTGGAAAGTTTTGAGAAGCAGAAGGATAGCCACCCTTTAGAATTATCTATGCTCCCTGCCCACCTTTAGTTGTACTCTTGAAATTTGAGAGCTTGTACTTTTCAAGGGTCTCTTGTAGTCTCCTATATCCCCAAGTCTGTCTTGACCCGGAAATAATCTTCAAAATCCCCAAACTTGCAAGGGAAGACATATTCCTCTTTGTGTCTGTCTCTTTGCTCTGTATACTCTACCTCCATTTCTTTTCATGTATAGATACTGTATTGTAGGTTTAGAGGACTGATCTCATTGCTGCCTAACATGTATTTAGGGTATGACAATCAAGAATCTGTGGTAACTCGATATATTTTTAAACACAAAACATGTATTTAATTATAAGGAGTTTAAATCATCATGAGTTTACTTACCAGGTTTTAAACACTTACTAGAAATCATGCATGCTGAAATTTCAATAAGATTTGTTGTCTGGAAAATATGTTACTGGCACTCTCAGGATACTCTTACTCAATTGAATTGTTTAAGAAAATAATTCAAATGCATAGTAGAGTTTATCTTCTGAAAATCAGGGTGTGGGTGCATTTCAATTTGAAGTTAAAGACTTTAGTTGGTGAGAAAGTTCATTTTATTGTATAGCTTTTGAATTTCCAATACTCCGATACTCCTTTATTCATGATCAGTTTTTGAATTTTGTTTTTTGTTTTACCCAAGTCCCCTTTTGAACCGGGGTAACCTTTTTGAGTAATGGGTCCTTTTGTTGTCAAGCAAGCATTTGAATAGAAATAAAATACAGTTACCCTGGCTGGAAGTTTTGTTCTCTCATGCTTGAACTTTGAAGGATATTACTAAGTGGATTTATCATAAACTGTTGCACAGCTCTGTTCTGAAGTACTTAATTCTTTCCTGGCCTATGTTAATGTGACACATTTTGACTTCATTTCATTGGTTGCAGTCTCCTAAGATCAAAGCCTTTATCAATAAGGTGATACTGTGTCCATTACAGGATATAGCTATTCCTCTTTCCGGTTTCCGCTGGGAGTACAGTAAGGTGATACGATGCTCTGCTTCTTCTCCATTTAGTTTGGTATAATTTTTTTTATCTCTATTATGTTGCTTACTTGTTTGTTTTTTCCCTTCACTTCAGGGTAATTTCAACCATTGGAGGCCACTTTTTCTGCATTTTGATACATATTTCAAGACGTACTTGTCTGGTAGAAATGACCTACTCTTGTCCGATAAAATCTTAGAAGATGATACCCCGTTCCCAAAACAAGCAGTACTACAAATTTTGAGAGTGATGCAAATAATTTTAGAGAATTGCCATAACAAGAGTTCTTTTGATGGTTTAGAGGTATGTTGTTGGAGCTAGAAATATGTGTATCATCACTAGATATTTGCATTTTTTATCTAGATTCTTGATTTTCCTTCAGGTGCTATTTTTAATGCATCTGTCTATGCTCTTCTTTTCAGCATTTCAAGCTGCTACTTGCATCAACAGATCCAGAGGTTCTTATAGCAACACTCGAAACGCTTTCTGCGCTTGTGAAAATATATCCCTCAAAGATGCATGTCAGTGGGAAGATGATTGGCTGTGGTTCTGTAAACAGCTATCTCCTGTCTCTTGCACAGGGCTGGGGAAGCAAAGAAGAAGGGTTGGGACTATATTCATGTGTCATGGCCAACGAGACTACTCAAGATGACGGGCTGAATTTGTTCCCATCTGATGTAGAAAATGATCCTGACAAATCTCAGCACCGAATAGGTTCTACCCTTTATTTTGAATTGCATGGGAATGCCCAAAGTACAGAGGAGAGCAGTAGCAATGTAAATAGTACTTCCAATTTTGGGGTTATAAACATGCCAGATCTGCATATGCGGAAGGAGGATGATTTAAAGCTGATGAAACAGTGTATAGAGGACTACAGAGTGCCTCCTGAGATTCGGTTCTCACTCCTGACAAGAATCAGATATGCTCGTGCATTCCGTTCACCAAGAATCTGCAGGTTGTACAGCAGGATTTGCCTTCTTGCATTTATTGTACTTGTTCAATCTAGTGATGCGCATGAAGAACTTGTATCCTTCTTTGCTAATGAGCCAGAGTATACCAATGAACTGATTAGAATTGTGCGGTCAGAAGAATCAGTTTCTGGAACCATCAGAACACATGCAATGCTTGCCTTGGGAGCTCAATTAGCTGCATATTCTGCATCTCATGAGCGGGCACGGATTTTGAGTGGATCTAGTATCAGTTTCGCAGGAGGGAATCGTATGATACTTCTGAATGTACTCCAGAGAGCTGTTTTATCACTTAAAACCTCCAACGATCCAACTTCTCTGGCTTTTGTTGAAGCTCTTCTTCAGTTCTATTTGCTCCATGTGGTTTCATCGTCCACTACTGGGAGTAATATTAGAGGGTCAGGCATGGTTCCAACATTTTTGCCTCTTTTGGAGGATTCTGATCCCTCGCACTTGCATCTAGTCTGTTTTGCTGTGAAAACTCTGCAAAAGCTCATGGATTACAGTAGTTCAGCTGTGTCTCTCTTCAAAGAGTTAGGGGGAGTTGAACTGTTGGCTCAGAGACTACAGATAGAGGTACATAGGGTGATAGGTTTGGCTGGTGATAATGATAATTCAATGGTCATTGGTGAGAGCTCTAGGAGTGAAGATCAGTTGTACTCCCAGAAGAGGCTCATTAAAGCTTCGTTGAAGGCACTTGGGTCCGCTTCATATGCTGCTGGCAATTCTACCAGATCTCAGCATCCTCATGACAGTTCGTTACCTGAAACTCTTTCTCTGATCTTTGGGAATGTTGAGAAGTTTGGAGGTGAGATTTATCACTCTGCTGTGACTGTTCTGAGTGAAACGATACACAAAGACCCAACTTGTTATTCTGCTTTGCATGATATGGGTCTTCCAGATGCTTTCATATCTTCAGTTATAGCTGGTGTTCTTCCATCCGCAAAGGCACTCCAGTGTGTGCCTAATGGTCTCGGTGCTATTTGTCTCAATGCCAAAGGCTTGGAGGCTGTGAAGGAAAAGGCGGCCTTACGGTTTCTTGTTGACATCTTCACCAGCAAGAAGTATGTGGTAGCAATGAATGGAGCTATTGTCCATTTGACAAACGCTGTGGAAGAGCTTTTGCGCCATGTGTCTTCCCTAAGAAGTATTGGTGTTGATATAATGATTGAAATTGTTGAAAAAATTACTTCCTTCACCGATAACAACAATACAGGGCTAGCAGGAAAGGCTAGTGGGAGTGGGAGTGCTGCTATGGAAATGGATTCTGAAGACAAGGAACAGCCTCTAGTTGGTGCAGTAGATTCAGCTGCAGTAGATTTGGCTGCAGATGGTATCAGTAATGACCAGTTCATTCAATTATCCATTTTCCATTTGATGGTACTGGTCCACAGAACAATGGAGAACGCTGAAATATGTCGGTTATTTGTTGAAAAGTCTGGAATTGATGCTTTGCTGAAGCTTTTGTTACAGCCGACTGTTGTACAATCATCTGATGGAATGTCTATTGCTCTACATAGCACCATGGTTTTCAAAGATTTCACTCAAAATCACTCAGCTGCACTTGCCCGTGCATTTTGCTCTTCCCTTAGGGGCCACCTAAAGAAAGCCTTGTCGGAGTTTGGCGCGGTTTCAGGGACTCTCTTACTGGAACCTAAGATGACTTCAGATAGTGGGATCTTTCCTTCACTGTTTCTTGTTGAGTTCCTTTTGTTTATTGCTGCCTCGAAGGAAAACCGCTGGGTAACTGCACTGCTTACAGAACTTGGAAATGACAGCAAGGATGTTCTGGAAGATATTGGGCGTGTCCAACGGGAAGTTCTATGGCAGATTGCTCTTATAGAAGATACCAAGTCTGAAATGGAGGATGAAACTGCTGGTTCTACCACCGAGTCTCAACAGTCGGAAATGAATGCAAGTGATTCTGAGGAGCAAAGGTTCAACTCTTTTAGGCAGTTCCTTGATCCATTGATGAGAAGAAGGCAGTCTGGATGGAGCATTGAATCACAATTTCTTGATCTTATCAACCTGTATCGTGATCTTGGTCGCGCCACTAGCTCTCAAAGAACAAATTCTGATGGTCCTTCAAATCTGCGGATTGGATCTAGTCATCATTCCGGTTCTTCAGATGCTGGTAGAAGGGAGTATGACCAGCAGAGCTCCTATTATACTTCTTGCTGTGACATGGTAAGATCGCTTTCTTTTCACATTAGTCATTTGTTTCAAGAGCTGGGAAAGGTCATGTACCAACCTTCTCGTCGACGGGATGATATTGTAACGGTTTCCGCTGCGGCAAAATCGGTGGCTTCTACGTTTGCATCTATTGCATTTGATCACATGGGTTTTGAAGGGCATGCAGAATCTTCTGGATCTGAGGTGTCTGTATCAGCAAAATGTCGTTACTTTGGTAAAGTTATTGATTTCATTGATGTCAGTCTACTGGAGAGACCAGATTCATGTAATTCTGTTTTCCTCAATTGCTTGTATGGACATGGAGTCATTCAGTCAGTTTTGACAACATTTGAAGCTACCAGTCAATTGCTCTTCACAGTAAATAGGGCTCCTGCATCTCCCATGGAAACTGATGATGGGAACTCAAAGCAGGATGAAAGGGAAGATAGTGACCATTCATGGATTTATGGTCCGTTAGCTAGCTACGGCAAACTTATGGACCACTTGGTAACATCGTCTTTCATATTATCTCCTTTTACAAAACAGTTGCTTGCACAGCCCCTTGTAAATGGAACAATTCCTTTTCCGCGTGATGCTGAGACTTTCGTAAAGGTCCTCCAATCCATGGTGCTGAAGGCAGTGCTTCCTGTCTGGACTCATCCCCAATTTGTCGACTGTAGTTATGATTTTATAACTACAGTTATTTCAATAATTAGGCACATATACTCTGGGGTTGAAGTTAAGAATGTCAGTAGTAGTTCCAGTGCCCGTATTACTGGTCCCCCTCCTAATGAGACGACTATATCAACAATTGTAGATATGGGCTTCTCCAGATCTAGAGCTGAAGAAGCTTTGAGACAGGTTGGATCCAATAGTGTGGAGTTAGCTATGGAGTGGTTGTGCTCACATCCAGAGGAAGTTCAAGAAGATGATGATTTTGCTCGTGCACTTGCCATGTCTTTGGATAATTCAGAGTCTGACACTAAGGAAGCTGGTGCAATGGAAAATGCTCCAGAAGAAGAAAAGGTTCAGCTTCCTCCTGTTGAGGAGTTGTTGTTTACATGCACAAAGCTTCTGCAGATGAAGGAACCTCTCGCTTTTCCAGTGCGAGACCTGCTTGTAATGATATGCTCCCAAAATGACGGTCAATGTCGGCCTAATATCATATCATTTATTGTTGATCGTGTCAAAGAAACAAGTTTGAATCCTGACGGTGGAAACGGTACCTTGCTATCTGCTCTTTTTCATGTTCTTGCTTTAATTCTCCACGAAGATGCAGTCGCAAGAGAAATAGCCTCAAAGAATGGATTTGTGAAAATAGCTTCAGATCTACTTTCCCAATGGGATTCTGGTTCGACTGGCATAGCAAAACGAGATGTGCCCAAGTGGGTAACAACAGCTTTTCTTGCTATAGATCGGCTGTTGCAGGTGGATCAAAAATTGAATTCTGAAATTGCCGAGCAGTTGAAGAGAGATGTTCTTAGTAGCCAGCAAACATCTATTACCATTGATGAGGACAAGCAAAATAAGTTGCAGTCTGCATTGGGATTATCTTCAAAGCACATAGAAATTAAGGAGCAGAAGAGGCTTATTGAGATTGCTTGTTCCTGTATCAGGAATCAGCTTCCTTCTGAAACAATGCATGCAGTTTTACAGTTGTGCTCTACCCTCACTAAAACACATACAGTTGCTGTTAGTTTTCTTGATGCTGGGGGTTTAAGCTTGCTACTTTCATTGCCAACAAGTAGTCTATTTTCCGGTTTTGATAATATTGCTGCTACTATTATCCGCCATGTTCTTGAGGATCCTCAAACCCTTCAGCAGGCAATGGAATTTGAAATAAGGCACACCCTTGTGGCTGCTGCCAACAGACATTCAAATGGAAGGGTTTCTCCCCGCAATTTTCTAGCAAGTCTAAGTTCTGCCATTTCCAGGGATCCAGTCATATTCATGCGTGCTGCTCAGTCTATTTGTCAAGTGGAGATGGTTGGTGAGAGGCCCTGCATTGTTTTGCTGAAGGATCGTGACAAAGATAAAACCAAAGAAAAAGAAAAAGAAAAAGAGAAGGATAAGTCATTGGAGAAGGAGAAAACACAGATTTCGGATGGGAAAACTGCTCTGGGTAATACAAATCCAGTACCTTCTGGGAATGCACAAGGCAAGGTTCATGATTCAAACTCAAAGAGTGGTAAAGTTCATCGAAAATATCCCCAGAGTTTCGTGAGTGTGATTGAGCTACTTCTGGATTCTGTCTGTACTTACGTACCTCCTCCAAAAGATAATCTTGTCGTTGATGTGCTGCATAATACCCCGTCATCAACTGACATGGACGTTGATGTTGCTGCTGTCAAAGGAAAAGGAAAAGCTGTTGCCTCATCTTCTGAAGACAGTGGAGCTGGTACCCAAGAAGCTTCTGCATCACTTGCAAAGGTTGTATTCATTTTGAAGCTTCTGACAGAGATTCTTGCAATGTATGCTTCATCTGCTCATGTTCTACTTCGGAAAGATGCTGAACTTAGTAGTTGCAGGACTCCTAATCAAAAGGGTTCTACTGCTGTATGCACTGGTGGAATATTTCACCATGTTCTTCACAAATTTATTCCATATTCACGGAGTGCCAAGAAGGATAAGAAAACAGATGGTGATTGGAAGCACAAGTTAGCAAGCAGGGCAAGCCAGTTTTTGGTTGCATCATGTGTTCGTTCTTCCGAGGCAAGGAAAAGGATTTTCACGGAGATCGGTTTTATTTTCAATGACTTTGTGGACTCGTGTAGTGGCTTTCGACCTCCTGAAAATGACATACAAGCTTTCGCTGATCTTCTTAATGATGTTCTGGCTGCTCGCACTCCTACTGGTTCATACATCTCTGCAGAAGCGTCTGCCACTTTTATAGATGTTGGTCTGGTCAGATCATTGACTCGAACTCTTGAAGTGCTGGACCTGGACCATGCTGACTCACCTAAAGTTGTTACAGGTCTGATCAAAGCTCTGGAACTGGTAACCAAGGAGCACGTCCATTTGGCTGATTCGAATGCTGGTAAGGGCGACAGTTCTACAAAACCTCCTGATCAATCTGGCAGGACAGATAATGTTAATGGTGGATCACAGTCCATGGAGACACCATCCCAATCCCATCACAATTCTGCTCCAGCTGAGCACACTGGGTCTTTTATTAATGTCCAATCTTATGGTGGTTCTGAGGCTGTCACAGATGATATGGAACATGACCAAGATCTTGAAGGAGGTTTTGCTGCTGCTAACGAAGACGAGTATATGCAAGAAATTTCAGAGGACACTAGGGGTCTGGAGAACGGTATTGATACCATGGGTATACGGTTTGAAATTCAGCCTCATGAGCAAGAAAATATTGAGGATGACGATGAGGATGATGAAGATATGTCTGAGGATGATGGAGATGAAGTGGATGACGATGAAGATGAAGATGATGAGGAGCATAATGATCTGGAAGATGAAGTCCATCACTTGCCACATCCTGACACTGATCAAGATGATCATGAGATTGATGATGAGGAGTTTGATGAAGAAGTATTGGAGGAAGATGATGAGGATGAGGAAGATGAGGAGGATGGAGTTATACTTAGGCTGGAGGAAGGCATAAATGGGATTAATGTTTTTGACCATATTGAGGTTTTTGGAAGAGAGCATGGTTTCCCTAACGAAGCACTTCATGTGATGCCAGTGGAAGTTTTTGGGTCTAGACGTCAAGGGCGCACTACTTCTATTTACAGTCTTTTGGGCAGAACAGGTGAGAATGCGGCTCCATCAAGGCATCCTCTTTTGGTTGGACCTTTGTCTATGCATTCAGCTCCTCCTAGGCAATCAGGTAAAGATCTTTAAATGCTTTTGATGTGTTTTAACTTACGTATTTTATTTAGCAATTAACTTTTCTGTGCTTGTTTCTGCCTTGCAGAAAATACTCGTGATGGGGTCATACCAGATAGGAACACAGAGATCACCTCATCAAGATTGGACAGTATTTTCCGATCACTGAGGAATGGACGCCATGGACACCGTCTGAATTTGTGGATGGACGATAACCAGCAAGGTGGTGGATCAAATGCCGGTATAGTACCCCAAGGACTTGAGGAGTTGCTTGTTTCCCAATTGAGGCGACCGACACCTGAAAAAACATCTGAAGAGAATACAACACCGGTAGTTTCTCAGAACAGAGAAGATGCAGCTGAGTTACAAGATTCACATGCAGCTGTAAGGCCTGAAATGCCTGTTGAAAACGATATAAATAATGAAAGTGCTAATGTTCCCCCTCCTGATACAATGGTTAACTCTGGCAATGCTGATTTGGCACCACCAACAGCAAGTGAATCTCTACAAGCAATGGACATGTCTAGTACACATCCACAGTCTCTTGATATGCAGTTTGAACACACTGATGCAGCTGTGCGGGATGTAGAAGCTGTGAGCCAAGAGAGTGGTGGAAGTGGAGCAACTTTAGGGGAGAGCCTCCGTAGCCTTGATGTTGAAATTGGGAGTGCTGATGGTCACGATGATGGTGCAGATAGGCAAGGCTCCTCAGATAGAATGCCACTTGGTGATTCTCAGACGAGTCGAGTGAGGAGAACAAACATATCTTTAGGAAATTCTGCATCTGTAAGTGCAAGAGATGTTTCACTTCATAGTGTAACTGAGGTGTCAGAAAATTCTAGCCGTGAAGCAGATCAGGATGGCCCAGCAGCAGAACAGCAACTCAGTAGTGATGCTGGTTCTGGGGCAATTGATCCTGCTTTCTTGGATGCTCTTCCTGAGGAGTTGCGAGCTGAAGTCCTTTCTGCACAACAGGGTCAAGTTGCTCCGCAGTCAGCCTCTGAGCCACAAAATGCTGGTGATATTGATCCAGAATTTCTTGCTGCCCTTCCCCCGGATATCAGGGCTGAAGTTTTAGCTCAACAGCAAGCCCAAAGGGTACATCAGTCCCAGGAACTGGAAGGTCAACCAGTTGAAATGGACACTGTTTCAATAATTGCAACTTTTCCCTCAGAATTGCGAGAAGAGGTACATTATTATCTGGTTGTAGGCAATTTATATTAAGTTTGCAGTTAAATTCTTTAATAATTGTATTATTCACCTTCTGTTCAGGTTCTGTTAACTTCATCTGATGCTATACTTGCCAATCTTACACCGGCTCTAGTTGCGGAGGCAAACATGCTGCGTGAAAGATTTGCCAATCGTTATAATCGTACCCTATTTGGTATGTATCCTAGAAACCGCAGGGGTGAGACGTCAAGACCTGGCATTGGATCCAGCCTGGATAGAATCGGTGGAGGCCTTGCCTCACGTAGGCCTATCGGTGCTAAGGTAGTTGAAGCTGAAGGAGCTCCTTTAGTCAATGCAGAAGCTCTACATGCAATAGTTCGAGTGCTTCGTGTGTTTCAGGTAGGTATTAAAAGGTTTTATGATTATTCATTAATTTGAATTCCCTTATTATGTGAAACATGATGGATGTTATGTTGCAGCCTCTGTATAAAGGTCAGCTGCAGAAGCTTCTGTTGAATTTGTGTGCTCATGCTGAAAGCAGAAATTCTGTTGTGAGAATTCTGATGGGCATACTAATGCTCGATACAAGAAAGCCTGGGAATCACTCTACTGATATTGAAACATCATATCGGCTCTATGGTTGTCCAGGAAATGTGATGTATTCACGCGCCACAGCTATAGATGGTAAGATCTTGTGTGTGATATACATGTCAGAGACTTGAGTTACCTGCTGTGTAATCTGCTATTGGTATTACACATTAATTTGTAATTAGGAATGAAATGAAGTATTATTGATAGCTGTCGTTGTTCTAGCTTAATATCTGTTAGAATATTATTGGGTGTTTTCTTCTGTCTGGATCACATGTTTTTTTTTTAGGGGAAACCATGCATATAATTTTTTAGATCTAATGATTAGATGAAGCCAGTGTAGAATTCTTCTTGTGATCAGTAGTTCAAAATTCAGTCGAGAATTTTCTTAGTAACCTCATCCTTACTATATGAAGTTTGGGATTTACTTTGTTTAGCTTCTGATTAGTTTACCCTTTGGATATTTCTTGTGACCGCTGCTCTAAATTTCAGTGGAGATAATTTTTCTACTGATCTCACACGTAGGATGTTTTGGACGCACTTTTTTGCTACCTTCTGATGAATTAGTTTTAGGGCTTTAACATCTTGCCTTTGATGATATAGGAGTTCCACCATTGTTATCTCGCCGCATTCTGGAAACTCTGACATATTTGGCTCGCCATCATCCGAACGTGGCAAAGATTTTGCTTCATTTAAGGTTGCCTCATTCTGGTCCTCAAGAAAGAGAGAATAGTGACAGGGCTCGTGGAAAAGCTGTGATGGTTGTGGAGGAGAACGGTCAGAATAATAGTCATAATCAGGAAGGATATCTGTCCATAGCCTTGCTTTTGAGCCTCTTGAATCAACCACTTTATTTGATGAGAAGTATAGCTCATCTGGAACAGGTGGGATTATGGACATTACTTAGTTTTGTTTCTCTTTGTGGGCTTTATTTCTTAAGTGGAGTGTCTTAGATTTAAATGTCTCTTTGTGATCATTTTTACAGCTACTTAACTTACTGGATGTCATCATTGATAATGCTGAAAGCAAGTTACCGGAAAAATCTGGGGTTTCTATTTCTGAACAACCATCTGCTCCACAAGTTTCAACTTCTGACGCTGAGATGAATACAGAGTCTGGTAGCATGTCTGTTGATGTTGGAACACAAAGTAAGGTTGTTGATTCCTCCCAACCCTCCACTTCTGGTGCAGATGACCAATGCCATACTGAAAGTGTTCTGCTGAACCTGCCACAAGCCGAACTTCGCCTTCTATGTTCATTGCTTGCACGAGAAGGGTATAGCATTAATCTTTTTTTATTTTTTAACAGCGTAATCATTTGTTTACACACACACACACCATATGGTCAATTAGTTCATTATAGCAATTTATCTGAAGATAACTTGTTGCTTTTACTATTGATTAGTAGGTCATATTGCTGCCATGGACATACTTTTAGTTCCATGCACTTGGGGTGTTTGACATATTTCTTTTTTGACGCAGGCTTTCAGATAATGCATATACTCTTGTGGCTGAGGTAATGAAGAAGTTGGTGGCAATTGTTCCTACCCATTCCAATTTGTTTATTACTGAGCTAGCAGATGCTATTAGAAGTTTGACTAGATCTGCCATGGATGAGTTGCACAAGTTTGGAGAAGCAGTGAAAGAGCTCCTAAGTACCAAGTCGTCTGATGGAGCTGCTATTTTAAGAGTTTTGCAGGCATTGAGCTCCCTTGTTGCCTCCCTGATTGAGAAAGAGAAGGATCCACAGATACTTGCAAACAAGGAGCACACTACTCTTTCTCAGGTTTGGGATATCAATGCAGCTTTGGAACCTTTGTGGCTTGAGCTAAGCAGTTGCATAAGTAAGATAGAAAGCTATTCAGAAACGACCCCTGATTTGTTGACCTCATATAGAGCTTCCACATCTAAACCATCTGGTGTAATTCCTCCCCTGCCTGCTGGGACTCAAAACATTTTGCCATATATAGAATCCTTCTTTGTGGTTTGTGAGAAATTGCATCCTGGGCAGCCAGGCCCTGGTAACGACTTCAACATTGCTGCAGTTTCTGAGGTTGAGGATGCCAGTACATCTGCTAGCCTGCAGAAATCCTCGACTCCCACTGTCAAAGTGGATGAGAAACATGTTGCTTTTATGAAGTTCTCAGAGAAACATAGGAAGTTACTGAATGCTTTCATCCGTCAAAATCCTGGTTTGCTGGAAAAGTCTTTCTCGCTGATGCTGAAGGTTCCTCGCTTTATTGATTTTGACAACAAACGTGCTCACTTCAGGTCAAAGATTAAGCATCAACATGATCACCACCACAATCCTCTAAGAATTTCTGTAAGAAGAGCATATATTCTTGAAGATTCATACAACCAGCTTCGCATGCGGTCAACTCAAGATTTGAAGGGAAGATTGACTGTTCACTTTCAAGGAGAGGAAGGAATTGATGCTGGTGGACTCACAAGGGAATGGTATCAGTTGCTGTCCAGGGTTATATTTGACAAGGGGGCACTGCTATTTACAACAGTGGGCAATGAATCAACTTTTCAACCCAACCCCAACTCTGTTTACCAAACAGAACATCTTTCATATTTCAAGTTTGTTGGGCGAGTGGTGAGTACAAGAATTTTTCAGGATGTTTGCTGGCACTGAGGTCATTTGATTTGCTAGAAGTTCACTCTCTTCTTTTTTTTTACAGGTTGGGAAAGCACTTTTTGATGGTCAATTACTGGATGTCCATTTTACTCGATCCTTCTACAAACACATTTTGGGGGCTAAGGTGACTTATCATGATATTGAGGCCATTGATCCTGATTACTTTAAAAACCTCAAGTGGATGCTGGAGGTATGCAGAATGCGTTTAACTTGGATCTCTCTCTCTCTCTCTCTCTCTCTCACTCTCTCTCTGCCACTGGTTAACTGTTCTATTTGCCTGTGATGTGCAGAATGATATAAGTGATGTTCTAGACCTTACTTTCAGCATCGATGCAGATGAGGAGAAACTGATATTATATGAAAGAACAGAAGTAATGCGATTCCCTTCCTCTTAAACTGATTTTTTTTTTGTCCCAACAAGATTTCTCTGTATTGATTTTTGAGCATAATGCAGGTTACTGACTATGAACTGATTCCTGGAGGTCAAAACATTAAAGTTACAGAAGAAAATAAGCACCAATATGTTGACCTAGTTGCAGAGCATCGTTTAACAACTGCTATTCGTCCTCAGATAAATGCCTTTTTGGAAGGATTTTCTGAATTAATTCCTAGGGAACTAATATCCATTTTCAATGACAAGGAACTGGAACTATTGATCAGTGGGCTTCCAGATATTGACTGTGAGTTTGTTCTCTGAGCTATTTTCCTAATTTTTAGCCTTCTATATGTCAGGATGTGCATTTCTCATAACAATTTCTGTTTCTATGTGTTTCAGTGGATGACATGAGGGCAAATACTGAATATTCTGGTTACAGCCCTGGATCGCCCGTGATACAGTGGTTCTGGGAAGTTGTCCAAGCTCTTAGTAAGGAGGATAAAGCTCGTCTATTGCAGTTTGTTACTGGCACCTCAAAGGTATGGGTCTGCATTCTTTTTCTATGTTCACTCTAGTACCGTCTTGACTTGCGAGTGCATTTCTCTCCAGCAGAAAATTCATGCCTTGGAGATTATATGGGGGTTCTAACTGGAATTGTTTCTTAGGTTTTTAGTTCTGCTTAACATATGCATATGCTTTAGTGTCTTGATTCAAAATACATGTGCTGTTGCGTTCTCATTACACTGCATCATGTTATACTACCAAAAATATGCATTGGTGCATCAGGAAGTATCTTGTGTTGAGCAATTTTTTGCTATTTTGTCCAGGTACCTTTGGAAGGTTTTAGTGCACTTCAGGGAATTTCAGGCTCGCAGAAGTTCCAAATACACAAAGCGTATGGAAGCCCTGATCACTTGCCATCTGCACATACATGGTAACTCCTCCCATGCCAATTCTTTCTGCAAATATGATTTATTTTATCATGGCCATTTTGAGCCCTTTTCCCTCTACTCTCATCTATTGCTTCTACTATTACTTCATCATGTGGCTTACCAAACTCTTTTTTATTGTTTAATGCAGTTTCAATCAGTTGGATTTACCAGAGTATCCTTCTAAACAACATCTTGAAGAGAGATTGCTTCTTGCGATTCATGAAGCCAACGAGGGATTTGGCTTTGGTTAAGAACTTAGATTTGGGGTCATAATGTGGTCGCCATGTAGATAATATAAATCATGGGAAGGGAAGTGGAAAAGGGGTGTATGGGATTTTTTTTCGTTTTTGTTGATACATTATAAACTGTACAGTTGCTTTTTTTCAATGAAAAGTGCTGTTGGCAGTTATTTTTTTGCCAATTTGCTTTTGTTACTGTTTGATGCTCCTCTCTTTTATTTCATTTGTTTTCTTTCTGTTAAACGTTTGTTTGCAATCAGAGCCAGATGACTTGATGACCCTATTTGCATAGCCATTGATCAAATGGACCTTGTTATTACTCAAGATTTTGGTAAAATGTATGTTTGGGTATGGAAAGAGCAAAGAGGATAAACAGATGAGGGGGAGAACTTGAGAAGATAATAATAGGCCAACGGCCTTGGTGATAAGCTAAAATTCCTTCTCTTTTTTGATTGAATAAATTAAAATTCCTGGATGCGTATAAGGTTACAGTTTACATGTTTGCTTCTCTATTTTCCAATTTTTTGATGGTGAAAGAAAAGAAGAGAAAAGCCACGAAGAGAACCCCTAAAACCCTTAATATGACCTACATTATGAAAATCAAAATTAAAAGCAGCAGAAACAAATAGAGGGAGATTTTTGAGTTTATCAAAATTAAAAGCAGGAGAAACAAAATGAGGGAGACTTGAGTTTTGGGACCAGCTTGCAATGGATGTCGAATGACCAAGATTTGCAACTGTGTTGTACGTGAAGCAAAGAAAGTAGTACGTGTCGCACTCTATTTTTTAATAGTTAAGAGGTGTTAATGGGAAGATAAAAGAACATAGTGTTTAGGGTTTCTCGTTTCCATCTAAACCCTTCGTAAGAAATGAGAGCCTATTCAGCGCACCCGGGTGCGCCGCGCACTCGGTCATCTCACCCGGGTGCGGCCGGGCCCGGTGAGATGGACGGTGAGATGGCTGGGTGCATGGCGCACCCGGGTGCGCTGTATAATTTTCGGTAAGAAATATGTAAAATATTTTAGCGAAACATAGAGATAATTACAAAAAAATAAAAAATAAATAAATCAAAAACAAAATAGACCCTATGTAGGTGGTATTGCTGGATCAGCAAGGAAGTCCACTGATCAAAAACATGTCTTTGAGTAACTCAATACGAACTTGGCTATCGGTGTGATTCTTTGGTGAAGAAGTCACTTTTCATGAAATGCCATCATGTCTTGGATTGTATTCCTCAATCATTTACTTACAAAAAGGTAGATACAAACACCGATATAGTGTAAACTAGAGTGATGAAGCTTTGCTTTTATCTCAACCAGATCCTTGACTTGACTGATGGAACCTGATCTCTATCATTTCTGTTGTTAGGGTATGATTTTTGAGTAGTTCCTGGTTTTATACTTCTCGTGATCCTAGCCAATGCTTTATGTGTACCGGACTTTCCTCTATTTGGTTCACCCGAAAACATCTTCCCATCAGTCAATGTAGCAGGCTGTACGAAATTCTCATGTCCTTTGCTTTGGAACTCTCTTTTTCTCCTAATCTCGTGAAGTGATTCAGGAACTTTGAGCAGGGCAGACCCATGGTCTGTCATTTGATTAATATAGCTGAAGCTCCTTTGACTCAGGGGATTGACATCCCCAACAGTCTCATGTCTCAAGCATGTCGTTTGAATGGGGGTGGCTTCTGAGTTCTCAGTAGAAAATGCTAATGATGCACGTTCTCGTTCGTGCCATCTCAACTTTTCTTCAAGCTCTTTCACCTGGAAATACAGTGAAAATAATCAAGGACATCTGCCATCTCTTTGTATATGCACAAAGAAATTTGCAGTAAGAACCTTTTGTTGAAGCAACTGAAACCCTTTGTTGTTCTCTTTCATTGCCAACTTTTCTTCAAGTTCTTGAACCTGTCATAACAGAAAGCAACAGATCACAAATTGTAGTCAATTTGGGGATGTGGTCACATGGAAGAAAAAGCGTGTGAAAGAAAGAACAATTACATTGAATAAGTTGAACGGTATGACATAAAATACATAGCATCATATATGTTTGTATAGATGTGTACGTAAACCAAGAAGTTAGGTGTCAACAGGCGAGTGATCTTTTTACATTTGCATACAAGCATAGTCATCCAATTGATTTGAGAAAGTTAGATGACTAAATTTCCATGATATGTCATTAATGTAGTGAAAGTGAGCTTGTCCATTAAGTGCAAAAATAATCAAGAAGGAGAAGATCATTTAGCTGAATGAATGTTTGTAAGAACCCTAATGCCGGTTCTATAGAAGAAGTTGAGGAAGGAAAGGAGTAGAGAGAGGCCTGAAACAATCTTTGTAGTTCATCTAAAGAATTTTGAGTGACAATTACCTTCCATTGAGTAACTGCTGAATGATGCTCAAGCTCTCGAGTTCTTTCTTTCAACTTGTTCTCAAGGTCTTTCACCTGTGTAGCATAAGCAAGAAATCAAATACCATTGTTAACATGTACCATAAATTCTGTTACAAGCAGCACTGTCAGCAACTCTTCTGAGATCCAGTTTTTACTACCCTTTCACTTGAAAAGATTATCATTTTCTGGCTATTGAAATCTAATTCTTCAAGGGTATTTCATTCTAATTAGAATTTTTAGTTATATAAGTATTTTTTAGTTTTGCAAAGACCTTGTCATGAAGAATCATGGGATATGCATGCTCAGGTTCTTTCTGCTTGTGCTCAAGCTCCTTGACCTTCAAATAAAAATATAAGTCAGATGTTAGACAACATAGTTTTATTTTAGAACATATGAAGAAAAGGAATATAACATCAATCAAGCAACCTTTCTTTGAAGATCCAAGTAAGCTTCTGCCTTTTCATTTGCTTGTAGCAACTGGTTTTCCAGTCGTCTGGATAAATCGATCTTCAACGAAATTTGCTTTTCAAGTTCATCGATCGTATCTTGTTGGCTTCTACACATTTGATAATCACCTTTTGCCTTATTTTCCAGATTCTGAAAGTTTTCTTCTACTTTTCGGAGAGCATCTTCTTTAGATCTCAACTCTTGCTTTAGCTTGTCATTCTTCCAAAAAAAATATTCAGGGAGAAAGCAAATAAGCAATCTATGAAGTCTTGCTTTAGATTATGCAGATGCTTATTAGTTGCCAATTGGGAACAGGAAAGCACTTGGTCATTCCTGAAATTTTTTTCCATGATGACTTTCTATAACAAGTTCACTTTGAAAATGGACACTAAAGGGAGAGTGAAAATACTCTTTACTTAGGCTTCCCTGATCTCACCTGGTTTCTTAGCTTTTGAACCTCACCAGTATCCACCTGCTTCTTTGCAGGACCTAATTCAACCCCTCGAACCCGTGCTGCAAAGTTTAGAGAACTTAAAGTCTCATTCAGGTCCTGCTCTGAAGGGCTAATTTGGACAAACATCAGAGTTTTAGCATCTCCACCTGTGTGCCATATCAAAAGAGAGAAATCTATTATATCCTGATCTCTCATAATTCAACGGCTGATGTACCAGTAGTGCATTTAAGTTAAAGCAATATATACAATCTTGTGCTGCTGCTTACCCAAGGAGTCTTGAAGTAGATGTGTGAGCTTGGAATTCCTGCAAACACCAATGACACATCAGATTAACAAGAATGGGATATATGTCTGATATATGGTATAATCATATAAAACAAACCTATAAGGAATGTGGCTTTTCTTAGCTGCCAAAGCAGAAATAACATCACCAAGAGCTGATAAAGATCTATTGATGTTTTGAGCTTCCTTAAGACGTTCCCCTTGAACTTCTGTTTTTGCCAGCCTCTCACTGCCAGCAAGGTCCACAAGCCAAAGCTTGCTCATGGTGCAGTCACCAGTCATCATATTCTTTGCTCTTACCATTATGCAAAGTATGCTAATAGATGATTGAACAAAGAACGTCAGTAATATAAGAGTTTAAATATAAAGTGAAGGGCGCATGTAAGTAGTAAGAATGCAGGTCAAATTCTAACCAATGAGATCGGCTGCTATGTTCATTCACATTGTTTGATCCTGTTGCCCTTGCATTGCTTCCAGCTTGCAGAATTCTCCAGACCTCTTTAATGTTCTCAACTTTTGCTTCAATAAGTCCAGGCATGTGATGAGTGCCTTCAGAAGATTGCCTCATCTCCAACCTAAAATCGAATTTACACATCAATCTGTGAGCATAGTGTAGACTTTCAGCGATAATACAGCTCAGTTGAGATTTATGATTTCTACGGTAAACTGTATTAGAACTTACTTTGTGGATGTTGAAGAGGTGGCTAGCAAGTCTCTGATTTTCTCATTATAGACCTCAAGCACGCTAACAGATATGTTGTATGTAAAAATTTCTTTCCTCTCCTCAGCAGTTATAAACAGCTGTTCCAAGGTTCTATAGTTGACCCCTCTGTTAGACTCAGGACCTTCCATTGTGAATGTCTTTCCTGTGCCAGTTTGACCATATGCAAAGATACAAACATTGTAGCCATCTAATACTGAAGTTATCATAGGCGAAGCATCTGCAAATACATCAACTGCGGCAGCAAAAAACCTCAAGTCAAGTTAAGTAAATTATGATCAACCAATTCCGCAATTCCAAACATAAGAAAGTAACTCCAGGTTAATTCATTTTCATGTCAAAATCTCTCTCCGTTGTTCATGCATACCTTGATCATCCTCTGGTGTGTAAACTCGGTCAAATTTGAATATCTTCTTATTGGAGCCACTTGAAATTATACCAAGCTCTCCATCCTTGGCTGCATCAAACTGTACAACAGTTGCATGCCCAACCAGTGACTCCTCTTTCCTTAATGGGCGACACCGACAAAACACCCTGATGTTCCCTGAAATGTACAGTAAAGAGTAAATGCAAGAACCAGCACAAAAAACAACCTACTATTACAATGAAAATGTAAATTTTTCAACAAATTTAAGAGTAATACTAGAAGGAAAGCGATTATGCCTTTTGCCTCCTGAATTTGGTTATAAAGTATCTTCCTCTTTGCCTGCTCCTCGCTTAGCTTAAACTTAAGATCCTCGCACTGTGCGACTGCAAAATGGACATCGTATTAGATATATATCTAGTCAAAAGGATATTATTCTTAAAAAAAACTGATATAAACGTACCCATAGCTTGAACTGAAGATACCATATTGCTCAATTCTGGAACTGCATCAGCACACTTGTGCACTTCACAGTACAGCTGATAATATTCTTGCTTCATCAACTGCAAATGGATCAACAAGTCATTCCTTTTCCATCCATCCAAGAGGACATTAATGAATGTGAGAACACTTGAAAATGATACCTACTCTAACTTCCCTTTCTAATTTGTCAACAACTGCAGTCCACATCCTCTTATCATGTTCATATTTGCCAGAGATATCTCTGAATTTTGCTTCAGTTTCTTCTCTCGCTTCACCTGAAAGTAGTATATGTGATCAGAAAAAGTTTCCTTGACGTTACTTAAAAGGTTTCAGCAGATTGCAGCCTATTGGTAATAGGAAAGATATTTTGAGCCACTCACTCTAAAATCTATTTACCTCCATAAACTAAAAGTCCCATTACCATTACTTGTAGCTGGATCCTGCCTTACCTAGACAATGAATTGTATATGACTTGTTATCGAGTTCCATGGTGATGTCCTGTAGCTGTTTATTTGCTGTTGTCAGTGACATCCAAGCTTCATGGCATTCATCTGTCTTCAGCTGAAACCAGGTCTTAAGCTCTTCTATCTTCTTTTCATACTTGGCAATGAACTGCATCCTTATATACTTTTCCTGCAGTTTACATCAAATAATAGCATTGTAAGCTGGAATTCAAGGGGGTTAAAAAGTTCTACTACTAAAGTGAAGCTATATATCTAACCTGACCAGATGAGATTTCTATCTCAGCAGCACAATTGTTACACACAAGATTTCCAAAATTCACCTTTGATGCTTCAATCAAGTAACACCATAGAAGAGATGAGTATCAAAAACAAGCTATGTGATACATATAACCAAGGTGAAAACAGTCATCTACAAATACCTGATAATCTTGGCCGCTTTATACAAATTCCACTAACTATTGGACTTCCATTCACTCCTTCGAACCTTATTACGAGTACCCCATCCTCCCCCACAGACACTCTGACATCTACCGCCTGTAGTGCCTTATTTGCTCCAACAACAGAATATATATCAATTTCAGACATAACCTATCATTTTCACAAACACCAAAACAAACCAGTATCAAACTACATATCAAAATGACACAAGAAAAGTAACAAATTTGATATATCTAGACAAACTGTTCTAATTTCATTCACTTGCCTTCTCTTCCTGCATGAAGACATCAAACACCCTCATCCCTTTCGGACCATTGGTGTATACAATCTCTGAAAAATGAAGATCCACAAAATAATCTCCAGGACACAAATTCTCAAACCGATAAGAAAAATTCCCAAAACGTGCAGATTGATAAATGGACGGCATATCACTCCCTTCAATAGCTTCATCAGTTCTTATAACATTCCCTCCTTGGAAAAAATTGTCACCCTCGACTCGAAAACCGACATTACTAGTTTCCATTAAAGCCTCCCCTCCAGCATTCACAAACATCACAAGCTCATTATCTGATGGGTCAAATTTCCCTCCTTATTTGGAGGAGGATGTCATGTAGTTTACTACATGTGAAAAACCTTTCGGTGAAGCCTCAAGACCCATTCAATTAACCAAGAGGCAAGATGCTAGATGAATAGCAAAGTTGGTGGTGTGTATATGTTGAAATGCAAGAGAGAACCTATATGTATAGGCTTGTGGGTGGCTGAAATGTTTGACAAAAGAATGGAGATGCATTCATGGTGCACACAAACATTGAAGCTTGAATTAAGGAAGAAGTTTGAATTCTCTTCCTTGTGCATGGACGTGAAGGATTTGCATGGGAAATGCATGAAGAAGTTTGCCTATATAAGACATGAGCAATGGTGCAATAGAAGTACCGGTGAGTTCACCTTGTGCTATACAAGAGTGTGAGATAGAGAGAAAACTCCAAGTTGAGAGTTTGTGTGTGTAACAAAACAAAGTGTGTGTGAGAGTGTATCCCTTCAAGAGTGAGTCTTGAAGTAGTGTTTCTCTCCGTGTAACCTTTATTCGTATAGTGGAGGTTCTTTGTTGTTGTTGCCCCGTGGACGTAGGCACTTTGCCGAACCACGTTAATTCCCGGTGTTCTTTATCGTTTTCTTTCCACTACATTTTACATTTGTGGTTGTGAATTTTTCAATTCTATTCTACAGTTTATTCTTCCGCATAACCCAACAGTGGTATCAGAGCTCTTGGTTCTGACCGGGAGCTGCTAGAATGGAAGGATCACGGAGTACCATGATCAGACTCAACCACTCTAACTGGATTACGTGGAAGCCGAGAATGGAGGATATTCTCTATTGCAAAGATTTGCACGAGCCGATCGAGGGAGACGATGCCAAGCCAGAAGGTACTACACCAGCAATTTGGACGAAGATGAACCGCAAAACCATCGGTCATATTCGTGAATGGGTGGACGACAGTGTGTTCCACCATGTTGCCAACGAAACCAGTGCGCATGAGCTATGGTTGAAGTTGGAGTCCTTGTTTGAGAAAAAGACTACTGCCAAGAAAGCTTTTCTCATTAAAGAGCTCGTCAACATGAAGTATCGGGGAGGCGTTCGAGTGACTGAGCACCTCAACAACTTCCAGAGTGTACTCAATCAATTAGCCACGATGAGCATGAAGATTGATGATGAGTTACAAGCCTTGTTGCTGCTCGGGTCATTACCAGATAGCTGGGAGACATTTGTTGTTACTGTAAGTAACTCTGCTCCTAATGGTGTATTATCTATGGAAAATATTAAAGATAATATGATGAACGAAGAAACTAGAAGGAGTTCTTCGTCAAGTTCAGAAAATGGTCAATTCTTCGTTGCGGAGAATAGAGGAAGGAGCAAGAGCAGAGGACCGAGAGGCCATGGAAGAAGTATGAGCAAATCCAGAACAAGGTTTAACGGAAAATGTCATCATTGTGGTCTTCCAGGCCACATGAAGAAAAATTGTTACAAGTTGAAGCGGGAATTCAAAGAAAGGCGAGAAGATGCTACTCATCAACAAAAGGAGGACACGAACAATGTTGCTGCTGCGGTGTCTCATGATGAGTGTGAGTTCCTGTCACTTGGAGGTGAATGCCTACTGGTAGATCATCCTGGAGTTCAATGGATTGTTGATTCCGGAGCCTCGTTTCATGCCACGTCCCACGTAGAGTTCTTCACTACGTACAAAGCAGGTGACTTAGGTAAAGTGAAGATGGGCAATGACAGCTACTCCAATATTGCTGGGATTGGAGATATTTGCTTGCAGACGGATGTGGGCTACCAGTTAATGCTGAAAGATGTGAGACATGTTCCTGGTCTACGTCTCAATCTTATGTCAACCGGTGTACTTGATCAACAAGGCTTTCATCATCATGGCGGTGATGGAAAGTGGAAGCTTACCAAAGGATCTCTTGTAGTTGCTAGAGGAAAAATGTGTTGCACACTCTACAAGACTTATGGGAAGATTTGCAAGAGTGAGCTAAATGCAGTCGAGGAATCCTCTCCAAGTTTGTGGCATAGACGTCTTGGCCACATGAGTGAGAAAGGACTACAGATGTTGGCGAAGAAGTCGCTAATTCCTGTTACCAAAGGTAACTCACTAGACTCTTGCGATTATTGTTTATTTGGTAAGCAGAAGAAAATCAGTTTTTCGAAGTCTTTCACAAGGAAAGAAAATATTCTAGATCTTGTACATTCGGATGTGTGTGGTCCGATGGAAGTCGAATCATTGAGTATGCATAAGTATTTTGTTACTTATATCGATGATGTTTCACGGAAAGTTTGGGTTTATTTGCTGAAATCCAAAGACCAGGTGTTCCAGACGTTTACAATTTTCCACAACATGGTGGAAAGGGAGACTGGAAGAAAATTGAAGTGCCTTCGCAGTGACAATGGCGGAGAGTACACATCGCATGAATTCAGAGATTATTGTGCGAAGTATGGCATCAGACATGAGAAGACGGTTCCTAGAACACCCCAACATAATGGCATAGCAGAGCGGATGAACCGTACCATTATGGAGAAAGTCAGATGCATGTTGAAGATGGCCAAATTGTCAAAAGAATTTTGGGGAGAAGCTGTGAAGACTGCGTGTTACCTCATCAACAGAGCACCGTGTGTACCTTTGGAATTTGAGACTCCAAATGGAGTTTGGACCGGCAAAGATGCATCATACTCGCATCTGAGAGTATTTGGATGTAAAGAATTCGCACATGTATCCAAGGAGCAGAGATCAAAGCTGGATGACAAGGCGTTGCCATGCATATTTGTTGGCTATGGCGATGAAGAGTTTGGCTACCGGTTGTGGGATCCAAAGACGAAGAAATTCATAAGAAGCAGAGATGTGGTTTTTCATGAAAACCAATCAATTGCAGATTTCGACAAAGAGGTACTACCGAGAAATGCAGCAACTGACAGCCGCATTTATGATTCACCATTGCAGCAAGAATCTAATGTTGGGCTACAAGGTGATAGAGTTGAAGATGTACCAGACATGGTTGATGCTGAAGCCGAAGATGAGGGGGAGCTTGATCAGGGGGAGCAACCTGTGAATAATCAAGCAGCAGTTCGCAGAAGCACTAGGAGGCTGATTCAATCCACCAAGTATCCATCATCACAATATATTTTGGTGACTAACGATGGAGATGATCCTTATGCAAATTACATCCTTTTGACTAGTGACGGAGAGCCTGAAAGTTATGAGGAAGCAAAGATTCATCAAGACCACGACAAATGGAGGCTAGCCATGGAGTCTGAGATGGAATCTTTACTGAAGAACGACACCTACGAGTTGGTGAAGCTTCCTAAAGGCCGGAAAGCACTCAAGAACAAGTGGGTGTTCAAGCTGAAGCGAGATGAGAATGAGAAGCTTACGAAGTACAAGGCTCGTTTAGTTGTCAAAGGATTCAGCCAGAAAGAAGGAATCGATTTTGATGAGATTTTCTCACCTGTTGTCAAAATGACTTCGATTAGAGTCATTTTGGGCATGGCTGCGAGCATGGATCTTGAGGTGGAGCAAATGGATGTGAAGACTGCATTTCTTCACGGTGATTTAGAAGAAGAAATATACATGGAGCAACCAGAAGGCTTTGAAGTCAACGGAAAGGAGCATATGGTTTGCAAGTTGAAGAAAAGCTTGTACGGATTGAAGCAAGCACCAAGACAGTGGTACAAGAAGTTTGACTCCTTCATGGGGAGTCATGGGTACAAGAAATCGTCAGCTGATCCGTGTGTGTATATTCAACAATCCGCTGGAGGTAATTTTATCATCTTACTACTCTATGTAGATGATATGTTGATTGTCAGCAAAGATACTGCTATGATTCAGCAGTTAAAAACAAATTTGTCAGAGTCTTTTGATATGAAGGATTTGGGACCAGCCAAGCGGATTTTGGGCATGGAGATTACCCGTGATCGAGGGAATAAGAAATTATGGTTATCACAAGAAAAGTACATCGAGAAGGTACTGGAGAGGTTCCACATGGAGAAAGCAAAACCAGTTGCTACTCCACTTGCCAGTCACATGAAGCTCAGCTCAAAGCAGAGTTCTACAAGTCAGAAGGAGGAGGAAGAAATGGCAACAGTGCCATATGCCTCAGCAGTAGGGAGCTTGATGTACGCGATGGTTTGTACCAGACCAGACATAACACATGCAGTTGGTGTTGTTAGCAGATTCTTATCTAATCCAGGTAAGGAGCACTGGAATGCTGTTAAGTGGATTCTGAAATACTTGCGGGGAACTTCAAAGATGAGTCTATGCTTTGGAAGTGGCAAGTCTGAACTAGTTGGTTTCACAGATGCAGATATGGCCGGGGATATTGACACGAGAAAGTCCACATCAGGGTACTTGATTACATTTTCAGGGGGAGCTGTCTCGTGGCAATCAAAGCTGCAAAAATGTGTTGCTTTATCAACTACAGAAGCAGAGTATATTGCAGCTACGGAAGCGTGCAAAGATATTTTGTGGTTGAAGAGATTCCTACTGGAATTAGGTCATGCACAACAAGAGTTTGTTTTGCATTGTGACAATCAAAGCGCAATTCACTTGAGCAAGAATTTAAGTTTTCACTCGAGGTCGAAACACATTGATGTGAGGTATCATTGGATACGTGATGTGTTGGAAGCTAAGGAGATATTGCTAAAGAAGATTCATACAGATAAGAACAGTTCAGATATGATGACGAAGTCTTTACCGAAAGGGAAGTTCGAGTTTTGCAGAAGTGCGTCAGGGATGACGCACCCCTCCAATTAAGTCGGGAGGGGGAGATTGATGGGTCAAATTTCCCTCCTTATTTGGAGGAGGATGTCATGTAGTTTACTACATGTGAAAAACCTTTCGGTGAAGCCTCAAGACCCATTCAATTAACCAAGAGGCAAGATGCTAGATGAATAGCAAAGTTGGTGGTGTGTATATGTTGAAATGCAAGAGAGAACCTATATGTATAGGCTTGTGGGTGGCTGAAATGTTTGACAAAAGAATGGAGATGCATTCATGGTGCACACAAACATTGAAGCTTGAATTAAGGAAGAAGTTTGAATTCTCTTCCTTGTGCATGGACGTGAAGGATTTGCATGGGAAATGCATGAAGAAGTTTGCCTATATAAGACATGAGCAATGGTGCAATAGAAGTACCGGTGAGTTCACCTTGTGCTATACAAGAGTGTGAGATAGAGAGAAAACTCCAAGTTGAGAGTTTGTGTGTGTAACAAAACAAAGTGTGTGTGAGAGTGTATCCCTTCAAGAGTGAGTCTTGAAGTAGTGTTTCTCTCCGTGTAACCTTTATTCGTATAGTGGAGGTTCTTTGTTGTTGTTGCCCCGTGGACGTAGGCACTTTGCCGAACCACGTTAATTCCCGGTGTTCTTTATCGTTTTCTTTCCACTACATTTTACATTTGTGGTTGTGAATTTTTCAATTCTATTCTACAGTTTATTCTTCCGCATAACCCAACATTATCTGCTTAAAGAACAACACAATGTCAAACACTAACCCTAAAAATCAAAATTAAATCGAATTCTACTCTTTTTTCGTAACGACAAATCCCAATTTCATTTCTTTCTTATCGAAACTAGCTTAATCTTTCTAAATTTTTTCCCTTTCTGAATTCACATTTTGCGAAAACCTAGCTTCCAAGAAACGAGCAAATCCAGGCAATTCCGAATTCGATAACTCAAGAAACCAAATCAAAAACGGAATTGAGCAAAGAACCGGCGAGATTAGCACGAACCTGAGCAAGCGGAGTGTACGGACCCTGTTCGGACCAGTTTCGAACCGGGAATACAGAGCGACGAGAGCGGCTCATCGCCGTCGTGATCGGCCGGTTTAGGAGGCTCGGTTTCGCGGCGGAGATCAGTGTAAGAGAAAGGAGAATTGGGGGTTAGGGTTTCATAGAATTGAGGTGGGTGAGAAGCGGTGGTGGTGGAGTGTGGCTCCGCCATTAGAGCTGTTTCTGTGTTTGGTGAAACAAAAAAAAGGTTTTGAAATTTCGAATGGAAATGACCGTTTATTATATTAGACGAGCGTCACTGGGTTTTGATTTCACCGACATGTTTGGGGTCAGTGGGTCCAAATGTGTTGAATCTCAACCGTTGGAGTGATCTAAAGGTGTGAGTGTATCAAATTTTTTTATTTTTTTTAGAATGATTGAACGTTCTTTCTTTGAGAATCATGATGATTAGCCCCAAGATTACAAAAGCTATATGCCAAGCTATTGTCTTTCATGATAATGTGAGAAAATCAGACTTCGTATTAGGAAATGTGGATCACACAGACAAACTAACTGGATAAGTGGATAACCTCAATTACCATAAGCTCTTGAGACTTATGCATCACTTATGTTTAAGAGGTTTGTTTATCATATAGTATACCATTTTGTGAGACATGTTATACCATATAGTATATTAGAATTTTTCATGTTTAAGTTTCTCCTTGGGGGAGGTAAATTTTGTAGAGAATATTGAAGACCATCTAATATACAAAGGAGAAACAAACCATGAGGCATAGCAACTAAGGAACCATGCATCCAAACCATAAAATACCTTCAGCGTTGAAGGACTCCAATTCAATTAGTGAAGGCAAGTGACTTAATCAGGACAAGTAATCAAGTCCCTCTGGCATTCACCACCCATCAAACCATTGAGCATACAGAAATTTAGTTAACTGTGATGTAACATCTGTTGGCCAAATCAGAATAAGATCTTAAAAAGAAAAGTTTACAAGAGCAGAAATATATAAGTTGTGATCAGGAAAGTAGACCATGGCCATGATTTGCGAGATAGGGGTGAATATCTATACTTGAAATCAGTTGAGGAGTTGGCATGAGCTTTGGTGCATGCAGAATGTGCTTTGTAGTCAGTGTAAATGAGTCTATTATCACGGTGCAAGTAGAAGAACCAAATGTGATCCAACAAAGGGATACAAGAATTCTCCATTGTTGGCCGTCACTGAGCAGAGAATGGAACATAGTGTACAAAAGGCGGGACTGGTTTGAGGGGTCAAGAACCGAAACACAAGGTGAATATGTCCCATAAAATTGTAAGCAAAACGAACAGTTTGGTCAGGAAAATATATCCTGCAATCTATTAGGAAATTAAATAAATATCGTGCCTATAATCAATTCTATCTTGCCTCTACAATATATCGTGCCTTTAGCATCCTCCTTGATAATTCTATTACGGCTATCAGGGAAATCATCTGGCCAAAAAACAACATCTCTCTTAGGTACAACCATTTTTGCAAGATGATCAGCAGCCCTATTAGTTTCACGCCATGTATGTGATACACAGTGCTTGTCAAATTTCTTTAGAATTTTCCAGACACTCTTCAAAATGCTACTAGCCCTTGAACTGTGAGGCTGTTCTCGATTAATTGTCTTCACAACGGCCAATGAATCAGACTCAACCCATAATAATTTAATCCCGAGACTAGAGGCAAGAACAAGGCCTCTCAATATAGCACATAATTCAACCAAGAAAATATCATCTGCTAGACCTTTACTGACAAAGGCACATATTGGTTCACCCTTATAGTTACGAAATAGCCCGCCAATACCAGCATTTCCTGGCTCAGTCGATCCATCAGTATTCAATTTTGTCCATTCAACCTGCGGCTTTTCCCATCTACACAATCTACTTGTCCATCCATCCATCGGAAATTCCCATTCACACAACCTAGGAAGGTCGCTCCACTTTTCCTGATTAGGTCTAGCAATTGGGTCGTAGTTATCAAGTAAAAACCTTCTTTTTGTTCTCCTCTTCAGCTTCTCAGAGGATTTGTACTCACTGATGGGACCTTGTTTTACACCTTGTAGTGCTTCTACTTTCAAGGCATGTTTCTTACCTTGGAAGTGCATCAGCTTCAAACAATTTTCACTTGTGGTGGTAATTTGACAAAGAGGACAGCTCCACTCCCTCTGAATTTTCTTCTGACTACTTGGCGAACCATTTTCCCTATTCATTTTAGCATTCGCGGATACTGAAAAAGGTCTAGGATCTGCTTTGATTAGTTCAGCCTCATCCGTGACCGGGTTCCACATCAGAAGCTCCTGATGCAACGATGACGGGATACAAGAGCTTTGATGAATCCAGTCTCTGCCCAATATCACATTGTATGGTGCAGTGCAGTCAACCACAAAGAAAGAATGAACTGCCTCTGCTGGTCCAAGCTGAACCTTCAAGAAGATTATCCCTAATGTTTTGGTGGTGCTTCCTGCAAAGTCCTTGACTTTCATTGTAGTGTTCATAATGGATGTCTTCTGAATACCGAGTAAAGTCATAGTGCGAAGGGTGATGATGTTTTCTGCTGTACCTTCAGCTACCATTATCTTGTTGATATTCTGACCATTTAACCTCGCTGTGACGTAGAGGGGCCTGAAGTGCATTGACATAGCCATAGTAGGCTTAGAGAACATCATGAACAGCTTCTTCAAATCAGAGTTGATTTCCACCTTTTCTTCTTCTTGCTCTATGGTAGGAATGGTCTGCTCTCCTGCTGGTTTCTCCAGCTCGTTTGCAGTGCAAAACTGCTTTGGTTCAGGGAGAGCATATTTGGCCAGAAGAATGAACACCGGCTTAGGTTTAGGGAGAGCATATTTGGCTGAAAGAATGTACACCATGTTACGGTTTAGGCAGCAATTTGATGAGTTTGGTGCTGCAAAAGGAGGTGCATGATCGATGAGTCCTAACTCTTCTATATAGAGGAAACCTCATATCTTGAGACGTGATCTTGGATTCTTGGTTGCAAATAAGGGTACGCAATCTACACGGCAAAAGGGGAGGATTTAATTGCTGATTTCTTTCTCTGTTGCACGGCAAAGGATCCCTAGTCCTCCAAGGAAACTCTGGCCAAAGAATTCCTTTTCCTATAAGACTTTGATCCTCGGCTAGTCTGACCCACGTGCACTAAATCAATTATAACTCCAATAGATATTGACAATCCCCAAGAAAATCTGGAAACTAGACTCCCGTACCTTTCCAACCATATTCTAATTCTTTGTGAGTTGTTTCACAATCTTCTGCCGAAGCTGACTCATTTATTGGCAGATTTCCAGATTTGATTGGGATTCATCTTCAACTCAATGTTGCACTATGGTGCCGAATTTTCAGGTACAGGTCAATACAACAAGATCCTTCATTTAGTAAATTATACTTGCAGAATATACAGTTATGCAATTTTCTAGCTGCGTCAAAAAGAAGAAAGTGAATGCTTGTTAGCAAGTGCAGTATGGCGTCTGAGACTGAAAGTTAGGCATCATGAAAATATCGGGAAAAAAGGAAGTCGAATAGGTTCTCTCGTCTACGACCATCAAAAACTAGAGTCATGATGATTAGTGCAAGATTACAAAAGGTATATGTCTTTCACGATAATGTGAAACCATACTTGCATTCATCTGATATATCTGATATGCCATACACAAGGAACTATAAGAATGTATTTGGCTGAATTGATTCTTTACATTGATAGTTGAGAAATATATACAGTAGTTTGCTTCTTGTACAATCAAGAGTCTCCAACAAGTTAGGAGACTATATGGTAACTATAGCTAGCATATCTAACACAAATATGTACAGAATATTCAGGAAATCAAATCCTAATCAAACTACAAGATACATTTTCTAACACTCCCCCTCAAGTTGGAGAGTGAATATCAAAAACTCCCAACTTGCACAGAGTGACTTGAACTTTTCTTTTCCCAAAGCCTTGGTGAAAACATCTGTCAATTGTTGAGAAGAAATAACATGTCGTGTAACAACCTCCCCTTGTAAAATCTTATCTCGAATAAAGTGACAATCCATTTCAATGTGACGTGTTCTTTCATGAAACACAGGATTTTTAGCAATATGCAAGGTTGCTAGATTATCACAATGTAAAATAGCAGGACTAGAGGCAAGCATATGTAAATCTGTCAATAAATATAGTAACCAAGTAAGCTCACAGCATGTACCTGCCATTGCTCTATACTCGGCTTCTGCACTTGATAAAGAAACGGTTTTCTGTCTTTTTGTCCTCCATGAAATTAAGGAATTTCCCAAGAACACACAATAACCAATGGTGGAACAGTCCTCCATGAAATTAAGGAATTTCCCAAGAACACACAATAACCAATGGTGGAACAACGGGTGATAGGACAACCCGCCCAATTAGAATCACAGAAAGCTTTCAGGTTCAATGAATTATGAGACTGAAGAAGTAAACCTTGTCCTGGAGATGACTTTAAATAACGAACAATTCAAAGTGCAGCTGCCACGTGAGGTTGGCGTGGATCATGCATAAAACGACTAAGAACATGCACAGAATATGTGATATCGGGTCTAGTAATCGTTAGGTAAATTAATCGACCTACTAAACGCCAATATGCACCTGGATCTTTAAGTAATTCACCTTTGTTCGAAAGCTTGCATTCTTCCATAGGAAACTCTACTGGTTTGGCACCCAAAAAACCACTGTCTTTAATGATCTCCAATGCATATTTGCGTTGAGATATCTAAATCTCTTTCTTCGAACGAGCTATCTCAATGCCAAGAAAATACTTCAAGTCACCAAGGTCTTTAATACGGAAACGAGTATGAAGGAATTGTTTAAGAGCATTTATAGACTCCAAACTGTTTCCTGTGATAAGGATATCATCAACATATATAAGTAAGACTTTACGGACAAAGAGAGAATAGTCGGCTTTGGATTGAGAGAAACCAGCAGCAAGTATAGCTGCAGTGAACTTAGAGAACCATTGGCGAGAAGCCTGTTTCAATCCATACAACGACTTGTTGAGGCGACACACTATATTCTCCCCCTGTCACGGAAGACCAGGAGGGGGAGACATATACAACTCTTCATCCAAGTCACCATTAAGAAAAACATTGTTAACGTCTAATTGATGCAGGGGCCAATTCTTGCTGGCAGCAATTGCAAGAAGACAACGAACAATGATCATTTTAGCAGTAGGCGAGAAGGTATCATGATAATCAATGCCAGCAGTTTGAGTAAAACCTTTAGCGACGAGGCGAGCCTTATAGCGCTCGACAGAACCATCAACATTGTACTTGATGCGATATACCCATTTACAACCAATTGGGCGTTTGCCAAGAGGTAAGGGAACGAGAGTCCAAGTATTTTGAGCAGTGAGCGCATCGAGCTCAGAAGTCATAGCATGCTGCCATTTGGGATCAGCGGCAGCAACATCATAGGAAGAGGGCTCAACATCTTGACTAATATTAGCAACAAAAGAAAGATGTGGAGCAGAATATTGGTGATATGAGATGTAATTGCAAAGCGGATAGCGCGTACCTGGTGGAGGACTAGAGGAGGCGACTGAAGATGGTGTGGAGGTAGCATCACCTGCGAGCAAACGTAGTCCCGAAGTCGAACATTGGGTTCCTTGTGACGCTGGGATCAGCGAAGAACGGGTTCGGGATCAAGAGGAAGAGCCGATTCGGGTTGATTAGGAGGGTCAAGGTCGGTTGGATACTTGGATTAGGAGAAGCAGGAAGATTGGTTTCTAGAAGGGGTTGTTCAAGGGTGGTTGAATCAGTGGCCAGTGGTGCGGCGCCGCTGGGATCAGAGCGAGTAGAATTGGGTGACGAAGGAGCGATGGTGTTTGTGGCTGGCTGCGGGGATGAGGAATTTTGCTGCGAGGAAGAAGAATTTTGCTGCGGGTAATCTAAAGGGGATTTTGGTGAAGGAAGGTCGAGTGAAATACGGAGAGTTGATTGGGCTTGGGTTTTTGGTATAGGGCCTGTAGTGGTGGTTGGGCTGAGTTTTGGTGAATGATGAAATGTGTCCTCAAGAAAAATTACATCCCCATTGGTAAATATTTTTTTGGTTTCAAGATTATACAATTTGTAGGCCTTTTGTCCCATAGGGTAGCCAACAAAAATGCACTTGTGTGCACGAGGGGAAAACTTGGATGATGGATTGGGAGAAGTAGCAAAGGCGATACAACCGAAAACTCGTAACCTTGAGTAATCTGGGGGTTTTTGATAAAGAATTTCAAATGGTGTTTTTTTGTGAAGTAACCGAGTTGGAAGATGATTAATATTGTAAACAGCAGTGAAAATACATTTCCCCCAAAAAGAAATAGGTAAATGAGATTGAAAACGCAAGGCGTGAGCGGTTTCAAGAATATGTCGGTGTTTTCGCTCGACAACACCATTTTGTTGTGGTGTGTAGACACAAGAATGTTGAAAAAGAACTCCTTGATCAAGGAAAAAATTTTGCAATGAAAGAAATTCTCCCCCATTATCAGAACGGATTTGTTGGACTCTAGTATTGAATTGAGTAGCGACATAAGTAAAAAACCGACGAAGTATAATTTGTGTTTCATTCTTATGATGCATTAAGAAAACCCATGTAAATCAAGATAAATCATCCACAATAGTTAAAAAATAATGAGCACCAGAAAAAGATGGAGTTTTATAACGACCTCAAATGTCACAATGAAGAAGGGAAAAACACTTGGAAGTAGAAATAGAACTAGAAAAAAAAGGTTGGCGAGTTTGTTTTGCCAATGGACAAACATCACACTTCTGACTAGAATCAAAAGGAAAACGAAGCAAATTGTTAGCTAAATATTGTAGACGAGCAGAAGAGGGGTGTCCCAAGCGGCGATGTCAAAGGACTAAAGAGATAGTAAGATGACAAGCGAAACGGGTGGATGGAAATTTGGAAGCCAACGCCACAAGGTAGTAAAAGTCACCACGTCGCTTACCCACACCAATCATCGTCCTCGTATCCAAGTCCTGCAAAATACACCAAGACGGAAAAAAATGTCACCGAACAGTGTAAATCATCTGTACATTTGGCAACTGATAAAAGATCGTTAAAGCTTGGAACACAAAGGATATTATCCAAGCGAACTGAATCATTGAAGCGAATAGAGCCAGTCATGGTGATGCTAGCCTTATCACCACTAGGTAAAGCCACATGTGGCAAAGATGGATGTTTATTAGTAGTTGATAATAGATTTGAGGAAGAGGTGATATGATGAGTTGCCCCACTGTCGATAATCCAACAATTGGGAGCAACTGGTAACAATCCTGATGCATAATCAGAAGCAGAAGTAGAGGCTTTGTTGGCTTGAGGAGGCGCTGGTTTTGCATTTAGGGCAGCAAGGATCTGAACATACTGATCTTTAGTAAGGTTTGGCATGGTGGATTGAAGCTCTTTGAAGGTGGGAGTACAATCGACGTGATTAGCAGAAGGTGTTGAGGAACTGGTGCTGCCACCTTGTCGCTGTTTAGAAGACTTGTGTTTGGGGTGGCCAGGTGGATAACCATTCTTGTTCCAACATGTTGCCTCTCTATGAAATTTGCCACCACAATAAGTGCACTCGAATGGTTTTTGATTCCGAGAATTGCTGCCTTGAAAAATCTGATTGTTTTGCCTCACTCTGGACGTGTTGTTATTTCTAACACGGACAACCATGGTTGCTGTGTTGGGGGGAATAACAACATTGGATGCCAATTCACGCTGCTTTTCCTCTTGCACAACATAAGCATATGCCTGACGAACAGATGGTAATGGATTCATCAACAAAATCTGACCGCGTGTACCTGAATAGGACTCGTTTAAGCCCATGAGAAATTGCATTAGTTTGGTGCGGTCATTCTGATTTCCACAGGTGCAGGTCCCCGAAGGAGTGTAGGACGCAAGTTCATCCCATAATCCTTTGAGCTTTGTGTAGTATGCAGCAACAGACATCTGCCCTTGTTCAATCCTGTAAATATCTCGCTGGACTTGGAATATACGTGGAGCGTTGCCTAACGAAAATCTCTCACGTAGATCCTCCTAAACAACATGAGGAGTCGTGCATGAAATGACTGAATCGGCCAAGTCTGGTTCAAGAGAATTAATAATTCAAGAAAGCACCATATCATTGCAGCGCTGCCAAAGAGCATGATCATCCGGGTTCGAGGTTTCAGATGACTCCTTGATTTTTCCGGTGATGAATTCAGTTTTGTTTTTGGCACTAAGAGAAATTCTCATAGCACGACACCAAGAAGTATAGTTGTCTCCATTTAATCGTTTGGAGACAAGAACAAGGCCAGGATGGTCTGAATGGTGGAGAAAGAAAGGATTGGCAGACTCATCATTGGAAGAGAGGAAAAAATTTCGT
The DNA here is from genome assembly GCA_009720345.1 of Fragaria iinumae. Taxonomy (NCBI): domain Eukaryota; kingdom Viridiplantae; phylum Streptophyta; class Magnoliopsida; order Rosales; family Rosaceae; genus Fragaria; species Fragaria iinumae. The sequence goes on from CM019121.1 coordinate 28,018,396, forward strand.
CTTCAATTGCCATGGATGAGGACGAATATAAAACTGGCTGGTGGCAGAAAAAAAAAAATTAGAGCTAGGGATTTAGACCGACGTGCTTTGAAACCATATAAGAATGTATTTGGCTGAATTGATTCTTTACATTGATAGTTGAGAAATATATACAGGAGTTTGCTTCTTGTACAATCAAGAGTCTCCAACAAGTTAGGAGACTATATGGTAACTATAGCTAGCATATCTAACACAAATCTGTACAAAATATTCAAGAAATCAAATCCTAATCAAACTACAAGATACACTTTCTAACAGGAACATGGGTACAATTCATTGTCCAAACCAACGAAAATGTTAATCGCAGAGCCAATCTAACTGGATAAATTTTATCACAGGCTCTTGAGCCGAAATGGAACCGGCAGAAGAGTCAGACGCAAGAGCCCCAATTAAACCATTATGGAATCTATCACAATCGACCACCTCCACCTCCAACAACAATGAAACCAGTTGTTTTGAAGAATCGATCAGAATTTGCTTTGACACACAGGCTTGGCAGAGTCATTAACGAACTTGAAAAACAGAAGGTTGAGGAAGATTGAGGAAAAATGTCGAAAAATTAACACGAGAGTTGTGCATCACTTATTTTGAAGTTTCTCCTTCGGGGAGATGACTTTAGTATAGAATAAAGACCATGTTATATGCAAAGGAGGAACAAACAATGAGGCGCACCAACTAAACAAACCATCCAAACCATAAAATACCTTCAGCTTTGAAGGACTCCAATTCAATTAGTGACAGCAAGTAAAATTAATCAGGACAAGTAATCCAACTCCTGTGGAATTCGACCACCCATCAACCACAAAACAACCATAGTATTTTTCTTTAGATATTGAGCACACAGAAGGTGTACTTGTTTACCGAAGTGATGCAACAGATGTTGGCCTCGGCATTCTGAATAAAATCTAAAAAAGACAAGTTTACATAAGCCGAAATACATCAGTTCTGATCATGAATCTAGCATCTCAAATTCATAGAATAGGTTATCAAGAAGACACAAAACTAACCAACTTAGAATATGTGAGCTATTTTGATTTGTTTCCCCTACTTTTTTTACTTTTTTGTGATTATGGAGCTACTCTGATCTAAGAGCTTGAAAAGTCTTTTAACCACACAATCACAAAATCATTTGCTATATTCCATCGGAGTAGAAACAATTCCATTATGACAATCAACTTAGCTGCGCTAAAAATATGTTTCCTAGATAATATACAGGAGTGTTATACATAACCAAGTTTACCAATAAACTATTGCACAACAGATTCACATTCTAATATTTACATGGCAGTTATAATTTACAAAATTATGTTGCCAAAATTAAAACATTACCTCATATCACCAGGAAAACTCAGGTCTGAGGCTGTCAAATTTTATGACTTCCACCTCTTTCATTACTGGGATAGGGTGGACAACATTGAAAACCATCTTACTTCTACATTTCTCCTAGATCATGATATTAGGGATTGAACCCAGGTTCTGTCATCACTTAATCCAAGCAAGACCAATGTTCATGTTCCCTTTTTTTTTTTCTCTTTTTTTTTTTTCTTTTTTTTTTTTTTCTAATGTCTGTTTCTATGTGGTAATCATGGGCAACTTGGAATTGGGAGTCAACCTCTACAATATATCTTGCCTTCAGCATCCTCCTTGATAATTGTATTAAGGCTAGCAGGAAAATCACCTGGCCAAAAGACAACGTCACTCTCAGAAAGAACCATTTTCGCAAGATGATCAGCAGCCCTATTAGTTTCACGCCATGAATGAGATACACGGTGCTCATCAAATTTCTTTAGAAGTTCCCAGATATGCTTCAAGCAGCTACTAGCCTTCAAACTGTAAGGCTGATCTCGATTAATTGTCTTCACAACGCTCAATGAATCAGACTCCACCCATAATACTTTAATCCCGAGACTTGCGGCAAGAATAAGGCCTCTCCATATAGCCCATAATTCAACCAAGAAAATATCATCCCCTAGAGCTTTAGAGACAAAGGCACATATTGGTTCACCCTTATAATTACGAAGTAGACCCCCAAAACCAGCATTTCCTGGGTCTACCGATCCATCAGTATTCAATTTTGTCCATCCAACCTGTGGCTTTTTCCATCTACACAATCTAATTGGTCTTAGAATGCTGCTCAACTTTTCCAAATTGGCTCTTGCAATTTGGTTCAAGTTATCAAGTAAAACTCTTCCATTCATTCTCTTCAGCTTTGCGGAAGATTTGTACTCACTGATGAGGCCTTTTTTTACGCCTTCTTCTACTTTCAAGGCATGTTTCCTACCTCGGAAGTGCATCTTCAAACAAATTTCACTTGTGGTGCTAATTAGGCAAAGAGCACAGCTCCACTTCCTCTGAATTTTCTTTGGACTACTTGGCAAATCATTTCCCCTTACAATAGCTTCAGAAGTGGACGCTGGTATTCCCTGCAAATAACAATAGAAGTCCCTCATTACTTCATTATAAACCTTGATGACTTGAGTGATGAGAAATGATGTATTTGGCAATAAGAGTACTCCGCTAGTACTTCAATTTCTTTTATGGTACAACTGGTCAAAAAAAAGAGGGAGGCGCTTTCCATGACAGCTTCACAATCTATATTTTCTAAACTACAAGCCTGAGACAATGCAAAACCTGGTTCACAGATATAAGCATGTTCAAATTGTTTTGCTCAAGTCCATGTTTTACTAAATGTTATACATACAACAAGGTCCTTCATCAAGTAAATTATACTAAAGATATATACATTCATACACAAAGGTACAATGCAACCAATTAAGAAGTCAATGCAGTTAACCTAAAAGGATTCTCGGGGAATACATAGAGAAATAATTGAATACACAAGTAGAAATCAGAGCATCCGTGTGCAAAAAACATCAAGTTTTCAATGTGCCAACATAAGGTTGCAGGCTTACCTGAAATATGACAGGTCTCTCTAATTCTTGTGGTTCAATCCTGGTAACACTTTTATCAACCACATCAAGAAAGTTGTCTCCCCTCGGAAAGATACCTTTTACCCTTGGTGACGACAATAAGTTCCATTTACGGATTAATAAATACTCAGAAATATAGGAACTGATAAAATGTTCATACAGATAAGAAGCACCATGGAAGTATGGTAACACCAGCAGGACGGTAATGACACCCTTTGTGTAAGGCCATAGCGGAAGCCTGTCATTGACAACAATGAAGAAAATTAAATGGTCTTAATAGAAACTCATAGCAAAGTACAATTGAGATTGATTGAGATCTGCAGAGTAAACCCCTAACATGGTTTGAATTAGCATCCATTCAACCATGAAAGTAAATGCCTCTTCCAGCAATCAAGTATACAGACAAATACACAAAATTGACCACCCTATTGGATTTATCAAAACAAGAACAAGCTCCCCAATAGCATTCAAAGAATGAATATAAAACGAAACAGGATGATCTCCCTAAATATCTACAAAACACACGTAAACCATAAACCCAAAGTTACCAATCGAAAAGCTTTGCAAGGGTTGACTCTGAGATTGTGTATAAAGCAAACAAGACCCAGTAAGCAAGACATTGCTGATTTCTGGAGTGAGACTCACTCTGAATGGCCTGAATGGAAGCATACCTGATTCAAACGAGAAATAGAACTCCCCTCAATTCCATAACAATCAAGAATCAACATTTATGATCAAAAAAGAACAACAGAAAATAGAAAAAAGAAAAGTACCCAATTGCATTTTTCAAAAGAAAGGAAATGAGGGTTAACAGAACAAGGTACTTACAGAGCATAAACCAAGTTAAACGAAGGCCTGCGCATCAAGAGAGCAAAACATGACACACACAAAGTCAGGGTCTTTACATTGAAATTTCAAACCTTTCATCAATCACTATTGTGCATGCTAAGGAAGATAAGTAAAAACCCAGAAAGTTACCAAATTTATACAATGCAAATTACCCAAGAAAGTTTCTACATTTCAAGAATTACACAAAGAAAATTTAACTGTGCGACAAAAGAGAATCAAAGATTGTAACCAGAAAAAAGAGAATCAAAGATTAAAAAAAGACTTACCAGGAGAGAACAGACATGAACTTTGCTGAGAGCTTAAGAAAAACTTGCCAACCCATCACTGCAATGTGTGTTCTGTTCGGTTTCGCAAGAACAAAAGAAGTGCTTCTTGTTTTGTTTGTTCGGTTTAAGAAAGAAGGAAAAGAGTGAAGTTTTGCTTTTACTTCCTTAGTGAGGAAGGATGTAGGAATCGAGGGGGCAACGAGGTAGCGTAGACTAAGAGTCAACACGATCCATTATTGGGCCTCCCCGTCGGTATCAATTTCTTGGCAATTTTTTTTTGAGAAGGGAATTTTCTTGGCAAATGCCTTTACAAACTTTTCTTTTCTAATAACTTAGGAGGTGAGTACGGCATTAGGCATAAGTGTCGAACTGTCGATAGTGATTTTGTATTTTTTTTTTACTTTTAGGACTATCCTGGAAGGTAGTCTAAGCGGCAGAGGTTACATTTTCTTCTTTTAAGAGATTATTTCAAAATATTTTATTATTGGTGATCCACAAAATAGATTAAAAATCAAACTCAAATCAACATTATTAATATTAATATTACTATTAAACTATGTCTAAATTTGTTTCATAAAATGTAAAATAAGTAGGCCGGAATATAAAGGAACTCTCCTTTCGCAAGCGGAGCGGATTCAGTGCACCGTGATGAACTTGAACGACTCATATATATTACCAAAAAAAACAAACGGTGTTAGCGATCAAAAAAATAAAACTACAGTAAATCTAAAACCCAGAATACAGTAAAATCTCAAATCCCAGCCCTTCCTCCCAAGTTCGACCGGAAAAACTCACTCACATAAAACCTCACTCCTTCTCCTCATCACCGCCGTCACGGTCGGGGGGGCCGGACGTGGTGCCGGGCAGGCGGCGCCGAGAGACGGGCGGGCAGGGGCTGGGCTAGGCGGCGCCGGTCGAGTGGGGTTTGATACTCCCGGATCGGACGCATGTCCGCTTGTGTTTCCGAAGACGTGCGCGCGGAGGCAGTGTTGCCGGTGCGGCAGCGACGGAGCAGTGTTGCCGGATCAGTGGTTCAGTCTCTGGGTTGGAGGCAATGTCGCCGATCTCAGTCCAGTTCGAGCATAGCGGATCGTAGCAGATTGGGCGGAGAGTGATGGGGATCCGATCCGGGTGCCTCCGTTCTGACCAAAGGCGCGTGGGAGCGGCTGGGCGCTTGTGCTGCAGAGTGAGGTGCGCCGGGGTCGGTGGAGGATGCTGGTGTGCTCGCCGTCGGGGAAGGTGGGTGCCTAGAGAAGAAATATGGGTGCCTAGAGCAGAAATCAATTGGGTACGGCAGCAGAAAATTTTAGGGTTTTTTTTCTTTTTCCAAGTTTTCTAGGGTTTTTGGTCATGAATTCAGGTTAAAGCAGAAAGTTCGATAACGTGTTAAAGAAGAAAATATAACGAGAATAACGGTTTAGTTATTCATTAATAAAAAAACCTATTTATAAAAGAATCTAGAAGTTTTATCAACTGTAATATATTCTAATAAGGAAACCGGATTAACCAATCTTACGTGTATTAGGGGAACACAAAAACAAAATGATAAAAATATAATTTCTTTAAACAATTAAAAAAAACTGACATATATAGGGTGCTTAAATTATTGAATAAAAAAATTAAAATAAAATACTTAAGACGAATTCAAAAAAGTATAGCGATCAACCAATGTGTCTTAATGAGACATACTAATGTGTAACCATATATTAATGAAAATACAATATAATTGTATTCAGTATAACCGTATATTAATGAAAATATAATATAAATAAAAATTTCATTATGAAATATTCAAATTCATATCAATTTTCGGTTTTATATTACGGATTGTACAAAATTCTTATGTCCACATTCTTGATGGTTTTCAAAAAAAAAAAAAATACCTATGCACAGCACATGAAGATTATGATGAATATCTATGCGCAGCACATGAAAAAGTTTTTCAATAGAATTTGGGTGTCTGAAATCTAGATCCAATAATGGTCAAAGTCGAAGCAGAAGCCAGAGCCAAACAAAGAAGAGCTCATGAAGCCAAATTTTGTGAAGGTGCCTAAACCTTCTAACCCTAATCTCATTGGCAAAGAGGTGCTTTAATTTCTTTTTTATTCTCAAGCTAATTATTTGTCTTACCAAGCCCATGTATAAATATATTACATGTCATTTGAGTTGGCTCAAACCCACAAAGTGAAAATAATAACCAAAGTTATAAGAGATAATTTATTTGACTAGTGTAGTTTTTGTTATTCCCTTTAAAAATGTAATTCGTTTACTTACTTGTTTTGAAGTTCATTGACGAAATAAAATAACACTAAAAGAAAGAATTTAGTTAAAACGAATCAATAATATATAGGAGCTTACTGATGGTTCAAACTTACATGACACGTCACAAGATTGATATATAACTATCGTCCCAAAATATTCCTACTTCATTTTAATTCTTGATGGTTCGACCAATTTTACCTAAAATGTGAAAAATTGTGGCACATATTCGCAGTCTGAGGGTACGTAGTATGGTGAGATATATAAATAATTTATATATTAATTAAAATAAATTATTTATGATTAAAACAATCCATATGAAAAATAATAAATAGATGATAACAAATTTTACATGTCTACCCTTTATATGAGCACTAAGAGATCCACATTAGTCAAATTATTACGTTTTAAACAAAATAACAAAAAAAGAATAATAATCCCTCTTTGCATTTCCGGAAACTAAAAAGGAAATAAAAAGTCTCACTAAAAATATTTAATTGTGTATCCAAAAAAAACAAAAACAAATAAATAAAAAATAATAAAGTCAAACATTGATAACTTCTCCCATTGGTATTGGAATTAACTGCTCATGTAATATTTATTGTAGCCTTACTTATCTTTTCCATGTTGATTGGATTTTTTTTTGTCTTAATTATCTAACGGTGTTAGCACAGGTGTTAGTGTCATGAAATTGACTGCGTTAAATAAATGATTGTGATTAATCAGTAGTTATTGGTTCACTTGAACCTTGATGCACTGAATAACTTTCACTTGGTAAGTCTCCCATTTTTACATCCACCACTATAGCCTACACTGAAGGTCGAATCCCAGAAGATAAGCGATTACTTCGAAAGGGCTGGCATGACGAAGTAACTGTTGCACACTTGACCGCCCCGATCTGGCTTATGTTGAAAGACACTGGAACCAAGGAAACAGATGGGTCTTTTTTCCGATACACCCTAGCTATCTAGTTGGGATATCTTAGGTTAAAGCAAACAACACCTTAATTACGTACACAAAAACACACTGAAAATGCCATTAGGTAGAGATGTCAACAGAGAGAGTCCCTCCTTTAAAAGCGTCTCTCTTAACGACTTGACCTTTATAGTTTAATTATATATTCCCAAAGCGCTTATCGTACGAGCTAAAACTTAATATGTATAGTGTTTAATCAAGAACTCTCCATACAACTTAGATCAAATAATGAATAATCATCTATATGCTGTTACTGGAGTAGATCAATTCATCACAAATGACAAACCTCTCCTTACTTGATCATATTTACTTAAGGTTACCTCAGTTTAGTCCCACTGAGTTCGTGTAGAGAGAGAGAGAGAGAGAGAGAGTTTGTCAATTAACATACTCAATATATAAAGCATTAAACCAAAAACAATGAAACGGAAGCAGACAACCAAAAACAAAGGGGTTTAGATAGAAAACTAATGCTAGTTTGTTCTCTTTTTATTCATACATCCATTGTTGTAATTTAGTTAGATCGATACGTCGATAGATTAGAAGTCATCCAATTTTTCTGCATGCAGTGCTGCAACTTATGCAGATCCACTAATACAAATCCATTGACCAACAAAGATAGCATTGCAATTGAGGTTAGGATTGATTGCGAAGAACTCATCAGCACTCAGATCGAACGCCTGCATGATACCACTGCACTGATTTGTAGGTTTTATCCCATAAACTGTGTCACACTCGGGCTTGCCATCCCCACCTGCTATACCATAACAATTAAAACAAGCTACCTCGATCAATATAATTTAATCATGCATGCATATATAACCAGATTTCGATTATCGATATCAGCTCAATCGTTAATTAGATAACGTGCACTTTAGCCTTATATATAGTAATATAGATAAGTACTTACTGCTGATGAGTTTTCTGCTCTCAACGGAGGAGATGCCGAGGAAAAGACAGAGCACAAGAGCCACCTTGAGGAACATGTTCATTTTGTTGTTGCTGGACACAGTCAAAGCCATTGTTGCTCTATATGCACGTAACTAATTAATTGACTGCAAGTTTTCTGTAACAAGTTTAGTATGCGAGTGATATATATGAGCGATGGTTTGAAAGACAGTACGTGAAGAAGTAAAAGCCATATTTATAGTGTATGTGCCGCCTTGATTGTTACTGGCCGGCAGCCTAGTTGATAGTAAATTTTATCTAATTAAGCAATCATTGTGCAATCAGGTCATTGGTATCCGATTGTTGCAATTTGGGCATGCTACCCGGCCGTTTCAGTATCTTTATTGCCTGCTGGCTAAATTTTGTTTTTGCATTAAATGGCTAGATCAAATATGGCAATAGCCGCATCGATCACTCAAAGATCAACCAAATATATATAATATGATGAAATTATATGAGGAAGGAATCCCTATTTTTTGTCACTTTTATTTAATTGACTTGGATGACTGAGATTAAAGCAAAAAACACTTATGTCAAACATACACCGTTCAAGATCATTAAAAATAAATCAAACATTTAGTTGACTTAACGATCACCAAATTTTCTAAAAATTTGCATAAATACGTGATCTACTCATATACACCTACAAACTGAACGGTGGAGATGTGATTTAGTAATCGGGAAATTTGTCAAATACCCTATCTCTGTAAATAAACAAAAAAAGAGATTACTCAATGGAATATATATATATATATATATATATATATATATATATATATATATATATATATAAAGAGAGATACCAGAAAGAGGGATACCTAAGCATGATAGAGTTTTAACATAGCTCTTAATTTCTTTGACTAAGGATGTATGAATTGATGTCCAGGGGGAAGAGTTTTTTTGTAGCCTATCAAATAGAGGTTTGCAGTGTTTCCTAAGATTTTTGTAAAAATCAGCTACATAATTTAAAGATCCTAAGAATCTTTGTAATTGATTTTTATCTAAAATGACATATGGAAGTTTATCAGCAAATTGTATTGCTCTATCAATGAGTCTAATTTGGAGTTTGTGAATGTTGAATCCAAGAAAACGAATATTGGTTTGAAATAATTTGATTTTTGAAGCAGAAACAACTAAACCATTATTCTTTATTATGGAAAAGAATTAGTGTAAATGTTTCCAATGCTGATCAATTGATTGTGAAATCTAGAATAATTGATTACAAAAGGTTGGGTAAGTGTAATTAATTGAGGATTTAGTGAGGGAGTAACTAAAAAATCAGAAGCAGTGGGAGAACTTTGATCTTCATCTGTGACTGAAATATTTTGAGTTTCATTTTCTGTATAATTTGGGTAACTAACTTGGGAATTAGCTCTAATGTTTTTAATTTTGAGCTTTTGCAATTCTTCTTCTAATTCTTTAATCCTAATATTTTTAATTTCTTTATCCAAATCATAATCTTATCTAGACATTGTTTCAGCTGTAGTGGAACCAGCAAATGAATGTCTAGCAGTTGCGAAAGAATGTGTCAAGACCCACCCCGAATTTCACCCTGAAACCCGAGGTAAGTCTTGCGGGGACCACCTCCAAGGAAAATTTACCGAAGAACTCAGCAAATCTCCCTTGAAAATGGACAACCCTAACCCGGAAAAATATAGAACATCATCTTAACCAAAATATTAATCTTCAACTCAATCCAAATAACCGAATAAAAATAATACACAATTATTTTTCCGAAAGTATTCAGAGCTACTATAAGAAAGACAACGGAAGCTGATAGAAATCCTAGTGGGTTAAACAGATAACCTACTGGCGGACAGTAGTGGAAATGTGGGTGACTATGCCTCGTCGCCTCCTTCTAGACCCCACCCGAACTCTGCAGACTGGACATTTAAAAACGAAGGAAAAGCCCATGAGAAAATATTTAATTACGTCAGAGTGAGTGGACAAAAGTAATCTCGTCAACAAAATAATATTTCCCCAAGAAAACTTTCAATGACACGACTAGTTCCGGCTAGTCTCCAAAACTTAAACAAATACAGCCTCTCAGGCTAAAATTAAATATATCAGTATGTATATGCACTCGTCTACTCCTTGTATGATTTCTTTGAAGGAATAAAAGAAAACAGAAATTCATACAAGGCTACTACGCTCGCGTCTACCGCCAACGTCACCCCATAATGACATTTTTCCTCATTATGGGGGAATCGCACGAGTGGATATATATATATATATATATATATATATATATATATATATATATATATATATATACGTGTTTACTCCTTGTACGAATCTAAGAATGAATACGAAAAGAAAATAGAAAGTCGTACAGGGCTACGACGCTGGCGTCTAACGCCCACGTCACCCCATAATGAGATTTTTCCTCATTATGCGGGGAAATCACATATTGCTAGCTAGCGTTCACTTATATACATACTATTCTCATAAACGTCAATAAAGGAGTATAAACACCGAAATTCTCAATTCAGGATAAATTCTAACAAAAAAAATTATTCAACAAATAAAACATTATTTAAAAACAAAGGTCCACTCACAACTTAGGCCTAATCCTGATGTCGGTCGGAGGTCTCCTCTGCTCGGGCCTCCTCACGTCCTGTTCCAAAACATAAATAAATCCTTAAATAAAACACCGACGCTTAAAGAAAATAGACATAATAAATATGAGCTTCTCGCGCTCAACCATGCCTATCGCCCTAAATCTTTACTTCACTGCCAGCCACAAAGCTCCACAATTTTTTCTGACATCCTCAAAACCACATTCTACCTTCCTAACAATAAACAATCTAATGACCGGATTTTTAACTTATTAATCCGCAAAAAATACCAAACTTTAACAATTTCCAAACCTATCCAAAACTCCTCCAAAAATTCTAAAACTCATTCCATTAAATTCCTCATAAAAATCTCCACCAAAAACAATTTTTCAGCGGCGGCCGACGACCAGCTCCGGCGACCTCCAATGCCCACCAAAATTTGACAGCACCTTCCTCTCAACCTCCTCTACAACATTCCTAACTAGCACAAACTCCAATTCTAACCATGTCAATCGAACGAAAACAACCATAAAAACCCTAGAATTTCCTTTACCGATTTCTCCTTACCTACCTCGAGAGGGAGCGAATCCGTTGGAGGGATTGGAGCACGGGAGGAGGGCTTCCTTTTGAGCCAAGGATCGCCAGCTATGGCGGCCGGAGGAGGGAGTTCCGGCGAGAAAACCGATTTGGCAGTCAGAGCTTTCGGGCGGCGTCTCTCCCTCACGGCGGCGCTAGAGAGGCTGTCACCGGTCTAGAATGGAAGCTGGGTTGAAGACCGATCGATTGGGACCGGTGCGGCGGTCTGGGGCGGCCGGACGGCGGGGAACGGCGGCCGGGAAGTTTTCCGGGTGTAGAGAGAGAAAAACCGGGTGCGGGAGAGAAGAGAGAGAATCGGGAGGAAGAGAGATTTTGGGCTTGGCCCAACCGGTTCCAACCCACATATACCCATTCCAAAATTCAACACCCCCAAAATAATACCTCAATAAAAATTACCTTTTACTAGCAAAAATTACTATTTTTACCGTCGTCACATTGTCTTCCTTCGAATAATTCTTTCGAAATATTCGTCCCTCAACACACCTCTAGGGACTTTAGGACTATAAACTCAATGACGAAGACGGTAAAATTCTTATTACCACAACGCTAGTAATTAAGGTAAAATTTAAGAGTCGGGGCGTGACAGAATGTCTGGAGGAATTTCTTATTTCTTGAATTCTTGAGTTTTGACTTATCTTAGAGTTTTGAAAATTAATTCTTACTGTGTCATCATTAAACTGTTGAATACAGTCTAAATCAGAAAGACAATGTTGCGCATTGGATGGGTGATTCTCACTAGTGAGAGACCATTCAGAAGACACTAATATTGGCGTTTTCTTAACTGCTTTGAATTAAGAGAGTATGGTGTTTGGGACTTATACTAATAGCTTGGAAATTCATATTTGTGTCAGTGACTTTATAATGGATTCTATATATTAAGGCTAAAAGTTGGGTTCATTCAAGAACATGATAACCTGAAATTTTAACATTTAGGGTTAAAGTGTTTAGGATATAAAGGTCACTAAAGTTAATGGTAAAATCTGGGAAACAATTGAAATGAACTGGACCATTAAACAGAATCAACTCAATTAATCCAAGGATACTGTCATTAAAATCAGTAAACTTTGCATCTCTTAAACATAAGAGAATGGAGGCATTAAGACCTTTTCTAGTTAAAGATTTAACACCAATTTGGACTAATCCAATATGGAGGAAATTATGACCATATTTTCTATGTTTCTTAATTGATTCAGGACTAAAAAGTTGGCAAGTTTCATGTTGTTTACTAAGGGCATAAACTTATTCTACAGATTTAATATGGTGTTCACTTTTGAATGAAGAAAGACTCTATTTTTTCTTATAAATTTCATGACTAGGAACTTTGGGAATATTCCAATCATTCATGTCTATGTTATCGTTTGACTGAAACTTTATTTGTTCTTCATTGACTATATCTGAGATTCTATTGAGGGAGGACCTAGACGAACTAGAAGTTAAGAAAACATCTCCTGAGTCACCCTCCAGCATAGTTCCTTATGCAGGTCATCCCTCCATTCCAATAGACAATAGATATAGTGCTCTTGGTAGCACCCTCAGTCAAATTAAACCCAATTATCAGTCAGCCTTAGTAAACCAATACGACCCCTACAAATCAGATTCTTCATCCAACCCTTCAGTCAATTTTAAAATATCTCCTTATTTTGACAGGGCTGAACATTTTCTGTTTTTTTATTAAACCTTCTATAAGTCATTTAAAAAATCTCATCTCTTTAGTAAAAAGTTACTTTGGCCCAAATTCTCATTACCTTCCCGATAAACCTTTAGCATTCTATAAGGACATTCTGTTTAAATCTCTGTCATTATCTATTAAACTAATCCATGACCCAAAAAATTCATCCAAAATATTATATCATTCCTTTTACATAATCCTTATCATTTCATTATCTCAATGGGGTGATTCCCCCTTTACTCCTCACAAATTAGACACACTCACCTTTACTTATCATGATTACATTGAAGCATGGAGTAAAATCTTTCTCTACCAAACCGAAGATTTAAGCCATTCATGGTTTCTCAATTTTGATAGAAAATTCAACCGCCAATTTCCTATGTGATTTGGAGATTGGTGGAATAATCATGGATGCCCTTATATCATCAGCTTTCTGGCGAGATCGACTTTGTTTGAAGTTTTGGGTGATCTCGCCGGAAAACTGGAAAAGAACGGACTCACCGAGAAGGGAAAGTGCTCGGGGACGCTGCTGGAGTCTTCTGAGGTGGAGGCGCGCCGTCGCTGGCGCCGGAGGGTGGAGAACGGAAGGACGTCAGCACTTTAAGGCCGGTGCGGACGTCCGCTCCTGATCTTATATATATATATATATATATATATATATATATATATATATAGGAAGGTTCCAAAGCGGACGTCCGGCTTAAAGTGCGGACGTCCCTCCGTTCTCGACCACTTTCCCTCACCGGCGAGTCCGCCGAATTCCAGTTTTCCGGCTAGATCACCCAAAACTTCAAACAAAGTCGATCTGGCCGGAAAACTGGAATTCGGCAGACTCATCGGGGACGCTGTTGGAGTCCGTTGTGGTGGAGGCGCGCCCTCACCGGCGTCGTACGATGGCGAACGGAGGGACGTCAGAGGCCGGATCAAGAGCGGATGTCCGCACCGGCCTTAAAGTGCGGACGTCCTTTCGTTCTCCACCCTCCGGCGCCGGCGACGGCGCGCCTCCACCCTAGAAGACTCCAGCAGCGTCCCCAACCACTTTCCCTTCCCGGCGAGTCCGTTCTTTTCCAGTTTTCCGACGAGATCACCCAACACTTCAAACAAAGTCGATCTCGCCGGAAAGCTGGAAAAAAACGAACTCGCCGGGGAGGGAAAGTGGTCGGGGACGCTGTTGGAGTCTTCTGGGGTGGAGGCGCACCGTCGCCGGCGCCGGAAGGTGGAGAACGGACGGACGTCCGCACTTTAAGCCAAGTGTGGACGTCCGCTTCTGTTCCTCTATATATATATATATATATATATATATATATATATATATATATATATATATATATGACCCTTCCACTAAGCGATCCCTTATTTTGGTTTATATGAGGGATGGGGGATTACACTAACTTTTCGATTATATTTTTGAATCTCCACCGTTCAGTTTGTTGGTCCTTATATATAGATCAATTATGCCAAACACGAACCGTTCATGCTTATAATTATAAATGGTATTTTTGAATGCCTTAACGATTACCAAAATTTCTGAAAATTTACAAAAGTGATCTACTCATATAGAACTACATATGGAACGGTGGAGATGTGATTTTGTGATCGAAAAGTTGGTGTAATCCTCCATCCCTCATATATGTCAAAAAAAGAGATCTCGTAGTGGAAGGGCCCTGTGTGTGTGTGTGTGTACACAGTCTTTCTCAGGTGCGGATTTCCATTTTTGCACCACTTTTTGATTGAATTTTCTCATCTCCACCGTGTAGTATCTAGATAATATTGTGTAGATCAACTCTGCAAAATTTCAGCCAATTTGGTAATCGTTAAGGCCCTCAAACTCGAAAAACAAATTGACGGACTGAATTTTGTCAAACATGAACCGTTCATGTTCAAAACAGAAAAACGCAATTTTGAGGGCCTTAACGATTACCAAATTGGCTGAAATTTTGCATAGATGATCTACACAATATTATCTAGATACTAAACGGTGGAGATGGAGAAATTCGATCGAAAAGTGGTGCAAAAATAGAAATCCGCACCAAAACCATTGGTGCGGACCTCCGCAGCTGAGAAGGCCTGTATATATATATATATATATATATATATATATAAGGCCGAATCTGAGATTTTGAAACCTGAGGCGAGTTCTAAGAATGATGTCCTCTAATTATCGTTAAAAACACGATCAATTAGTTATAAAAGAACGAAAGATGTTCCAAAGCAATATAAACTTATCATCTTTTTTATGGTGCCAGACGGTATGTTGGTCAGACGATCCGATCGGAAAGATTCACCTTAAGTAGGAGGAGTTTAAGGAAATTTGTAACGAGGAATGGGTGTTGTTAAGATGTATTTACTCAGACCAAAAGAAAAATGTGTATCTTAACCCAGGGGAGGAGCCCACCAAATTAACAATGGGGATGATTAGAAAAAAAAAAAAAAAACACAGAGTTAAAACTTAAAAGAGAAACAAGTGGTTAAGAAGGGATACCCACAAAACCCATATTTTCATCCATTCAAACGTCACTGCAATTCCCATAGGCGGAGCTAGTATAGGGCATGGCACCCTTTGAATTATGAGTATGATTGTTGAGTTTAGGAAGAAAAAACTCTAGTTCTTGCTTCATGGCACCCCCATATGGTAATTATTTGAAGATTTCATAGTTTTGACTCAGGAAGTGCACAGCAAATTCAGTTTTAGTTTCCTGTCATTACAATAGTAATAAAAATTTCCTATTACTAGCAATAATAAATACAATATTACCTAATTGGTACTGATTTAATTTTTTTTTACATTAAAACACTACATTAATTGGTATTGTTGATATTACAAAAACTTCTAAGTTAGGAAATGTTGAAATATTTCATTTATAAATATATAAAATGTTTTGCGTTTTGTTAGATGCGGCAAAATGTTTACGATACACAACTGCTTTTGATTATCACATACTTTATTTAGCTAGTATATTATGAATAATTAAGTTGTAGTTTTCATAGTGTCAAAATATCGATTTTTGACTAGTCAAAATACTTTTAAGCACCTTATATTTTGGCCCCCCTACATAAAAATATCTAGCTCCGTCATTGGCAACTCCACATATACACAAGCCTGTCATCACTGCTCATCATTATCATCATCAAACCTCTCTCTCTCTCTTCTTTTCTTTTCTTATTAGTTATATGTTTTGTTTCGTTGTTATTTTGTTGTGAGAGGTTTTGGTCTAATCCTCCTCTCTTGATGTTTCTTTCTTTTCTTTTTTAATACATAAGAGTGTTAGGGGGTCATTCCTCTCTCACTCATCTTCCGGCCAAAAAAAAAAATCAATTAGTTAATTACATCTATCTTGCCTCATAATTATTCTCTTCGTTGCCTCATAATTATTCTCTTTGTTTATAGTTTATACAGTATATCCACTTTGTAAATTCTATATCACTATCCACAGGACGTCCAAGTTAGACCTACCAAGGCCTGCAGTGATCGATCGAGCAATCCAATGCGATTTTAATTACCATGGGAATCAAATGCAGTAGCATATACGTATACGTACATAATAAGTCTCTATTTCTTGATTCGGAGAATTAAAATTAGCTATTGTTGTTTGCTCTATATATACACTTTGATTCAACACTCTAAACCATGAGTTTAAGCAACCCAAAGTTCCAAACAAAATAGAGCCGGCCTTAATTTGCTTTCTATACTTGTAGAATCAAGAACATGGCAAAGTCTAGTAACAAAATGGCAATGACTCTTAACTTGATTCTGGTGGTCTCTCTGATGATTTCGATATCCGAGTGTAAACAACTCGGAGCTGGAGGTACTTATTTTTCTCCATCTTCATCCTATTACAAATACTTATTTTTGGACATCACGTTGATCATTAACATATAATTGTGTGCCTGTTGTAGTTGGAGTGGATGGTTTCGACGCAGATTGCAATAGCGTCTATGGTGCAGAGTTCGGTGATTCCTGCGAGAGTGTTGTTGAAAAGTTCGGATTACCTAGTTTAGATTTCTTCCTTTCCATCAACCCTAATAGCAACTGCGACCCCTTTGAGGGTCAATGGCTTTGTGTTGATGGCAACCCAAACGAATGATCTCGATCAATTGAGCAAAAATGTTAAAGCTAATTGTATGAATAATTAAGGATGAGCTAACTTTGAGGCGGCTCCTCTAACGTATTATATATGATATATTGTTTCTCAACGTTGTTAATTCTTACTTCTTAGACGGTACATATAGCTCATCACCTTGTAAGTGAACAATGTTCTATACAAAGCTGCAGCAACTGTTACATTTGGTTATTCCTACATATATATATATATATATATATATATATATATATATATATATATATAACGAATTACAGAAGAAGCTCCCCTTGTAGACTTGTAGCTGCAATAGGTTGTACGTACTAACGTTTATTACCTTTTTTTTTTTTTCCTTTCAGTTGTGTACTTACTACTAACGTTTTTATAACATCAAAACATATCCAATGGCAAATTGTATCATCTTCAACAAACTTAGATAAATTGAAGTTTAAGTCGATGTTTAAGACAAGAATGATTTTATCTTAGAAATTTACGTCAAGCATTGGTTTTTACCGGTAATTATTTAATGTTGCAAGTAATTATTATGCTGCGAGTAACTTGGCGATGATCCTGGACTTTTCCCAGTTTCTTCGGGTTTTACCTATATATATATACACACACACACACACAACCGACCCTATGATCTCAATAAAAAGGCTCAAAGCCCCTTCGTCTCCTTGTTAAACATGAACCGTTCATGTTTGTAACAGAAAGACGCCATTTTGAGGGCCTTAACGATTACCAAATTGGCTGAAATTTTGCAGAGATGATCTACACAATATTATCTAGATATTAGACAGTGGAGATGAGGAAATTCGATCGAAAAGTGGTGCAAAAATGAAAATCCGCACCAAAATCATTGCTGCGAACGTCCACAGCTGAGAAAAATCTTATATATATATATATATAGATATTATCAGGTCCAAATATCCTTATTTATTCAAAATGTACGGATTTTCTTAATTGACCCATTTTTAGATCATATTTTCTCATTTTAACCATTCACATTGTAGGTATATATGAGTAGATCATCTTTACAAATTTTCAACCAAATTGATAATCGTTAAGGTATTGAAACTATATGATTACAATGAATGAACTAAATCTGTTCAACATGAACCGTTCGTGTAATTCACAATTTTGAATACCTTAATAATTATCAATTTGGCTAAAATTTTGTAGAGATGATTTACTTATATATACCTAAAAGATGAATGGTTGAGATGAGAAAATATGATCGAAAAGTATGTCAATTAAGAAAATCCGTACCTTTTGAATAAATAAGGAGGTTCGTATCTGAAAAGATATATATATATATATATATATATATATATATATATAAGGTCATTCCATTAAGGGATCCATTTTTTGACATATATGAGGGATGGGGGATTACACTAACTTTTCGATTATATTTTTGAATCTCCATCGTTTAGTTTGTTAGTCCTTATATATAGATCAATTCTGCAAATTTTCAGCCAATTTAGTGATCGTTAAGGTGTCGAACAAGATTAAATCAATGAATGAACCAAATCTGCCAAACCTGAATCATTCATGCTTATAATTATAAATCGTAGTTTTGAATGCCTTAACGATCACCAAAATTTCTGAAAATTTGCATAAGTGATCTACTCATATAGAACTACATATTGAACGGTGGAGATGTGATTTTGTGATCGAAAAGTTGGTGTAATCCCCCATCCCTCATATATGTCAAAAAAGGGATCCCTTAGTGGAAGGGCCCTATATATATATATATATATATATATATATATATATATATATATAAACTAATATCCTACCACAACCGAAACCAGAAACTCCTTTAGTTCATTTTAGTGAATTAAATAAACCTATCTTATATATATATATATATATATATATATATATATATATATATATATATATATATATATATATATATATACAGGGCTTCTCAGCTGCGGAGGTCCGCACCAATGGTTTTGGTGCGGATTTTCATTTTTGCACAACTTTTCGATCGAATTTCTCCATCTCCACCATCTAGTATCTAGATAATATTGTGTAGATCATCTCTGCAAAATTTCAGCCAATTTGGTAATCGTTAAGGCCCTCAAAATTACGTTTTTCTGTTTTAAACATGAATGGTTCATGTTTGAAAAAATTCAGTCCGTCAATTTGTTTTTCGAGTTTGAGGGCCTTAACGATTACCAAATTGGCTGAAATTTTGCAGAGATGATCTACACAATATTATCTAGATACTACATGGTGGAGATGAGGAAATTCGATCAAAAAGTGGTGTAAAAATAGAAATCCGCACCAAAACCATTGGTGCGGACCTCCACACCTGAGAAAGACTATATATATATATATATATATATATATATATATATATATATATATATTGTCAGTGTTCTATCGTATGTGTTTCTTGATTATGTTTGTTTGTGTCAGTATCTTCTAATAATGATTACCAGATGGATTCGATATACACAAATTTTGTTCTTGGACATTTTGCTGAAGGGATATGCGAGAGCATGGTGATAGCTGGCCTGCAATGACGGAAAGAGTGTATATTTCATGATAGGTACGCCGAGTTCATCTATAATATATGAACTCGACCAGTAGTTTGGGTATGCAAAATGTCCAAACTGAATGTCTCTTTTGCATGTCGCGGGGCATGCCAGCACCGGCAGCACGTGACGTGCGAGAGGCGCTTAGTTGTTTACAAGCGACCTGCGGAGAGGAGTTAGAGGACCAATTCCACCTTCATGTTCTTCAAATTCGTTTTGCGGATAAGGAGTTACGTATACAAGTGATCCTAGTGTCACAAAATCAATAATCATCGTGAGGTCGAGCACATCAACAATTAAGAGAGGCTTCGGAAAGTACAATGCCTGTTAAAGATGGTTCCTTAACGTCTGACTAACGGACTTACACATGACTGGCTGAGTTTGTTTTTCTTATAATTTATATAATCGTCGGTGAATTAATCACTGAAGGAGATTAGAATCCATTTCCAAACATTAGAGAAATGACCTAATTTGGCTGAGTTTTGGTTATTGATTTAGTTGTTGTTGAAACGCTGGTACACGGTTCTTGGACTTGACAAACGGTAATAGCTAGGGATTTGGTTAATAAAATTGAATCTTAATGAGGTAAGGTAAGAGATTTGGTAGTTTAGGAATCAAGAGAACTGAGAATATGAATCAGGCTTGCTAAAGCCAATAGGAGACTTTTTCAAAAAGATTCTGGTTCATGGGCCTCCATTTTTTATGCTAAATATCTCAAGAGAAAATTACATAATAGCACATGACTAAATTTTAAAACACAAAAACTCTATTTTTAATATTTTCTGTACAAATTAGGATATAATCCCAGGCCCAAACTAATGATACTAGATCTGATCTAGACTTTCATAGGCAAAATGACTAAAATATCCATTTTTTCAAATAAATTTACGCAAAATGATACGACAGTAGCACGTTTCTCGTCGACACGACAATAGCAAGTCTCTCGTTGACATGGCGGTAGCACCTTCCTACACGGCAATAGCACGTCTCTCGTCGACATGGCAGTAGCACGTCTCTCGTCGACACGGCAGTAACACGTCTCAGGTCGACACGACAGTAACACGTCTTATGTCGACACGGCAGTAGCACGTCTTCGGTCGACACGGAAATAACACGTCTCTTGTCGACACGGTAGTAGCACCTTCCTACACGGAAGTAGCACGTCTCCGGTCAACACGGCAGTAGCACGTCTCTAGTCGACACGGCAGTAGCACATCTCCAGTAGACACGACAGTAGCACGTCTCTTGTCGACACAGTATGTTTCTACCTCTTTCCGAGATCACGGGAAGGGAGGTCGAATCCTTGGTTCCTGTTCCTGTAGCTGCACAAGTAACACCGCGTCAGGAGTCAAGACTGGGGTGGCCTAGTCTTCGACTCTCTGATGCTTAAGTTAGCGCACGATGGCTACTCGTATAGTACGGGAGTATGGGAGGGAACATCGAACTTGCCTTTTTTGGGAATTTGTGCTTGTTTTATAGGCTAGTATCTGGAGTCGTGTCGTCTGTTTCCGATATGGGACTATTTTGGTGGTCCTATTTAGCGTCTCCCCTTTCGGGGGTATTTAGTTGTTGTTAGATGGTTCCAGCAAGTAAACAGTTGCTAGACCTTCACTCCTTAGGCGTCAGCGGAGGTTTCGCCGGTGGCATCTAGCCCGGAATGGCCTCCGGCGACTAGGTAATAATGCTACATTCTCGGCATGGCCAAGTGTTCTTGGCTATGTATTAACACTGTAGTAGCACCTTCCTACCTTGGTGCATCTCTCGTCGACTTGTGCATCTCTTATATGAATTATATAGCTCCCTATGTTGTTCTCATTCTTAGAGAAGCATTATGCATGGTGCTACCTTGGTGAGGAAAAACCTCATTTGAAGTTCAACAACAGTCGAGTAACTAAACAAGTTACTAAACCCGAAACACAAATATCAATTACCTTTATCTTTATCTTTTATTACATAAGCATCGTGAACTCAATGTAGAAATAAGATATAAAAAAACCCTAGACCTCAGTCAAACCGAGATTTGTTGAAAAACTCATGTTTACTGTTGTTCAAGAAATTCGTCTTTGCATAACGTGTAAATAAACTGTGCAATCTTAACATTCATATGTTAGGACCCCATACATGTCTTATAAAGTCATGAATCTTAACCCTCCACAAGTTGTCATGTATACACACCGTGCACACAAAAGACTTTCTACAATTGTTCGAGGTGGAAAAAGAAACTTCCAAGAAAATCATTTGGAGGGATAATCGCGAGCAAACAAAGAGCTTAGTAATGTCCCAAAAGACTCTACTTCACTAAAGAAAGAGCTTCTAGAGGTATCAATTGTTTCATGGGATCAATTGATAACTGTGCTTGCTTATGTAAGTACGTTGTTCGTGTTCACTGTTAGAACTGCGACTTATATAATATTGTGTTTGTGTTATATGCAGGCGACACCTAAGGCAGTGGAAAGAGTAGTAGAAACAAATTCAAGAGGGCGCGATGATTTCGATAGAAAGGATTATCAAACGACTTTTGATTTATATACCCAGGTGCAATATATCAGTTTGAACTTTTTAGTGTTTTAATATTCACTCTGTTTATGAAGCAATTATATAATTTTCATTTGGTTATTCCAGTGAAACCATTTTATTGTACAACTATGGTTAATGTTTAATATATATATATATATATATATATATATATATATATATATATATATATATATATATATATGGGAAACATCTGACCCTCTTTGATTATGAATGACTGTTGAGTCAAATGTGATTCATATAAATGTGTCCAAAACTATGAAGATTGTCTTGTGTTTACTTGTGATTTTATCATCTTTAATTTATTTTCTTATGTTTGTAGGTTATAATGCAATGAGAGGAAAAACATCCACATTATGGCATGGGAGTGAAGTATACAAACCTAGAAGCACAAGACATGCAATTTGGGCGAGAAAATACAAATAAAGATTTTCCAACAATATTTTTCGGCAAACTTTTCCGGCGATTGCCACTCATGGAGGTCCTTGTCCCAT
This sequence comes from Fragaria iinumae, assembly GCA_009720345.1. Classification (NCBI taxonomy): domain Eukaryota; kingdom Viridiplantae; phylum Streptophyta; class Magnoliopsida; order Rosales; family Rosaceae; genus Fragaria; species Fragaria iinumae. The sequence goes on from CM019121.1 coordinate 28,041,143, forward strand.
CCATGGAGGAGCATTGTGGTGAGAATACGTCACATTTGAAATTCAAAACAATTCCCACCATTTTGATGTTATTCACTCTAAATGCTCATACAGTAGCTACTGTTTAATTTAGTTTGTTTCTAGTAGGACACCTTGCTATGGATTCCTTCATTCTAGAGAAATTTATGGTTCTTTATACACTAGCTAGTTGTTAATTCAAGATTTAATTTATGATTTTATGGTTTCAAACTTTGACTTATGCGGCATCTAAATAGTCGAATCAATGACGGAACCTAGTTTCCCCAATCATTCTGTTGAAGACCTCAAGAGACGTGTAATTGAGATTTTCAAAGATATTAACAAAGACTGTGAGGACGAGCGATTGAAAACTGACTTAGACAATTTGTCTCCAGTTGCTGTCTTCACCATTTAGATTGGTTTCTACGGCAGATCTCTCAAGACCGAGAGCACTCTCAAGGTCTTCGACCACATGCTAGACATTGATGTTAACCATGTCTCTTACACTTACACTCAACTAATATGTTGTGTTTGGTTCCTTCCAACTTCTAGGATGAGACTTGACTTCATTCTAGAGAAATTTATGGTTCTTTATACACTAGCTAGTTGTTAATTCAAGTTTTAATTATGATTTTATGGTTTCAAACTTTGACTTATGCGGCATCTAAATAGTCGAATCAATGACGGAACATAGGTTCCTCAATCCTTCTGTTGAAGACCTCAAGAGACGTGTAATTAAGATTTTCAAGGATATTACCAAAGACTGTGAGGACGAGCGATTGAAAACTGTATTTCACGCAGTTGAGATGAGTTATGATTTCCTAAACGATTGTGCAGCTGCAATGCTTAAAACAATGACAGATATGGGCGACGGTGACATAACTAGAGAGATTTTTAAGCATGTTTCTAACTTGGACATTCTGTCTCCAGTTGCTGTCTTCACCATTTAGATTGGTTTCTACGGCGGATCTCTCAAGACCGAGAGCGCTCTCAAGGTCTTCGACCACATGCTAGACATTGATGTCAACCATGTCTCTTACACTTACACTCAACTAATATGTGTGCTTTCAATAGACTTTTCCAAAGTTGAGTACCTTGAGTTGGCCAAGAAGTACTTTTTTGAAACCTTGTTGGTTTTACTTGGTGGCTAGCGTAGAACTCATGGTCTACAAAGGGGAGTCAATTCTTGACTTTCTATTGCATTAGTTTCTTTGTTTGTGTTTAAATGTTGTTTGTTTGTTTTCAGGTCGCACGTTTCTCTTTCTCATGCTTACATCTTTCATTGAAAAGCTTTCACGAGTATGTTCTATAACATTGAGGACAATGTTAGGTTCAAGTGTGGGGGGAGAGTTAGTTTCAATTCAATAAATTTCATTTCTTTATAAAAAAAAATAAAAAATAAAAAAAAAAAGTTAGTTTTTTCTATATTTTTGTAGCTTTTGGTGTGCTTGTTGTGTTTGTTGTGTTTGGTTCCTTCCAACTCCTAATATGAGACTTAACTTCATTCTAGAGAAATTTATGGTTCTTTATACACTAGCTAGTTGTTAATTCAAGTTTTAATTTATGATTTTATGGTTTCAAACTTTGACTTATGCGGCATCTAAATAGTCGAATTAATGACGGAACCTAATTTCCCCAATCCTTTTGTTGAATACCTCAAGAGACGTGTAATTGAGATTTTCAAGGATATTACCAAAGACTGTAAGGACGAGCGATTGAAAACTGTATTTCACGCGGTTGAGATAAGTTACGATTCCCTAAACGATTGTGTAGCTGCAATGCTCAGAACAATGACAAATATGGGCAACGGTGACACTGCTAGAGAGATTTTTAAGCCTGTCTTTGACTTTGACATTCTGTCTCCAGTTGCTGTCTTCACCATTTAGATTGGTTTCTACGGCGGATCTCTCAAGACCGAGAGTGCTCTCAAGGTCTTCGACCACATGCTAGACATTGATGTCAACCATGTCTCTTACACTTACACTCAACTAATCTTTGTGCTTTCAATAGACTTTTCCAAAGTTGAGTACCTTGAGTTGGCCAAGAAGTATTTTCTTGAAACCCTGTTGGTTTTACTTGGTGGCTAGCGTGGAACTCATGGTCTACAAAGGGGAGTGAATTCTTGACTTTCTATTGCATTAGTTTCTTTGTTTGTGTTTAAATGTTGTTTGTTTGTTTTCAGGTCGCACGTTTCTTTTTCTCATGCTTGCATCTTTCATTGAAAATCTTTCACGAGTATGTTCTATAACATTGAGGACAATGATAGGTTCAAGTGTGGGGGGAGGATTAGTTTCAATTCAATAAATTCCATTTCTTTGAAAAAAAAAAAAACTTAGTTTTTTCTTTATTTTTGAAGGCTTTTGGTGTGTTTGTTGTGTTTGTTGTGTTTGGTTCCTTCCAACTCCTAGGATGAGACTTGACTTCATTCTAGAGAAATTTATGGTTCTTTATACACTAGTTAGTTGTTAATTCAAGTTTTAATTTATGATTTTATCGTTTCAAACTTTGACTTATGCGGCATCTAAATAGTCGAATTAATGACGGAACCTAGTTTCCTCAATCCTTCTGTTGAAGACCTCAAGAGAAGTGTAATTGAGATTTTCAAGGATATTACCAAAGACTGTGAGGACAAGCGATCGAAAACTGTATTTCACGCGGTTAGGATGAGTTATGATTCCCTAAATGATTGTGCAGCTGTAATGCTCAAAACAATGACAGATATGGGCAACGGTGACACTGCTAGAGAGATTTTTAACCCTATCTCTGACTTGGACATTCTGTCTCCAGTTGCTGTCTTCACCATTTAGATTGGTTTCTACGGCGGATCTCTCAAGACCGAGAGCGCTCTCAAGGTCTTCGACCACATGCTAGACATTGATGTCAACCATGTCTCTTACACTTACAGTCAACTAATCTTTGTGCTTTCAATAGACTTTTCCAAAGTTGAGTACCTTGAGTTGGCCAAGAAGTATTTTCTTAAAACCTTGTAGCATTTTCTTAAAACCTTGTTGGTTTTACTTGGTGGCTAGCGTGGAACTCATGGTCTCCAAATGGGAGTCAATTCTTAACTTTCTATTGCATTAGTTTCTTTGTTTGTGTTTAAATATTGTTTGTTTGTTTTCAGGTCGCACGTTTCTCTTTCCCATGCTTGCATCTTTCATTGAAAAACTTTCACGAGTATGTTCTATAACATTGAGGACAATGTTAGGTTCAAGTGTGGGGGGAGAGTTAGTTTCAATTCAATAAATTCCATTTCTTTGGAAAAAAAAAAAAAAACAACTACGTTTTTTCTTTATTTTTGTAGCTTTTGGTGTGTTTGTTGTGTTTGTTGTGTTTGGTTCCTTCCAACTCCTAGGATGAGACTTGACTTCATTCTAGAGAAATTTATGGTTCTTTATACACTAGCTAGTTGTTAATTCAAGTTTTAATTATGATTTTATGGTTTCAAACTTTGACTTATGCGGCATCTAAATAGTCGAATCAATGACGGAACCTAGGTTCCTCAATCCTTCTGTTGAAGACCTCAAGAGACGTGTAATTAAGATTTTCAAGGATATTACCAAAGACTGTGAGGACGAGCGATTGAAAACTGTATTTCACGCAGTTGAGATGAGTTATGATTTCCTAAACGATTGTGCAGCTGCAATGCTTAAAACAATGACAGATATGGGCGACGGTGACACAACTAGAGAGATTTTTAAGCATGTTTCTAACTTGGACATTCTGTCTCCAGTTGCTGTCTTCACCATTTAGATTGGTTTCTACGGCGGATCTCTCAAGACCGAGAGCGCTCTCAAGGTCTTCGACCACATGCTAGACATTGATGTCAACCATGTCTCTTACACTTACACTCAACTAATCTTTGTGCTTTCAATAGACTTTTCCAAAGTTGAGTTGAGTTGAGTTGGCCAAGAAGTATTTTCTTGAAACCTTGTTGGTTTTACTTGGTGGCTAGCGTGGAACTCATGGTCTACAAAGGGGAGTGAATTCTTGACTTTCTATTGCATTAGGTTCTTTGTTTGTGTTTAAATGTTGTTTGTTTGTCTTTAGGTCGCACGTTTCTCTTTCCCATGCTTGCATCTTTCATTGAAAAACTTTCACGAGTATATTCTATAACATTAAGGACAATGATAGGTTCAAGTGTGGGGGGAGGGTTAGTTTCAATTCAATAAATTCCATTTCTTTGAAGAAAAAAAAAACTTAGTTTTTTCTTTATTTTTGAAGGCTTTTGGTGTGTTTGTTGTGTTTGTTGTGTTTGGTTCCTTCCAACTCCTAAGATGAGACTTGACTTCATTCTAGAGAAATTTATGGTTCTTTATACACTAGTTAGTTGTTAATTCAAGTTTTAATTTATGATTTTATGGTTTCAAACTTTAACTTATGCGGCATCTAAATAGTCGAATTAATGACGGAACCTAGTTTCCCCAATCCTTCTGTTGAAGACCTCAAGAGAAGTGTAATTAAGATTTTCAAGGATATTACCAAAGACTGTGAGGACAAGCGATCGAAAACTGTATTTCACGCGGTTGGGATGAGTTATGATTCCCTAAACGATTGTGCAGCTGCAATGCTTAAAACAATGACAGATATAGGCGACGGTGACATAGCTAGAGAGATTTTTAAGCATGTCTCTAACTTGGACATTCTGTCTCCAGTTGTTGTCTTCACCATTTAGATTGGTTTCTACGGCGGATCTCTCAAGACCGAGAGCGCTCTCAAGGTCTTCGACCACATGCTAGACATTGATGTCAACGATGTCTCTTACACTTACACTCAACTAATTTGTATGCTTTTAATAGACTTTTCCAAAGTTGAGTACCTTGAGTTGGCCAAGAAGTATTTTCTTGAAACCTTGTAGTATTTTCTTGAAACCTTGTTGGTTTTACTTGGTGGCTAGCGTGGAACTCATGGTCTACAAAGGGGAGTGAATTCTTGACTTTCTATTGCATTAGTTTCTTTGTTTGTGTTTAAATGTGGTTTGTTTGTTTTTAGGTCGCACGTTTCTCTTTTCCATGCTTGCATCTTTCATTGAAAAGCTTTCACGAGTATGTTCTATAACATTGAGGACAATGTTAGGTTCATGTGTGGGGGGAGCGTTAGTTTCAATTCAATAAATTCCATTTTTTTTAAAAAAAATGAAAAAAAAAACTTAGTTTTTTCTTTATTTTTGTAGCTTTTGGTGTGTTTGTTTGGTTCCTTGCAACTCCTATGATGAGACTTGAACTTAATTGTAGAGGGCTTAAAAGCATGTCTATGTCTTGTGAACTGTTTTTTTTCAAGTAAATGTTGTGGCGTTGTGTTTGGTTTATTTGTACTCATGTTGTCAAGTTGATGCATTGAGAGATGGTTTGCATAATGAAATTTGTGAGAACTATTTTGCACCATAAATGTGAGATTTGAGCCTTTTGAAAGTGCATGAAATACCTCTTTAGCACTTTAGCAATTTATTCTTCATGTGTGTCAGTTTCATGTGAATTTTATCTCTAGAACTTGATTCATATCTCTCAAAACTTTTGTCATGCATGAGTACATCTCGGAAACGATTGAGACTAAACCATCATGGGTAAATGAGTTTTTGCCCTTAAAAGATGAATACCCTTAGACTGCCAATTTGAGTCTTTTATTAGCCTTTTGTTTTATTGCACCATAAATGTCATACCCACTAGCTTAAACACTAGCCTTATCCTTTCCAAATTTTCTTAGCGAGCAATGTGAGATTGTATATGTCAAGATGCTTCAATAAACAAAGTTTAGGGATGCTTGAAAATAAATGTGGGGGTGTAGTTGTTTGTTATGTAAGTGCAAGTTACCTACATGTCAAAAAAAAATCCAATAAAAAAATTTAAAAAAAAAAGAGCAAGAAAGAAAATCCAAAAAGAGTAGTTTGAGTACTCATCGTTCTGTGTACATTATTAAGATTGTGACTTGTATGATCTTGTAAGTTATATCATTGTTAGAATTGTGGCTTATATGTTTGAATTGTAACGGTACCAAAATCTTTCATTTCCCTGATAGTTTAATACTTTTTTTTTCCTATCGCAAGAAGAGTAGGATGTCTAACTTCCAAGAAAATCATTTGCAGGGATAATCGCGAGCAAACAAGTAGCTTAGTAATGTCCCAGCATACTCTACTTCACTAAATAAAAAGCTCCTAGAGGTATCAATTATTCTCTGAGATCAATTGAACCGTGCTTGCTTATATAAGTACTTTGTTCGTGTTCACTGTTAGAATTGCGACTTATATGATCTTGTGTTTGTGTCTTAATTATGCAGGCGACACCTAAGGCAGTGGAAAGAAAAGCAGAAGCAAATTCGAAAGGGCGCAATGCTTTCGATAAAAAGGATTATCAAGCGGCTTTTGATCCATATACCCATGTGCAATATATTAGTTTGAACTTTTTAGTGTTTTAACATTCACTCTGTTTATGTAGGAACCATATTATTCCTGTAAAACCATTTTATTATACGACTATTGTTAATGTTTAATATATATATATATAGTTCTTATCCAGAGCGAAGGTTCGCTCTGAAATTAAAGTGTGAAGTTTCTTATTTGACTCATTTTTTCGTCATATTTCCACATCTCCATCATTCAGATTATTGATACTAATGTATAGATCATTCATACAAAATTTCATCAAAATTGATGATCGTTTGGGTACTGAATTAGATCAAATCAATGAACAGACCATAAGTTTGTCTAACCATAAATGTTTGTGTAAATAACAATTATGAAAACCTAAACGATCATCAAATTAGATGAAACTTTGCATAAGTGATCTATGCATTAAGTTCTACAAACTAAACGGTGTAAATGTGTAAATAAGACGAAAAAGTGAGTCAAATAAGGAACTTCACACTTTAATTTCAGAACGAAACTTCGCTCTGGATAGGAACTGTATATATACAGGCATTTTCAGATACGGACCTCCTTATTTATTCAAAATGTACGGATTTCCTTAATTAACATACTTTTCTATCATATTTTCTCATCTCAACCATTCATCTTTTAGCTATATATGAGTAGGATCATCTCTACAAAATTTTAGCCAAATTGATAATCATTAAGGTATTCAAAATTGTGAATTACACGAACGGTTCATGTTGAACAGATTTGGTTCGTTCATTGTAATCATATAGTTTCGATACCTTCACGATCACCAATTTAGCTGAAATTTTGCATAGATGATCATGTCATATATATCTAGATACTAGTTGGCTATGATCGAAAAATATGACCGAAAAATGGTTATATTGGCAAAATCCGTACCTTTTGAATAAATAAAGATATTTGGACATGATAATATATATATAGGGTTTAGGGTTTAGGGTTTAGACACTCATAAGTGTGATTTATCAATTATGAACTTGAACGGTTCATATTTGACAGATTTGGTTCGTCCATTAATTTGATCTAGTTTGTTATCTTAACGAACACCAATTTGGCTGAAAATTTGTATAAATGATCTACTCATATAAACCTAAAAACTGAACTGATGAGATGTCAAAATGTGATCGAAAAATGGGTCTTTTAAACCATAAACCGAAAATTCCTCAACTAGTCCTCAACTTAAGAGTCCTCACTAGAAGGGCTCCATATATATATATATATATATATACATGTCTTTTCAGATACGGACCTCCTCATTTATTCAAAATGTACGGATTTCCTTAATTGACATACTTTTCGATCATATTTTCTCATCTCAACCATTCATCTTTTAGGTATATATGAGTAGATCATCTCTACAAAATTTTAGCCAAATTGATAATTATGAAGGTATTCAAAATTGTGAATTACACAAACGGTTCCTATTGAACAGATTTGGTTCGTTCATTGTAATCATATAGTTTTGATACCTTAACGATTATCAATTTGGCTGAAAATTTGTAGAGATAATCTATTCATATATACCTACAATGTGAATGGTTAAGATGAGAAAATATGATCTAAAAGTTGGTCAATTAAGAAAATCCGTACATTTTGAATAAATAAGGATATTTAGACGTGATAATATCTCTATATACACACACACACTCAGCAAAATGTACAAGAACAAAATTTTTGTATATCGAATTCATTTGGTAATCATTATTAGAAGATACTGACAGAAACAAACATAATTAAGAAACACATACGATAGAACACTGATATATAGAGTATAACCAAACCCTAATTGTAGATAAAGCAGGATATAATCCCAAAAATCCCTAAACAGATGAACAAAAGGATTTAATTACCACTTAGGACAATATAGGGTGTCTGGAGTCGAGCTTGAGTCTCCTTCATCCTCTCCGCAGAGTGACGGTGTCTCCTCCTCCAATTCCAGTTCTCTCTGGTATTTTTTCCTGCGCTTTTCTTGCTTCCTTGCCCCAGACCCTTTCCCATGAAAGGTATGACAAAATCTCTTATAAGCTTCTTTCTCTGTCAATCTTCGCCCAAACTCATCGGTTCTCTCTATTCGAATATCCTCTTCCTGATAATCATGTAACCTTTTAGGTTTAGCTACATGATGACGACGACTTGTCGTCTCAATTAGCTTTCTCGTTTTCTTGTCCTTCTCCTCCTTTACTTCTAGGGTTCTTTTATCTCTGAGCAAATTTAGGGCACCGGATAACCCTTTTCCAATCGCAGCTTCACGTATATATAGTTCCATCAGCCGGAGCTTTCTTCTCATCCTGTATCACCACTCGATCTTCATCTTCTTTTAATTCTGAATATTCATCAGCTACTTTCTCAAGAAACTGAGGCTTAAGGTTGTGGGAGAGGAATACTCATCAGAATCAAGCTGGAGTCCGCAGACGAAGTTGTCCATGTATGTTAAGCCAACCTTGGGGGAAGACGACTCTCCGGAGGGGATTGCGGTGGCGGCATGGAGTGCAATTGACTTTTTGACTTTACACCGGTCACGCTCTCTTCTTTCTTTTTAAGAATTATATCATTGAGTCTCCTTGTTCTCTCCTCATGATCATTAAGATCGTCACTAGATTCTAGAATCGTTCTCTTCCAATTCACTATTGTTCATCCTAGGGCAATTTTTTCCATGTCTGTTTCAACAAGGCTAACCAAAACCGAAGCAACTGTGAACTATTAAGAAGATGAAGAAGCTTTGAGCCTTTGAGGAGGTTAATCGTAACTAATCAAGTTACAGAGATCATATATGGGTCGGTTGTATAATATATCGACAGCTGATAAAGCCGGAAGTAACAATAATTACAAACACCCAGCCTAAACTATACAGAAGTCGTACACTCGTACTCCAATAATTACATGCACGATGTAAATACCGGTTAAAAGTAAAAACCTATGGTCGACAAGCAATGACCTAAATTTCTAATATAAAGATCATTCTAGTTTTAAACATCGATCGAAACTTCAATTTATCTAAGTTTGTTGAGATGATACAGTTTGTCATTGGATATGTTTTGATGTTGCTGTGAAAATAAATATCAAGTGCATAGAAACGTTAACTAGCTAGTACCTAAGAGAAAGAATAAAAAATAAATAAATAAATAAAAAGGAAGGTACAACCCTTTTGCACAACTAAAGGGAAGCTTAGTGAATTCGTTATATGTAATAGAATAGGCTAGGGAACAATACAATCAAAAGTAACAGTTGCTGCAGCTTTGTATAGCTAGAGCATTGTCCACTGACAAGATGATGAACTATACCGTCTAAGTACTTAAGTAGTAAGAATTAACAAACGTTAAGAAACAGTCATATATAGTGTTGATGAGGAATGAGGAGCCACCTCGATCAGCTAGCTCATCCTTAATTATTCATACAATTAGCTTTAACATTTTTGCTCAATGGATCATGAATGAGAATGCGTCGCAAATCATTCGTTTGGGTTGCCATCAACACAAAGCCATTGACCCTCAAAGGGATCGCAGTTGTGGAAAGGAAGAAGTCTCTAAACATAGACAGGAGATCTTCAAAGCAAAACAAAAGGACAAGAGGATAGAAAATGATGTGATACCATTGATTTGCACGGGCAACATGTCAAATTACAAGCAATGAGGCTTTTGAAGATCCACCTTGTTGATGGGGCGAATAAGCAATCGCTTCGGCATCTCAGGGTTATCACCAGCTGTAGTGCCGGAAAGTCTGTTCCGAAACAATCTGTTATAAGACTTGTCCGAACTTTTCACAACACTCGCAGGAATCACCGAACTCTGCACCATAGACGCTATCGCAATCTGCGTCGAAATTAACCATCCACTCCAACTACAGACACGCATGCAATTAGGCAATTATATATATGTTTAAGATCAAATGATGCATGTCCAAAAATAAATATTTGTACGTAAAATTATCTAGGACGAAGATGGAGAAATTAATCTAAGTACCTCCGGCTCCAAGTTGTTTACACTCGCGCGGATATTGAAATCATCAGAGAGCTCGAGACCGCTAGAATTAATCAAGGTCAGAGCTATTGCCATTTTGTACGTTACTCGACTTTGCCATATAGCTAGAAATCCTAGAATTGCCCTATTACAAAGTGGATCGATACTAATTAACGATTGAGCTGATATCGATAATCAAAATCTGGTTATGCATGCGTGCATTGATGCATAATCAAATTATATTGATCGAGCTAGCTAGTAGCTAGCTTGTTTTGATTTTTTTTATTTTTATGGTGTAGCAGGTGGGAATGGCGAGCCGGAGTGTGACACAGTTTATGGGATAAAACCTACAAATTAGTGCAGTGGTATCATGCAGGCGTTCGATCTGAGTGCTGATGAGTTCTTCTCCTAACCTGAATTGCAATGCTATCTTTGTTGGTCAATGAATTTGTATTAGTGGATCAGCAAAATAAGTTGCAGCTAGCGCTAGCTGTATGCACAAAAAATTGGCTATGAGTTCTAATCTATCGACGTATCGATCTAATTAACCAAATTACGACAATGTATGGATGCATTAGTTTTCGATCTAAACGGCTAAACCCGCCTTTGTTTCTGGTTGTCGATCTGCTTATGTTTCATTGTTCTTGGTTTAATGCTTTATTGATCAGTATGTTAATTGACACTACTCTCTCTCTCTCTCTCTCTCTCTCTCTCTCTCTCTCTCTCTCTCTCTCTCTCTCTCTCTCTCTCTCTCTCTCTCTCTCTAGTTTTTGAATCTAGGGTTAGACTGTCATTATGGTTGCCTGGCTATATGCCTATATTCCTTGATGGTTTCCTCAAGAAATATGGTAATCCTGTGTATTTGTGATGCGAGGAGGATAGCTGGATAGAGTTCATGGATTTTCATGGTTGTCAAGGTTCTTTGGAGCTTGCATGCTTAGAAAGCATGTCTCTACTTATTGAAATCCATGAATCAAGTCTGACGCTCTGTAATATTTAAATGCAGACAAGCTCACAATAAGATGGATTCATACAAGATGTATGTTGACAATAATTCAGATTCATACTAATTAACCCTATGTTTATAAATAGTAAATTTACTTTTTAAATTAAAATATATAAAAAAAACTGATCAGAAAATTCAAAAGTAGGAATCATAAAGTAATAGGAAGTTGAACTTCAAATGCAACATTTCACTTTCTCAAAGCATATGATTAGTATGACAATGAAGCAGCCAACCGAAGTCATATGCATGATGATTTCAGATTCAAATATATATATATATTTCGCATTTTTGTAACATTTTGTCATCAATCTTTCGGTTCCTATTAATGTTGAGCCTTCAAATATGGAAATGAGCTAAATATTGAAATATTGGAGGAGACTAAAAAGAATAGCATATACATTAGCTATGTCTTTAGTACCCAATTTATATGTGATAGTTGACAAGATAATTAGATACTTGTATGGAGAAAAAAAAAATCTTGACAGTGTTTCTGAAAATTTTGATAATGTATGGATGTTGTTGTTGTTCATGATTTAAAAGGAATATAGATTTTATTGTAGATGCACCTCTATCTATTTTATCAGATCTTATTTCCTTTATTTAGTTTTGTTTATTGTAGAATTTTGTAGCAGTTATATTGGAACCTTTTTTTTTTTTTTCGATTATTGGAACCTTGAACTCCAGTTATATATGGATCTCAACCAGCTGGCATTTAAAAAAAAACCAGTCATTGGATATTTATTTTATTTTTTTGAACAAGACAGTCATTGGATCTAAACAAAATAATTTATACAATACGGTTCTTCAAGACGATTATAACATAGCAACTGATGCTAATCTGATGATCGAAGAGGTCCAAACCACTTCGAATGGAAAGATGATTGGTAAGACAGCAAGACCAAAACCAACACTACCAATATTGCAACTCCCCATGGCGAGCCACCACTGGCTTGGTTGACCAACTCGTGCTGTGGATGCCGCCGCTGGAAGTTAAACCACCCACCAGAGGAAATTGAAGAACACGAAATGACCAAAAATATCAAGACGATAGGCAGCAACATCAACAATATCTGGAAGTTAGCAGCGGTGTGTTGCCTTTGGGATTTGTGCTCGGTGTATTGTGAAAGCCATAGTAACAAAATTACAATGGCAAAGATGGTGAGCAAATGTAATGGTGGTGCAGAAATGGAGGAGAGGGTCTGGCCAGTCCACCCTTGCTTCCACTCTGGACCCCTTCTCTTTTGGTAGAACCACTCCATTCTTTCTCCTCTTGACTCTAATCTCCTTGTCATTACATGTTTCATATATATAAGAGTTGAGAAGCAGTGCCGATGGGTTTGGCTTGCCATTGACAAAAGGTTGGCTTTGGCATATATGCTTTGAGTGTAGGCTTTGCCTGACAAACTTTAGCTTTGAACAAATGCTCTGTCATGTGATTGATACCAAATTAGTTTCTATACGAATCATTTGAGTTCATGCTATGTTAAAATATAAAAATGGAGAGGTATGCTAGGAAAACAGAATCCTATCTATTACATAGCCATTTTCCAAAGGGAGCATAAAACTGGATCCATCAAATCATACCCGTAATAATGAGATGATGGGTTCCTCTACGTTGTCGTTTCACAACTCCCTCCTCTCCGCCCCTTGTTCCCACCTCATCAAAAATGGCGGGACTTCCTTCTCCTCCTCCTCTCCAACCTCAATGTCACTCCTCCACCGTCCCCGCCCTTCTCTCCTCCGCCTCTCTCCAAACGCACCGTTTCGCCTCACCTCCACTCGCACCCCCCGCAATCTCAAACTTCACGCTTCCCTCCCAAACCCTCCTCCCCCTTCCTCCTCCCCCTCCTCAATCTCAAACGGCGTCGTTTTCACCTCCTTACTCACCGTAGCCCTAGCCGTCGCCAACCGCGTTCTCTACAAGCTCGCGCTCGTCCCCATGAAGAACCACCCCTTCTTTCTCGCCCAAGTCACAACCTTTGGGTAATCCAATCCCACTATGCCCTTCATTTCATTTTGTTAACGTTTACCCTAAAGTTTTCATCTTTTTGGATTACTGGTTTTTGTAAAGTGATTGAAATTGTGGGTTTTTTTTGTTTGATCAGTTATGTGGTGATATATTTTTCGATATTGTATATACGGCACCGTTCTGGGATTGTGACTGATGAAATGCTGAGGCTTCCCAAATCGCGGTTCGTGGCCATCGGGGCATTGGAGGCACTTGGAGTGGCTTCTGGGATGGCTGCTGCAGGTACCCTACAAGTTACTTTTGTGTTATTCGTGAGATTTGTGATTCACTGATTTGAGCTACGGGTTCAAGGTTATGTGTCTTTAGCATAATGTGCCGAGGTAACAAGTCATGAGGTGGAAATGCCATGTATGAATTGTGTGTGATGAGAAATGAACTAATGAAGTTGGAAGTTTATTTGGTTATTGATCATTTGGGTGTTTATTTTTGTGAATTGTATGTATTCGTCGACAGCCATGCTTCCCGGACCGGCTATACCCATTTTGAGTCAGGTATATTCTATTATCCTAGCAAACGACTAACAATGAATGAGACAAAAGAGCATGCTGTACACTGAGTAGGTTACTGCCTATGGAAAACCATCCCCACTTCAAGCTATTCTTAAGAACCGGTATTAATGCGTCATCAGTATAATGCATATGTGTTGACTAGGATATTGTACCCATGCCATGTTGGAGTTTAAGAATGGCCAATCAGGGATCTCATTTGTATTAGAAGTCTAGTCTGTTGAATGGGAAAATATAATCTTGAAGCTAAAATTGATGAAGGAACCGTTTATGGTGAAGGTGCCTGAAAACCCAAAATAGGGCAAAATGAGACCAGCTTGGTTGTGCAGATAGTATGTCATGGCCTATGGTTGTATACAGATTATCAATGCTGCATGTGAGGATCAGGTTAAGTTTTAGTAAAACAGTCGGAAGAAAAATTAGTAAAAAAAAAAAAAAAGTGGCGTCAACCTATTAGTTTCCTTAAAGCTTTTGAAATGAAAAAACAATCTAATCTTTGTTATGTAGTTGGATGTGGCTGCCATTTTGATTGTCTTGCAACTTAGCTTATTAAAAGGTCAACCCAGGCTGAGTTTGAGCAATTTTTCAAGTTTGAGCTGAACTTATTGCTGACATGTAAATTGACCGAAATATTTGGGGAGAAAGAAATGCTGTTTGCTTTCTTAGCAGGATCACAGACCATTCTTCAGCTAGCCCTTAATTTCTGGATAACTACTTCTTCAGTTCAATCTAGCGTAATAGAAAAAAGATGTTTTGATTTGGACACAAAATATAAAAAGTGTGAAATTAAAAGAGCGCATGTATAACTTTTGTCTTTTATGCCCAAAGATATAAAAGCAAACTTCTCCTCATTTATGTTTTATGTCGATATATTGTGCAGACGTTTTTGGTGTGGCAGCTGGGTTTTTCTTCTCTTGTCTTAGGAAGAACATACAGACTTAATCAGATTGTTGGCTGTATCCTCGTCGCTGCAGGTGTAGCGCTAGCTGTTGCTAGGTATCTTAATCCATCCTTCTACAATTCAAAGACATGCCACTATTTTTGTTACATGTAATGTGGTTCTATCCATTATCAAGTATCTTGAAGAATTTATGACACAAGTCATGAACGGCACCATCAGCAGGTTCTTGGACCTGGTTTCCTTTTAAAATTTATATGATACTTGGAAATGGTTATTGGTCTGCATGCTCATGTATCATGTGGTAGGTAAGGCTAAAGATAATTAGAGACGTAAATCACAAAATAAAGGGGGTTAACCATAATTTCATGGTTATGCATTAAAAGGTAATGGTTTTGAATAGAAAAGGTTCTTGTGAGATGTCTGGACTCACATGTGCTCTTTATCTTGCTCCCATTGAAAGAGACAATTTGTCGATACAGAAAACAGAATGAAAAAGCATGGTTTCATATTTTATTTGCCGACTATTAGATGAAGCTCTCTTTGAAGTCAGTCTGCAGTTTATATCTATGTGGCATGCTTGTTCTATCCCTAAGAATTTGCTTAGATCTAGGGCAGCTATTCCCACACTCAGTTTGTCATCCTGCACTTCTTTGTGAGTGTTGAAAATTAATTAAATATTGATTTTGGGAGTGTAGGATGAGAAATTTGGAGTTTACATAGCCGCGTGCCTAGATCTATCTTCCTCTTGGGCATTCTTTATATTTAAAGCGTGTTTGAGGAAGTCACCTTCTGCATCATTAAATGTTAGACACGCTGCAAGTATCCCATCTTCTTCAAAAGGTAGATTAATTTTCATTACAAAGGATATGCTTACTAAGTAAGAACTGAACTATTTCTATTTATGCATCCTCTAGTTTAATTATTTTTTGTGATTTCTGTTGAGGTTTTTCTTTTTGGTGGTTATTCCTTATTAGTTACTAGAATGTGTCAACTACCGCCTTTTTCATCCTATTTATAATAGTAATGCTTTTTACTAGAAACAACATGAAAATTATCCGTTCCATCTTTAAAAAGGTGAATGCTAGCTACTGGTAATGTTTGATATTATAAAAAGAGAATCTTCACGTTGTTAAACTGTGCCTTGTACTTGTATAGTTTTCCATTCTACGTGTAGTGGATTTGGCTCCTGATATTTGTTGTGTTTTATTTATTTCAGCGGGAATGATACTGGTCAGATGCTATCCGGAGTCGAGTCTGTGTGGCCATTACTAATGATTGCTTCAAGTGCCTTTCAAGCTGGTGCATCTATAATCAAGGTTAAAGCAATGAACATTATTTATAAGTTTAGCGGTACTCTTTAGAAGACAAATTTAACCTTGATTATTCGTCTGTGAACAGGAATTTGTCTTTGTTGATGCTGCAGTCCACTTAAAGGTATGGCCTTATGGCCTTACCTTTTTTGTTCTTTTATGTAATCAGCTGATATTTTTCTCAATTGTTTTCTTGTTAACAAGCTAATTTTTGCGTAGTTTCTCAAGTAACAAATCTTTTTTCATGCAGGGGAAATCACTTGACATATTTGTTGTCAACTCTTTTGGATCTGGATTTCAGGTGGCTATCATTTGGTTGTTCAATTCATTCTTACTGTTAGTAATGTGGAGGTTAGAAATTGAATCTGATGTAACCTTTATTTGCTTTGACTTGCAGGCTCTTTTTGTACTTATATTTCTACCTTTCTTATCAAATATGAGAGGCATACCATTCACCCAACTTCCTACATATCTAAAAGATGGAGCTGGTTGCTTTCTAAATATGGGAGGTGCTGCATCAGGCAAGCTGTCTTATGACTCCTATCTTTCAGCTACTTTCTGTAATTTTGTAAAATGCACTGATATCGGAGTTATGTGGGATATGCTTTCAGTAATTTGATATGTGTGCTGTATATTTACTTTATGCTGATTGCTTTAAGTATCTACAATCAATAATCTGAAAGTACTGACATCATTATGGTTTATTAACTGCACTCTTCTGCCAGTTTACAAAAATAATAGTAAACTGTGGCATTCTATCAATTTCCACCATACGATTTGTCTTTGGTATATTTTCTTCTGAACCTTTGGCATCTTAGACTCTTTTAATTTTTATAAAATAATTTTACTATTCTGGTATTGCATGCAACACCTTGAACTAAAATCATAAGATTGAGAACTGTTTTTGACACGAACCTCCATTTATGTGGCAAATGATACTACTCCTGACAACAGATACAAGCAAACAGTAGGGGATGAAGACAAAAGCTATATTTGAATGGCTGCATGATGATTTGGAATGCATAAGGGGGAATCATACATATCTTAAGCATTGAGAAACAAAAGGCTCATAATTTCCTCATGTAGCTTAGTAATAATTTTCTGACGTGATTATTCTATTATACTATGTAAAAGGCTGAAGAGCTTAAAAAGTTTTTTCCAGAGTTCTCAGCTAATTAATTTAACACATGCTCCAGGTTGTAATGGCGCTCCATTGCTTCCACTGCTTTACATAGTTGGCAATCTGTTGTTCAACATATTCTTGCTGAATGTAGTAAAGACTTCCTCGGCAGTTGTTGCTTCTCTCATTGTGATGTTGTCAGGTTCTCTCTCATCTCTCTTGCTTGTTTTTGTATGTGACATACACAGGATCTTATCTATGTATTAGTAGCAAACAGTTGCTAATGTAGCGGTTTTGTTCATTCTGCAGTGCCAATCTCGATTTATGTTCTTTCCCTTCCGTTGCCATATCTCCAAGAGGGTGCAACATTGAGCCCGTTTTTCCTCTTTGGTAGTGCGATTCTTGTCTCGGGTCTTATTTTGTACAGCATACCCCAACCTGCTAAGAGTGGTTCTGAAAGTAGATGATATGATAATCTTGATTTGTTATGTATCCAATTCCAGATTGAAGCTCTTTTTCTTCGTTAAATTTCATATACCTCCATGAAATTTATACTTTATGTTTCCAATTTATACTCTGATCAAAATATCTTCCCTTAAATTTATCGTCAAATGTTGTAGTAACCAACGCAACTCTAGTGGGACATTCTTTGGAGATATAGTTTGCTCGGATTATTCTATCATTGTATGCAACAGATAATCGTTGGATGATCAATATGGAAATGTTTGTTCGAACAACCAATGGAAAACAAAAGTTGTCTCCACAATCATTTAAGCAATTTTTGTGCAAAAAGGTATTGTAGAGTGAATCAACACTATGTAGGTCATCCATTACATCATTTAGGGTTGGTAGTTTAGCACAAGCGGGCTTGTGTTTGCTAAGTAGAAAGCTCAATGATTCAAACTCTATTCTTGTAGAAGCTAGAATTTAAGACGTCCCACTCTTAAATTCTAATTTAATAACAAAAAATTCTTAAGGGACATCAGGTGGCAATAGGGCAGACCAATAGAATTGCAAGAAATTATGTGTTAATATCATAGTTACCTTTGCTTTTAATGTGCAATACTCATGATATCTTGCGCATGTGTTTCTGTTGGCCCGGTGTATCGTCACATGGTACGTTTGTGATACATAATAATCTCTTAATAATGACTCGACTCATAACCATCCGGATTCATATCTAATTCATGCTCTGTTAACTCATCATCATAACCATGACACCCGAGTTCATATCTTGTTAATGTTGATTAGTGTTAAATCTCTTGTTATACTTATACCTAATGCTCAAGGAGAAGATGAAACTCCGTCAATATCAACCTCTAAGCTTAGAAAACCTTTAAGATTTTGAAAAAAAGAAAAAAAAAAAAAAAAAAAAAAAAAAAGACGCCATTATAAAAAGAAACTACACAAGAAAGGACCACTTTGGCATTTAACATAATCTACGCAACAGAATAATCGACGAAAAGGCCTCGATTACCTGAAGAGCCCGAATATAGTTGACTAAAAAATGTGTGGTTGGAGGAGTCCTCATGATGAAAGTGAAGAAAAAAAAAAAAGCGGAGAAGTTGATGGCGTGAGTGTTAAAAGTACAAAGTGAAGTGGAAGTGAATGGAAAGTGAGGTGGAAGTGAAAAATCAGAGAATAGTTACAAGCAGGAAGCTGAAAAAGGTCGTAGAAGTTGACGTCTCACTACTACTACTAGGGACCAGCTTCAATGGCCGGTTCCTTTCGGGACCCTTGTGTTTTTCCCCCCTGCGTTTTTTTTTTCCTTCTTATGTTTTTTGTCCGGTGGCTTTCTCTCTCTACCTTCTCCTCCTGAACTCAGCAAAAATCAAAACCAAATAGACTACCTCTTGTTGCATCTTTGACTGCCCCTCTTCTTTCCTTTGTAGATCTCCAAATGCGGAGAACTAGTAAATTATTCTAATCATCACTTTCCTAGATTCTCGTGAATAATAAGAAGAGGATGATGACGACTACCATCTTCATCTTCACTCTCTCGTAATGTCTTCCACCTCTACGCCCCCGTTTCACAACTCCCTCCTCTCCTCCTCCCCTCGTTCGCAATACACCAAAAACTCCGGCACCACGTGCTTCTCCGTATTCTCGTACTCCACATCAAACCCAACTCCGCTTCTTCAACTCAAAAGTTGGGATCATGATTATTATTATCCTCGAAACGCACCGTTTTGGGTCGTTTCGGATCGGAAACCGAGGAGGGGCAATGTCATCAGGCTGCATGCTTCGGTGGCGAAGACGGCCTCCTCCAACTCCGCAGTCTCTAATTCGTCGACTACAAAACGCGTCGTTTTGAGCTCCGTAATGACCGTTGCCCTCGCCGTCGGCAACAAGGTGCTCTACAAGCTCGCGCTCGTCCCCATGAAGCACCACCCTTTCTTTTTCGCCCAACTCACAACCTTCGGGTAATTTCAAGTCTGAATTTTTACTGCCGAAGTTTGAATCTTTGGTGAAAATTACTGTGAATGTGATGGTGGGTTTGGTTGTGCAGTTATGTGATTATATACTTTTCAATATTGTACCTACGTTACCGTTCTGGGATGGTGACGGATGAAATGATAGCCCTTCCCAAAGCTCCGTTTGTGGCCATTGGTGCATTGGATGCTCTCGGAGTCGCGGCCGGGATGGCTGCTGTAGGTACTATACTACTCCGCACTTTCGCATTAATAGTTTCTTATTTATTGAGGTGAGTGAGTTTGTTAAGATAAAGCAATGCCATGTTTGTGATGAGAAATGAGCTCATCAAGTAAGAAGTTTACTTCTTTTTTTATTGATGGTTTTGGTGTCTTACTTTTGTGGATTGTATGTATCGTCAACAGCCATGCTTCCCGGACCGGCCATACCCTTATTGAGTCAGGTATATACTATTATCCTATTAAACTAACCAGCAATGTACTTTTTTTTCTTCTTGGTCTGATAACCAACAAAATACAAGCATGCCTGAGTAGGTTATTAAGAACACATGGAAATCATCCCTATTTTAGTTACGAATAGGTTGTTAAGAGTAGATATTGATCTCATGCCATATTGGAGTGCATGAATGGAAGGCTTGGTCATTAGAATTGTCAAAGCATTCCATTGATCATTGGAAGAGTAACTTATTTAATGTGAAAATGGCGTTCGCAAATTTTTAGAGCAGTATTTATGGAGAAGGTGCTTGCAACCAATAGGGGGGGATGATTACAGTTCAGGTAGGTTGTGCAAATAGTATGTCTTTGCCCTATGGTTGTGCGGACTATCCCTGCTGTATTTAAGGGTCATACTGACTGTGTTAAAATATTAAGAAGAAGTCCAGTACAGAAAAAGGACAATTACCATTATAGTTTATAAAAACAAAAAGAAGATATTCTAAGCTTCTTTATCAATTTGATTATTGCATGTATAAGCTAATTGGATTGTTGACCAACTTAGCTTTATTTTAGCTCGTGCCGGGCTGAGGTTAGTCACGGATGCTAGGATCAATAGTCAAGTTTGGGCTGAATTTCTGATAGGCGTAATCAGAGCCAAACATTCCGAGAAAGACTCCTATTTGAGCTTGTCCTTTCCTTAATCTGTTGAGTAGACAGAACAATTGAGGTTATCTCTTTGAGCATGGAGCAAATGTTTCTATGTTGCAGACTGTACGAGCATGGTCCAATATTGAAGTTATCTCTTTGCTTGTTCATAGCTACTTCCCTTGTATAGTCATTACAGTTGAGGCAGATATAGTGAGAGAACATGTTGCCTTTGTGCAAAAATAAAATTGACAGAACAATTCACATTTAGAAGGTTGCAGAACATTGTCGTGCAATCCCTGAATATATGGATTAACAGCTTCTTTAATTACGATCTAGAGTAGCAAATAAGATATGAACTGTTTTGGTTGACAAAACATGTGAATCAAAGTCAAATAGCATATAAAACATGCGCATTATTGTTACTCAGAAGTGAAGGCATAATGGTTACTTTATTATAATATATTTTGATTTAAATTTTATGTTCCGGTAACATGCGCATTCTGTCTCATCAGTTTTCCTTTCTGTCACAATATTATGCAGACAATGTTGGTGTGGCAGCTGGGTTTTTCTTCTCTTATCTTGGGGAAAAGATACAGATTCAATCAGATTGTTGGCTGCATCCTTGTAGCTGTTGGTGTAGTGCTAGCTGTTGCGAGGTATCTTAATCCAATTCTTCTACAATTCAAAGACCTTCTGCTGTTCAGTTTTTTGTAATGTGGTCTGATTGCTTTATCAATTGATATGTGAAACAAGTCTTTGGATGGCTCCACCAGCAGTCACATGGACATGGTTCTCATTATATTCATATATGATACTGTAAAATAGTTAAGTCTGCATGCTCATGTATCATGTGGCAGATAACTTGAAAGATAATATCAGACAAAATGAATGAGATTATCCACCATAAAGACATTTAAAGATGGCAGTTCTGAAAAAAAAGAGAAAAAAAGTCTCTTCAGCTGCTTGAACAGTTCCACATCTTTTCTCAATTTCCATTCCAGTGGAAGAAGCGATTTGTCAGTGCGGAGCATAATTGAAAGCTTGGGTATTTTGTTCAGAAATATGAACACAAGTCATATTTTGCCAACTGGTAGATTAGCACCCTCGTCAATAGTCTGTCTGCAGTTCTTGTTTCTATTTCAAATGCCTTTGTACGCTCTCCCCAAGAGTTTGTTTAGATCTAGGGCAGTTCTAGTCACATTCCAGGTTTGCCATACTGCACTTTTGTGAGTAATTTCAAATAACTTACAGATGGATTTTGGAGTCTAGGATGAAAAACTTGACCTTCTTCTTTTGGCATTTGATTATCTTCAATGCAGTGTCAGTGAAAGTCACATTTTTTTTTTCGAGAAGCGTGGAGAGTCACCTTCTGCATCATGTTATGTTAGAATTACAAGTATCCCATCTTCTTTTGGAGTAGATTTGAGTCATTTGACTACTATGGATATATTTATTGATTAGGAACTTAACTATATCTATTGGTTCATAAGTTCCTTGACCCTCATCTAGTCTACTGATTCTTTGTGATCACTGTTCGGGTTTTTCTTATTATTTGATTCTCTGTTATTTGCTGATAAAGCGTGTCACTTGACACTTTTCTATCTAAATATAATTCTTGTAATTCTCTTTACTGCAAACAACATGAATATTGTCTCTGTATTTCATATTGATAGGTAAATTTTGTTAGTAAACTGTAATTTTCTAGTGAAAGTAAATATCCATATAGTTAAATTTGAGCATCTGATGCTTATATGTATCTGTGTTTTATGTAATTGCAGTGGGTCTGATTCTAGCCGGATGCTATCTGGAGTTAAGCCTGTGTGGCCGCTACTAATGATTGCTTCAAGTGCATTTCAAGCTGGTGCATTTATAATCAAGGTTAAAAAAAAATTAATATCCTAAGTTCACTGGCACACTTCATAAGCAAAATAATTAATCTTGATCTTTTGGTTTTGAATAGGAATTCATCTTTGTTGATGCTGCTGTCCACCTTAAGGTACGGCCATGCCTATATAAGTGATAAGCTGGCATTTGAATTATTTTCTTGTTGACAAGATAATTTTGCATACTTCGTCATGCATCTATTTTCATGCAGGAAAAATCCCTTGACATATTGGTCGTCAATTCTTTTGGATCTGCATATCAGGTGACTATGGCTTTTCTTTGTCTACTTTAACATGTACCAGTCTCTCCTTCATTAGGTCTTCGATGCGTCTCAGTATGATTGTCCAATTGGCTAGACCAACAATAAAGACGAGAACTACAAATTTGGGCCAAAGAATGAAGCCCTCCTGTGGCATTGATTTGTTTCATTTTCCTGGTCTCAAGTCTCAAGTGTCTGCCTAAGGAATCTTTTTTTTTTTGTCTTTTCTTTGCATTGTTAGTTTTACGTTTGCTTGTGTATGTCAGTGAAGTGTAGAGTATGGGACAAACTACGATATGGGCAAGATACAGTCCAATAAAAATTATATCTATATAAGTAAGCTTTTGGAAAAAATTTAGACATGCATGTCATAATATATCCAAATAATATTCCTAACCTCAAACATTAACCTGTCCTAAATGTTCCACATTTTTATTTATTTGGAGTCACGGTCCTTTTATGTACTTGAGTTTGTATCCCAAGTATCCAACAGTAAAAGTTTACTCAATCCTCTTTTAAGTATTTGTGACATATATGATGAGAAAGAGATATAGAGAGCTAGAAGAGGGAGATAATATGAAGATAAGAAAGGTGTTGGAGATACTTTAGGAGCCTTTAGGTGAAAATCCCTACTAACTTGCTAAACAGGTTACAGATGAGATTCAAACAGCACCACAACTAGGTTCTATGCATCTTTGATATTTTGTTTCTAGTGTATTTGACCATTACCAGTAGGTTTAGCTCTAGTTAACTTAGTAGCAAATGCCCATTTGGTACTAATTTTAATCTTTATTGACCATTCCAATGACAATCTTTCCTTTGAGCCCATTTGAATGTAAAGAAACTTTTTTTTGTGCCCAAATGGACAAATCTTTACTAAAGTCTTAACAAACCATATTATTTTAAGACTATTTTGCCCTCACCTCTTAAACATGCATAGAGAGAGAAAATGGAAGAGAGATAAGACTTTGCCGGAGTCTCGCCGGACTCTAGAGATAAGACTAAACAGGTTACAGATGAGATTCAAACAGCACCACAACTTGGTTCTATGCATCTTTGATATTTTGTTTATAGAGTATTTGACCATTACCAGTAGGTTTAGCTATAGTCAACTTTGAGGATAAAGTCTCAAGTAACTTTTTCCCGGTCGATCAAGATATTTATTTTTTCTGTTGAGGGTAGAATAATAAATCCTGCTGGTAACGTTAATTTCTTTTGACTTGTAGGCTCTTTTTGTACTTCTTTTTTTACCTTTCTTATCGAATATGAGAGGCATACCATTTGCCCAACTTCCTACATATCTAAAAGACGGTGCTGGTTGCTTTTTGAATATTGGAGCTGGTGCATCAGGCAAGTAGTTGTATCTGTTTTTATTTTCTTTCTGTTTATCTTCTATTCTACTTTTTTCATTTTTTTTTTTTGCCTCGTTCCTTTTGGGATCCCCATACCTCTTCTAGTTCAATAGAATAGTTTTTAAGATTCTGGTATTGCAAGCAAGAGACATTATGGTACACACTAAAACCAGAAGGTTGGTGAAGTTACATTATTCTGAATGTAATAACTCATGAGAAATATATACAAGTCAACATTAGGCTTTGAAGAAAAGAGTCATATCTTATAGCTAGGAAACAATGACGGGGGTACTTCTCATGATGCATGTAGCATGAAGAGATTAATCCATTCATGTTTTAATGAATCAAGACTTCAAAACTTCATGAAGTTTTTCCAGAAGTTCTTGCGAAATTAATTGTTCACTTCTCTTTCAGGTTGTAATGGAGCTCCATTGCTCCCCCTGCTTTACGTAGCTACCAATCTATTGTTCAATATATCCTTGATGAATGTAGTAAAGATTTCCTCAGCGGTTGTTTCTTCGCTCGTTGTGATGTTGTCAGGTTCTCTCCAATTTCTCTCACTTGGATTCCTATATACAGTATATCCTTGAATCTATTTTTTTGGCACAAAATTTTGCTAATACAGAGTTTCTGTTTATTTCAGTGCCAATTTCGATTTACGTTCTTTCCCTTCCATTGCCATATCTTGAAGCGGGTGCAACGTTGAGCCCCTTTTTCCTCTTTGGTAGTGCAATTCTTGTCTTGGGTCTTATTTTGTACAGCATACCCCAGCCTGCCAAGGATTGCTCCAAAATTAGTTAAAATTATTTTTGTGAGAGATGTTACGTGGTTAATTAGTTACGTCTCCAAATCCAATCCATTTTTTTCCTTTAGCCAAGTTTAGTATTGCAGTGAGAATAATCGATAGTGAAAAACTCCATGGTGAGAATGATTAGGTTTCGGTGAATTGTGTTTTTAAATTTTGAGTTGATGTGAATGTGATTAAATAAAAAAGGAAAAGGAAAAGGAAAAGGATAAGTAGATTTGTGTTGTGTTTGTTAAAATTTGTGAAAGATGTGCATATGCTGAAATGGGTGTTTCAAGTGAATTGTTCACAGAAACGACGGAAATCATCAATGAAATTGCAGAGATATGATGAACAGTAATGGATGGAGCTGCATATTCAAACTCCAAACAAGTCTTGGGAGTTGGGAGTCCTCTCTAGAAATGCCAAATCCTCAAAGCAATCATGAATTCATGATTGTAAAAACTGTGCAAAGTTCTTGATATTATCATTATCTCCATATGTTCTTTTAATTTATCATTAACACCATTTGTCCGGGAACAAAAAAGTCAAATACCAGCACATGTGGGCAGTAAGATACATTGGGCAACAGTAATGTACGGCAGTAAGTTGTGTGCAGTAGTCAAAAAGAATGAAGGGGGAATAAATATGCGGTGTTAAATCAATTCTTCAAAACTGTATGTTGGTACCCATATTGCAAGATTACAACAAAACTAATTCTAATCACCAAATGGATAGTCGTTCCACTCCATGTATGAAGCTGCATAAGTTTGTCCTTCAACGCCTCATCTGCAATATGAGCCAAGATGGTCAA
This sequence comes from Fragaria iinumae, assembly GCA_009720345.1. Classification (NCBI taxonomy): domain Eukaryota; kingdom Viridiplantae; phylum Streptophyta; class Magnoliopsida; order Rosales; family Rosaceae; genus Fragaria; species Fragaria iinumae. The sequence continues at coordinate 28,066,967 of CM019121.1, forward strand.
TTGTCTACACAATTATGCAAAAGCAAGGAGGATGAACTAAACAGGATATGGAGCTATTCAAGCTGAAAATGGACCACAATTAACTTGATAATCGAAAAATTCCTTTAAGGACTTGCACCAATTTCAAACTTGTTACCATTACTGCTGTCATGTGCAAAAAAATATATAACTACTTTAATATGGCTCCTCACTTCGGTTGGTATGTAATCATGTCTAGAAGTATCTAAGGGCTGTCTTGTGAAATCAAAAGGCTCCAATTCCAATCAGATCCCCATATTCCCATTCTTCTGAAATGAACCAGTCTTAGCCAACTATAATGATGACGAACCGGGTGAAAGATAAATTTTTGACAGATTCACTCGGATGATTATCTAAAGACATTAAACCTCACAACTGCTGAAAGTCTAGACCATTAATAAACAGCAGGGATTATGCACATATGCAACCATTTAGGACAAAAACAAAATTCAGTCATTCCCAGGTGAGTTCAGATGACTATGAATGATAGAAGGTTTCTATTGGTTGTTTTTACTCTATATAACATGGTGCGATAAGCAATCAACTAAGGCTCAGAAACCAAAACTATGCCAAAAGACCTGCCTTTTCAGTGCCTAATCGGCATGATATTTCATACTCGATTTATCTTAGTTAACTATACTATGAAATCATCAATTTAATACCTCCACCCACTGATTGGAAACAAGTAGATCAGCAGTAAGTCAAAACACTAGTGTGAGATAACAGTCCAAGTGAAAGAAAGAACTTCACAGATTAAAATTGGTTGAGGAACCAAGTACACATTTTATATATTAGATTTGATGGTTCATATAAGATGGTGTACCTTGCGCTTCTTATGGCCCCTCATTCCACCTCTTCCATCTCTTCCATCTCTTGCGCTACTAAAACTTGTCATCTCATCATTCTCCTCATCCAATGGTAGACTTTTAATTTCATCAAAGAAATTTTCGGTCAAACCAAGCAACCTGATAGAAACAAGTTGACAATAGTCAGCCACTGACATATTCTACAGACCAATAAATACAGGATGATAAATAAGGAAACAAAACTAATGGTGCCTACCCATTACTCGACTTTAATAAGTGTTTTGCCTTCCTTTTCTCCTCCTTTGTAATAGGAGCACGAGTAAAGAGCTCCTCTTCTTGCCGTGCACGCTCATCCAGCTTTGCCTTAAATCTTTCTGCTTCATAACTTTGAGGTCCATAACCATCCACAATCTGTATTCGACATCAACAAAGAAAAGAAACTTAGAAGAGCAAATACAGCATTGATACCAATAACCCTCCCTCCTCCCCCCCCAAAAAAAAAAAAAAAAAAAATCCAGGAAACTACAAACCTCTTCAGGTCTCCCTTCAAAATCATCAACCATGTCTTTAACATAACGACTATGCTTAGATTGTCGTATGGTGTTCTCTTCCTTTCTGAGTGCATTTCTTTCGAATCTTGACGACTTATCTTTCTCCATTGAAGTTGGTGCAATTTTGGGTGGTATATACTTGCCATGATCCTACAATACATGAATACAAACAAACTTTAACAATGGTTCACTAGGGGGTAAAAGATGATGTCAAATATTGTAGTGATATGCACTTCACCTCAGAAGTCGTGTCTATTTTGCTAGGAATCATATCAGGGTTTGGGCGATAACTCAACAAATCTTCAGTGTTATTTGATTTTGATTGCTTCTCACTTAGCTGTGCATTCTCAGTTGTGCTCGCAGTAACCTTGGTCAGCTTCTCAATTTGGTACTGCATCTTCTTGTCAATAGGTCGAATCTGTTGCAAACAAAAGTGTGGCAATTGAGTAATGACTGATACATTCATGTTGAGCGAATTACAGGGGGAAGCAAAGAAAAATCCCTAGAGCCACAGACCTTTTCCAGAAACAACCTTATCTCAACAAGGCTCTGAACAACCGGATGTCCACTGATTGAGAGCCCTTTAGCTTTGCGAAGTAAGTAATAGACAAGTGACAGGCAATAGTGCAGAAGCAGCATATTCTTGGCTTCAAGATAGTTAAACCCTTGGGATGTCGGATACTGATTTTCTTTCACCTGATAAAGCAGAGAAACAAAACCATGATGTCTTTTTTGCTGCAAAGCCGCTTCATATACCACTATATGTGAGTTGTGAAAGTACTTCCGTAAGAACAAACATGGATAACCTACCTTGGCAATTAAAGCCTTGACTTTGAAATCAACTACATTTAATCCTTCCTTCATTTCCTTCAACACAGCCACAAGCTGAGGCACTTCTCTGCGAAAACGAAAGCATTAAAAACAAAACTTTAACTACTGAACATGTCTCCCCCCCCCCCACCCATTAGTTCAACCTTCACTAAGACTAAACTTACTTGTTTATTACACCTTCCTGGCCTCCATTTGAATTTGAAGCATCCTCCATAGCTTTGAAGCTTCAGTTTTTTCTACACAATGTGCCAAAGAACTGGTAAACTAAGCTTCAGTTAAAAATTTCGTGATTTTGACATAAAAAGAACTGGTAACTCAAACAAAAAAAGTAAAAATCTTTTCCTGCCCAAAGATCATAGATAAACATCAGAATCATTGAAACTTAGTTTATGCATCAAAAATCCAGCTTTACAGAAACACTGAGATTAGCATACAAACTCACAATAAAATTGAAAACCCACCTTCAGAATGAGCGGAAGCATACATAATCAAATACCCATCAAATAAGATCTGGAATCCATACCTGGAAAACCGAGCTCTAAAAAAGAACACGAGAGGGTGAAGAGGAAGAAGAAAAACACGAGAGCTGTGTATGAGGCACGCAGCAGCAGAAGAAGGGTTTTAGGGGTTTTGTTGCTGGAAAAGACTAAAATGTCATTCTCTAAAGAATCGGTTAATACCTGCCGGAGGAATTATTACTTGCACCCGGCACATTTCTGAAGTGGTGTTCCTCACCAATGAATAACTGACACGTTTACATAAACTTATGACGTGTGATTTCTTGTTGACACATAACCCATATCAGCTAACGTTCGATTAACACCGTTCTCTCCACCAACAAGGTGAAGGGTTTTCTGTGTTTCAGGCTTTTCAGCTATAGGCCATTCATCAGTTCTAGGGGTGGGCTCGGGTCGGGTCGGTTCGCGTTTTTGTAAAACCCGACCCAAAACCCGAAATTTTCTGGTCGGGTCGGGTCAGGCCTTTTTAAAATGTGAACCCGACTGAGACCAGCCCGATTTGGGCTTTCGGCCCCAAAAAAAGAATTAGATGCCTTTTCCATTTTGGGGCTCCATATCAGAGCAGTTGTTATGCTTCTGCTACAATAACAGTGATAATGTCAAGTTTCAATAACATCATACACTAAACTTAAACCAAAACCAAAACCTACAAGCCTGAATAAGCAGGCCCTTTCATACATGGGTTTGTCTCAGCTTTAAAACATCACTACGCACCTCATCTCCTTAAACCCACCATCAGTTTAAGACAAGTAAAGATAGATAAATCATTGGACATGTAATTAAACCAATTGGCCAATTCTACATCATTCAAAGTTAAATCCAAACCCAACAATCTTTAATCTATATTTCATAATTCTATTTCAGCAACATGTAGCCATTTTTAGCTACAGATAGCACCAACAGCCGAACTCATCCATTTCCAATACATCAACTATATATATATATATATTTGCAGATAGAAAACTCATACATCAACTATAACAAACGAAGAAGCATGATCTATAACATCCAAAAACTGCAGTTCTTTGTCTGTTTCAATTCTTCTACATCAAATCAGTAGCCAAAAACAGTTTTGTAACACTAAACAAAGAAAGCGAAAGAAACTCAGAAAACCCAGGTTGGGTATATACCTGAAATGCGGGAATATACTTGCGAAATCGAGAAGAGAAATCGAGTCACCGTTGTTCTTCTTCTTCCTTGCGAAATCGAGAAGAGAGGAAGAAGAGAGTTACACTGTTAGAAGAGAAGAGAGAGAAAGAGAGAGGCGCAGAAACAAAGAGAGAGTTAAGACTTTAGTTTTAGGGTTTTTTTTTAATATAAAAAAATTATATGGACCAATAAAATTATGACGCGTGGCAAAAATTTGTATATCGGGGGCTTTCGGTTCAGGACCGAGCCCGAACCCGAAACCGAACCGAACTAAGAGATTCAGGCCGGTTTGTGGCCCGGACCGAACTAAGAGCATTTTGGACCGAACCGATTGGGTCCGATCGGGCTTATGGGTCGGTTTTTTTGAGTTTTTGAATCCCACATGATACCATTTGTCCATTCGTATGAATCTCAAATCTGCCATCTTTATACTCTCAGAACAATTTTCTACCCATCAACCTATATGTCTATCTATTTGTCGACTCTCAGCAAAATGAAGCCAATTTAAGCTTCTGGGTTCGATTTATAGGGATTTGAGAGGAGAGAGAAAAACTAGATATGAATTTCACTCTCTCCTCCACCACCAACTACCAAGCACCACCGTGATTCACCTTCACCACTACTAAAATCACTGACTTCCGACGAGTCTGTTCCTGCCTCCGCTTCGTCCGACGACATTCAGGTACCCATAATTTTATCTGGGCACCTAAACCTTCTTGAGACCCATCCCATTATTAAAATTTACAATATACTAATTCTGAGTTGGGAAAAACACTGTTCATCTACTGTAGCAGTGGGCCTCAGATCTTTCTTCTGCCATTTATCCCAATCAGCCCAAAACTGTTTTTGGTCCAAAACAGCTGCCGACTCACTTAAATGCTCGAAATCAAAGTCAAACCTGAAATCCTTCCCTTCCTCATCTTGACTTGATGAAGTGTAAATCGACGAGAAACAAATACTCAAATCCATAACCAGAGTCCGGTTCAGGTACTGAGCCTCACCCAAAGCACACAAGAAAGACAATTTTCCTTGCCTCAGATCTTCAACAACTTTCCTTGGTTTTTCTTTGTATCTCCTACGCCGTTTCGGTATATGATTCATCTTCTCCTCTGTTTTTTTTTCCTAGCAATTCTCTGATCTATGCTATCTGCCTTTGAAGGCTTTAAATCGCATTTGAAAAATCGGTCTATTTCTGGGTATGCATGCTAAGTTTTTGATCCTGGGTTTGCATCCGATCAGATATATGTCAGCTTCTCTCACTAAATGGTTGGAATGTGTTCTCAAATTCGAGGAGGGGCCTTTCAGCATCTTAGAAACTGTTTGTTTTCTTTCTTTCTCTCCTTTTCAGTATTCATATTCTGAAAATTATTTCCTGTAGGAAGAAAATAAAAGAAAGAAGAAGGAGGAAGTTTCAGCCATCGACTAACGACTAATACAGGTAATGGAGCAATACACATTGATCTCCATATCTTTTCCTTTTCATACAAGTTATTTGGTTTTTATCTAAAGTTGTTTTCTTTATTTCTTTTTGTGGAGTGTCTGATTTAGTTTGAATGTGATTTCAATTTGATGTTGGGTTGAATAGGGTTTCAATTTCTCGATCAAGAATGATCGAGAGAGCGATACTAATATTGAGGCAAAGGGAACTCTCATCTCATTATCTCAGCACGTACAAGGTTAATTAGTTGCTCTCTTGCTCTTCGTCACCAGACTGATTGGATATAGAAGAAGGAAGTGGGAGAGAAATCTGGGTGGGTTTGGATTAGGGTCCCAAATTTTCAATCATTTTGTTTTTCGATTTTGAATTGTTCTCTCATTCAGATGGCGGTATGTAGTGGTTTTGGGTCTCCAGGTTTCGGTTTGGGGCTTTACTTTGTATAACTTTGTGATTTCAGTTTGTTGGTAGTTGTTTATTTGGCTTAATTATGTCTTCCTCTTACACAGAAACACCTTCGCAATTCAGCATCAACATCTTTTATGTTGCACATATGGTGAGTTTTGCATTTGCAAGTCTATAAAATTTGTTTACTCTTTGACATTCATGTCATCAATTTCCTTCAATTACGACTAATACGAAGTTTTATTTTCTGGGATTCCATAGAGGTAAAACAAGAAGTCTGGATTTGGGAAAAAGAGGAGGGATGGAAAGCGAAGAGGAGTCCAGGTTAGTACTACTACTATGGGTTCTATTTTGTTGTATGTAATTAAGTGATTAAAACTGATGAAGGGAATGACTCAATATACACGCTACTAAACTTCTTTATGGCCATATTGTATTTCAATTGTTGTAAAAGGATAGTTATAGACCTTGACATTACTACATTGGTTCTTCTGCAACTTATCCCCATATCTGTGCCAGTCCATAAAGGTAGTTTTGGAATCAGTTGTACCAATTCTCCATTTTGCTGATGCCTACTGCTTACTACTGTGTGGTTATTTACATGAGACAATTGGTTGGTGTATATAACTACATATATATTGAGTATGAGACCAATAATCAGTAATTAGGCAGTAGATTGATAAGTTAATACCATATTGTCATATATATCAGAACAAATTGAAGTATGTACCTGATCTAGAATGCTGTTTGTATAACTATATAGAATACCGTATATATATATATATATATATATATATATATATATATATATATACACACACAGGGCCCTTCCAATAAGGGATCCCATTTTTTGACATATATGAGGGATGGGGGATTACACCAACTTTTTGATCACAAAATCACATCTCCACCGTTCAATATGTAGTTCTATATGAGTAGATCATTTCTGTAAATTTCCAGAAATTTTGGTGATCGTTAAGACATTCAAAACTACGATTTATAATTATAAGCATGAACGGTTCAAGTGGTTCGTTCATTGATTTAATCTTGTTCAACACCTTAACGATCACCAAATTGGCTGAAAATTTGCAGAATTGATCTATATATAAGGACTAACAAACTGAATGGTGGAGATTCAACTATATAATCGAAAAGTTGGTGTACTCCCCCATCCCTCATATATGTAAAAAAAAGGGATCCCTTAGTGGAAGGGTGCTCTATATATATATATATACACAGCCCTTCTCAGCTGCGGACGTCCGCATCAATGGTTTTGATGCGGATTTTCATTTTTGCACCACTTTTCGATCGAATTTCCTCATCTCCACCGTCTAGTATCTAGATAATATTGTGTAGATCATCTCTGCAAAATTTCAGCCAATTTTGGTAATCGTTAAGGGCCTTAAAACGGCGTCTTTCTGTTACAAACATGAACGGTTCATGTTTGACAGAATTCAGTCCGTCCATTGGTTTTTCGAGTTTGAGGGCCTTAACGATTACCAAATTGGCTGAAATTTTGCATAAATGATCTACACAATATTATCTAGATACTAGACAGTGGAGATGAGGATTCGATCGAAAAGTGGTGCAAAAATGAAAATCCGCACCAAAACCATTGATGCGGACGTCCGCAGCTGAGAAGGGCTGTATATATATATATATAGACACACACACACACACACACACACACATATATACAAATATATGTATATATCAGAACAGGTTGAAGTAAATAGTTTGGCTGCAATGCTTTGAAGTGCTTACTTTCATCTCATTATGCAATTGCTTTTGATAAAATGGGTAATATTTTTCATTCCTCTATTGAAAGGAATGAACCAACAGAATCTTCAAATGTTAAAGAATTCAATGAAAAAAAAGCTTCTTCAATGTATGGCTGTACAGTATAGATGTTTTTATTCAAAAAAAAAAGTATAGATGTTTTTATTTCTGAGTTTTTGTAAGAAGCATGGTTTTACATAATAAAAGAAATTCCATTACAAATATTGTTTATTTCCATTGCCCTGTCTATTTACATAATATCTTCAGTTACAGTAAAGAGAGAGTACTGTATCAATGGGATAAAATGACTTTGCATCGGATATTAACAATATTTCTATTTTTTTGTAGGTTCCAATTGAGCCGCTAAGAGGCAGTTTTTCTTTGTTCACGTTCTGTGTTCTTTTCCTTCAACTTGATTGAAGGGTATGTCTTTATGCTTCTGCTTGATTCACTAATTTAAAGTTGCATTGTATTGGTATTTCTTTGTCTACTTCGACCGAAAATAAATGTAAGTTACTGACACAGGACTGTTTTTATCACAGGTAGAAATTTTTCCCAGACAATGATTCTCTAGAAAGTGCAGGAAATGGTGAAAATGGTGGTTTATTAGTAAAAGAGGAATGGAGTTCAATCTTCAGGAACAGTGAATAAGCTTATTTTGCAACATGGTGTCAAGCTTATTAGCAAACGAGAACAGATAGAAAATTGTTTTGCAACATTGTTTTGTCCTACAACTTGCTTGATTTTTGCATACAGAAACAGATCGAAAGAAAACATGAAGCAACTTATTTTGGAAGCCGGCATCATAAATCCATTGTTGTAATTCAGATAAAGACCGATTAGTCTTCAGATTGCTTCATTTCACATGTATTTCATTTTAGGTACTTTTCGTTAATCAAACCATGATTCGTTACAATTTTCTATCCCGCAGCAAAGCGCGGGCCTAATTTCTAGTCTATACTAAGATCGATCTTGTGGTTAATTCAATAAATTTCTTGAATTATTCCGTAATGGCACTTGTTGTCTGGCAACCATCCCAGACAAATAAGGTATTCTTCTGAGGTGTATTAGCTCTACCCAGATGCCTTCACCATCCCAGACAAATAAGGTATTCTTCTGAGGTGTATTAGCTCTACCCAGATGCCTTCACGCTTCCGGACTCCAGTTCAAACGGCCATGAAAAGTTAAGAAGAAGAAAAACCAGTGTTGTAAACGCTAAGTGTGAATTATTTGACAAAGTGACAAAGTTAACAACTCAAATACCATTTAACTCTAATTTAAAATTAATGCAAACGTGTCAATTATTCATTGGTGCGGAACACCAACAGCAATGTGTCGGGTGTATGTAATAATTTCTCTAGTTGCCTCTATAAATAAAAGAAGGATGGCCTCACCCAAAACCTCTAAAACACCAAATATGGCACCTAAAAAACCCAAGAAAGACCACACCAACAACGACGCCGTTGAAGTCCCAAGAGGCGAGAGGAGGCTGAAGAAACAATGGAAGAACAAACAGAAAAAGGGCTTAAAGGGGAGGAGCCTATTTTGGACGAAGGTTAGGGGAGCCTTCCTCCGAAACCTAGAAAAAAGTAACAACAACACCAAGAAAAAACTGAAGATGAGAACAGACGAGACCAATATTGAGGAGACCAGGAGATTGGCCAGGGAGTATTTAGATCCAAATCCACCACGGGATGTTGTGGTTCCAGATGATGGCCTCATATGCGTAGGCCGGAGCATTGACAAATCATTACACCCGTGTTGGGATGTGCTTGGCAAAATTATAGATCGTACTGGAGTGGAGTTTTGTTTGGATCGTGAAGGGTTACAAGCATTTGGAGCTCCCAGAGACACTGCAGCGGCTCTAGAGATGTATAATAAAGAAAAGAACTTGGCTCAACAGCAAAACCCTAGCGGTCCAGCCGTTGCACCGTCGGATAATGATGTTTACAGTGACGGCAGCCCATCTGCTGGTTCAATCTATAGTCAGCAAGGACAAGGTTATTATCAGTTGGCGCCACCTTATAGCTACCGGTACTCAGCTCCATATATCGATGCACCTTATTATGGGACTGAACCTGAAGGCTATTATGGTTATCATGGAACGAACTATGGTACATCCTATTATGGAATTCCATGGGACTATTGGACTCAACATGCATATGCTCAATATAGACATGGACCAGCTCAGGCAGGCTGTCAAGACCCACCCCGAATTTCACTCTGAAACCCGAGGTAAGTCCTGCGAGGATCACCTCCAAGGAAAATTTACCGAAGAACTCAGCAAACCTCCCTTGAAAATGGACAACCTTAACCCGGAAAAATATAGAACACCCTCTTAACCAAAATATCAAGATTCAACTCAATCCAAATAACCGAATAAAATAATACACAATTATTTTTCCGAAAGTATTCAGAGCTACTACAAGAAAGACAACGGAAGCTGAAAAAAATCCTAGTGGGTTAAACAGATAACCTATTGGCGAACAGTAGCGGAAATGTGAGTGACTATGCCTCGTCGCCTCCTTCTAGACCCCACCCGAACTCTGCAGACTGGGCATTTAAAAACGAAGGGAAAAGCCCAGGGGAAAAATATTTAATTACGTCAGAGTGAGTGGACAAAAGTAATCTCGCCAAACAAATAATTCCCCAAGAAAACTTTCAAGGACAAAACTAGTTCCGGCTAGTCTCCAAAACTTAAACAAATACAGCCTCTCAGGCTAAAATTAAATATATCAGTATGTATATGCACTCGTCTACTCCTTGTATGATTTTTTTGAAGGAATAAAAGAAAAACAGAAATTCATACAAGGCTATTACGCTCGCATTTACCGCTCACGTCACCCTATAATGGTATTTTTCCTCATTATGGGGGAATCGCACGAGTGAATATATATATATATATATATATATATATACGTGCTTACTCCTTGTACGAGTCTATGAATGAATACGAAAAATAGAAAGTCGTACAAGGCTACGACGCTGGCGTCTAACGCCCACGTCACCCCATAATGGCATTTTTTCTCATTATGGGGGGAAATCACGTATTACTAGCTAGCGTTTACTTATGTACATATTATTCTCATGAACGTCAATAAATGAGTATAAACACCGAAATTCTCAATTCAGGATCAATTCAAACAAAAGAAATTATTCAACAACAAAACATCTAAAGCACATTATTTAAAACAAAGGTCCACTCACAAATTAGGTCTAAGCCTGATGTCAGTCGGAGGTTTCTTCCGCTCGGGCCTCCTCACGTCCTGTTCCAAAACATAAATAAATCCTTAAATAAAACACCGACACTTAGAGAAAATATGCATAATTAAATATGACCGCGCTCAACCATACCTATCGCCCTAAATCTTTACTTCACTGCCAACCATAAAGCTCCACAATTTTTCCGACATCCTCAAAAGCACCTTCTACCTTCCTAACCATAAATAATCCAATGGCCGGATTTTCAACTTATTAATCCGCCAAAAATACAAACTTTAACAATTTCCAAACCTATCCAAAACTCCTCCAAAAATTCTAAAACTCATTCCATTAAACTCCTCATAAAAAAATCTCCACCAAAAACAATTTTTCAGCGGCGGTGCCGGCAGCCAGCTCCGGCGACCTCCAATGCCCACCAAAATTTAGCAGCACCTTCCTCTCAATCTCCTCTACAACATTCCTAACTAGCACAAACTCTAGTTCTAAGCCTGACCATGTCAATCGAACGAAAACAACAATAAAAACCCTAGAATTTCCTTTACCGATTTCTCCTTACCTAGCTCAAGAGGGAGCGAATCCTTTGGAGGGATTGGAGCACGGGAGGAGGGCTTCCTTTTAAGCCAAGGATCGCCAGCTATGGCGGCCGGAGGAGGGAGTTCCGGCGAGAAAACCAATCCGGCAGTATGAGCTTTCGGGGTTGTTTTTTCCTTCACGGCGGCGCTAAGGAGGTTGCCACTGGTCTAGAACGGAAGCTGGGTTGGAGATCGATCGATTGGGACCGGTGCGGCGGTCTGGGGCGGCCGGACGGCGGCGAACGGGCAGGAAACTTTTCTGGCAGGGAGAGGCTTGGGGAGAGAGAATCGGGAGGAAGAGAGAGAAAGGAGAGAGGGGAAAAAAAACGGGCTTGGCCCAAACCGGTTTCAACCCACCAATAAAAACCCATTCCAAAATTCAACACCCCAAAATAATACCCCAATAAAAATTACCTTTTACTAGCTAAAATTTACCATTTTTTACCGTCGTCTCATTTTCTTCCTTCGAATAATTCTTTCGAAATATTCGTCCCTCAACACACCTCTAGGGACTTTAGGACTATAAACTCAATGACGAAGACGGTAAAATTTTTATTACCACAATGCTAGTAATTAAGGTAAAATTTAAGAGTCGGGGCGTGACAATTCTCCCCTCCTTATAAAAATTTCGTCCTCAAAATTTACAACACGTCAATCAAAGAGGTAGGGATATTGTTGTCTCATTTGCTCCTCCGATTCCCAAGTAGTTTCCTCTACTTGATCGCTTCTCCAAAGCACTTTGACAAGCGGAATTGTCTTGTTCCTAAGCACTTGCTCCTTTCGGTCAAGAATCTGAACCGGCTCCTCTTCATAGGACAAATCCTTCTGCAAACTAATCGGCTGCTCTTCAAGCACATGAGAAGGATCGGCAATATATTTGCGATGCATGGATACATGAAACACGTTATGTATCCTGGACAACTCCGGAGGCAACACTAACCGATATGCCAGAGAGCCAGCTCGCTCTATTATCTTATAAGGCCCGATATACCTAGGACTAAGCTTCCCACGCTTACCGAAACGTACTACTCCTTTCCAAGGAGATAGTTTCAGGAACACCCAATCACCCACTTGAAACTCAAGGTCCTTCCTGCGGACATCTGCATAACTCTTTTGCCTACTTTGAGCGGCCTTGAGTCTATCTCTGACCACCTTGATCTTCTCATTTGTGTCATGGATAATCTCAGGTCCACAAAGCTCTCTTTCTCCGACTTCATTCCAACATAAAGGTGGACGACACTGCTTCCCATACAGTGCCTCAAAAGGTGTCATACCAATACTCGAATGGAAGCTGTTGTTATAAGCAAACTCCATCAAAGATAGGTTTTTATCCCAACTCCCTCTGAACTGCAAGGCACATGATCTCATCATATCTTCCAAAGTCTGAATAGTCCTCTCTGATTGCCCATCAGTCTGAGGATGAAAAGCAGTGCTGAAGTGTAGTCGGGTACCTAATGCTGCCTGAAGAGCTCCCCAGAATTTAGAAGCAAATCTAGGATCCCGATCTGATACTATGGATTCAGGTACGCCATGAAGTCTCACGATCTCATTCACATGAAGCTCCGCCAATCTATCCAATGTATACTTCTTTCCTACCGGCAAGAAATGTGCAGATTTAGTGAATCTATCCACAATCACCCAAATTCCGTCATGCCCTTCACGGGTACGAGGTAAACTGAAAACAAAATCCATGGTGATGTGGTCCCACTTCCACACTGGAATCGGCAACGGCTCTAGCAACCCTGAAGGTTTCTGCCTTTCAGCTTTCACCTGCTGACAAATCAGACACCTACTCACAAAAGCTGCAATTTCCCTCTTCATGTTAGGCCACCAATAATAATCCTTCAAAGTCCGATACATTTTTGTACTACCTGGATGAGCAGCATATGCAGAACTATGAGCTTCCTCCATAATCTCTTTCTTTAACTCTTCATTCCTTTTTGGAACACAAAGCCTATTTTTGAACAACAAGGTTCCATCTCTTCTTACCAAAAAATCCACAGCTGCTCCATTCGCTGCTCTTTCCATCAACTGAGCTATGGAAGGATCATTATACTGCGCCTCACGCACTTTATCCACCAAAACTGGCCTCACATGGAAACTAGCTACCAAGACACCCACTTCATCCACCGCCAAATCCACCCCGGTAGCTTGCAACTCACAAAGAAGTGGAACTCGAACCATCCTCAGGTGAGACAAAGATATAGTGGGATTTCGACTAAGAGCATTAGCTACCACATTAGCTTTTCCAGGATGATACTCAATAGTGCAATCGTAGTCATTGATTAACTCCATCCACCTTTTATGCCTCATATTTAACTCATTTTGAGTAAACACATACCGAAGACTCTTGTGATCGGTAAAAATCTGACACTTAGCTCCAAAAAGATAGTGTCTCCACAACTTGAGAGTAAAAACTACTGTTGCAAGCTCTAAATCATGGGTGGGATAATTCACCTCATGCGGCTTCAGTTGCCTAGAAGCGTAGGCAATCACTCGATCATGCTGCATCAATACCCCGCCTAGACCTCGTCTAGAAGCATCACAATAAACCACATACTCCCCACTATCATCCGGAAGTGCCAATACAGGAGCACTAGTCAGGCGATTCTTTAATTCTTGAAAACTTTGCTCACACTGATTTGACCATTCAAACTTGACTCCCTTCCTGGTCAATCTTGTTAGTGGAGCTGCAATCTTTGAAAAGTCTTGCACAAATCGCGGATAATAACCTGCTAAGCCCAAGAAACTACGAATCTCCGTCACAGAGGCGGGTCTTTTCCAACTGGACACTGCTTCCACTTTCTGGGGATCCACACTAACACCTTCCGCTGAAACTACATGACCCAAGAATCCCACTTTATCTAGCCAAAATTCACACTTGCTGAACTTGGCAAACAACTGAGCATTTCTCAAAGTCCGTAATATCAATCTTAGATGTTTGGCATGCTCCTTCTCACTTTTTGAGTATACCAAAATATCATCTATGAATACGATCACGAAACGATCAAGATATGGACTAAACACCCTATTCATGAGATCCATGAACGCCGCAGGTGCATTAGTAAGTCCAAAAGGCATCACCACAAACTCATAATGACCATACCGTGATTGAAAGGCAGTCTTGGCTACGTCACTCTTCCGGATCCGCAACTGATGATAACTAGATCTCAAATCAATCTTTGAGAAAACAGAAGCACCCCTCAACTGATCAAATAAATCATCAATGCGCGACAACGGATACTTATTCTTCACTGTGACTTGATTAAGCTTCCTATAATCAATGCATAGTCTCATGGTGCCATTTTTCTTCTTAACAAACAACACCGGGGCACCCCATGGAGACATGCTAGGCCGAATAAAACCCTTGTCTACCAACTCCTGCAGTTGAGTCTTCAATTCTTTTAATTCTGCTGGAGCCATTCTGTAAGGTGTCTGAGAGATAGATCTAGTTCCAGGAAGTAACTCGATAGAAAAATCTATCTCCCTTACAGGAGGCAAACCAGGCAATTCCTCGGGAAACACATCCGGAAACTCTCTTACTACAGGAATATCCTCTACTTCCAACACTCTTATTCTTGTATCCACAACATGAGCTAGGAATGCCTGACAACCTTTATTTAACAATTTCCTGGCGGCCACAGCTGATATCAGGCAACTCGAAATTACATCTCTTTCCCCCTAAAAAACAACCTCAAATCCATCTGGACTCCGAAGTACCACTTCTTTTCGGAAACAATCCACCATAGCTCTGTAAGTCTCCAAAAAGTCCATCCCCAAGATCACATCAAACTCCACAATATTTAGAGGAATTAATTCGGCCTTGAAATTTAATCCCTCTACTAGCACTTCACAACCACTAAACACCCAATCTATTCTCATCACCTCACCAGAGGGAAAAGATACATGCCACTCGCCTGGAAGAGACGATGATGGCACATTGGCATGGAGGGCGAATCTACTAGACATAAATGAATGCGTAGCTCCAGGGTCAATTAAAGTAAATGCTAGCTGACCAAAAATTAATAACGTACCGATGATGACATTTGGAAAAGTACGACCCTCCTGCTGGGTCATAGCATGAAGTCTAGCGCGAGTCATGGGACGTCCACGCTGACCACCACTCTGCTGAGAGCTACCCCTGGCTGCTGAACCTCCGTGAGAACCACCACTGGAGCCTCTAGCTGAAGACTGACCGACTGGCTGAGTAGGGGCGGTCCTCTATGCCAACAAAGGACAGTCTCTCCTAAAATGATCAAGACCACCAGACTCAAAGCACCCAGATGACTGCTGCTGACCAAAGGAAAAAGTTTGACCACCAAATGATCCCCCTTGGGAACTACCACCAGTACTATACTGACCGGTTTGTTGCCTACCCAACTGGCTCCTGAAAGGTCTCCTGAAATTTCCTCTAGTTCTACTCCGAGGACCATAACCCGATCCTCCACTACTGCCACTACCTGCTGAAGATCCAGAAGCGGATGATGAAGCGGCCTTCTTCGATGGACCCTGGCTGGAACCACCGAAATCTCGGGGTCGTGCACTATAAGTTCTCCTGGTCTCGATGGCCATGGCTGCAGTAACCGCATCAAGAAAGGTCTGGTAGATAACACCGGTCATTTTCTCGGCGTACACTCCGCCAAGTGCTCCAATGAACATGTCAATCCTGGTCCTCTCATCCGGAACAAAATATGGCACATGGTAGCTTAAGGTAATGAACCTCTGCTCAAACTCGATGACACCCTCATCATCCATCTTCTTCATGTTCAGAAAATCCGACTAGATCCTGATACGATGAGCATGACTGAAATACTGACCTAAGAAGAGCATCTTAAACTGCTCCCAAGTCATGTCCTGAGCACCACCATTATTTCTACTAGCGAGAGTCCACCAATGATGCGCTGAGTCATCCAGAAAAGTCACTGTCATCTTCACTTTCTTTTCTTCCGGTATATCAGTGCTCTCAAAAGCCTTTTTCATCTTGTCTACCCACGTGTATGCATCAAGGTGTCCCTTGGCACCCTTGAACTCAATTGCCCCAGCATCGAAGACATCCTTCTTCCTCATAGACCGTGGGTGCTGAACCTTGTCTAAAACACCCCTCAGCATATTCCCAATGGAATCAACTAATCTTCTGACCTCATCACCCTCATTCGCGTTGGTCGAGGTAGCCACACGGGGTCGGCGTCTAGGAGGCATAGTACCTGAGGAAAGAGATATTTAGTAGTCTATAACTAGCAGAATTATCACATATACCTAATAACACATAGCATCCAAAGCATAAAATGCTAATGAATCTGCCGCGGTCAGACCACCACTCTATAGGAACTACGTGCTTCTTAGGCAAATATGATAGTATTAAGGAGGCAGGAAATGAAACCTAGAGCTCTAATACCAACTGTCAAGACCCACCCCGAATTTCACCCTGAAACCCGAGGTAAGTCATGCGGGGACCACCTCCAAGGAAAATTTACCGAAGAACTCAGCAAACCTCCCTTGAAAATGGACAACCCTAACCCGGAAAAATATAGAACACCCTCTTAACCAAAATATCAAGATTCAACTCAATCCAAATAACCGAATAAAATAATACACAATTATTTTTTTGAAAGTATTCAGAGCTACTACAAGAAAGACAACAGAAGCTAAAAAAAATCCTAGTGGGTTATAGTGGGTTAAACAGATAACCTATTGGCGAACAGTAGCGGAAATGTGGGTGACTATGCCTCGTCGCCTCCTTCTAGACCACACCCGAACTCTGCAGACTGGGCATTTAAAAACGAAGGGAAAAGCCCAGGGGAAAAATATTTAATTACGTCAGAGTGAGTGGACAAAAGTAATATCGCTAAACAAATAATTCCCCAAGAAAACTTTCAAGAACACGACTAGTTCCGGCTAGTCTCCAAAACTTAAACAAATACAGCCTCTCAGGCTAAAATTAAATATATCAGTATGTATATGCACTCGTCTACTCCTTGTATGATTTTGTTGAAGGAATAAAAGAAAAACAGAAATTCATACAAGGCTACTACGCTTGCGTCTACCGCTCACGTCACCCCATAATGATATTTTTCCTCATTATGGGGGAATCGCAAGAGTGGATATATATATATATATATATATATATATATATATATATATATATATACGTGCTTACTCCTTGTACGAGTCTATGAATGAATACGAAAAATAAAAAGTCGTACAAGGCTACGACGCTGGTGTCTAACGCTCACGTCACCCCATAATGGCATTTTTCCTCATTATGGGGGGAAATCACGTATTGCTAGCTAGCGTTTACTTATATACATATTATTCTCATGAACGTCAATAAATGAGTATAAACACTGAAATTCTCAATTCAGGATAAATTCAAACAAAAGAAATTATTCAAGAAGAAAACATTTAAAGCACATTATTTAAAACAAAGGTCCACTCACAAATTAGGCATAAGCCTGATGTCAGTCGGAGGTTTCTTCTGCTCGGGCCTCCTCACGTCCTGTTCCAAAACATAAATAAATCCGTAAATAAAACACCGACACTTAGAGAAAATAGACATAATTAAATATGAGCTTCTCGCGCTCAACCATGCCTATTGCCCTAAATCTTTACTTCACTGCCAACCATAAAGCTCCATAATTTTTCCGACATCCTCAAAAGCACTTTCTACCTTCCTAACCATAAATAATCCAATGGCCGGATTTTCAACTTATTAATCCACTAAAAATACAAACTTTAACAATTTCCAAACCTATCCAAAACTCCTCCAAAAATTCTAAAACTCATTCAATTAAACTCCTCATAAAAAAATCTCCACCAAAAACAATTTTTCAGCGGCGGCAGGCGGCCGGCTCCGGCGACCTCCAATACCCACCAAAATTTAGCAGCACCCTCCTCTCAACCTCCTCTACAACATTCCTAACTAGCACAAACTCTAGTTCTAAGCCTAACCATGTCAATCGAACGAAAACAACAATAAAAACCATAGAATTTCCTTTACCGATTTCTCCTTACCTAGCTCAAGAGGGAGCGAATCTTTTGGAGGGATTGGAGCACGGGAGGAGGGCTTCCTTTTGAGCCAAGGATCGCCAGCTATGGCGGCCGGAGGAGGGAGTTCCGGCGAGAAAACCAATCCGGCAGTCGGAGCTTTCGGGGTTGTTTTCTCCTTCACGGCGGCGCTAGGGAGGTTGCCACTGGTCTAGAACGGAAGCTGGGTTGGAGACCGATCGATTGAGACCGGTGCGGCAGTCTGGGGCGGCGAACGGGGGGGAAACTTTTCCGGCAGGGAGAGGCTCGGGGAGAGAGAATCGGGAGGAAGAGAGAGAAAGGAGAGAGGGGAAAAAAAACGGGCCTGGCCCAAACCGGTTTCAACCCACCAATAAAAACCCATTCCAAAATTCAACACCCCAAAATAATACCCCAATAAAAATTACCTTTTCATAATTAAAATTTACCATTTTTTACCGTCGTCTCATTTTCTTCATTCGAATAATTCTTTCGAAATATTCGTCCCTCAACACACCTTTAGGGACTTTAGGACTATAAACTCAATGACGAAGACGGTAAAATTTTTATTACCACAATGCTAGTAATTAAGGTAAAATTTAAGAGTCAGGGCGTGACACAGACTCTGTCCCTTCATCTTATGGTGCAATACCACCTGGTCAGCCAGATTATTGGCAACAAGCGCTCTATGATACATCGTATTATGATGCTGCAAGATACATGTAGCTAGCCTCCTATGTATTTTGATTGAAGGATCTGATGCATGGAGCATATGAGAGAGTTATTTAAGCGACTTCAATATCTGCCAAAGTCAAGGTAGCAACAAACCTTTTTTTTTTTTTTTGAAAAACCAAGCTATGGTACGTCATACTCTTAATAAGTTAATATAAGTAAAAGTTACATCACAAACATGACTGACAATGAAGCTTCGTCAATAATGAACCATGTAAGACAAACATAAGTAGCAAAACCTTCTATTTTTTTGGGAAAAATTCCCTATATTATAAAATCAACCGTTACAACTACAACTAACGATTTTTCAAAAAAAAACTTACAACTAACGATTACAGTTGACAAGAACCAAAAAGAGTTCAACCATAACCTAACATAATCCAGAAGTCTCGATACATCCTCACAATCGATCTCAAGAAGAAACAACCATTTCAAACATTATATGTCAAAACTACCGGCATATATGCACAACTAACCTCCCCATTACATTGACAACAAGAACTAACCGACATTAAAAGAGTCATTGGATACAACACCATAACCATGGCTCACCTAACGACACGATCTTAAGCCTACCAAACCCCTAAACCCACCAAACGACACAAAAACCTACCAAACCCTTAAACCCTCTCGCTCATAAAAGAGAGACGACAAAACAAACCTAAACTAAACTACACAAATAAAACATAGAGCGTAAAAGAAAACCCATGCCTATGCCTAGAATGGGCCAGACCCACCTACAAACCAATGACCCTCAATAGGTAGGCCACCAAAGAATCCGGCCCAAGAGGGAACCAGCGTCTCCCAGTGCCATCCCGCCGCCGACTCCGCCACGCATCTACAAAGCACCCCGATCACATCCAACATTGGAAAACTAAGCATGTCGCCCTTCATAAATCTACAACAGAACTTGGTGTAAAGAAACCCAACCGAGATCGAAGATGGGTTTGATCTCCCTTGCATGACAAACGACAAACCATCGTTACAGAAGTAAGCCGAGCTGCAACCTGAAGAAACCACCAGTTTACCTTGTAAAACCGTCCCCTAGGATAGACCCACCTATCGAAACACCTCCACTATGCAACCGGGTTCAACCACCAACTCGCCAACCACACCTCTTGTTCGACGACAGCGTCAACGGACGCGCAGTTAGACGGAAAACAAACACAACTTTCAGAACCCTAGAGACCTCTTGGTATTATGGAGCAAAAAGAGTTATTGGGGTTTAAGGTTTTAATCAGCCATAAATAGCAAAACCTAGATTCATATAAAGCAATAAAACTTTAGTCCAACAAGTCCATAACCAAATGACAATACCAAGAAAGGCACCAAACACAGTCAAACACCAATCTCGATTTATTCTTAACTAAAAAACACTAAGACTTACACGTCATGTGGTATAACCCCATAACCAACAAACAGCTCAACACCATCGGAACCAGAAGTACCCTCACCAAAAAGGACACAAATTCTAGGCTCGACCAAGGCCTCAACCATCACAACCTTCGTCAGAGTTTTCTTCTTCCAGATCTTCCTGCTCCCCATCACCTCCTCTAGCTAGCTTCTTAATCAGCAGACTAGTCTTCGGGTTGTTCTTCCTACCCGGTGGATGTGCACCCCACTCTACCCTACTTAATTAGCAGGTGAGACAACAATGACCCTGTTGAGCGAATTACAGGGGAAGCAAAGAAAAATACCTAGAACCACATACCTTTTCCAGAAACAACCTTGTCTCAACAAGGCTCTGAACAACCGGATGTCCACTGATTGAGAGCCCTTTAGCCTAGCGAAGTAAGTAATAGACAAGTGACAAACAATAGTGGAGAAGCAACATATTCTTGGCATCAAGATAGTGAAACCCTTGGGATGTCAGATACTGATTTTGTTTCACCCGATAAAGCAGAGAAACAAAACCATGATGTCTTTTTCGCTGCAAAGCCGCTTCACATACCACTATATGTGAGTTGTGAAAGTATTTCCGTAAGAGCAAACATGGATAACCTACCTTGGCAATTAAAGCCTTGACTTTGAAATCAACTACATCTAATCCTTCCTTCATTTCCTTCAACACAGCGACAAGCTAAGGCGCTTCTCTGTGAAAACAAAAAAATTAAAAACAAAACTTTTAACTGCTGAACATGTCTGTCCACCCATTAGTTCAACCTTCACTAAAATTAGACTTACTTGTTTATTATATCTTCCTGGTCTCCATTTGAATTTGAAGTGTGTCCTCCATACCTTTGAAGCTTCAGTTTTTTCTACACACTGTGCCAAAGACTAATAAAAATTTAGTGATTCTGGTAACTCAAACAAAAAAAAAAGTAAAAATCTTTTCCATGACCAAAGAGCATAGATAAACATCAGAATAATTGTAACTTAGTTTATGCATCAAAAATCACAGCTTTATAGAAACACTAAGATTAGCATACAAAATCACAATAAAATTGAAAACCCACCTCTAGAATAAGTAGAAGCATACATAATAAAATACCCATCAAATAAGATTTGCAATCTATACCTGGACAACCGAGCTCGAAAAAAGAACACGAGAGGGTGAAGAGGAAGATGAAAAACGCAAGAGCTGTGTATGAGGCACGTAGCAGCAGAAGGAGGGTTTTAGGAGCTTTGGGTTTTGTTGGGGGAAAAGACTAAAATATCCTTCTCTAAAGAGTCGGTTAATGGTTGCCGCTATAAATAAAAGAAGGATGGCCTCACGTACCCAAAACCTCTAAAACACCCAAATATGGCACCTAAAAAACCCAAGAACGACCACACCAACAACGACACCGTCGAAGACGACGTCACTGAAGTCCCAAGAGGAGAGAGGAGGCTGAAGAATCAACGGAAGAACAAACGTAAAAAGGGCTCAAAGGGGAGGAGCCTATTTTGGATGAAGGTTAGGGGAGCCTTCTTCCGAAACGTAGAAAAAAGTAACAACAACACAAAGAAAATGGTTCAACCATAACCTAACATAAGTTCATAACCAAATGAAAATACCAAGAAAGGCACCAAACACAGTCAAACACTAATCTCGATTTATTCTTAACTAAAAAACACTAAGACTTACACGTCATGTGGTATAACCCCATAACCAACAAGCAGCTCAACACCATCGGAACCAGAAGTACCCTCACCAAAAAGGACACAAATTCTAGGCTCGACCAAGGCCTCAACCATCACAACTCTCGTCAGAGTTTTCTTCTTCCGGATCTTCCTGCTCCCCATCACCTCCTCTAGCTAGCTTCTTAATCAGCAGACCATTCTTCGGGTTGTTCTTCCTACCCGGTGGATGTGCACCCCACTCTACCCTCCTTAATTAGCAGGTGAGACAACAATGACCCCATTGACATTCTTCAAGGCGAGACCGCCCTCGAACTGAAACGAATAAGCAACTTCAGGATTCTTACTTCTCTTACCATACACGATCAATGGTAAAAACTTTATTTACATTCTCTAAAACTTGATCAATAACAATATAAAACGGTATTCTTTTGTTTGTGCAAAATGCTCATGTTGAAGTTCAATTCCATGCGATAGTCTGCGTCGTTGCATGTCCGCACTCTTGTTGATTGTTCTTAATGTTAGGATGTGATGTAAATTAATTAAGAGAAGTAACCTCCTAACTAAGCATAGTTTATGTCTGTTAGTACATCGTAGAACATCAGTCATACTCGCCTAAGAAGACACGTATTTCCGCATATAATGGGCTTGAACCTTAACTAAGCCCAAGAAACCTACACTATCCCTTGAGGGCATAATGGTAATACACTCTCTAATAAGGGCAAAGTGGTATTTTTAGGGTGCATCCACCCTATCTCTATAAATAGCACTCTCCACCCCTCATTTGGGGACACTCCATTTTCCACCCTATTCACACCTCATTTCTACTCACATATGGCTAACTTAGGCATCGGAGGGTCGAAGGCCGGCAAACCCGGTCTTCTCTCTGACGCCCTTTATTCATGATTGACAGGTTATGGGTCTTGAAGATGGTGTTCCCGCATTCCGTGTGATTCATCCCCTCAGCAATCACACTGAAACAATTGGCGCTAAAAGGAGGGCACTTCAGGTGGAAACCCTCACATGGCTCACCATGAGCATATTCATGATTCGGCTGGAATTCCTTTTTCTAGAATTTTTCATTTCTTTCGGCTGAAGCTTTTCTCTCTGCTTGCGCAACTCTCTTTGCTCACACTCAAGCACTTCAAAAGCTCACCTTTCACTTACCCATCTTGGTTCCAGCTGGTCGGCGTGATATTCAAACCCACCAAGCTTCTGGTTTCAATTTATAGTGAAACATGAGGAGAGAGAAAGTAGATCTGGGTTTTCTCTCTCCCCATCCACCACTGTTTACAGGTGCCACCACCCCTCACCTCCGCCATCATCCGAGTCACCAGCCTCAGACAAGTCTCCTCTAGTCTCCGTGTTCGCCGGTGACACCGGAGATGAACTCAACCGCCGTCCCAACGCGTACCTAGATTTACTCTGGGCACCCATGGCGCTTTCGGTCATCAATGAGCAAGCCAGTTTCGAACCAGCAGCAGATACCTCTCCCGGAGACGCCCGCCCATGTCTCGGTGTCTCTCTCCCTAGCTCCCCGTGGACGCCCGCCCATGTCTCGGTGTCTCTCTCCCTAGCTCCCCGCGGACTCCCCTGGTCTCGCGAGTGGACTCCCTTGGCCTCAATCTCGGAACTCCCCTGGCGGACTCCCTTGGCGGACTCCCCTGGCGGACTCCCGTGGCGGACTCCCCTGGCGGACTCCCTTCGCGGACTACCCTCGCGGACTCCCCTGGCGAACTCCCTTGGCAGACTCCCCTGGCGGACTCCCTTTGCGGACTCTTTTGGCGGACTCCCTTCACGGACTCCCCTGGCAGACCCCCTTCGCGGACTATCTTGCGGACTCCCTTGGCGGACTACCTCGCGGACCCCCCTCACGGACTCCCCTAGCGGACCCCCTTCGCGGACTCCCCTGGCAGACTCCCATACATACACAGCTCTCCATCCCGACCTCCCGAGACTCCTCTCTCCCGGTAGTAAGATACAAAAAACTGATCTGGACACCCATTCCAGTAGCGAGACCAGCCACGCCAGTCACGACGGCGACACAAGGTCCCGGCAGGGATATGCTCCCGGTCTCACGACCCCAATATCGGCACCCTCCCCCCGGGCCCCTACCACCAGAACTTGCCTTCGCCTTTGGCACCCGCTTGACACCCCTCTCCCGGGGACGCCCGCCCATGTTTTGGTGTCTCTCTCCCGAGCTCCCCGCGGACTCCCCTGCTCTCGCCAGTCCCCGCGGACTCCCTTGGTCTCGCGACCTTAATCTCGGAACCCCCTGGGGGACTCCCTTGGCCTCAATCTCAGAACCTCCTGGCGGACTCCCCTGGTCTCGCGACCTCAATCTCGGAACCCCCTGGCGGACTCCCCTCGTCTCGCGACCTCAATCTCGGAACCCCCCTGGCGGACTCCCCTGGCCTTAATCTCGAAACCTCCTGGCGGACTCCCCTCGTCTCGTGAGCGGACTCCCCTGGGCTCACGGCCAAACCTCCTGGCGGACTCCCCTCAGTACCTCTCTCCCGAGGCCAAACTTCTCTTCCTCCCGGGACCAACTGTATAGCCCCCACCCTTCCCTGGTTCCCACCACAAAAAAAAAAAAAGAAAAAAAAAGAGAAGAAGATGGTCTCGGGACCCAGCAGCTTGCTCTCGGCACCCACCCTTTAACCTAGAAACAATTATTAACCCCTCAGAGCAACTAGTGTGCCCTCGCCAATTACCTCTACTCTCCCAGAGTTCTCTAGCAAACCTGCGGATGGATTCTGCATAATGAAATATATGGGAGCAACAATGCTTATACTAGCTCATAAACACACCTCACACTAATACTTCCGTTCTGGCTCTAAAAGCTAATGGACAACCACATATCTTGTGGTACATGCAGCGGCAGATATATGAAACATCTATAGCTATGGAGTTATGGGAACTATATCTATTACTTGGTTCATCTCAACCAAGCCAACTACACTCCACCTACAATGCTACATACTTCTCTATGATTTATCAGGGGTCAACATAACAATAAACTCTCATGAGTCATGCCCCTATCAATGGCCATGCCTCGTCTACCTATCTACTTGTCAAATATGACAGGCACAGGCTATAGACTATCATACTTGGGCCACCATGACTTCTTTTCCATGCGTCGGTACACATACATTACTTCTTGGTCAAGCAATATTATCTTCAATGACGCACTCCAATATTATCTTCTTGGTCATCATGACTACTCCATTGGGGTTCTTATACCAAGCTCTTTTGTCGACATCGAGACTTATATCAACAACTCTAATTTTTCTACAATATCTATAGCGGCTCTACACAGCTTCAGATAAGTCCTTCTTTACACTATTTAATTGAGTTATTATCATACAAATAACATGTCTCATACATCATCATATCCATGAGCATGCTTATTACATGGCATAGAGAGTTACCTAAAACAATCTTTTTTATACGCGCTACATGCTTCATACTCAGGCTACACACACGTGTAAACAGCCAGCACCCAAAGGTGCAATCTCAGGATACACACACAACATGTGTAAACAGCCAGCACCCTAGGTGCAGTCTCACGCTACACACACCATGAGTGTACGCCACCAGCGCGAACCATTCCGCCCGCTAGCGCGAACGGTTACGCCATTAGCGCGAACCGTCATGCCACTAGCGCGGACTGTTACGCCACTAGCGCGAACTATTCCGCCCGCTAGCGCGAACGGTTACGCCATTAGCGCGAACCGTCATGTCATTAGCGCGGACCGTTACGCCACTAGCGCGAACCGTCACGCCCCGCCACCATGTTCTCTCCTGGCACTAGGGGACTTGGACAATAGCCTTATATGCCGGCATTTACCACACCTCATGACGTGCTCTCGGTACACTTTGACACCACCCGCCTTGCCCCATCGGCATCTTGCCTACGCTCCCTAGGTGCAATCTCAGGCTACACACAACATGTGTAAACAGCCAGCACCCAAAGGTGCAACCTCAGGCTACACACAACATGTGTAAACAACTAGCCCGCAACAGTGCAATCTCAGGCTACACACAACATGTGTAAACAGCCAGCCCACAACGGTGCAATCTCAGGCTATACACACAACATGTGTAAACAGCCAGCACCTAACGGTGCAACCTCAAGCTACACACAACATGTGTAAACAGCCAGCTCCCAAAGGTGCAATCTCATGCCACACACACCACGAGTGTACGCCATTAGTGCGGACCATTCCGCATGCTAGCGTGAATTGTCACACCATCCGCCCGCTAGCGCGAACGTTTACGCCATTAGCGCAAACCGTCATGCCACTAGCGTGGACCGTGACGCCACCAATGCGAACTATTCCGCCCGCTAACAAGAATGGTTATGCAATTAGCGCGAACCGTCACGCCACCAGCGTAGATCATTACGCCACCAGCGCGAACCATTCCGCCCGCTAGCGCGAACGGTTACGACATTAGCGCGAACCGTCATGCCACTAGTGCGGACCGTTAGGCCCGCTAGCGCGAACGGTTACGCCACTAGCGCGAACCGTCATGCCACTAACGCGAACCATTCCGCCCGCTAGCGCGAACGGTTACGCCATTAGCGCGAACCGTCATGCCACTAGCGCGGACCGTTACGCCACCAACGCGAACTATTCCACCCGCTAGCGAGAATGGTTACGCTATTAGCGCGAATCGTCACGCCACCAGCGCGGACCGTTACGCCACTAGCGCGAACCGTTACTCCCCGCCACCATATTCTCTCCCGGCACTGGGGGACTTAGGCAACAGCCTTATATGCCGGCATTTACCGCACCTCATGACGTCCTCTCGGTACACTTTGGCACCACCCGCCTTGCCCCGTCGGCATCTTGGCTACGCTCCCTAGCGTGCTCTCGCTACGACACATCCATTGTCACCTTTTGACAGCTCTACACATGCCCTATCGGCAACATCATTATGCCCTAGCGGCACCCATCGTCATGCCTCAGCGGCACTCCTCGCCACACCTTGATGACACACTTGCCTTGATGGCGAAATGGGGGAACTACGTTTGGTTTGATCCCATAAACGGGTACGTAGGCACTCTAGCACTCACCTAGAGGCAACCACAAAATATATCACCACAATCTCCTCTTGGAACGCATGCTGGAATAGCTCAGCTAGCTAGAGCATATAGCTGGTACAAATCAAAGGCTACTAAAACGCTTAAGGCATACAAACATGCCGGCACCCGTTGCCCACATGAGATGCTCGCCAGCGGTACCTCAACTTCGACCCCCGATCGCCCTGTAATCTCCAGACACTACATGGGAGCAACGACCCTAGTGTTTCAGTCATATGTAGCAACGCACGACATACCCCACTTAGAGGAAGCCGGTCTATTCCCTCCCTTGCGTGGGGACTTGGGGGACTGGTTACGTCGCCACTAGTAAGACTCGTACTCTCGATATCCTACCAGATAAAGTCCCCACCCAAGAGAGTCTCTTAACTGCGAACTTGGGGACTTGTTAGTACATCGTAGAACATCGGTCATACTCGCCTAAGAAGACATGTATTGCCGCATATAATGGGCTTGGGCCTTAACTAAGCCCAAGAAACCTACACTATCTCTTGAGGGCATAATGGTAATACACTCTCTAATAAGGGCAAAGTGATATTTTTAGGGTGCATCCACCCTATCTCTATAAATAGCACTCTCCACCCCTCATTTGGGGACACTCCATTTTCCACCTTATTCACATCTCATTTCTACTCACATATGGCTAACTTAGGCATTGGAGGGTCGAAGGCCGGCAAACCCAGTCTTCTCTCTGACGCCCTTTATTCATGATTGACAGGTTATGGGTCTTGAAGATTGTGTTCCCGCATTCCGTGTGATTCATCCCCTCAGTAATCACACTGAAACAATGTCAAAGTTTATTCTATGTACGATCGAGAATGTTTGGTTTTCTTACCAACAATTGGTTTGTAGTTGAGGGTGCTGCTATATAGGGGGTAGATATAGTAAACCTTGACGCGACATGGTCGAGGCGATCATCGTCGAGAGTGTATATCTCTTGGGTAAGGGAGCATAGATGTCAAGGGTGAGATTCAAGGGTTACAGGTTTGAGTTATGACGATTTAGCTCATCAGTGTATTGTATTGTAATTATTCTAATAATGAAGAACAAGTAGCTAGTATATCTCGAGGGATGTAGACATGGATTTATGCCGCAGCTAGTGAACTCTGAATCTCGGCTCGGTTCTCTTATTCTTTATGTCTTGTGGTTTGTTTACTTTTTTATCTGTATAATCTGTAAGCCTTGAGGCGAGGAATTCTAATTCCGCATCACTATTCATTTTTTATTCTCATAAACTAAGAACACGTTTACTTACTTGGAATAAAATTGAAAAGTGACGGAATGATTGTTATTCGTGTGTTTATTTACACATAATGGAATCCGAATGGGTGTAGGTCCCACAACCTAACCAGAAATTGATTCCTTAATAACCCGAAATTGTAACACCAAGGAGGGAGATGAGTTTAGGAATGATACCATTAAGAATCAACTTTTATACCTAAAGTACCCTCTATTAATTTTAATATGCTAATAATTAATAATGTGAAAGTTTTTTAATTTTTTTTAGATACTAATGCTAGTGATCAATTTTTTTATTATTCTTTTTTAGATACTAATAATATGCTATTTGCGGACGTTATTTAATTTTATGTGTGGAAGAATAATAAGTATGATGTCTTAATTTTGTTGTCTAACCCTTGCATCTTGCCATTTGATATACAACTCAAAATGCTAGTACTAGGACCAAATGATTTTGATAAATCATGGTAGAAGAGACGAGATTACAATATACACAAGCACACACGTAACCTCTACATTAAATTATTAATATGTAACCACATGATTATAATCAATACAATGAATCAAAATAGTCACTTTTGGCTTGTTGATTATACATAATTTTTCAACTGAGACAATCAAAACGACAAAGAAAACTAGATTAACATGTAGAAAAAATTATGTGAGAGTGAATGTGTAGCTACCTTTTTCAGGGATATTTTAGTAATCAAAATTGTAGTTACATTCCTAGTCTAATTCCATATGATAAGTAAACAACTCAATAGAATTGAACTCTCCACATACTATTCAATTCCGTCTCTCATTCCTTCATTCTTCCATTCCTAACGAAATTCATTCCAAGTAAGTAAACGTGCCCTAAGTAGTATATCTCAAATGGATTTATTGTCACGCCCCGGTTCTTAAGTTATTTTACGGTTATTTACTTTGGTATTATTTTGGTCTTTTACTGTTAAAGTAACCGTTTACTATTTAAGACTCCAAAGTTGACTTTTGCTTCTGTATGGAATTTGGGAAAACTTTCTTCATGAAAGTCGTAGAGGTTGTTATTACGAGTTCGTAGACATGCTATGCGTTAAAATTGGAGTTAGCATGAAAAAGTTATCATTTAAAAAGGTAAGTTTTATTGGGGTATTATTTTGGGGTGTTAAATTTTGGAGTTGGGTTATGTTTAAGTTGGACCGGGCCCTTGTTTTTGGTCAAAGGCCCAAAAACATTTCTCTCTCTCTCTCTCTCTCTCTCTCTCTCTCTCTCTCTCTCTCTCTCTCTCTCTCTCTCTCCCGCTCCCCGAGCTCTCTCCTGCTGCCGAACTTCCCGTCGCCAGTTTGCCGCCGTCCGGCCACCGTTTGCCGCCGCACCAGTCCCAAACGGTCGGCCTCCGACCCAGCTTCCATCCTTAACCGGTGAGAGACTCCCTAGCGCCGCCGTGAAAGAGATATCGGACCTGAAATGTCCGATTGTCCAAAGTTTTCCGTCGCTGGAACTTCCTCCTCCGACAGCCATAGCCGGAGCTGCTAGGCTCAAAAGGAAGCCCTCCTCCCGTGCAACAACCCCTCCAAAGGACTCCCTCCCTCTTGAGCTAGGTAAGGAGAAATCGGTGTTTGAAATTCTAGGGCTTATTAGATGTTTTCGTTCGATTGACATAGTTAGGCTTGGAATTGATGTTTGTGCTAGTTAGGAAAGTTGTAGAGGAGATTGAGAGGAAGATGCTGTTAAAATTTGGTAGCTATTGGAGGTCGCCGGAGTCGGTCGCCGCTGTTTTGGGAAATTTTATGTTTTTAGATGTGGAATATTAAGGGGAGGTTAATGATGTGAATTTAGGAATTTTTGGAGGAATTTTGGATAGGTTTGGGATTTTTCGAAGTTTGGTATTTTGGCCGTTAATTTGGATAGAATCCGGCCGTTAGATTATTGTTGTTTCGGCCATTGAAGGTGGATTTAAGGCCGCCGATATTTGTGGTGAAGTTTGGACGGTATCAATTTTAAGATTTGCAAAGTTGGGCAAGAATGAGAGTAGATAATGCCACATTTAATTTTGCCTATTTTTATTTAAGCGTTGGTATATAGTTGAAGATTTAATTATGTTCTTGGATCATGACGTGAGGAAGCTCGAGCAAAAGAGGTTTCAGACCGATTTCAGGCTTATGCCTAATTTGTGAGTGGACTTTTGGTTTAAATAATGTGCATGCAATTGTTTATTTGGTTGGACCATTTGACGTCATTTTTATTTGACGATTTTACTCATTGTGGTGAGTTACCGAAAATGAGATTTTCGGTAAATTATAATATATTTTTAAGGAGAGTATGTATATAAATGCTAGCGAGCGATATGTGTCTGTCCACCTTAATGACATAGTATATAACTGCATTATGGTGTGACGTGAGCGTTGGACGCAAGCGTAGTAGCCTTATATGAGTGTTTAATTCATATAAGGGGTATGAACACATATTTATACACCTGTCTGTCCACCTGTAGGACGCGAGCGTAGTAGCCCTATATAGATTATTATTAATTTATATAGAGAGTATGGACGAGTGTAAATACATACATATATATATATATATATATATATATATATATATATTTTAGCCTGATAGGCTGTATTTTATTAAGTTTTGGAGACTAGCCGGAGCTAGTCAGATACTTGACAATTTTTGAGCTGTCGCATGTAGCATAATTTTTATGAAAATTAAATTCGGAAAACATAAATGTTAATAAATATTTTCTTTATTTATTTTTGTCCACTCACTCTAATTTTTGCGAATGTTTTTCCCCTGGGCTCTTCGTTTTAAAAATGCCCAGTCTGCAGAGTTCGGGTTAGTACGAGTAGGAGACGACGAGACATAGTTACCCATTTCTCAGCCACATTTCACCAGTAGGTTACCTGTTTAACCTACTAGGGTATTTTCTAGCTCCTCTAGTGTTTAGTAGCTTTGAATACTCTTTGGGGTTCATCGTATAATTTTTCTAGTGGTGTACTAAGACTTAAGACTTATGTTTTATTTTAGAATATATGAAGTTTGTAATTGTTATATTCTCACTTTCGTATAATTGTGGGTTGTTTTGGAGGATGCTTAATAATATTTAAGAAAGTAACACTTTAATTTTTTAGGTTAGGGTTGTCAATTTTGAAGGGAGGTTTGCTTATCGGTAAATTTTCCTTGAAGGTGGTCCCCGCAAGACTTACTTCGGGTTTCAGAGTGAAATTCGGAGTGAGTCTTGACATTTATACTGAACCTAGTTAATCTCGTATGTGGTTCTCTTGTTGCTTGTTTGTCTTATTGGTTATTTACTGTTTTGTCGGTATACTTTGTAAGTCTTGACATGAAGAATTTTATATCCGTATCATTAAAAACTATTCTAATTTATGATGAAATTCAACCGAACTGCACACTAAAATTCGGAATTCGTTTCCATCCTAGAAACTCATAACTCAGAACAATTAACTTATTTTAACACCATTTTGGGTTTCGTTAATCCTTTAAGCATTCGAGAATTCATGTTCTTTGAGGTTGAATTTTCAAAAAAGGTAACCAACCTCGACCGTCCAAACTGCGCCGTTGACCTCGTTTTCCCGTCCCCATTCCCAAGGACCCGTTCGTCATTTCGCCCTCCAAACCAGGAACAACCCCCAGAGAGAATCAAATCATCCGTACACTTGACCGCACCTGATCCCCACCCCCTCTTCCTTCTCTCTCTACACCTCACGGATCGGATCTGCTCCACTTTCTCTCTCCTCTGCATCAAAATTACAAGCCCTCCGATCGCCACGCCAGGAAGACCCAGTCTCGCTTTGCCTTAAAACAAACACAAAACTCCTTTATTCCGCTCTGCTAGGGTTTTTCCATGACTATGACCACCACCGAGTTATGAGCACACAATGCTTATGCTTCTCCGATTCTCTGCAACTCCCTAATCCCGCCGTCGATCTCTTCGCCGCGGCGACCTGCAACCACACCAATGGCTGCTTCTCCCGTCAAGTTCCTCTTCGGTTTCTTGATCCTCTGCGTCACATTGTGGCTCGTCTTCATGTACGCTCCTCATTCTCGCATTTCGTAATTCTTTGTGTGTGAAATTGTGATTGTATCTATGTGTTTTGGTTTCGGAATTGATGGAGCTGATGATGAAGAAGTAGGATTAGGATTAGGTGAGGTGTAGTTAGAATTCGATGAGTTGAGTGAGAGTTTCGTTGAATTTTGAAATCTTTATCATTATACTACTGGAATGTTTAAAGATTTTGTAACAGTTTGAATCATATACAGTCATCATTTCGAAACTCTGCCGGAATTGAAACGGAAAAGAAATGATCAGTAGTGTGATTCTAATCTTTTATCTGTTATATGAGTGCAGTTAGTAAGAAATGAAGAGAAATTTGAGTTGCGGTTTGCAGATTTTAGATGTTACGAGAGAGACTTTTGCATATGTGTGAGGAGTGTGCGGCATGGCAACGAGGTTAAGTCAGTTAGAAAACAGAATAATTGGAAAAACGAAACACTTGGAAAGGACACAGTATTGTTATCTGTTATCTGGGAGTGCTACTGCTGAGCGAATACCTTGAGCGGAGGATAATATAGTCTCGCCTTTCCTTAGGTTGTTTAATTTTCTTCCATAGCCAGAAATGCTTTTGATTGCTTTGTAATTTCTATCATGCTCCGTCTCCTTTTCATTCTTACATATATGGTGCTTGAAGTTTTTATATTGGTTTTGGTTGCTAAGCTTTTTACAACAATCTTTTGCAGATTTGCTTCAAGGTTTATAGCTTGGATTTTAAGCCGCGTATTAGGAGCATCTGTTCAATTTCGGGTTGCTGGATGGGTATTTGTTAGGGATATCGTGGTGAAGTTTAAAAAGGTTTCCTCTTTTGCTTTTGTTGCCTGCTCTATTATTTTGACTTTAGTTGAGATGTTGTGGTAACTTCAAAGACATTTACTAGCTGAGCAGACTGTTGCCGTTTTGGTTCTATCTTGAGGTTGCACTCCTAGTTTTATCTGAATGTTACTCTTATAGAACTACTTATTTACTTTTTTGGATAAATAAATTTATATTTATATATATAAGTTTATACAAAAAAGGTTTAGTTGCATCACTCTTTGGCTCTTTGCTGAATCCATGCTATTAAGAGTCGGAATCACATTTCTTGTAGTATGCCACTCAATAGCTTTTCGTTGTTGTCAAGTTTGCTATTCCACTTGTGGGAAATGAATGACGATTGTTCTTTCATTGAGGCTTGGCTTTCCTTGGGTTTGAAGTTTGTGATACTTTGTCTAAATGGAGAAGTGCCGTTACTTTTTTTTTTTTTGGGGTTAAGCAGTGAAACCAGTTGTTTACGAAGCAAGAGCCTGTGCATGAAAGCTTGTTTATATGATATCTCTGTCTAGAGAATTACTTATCAATATTTGGTATGCAATTTCAATCAGTGTCAGATGAAAGACTATATTGCCCCTTTATATAAACATTAGATTTTGCCCTTCTGCATATTACATTAAGATCGATTATTCTTCTGCAAGGTAAATTATATTCTTTAGTTAAGTAGATTGTTTTCTGAAAGTCTGAAGAGAACCTGGTTTGTATGAACTAAAAGCAATTAATGAGAGCTTTGCTGTTGCTCTTTCCTCCTCGCCTCAAATATGGTTCTCAACATTTCCAAATTTTTTCTTCAGTAGACTACTACCTATAAGATGATGTTATTCGTTGTTTAATAATGATGTCAATTTTGCAGGGCCCTATTGAATCTATTTCTGTTGGCGAAATAAAACCCAGCATACGTCGGTCCTTGGTCAAATTAGGGGTTGGTTTTATTTCTAAAGATCCCAAGTTGCAAGTGTTAATATCTGACTTAGAAGTTGTAATGAGGTCTTCAAATAAGAGTACGCCAAAGGCAAAGGCAAAGGCCAAGCCTAAGTCTGGATCTCGAAAACCCCGCAATTCAGGCCGCGGGAAGTGGATGGTAGGAGCCAATATTGCTCGATATTTATCTGTTTCCATCACAGACTTGATTTTTAAGGTATGCAGCCTTGATTGTTGTAGTGTCCCATGCCCTTTTTTCTGGATGAAAATACTGTTCCTTTATAAAAAGCGTGAATATGCTTTTGGATGATACAACTCTTTAAAGAGATCGATATGACTTAATAGTACAATATGATTTAATAGTACAATCACTTGTAAGTTTAAATAATTAAAAATAATTGAATATGAAACACCATTTATTACTTGTTATGATTATAATTTTTCCTTATAATTTGTTTATTTATAAAAAAAGAACCATATTTTCCAATAAAAGGCACTCTTGTCGTTAGTGTAAGTCAGTTTCACATTACTTTCTTTTTTGTTTGGTGAATGGGTGGTTTTTTAATTACATTTTCTGTTGCTCCTTTGAACATTTCATTTTAGTTGTTATTTGTTTTTTGAAATTTTGCAGACACCAAAAGCTTCACTTGAAGTAAAGGAACTGAAAGTGGACATATCTAAAGATGGTACATCCAAGCAAAATCTTATTGTCAAGCTACAGATATTACCTATTGTTGTTCAAAGGAATGAGCCACGGGCCAGTTGTGACCTGTCATCCACTTTTTGCACCGGAGAAACCCTTTTTGTAGGCCAGTCATCATCTGCTTTGGTGGACAGGTCATCTACTCTTTTTGTGTGTGAAGAATTTTCGCTCACGTGTGAATTTGGTCATGATAGGTATTATCCATTAGCAAAATATGTTTATTCATATAGATACAAATTCCATGCCTTTGTTATTGGAGTCAAAATTTGTTTATCATCAGTCTCTTTTTATCTTATTTCATTGTTGTGTTACCTTTTACGTCTCTTTTGGATACTCCAATTTGAACAGATATACTCCACTTGGAATGATGCTTCTCTGAAGATTTGCCAATGACATGGCTTGATTAATCAGCTAATATCCTTTTGTTTTCTTAATTGGCCGTAGGGAAGTTGGTGTAATCTTCAAGAATTTGGATATTTCTTGTGGAGAGGTCACTGTGAACCTGAACGAGGAGCTACTATCGAAGAGCAAAAGCTCATCAAAGACTTCATCTGACCCTGATAAAGCTATAGAGTCCACAATCGATTCTATTGCTTCTAAGAAAGCACAGAAAAAGCAACAAATGATTGCTACAATCTCCAAAAGCACCACTTTATTTCCTGAAAAGGTTGGTGATTTTTCTTATAGAATATATTTTAAAATATAGTGAAAATTATTATGTTAGCAATCATAATAATTTGCAAACATAGTGAATTCTTTTGGATTGTGGGGGGCTAGCGGTAATTTGGGTGGTCTGGATGGAAAGAAATAGAAGACTATTTGAATCCTATAATGGGGTGGAGAGGGAAGACCTGTGGGAGAGAGTCAAGTTCTGGGCATCTTTATGGGCTTATATTTCGAAGGAATTTAAGGATTATAGTCTTTCATCCATTACTCTTAACTGGGAAGCTGCTGTAGTTTAACCTCTATGTTTAGCTTTAGTTCTAGAGATGAGCTGCTATGCTTTTAGTCCTAGCTGCCCTCTTTTCGTTTTAAGTGGACTCCTTGTCCGCCTTCTTGTTCTTGTTCTTTGCTTTTTGTTTCAATAAAAAGCTGTTTCTTTTAAAAAAATAAATAAATTATGTTTGCAAGTCATGAGTGTTGGATTGTTGATATTATTATTAAAATATGTAAAGTTTACTCTGATTTAAAATATGCTGTCATCATGGGATATCTTTTTCATCTACATGTATAGTTTACTCTGAAATTTAAAATACGTTGTGTATACTGTAGGTTTCCTTCAATTTGCCAAAATTGGACATGAGATTTGAGCATCAGGAACATGATTTTGCTTTTGAAAATAACATCATGGGCATCCAATTGAAAAGCAGCAAATCACAGTCAAGTGAAGATGTCGGAGAAAGCACGCGCCTTGATGTTCAATTAGAATTCAGTGAGATTCATGTACGGGTGTCACTATTGAATTCTATAAGTGGTTTTAGCGGTCTTATTTTATATTCATCGTCATTCTGGCCTCTTCATTGACAGCGATTTTGGAATTATATTTCAGCTGCTTAGAGAAGCTGGCACTTCCGTTTTGGAGATACTAAAACTTGATGTAATCTCATTTTTGTACATTCCAATACAGGTAATATTTTCAGTTTAAGTTTTGCAATATATTCTGGCCTCGGTGTTTCAGACATTTTGTTTTTAGGTTGTAGGGAATATTGCTCGGTTAAACATATAAATATGGAAAAGCACTGGATCTGTCTATACCATTGATATCAGCACTGTTGATGAATTATTTGATCGTGGTTTTTTTTTTATACAGAGTGCTTACAGCTGTGTATATGTTTTGATTATTTTTTACCTATATAAATTAGATGCTCTAGTAATCTAGTATGTACCAATTTGATGGAGAGGGGCAAAATAAAAAATGAGGAAGTACACCGGTAATTCAATCTATGTTCTCAGTGATGATTGTATGGAATGCGCACTGGTAAACTAATGTATAAGCACTTCATTTATGATGTGGTCCATCATCATCTTATTTGACTTCAAAGATTTATTTGATTTGATTTTTTTTTTTTTTCAGCCAAGCTCTCCTATTAGAGCTGAAATTGATGTAAAGCTGGGTGGTACTCAATGCAACGTTATAATGAACAGATTAAAACCATTGTTGCGCCTCCACTTCTCGAAAAAGAAAAGAATGGTACTTCGGGAGGAAACGCCTACTCCTGACAAGACACCTCCAACAAACGATACCAATATCATCATGTGGACGTGTACCTTTTCTGCCCCTGAGATGACAATTGTGCTTCATAGCCTCGGTGGTTTGCCACTGTATCACGTATGTGTTGTATTCATCCATTTAGCTTTATTATAGTCATTATAATCTTTTGGGTTTCACCAACGAGCTGTTCCTATTTGCTCTTCTTTTGCATTTACTTCTTTAAGTAAGTGTTCTGGGAGGCTTCACACCTATATGCAAGCATTATACAGAAAGAAACCAACATTGCAAAAATCCCCAGAATATGTATAAATGATTAGGATGTCCTTTTATATCTATTTAAAACCACCTTATAGAGAGATATTCTTCTGCTAGTGCTCAGTAGTAGTATCACTAGTATGAGTCTTACACATGTGATTTAATTTACTCGTATCAAACTGGTCAAATCGTTAACATCTTTATGAGAGTAAAGTCTGATGTACTCCCTTCATCTTTATTATATTCTGTAGTTAGGGTGCGTGTTAATGTGGAACAGATTTCTACTCAGGCAGCCAGCTTGACTGCTTAACGGTTGAATGAGAGAGAAACCTAAGCAGTTCACATGGTATGGGTGAGTTCCCTAGGTGTTATTTTGGTCAAACTGTAGGGGACATATGAATGAATGAGAGTGACGTAAGGAAAAGGCTTCGTCTTGGCTTTCTTCAGGCCAGCCCGACGATAGGTTTTGCATGAGGATTTTTAGTTGGTCATCCATACTGAATTGTTTTTATGTATTTTTAGATTCGTAAGGGATTGTCAGATTGTAGATAATTTTATTAGGGTAAAAGAAGTGATGCTTGCTGGGCTGTGTGTTTTGGTGTATTATTTGTTAGTCTCTGAGATTTGTAGCATCTTTCTGTGCCTGTCCTTATCCCATCTTTTCTACTAAAATGTTTATGTGTTTCTTCTTGAAGAAAATGTAGACATTTACATCTCTGTAGGCGACTCAAGTTGGTATTTGCTAATTTAGTTGTATTGTTAAGTCATCTAGCATATGTTTTCTTTTCTATTTCCTTCCCTTCAGTTCTAAAATAAGCATGAACATACAGGATCTTAAAGTTTCAATTTTTTGATGTAGGTCTGCTCACAATCATCACATGTATATGCAAATAACATATCAAATACTGGAACCACTGTACATATGGAGCTCGGTGAACTTAATTTGCATATGGCAGATGAATACCAACAATGCTTGAAAGAAAACCTTTTTGGTGTTGAATCAAATTCCGGTTCCATAGTCAATGTTGCAAAGGTTAGTCTAGACTGGGGCAAAAAGGACATGGAATCATCAGAAGAAGGTGCTTCTAAAAGCAAATTAGTTTTATCTGTTGATGTGACTGGTATGGCTGTTTATTTTACTTTCAAGCGTGTTGAGTCGTTTATATCAACTGCCATGTCATTTCAAGCTCTTTTCAAGAGTTTGTCGTCTTCTGAAAAAAAAATGTCACAAAGCCGAGGAGGGCGATCATCAAAACCATCAGGGAAAGGGACTCGGCTATTGAAACTAAATCTTGAACGGTGTTCTTTGAATTTCTGTGGTGAGGTGGGCTTAGAAAAAATGGTTGTCGCAGATCCCAAGCGTGTGAATTATGGATCACAAGGTGGTCGAATAGTTATAAGTGAGTCAGCTGATGGCACTCAACGGGTTGCAGAAGTAATGTCCACAGTATCTGATGATTGTAAGAAGCTAAAGTACTCCATTTCTCTGGACATCTTCCATTTCAGCTTATGTGTGAACAAGGAAAAACAGTCCACCCAGGTTGAACTTGAAAGAGCCAGATCTATCTATCAGGACTACTTGGAGGAACATAAGCCTGCACCAAAATTGGTACTGTTTGATATGCAGAATGCTAAATTTGTACGACGTTCTGGTGGTCTTAAAGAGATTGCTGTCTGCTCTCTTTTCAGTGCTACTGATATTACAATTAGGTGGGAGCCTGATGTACATTTATCACTAATTGAACTTGGACTTCGATTGAAGTTGCTGGTACACAATCAGAAGCTTCAGGTACATGGTAAAGAACATATGGAAAATGTATCTAGCATGAACAACTCTGAACAGAAGAAAGAATCCATTACAGAACCAGTAAATTTAGACAAGCAAAAGAAAAGGGAATCTATCTTTGCTGTTGATGTGGAAATGCTGAATGTTTATGCTGAGGTTGGAGATGGAGTTGATGCAGTAGTCCAGGTACAGTCAATATTTTCTGAGAATGCTCGCATAGGAGTACTTCTGGAAGGATTCCTGCTCTGTTTCAATGGGTGCAGGATACTCAAAAGTAGCCGGATGCAAATTTCACGAATTCCTAGTACCTCTTGTGCCCCTGATGCAAAAATACCTCCAGCTACTACATGGGATTGGGTAATACAAGGCCTCGATGTCCATGTTTGTTTACCATACAGGTTAGAATTGCGTGCCATTGATGATTCTGTTGAAGAGATGCTGCGTGCTCTAAAGCTTGTAGCTGCTGCTAAAACTAGTCTTATCTTTCCAGTTAAGAAAGATCCTTCAAAAGCTAAGAAGCCCAGTTCAGTAAGATTTGGGTGTCTAAAGTTTTTCATACGGAGGTTGACTTTTGATATTGAAGAAGAACCACTGCAAGGTTGGCTTGATGAACACTATCACTTAATGAAGAATGAGGCATCTGAGTTAGCTGTTAGGTTGAAGTTGCTTGATGAATTTATTTCTAAAGTCAGCCAGACTCCCAAATCCACTGAAACAAATGATGCTATTCGAGAAAGAAAGACTTCCTTTAATGGAGTTGAGATTGATGTACAAGATCCTTCAGCAGTTAGTAAGATGCAAGAAGAAATTCATAAACAATCATTCAGATCTTATTACAATGCATGTCAGAATCTGGCAGCATCAGAGGGTTCAGGTGCCTGTAGGGAAGGGTTTCAGGCTGGTTTTAAGCCCAGTACATCAAGAACTTCTCTTCTTGCCATATCAGCAACAGATCTCGATCTAAGCTTGACATTGATTGATGGTGGTGATGATGGGATGATAGATGTTATAAAGATGCTGGATCCTGTCTGTCGTGAAAATAATATACCATTTTCTAAACTTTATGGGGGTAATATTCTTCTGCACACAGGCTCTCTCGTGGTTCAGCTACGTGACTATACGTTTCCTCTCTTGTCCGGAACTTCTGGTAAATGTGAAGGTCGCCTTGTGCTGGGACAGCAGGTAAGATATGAAGTACCATTTCCTTTACTCATTAATTTGTGCTTGTTTGTTTGTTTGTTTGTATTTTTTTTTTTTTGCATCCTGGGTGGTGCTCATCTATTGGATGTAAATTATATTGAGTGGACTTCATGTGATCATGTAGGCTGTTTTAACTTTGGAGTTGCTGTTTTAATGAATGTTCTGTATTTGATGAAATAATACTTGAATCCACGGGTAAGTGCATCATACAGACACCCCAAGTCTCTCATGATATGGGATGCAAATCATAAAAATTGGTGGTGACCCGGTCCATACCAATATTGTCTGATTTATATTTTATTTTATGTTTTTTTTTGTCTTTTGTTTTGTGTGGAAATCTGTTCCTTCCTGTTCTAAGACTTCAGGTGGAAGTCTATGGCACTCTTAAAATACGAGAGAACAGTCATTTCATTTTGAATTAATCTGTTGTTATGACTTGAGCATGTGTATATTTGAATATTGGTTCAGAAGTAGAACAGCAATATAGAGAAGCATGTGTACTTTTATAATCGGAATCATCTCTTTGCATCAGGCAACAAGTTTTCAGCCTCAAGTACACAAATATGTCTACATTGGGAAATGGAGAAAGGTGCACTTGCTTCGTTCTGCTCCTGGTACAACTCCACCTATGAAAACATTCACAGATTTATCCCTACGATTTCAGAAAGCTGAAGTGTCCTTTGGAGTGGGATATGAACCGTCTTTCGCTGATGTGAGTTATGCGTTTACTGTGGCTCTTCGCAGGGCTAATCTCTGCATTAGGGACCCTAATCCACCACCCGCGCCACCAAAGAAGGAAAAGAGCTTGCCATGGTGGGATGATATGAGAAACTACATTCATGGAAATATCAAGATTCTCTTTTCTGAAACCATATGGAATGTTCTTGCGACTACTGATCCTTATGAAAAGCTTGACAAACTTCAAGTAACAGCGAGTCCTATGGAGATCCAGCAGTCAGATGGTCGTATCTATGTTTCTGCAAATGATTTTAAGGTTTTCTCAAGCAGTTTGGACAGTCTGGCAAATAATCGTGGTTTAAAACTTCCTAAAGGTATATGTGGTCCTGTTATAGAAGCTCCAGCATTTACTGTTGAAGTTACAATGGATTGGGAATGCGAGTCTGGAAAGCCGATGGATCATTATTTATTTGGACTTCCTATTGAAGGGAAACCTCGTGAAAAGGTGTTTGATCCATTCAGATCCACCTCTCTGTCCCTTCGCTGGAATATCTTGCTTAGACCCTCTCCCTTACGTGAGAAACAAGCGCCACATTCTAATGCGGTAGATGGTGTAGATGTAGATGGAACTGTTTACGGTCCTCCTCATAAGGAAGATAATGTTTCCATTCTTCCACCAACAGTGAATATTGGTGCTCATGATCTAGCATGGATTCTGAAGTTTTATAACCTGAATTACCTTCCTCCTCACAAATTGCGGGCTTTTGCTCGTTTTCCTCGTTTTGGAGTTCCTAGAATCCCTAGATCAGGTAACTTGTCCTTGGACAGAGTGATGACAGAATTTATGCTCCGTGTTGATGCTTCGCCTACTTGTATAAAGCATGTACCTTTAGATGATGACGATCCAGCTAAAGGACTGACATTCAGTATGACAAAGTTAAAATTGGAAATGTGTTCAAGCCGGGGTAAGCAAAAGTATACTTTTGATTGCAAGCGTGCACCTCTTGATCTCGTTTACCAGGGCCTTGACCTTCATACGCCCAAGGCTTTTTTAAACAAAGAAGAAAGCACTAGTGTTGCAAAAGTAGTTCAAATGACGATAAAAAACTCACAACCAGCATCAACAGATAGAGTACCAACTGAAAAGAGTAGCAACATGAGTAGTGGCACAGAGAAGCATCGTGATGATGGATTTCTATTGTCATCAGAGTATTTCACAATCAGAAGGCAGGCCCCGAAGGCTGATCCTGTCAGTTTATTAGCCTGGCAAGAGGCTGGGAGAAAAAATCTTGAGATGACTTATGTGAGGTCCGAGTTTGAAAATGGAAGTGAGAGCGACGAGCATACCCGATCTGATCCAAGTGACGATGATGGATACAATGTGGTAATAGCTGACAATTGCCAACGCGTATTTGTTTATGGACTCAAACTTTTGTGGAATATTGAGAATAGGGATGCTGTTTGGTCCTTTGTTGGTGGTCTATCCAAAGCATTTCAAGCCCCCAAACCATCTCCCTCTAGGCAGTTGGCACAAAAGAAATTACTTGAGGAACAACAGTCACAGAGTGGAGGTGAAATGCAGCAAGATGGTAGCTCTAAGCCCACCACTACCAGCCATAGTGCTGCTCCTGCTGAGGTATCTGGTTCACTCTCATCTCCATCACCTTCTGTCAAATCGGAGACCTCGTCATCTGCAGTTGACAACTCTTCATCTGGTGTAGTTGGTAATTTCTAAACACCCTTGAAATTGATCTGAAAACTTCTTTGTCCAATGTGTTGACCTGGTAGTATTTTGATTTAGGGGGTACGCTATAGTTATTGTATTACCAAGTTTTATTGTAGCACAGGTATTATACTACCCCAGATTTCTCATAAGAGCCATTTGTTTGCCATACATGTAGAAAAGCATAGAGACACCAAAGATGCAGAGGAGGACGGGACTCGTCATTTCATGGTGAATGTTATTGAGCCCCAATTCAATCTTCATTCTGAAGATGCTAATGTAAGTTTCTTTCCTGGTCCCTAAATAGGTATTTGACTTATTCAGTTCTCTAACAAACTGGTGAAATCAAACATAAGTTAACTAAATTAGTCATGTGTCTGAATAGCATAGATTTGCCTATATCAAGCAAATGGGGTTTGGTTGCATGATTTTATCTGAGTATATTCTTTATTTTGAATGAAACAAATTGTTTGGTTTCGGCTTCTCTAGACCCTAAACCCTTTTCAATATAAGGTGACTAAATTAGTCATGTGTCTGGACAGCATAGATGGTCTGTTTCAAGCAAATTGGGTTTGGTTGCATGATTTTATCTAAGTATTCTCTATTTTGACTGAAACAACAACATCATTTTTAAACCAGAAGGCATTTCTAATTTTTTAAATATTAAAAAATGATCTTTCGAGCATTTTGTCCGGGATATGAATAAAAAGACATACTTTAACATAAACTTCATCTCTACTACTATAAAGCCAGGCGTTCAAGAAATTCACCAAAATAGAAAGTTAACTGAGACAATAGAATTCAGGGTTATTATAGTAAAATGCAAAACAAACAAAACAATAAATAAATAAATAGCAAAGAAAGAGATAATTATGGAAGATTTATTTATTTATTTTTAAATGAAAATGCTTTGAGACTTTATTATCACCATCATAATGGAAGATAAATGTGGATAGATAGTGGGAGTACAAGATTGAAAAATGCAATTCCACTTGAGAAAACAGATAGATAACTATATAATTGTGGATAGTCACTACTTAATTTTAGGTGATTTTGTGACATATGCACGGGTATAGGCTAGTTGAGAGAAACCAAAGTGCAGATTTGGGACATCCATATCATTTGATAAATAGTTTGAAACTTGCATATAGAATAAGTAATATCATCTGGGGATCACCATTTTTTTTTCTGTGATAAACAGGGAAGGTTTTTGCTTGCTGCTGTTAGTGGCCGTGTTTTGGCCCGGTCATTTCATTCAGTTCTTCATGTTGGCTATGAGATGATTGAGAAGGCTCTTGGTACTGATAATGTAAATATACCAGAATGTGAACCGGAAATGACTTGGAAACGCATGGAGTTTTCTGTAATGTTGGAGCATGTTCAAGCTCATGTTGCTCCAACAGATGTTGATCCTGGAGCTGGATTGCAGTGGCTTCCGAAAATTCGTAGAAGCTCTCCAAAAGTAAAACGTACTGGTGCTTTGCTTGAAAGGGTATTCATGCCCTGTGACATGTACTTTCGCTACACAAGGCACAAAGGTGGAACTCCAGAGTTGAAGGTGATTTGGCCTTTTGTTGGCTACCTGTTTGTTCAATGGATAGTTTATATAGATTCTGGTATTAGTACTGCTGATGTTAGTACTGCTGATGTAGATATGTGCATGAAGCTGCATTATGTGTATATGTTTAAGAGAGAGGATCAGAAGCGGACGTCCGCACTCGGCTTAAAGTGCGGACGTCCGTCCGTTCTCCACCCTCTGGCGACGGCGCACCTCCACCCCAGAAGACTCCAGCAGCGTCCCCGACCACTTTCCCTCCCTGGCGAGTCCGTTTTTTTCCAGTTTTCCGGTGAGATCGACTTTGTTTGAAGTTTTGGGTGATCTCGCCGGAAAACTGGAAAAGAACGGACTCGCCGGGGAGGGAAGGTGGTCGGGGACGCTGCTGGAGTCTTCTGGGGTGGAGGCGCGCCGTTGCCGGTGCCGGAGGGTGGAGAACGGACGGACGTCCGCTCCTGATTTGGCCTGTATGTTTAATATGTAGATAATTATCTAATTATTCTTCAAATACAGATGCTGTTATTCCAGCCTGTTATCTGAATGTTTGTTTGTTTGTTTGTTTTTTTTTTTTTTTTTTTTGAGCACTTGGCTTATCTTTGAATCATCCTGTTGCAGGTGAAGCCCTTAAAAGAGCTGACTTTCAATTCCCATAATA
Organism: Fragaria iinumae; assembly: GCA_009720345.1. Classification (NCBI taxonomy): domain Eukaryota; kingdom Viridiplantae; phylum Streptophyta; class Magnoliopsida; order Rosales; family Rosaceae; genus Fragaria; species Fragaria iinumae. Next base: position 28,111,942 of record CM019121.1, read on the forward strand.
TCACAGCAACAATGACCTCTCGCCAGTTTCAAGTGATGCTAGATGTGTTGACAAATCTTCTCTTTGCTCGACTTCCTAAGTGAGTAAATAATATATATATCTTCTTAATTTTATGTTGCATCTACAAATTTATTCATATATATATTTATATATAATTTGGATTTCACTGTGTTGTGGCATTAGAATAGGATTTGGGGTCTGACATCTCTGAAAAGTTGTCATTTCTAGGTTGATAGGTCTATGTCAGATATTTGTATTAGGACTATGTCAGACCTATCAAATTTGATTTGGATTTCACTGTGTTGTGACATTTCTTTGCTTTTTGTCTCAATAAAAAGCTGTTTCTTTTCAAAAAAATAGTCCTATCAATGTACTAATAATTTGATCTCTTTTCATAATATTTTAACGTTTGGGCACTTTTTAATGTGTGGGTACACTGGGTAGTGAACTAGTGGTAAGGGTTGTGGACCTTGTGGTACTTCCTTTGTTGATAAGCAAGGCTGAGGTTTTGAATCTGGTGTTAAATAGATGGAGGTAGCTTTAGTGGATTATCCTCTCTATCTTTATAATAAATGCGAGTATTTTTGTCAAAAGAAGATGGAGGTAGCTTGTAATCTACAAAGTTCCCAAGTCATATGCAGTTTGAAAATGGAAGTGGTTGTGTTCGATTCCTGCGACTTGTCTTAATAAGAAGTAAATATGGGTACCATGAAGATGGCTGGAATGCTTTAGTGGATTATCGTCTCTATCTTTATAATAAATGCCAGTATTTCTATCAAAAAAAGATGGAGGTAGCTTGTAATCTACAAAGCTCCCCCAAGTCAAATGCAGTCTATAAATGAAGTGGTTGTGCACCTACGACTTGTCTTAATCAGAAGTAAATATGGGTACCATGAAGACGGCTGGAATTCAAAGCTGGTTCTGGGAGGCCGAAATAGAAGCTGTTGGAAGAACATATCAGCTGGAATGAGCCAGTTGGCCTTCTGTTATCAGATGGTGGTGGTTTATGGGAGAAAGTAAGATCTTTGGGAAGCTTTTTGAGTTGGGGATTAACTCTTGAAATTCTTTTTGAGAGACTGTTCAAGCTATCAATATTCTGTAATTGAAAAGTTGAAAGACTTGCATTCCTGATTTTTCTCTGGCTAAAGGGAATTTAAAGGATGATGAGGTGATGCCCACTTTATTTGTCCTGTTAGAAATAAGGTTAGTGGATTCCAAACTGGATCAAACAAGATAGAAGCTGGAGTCTTCTGAAATTTACTCGCATGTCCTTTCATGGCTCTACACAGACCAATCTTTTATCCAGCAATATTTCTTATGCAAAGCAAAGGTTCTTCCCAAGGTCAAGGTGGAGGGGGCTTTGATTGGGTGAGCTCCTGAGGGAGGATTTGTTAGTTGAAAAACTTTGTGCTTATTGGCAGGGGGAAAAAGGTAAAAGTCCTTCGGGGCTGTAGTGTGAGCTGTGAGGGGATGGTAAAATGGAAGGAAACATTAGGATTTTTTCAGCCTAAACTGGTGCAGATTTGATGAACGTTTCGAGACAGTTGGTTTGGAGCTTAAAGATTACTCTATCCTCAATTGTTGTAGATTGGAAAGCAGTTGCAGTTTAGGGTTCTTTCTAGGCTGGCTTGGCTTAAGCCTATTTGTCTGTATCCCCAATTTTTTTCCATAGCTTATTTTTCTATGGAATCCTTGTCCACTTTGTTTACTGTATTTTTTTGTTTTGTTATAAGTTTATCACTAAACACTGTTTAAAAATACTATTATAAAGTTGTGTAAAATTCTTTCGTCATGGGATTCTTCAAATTGACTAGAATTATGCATGCGATCCAGGCCTAGAAAAAGTAGTCTGTCACTACCTGCTGAAGATGATGAAGATGTGGAGGAGGAGTCAGATGAGGTGGTTCCTGATGGTGTTGAAGAGGTGGAACTTGCAAAAGTGGAACTTGAGAAAAAAGAACGAGACCAGAGATTGATTCTTGGGGACATAAGGAAGTTATCCCTTCAGTGTGATACTACTGGAGACCTATATCCAGAAAAGGAAGGGGACCTGTGGATGATAAGCTGTACAAGATCTACTCTGGTGAGGCACAAACTTTGTAGAGAACTTTCGGTAACTTTGTTTTAGTTGGTGACTATGACGATATAATTGTGGTGTTTTTCAAAATTGTTTTTTTTTTTTTTTAATATATATATATTTTTATTAAGTCTCAAGAGCCTGGCAACCATTTTGTGGTGTTTGTGTATCTCTTCCAGTTTAAATTAATCATTGGTGGTAATGTGATACTAGCTGCATGATAATTGCATGTTTTGTCTTTGTAGCCATTTGAGGGTAGCTGCATTACTTTGATATTATTTTATGCAGAAGTTAGTGGATAATCTTATTGGGTTTATTTCATTATAACATTTGATTTGAAATCCCCCAATAATGAAATGATACTTCTATATATTATATTTAAAGAATCCAACTTATACTGCGGAACAAGTATAACGGGATTGGCTTTAAATCCTTTACTTTGTGCCCACCATTGGAGGGGTTATTTATGTATAACATGGCTGTTGATTATTGTGTCAGCAATCCTAAAATCTATTTAGTTAGGTTTGAGGCTGATGTTAGTCATTTTGTTTATGTCTTTCATATTTGGTGTTCTGATGTTAACATAATCAAAATTGTACAAAGTTGGGTGTGCTGGCAACATACCATAGGGGTGTGATCCCCTTCTTTCATGTTTGGTTGTCTGTTGTTCACATGTAGAAGTGTTCATACCTGGTAGTTTCTGTTCTCACAACATACCATGCTAATTAATGTGTTTTTCATTTCTTTATCTTTGGATCTGATTTTATAGGTCAATTTCTCTAGCTGCGTACTATGGAGAACTAATATATCTATGGTGTTTAGTGTATTTTTACTATTGCATAGATGGGGAAGTTTTTGGGTGCAACTTTTGAATATCCTCAGCTTAATACTGTTCAAAGATAGCAGAAGCGAGGAAAAAAAGAAAAAAGGGGCGGTTTATCAAATACTGGATAAAATTATCTTCTTTTTGCCTTTTTTTGGTTACATAAGACCCAAACAGAAAAAACATCAAAACTAAGCACTAGGAATAGAGCATCTCCCAGCTTTATTTTGTCTTTAATTCAATGTTTTACATATTATATTTTATCAGTAACATTTGTGTTTGAAAAGTCTCAAGAGCCTGGTGTATATTGTGCCAGTCTGCTTTAAAATACATACTGCTTAGTACCTTTGTATCACTTTCTAATACGGAATAAAATTTTACAGTAGTACTCCAGATGTTACTTACTGAGGGAGTCGATGTATGCACATGATACGTCTACCGCTGGATTTTGAAAGTTCTGTCTTATTGGATTCTAAGGCTTAAAACTATTGTCTTTCTGTGTGAAGAAGCTTAAAGCTCTGAACTTACAGACTGACTGACTGAAATTTAGTTTTTAACTGTGAAGAGCACAGTAAAAGTAATCTATTATATTCTCATGATACTACTGCTGTCTCGCTCCCATGCCTCTCCTCTTTTCATCCAATCCTTGTACTTGCCTTAGCTCTGTGTCAGTACTCATATCATATTAACTAACGAGCTTTCTCTTTTCCAGGTGCAAGGACTAAAGAGAGAGCTGGTTAATTCTAAAAAATCTCGGAAAGCTGCATATGCATCATTGAGAATGGCTCTACATAAGGCTGCTCAGCTACGGCTAATGGAAAAGGAGAAGAATAAAAGTCCATCCTATGCTATGCGCATTTCTTTGCAAATCAACAAAGTGGTTTGGAGCATGATTGTTGATGGTAAATCTTTTGCCGAGGCTGAGATCAATGACATGGTGAGCACTGAGCTTCTTAAGAATTGGAACCTTTATTTGTTTTTGTTTTGTTTTTTGCTTAAGTGGAGGCCCAAAGGGCACAGAGAAAAAAATTGATGGTTCCATGCTTTGGTCTTGAAGCTGGAATTTAAAAGCTTTGTACTTCCAATATAAGTCCTCAAGGTACAAATCTTAAGGTGCTTATGTTTTCCATTGTTATAAATGGTCATTGAAAAAAAGTAAGTGTGAAAAGGATGCACAAAGAATGTGAGAAGTCTTGTTTCTCTGACTCTCTTGCATTTAATCATCTCTTGCTTGAGGGTTCCAAACCCCACAATCAAGTATTTCTGCAAAATGGTGAAAAATACATCTTTAGGTTCAACTTCATTTTCTATTCCTGCTGATCATTTTGTTCAACTCTTTGCAATGCATAAGAAGTGTTGTCCTTTTATTATATTGTCCAGTATCATTTGCGTAAGACTGATGTGCTTGTCCTATTTTCTCTTCATAGATTTATGACTTCGACCGTGACTACAAGGATGTTGGTGTTGCACAATTTACAACAAAGAATTTTGTTGTTAGAAACTGCCTCCCGAATGCCAAATCGGATATGCTTTTATCAGCTTGGAATCCTCCACCTGAATGGGGAAAGTATGTACATTTCCTTTTTGTTGCATAGTTATCCTAAATTCTTTGTGCATAGTTTACATTCTTATGAGTATGAGGAATCATGTCTGCTCACATATTGACTTATAAGATTGGGAATTATATGCTCTTGTTTTTGGCTACAGAAAAGTTATGCTTCGTGTGGATGCAAAGCAGGGAGCTCCAAAGGATGGAAGTTCTCCTCTGGAACTTTTTGAGGTACTTTATTTTGTTTCTTTCTTCCTGTAAATGAATAAACATAACCCTCCCTAGTTTCAACACCTTAAATATTTTCTCTCGTACTTTCTCTGTACCTTGCCATTTAAATGACCCAGAAGACAGCCATTGAAACACTTTTACCTAACGCCAAACCCTTCCTTCTCCCACCAATTTGTTATGTAATAATGACCGGGTTCCGTACTATTATAATACAACTGATGGAAGAAGACAAGGGTTTGCAATTTCTATTGGAAAACCAATGGTCATATGCAACCCGCTAGCTCGTACTAGCTTAGCTTGCATGCCTGCCAAATTTGGCCCACTGTTCATACATGAGAACATAGTATGTGTTATGTGGAAGGGAATATAATTGGCTAGTCTAAAACCAATATTTTGTTCGGAAATAAAGAGGTTACCTGATCTTAGTAATATTAAAACTTTTTATCCTTGCACGGGTGCTAATAAATGCTAATTTTGCACTGCAGGTAGAGATTTATCCTCTCAAGATCCATTTAACAGAAACAATGTACAGAATGATGTGGGGATATCTATTCCCAGAAGAAGAACAAGATTCACAAAGACGGCAGGTGGGTCGTAAAATTGATTTGAACTTTTTGACTGTTCCGAGAAATTCGAATGGTAAGGAACTCATTATTAATGCTAAAATCAATTGGTTGTTCCCGTTGCGGCATGCAGGAAGTTTGGAAGATCTCAACAACTACTGGCGCTAAACGTGGTAAGAAAGCTTCATTAGTGTCCGACATGTCTGCATTTAGCAGTCAAACAATGAAGGAGTCTGAGGGTACATCCAAATCAAGTGCCTTGGCCCCTGGTTCCATTCAAGTCCCTGTTCCTACAGATTCTGTACAAGTGAGTGTCCTGGATCTCTTCTTATGTGTTTTTTGGAGTATATGAAAGCAATATTATCACTGGATGCTCTTGTAAGTTTTATGTGCTGGGACATACCTATTGCCTTTTCTGGATTATTTTCATTTAGTTAGTGAATGTTTTATTGCACGTTTACGCTAGATGTAGTCTCATTGATATGCTCATGCAGAAACTGCATTTTTCATGATATTTTTCTTTTGAATAATTTCTATCTGCAGGAAACAAAGTTGCAAAGCAAAGCACCCGCTGCAGGTGGTGGAAACCCTGAGTTAAGAAGAACATCCTCCTTTGAGAGATCATGGGAAGAGACTGTTGCAGAATCAGTTGCTACTGAACTTGTCTTACAGAGCATTAGTGGGCCTCTTGGGTCTATTGAACAAGATGAATCCTCTAAAAATAAATTGAAAGATCCAAAAGCTATAAAATCTGGCAGGTCATCCCATGAGGAAAAGAAGGTACAAAAGTCACAAGAAGAAAAAAAATCTGGCAGGCCGCGAAAGATGATGGAGTTCCACAATATCAAGATAAGCCAGGTTGGTTCAGTTTCTTGATCTGTCATCTCACAGTTTAATGTTTGTAGTCATATGCGTTAATATTTTATTTTTCTAGGTTGAGCTATGTGTGACCTATGAAGGATCAAGATTTGTCGTCAATGATCTCAAGTTGCTAATGGATACATTTCACCGTGTTGAGTTCACTGGTACTTGGCGGAGACTATTTTCACGTGTTAAGAAACACATCATCTGGGGGGTCCTGAAGTCTGTAACAGGAATGCAGGTCTGCTTTATATACTTTCTGATAGTATTCCCTACTATTCATGCAAATCCAGCCTGAGAAATTTCTCCCCCTCCGTCTTAACTTCATAATTTAGTTTTTCTTCTTCAAATACTTCCACCAAGATATCTTCATTTGTGCAAACCTAGCGAGCAAATAACTTTCATTGACCATTTTCGTATTTTGATTCCATTTGCTTTGATTAAAATTTACCATGGCATTTGTCAATTCATTGAGGGACTTCTCTTCACCAATTTTTAGGGTAAGAAGTTTAAAGACAAGTCTAACAGTCAGAGAGACCCCAGTGGATCAGGGGTTCCCGACAGTGAGCTTAATTTCAGCGACAATGAAGGCCAGCCAGGACAATCTGATCAGCATCCAATAACCTTCCTCAAGCGTCCCACTGATGGAGCAGGTGATGGATTTGTCACATCCATAAGAGGCCTTTTCAATACTCAGCGTCGTAAGGCCAAGGCATTCGTGCTGCGGACCATGAGGGGTGAAGCTGAGAATGATTTCCAAGGAGATTGGAGTGAAAGTGATGCAGAGTTTTCTCCCTTTGCTAGGCAGCTCACTATAACAAAAGCTAAGAGGCTTATCAGGCGGCACACAAAGAAATTCCGTGCAAGAAAAGGTTGGCAACTTTTTTTTTTTTTTTTTTTTTTAATTTAACATTTTATTGTTTTGTCTTGTTATAAGAGTACTTGTTACCTTACTTTCTCCACTGCTTTTATTTCCTTCAAGAAACTTGTGCACAATTATTGAACATTGAGGCTGAAACATTCTTTTGTCTGTGTAAGGTTCGTCCTCGCAACAGAGAGAATCTCTTCCAACATCACCGAGGGAGACCTCTCCTGTGGAAAGTGATTCTTCTGGTGAAGACTCGCCCTTTGAGGATTTTAACGATGGATTTAATGACAGCAGCATTTTGGTTTCTAAAGAGGCTCCTTGAAAGTGGCTGAGACTACAGGACAGTGCATGTTTCCATTCTCAGTTGAGTTGGGAGCAGAAATGAGAAAATTAGTTTGTAAACTCCTAAAACCACTGAAGATGAAGGGAAATTTGTCAGATGCCGTTATTTATCTTCGGAAAAGCATGTGGAAGATAAATAATCCTGACTAACACTTGGAGAGCATTCCATGGTGCAGCAGAAGAGCAGAAGATAATGACATCGTGCATCATGCGGTGCGGGTTGAAGCTGCTCTTCACTTAAAAGTTTGAAGTCTTTTGACAGAGGAGGAAGTAAGTTCCTTTTTCCTCACCCAGCTGTCTGTATAGTTTCGTAGTTTTGGGCTGAAAGTACAGAAGCTCCTAAAATTTACATGAGCTAGGGGTGATTTTCCATATATCTGTACATAATTTTACCGGGAAATACAATAAAGCAGAATCTCTCTGTGCCTTTGGAAGGTGTGATCAAAGCAAGCTGGATAGACGCACTGAGGTATAGAGTATAGACTCGAAGAATAGATGTCCAAATGGGTACTTGGCTCATCACAAGCACGAAATAGGCCCTTCTCTACTTCCACATTGTACATCTTACATCTTTGAAATTTATTCTTTGCTACGTATTTAAACGAGCATTGCTCTGTTGTCCTTTATCCGTTCCCTTCCTGTTTGACTTGTTTGGAGGGAGGAGCAGGTTTAGATCAGAAATAGAAGAAAACGACCTCATTCTCAGGATATAGGGTTTAGCATGGTAGTCTGCAGTCGACTTACACTGAACATATGCATTTCAGCAGTTATATCGGGAACACTCAAATAACAGAATCCGATTTTCAGAATTGAAATGATAAATACTTCAGTGCCTCGCAATGTTCTCTTCGGCTCGGAAAAAAATCGTCAACATAGTTTTGTCCCTTTTAATTATATCTTCGAGCGTAGCATATTTGTACAAACTGCTGGCCTATTTGCGTGTAATTAGCATAGCATATACGTTCTGCTTCTTAGTTATGTTTCGGTTTGTTACTTGTGAGTTGTTGTCAGAGCATCTCTCACCGGAAGCCAAATTTCAAGTCAAATTTAGCTTACAAAACAAGAATATTCTATAGAATCTTTTTTTAGCTTACCAAATTCTCTCATCATAAGCTAAATTCTTAGCCAAACTAGCCAAACTAATAATATTTTGGCCTAAGAAGCACTCCCATTGTAAGATAAATCCTTACGTAAAACAATTTCTTTTTATTTTGTCATTTATTTATTTAATTCAATAATTAATCATGAAAAATATTTTATATAAATATATTTGATATGGGGTTTATATGAAAGATCTCGTCGAGATCGTCGCGATGATATAAAATTTTGTTAGTAACAAATTTTTAATTTAGATGCTAGTGTAAATTAGAAGAACAATATCTAAAGTTGAATAAAATAATAGTTAGTTTTAGCCTACCAACCCCATAAGCCAAATTTGGCTTACAAAATAGCTCAAGCTAAATTATGAGAAGTGAAATCCACACTCACACTTTCTATTTTTGGTAACTTAAATTTTCTCCTTAGTGACTTATTTTTTGTCTTTTTATACAAATGATAACTAAAAATACAAAATGAGAGTGTTGATTACAATTAGGGGAGTGTGGATTTCACACCCCTAAATTTTTTGTCTCGAGAATTGTAATTTGGCTTATGATGAGAGTAACTATAGACTAAATTTGGCTTTTTAGCCTATGGTGGGAATCGTGTCATATTTAACTAGTTATAACTACAAGCATAATAAAAAAATTTCTGTTAGAATCGCCTAGTGAAAGGTTGTTATTTGCGAGTTGTTGTTACACCCAGATTTATTTATAAAAGGTGGACCTCTCGACCAGCTTTGGGCCTACGCCTACATGGCTACCGCCTAGCCCCACATGAAATCCACCTAGCCCGCTCATTTATTTTTACGTTCTCTTTTTCTGTTTTACACCCAAATTTATTTATGAGAATATAAAACGTGGACCTCATGAGCTGCTTGGGCCCATGCCTACGTGGCTACCGCCTAGCCCCACAAGAAATCCACCTATCCCGCTAATTCATTTTGGAAACAACTTGGGTGACCAGCTATGGTCACTTATAAGTGACAAACACCAATGAGAAACGGACAAGTGTCAACAATACTTATAAACAAACATGCCAAATACCTAAAACTCCCATGTTATGTCCTTAATTAAATTGCAGTCAAGCCTTATAAAATGGACACGTGTCTCATGTTCATTGGTTGTGGTTACCTTAAGGTGACCAGCTCTTGTCACCCAAGTCAGGTTCTAATTTTTCTGTTTACACCAGAATTTTCATGTATTGATGGACGGGACTTATTTGGGCCGCATCAACTGGGCCACCGCCTAGCCCTATACCATATACGCCTAGCCCACCATTTATTTTTATGGTCAATTTTTTCTTTTTACCATAAATTCAGAAATTAATCTTTGAGATAAGAAAATGAAAATCAGAAGTCCCTGATCCTCTCTTCAAGAAGAGACGGTTTCATTCAAAACCCAATTCGATCAGCAAACTAGCAACCCTTTCAGAAATCAGATCGAAAATCAATTTTGAATTCATGGATCTCTAAGAATATTAAAAGGACGACCATTACAAACAGAGCTAGATGTCTTGAAATTGTGTTGTCTAAACTCTGAAGCATAAGAAGAAAGTTCAAAGTGAAGTAAACAGTTTTCCAAGATTTAGGTTTTTGCATATATATTGAGGATTCACTTTTGAACAAAGTATCAACTATGTATAGCTCTTGATTCAAGTTCTCTTTACCATCACAAAATGGAGAGCCTATTCAGCGCATCCGGATGCCAAAGAGCGCGTGCGAATAACGCAATGTTAAGTCAGCTGGTCCTCGTTTTAGTCTTTTCTCCTCTCTCTCTCATGAATCATGATCTCATCTTCCTCTCTCTCATCTTCCTTGTGGCTGAGACCTCATTCTGAATCCGTAAACAAGTTCAAAATTTGATGATATGGTGTCTATTGGGGGCAGTAGGGGGTGTGTCGGGGGGGGGGGGGGGTATTTTGTCCTAAATTATGAGAAGTGAAACCAAATTCTGAACATGTATGAAATTAGCATATAATTATAAAGCCATATCAGAAACTTTTAAACCCCATAAAAAAAGTACATAGTAATTAGATGTGTTCATATATAACTATACATATAAACATAGATATGTTGTAAAACATAAAATACAAGAGATTGAGAGAGAAGAGGAACGACACTTAGAATGAGAATAAGGGAATATGTTGTCTAATATTGGGTAGGGAACCATCTCTTATATAGAGATGTAATCAGTATGTAAATTATATGAATATCCCTAATAAGTTAATTACAAGAATGCCCATTAAATAAACTATTTACAACACTCCCCCTTGGGTATTCTCTGTTATTAGTTTCCTCTGATATGTGCTCCAGTGTTGCCTCATCAAAACCTTGTCAGGTAATAAAAACCCTATGGGACAAAAACAATCCTGATCGAAGGAGAAAAGAGTACAACGCACACGTAGCGGTGGTAGTCAGAACCCTTGATTTCGGTGAAGCGGTTTAGTTTGGATCATGAGATGTGAGTCCGTGGGAGATAGATGCATAATAGTTGCTACATCAAAACCTTGTCCTGTAAACCTAGTGGGACAAACCCGTGGTCGAAGGGAAAAGATGAGCAATTACATATATTTCAAATAAAAGCATCTTCAAGATGAAGTATGAGTAGGGTGACCAATTTAATGTGTGCCTCGTTAAAACTTTGCCAGGTAACAAAACCCAGTAGGACAAAATAACCTTGGACGAATGACAAAAGAGTACACAATGGTCAAGAGTATGTTTCAGGATACTCCCCCTGAAAACTACATACTACGTAAAACTGCTACATTGATCATGCTTCTTCAATAACTTAATAGTCAACATGACTTAAAAAGGTTTTTGTTTCATATACCTCTAAGATTATTGTATTCGCTATAGTAAAGACATAACTAGTCGGGAATAAGCCTTGTGTCGGTTTACATAACTCATGTCACCATATTTAACGAGGAAAACATCATTCCAAGGATCATAGGCGGTTGATCCATTTCATAATGCCTAGGGATATAATGAGCCCTTTCCCGTCATACATTTAAAGTAACAGAAAATTGTCTTTTATGCCATTTACGAAGACTGTTTGTTTTTCTTGGAGGAAGGTAATGAGCTGTTGGCGGAGTTCTGGGCTGAGGTTTGTGCGAATGCGAACTTTCCTTTCTGGGGCGGTAGGTGACAGGGATACCCATTTCGTGTCTTCCGCTGGATTAGGGCGTGGGGCCCTCTTTCCACTCCCCTCAAGGTCGTCTCGCGGGTCATCAATGGGCTCTGAAGGGCTGAGGGGCATCTCATAGGCGCCCCGCCCCTGCTGGATGGCATTAAGATGACAATGCTCAATGGCTGCCCGATCACCCTGAATTGTCAGAATGCCGCTTGGGGTGGATACCTTCATGAGTAGCATGTGGTCGGCGATAAAACACTGCAGCCCCCAAAGAATGTCCCGGCCTAAGATGAGGTTATAGGACGAGGGACAATCGACTATCAGGAAGCGGGCTGTTATGGAAGAGCGGCAAGGAGCGGTTCCTACTGACACGGTTAGGCGGTCTGAGCCTAATGGTTGCACTATCTCGCCGGAGAAGCTGACAAGGGGATCATGGTTGTTGTACAATTTGGCTCGGTCCCGACGGAGCTCTCTGTAACAGTCGGCAAACATGACACTGACGATAGCCCCCGTGTCGACCAGGGCTCTATGGCACCTGTAATGATCCACCTGCACGTTTATTATGAATGGTTCACTGTGGTGGCAATTGATTGTGTCCTTCCCTTTGCGAAATGTCACTTGATCCCATTCTGACGGGGTGATCGTGACACCTCGTTGGATGTCAAAGACTTCCAAGGGGGTCGTGCATTGTCTTTTCGTAGAAGGCTGGCGAGGGGGGAGCCGCGGGGCTCCGCCGTGGAAGGTTAGGATCTGGCCATGCACCTCGATGATATTAGCTCCTGTTGCAGGAGTTCAATATTGGTGGAGTTGTCCATTCCGGACCAGATGTTCTATGGTATTGCGGAGGCCATGGCACTGCTCTGTTGTATGGCCATTATCGTCATGATAAGTACAATATTTATTGTTTGTTGCTCGCTGGGTTTTTTTTGGATATTTGCTCTTAGGAGGTGGAGGAATGAGGTCTTTGTGCTTGGCCCATATGTCCGCGTATGTGGTGGTTAGAGTAGTGTGGACCTCGTAATGAGGTGGCGGGGAGGAACGGCGCTGTTGTTGCAGAGGGCTCTTGTCCTGTGACCGGTAAGGGTGGTCGCGGTTCCGCTGTCCCCCGTGACGACGGTCGGAACCGCGTCCCTGGTCCCGGGAGGAGCCATGCTGTTTACTTTTATCTGGCCCTCTGTCAAATTGCTCATACTTCTGCTCAGGTTGCTTCTTTGGGGGAGGAGCGGGGAGTGTTAATGTGGCTGGAGCAGAATGCCCAAAGGTGGCAAATTCAGCGCGTGCCCACCGGACAGCCAAGTCCAACAAGGCATCATAGGAAGCTGGAGGGTTCCTGTTGATCTCCATTAAGAAATTGCCGGGGAGCAGGGCCTGGCGGAAAGCTTTCTCGGCAACCCAAGACTCCAAGTTGTGGCCTCGCGCGGTGGCGGATTGCCACCTAGACAGTAACTCATGGAGGCCTTCGCCGTTCTTCTGCTTGATGTGGAACATGGCGTCCATGCTGCGATAAATGCTGGCATGAAGTATAAAGCGGTTAAGGAAGCGTTCCGAGAGTTGGTCAAAGTTGTCAATGGAGTTGGGTGGTAGGTTGAGGAACCAGCTGAGTGCTTCGTCAGAGAGGGTCTCTTGGAAGGCGTGGCAGGCCATGGCGTCTGTGTAGCGAGTGGAGCTACATAGCGAGAGAAATGTCTCGAGATGGAGATGAGGGTCCCTAGTGCCCTTATACTTGTCCACCTTGAAGGGCTTGGCCTCGGGGGGGGGGGGGGGGGCACTTCTCCACTTGTATCAGTGGCGTGAAGGGACTTGGGCGATGTCCATAGCCAGAGAATAAAGGTCGTGGGTTCCCGCGACTCTCGACCCCTTCAATCCGCAAAGGCAACTGAGTGATAGATTGGCTAAGCTGGAGCAGCAGGCGGGTTTGCATGTCGAGAGGTGGGTTGGAGGCATTGGCAGAGGTAGGAGTGGGGGCAGGTGGAGCAGATGGGTCCAATTAATTTAGCAAGAGGGTGGGTTCGTTGGGGATTGTAGATGGTTGAGGGGCTGGTGGTGGAAAAGATGGATTTGTAAGTGGGTGGGTGACGTGGACGATCTGGTTAGGGCCTCCTGGGATCACGGAACTGCTTGGGCCTTAGTTAGGGAAAGACGTAATGGTGGGATCTGGGGTACCAGCAACCCGTGCCGCGCGGTCCAAGCTTTCATTGTACACGTTACGATTGTCTAACGTGGCGCGGAGCAAGAATTATTCCTTCTCCAACTCGGCAATGTGTACCCAGTATGCTTCAGCCTCCGCCCTCTCTCTAGCCGCTTGCTCGCGAAATGAATGGAAGTCTCGCTTTAGAATTTCTAGGGCGGTGGCGGGGTCGGGATAGCTAATGGAGGTTGCATTCCTGTTTTGGGGAAGGGATGCGTCTCCAGATTGGAAAAGTTCTTTCTCTATCTGAGTGCCAGGGTCATTGGGGTCATCTGCGGTGTCCACCATTGTTTTGAGCTAAACGCGAGTTCCGTAAGGTCAAGCCAAACACGAGTTCCACAAGGTCGAGCTAAACGCTGTTAACCACAAGGTCGGAGGTTCGACCCTCCTTCTAGCGCCAATTGTTTCTACCTGTCCCGAGGTCACGGGACGAGAGGTCGAATTCTTGAAACCGAGTCTTGCACCTGCACAAGTAGCGATGCGTCAGGAGTTGGGACTGGGGTGGCCCAGTCTTCGACTCTCCGATGCTTAAGTTAGCGCTTAGTTGCTACTTGCCGAGTACGGGAGTTTTTAGAAGGAGTTTTGTGGACTTACTTCTTTTGGGAGTTTGTGTCTGTTTTATAGGCCAATGTTAGGCGCTGCGGTCTCAGTCCTCGATGTGGGACTGTCTGTGGTCCTCTGCGGCACCTCCCCTTTGGGGGGTGTTTTGCCGCTGGAAAGCAGATATGGCAGGTGGATTGCTGCCGGACCTTCGCCCTCTGGGTACCCGTAAAGGGCTCGCCGGTGCTGTCTTGCCCAGAATGATCTCCAGCGACCGGGTAATTGTGTCATATTCTCGGCTTGGCCAAGTATTTTGGCTATGTACTAACACTAACAAATTCACATCGGGTCAGATGTCCGGTCTAGGGCATTTAAACAGGTACAATAATGCGCCTATTGTACTTAGATATGAGTCTTCTGGTCCCAATATCTCTTCATTATCATCTACACGATGATACGGGTCTCACTAGACTTTAGACGATTATGAGTGAGCTTGAAGACTTTGCTTTATCCTTATTAAAGCATCTTAACATCTTCTAGATGTAATTTGATTGATGGACCAAAATTCCATTTGCACGACTCTAGGTCGAGAAAATGATTTGGTTTCTGAAAGTCTTTCATCTCAAACTCAGACTTCAGGTGTTTTGTGGTTTTCTTGATCTCTTCAAGAGTATCAATCAAATTCATGCTATTGACGTAGATCACCACAAATTGCAAACCCGAAGTTTGTTTTCTTAATAAACACGCATGGGCATTGTCCATTGTTCATATATCCCATCCCAAGCAAATATTCACTTAGACGGTTATACCAACTCCATCTGGATTGTTTGAACCCCTAAAGTGAACTACTCTAGCAAATGGAGAGCATGTTCTGTGGTCTAGAACTATTTGCATTGGGTA
Organism: Fragaria iinumae; assembly: GCA_009720345.1. Lineage (NCBI taxonomy): Eukaryota > Viridiplantae > Streptophyta > Magnoliopsida > Rosales > Rosaceae > Fragaria > Fragaria iinumae. Next base: position 28,127,113 of record CM019121.1, read on the forward strand.
ACAGAAGTCCTTCAGGAAACTTCATGTATAACTCTATATTCAGATCCCCATAGAGATAAGTTGTTACCACATTCATAGGCTGCTTATTCAGTTATTCGGAAACTACCAAACTGATAAGGTAGTGGAACGTTATGACGTCCATTACAGGAAAGTACGTCTCCTCGTAATCAATCACAGGGCGTTGAGAAAATCCTTGCGCCACTAAACAAGACTTATATCACAATCTCATTTTTCTCATTACGCTTCCTTACAAATACCAATCTAAACAATATAGGTTTAACATGGGTAGGTGTGGGAACAGCAGGCCCATAACACCTTTCTCTTAGTTAAGGAATCTGATTTAACCTGGATTGTTTCTTTCCTTTTTAGCCAGTCGTCTCTTCGTTGAGATCTATCAACGAAGCAAGGTTCGACATCATCGCTTATTATAAATTCGGTGGCCACCACAAATACAAACATATCATCGATGAACTCTCATTCCGATTCAATATCTCACAAAATTTACCGAGATTTTCTATTCTCGGGATTGGGTTTAAATGTTGGAGTGTCCCCCAACTTCGTCTCTTCTATGACGAACCCATAATCCGGATTAATCTCGCGAGTTGAATTAGTTTGAGATTGCGATGGCAAGAAGATTCATTTGTGCCAAGTTTATCCTCTTCTAGGGATAAGAATAGTTTGAACCTAATGGTCTACCTCGCTTCTGGGTAGGGACATATGACTGGTTAGCCGCCATGGCCGTACCTCGTCCAACTAGGACGTTTATCCTTGTAGGTTTGCAGCAGGTATTTATCATCTTGTCACTTTAACTAGATCTAACAAAGTGTCTGGCATATTATGGGCTACACTACGTAAATCTAGAATTCTTTGCGCTTCAACTGGAAGTAGAATTCTTCGCACTGCAATATCACATGTGCGGATTGGGAATCAAGATGAGTCATTCTACACATCGTTCATCAGGAATGATGACGTTCTTATCTCCCTCTAACTGCTGGAAGATTGTCTCATCAAAGTGACGACCGCAAATCTAGCGGTATAGAGATCGTCTGTCAAGGGCTCTAAGGAGCACATAATGGATAGGGTTCATAATCGACATATATGCCCATCCTTTGTTAAGGACCCGATTTTGTACGTTGTGGCGGCACAATTGGCACGGGAACTGCACACCCAAATCTGTGTAAGTATGAAACACCAGGTTTGCACGCAGTCACCAACTGTAACACAAAGTAAGGTGGGTAGCAGTGGGCCTCAACCTGACCGACATGGCTGCATGCAAAATTGCATAGCCCGACGCAAACACTAGAAACTTGGTGCGCATTACCAAGGTTCTACTTGCGAGACCATCTTGGGTGTGAACATATGAAACTATATGTTCAACAGATCCCAAGGGATATGCAATAATCATCAGAAGTCATTGGTGTAAACTCTCCGGCATTATCAAGCCTTATAGACTTTATAAGATAATTCGAGTGGTGTACCCTAAATTTCATGGGTGAGAGTTTAGCAAACACAGCATTTTTTCTTATGGACAGTGATGTGACATCTGATCACTTTTGTCGATGCATCAACCAAAACCATTAATATTTAACTGGTTCGTATGGTGGTTGGATAGGTCCACAAATTTTCCCTTGCATTCTGTGCATAAAGAGATAGTGTACATTCTAGTCTTTGCATATGATGGTCTATTATTCAACATCCTTAACGAGCAACTTGATATAATATGTCATTAAAGACAAGACCCTTATTCTGAAGGGGATGCCCATGTGATAATTGAGTTGAGGATACGGTGGATCATATATTTTTCCCGGGTGCATCAAACACCAATACTATAGCTAGTATTTGCTCGAATCATTTAGCTTCTAGCTAATAAATTTTAATATCTTCAATGTACGCTTTGGCCACATATTCGAAGGTTATGCAAAGATATTACATCATTTTTCTGGTGGTTTCAATGTTTTAAGCATTGATTTCAATGAACTTACCTTTCGATAACGTTCTTCTGAAACGTAGAGGTATTTTGCCTCGTCAGCCAGACGAGAACGCTCAGTTCCTTAATATTGATAACACATATCAATTTTGATTTAGATTCTAAGGCATCATGTCAGGACCCACCTCGGATTTCACCCTGAAACCCGAGGTAAATCTTGCGGGGTCCACCTTCAAGGAAAATTTACCGAAAATTCGGCTAAACCTTCCTTGAAAATGGACAACCCTTACCTGAAAAATCCAACTTGACACTTCTATATCCACACATCCATCCTCAACACATGGAGCCTTCTTGCTCCCCAAGTTAAACACATCTCCCAATAAATCAATTACTCAAAATAAATTTACTAACCGGTTATCAGAGCATATCTAATAACTAAAGAATAACAATAAATAAAGATTAAACGGATGCAGCCTCTGGCTATGCCTCGACTCCATGTACGCCCGACCTCATCTACTCAAAATAAATTCACTAACCGGTTATCAGAGCATATCTAATAACTAAAGAATAACAATAAATAAAGATTAAGCGGATGCAGCCTCTGGCTATGCCTCGACTCCATGTACGCCCGACCTCATCTATACTTAGCCTACACACTGGGCGTTTAAAACCAAAAGGCCCAGGGGAAAGTAATTTAAAAACGTTAGAGTGAGTGGACAAAATAATTTAATAAAACTCAATTTAAATACTTTCCCAGATTTCAGCTTTAAAAACTTAGCTGCACGCAATTTTAAACGTCCTTAAAACCTAAAATCCAAATTCACTTAATAAATGGATAAACCAGCCCCGCTGGTTAAATAAAACAGAAATCTCAAATAAGGGATAAACCAGCCCCGCTTGTTAATCAATTATAACTGAGAAAAATAATTAAGGGGAAGAGTTATCACCATGTAAAAGGAGCCTCCCAGGCTATAATAGCGTCACACGCTAAGCGCTCTACTCTCATATGATGAGGACCGCTGGTAAGACTATAATAGCGTCCCACGCTAAGCGCTCTACTCACATATGATGAGGACCGCTATATAATGGCTAGCTAACAATAAATATATATATATATATATATATATATACCGATCGGTTGACTCTCAGGCGATAATAGCGTCCCACGCTAAGCGCTATACTCACATATAATGAGGACCGCTAAACAATAGCTAGCTAGCAATAATCAATATAAACGACTCTATATTATGATGAGTAAAAACATACGAAAACACTTAAATCCACTAATCTTCCCCAAGATCATACGAATGGTACGGTTCCCAACCGTACTTGAAAATCATCATAAGAAATTATATTAAAACTCAATGACGTGTCTCATACGTCAAAATATTCTCAAACTTATAAATATAAGTGAGATTTCGATATCAAATATAAATCATAAATAATATTATCTCCACTCGAAAATTCTCGCTAAAATATTCTCGAAGTCAAAATCATTATATCATGATGGAGGACTACCGAAAATCCCATTTTTGGTAATCATTTAAAAAATCCCAAAACCATCAAAATAAAACCGATATTATCTAAATCCATTGAACTCAGTACAGTTCTCAACTGTACCTGAAAATATTGCGTAACAAAATAAATCACTTGACATATCCCACATGTCAACTAAAATGCTCAAGAGAGTTCCCGAAAACTGAATGGAACTCATTACTCCAGGAAAATATTAAATCTCCAATATGCCTTTGAAAATTATATAAACTCTAGTGCATGCATGACATTCAAATCAAAGGTCCACTCACAGTGCTCGGCTATGCCTACCGACGACCCGAGGCTTCCTCCAAATGATCCTCCTCACGACCTGAACAATAAATAATATTAATTCCCATTTAACATTAAAACTTCAATAAATAATCCCAAAATTAAGGGTCTAAAATCAATCTTCTTTGTAATACCCTAGAATTTTCATACTATTTTCCTTGTATTATTCTCAATTTAATGAAGGAAAATTTATGGAAATTCTTATTGGTTTTGCGAAGTGGAAGTTAGGAGTTTATTTCAAGGTGCTTTGATGTTAAAAGACCAAAAAGTTGACCTTACTCTCCGTAAGTTATCTTTGAAAACTTCCTTCATGAAAGTTGTAGAGCTCGTCAATACGAGTTCGTAGACATGCGACACGCATGAAACGGACGTCGGATGAAGAAGTTATAGTCAGAGAAAGTTAGTTTCCGGGTTTGGAAAGTTTATAAGTAGAAAATGTGGAGGAGTTATTTTGGAAAAAGCATTTCAGCTCTCTCCCGACCCTCTCTCTCACTCTCTCTTTTCCAACCCATTTCTCTCTCATCCGGCCACCAAATTAGACGCCGTCGGTTTCGTTGGGTCGGCACGAGTCTCCTCTCCACTGCTGAAGCAGCCTTGCTCGCCGTCGCGCCGCCTGGAGGCCGCCACGAAGCGGCGGAGCTGCTGCTGTTCCGCCGGAAAGTCGGCGATTTTGACGCCGATTTCGGCCAAGTTTAGGTGAGTCTTGCTCTCCTCTCTCTTCTAGAGATGTTCTTACCCCTTTGGTGATCTAGAAATCAAGTTTTGGGGCCGGTTTTGTAGGTTTGGAATTTGTTTTCCCGGTTGGTTGCGGGGTGTTTTCCAGCGGGTTCCGGTCATAATCGGTTGAAGCCTCAGGTATTAAAGTTGTTCACCATGCTTTAATCTACAAGTTTCATGTTTTGAGTTTCCCCAAATTTTGAAGTTTGGTGGAGGCGCGTGAAGCTCACTCGCCGCCGCCTAAGGCGGCGCGTGGGAGCGCATCCGGGCAGGGTAGAGGCTTTGTTTGCTGTGTTAGCTAGTCCTTGTTGATGTTAGTGTGTTGTTGGTGTGTGAAAATTGAGTTTTGTTTTGGTTTTGCATTGTAGGTGCTAAGTTGTTTCTAGGTGTTTGTTAGGTCGGAAATTTGGAAAAAAAAATTTGGTCTTGGAGGTAGTGTGGTTGTTGTCGAGTGTCCGATGACCTTGGGAGGTCTTGGAGGAAGGATTGCCCTTCTTTGGGGCAACCTTTAAGTTAAGGGTATTTTATTTTCTTGTGGTGTTTTTACTAAGGGTTTTGATTTGTTTATGTTTAGGTGAATTGTGAGTTGTTGGGTTTCTTGACTCTTGTGTTGCGGAAGAACGCAGCAGGAGTATTTTAGGTGAGTAAACCTCACTAAGGTTCACTTTTGAACCAAGATTTATTATGGTTATTTAAGGATAATGTTTAGGATGTGATTTAATATTTTGCTAATATTGGTTTTAAAAATATATGAGCTTGATCGTCAACGGCTCATAGGTAAGGTAAAACTAGTTTTTATTATGTGTTACTCAAGGCTCTTATGATCATAATTTTATTAAATTGTGAGAAGTTATGTTATTGGGATAATTCTTATTGTTCATATAATTATATCCTTGTGAAGGATATAATTTTATGATGTAAATCTTGTGATGTTGTTAATGATGTTGTGATATGATGACTGTTGAATAAATAGCCTAACCGGGTTCCAAGCCTTTAAATAGGTGATTGGTTACGGTTAAGATACTATTTATTATTTTATTTTATTGGTATTGGACAGTGAAACCGGGTTCCAAGCCTTTGGCTGGGTGATTGGTTACGGTTAGGAATTAGAGCTCTAGTCCGTCTGTCGGTGTAGGTCATGGGAGATACTTGATGGTATCTGGGACCCATGGGTACACATGTTGTTTTTGTAGGTCATGAGGGGTATTTACTAAATATCTAGGACTCATGGGTACATTTCTTGTTAATATGTGGTTTTTATTGATTGATCAAATTTATTTGGGGTATGTTGGATGTATTAAATTGTTGGTTGTGTTAAATATGGAGTTTACTTTTGAGTTTACTCATACGGGCTTTTTAGCTTACCGGGTTTGTTATTCTACAATCCCGGTGCACCATTCTTGGTGTAGGGGTTAGACCTGCAGGTGAGGATCGACAGGGGTGAGAAGGAGGCATAGTGACAGGGTTCTCCTTTCTTTTATCAGACTCTGTATAGTTGTAGTTTTGAATAGACAATATTAAGTCATGAGATTGTTCCCATGTCCTTGTTTTGCACTTTATATAAACAAGAAAGTGTAATCTTAATTCAGTGATAGATCTTGTGGAAATTTCTATTCTGTATTGAGTTTTGTTGTTGTTGATGTTGTTGTTGTTGTTGTGTTATGTTGTTATTCGAACAGGTTGAGATGTCAATATTTTAAGTTAGACCATGCCAAAATTTTTGAAAATTTCCATTCGAAAATTGGGGCGTGACATTCTTCCTTGCCCATTTTCTCCATCTTTAATCCATTATAACTCAAAATTCACCACCATCACCGATAACCAAAAAAAAATAAACTTATACGCATTTTAAAACCGGCTAACCAAACTACCGATAATATTGAAATCCATAATTTAACCTTTTTGAAGTTTAAATCCTGCTAAATCAACTGCCGGAACTCCATTCGAATAACCACCTAAATCCTTAATCATTGATAAATCCCAGACTTTATCAAAACTACTTCAAAAATTCCAAACTATACTTCATTAATTTCCTCTCATTATAACAAACCCGAAAACATGAAAAACTGCCCCTAAGCTGCTCTATTAGCAGCGGCGGCCGGGGACCGAACTCCGGTGATGCCCATTGCCTCTCAAATTTTAACAAAATAATCCTCTCATCACGCACAACAACTTTCATAACTAGCACTTAGTCCAATTCTAAGGCTAACTAGGGTAATCGAACCAAAACATCCATAAATCCCTAGATTTTCAATTATACATTTCACCCTAACAAGATCGAATTATACCAATTCCTTTTGAGGGATTACTCACCTTGATGAGGGCTACAAGATGAGCCAAAAATCACGACCTATGGTGGTCGGAAGAGGGAACTCCGGCGAAAGGCTATCCGGCGTCTCCGGTGGGTTTTCTCTCGAACGGCGGCGTTACACAGCCGGTCACCGGCCCATGAAGAGAGAGGAGGTGGCAGGGGTCCGAACGGGACTGGTCCGACGGTCGGTGGTGGCCGGACGGCGGCGGACGAAGGGGGTGAAGCCGGAGGGTCGGAAAGGAGAGAGAGAAGAAAGAGGGAGAGAGAAAGAGAATCGGGGGGGGTTGGGCTGCTCCCCACCCGGTCCACTTAAAACCCCTCTAAAAAAAGCCCATTAAAATTTTTACCTCTTTTTACCAACTTAAAATTTACCCTTATAGTTGATAACTTTTTCATGCTAACTCCGATTTTAACGTATAGCATGTCTACGAATTCGTAGTAATGTCCTCTACAACTTTCATGAAGAAAGTTTTCCCAAATTCCAAACGGAAGAAAAAGTCAACTTTAGGGTCCTTAAGTAGTAAACGGTTACTCAACACGGTAAAAGGTCAAAGTAACCAAAAGTCAATAACCGTAAATTAACTTAAAAACCGGGATGTGACACATTAAGCCTTTTCATTTCAATATTCTCTTGCTTCATGCAAGGAAGATGTGTAATTCAGATTGTTTCTTCTAGAGACTTCTAATTAACATGATATAAATAAAAGCTATTGATTTTATCTTGTCTGGTGAATTTATAAATGAAACTTCAAGTTTCTTAAGGGGTTTATTATCGAAACTACAAGTTCGATTTATACATGAACTACTGGTTCATTTCTGAACTACCGATTCATTAGGTACATGTATTTTCAAATTATAATCATGTAGCAATTGATTATATTAATTCTACGCTACTAATTTAGCACAGTGAATATGTCACATAAATATGTGTAAATGCTTCTGGCAATTAACTACACATTAAATATGGTGAATATATTAACAACAACCATTATGAGAAAGTATTTGGAGAGTCTTATAGACATACATAATGACTAGGTACAAAAAACCAGTGTCATTAGATTATTTTCCTTTTGTTTGATTCTGCTGAACCAAAGAAATTGATTGTAATTAAAGTGAAAGAAATAAACCTAGCCTCTACATACTTTACAAGCCTACGGGGCACAATCTGAGTGGTATGTTGGGCTTCTAGGTCCAGTAGAAGGAGTGGGCCTATTGGGCTCAGAATGGTCTGCCAAGAAATGCAATGTTATTAGTCAACCCTTTCGGTAACTCCAATTGTATACGACCAGGTAAGACATGATGAGGTGGTGGAGCGATGCTCACTTAAGTACACATCCTCAAAAGAACTTGCCTAGACATCGCATCTAACTGGGTGAGCCTAATTTGAGAAGAGTTATAATCATTGTCATGGACTCAAGGCGACACATGACGAGTTTCTAGCTCAATTTCATATATATTCAGGCTTGATTTAAGCTTCTGACTTAACATCATTAATATTTACCAATATAACATAAACCAATGCAATATATGTTATTAAATTATAACAGACAAACTTAATGTAAAAATAATTATATGAAACCGAAATAAATTAAATTATAACAAAAACAATTTAATTCTCATCGACATAATGTATATGCAATAAAATTGGTATTTACTTAACCAATAAATGTTGATAACATAGCGGTTACTTGCAAAACTAACTCATTTGCATCACCAATTGCTTGTGGCATTAATATGTCATTACATACTCATAATAATTATCGACATAAATGATAACATAATTGAGAACTAATTAAATAAAACTGATACGATTTGAATTTGGTAACCGACATTAAATATATGGCATAAATTACTAAATAAATATTATTTATGCAGCGGTTAACTACCAAATGCAATGAGTTCAAATCTCATTAATGCTTCTAGCATTATGCATAAGTATTAAATTAGATAAATTCTTCTGGCAAAACGTTTATGTAACAATCGCGTAATTAAAACTCGAAATTCATGCTTCTAGCATAATGGATTATAATGACATTATTCAAATTGGTGTAACCATAACGTTTCTATCATTAATTGTGTAATAATTTGGCCCATAATGCTTGTATCATAATATATGGGTTATAACTTGGTAAATGCTTCTGGCATTAATTACATACCCTTAAATGACATTGAATTTGACACAATTCAAATCAGTAACTGACAAAACGTAGACGTTAATTTATACGTAAATAACATCATCAGTGTTATGCGTCATTTGAATAATGACATTACATTTCTAAACAGATTTTATTCAAACTTCATTAAGAGAAATATTAATTCATTTTAATATTAAATGTTTCAGGCATACATATTCCATATATGTAACGTCTAACATAAACGACTAAATTAATGGTTATGGGCGTTACTTCTGACATATACTTGAATTTGACAGTGATCTTGAATTTGACACATGTACTTGTTGATCCATGCGCCTTTTGGTTTGCACTACTAGGCAGGTGGCTGTGGCTAATTACGAAGGCTACTGGCCGTTCAATGATTTTCAATGCCGATTTTTCTTTCCAAAATCGACATGAACAGAAATAGATCAATAATATGAATTTGACGGTTCATGCATCAAATGAAATTTTCTATATACTACACAAATTAATAAGCATATATATTAATAAGCATATATATATATATATATATATATATATATATATATATATATATATATATATATATATATATATATATAGACACACACACACATAATGGTTAAGGCATATAATCGTTATAATCGTTATATATATATATATATATATATATATATATATATATATATATATATAAATTTTCTATATACTACCCTAAAGCATATAATCGTTAAGGCCCTCAAAATTGCGTTTTTCTGTTTTAAACATGAATGGTTCATGTTTGACAAAATTCAGTCCGTCAATTTGTTTTTCGAGTTTGAGGGCCTTAACGATTACCAAATTGGCTGAAATTTTGCAGAGATGATCTACACAATATTATCTAAATACTACACGGTGGAGATGAGGAAATTCGATCAAAAAGTGGTGCAAAAATGGAAATCCGCACCAAAACCATTGGTGCGGACCTCCGTACCTGAGAAAGACTGTATATATATATATATATATACAAATTTGGGATGGATAAACAAAATATGGTTTATGCTTCGTGGTGTAGCTTTTCATATAATCATGGCTTGAAGAAATGAATTAGAATTAAGATTTGGAAAACTTTACTCAATACGGAGCGAGAAGGATCTTCATCTCAGTTGAAGTGCAAAGCTTGTCAGCCAATCCAATTGTTTTTTATGATGATCTTGAACCAAGTTGAATGATCTTCCTTTGCTTGGTTGATCAACAATTTCAGAGGTTTTCGTGCAACAGCATATTAAACTCAACGTTAGAAATATTCGTGCTGATAACGTATTATAAAACATAAAATACAAGAGATTGAGAGAGAAGAGGAACGACACTTAGAATGAGAATGAGGGAATATGTTGTCTAATATTGAGTAGGGAACCATCTCTTATATAGAGATGTAATCAGTATGTAAATTACATGAATATCCCTAATAAGCTAATTACAAGAATACCCATTAAATAAACTATTTACAACAAGATATATAATATAGTGCAAATGACTAACCTGAGGACATGTTGCTCTATTGTGGCCTTCACCCCCACATCTCCGACAAATGATAATAACATTGTATTTTGGCAACTTGGTTGCACCCTTGCGGATCTCACCTGCCTCTCTAACCTGAGGTCTAATGGCTCGCTGTCTAGTTTTAGACCATAGATCTTGACTAGACATGGGGCATATATAGTGAGCATACGCTTTATCATATGCTGCTCTCTTGTAAAGGCTGTGAACATAATCCAATGGATTCCTCTGCATCCAACATATTGATGCCATTGCATGTGAACAAGGAATGTCACAAAGATCCCATTTCCGACATGAGCAACTGTGCCTCTCCAAGTCTACATAAAACTTCCTTCCATAAAGATGAGTGACTTCATAATGTCCTCTAATTGAAATTTCAACGATGCATGAGTCACTATCCTTCTTGTTTTGTTCAACAATATCAAATATTCTTGGGCCTACTTCCTATGTCCACCTTTTCTCTCTTTGTTTTGCCATCCTCAGCATCAAATAAATCCTTAATCTCTCAAGCATGGTCAATATTGGCTGATCCCTTACAGGTATGATTGCAGAATTAAATGCTTCACATAAATTGTTAAGAAGAATATCACATTTTGGGTGAGTTGTAAAATGTGATCTACTCCAATGATTTAGTGTCCTGCCAGGTTTCTGGAACGAATCCCATGTTTCTTTTGATTGCTTCAACAAAAGATCCATTTGTTCTTCAAACCAGGGAATAGTTGTTGTCTTTGCAGCTCCCCACACTGTTTGCTTTAATGCAAGCCCACCATGACCATCATTTTTTAAATTGTTATATAAGTGCCTGACACAATGTCTGTGCTCAGCATTTGGCACCAAATATTTAATTGCTGCCTCTAAGCCCTTCTGTTTATCACTTATGAACACCCAACCAGCTCCACCATCTTGGATCCCCATATCAGCAATGAAAATTTTAAGAAACCAAGTCCAACTATCTCGGTTCTCTATTTCAGCAACAGCAAATGCTATTGAAAACATGCCATTGTTAGCATCAATACCAACAGCACTCAAAAGTTGTCCTTTGTGCGGACCTTTAATGTGACACCCATCAAGACCAACAACAGTTCTACACCCTTCAAGGAAACTTGTCTTAAGTGCTCCATAACACACATACATCCTTCGAAAAACAGGTTCGTCATTCCTCAACTCAGTTTTGAACTTCACAATAGTTTCAGGATTAACTCTCATTAATTCTTCTCCATAATCTCAAAGCAGCCCATATTGCTCTTTAATGCTTCCTTGAATACTTTTTCCAGCCTTTTGTCTTGCTTTGTAGACTTGATCGTTGGTCACTATAATGCCATACTTGTCCTTCACTGTAGTAATAAAATCACCAACCTTCATCTTAGGGTTCAATCTTGTAGATTTTTATATCATTTTCCTTGTATTATTCCCATATTTAATGAAGGAATATTTATGGAAATTCTTATTGGTTTATGCGAAGTTGAAGTTCGGGAGTTTATTTAAGGTGCATTGACGTTTATGGGACCAAAAAGTTGACTTCATTTTCTGTAAGTTATCTTCGAAAACTTCCTTCATGAAAGTTGTAGAGCTCGTCAATACGAGTTCGTAAACATATGGCACGCGTGTAACGGATGTCGTATGAAGAAGTTATGATCAACGGAAGTTGGTAACTTTTTGGGTTAAATAGAAAAGTTTTGGGGGTAGAAACCTAAATTCTGAAAACACATTTTCTGCTCTCTCTCTTCCTCCCCGAGTCGCCATTTTCGCCGGAGAAGAAGTCGGACGTCCGGCCACCGTTTTGGACGCCGCCGGTTCTGTTGGGTCGGCACGGGTCTCCTCTCCACTGCTGGGGCAGTCTTGCACGCCGTCGGGCCACCTGGAAGCCGCCACGAAGCGGCGGAGCTGCTGCTGTTCCGCCGGAAAGCCGGCGATTTTGACGCCGATTCCGGCCAAGTTTAGGTGAGTCTTGCTCTCCTCTCTCTTCTAGAGATGTTTTTACCCCTTTGGTGATCTAGAAATCAAGTTTTGGGGCCGGTTTTGTAGGTTTGGAATTTGATTCCGGGTTGGTATTGCGGGGCATTTTTCGGCCGATCCCGGCCGAACAGGTTGAACCACCAGGTATCAAAGTTACTCACTTTGCTTCAATCTACAAGTTTCATGTTTTGAGTTTCCCCAAATTTTGAAGTTTGGTGGAGGCGCGTGAGGCTCACTCGCTGCCGCCTATGGCGACGCGTGGGAGCACGTCCGGGCAGGGTAGAGGCCTTGTTTGCTGCGTTAGCTAGTCCTTGTAGTTACTAGGGTGTTGTTGTGTGTGAAGAATGAGTGTTGATTAGGTTTTTGAATTGTAGGTGCTAAGTTGGTTCTTGCTGTTCATTAGGTCGGAAACTTGGAAAGTGTGATTCTTGGAGGTAGTAGTGGTTGTTGTTGAGTGTCCGATGACCTTGGGAGGTCTTGGAGGAAGGATTGCTCTTCTTTGGGCAACCTTTAGGTTAAGGGTACTTTAATCCTTGTTGAGAAATTTCTAAGGTTTTAATTGTGTAATTTTAGGTGGTTTGTGAGGTTGTGGTGAGCTTGGCTCTTGTGTTTTTGTGAAGACGCAACGGGAGTATTTAGGTGAGTAAATCTCACCAAGATTCACTTTTGAACCAAGTTTAATTATGGTCATTTGAGTAGGATAATGATTATGATGTGATTTTAATATTCTGCTATTATTGGTTTTAAAATATATAAGCTTGATCGACAACGGCTTATAGGTAAGATAAAACAAGTTTTCCTTATGTGTATTTGAAGGTGCGTATGATCATAATTGTATTGACTTGTGATAAGCTATTCTTGTGGAATAATTTATATTTGTTCATATAATTATATCCTTGTGAAGGATATAATCTTATTATGTGGATCTTGTGTTGTTGATAATAATGTTGTGATATTTTGATTGTTGGATAAATAGCCAAACCAGGTTCCAAGCCTGTTATCAGGTGATTGGTTACGGTTTATATGTTATTTACCATTTTGAGTTTGATATTGGACAGTCAAACCGGGTTCCAAACCTTTGGCCGGGTGATTGGTTGCGGTTAGGAATTAGAGCTCTAGTTCGTCTGTCGGTGTAGGTCATGGGGGATACCTTATCGTATCTGGGACCCATGGGTACACAATTTTGTTGTTGTAGGTCATGAGGGGTATTTCTTAATACCTGGGACTCATGAGTATATGTTATTTGAAAAGTGTTGGATTTGTGGTTATATTCATTAATATAAATTGTTTTTGTGAAATTTTTAGATATGAGATATATTGTGCAATTTGAGTTTACTCATACGAGCTTTTTAGCTTCCCGGGTTTGTTATTTTACAATCCCGGTGCACCAATTCTTGGTGTAGGGGTTAAACCTGCAGGTGAGGACCAGCATGGTTGAGACGGTGGCGTAGAGGCAGGATCCCTTTTTTGTTTTTGTTGTACTATGCATAGTTTTGTTAATTGAGTAGATAGTATTAAACTCATGAGTTGGTTTTCATATTCTTGAAAATTGCAAGCTTATGTAAACATGGAAATGTAATATTTAACTCAGTGATGGGTTGTAGAATATTTACTTTTCTATGTTGAGTTTTAGTTTGTGGGATGTTGTTGTTGTTGTTGGAACAGGTTTGAGATTGTAATATTTTAAGTTATATCATGCCAAAAATTTTGAAAATTCCATTCAAAAATTGGGGTGTGACAAATCTAATCTCCTGATCAAACCTAGAAGCTAACCAAGTAGAAGAGGCAAAGCGATTGCTGGTGATTCTTCCACACGAATGTTCTGGTACAAATTCTTTTACCCTCACAGTAGGACATTTTTTCCCCACAAAGCCTGCACACAATACAAATGGGCATTTTGTTGCAGCAACACCTTTACATTCTACCTTCACCCTATATGGAAAGTTTTTTGCAAATGTTAAGGCCTTCCCAATGCATATTGCATACTCTCTTATAGCCTCTCTTCATTCCTTCATACTAGGAAACTCTAATCCCAATGTAATTTGGGGATGCCTCAAATCAATTTCCCTCATATATGTTTTGAACTTCGGAGTGTTTCTTTTGAACCTTCTCACTTGAGTTTCATCATCAGAGGAGGAGCTATCAACACTTCCTAGGTCATCACTACCTTCATAATCAGATGAATCTTCTCCAAATTCTACATGATGATCATATGGTCTTTCATCTACGACAATCTTCTCAAATTGCCTCAAATCTTCTTCTACATTTTGTACATAATGCTCATCAATCCAAAAATCTCTATCATTAGGGTCCTCATCTATCTCATCATTGTCTTCATTTTCATTCAATTCGTCATTAGTGTATTCAGTATAATCAACATCATAAATACCAGACTCTTCCGAAACACCACCAGACACATCATGAAGAGCTGTAAGGTAAAAAGAAAAAGAAAAAAAAATCATTGAAATCTAGTATTAACCTATATCACTTTCATGAAATCTAGTTCGAACAAAACAAAAATATGGGATCAGCGGAAATCTAAACAAGAGAATACACAAACTTACATATAAACCCTAATTTGAAATTCCCCCAATTGGGAGAAATATATAGACTTACAAATTGAAAATTTGGGAACTTACAGAATGTAGGAAAGTTTTCGTTGTCCCCCATATTGATAGAAAACGAAATCCCGCGACTACGTCGTCAAAGCTCTTAGGTTTCCAAATTGAACCCAGACTACCAAAATTGATTTGGGATTTGATTTTCGATGTTGGAGTACCGAAGTTTTCCTAATTATCTTATCTCTTCCTTGCTAGATTTCCATCTTTTGTTTCATCTGTTTGATTCTCTCATCTGTATCAAAAACAAAGACTGAATCGAAGGAGATGAAGAATACGATTCAAAAACAGAGACTGGATTGAAGGAGATGTGTGAGGGTTTAAAGGAAGTCTAATTAAATGATGAAAATGCCCCTCACGTGATAAGCACATGTAGCCACTGGACGGAAAACATAACAGAAATTGGACAATTTGACGGTTGGGTAGCAATTCGGCTAATTTACGAAAGTTAGGGTAGGAAAATGACAGGAAAAAAAGTTAGGGTAACAAACTGACACCATAGTAAAAGTTAAGGTAGCAAATTGGCTAAAAAACCAAGACTTAACAAGAAAGCTAATCAATATGTGCTCAAGTCAGTACAGCAACCACAGTTATGAATGAAGAATACATAGACCAAGATGGTCTCTTTAGATTCTCAGAGGTACTGACCGGACTTGATAGTCACGAAGATGTGAATGTTGAGCTCCTAGTCATCGCTGGGCAACTCAAATTGAAGCAAAATAGGTATTATAGTCAGGCTGATGGGAATTTTGAAATTTGAGTTTGTTAGTGGGAAAAAAATTCATAAAATTAGGGCTAGTGAGAATTTTCCTTACCTTAAGAAAACTCTTAACAACAAAACCCTATATAAAGTAATAAATTATCGATAAATGAATATTGTACATTTATCGATGATATAATAACCTTTCTAAAGTATAATTTTTCATGTTCCTAACATTATTTATTTATAGAGGTTTTATTGTAGATAGAAGAGAAATGTTGTAAGTGTCCTTGTGAAGGTGAGGCCCAATAAGAAGTGCATGAAATGGAAGTGTCATCGAGAAATCATCTGAGATGTGTCATTGATTTCATACAACCTAAGAAATAGACGTATATGATCTGACACAACTTATGAAATGGACGTATATGATCTAATATAACATAAAAAAAAATATCAGATATTTTAATATCGCGGGATGGGACGAGATTTTTCGGGATAGTCTCGATCCCGTCCCGTTTCAAAATTCAATAACATGACGGGACGGTACGGTACAAGCATTTTTAAAACTCTATCTCGTCCCATTTCAAAATTCAATAACGGGACAGGACGGTACGGTATATGCATTTTTAAAACTATATCCCGTCCCGCTAACTTTTGGTACAGAACCGATACGGGATCGGGATTCCGGTACTAAGTGCCCAGCCCTAGCAGAATTGTATGCAAAATGTTGGGAGTGCTCAAACGTTTAAATTCAGAGAGAAAGGGAAGTGCCTTAAGTGAGATGAATTTGACCGTTTAACCTCAACGTCTCCTCGCTGCCCCAACGGTCTTATTTTGAAATCTCTCTCTCTCTCTCTCTCTCTCTCTCTCTCTCTCTCTCTCTCTCTCTCTCTCTCTCTCTCTCTCTCTATATATATATATATATATATATATATATATATATATATATCTATAAATTCATCATTGCCCTCCTGTGAAGTCATTCTCACACTATTGCTGCTTGTTTGTCTTCCCTACGTGTTAGTAGTCCTCATTCTCCAATCTTGTTTCCTCTGTATTGATCGTCAACAAGGATGTCTATGTATTATGGTCTTCGAGTGGGTATGAGGTTTCATCCTACTGACAAGGAACTGGTGGGTCACTACCTCCTCAACAGAGCTGTTATGGGTGATCAGTTCCAGACCAAATTCGTCTCCGATCGTCCTGGCTTCTACGGCCAAAACGAGCCTTGGGTTATTTGGGACCAGTACGGTGGTAATAAATCTGAAGATGTAGAGGCTCTCTATTTCTACACACACCGCAAGAAGTTCAATCCTACTGCCAAGTGTTTCGATCTGAAGGCGGGTTCCGGAACTTGGAGAGAGCAGCGTTCAGAAGATGATGTTGACGAGGAGGGTTCAGAAGATGTTGTTGACAAGGATGGCAGTGTTATTGGAATCCGACGAGATTATCAGTATGAAGATGGATGTGATCCCCATCAGAATAGGGCTTGGTTGATGCGAGAGTACCAGATGAAGACTAATACTCACAACAATGATGCTACTGATCAAGAACTTGTACTCTGCGTCTTGAGGAAGAACCATGAAAAACTACAACCAACAACAACAACAGCAACAGCTATTGCAAAGAACGGTAATGATGCAGAGGATTGGTGTTCAAGTTCCTTTTCCTATATATAGAAACCCTGAGGCAGCACTCTTGTCCATCAAGATCATCATCAGCCGATTATGGTGGAAGAGACTAATAATTACAAGGTTAAATTTCATGAAATGCATGTGTTGCCTATTTATCAACTACCCTCATTGTAATAGTTGTAGAATTTGCTCTGCTGTGTAAAGCAAATTTGTAAGCTTCAATGAATGAGATTCATGAGAGTTTGATTGTAGAATAAATCAAGAGAAATGAATATTGTCCGTGCAATTAGCACATTATATGATGTTATTGGCCATCATTATCATTCATACTCGTCTAACATTTGAGTTGCACTGAATTCTAGCATTGAGTTTACACTGAATTATTTCGTGAAGTGGCTATGAGATTGACTATAGAATAGACAAAATTGCGGTCGAACAATTGAATTTGATCAAAGTTTAAGATGGTGTGTAGTTGTGTACCGATGAAGTTGAAGCTTGTCGAATGCTAGGCCAAGCCTGGCTGCAAGTCTGCAACCACGTACTACATATTCCAATCAAATTGTTCCTTCCTGCATTAGTAAAAAGAAACTTAGTTTTATGTATAGTGGCTATTACATATAAAATTATAAATCCCACCCAGAAAAGAGTGTGGAGAATAAAAGCACTCAATAAGCTTCCTCACTGTTTATCCACTTTTTTTTTTTTTTTGAGGGGAAAGAAGATAGTTCCATTGATCATAGATCATGACAACCAAAAGGTCAAGCATGAATAGTCCGAAGACCATACAACAACATAGCTAAAAAACTAAATATGAGTGTAAACACGAAAATATCTGCAACAAATAACAGAAAGACACGTGTACAAAGAATAATTTAATTTAATCAATGCGAATGCGGGTTACAATCTTTGTGAACTCCTCTGATTCTATCTCCGAATTTAGGTTTAACTCAAGGGTGACAAGCACTTGTTCTTGAGGGTTTACGCGGATTGATCATGTAACGAGTACTTGGGATTTGAATTTGGTGAAGATGTCGGCTATTTGGCAGCTTGATGACTCTTCGGGATTTGACAACTTCTAGACTTGAGGTTGATGAAGAATCGGCTATTTGGCAGCTTGATGATTCTTCAGAATTTGACAACTTCTAGGCTTGAGGTTGATGAAGAATCGGCTATTTGGCAGCTTGATGATTCTTCAGAGTTTGACAACTTCTAGGCTTGAGGTTGATGAAGAATCGGCTATTTGGCAGCTTGATGATTCTTCGGAGTTTGACAACCTCTAGGCTTGAGGTTGATGAAGAATCGGCTATTTGGCAGCTTGATGATTCTTCGGGACTTGACAACTTCTAGACTTGAGGTTGATGAAGAACCGGCTATTTGGCAGCTTGATAGTTCTTCAAGGATTTTGGGGAGGCTTCTGAGCTCTTGAGGGATTTTTCTCTCTCTCTCTGTAGTCCGCTCCTTTTGTTTCTGCCCCCCTCCTCTTGGTATGAGAGGGGGTATTTATAGTGTTAACATGCCTTCGCTTTTGGCAAGTAATGAAGATACTGAATCAATGATATTTCCTTAATCGAATCAATGAATCTTGACTGATTGATTTACTTGCCGATTTCAACATAATCAAATCAATCAAATCTTAAGATTTAGATATGCCCAGATCGCTTTGGATTAAATGTCTCGTTTTGATCAAGATCTTTAGTAAGGGGCGAGTCATCCCGCGGA
Source organism: Fragaria iinumae (assembly GCA_009720345.1). Taxonomy (NCBI): domain Eukaryota; kingdom Viridiplantae; phylum Streptophyta; class Magnoliopsida; order Rosales; family Rosaceae; genus Fragaria; species Fragaria iinumae. Next base: position 28,146,193 of record CM019121.1, read on the forward strand.
TATGGAAGGTATCCCGCGAGGCACCTTGATTTCCAAGCAACCGGTGATTTCTGGTCTCACTTCGCGGACGACTTATCTTGGACGTACATCCCCGCATGCATGCGAACTCTGTCGTCTAGCTCCTTCGCGAGGTTCTCCCTTACGCGGAGCCATCTCGCCTCGCCTTCACGTAAATCCACTCGTGCGGAGCCATCTCGCCTCGCCTTCATGTAAATCTACGCGCACGGAGTCATCTCTCCTCGCCTCTGTTTACTTCTATGCGAAGTCCGTTTCGCCTCGCGAAGTCTACCTCACCTCGCGAAGTCCATTTCGCCTCGCGAAGTCAAGTTCACCTCGCGGAGTCTATTTCACCTCACAAAGTCTATTTCACCTCGCGAAGTCAAGCTATCTAGCTCGCCTGACCGCTGGCGAACCATTACCAATTATTTTGGGGATGTCCGATTAATTTAATTTAATTGATTTTTGATCATCAATCGACACTTGATAATTGATTTCAATCGGGATTTGAGATTTTGTCGTCGGCCAACTATTCCCACGTTGTCATGTGTCATTTCCGACGGCTTTCCAATTTTGTTAACTCACGAGCCACGTATTTTCTTGGATTTTTCAACGACTATTATTATCGTTAAATTTTCTATGTCTACAATGAGCTACATCTAAGAATTGAAAAACAACCTCAAAACTACATAAAAAAGGTGGATATGAAATACTAAAAAGCATATAACCTTCTAAACTTTAACAAGACTCAACTTTTAATCGAATCAGGCCTAAGACCTAATGGTGTACCTTTCATCGAATTGAAAAGAAAGAGAGGAATTGCTAGAATTTAGAAGGGATCTTTTCCTAACAGAAGCTCAATCCAAATCAGGTCTACAACTGAAGAAGGAGGACCAATGGGCCAAAGGGAAACCCAGCCCATAACCTCCTCCCACCGTAGCAAACCCGACTGCATCGTACCCGAGTTAGGGTTGTAGAGCCACCGTCATCGCGGCTTAGTCCGGCAGCCTTCCTCGTCTGGAGGACATGACGGCCAGCCTCCGGTTCCTCCTCCGGGTAGCAGCCAAAAATCAAGCCAAACCCAACCTTCTTGCTTTCAAGATCAGCAATCTGCCGCCGCTGCCCAACTCGCACAGCCGGCCTACTCTCACCGCATAAACCCTCGCGTCGTCGCTTGTTTCCCACCGGCATTCGTCGTTCATCCAAACGTCTCCAAACACCAACACCAGTTCAAGCACCAAAAAAGTAGCCTAAAACCAGAGAGATGGAGTCCTTGTACACAAGTCAGCGCACCACCATCGATTGCCCTCACCGAGAAACGCATGAAAGAAACCTGCAATCGAAATTCACTGCCACCTTGCACCGAAACCCTAGGGTTTGGTATACTCAACTCCGCGGCCTCCGCCTTTGATGGAGCGACTCTAAGTTTTCATAGTACGTTACTGTTTATCCACTCTCACTTTAACTGTTCGTAAAAAAAATAAAAACTAAAAAAAAAACCATTCAACATGTTTCCAAAATGACCTCATCCATATATATTTTATTAATTTTTTTCAGAAATAAGTTTTCACTCTTGACATTTTCGTCATTCTAACTTTTGGTATCTTAACTTTGTAAAACTTCAAAACGGTATCTCACATTCTTACACATGAGAGCTCTTCTAATAAGGACCCTTAAGTTAAGGACTTTTCGGTTTATGATTTAAAAGATCCATTTTTCAATCACATTTTGGCATCTCATTCGTTCAGCTTTCAGGTGTATATGAGTAGATCATTTATACAAAGTTTCAGCCAAATCGGTGATCGTTAAGGTAACAAACTAGATCAAATTAATGGACAAACCAAATATGTCAAACATGAGTCTTTCAAGTTCATAATTGGTAAATCACACTTATGAATGTCTTAACGATATTCAATATAACTGAAAATTTACAGAAATGATCTTTGAAGAAGCAAAAGGCCCAGGTCGACAGATTGGGTTGATAAGGCAGCTTCTAGAAGAAGCAAATGTTTGGGCTTTGAAGCATTCCATTCCTGCAAGGCTGCAACATTGCAATTTAGGTTTCAGTCTAAAAAAAAGAGAACCAAGAGTTTCCATTAATGAAAGCTTTTGAGTGACTTACAGAGAAAATGGAAGGAGTGGGAAGAGATTGGGGAAGAAGGTAGGGAAGAGAAGGAGGAAGAGGGCAACCATGGCGGCTCTCTGAGAGTGGTTGGGGGAGTAGTAGTAGTAGACTAGTAGTTTATGTAGGGCTTCATGGGTTTTGATTGGAGAAACCCTGAAACGTCACATACGTGATTGACGAGAGAAAACAGGCAAGGGAAGGATGCAGGGTAGCTTATGGTGTGGATGTGCTCACTTTTCAGTTATTATTAAGTTTTCTAATTTCATTTTTTTTTTTCTGAAATTGCCTCCTTTAATTGGGACATTTCAAAATGGAAAGTCTCTGTTACCGTTAGGAGCAACGTTATCTTCCCCTGCGTGAATCACGTAACTGACCCTAGTATCTTGTTCTTCAGTGCGCAAACTATGGGCATTTTGGGAAGTTTAGACTAAAATTTGACAGCTCAGAAAACACACGCTGTTTATTGCCACCGCCTGAAAGAGTGAAAGCGCGTCTATAGATACACCAGCCCACTCCACACACAACTCACTTAATCAATTCGCTGTTTCGATTTGTTCTTCGTTTTCTACGATCTCGATTCTCACTGTTCTTCGCTTTCTCTACCCAAACCCTATCATTCCAATCTCTGGAATTTCGTCCTCAAATCCCCAGAAAAGCCTCTCTCGAACATCCCTGAAACCCTAATTGTGATCCCTATTACTTGATGAGGTTAGTGAGGAAGAGCAAGACGGCTGTGAAAAAGCGAAGGGAATTGAAGAAGATGGCTCGTGAATTCTTCTCTCTGGAAGAGTTGTTGCCTGATTATCTTGCTGCTGATGATCTGGACATAATGTTGTCAGTTGATGATTTAATTGATGATCCGAAACTCATGAGCTACTGGGTGATGCTCTGGTGGCAGAGGAAGAAGAAGAAGAGACTCCTATTCTGATAGCTTTCGGTGACGAGCTTCAAGAGGAGGAAGAAGAAAGCATTGACATTTCTATGTCTTGTTTTCAAGAATGGGTAGCGTCCAATCTATTTGATGACTAGAGCCGTTTGTCGATAACCACTCTAGGATTCTTAGTGTAGCTACTTAGTTGTAGTTGTAGCTAGGACATTTTTCGGAGACTATTGTATCTAATTTTGTTGGTTTGGTTGCTTTTCAAACCAATTCTTGTGTCTAATTTTGTTGGTTTGGTTGCTTTTCAAGCCAATTCATCTTGTAATTTTGTTAATATCTATCAATATAGTTGATTCTTGATGTTTTCGTCTAATTACACTTTCCTATATTTCTTTGAATCTTTGTTTTCATCTTGTTGCTACTATAGATCAGCAAAGAATTATTTACACAAAAGCATGTAGCATTGTTAAAAAAAATAATAATAATAAATAAAATAAAATAAAAAATTGCATTACGCCGGTAAAGAGAATATGCAGTTTTGAGCAATCGAAAAAAAAAATATGCAGTTTTGTATGATTAATCTACAGAACATTAAGAAATTGAACAGGTCACATCAGAAGTCTAAAATTTAAAGATATAAGTAACCAAGTATGTCATCAAATTTTGAACTCCAAGCTTTTCTCAACAACGAAGTATAGTTGAATAGGGTATAGCACGAAAACAAGGTAATCCATAGAATAAAGCGTTCATATGCTCGATATAGTCTGCAATCATTTTTTCATCCTCAGACTTCAGCTAGAGTATCCGTCTAAAGCAGATATTTAGGCAATTGTTTTGTTTTTTCTTTTCTATATATGTGATAAGATCGATCCATACCTCCAGTAAGAGGAACCGCAGGTTGTGGAAGCTTGATGAGACTTCTTCAGATGTGTCCTTTTTCTTTTCTTTCCACTCTTCCCACAAGTAACTACAATTTCATTATCAAGCATTGGCACCACAGTTTAGAAGATTTAATTTCAAAGTTAAAATAAAAGGAGGAAGAGAAAAACATAAAAGTAAATGGTTCACCATGAGAAACTTACAAAGTTAATGTCATGAGACCCATACGGAAACACAGTACAGAACAGATTGAAAGAAAAAAAATAAGGCCAGCAGAGCAAAGCACAGCACCAGCAATTATATAATTCAAGTCTACCCTGTGATGGTTTGCAATTTCAATTCTCCTTTGGTTTTGTATATATTATGTTTCAATGTCTTCCATACAACTGTATAAGCAAATAAGTTCCATTATTTAACAAATTTTTATGTACTACATTAAACTAAACATTTTAACTAATCTGAAATAGAAATAGAATCACAAAAATAAATCTTGAGATTCAAACCTTTCTACCACTATAATATTTCAAAGTGATATAACTAAACTGTATGTGCATGACTTTAGTTCATCTCACGTCATAAGAGGATAATGACTTGCTGAGACCAACATATATGCTTAAAGGAGCATGCCAGTGTAACCCAACCCGTACGATGGCTACAGAGTTCTAGTGTAAAACTAACCATTTTCCAATCAAAGAGCATGTGAATCTTATGTATCAAAGAATAAAAACATGTGAACACCTCTAATGTGATGGGATCTATCTTACTATTCAAGAGAAAAGAAAGCAACCGAAAACTTTCGCCTTAGGGCACCATGACCATTGGACTAATCCGAAAAGCCACCTGGCCTAAACAACTTGATAATACCTCTAAGTTTATACTGAAAGAGTAACAGAACCACTATAGAGTCATTTAAAATCACCCTTTCTATATAGGACAGACTTGTTTAAACAAAAGGAACATCACATATCATATCAAAATCTAATTCATACGACTGATACTAGAAACCTACAATCCTGGCCTCTGGGTATTGGGACTGATCCAGAAAGCCTCTGGGCGTGGATAATGTTTAATACCTATTGTTTATACTGAAATAGCCACGCACACGCTTTAGTGAGTGTCTCAGCGTGTCATATCAGACTATTTAGGGCATGAATTTCACATTTGAGTACAATTACAGTCTACAGATCAACCATGTAAATAACTCAACCCCTACAATCTTGTAGAACAGAAACCGTTACTGAGTATGGAGAGTTTGAAAAGTATTACCAGTGCATTGTGCATGTTTCCCGGAGAAGCAGAAATGAAGATATCACTTTGCATGCTCACATAATAGTCAACTGCAGCTGACAGAGTAGCCTTGCCTTCAACCTTGGCCCTTTGCTCGGCGGAAGTAAGGCTCTTCTTATCCACCATTAGTGGAAATAATCTTCTGAGAGGTGTGATCCTTGCTTCTCCGCCATAAACCTGAAAAAAGGAAAGTAAATTGTTCATCCACTTTATAACCCCAACTGCTAACACAATTTTTATTGCCAAGTGACATATATAACTCATATGAAACCCTTTTTATTGCCAAGTGACCCTTTCAATATATTATCTTTTAAACCTTTCAGTTCATTAAAACTGCACCTGTTCAAACTGCTTCATTAAATCATTCAATATATAAGGACTGAACCAACTTGCTCTCTTGACAAAGAAACAAAGAGGCTACCCTTGGCCATTAATATTAACAATTTTACTCAAGATACACCTTGTGGGACGCAAGATAAAGCCGTGTGCTATTGTTGAAGACAAGAGCTGCTAGCAACAATACAATCTCTTCAAGTGTCAACGGGCAACGCTTTGAGTTCCTCATCTGTGAGCTGAGATTTTAGGATCCTTCCCTGCCAAATTACTTGGTGATATTATGCAAGAGCAAGTTCTCAGCTTTACAACCAAAATAACAGGCAGAATGAGCAGCCATATCCTCTATGAGTATGTGCAGGGAAAGAGAACATAAGCAATCAATTTCAGCTCCCTGTTTATCAAGGTCATATGTTCCCTCTTGTGAGTCTGTATTTTGGTTTCTTAGAGGAGGGCTGTGGAGACGATTATCAAGGGTTTCTCCCACTTCCCTAATATGAGGAACAAAGGCTAAAGCTTGAAAGTTCACTTTACAATGTAGGCGCTGGATGCTTTCAGGCATTTTGTCGAAAGACAAACGATGGGAGAATGGGGAAATAGCAGCAATTCCATAACTGTATCAATTAACATCTTACAAGTCATAAATTATAGATTTTCAAAGTAGATCCTGAATGTTGACCATAAAGTTCAAAAATCTGCATTTACAGATATACTGAAGGTTGGGTGGTACAAAAGTATGATACTTGAACCTAGTCCATATGGTATTACCCAGACAACAGTAATCCAGTAATAACATATGCTAAAAGATTTGTAACTCAAAGCTTGTTGCTTGACAGGTAAATCATATCATCGTGATTAATGAATACTCAAAAGTGTGACTGTTCATCCCACCTCAACCCTAGCCCTTCCCTTAGTTTTACTTAGAGAAAGGACATTAAAGGACTACAACTTGAGTTACCAGGACCAGTTCCAAAATGGACATGGGATCTAGCTCTATGAGCATACATCATAGGACAATAGTATATGAGATCAAGATATTGAGCTTAGAATTCCAAAACAAAAAACTGAAATAAGGTGAAAAGCATTTACTGACCTATGCATTGTGGGCGAGACATTTTCCAGATACCACTCAGCAGGAGCATGAACTGGTGCCGTTTTTAATTCTAGACGGCCGTATGCCTGTAGCATAGTACTCCCTAGAGCTCCAACAAAACTAACTAGGAAGTTCTTTAACTATAGAAACTTCATTGCGTAGGCTGAAAAACAGGTAACAGAAGCCTCACAATCACTGCCATTAAACACAATCACAAATACAGCTAAACCCACATTTGAAGGGAAGATCCATCCATATTTTTTTCAAAGATCAACAAATATGCACTGATTCTAACTTATAAAAATATCATAATTCACACAAAGTAACAAGCATTAGAACTAATTCTGACCTTTTAGTCAGTAATCAGTTAACTGTCATAGGATCGACGAATATTGCTTGTACAAGTTCCAGCAGCTTCAAATTTTCATCTGTGTCAAACATAAAACACTCCAAACTTTAGGTTTTTTTAGTGAAAATTCAGATCTACATAACCCAAAGACATCAGAGAAGAAGGAACAATAAAAGAGGGCATTTCTCAACCTTTGAAGTGTGCCACCATGAACCAGCCAATTGATTTCCCACCAATAATGAAAAACAGTTAGCGGATGAATTTCCTACCAGTAGTCACCACAAGAACACTTCCCTTCCTTGAAATGATGAAAACAATTTGAATCCCTCAATATAATATGCCGAAGATAAACCTGTGATATGTATTTCATTGCAGTATGACAATCTCCACAAACCCGGAGATTCTTAAAGATTCGAATTGGTGCCCCTGGTGATGTGGTGAGAAGACCAAAAGCAACAGCCAACTTCTCACTGTGATATGCTAGGCCAAGCTCCTTCCCCTCTTTATCCATGTCATGAAGTGCAAAATTCATATCTGGCAAGTATCCAGCTTCCTTGATGAACATCATGATCTCGTCAATTTTTGAATATACTTCAGTAGTCCATGAATGGCTTCTGTCTTCAGACATAAATGTATGAACTTGGCCATTCATCTCAATCCAACTACATCCAGGCTCCTTAAGAATTCCCTTTGATTTCATCAGTCTTCTGATTCTTGCTGCATCTTCCCATCTACCAGCTGCGGAATACATATTAGATAACTGAACATAAGGCACAGCATTCTTGGGCTCCAATATAAATAGGTTCTCCGCTGCCCTCTCTCCCAGCTCTATTTTCCCATGAACTCTACATGCAGCTAGTAGTGCTTTCCATACAGTTCCGTCTGGTTCTACAGCCATTTCATCAACTAATGCCTCAGCCTCGTTAAGTTTCCCTGAGCGCCCCAAGAGGTCAATCATACACGCATAGTGCTCAGGACCTGGTTTTATTCCGTAAACCCTATTCATCGATTCAAAGTAGTACTGACCTTTTTCTAGAAGACCAGCATGGCTACAAGCAAATAACAAGCCAATAAAAGTAATGAAGTCCGGTTGGGTGCCAGTTGCAAGCATTTGATCGTAGAACTTCAGAGACTCCTTTCCTCTACCATTCTGGGCATAACCAACAATTAAAGCTGTCCAAGTAATCACATTTTGAACTTGCATAGAATCAAATACTCTATGAGCCTCTTCTAGACACCCACATTTTGCATACAATGTTAGAAAGGAATTATCTACTGATAACGATGCTTGAAGGCCAGATTTGATGAAGTTTGCATGAATTTGTTGGCCAAACTCCAAAAGTGTCAGTTCTGCACAGGCACTCAAAATGCTAGCAATGATAAAGTGGTCAGGATAGATCCCTGCATCCCTCATCTCACAGAATAATTTAAGTGCTTTTTCATGAGAGCCATTCTGTGCATAGCCTGTGACCAGGGAGGTCCAAGAGATAACATCTTTGTCTGGCATATGCCTAAACATCTCAACTGCAAATTCTATATTTCCAAGTTTAGCATACATATCAACAAGAGCATTACCTACAAGTTGATAAACCTCAAATCCAGTCTTCACTATCAGACAATGAATAGCCACTGCGTTTTTAACCTCCTTCAGCGCAGCAAATGAATTCAGAACAGATGGATATGTATAATCATCAATTTTCAGTTCTCTTGAACGCATTTCTCTAAACAAAGACAAAGCTTCTCTTATAAACCCCTGCCTTACACATCCAACAATCATCGAGTTCCAAGAAACAACATCGTCAACCTCCATGCTTCTTAGCACCTTTCTTGCACTGATATGATCTCCGCATTTCACGTACATGTCAACTAATGCACTTTGAACAAACACATTAGGTCCAAAACCACTCTGTACAATGCATCCGTGCACCTGAGCCCCAAAACTAAGAGCTAAAACCGATGCAGAAGCAGTCAATACACTAGGGAATGTGAACTGATTGGATTCAACTTCTTGCACTCGCATGTTACGAAAAAACTCCATTGCCTTCAAGCCATCCCCATTATCAGAGTACCCTGTAAGCATAACAGTCCACATCACATGATTTCTCCTATCCCTCAAACTCTCAAACAGACACTCGGCTTCAAAAATGCCCTTGCATTTTGCATACATGTCAACCAAACCAATAACAACATCAACATTACTGTCAAACCGTGTTTTTACCATGTAACCATGCACCATTTCACCTATTTGGAGCAAACCCAACTTCGAACACAACCTCAACAAACTCCCCAATGTGTAAAGACTCGGCCTTTCCCCCTCAAGCTGCATTTGCCAAAACAACCGGAAAGCTTCACTTCCACACTCACTTCGGCAGTACCCAGATATCAGTGAGGACCAAGTGATGGCAGTCTTACTTGGGGTGGCATCAAACACTTGTTTAGCTTCAGTCAGTCTTCCTGAATTGGCATAAGCAGCTATCATTGTATTCCAACTGAACTCATCTCTGCTCGGCATTTCATCGAACACTTGGCGGGCATCATTGACTCGACCAGAAACGGATAACCGCTTTAATAGCAGATTGGATTCGAACATAGACTGGGTTGCATCCACAATGCTATGGACAAAATGGGTTAAGACTCTTTGCTCGAATTGCTGAGCTTTGTGGTGAACGGTCAAATACTTCGAGTGCAATTTGTTCATAATCATAACCAGGTGGTAACTTCTCAATGCCTCACCAGTCACCACCTCTGCCTATCATAAGAATCGAGCTTGGAATAAGAAGGGTTAACGGTTGATGGTTTGCAATAGCATTCTAACGCAACATAGCCTAAGGTTACCACAATTTGCATAACGAGGTGATCTCTATTGTATTGAAGAGTAAATAATAAGTCCAATATAGGGTTTTAATAACTAAAAGAGAAAAAGAGAACAACAATCAGAAACTTGAAGAAATAGGCAAAGGTGGTGAACCAAATCACATTGATAGATAGCAAAATACAAAAGGAGGCGTAAACCACCCAAAACAACCATAGTCCACCTTAGTTGGAAACAAAAACATCCTAAACATCCAGAGAAGAAACAACTACTGAATCAAAACACAAATCCTTAATCGACTTCTTCGATCTTGGGACCAGCACCACTGCCACCAGTTGGAGGAACATCTTCATCCATGCCACCACCCATGTCAGGAGCAGCACCACCCTGATACATCTTTGCAATGATGGGATTGCAAATGCCTTCAAGCTCCTTCACCTTGTCATCATACTCTTCAGCCTCGGCAAGCTGATTGCCATCTAGCCATTGAATAGCCTGCTCGATTGCATCTTCAATCTTCTTCTTGTCCCCTGCGTCGAGCTTGGAAGTAATCTTCTCGTCCTTGATGGTGTTCCTCATGTTATAAGCATAGTTCTCCAGGGCATTCTTGGACTCCACCTTCTTCTTGACCTCCTCATCCTCTGACTTGTATTTCTCCGCTTCTTGCACCATCTTCTCAATCTCCTCCTTGGACAGTCTTCCCTTGTCATTAGTGATAGTAATCTTGTTCTTCTGGCCTGTGGTCTTGTCCTCGGCAGATACATTGAGAATGCCATTGGCATCAATGTCAAAACAGACAGTGATCTGAGGTACTCCCCTTGGTGCTGGAGGAATGCCAGAAAGCTCAAACTTGCCAAGCAGATTGTTGTCACGGGTTCTTGCCCTCTCACCCTCAAAGACCTGGATCAACACACCAGGTTGATTGTCCGAGTAGGTAGAGAAAACCTGCTCCTTCTTAGTTGGGATTGTTGTATTCCTAGGAATGAGCACAGTCATCACACCACCAGCAGTTTCCAAACCCAAGGACAGAGGAGTGACATCAAGAAGTAATAGGTCCTGCACCCTCTCATTACCCTCACCACTCAGAATAGCAGCCTGCACAGCGGCGCCATAGGCAACAGCTTCATCAGGGTTGATGCTTTTGCACAGTTCCTTTCCATTGAAAAAGTCTTGTAACAATTGCTGCACTTTAGGAATCCTAGTGGAACCACCGACAAGGACAACATCATGGACACTGCTCTTGTCCATCTTTGCATCTCTCAAACACTTCTCAACTGGCTCCATGCACTTCCTGAACAAATCCATGTTCATCTCTTCGAATCTGGCACGGGTGATGGATGAGTAGAAGTCGATACCCTCAAACAGAGAGTCAATCTCAATGGTAGTCTGAGCAGTGGATGAGAGAGTCCTCTTCGCTCTCTCACAAGCTGTCCTCAACCTCCTTAAAGCTCTTGGGTTTCCACTGATGTCCTTTTTGTTCTTCCTCTTGAACTCCTGAACAAAGTGATTCACCATCCTGTTATCAAAATCCTCACCACCCAAATGGGTATCTCCAGCAGTAGCCTTCACCTCGAAGATACCTTCTTCGATTGTAAGAAGAGAGACATCAAAAGTACCTCCTCCAAGATCAAATATCAAGACATTCTTCTCGCCAACACTGGTCGCCTTCTTATCCAAACCATATGCAATGGCGGCGGCAGTAGGCTCATTGATAATACGGAGCACATTCAGGCCAGCAATGACCCCAGCATCCTTTGTAGCCTGCCTCTGGGAGTCATTGAAGTAAGCAGGTACAGTAACAACAGCATTCTTCACTGTCGACCCAAGATAGGCCTCCGCAATCTCTCTCATCTTGACGAGAACCATAGACGAGATTTCTTCTGCGGCAAACTGTTTCTCTTCGCCTTTATAAGAAACAACAATCATGGGCTTGTCACCAGGGCCGGCAACTACCTTGAAAGGCCATAGTTTCATGTCTCCCTGAACAGAGGAGTCACTAAATCTCCTTCCAATTAACCGCTTTGCATCTGCAATCATCACAAATCCCATTTAGAATGCAATTCATACCGAATCAAACACAGTAAACTCAAAACCCCAAAGATTTTATAACAATCAGGAAACCCATACACAATTTTAACAAACTAAACTTACAGCTCCAGAGAAATTCGAAGGCACTTACATAACTAACAGCAACAAATTAACACTAAAACTTGAACAATTTGTATAAATTCCAGTTGAAAATATATGGACAATCTTACTTTGACAAAGCCACGGATCACGAGAAGATAATCTTTTCATCGGAAAAGTAAAAAACCCTAGAACAATCTAAAGCAGTAAAAATTAGCTAAACAAAAACAGGTCCGATAGCAAATAGGAACATCACAATATCATAACCCCAGGAGACTAATCTATTTTGTTTTCAAAAAAATAACCAATCGCATCAACTCATCAAGCCAAAAACCATAAGAAATTAATTCTTGGCTGCAATTTAAGCTTCCAACACCATAAACAAGACAGCAGTAAATCTTGCACAGTAAAATTTGGTACACAAACAAGCCAGATACCTATTACACTACGCAATTAGCTAAACCACATACTTAGATCACAATGATTAAAGCACAAATCTGGAAAAAGATGAGGATTTGGGAAATCTTACCGAAAACGGTGTTGACAGGGTTCATGGCGACCTGGTTCTTGGCGGCGTCGCCAATCAAACGCTCGGTATCAGTAAACGCCACATACGACGGCGTCGTTCTGTTGCCCTGATCGTTGGCGATGATCTCGACACGGTCGTGCTGCCACACTCCGACGCAGCTGTAAGTGGTTCCGAGATCGATTCCGATCGCTGGTCCCTCTCCTTTTCCGGCCATTACAGTAGCTCAAAAGACTTGGCTGAAAGAATTAAGAATCGCAGAGAAAAAGCTTGAATTTAGGGTTTTGAGATTTCGTAGTGTTGTGGTGGAGAGGATTAGGGGATGTTTATATAGGAAAGAGAAAGACCTTTTTGGAGGGAGTGTCTAGAAGGTTCGGGTTTAATGTAGACCGTTCAGTACTGATTACGGAGAATGGTGCTGATTCTATTTCCTTACCGGGCGTGGTTTCGGGCCGGGCAAAGTTTGGTTGTTCTTCCTCTTTTGGGCTTTGTTGGAAGGATCCAGACTTCAGACTTTTAATACTCATTCTCACCGACTCCGCGAAGCCGGTGGAAATTGGACTCGTCACCTTAACTTGTAAAATCCACTCTCTTCAAATTGTAATTTACATTCTCATTTTTTATTTTTAATCATCATTTTCATAAAAATACAAAAATTAAGTCACTAAACACAAAATTTAAGTTACCAAAAATAGAAAGTGAGAGTGTAGATTACAATTTAGAGAATGCGGATTTCACTTCTCCTTTTATTACGTGACCTATACCACATATAACACACGTTGTAACAATTTAAGTAATTTATTTATGAGAGGTTTACTTTTCTAGAATGAGTATATTGATAATAAAATTCCTTGATCAAGGCAATTTTAGGAGTCCGATTTACTGAATGTAAGGCTAACAGCATGGATTATAAACCGACTTTTCACTCAATTTGAGACCGGTCCAATATAGTTAATACATCTCACTTGAGAGCACAAGATGGTCGATCAAGACTGAAGTATGTGGCATGCTGCATCGACAGTTTGAGACCCATCACAATCATCTTTTCATTAGCATCAATTCACTTTTATTATCACACAACCTCAGAAACAAGTATAAGCTAACACTGTCATTCATCCCATAAAACTATCTTATCATTCCAAACACTAACTGTTACTACAATTGAAAGGCAGCATTTTCAATAGTATGCAATCAGAAGAGACCTAAACAAATTACACATTCTTATGAGCCTGCTTAACAACCAGCTATATCTCCTAACTATTGTACAGAAGGTAAATACAACTTGTATCCACATCAACAAATGTCATCTGAAAGAACCAATTTGCCGCCCCCCACTCACAAGATCATTGCAATCAGACAGTCATGGTTCTTGGCATATATTAACTCAGAAGTCGCTAAATACTGCTACTTCATGCGTACAATAACTTTGGCCTGAATCTTGCACAAGGGCATGAGAGAAACTAAAACCAGCATGGTCCAGGTGCCAACTATACTTCAAGACATCAATCAGCTAACAACTCATCACCTTCTAATCAAAATTAGTAGGGATGTCTAAATCTGTATCTGAAGTACTAGGGAGCTCAAGCAGAGGCTCCTGCAGATACCAAACTTCAATGTAAGATACTCTACATCAAAGAGTTTTCATCAACAGGTTTAATTTACATTTCAAAAAAAAACTTTCATATTTCATCAGAGTATAGCATAGTTCTAAATAGCAGAGTGGTACAATACTGAGATTGGCAGACCAGAACCAAACATAGTAATGGCAAGACTCTGCAGTCATGATAAGCACATTATACCTGCTCATCATCATTGGACGAGGAAACAATTCCCATGGGCAAAGTGTTCGTAAGATCCTCGGGAGATTCATGAAAATTCTGCATGCATGAATATATGTCACAATAGAAAGTAATGGATAATACCACCGATATATGGATAGTCATCTCCATGTATATCTTCCTAGGGAAAACGCGATAGCACGGAAATTAAGAGATATTTTTTTTCAATCACCTTACAAAGTCAATCCAAATTCTTAATGTGAACATATCACATACGCATATGACTAGTTTAAATTCCAGTATACCAAGGAAAAGGAACCAGTGTGCTTTGCAGTGAATGAAAATAGTTAAACCAAGTCCGAGGAGAAAGAAACAGTTTATCAACAGTGTTTTTGAATTGCATGACGAGCAGTACTAAAAAAACAAAATACCAAGATGCATAGGCACATTTAAAACCATTGTGAACACAAAGGTAAACATACATCCACATCCAGGTTGACAGAAGCATCATTGGACCCTTCAATGACTGATTTAGAAGGATCTTCAGGAGCTCCCTGCATACACCACGGTATTAGGCATATATAACAAGCTTCACACTTCCTGTAGGAGGTAATAGTATAAGACGAGGGGGGAGGGTGGGGAGACAACATACATGCCCGTCCTGGTTGGCAGAGAATTGACATTCAACAATTGATGGCTTCATTTCAAGTGGTGTTGCCTGCAGATCACATTTTTTTCATTCCATAGATTGCAATGGCAGCAAAAAGGAAACAGCAAAGCACAAATATATCTATCATTGTGACAAAAACATCTGATACGTATGATTCTTAAGCGCTAAAATATTCAGCAATCAAAAGACGTATTTTAGGAACCAATAAAAATTGAAGACAACCCACAAAAGGAGAGGTCTTTTGGGGTTTTGGGGGGGGGGGGGTCAAACCAACTCGTGACACAAAGTACACGCACATAAAAAAATTTGATACACAACTTAAAAATGGATTTTCAGATTTTCACTTCTGAAAGTGAAGAAAATGTCTTAAGGTTGCACATACAGGTTCGATATGGTCAATGAGGGGGGTCAACCCAATTTTCGTGACACAAAGTACATGCACATAAAAAAATTTGATTCACAACTTAAAAATGGATTTTCGGATTTTCACTTCTGAAAGAGAAGAAAATGTCTTAAGGTTGCACATACAGGTTCGATATGGTCAATGGAAAGGCTCCTTCCTCCCTTGCTGAGATCTCTCAATGTTCCCTGTACAATCAACGAACTGGTAAAGGAAAATGAAATGACTAGAAGAGATGGGAACAAATGATTACGACCACATCTAAAACAACGAGAGAGAGAGAGAGAGAGAGAGAGAGAGCTTGCCGTATTTACAACTCAGGTCATGAGCATCTTATAAAAGCAGAATAAACAAACCTTATTTGCCCACATAAGACCACAAGCATTACATAATGTTCTTGGACCAGCAGGTCCACGGCGCATAGCAGGAGTATTATTTTCACTTACTCCACAGTGTTGACATCTTCGTAAGCTGAAAACACACAGAACAACAGGTAACAGTGTGATCATTATGACAAGAATTTCACTAATCTCACTCAATATTATACATTATCCGAGTATTGATCAGGAAAAACTAAATTGACTTGGAACTCACACAGTTTCAGGTCGAGGAGTGCCATCTTGAAGGGTACTTTGTGCCGAGTCCCAACCAGAACCGCCAGAATTTTCTTTTAATGATGCGAACTGTCCATTCTTACGATGCATTCTGGCATAAAAAGAACAAGAAGGGTACATGATTAGCTCCATAAGACCAGGGAGAAGAGAGTATTATGAAACTAATAAGATACATGATCTCCCAATATACCTAATCTAAGGATGATCTCTGAAATGAACCCTAGAATTTATTTTTAAATGGTAGACCTGAAAGCAGTTGTTACAAGAAAGAAGGATCCTGTTTATGTCTCACCTTTGTGCAACCTCTTTACGCACAGTGTACCTAATTTTCTTGTCAAAACATCTCTCCTTCCGTTTCTCACGGAATCTAACCAGGGAAGCTATTCTTCGCGAAAGATTTGAACGCTTTGGGGTGTCACCCACACCCTAAAGAATGTGTAAGGTAAGACATAAAAATTAGCAAAGAAGTTGTATTGAAAGCGGTCACATTAACGTCAACCTACGCATTACCCTTATATTCTGGTCATAAGACACTTCCACCGTAGGAACACCAGTTGGCACATCACGTCCTCCCAATAGCAAGAGCACTGCTCGTACCTATTGCATGTATAGCACCCATCAAGCCATGTCTTAAAATAAGCATAATCCAAACCACAAAAACCCACATTACCAAACAAAAGGCTGTGAGTTTAACCATCAAATTCAAATCACTGAGAGAAGAAACAGATAAAAAAT
Organism: Fragaria iinumae; assembly: GCA_009720345.1. Lineage (NCBI taxonomy): Eukaryota > Viridiplantae > Streptophyta > Magnoliopsida > Rosales > Rosaceae > Fragaria > Fragaria iinumae. The sequence continues at coordinate 28,162,798 of CM019121.1, forward strand.
TAACTTGGTTTCATATATCTTTGGGAATTTTCCATATTACTTTGCAAAATTGAGCATTTGACAAAATAACTCAAATCAAAATATAAGTTTGACGTTTAAACAGAATGGCAGGGACTGTGACTGTACATATTTGTTTCTATATATGTATCATTTCCATAACTGGTAATACTAAAACAGCATCACTGTAGTAAAGTCTTGATCTTGAATAAGATATTACAAAAAAAATATTTAATCATAAATTGCAACTTTAAATCCCATCAGCTCTGTGCTCTTTAAACCCCAACAGGATGTGTAAAGAATCTAAACTCTGACACCCCAAATCAACCCTCTGCAGTTAAAATGTATTAAACTGAACACCAAGAAAAAAAGAAAGAAATCTTATTTTTACTGTATAAGATGAGTAACTAAATAAAAAGGTAAAAAACAGAGCTCGAGAGTGAGACCTTCTGGGGCGTAACTGCCGGAAACACATAAACCTCGCCTTCAAAAGAGAGAGTGAGCTCACTAGTCCTTGTCGCCACCGCCGCCTCTGACGTCAGCACACTCACTTCTCCTCCTCCCCCACGCGCCGCCGAGCTCACGTTAACTTCCTCTTCCTCCATAACCTCATCGCCGCCGCCGTCTTCGTACTCGCCCTCATCGTCCTCCGCCTGAAACGAACCCTCCTCCGCCACGTGGTCCTCGTACGGACGCGCCTGCAGTGGATTCACGGCCGCCATCTTGTCCGAATTCCCCCAATTCAAAACCCTACCTCCTCCATCGGAAAAAACCACCGCCGCCGTTACAGTCACTGCAACAAAACCCTAACCCTAACCCCTAGAGAAGAGAGCTCGAAAAAGAAGGAGAAGCTTCGAAAATAAAATTTAAACCCAAAAATAGCTAAGAATTTTGCAGAGCCTGCTCCTCTGTTTCCTTAGATAGCCGCAAATGGGTAATACTGTATTTCTTTTCTTTTTTCTCAAAAAATCCAAATTAAACTTTCCAGTTTTATATATTCTTCTACACAGAGTAAGTATTCAACTGTAGCGCAGCTCTACGGTATTGAGCTACAAGGGTGCGGTGGGAGGTTTTGATTGGCTCAATTAGGATAGGGTGTAGGGCCCGCAACTCACATGCGCGTTGTTGGAATGGGGCCTACTGTGATCGAACGGCTGGTGATGGTGATTGAAGGCGTGGGGTGGAGATTTTATTAGCAGTGATTGGGGTTTAGAAAGTGGACTGTGGGTTTGGGGAAATTACCAAATAGGGAATATAGAGGGTTCTATACTTCTATTTATGGAAGAAGTGTGGAGTCGCATCCAGGTGAGTTTGATCCAAAGTGGATGTAGTTGTACTTGACTGTTGGCATTATGGTACTTTCATTTTTGTGCAAGAACTGCCATTATGGTACACAATGGTACTTATCCTTGCTTCGGGAAGAAGAGTGCGTTTTGATGGTTTCTACTTTCTTGAGTCTTGACCCAAAGATGATGCACATACAAAAGAACGTGCTTGGAACCAAAGAAGAGAATGTGGTTGGATAATTAGAGATTGCATTTCATAAGAAACAAAATTTTATCATGACGAATAGCAGGTTTTCAATGTGACGGTTATAACGGGTTACATATGACTTTTTCGTTACATATAATTTAAGTAAATGATAATTTACATAACGTCTACGCATATAACGCAAGTGTTACATGCGATATTGGTCCAGTTTATGTGGGGTCAATGCACCCAATACTTTCCCACGATGAACACCAATGATAGAGATCTTACCGGGTTTCTAGTTTGAACTAGTCCACAGATAGACCACAAGCATCGATATGACTTCATTGTTTGTCATTATGAATCTATTGATTTCTTTTATAAGCTTATTCAATAAGCATCCATGTCTTCTTACCGTACTGTCACTATTGTGTGCTGAGCAAATTGACTAATATAAGACTTCGGCTGGTGTCCCTTTGCCCACTATCAAGTTTTGGCGGGACTATTGAACAGTAATTGTCAAAGATACGATCTGCGGGAGTTACCCGTATTATAACTTTTATGTTTAGTATATGTAAAAATAAAAATAAATAATAATAATAACAAAAAAGAAAGAGGTTAGACTGGCACAACATCATCTATGATATATCCAGATGTGGTGCGCTTCTATCTGTTCTTCAAATGTGGTACACATTCTATCTGTTCTAGCAGTATACTCTACCAACTCAACTTACGATAGGTGTTAGGTGGATAAGGTATTCTAATTAGGTATGTCAATCACAAGATAATCACAGAATCCCTACTTGCTTCCTTAATATACAACCATGTTAACTGAAAAGGAAATTCATTTTCGTCCACGTTTGGATATAAATCCAATGGTACTAGATGAATCATTCATAAGTACAGTTATTTTATATACTTTATTTTAAAAGAGGATGGTTGATTAAAGTGTATTTGGTGTATTAGTAAGCAGGTGAACACCAATGTATCTCCTAGATCCTATGTTATTCTGGAGTAGGAAACTAGGAATCCATTATTCATTAGTTCATTTGAAACTCAAAAAACAAAAATGAGAACCAATTAAGTAACAATATAGTATTGAGAAATTTTATTAACACATCCCTAAATACTAAATACATATTATATATTTAGTACACCACCTATTAACTTGATTGTTTTAACATTTTCCTAGATACACATACCCAAACTTCTTAAAATACCCTCATTAACAATACATAACATATTCACTAAATACACATCTTTTTTCTAAATATGTGTTAGTACATCGTAGAACATCGGTCATACTCGCCTAAGAAGACACGTATTGCCGCATAAAATGGGCTTGGGCCTTAACTAAGCCCAAGAAACATACTCTATCCTTTGAGGGCATAATGGTAATACACTCTCTAATAAGGGCAAGGTGGTATTTTTAGGGTGCATCCACCCTATCTCTATAAATACCACTCTCCACCCCTCATTTGGGGACACTCCATCTCCACCCTATTCACACCTCATTTCTACTCACATATGGCTGACTTAGGCATCGGAGGGTCGAAGGCCGGCAAACCCGGTCTTCCCTCTGGGCCTTCCCTCTGACGCCCTTTATTCATGATTGACAGGTTATGGGTCTTGAAGATAGCGTTCCCGCATTCCGTGTGATTCATCCCCTCAGCAATCACACTGAAACAATTGGCGTTAGAAGGAGGGTTCGAACCTCTGCATGGCTCACCATGAGCATATTCATGATCCGGCTGGAATTCCTTTTTCTGGAAATCAGTTTTTCAAGCTTCTGGGTTTCGAACACTGAAAAATGAGGAGAGAGAAAGCAGATCTGAATTACTTTTCAGCTTTTCAACCACCGCAAGGTAGCTCACCTTCCCAGCCATCATACCCACCGTCTTCCAATGAATCCAGCATGGCCTCCCCGACCTCCGGCCAAGGCCCACGCGCCGGTGAGCAGCGCCCAAAGAATTGATCTGGACACTCAGCCTCTCTCAACTACGACACAAGGTCCTGGCAGGGATAGGCTCCCTGGTCTCGCGACCCCAATCTCGGCACCCTCACTGCCAGTTCCCCTCGTGGACTCCCCTCGCGGCTCTCCTCGCGGGCTCCCTGTTGACGGCTCCCCTCGCGGACTCCCCTCGTGGACTCCCCTCGCGGGCTCCTTGCGAACGGCTCCCCTCGCGGACTCCCCTCGCCGACTACCCTCGCGGACTCCCCTCGCAGACTCTCCTCGTGGACTCCCCTCGCAGACTCCCCTCGCGGACTCCCACACACATAGCTCTCCATCGCGACTTCTCGGGACTCCTATCTCCCGACAGTAGGAAATAAATAAAAAAACAAAACTTATCTGGACACCCATTCCAGTAACGAGACCAGCCACACCAGTCACGGCAACGACACCAAGTCCCGGCAGGGATATGCACTCGGTCTCGCGACCCCAATCTTAGCACCCTCCCCCTAGGCCCCTACCACCGGGACTGGCCTTCGCCTTTGGCACCCGCTTGACACCCCTCTCCCGGGGACGCCCACCCATGTTTCGATGTCTCTCTCCCGAGCTCCCAGCGGACTCCGCTGGTCTCGCCAGTCCCTGCGGACTTTCTTGGTCTCGCCAGTCCCCGCGGACTTTCTTGGTCTCGCCAGTCCCCGCGGACTTTCTTGGTCTCGCCAGTCCCCGCGGACTTTCTTGGTCTCGCCAGTCCCCGTGGACTCCCTTGGTCTCGCCAGTCCCCGCGGACTCCCTTGGTCTCGCCAGTTCCCTCGCGAACTCCCCTCGCTTCCCTAATTTCCCCCGCGGACACCCCTGGTCTCTTGACACCCCTTTCTCGAGAATCCCCTCCCGGGTCTCAGTACCTCTCTCCCGAGGCCAAACTTCTCTTCCTCCCGGCACCAACCGTACAGCCCCCACCCTTCCTTGGTTCCCGCCACACAAAAAAATATGGTCTCGGGACCCAGCAGCTTGCTCTCGGCACCCACCCTTTAACCCATAAACAATTATTAACCCCTCAGAGTATCTAGTGTGCCCTCGTCAATTACCTCTGCTCTTCTAGAGTTCTCTAGCAAACATGCGGATGGATTCTATATAATGAAATATATGGGAGCAACCATGCTTATACTAGTTCATAAGCACACCTCACACTGATACTTCCGTTCTGGCTCTGAAAGCTAATGGACAACCACATATCTTGTGGTACATGCAGCGGCACATATGAAACATCTATAGCTATGGAGTTATGGGAACTATATCCATTACTTGGTTCATCTCAACCAAGTCTGTTCCATAGCATGGGTTCTACACACCTAGTCACACAATAAGATTGTTCAATTAGTTAATAACATCTGAAGACCTCAATTGCCATACCCCCCTCGGCACAATATATCAAGCCAAGCTCCAACAACGAGTTGTCAACAACACTTCACCTACAATGCTACATACTTCTCTATAATCTATCTGTGGACATTATGACACAAAGTTCTCATAAGTCATGCCCCTATCAAATGACCACACCTCTCTCCCAGAACCTAAACCCCGCACCCTCCTCCTCGGGTCCCATCCATCTCTGCAACCCGGCACCCCTCTCTCGGGACAGAGCAAACTCATCCCAGCAACCCACCTCCCCATAACACCTCCCCCGGCTCCCAGCAGCCCCTCTTTGGCCTCCCGTGCTCACGACGCCCCTATACTCTTGGTGTCTCTGTCCCAAGACCAGCCCCTAGCTCTCCCAGCTCCCGGCACAGACCATCCCTTAGTGTTGGAACCCATCTCTGCCCCTGGACTCTCGGCACCACATTTACCGGGATCTCGACACTGAACTCCTCCCGAGTTACCGGAACAACAACAACAAAAGGAGGAAACGAGGGAGCATCGAGAGCATGACAGCTTGGCTACATACCCACAAACTCCTCCATTTTGAGCGTTCCCAGTGACTTGGTTCAGCTCCTGCATGCCTCGTTGATTTATGAACTTTGTTCTCACTTCCCAAGAAAGTGTATACATGGGGTTAGAACCCACCTCAGCACCTCCCTTCCTCTGTCTCGGTACCTCATTTCCATCCCGAGTTCCCAGAACTGCAACAACAAGGAGGAAACGAGGGAGCTCCGAAAGCATGACAACTTGGCTACATACCCACAAAATCCTCTCCATTGGATGCTCTTAGTGACTTGGTTCAGCTCCTGCACGCCTCGTTGATTCCATATAAGAGGTTATGAACTCTGTTCTCACTTCCCAGCAGAGTGAAGAAGTGATCCTACTCTATTGTCTCTGCACTTTGTCGTCAGTTCTCACAATGACATATGATGCAATTGGACACTAAGCCTACACTCTACATTCTTAAAGGCACAGGCTACAGACTATCATACTTGGGCCATCATGGCTTCTTTTCCCTACGTCGGTACACATACATTACTTCTTGGTCAAGCAATATTATCTTCAATGACGCACTCCAATATTATCTTCAATGACGCACTCCAATATTATCTTCTTGGTCATCATGACTACTCCATTGGGGTTCTTATACCAAGCTCTTTTGTCGACATCGAGACTTATATCAACAACTCTAATTTTTCTACAATATCTATAGCGGCTCTACACAGCTTCAGATAAGTCATACTTTACACTATTTAATTGAGTTATTATCATACTAATAACATGTCTCATACATCATCATATCCTTGAGCATGCTTATTACATGACATAGAGAGGTACCTAAAACACTCTTTTTTATACGCGCTACATGTTACAATCTCAGGCTACACACAACATGTGTAAACAGTCAGCACCTAAATGTGCAATCTCAGGCTACACACAACATGTGTAAACAGCTAGCACTCAAATGTGCAATCTCAGACTACACACACCACGAGTATACGCCACCAGCGCGAACCATTCCACCTGCTAGCTCGAACGGTTACGCCATTAGCGCGAACTGTCACGCCATCAGCGCGGACCGTTATGCCACTAGCGCGAACTGTTACGCCCCGCCACCATGGTCTCTCCCGGCACTGGGGGACTTGGGCAACAACCTTATATGCCGGCATTTACCGCACCTCATGACGTGCTCTCAGTACGTTTTAGCACCACCCGCCTTGCCCCATCGGCACCTTGGCTACGCTCTCTAGCGTGCTCTAGATATCCTTGCCACGCTTCTTAGCGTGCTCTCGCTACGACACATCGATTATCATCTTTCGACAACTCTACACATGCCCTATCGACAACATCATTATACCCTAGCGGCACCCATCGTCATGCCTCAGCGGCACTCCTCGCCACACCTTGATGGCACACTTGCCTCGATGGCGAAATGATGAACTACGTTTGGTTTGATCTCATAAACGGGTACGTAGGCACTCTAGCACTCACCTAGAGGCAACCACAAAATATATCACCACAATCTCCCCTTGGAACGCATGCTGGAATAGCTCAGCTAGCTAGAGCACATAGCTGGTACAAATCAAAGCCTAAGGCATACAAACATGCCGGTACCCGTTGCCCACACGAGATGCTTGTCAGCGGTACCTCAACTTCGACCCCCGATCGCCCTGCAATCTCTAGACACTACATGGGAGCAACGACCCCAGTGTCTCAGTCGTATATAGCAACGCACGACATACCCCACTTAGAGGAAGCCGGTCCATCCCCTCCCTTGCGTGGGGACTTGGGGGACTGGGGACTGGTTATGTCGCCACTAGTAAGACTCGTACTCCCGATATTCTATCAGATAAAGTCCCCACCCAAGAGAGTCTTTTGACCGCGGACTTAGGGACTTGTTAGTACATCGTAGAATATCGGTCATACTCGTCTAAGAAGACACGTATTGCCGCATAAAATGGGCTTGGGCCTTAACTAAGCCCAAGAAACCTACTCTATCCCTTGAGGGCATAATGGTAATACACTCTCTAATAAGGGCAAAGTGGTATTTTTAGGGTGCATCCACCCTATCTCTATAAATACCACTCTCCACCCCCTCATTTGGGGACACTCCATCTCCACCCTATTCACACCTCATTTCTACTCACACATGGCTGACTTAGGCATCGGAGGGTCGAAGGTCGGCAAACCCAGTCTTCCCTCTGACGCCCTTTATTCATGATTGACAGGTTATGGGTCTTGAAGATGGCGTTCCCGCATTCCGTATGATTCATCCCCTCAGCAATCACACTGAAACAATATGCTACTCAATTTATTCAAAAATAATAATAATAACGACAATGAGCCTGCTCGATCTCATTGCTATGGTTGCTTGTATGTTGAAGCTGTCGTCTCTATTTCTAAATGATTTGGTGGATAATTAAGTAGCTTCCCAATCTCTAGCTACTTGCATTTAGAAGGGTACGATCCATCCACGAACACCAACATGCATCATTCCATTTGCTTTATGAATCTTCTTTGAAAACTCAGCTTCTTCGTGGAAGATATATCATATATTGTACTACATCTCCTCCTTCCAGGTCGTACTTCTCGAAAGTACTTGCTACAAGCCAATGTGTCTTTGATGTGTGTGAAAATTTAGAATAGCAATCTCGTAGAGGTCACAAGCACTGAATTTCTAGCATCTCTATGAATTGGATATCTAGTTCTTCCTTACAAGAAAAGAATTATAATATCATCGTAGCGGAGAAGAAAACTCTTAACGGGATATTCAATTTCAACTAGATTTCTTTACTATTGATATGAATATTTTTTTGGTAATTTTACGTAACCACAAAGTGTTCTATAATTTGTATAAAAAAAGAGATGTGTATCTAGTATTTTGAGGTGTATGAATAAAATTTCTCTATAATATTTCTATCGTCAAAAGATTCATTGACATTTGATAAGGTCTAATAAGTAAACAGAATCCGATCTTGTTAAAGTTTTCATCAAGAGTTATATTTCAAACTGATTAAAATGGTGGTTAAAAAGATGCAACATAGTGTTACACTGACTTCCAAGAGATAGCCTTCCGTTAGCAAGAAGGAAGGGCCTCTCTCATGTTGTGGAGGTAGATTCCAAGAGTATTATAGATGCTGTCAACAATGCAAGCCACACCCCTTGAAGAATTTAAGAAATCATTGAAGACATTGCAAGAGATTTCGGCTATATTGCTCTCAAGCACATCCTTAAAGAAGCAAATTTTGTTGCCCATGTCACAGCTCATATAGGACATCAAAGCCAAGGAGGAAGAGTCTGGAACTGACTAACATGCCTTTCGGAATCTTCTTTCATAACCATGTTTCCTACTACTTTCCTACACTAATACATTCTATCCTGGCCTAGGGTAAATCTGCGGTCTAAGGATTATGAAAGAGATTCAAGACCCCAATATAACCAAACAACACATGCCTACGGAGCAAACATAGTTTGGCCATTTTCCAAGCTGCCCACAGGAGCAAGTCAGAGAGATGCACCTTTTCATTTGCTTCGTCCTCAATAAGCATGAGAGGATCATTTCAGGGTGGTCTTTTTGTCCATAGATACATGCCTACGTAGCAAACATAGTTTGGCCATTTTCCAAGCTGGCACAGGAGCAAGTCAGAGAGATGCACCTTTTCATTTGCTTCGTCCTCAATAGGCACGAGGAATTGAGGATCATTTCAGGGTGGTCTTTTTGTCCATAGATACATGCCTACGGAGCAAACATAGTTTGGCCATTTTCCAAGCTTGCCCACAGGAGCAAGTCAGAGAGATGCACCTTGTCATTTGCTTCGTCCTCAATAGGCATGAGAGGAACATTTCAGGGTGGTCTTTTTGTCCATAGATACAGACTCCGCTGGATTTTTTAAAGTCTGCGGTTCTGCGCAAGCAATCAAATTACCACAAATGTATTTCGGGGCAGCTAAAGACAGATGAAATGGTCATGTGCCAAGATAATACATGATATTATAAATTGGATTAGGTTTTGCAAATACGTTATGTCCTCCCAGGGTACTGTACCCAAACCTTAAAAAAGGAAGAAAAAAATAGATTACTTCTTGTATTGATCAAGGCACTATTATCACTGTACATAGATCGGATAAGCCAAATGAAAATTACGACCCAACCTACTAGAATGTGATGCCGGAGGCAAATTGGCATTTTAATCACACGACCTAAGTTTCAGCAACTAAAGCCTTGTTATCACCATTGGATAAGGGAACAACATTTGCACCACCGTGTACAACCATTGCCATGCCAGTGTCTGAGTCATCAGCTTCAGCCTCACCCTGTGAAAATGGGTAATGACATTTAGTCATTTACACGTGCGGAAATAAAGTTGATTTTGACAAGCAATACAAATCCCCTTAATAAATGTCAAGAGGGTCATGAACACACCTGTTCTCCAGCTGCCTGAGAATGACCCTGCGGTCTCTTGGAAATATCCCTCAAAACCCCCTGCAAAATTTGTGATGTCAATTGTGAGAACTACCACAGTCTCTGCTAGAGAAACAATTTTTGCAGGTTATAAGCTGAAAGCAGCTTTATGGGTAATGCCCAAAAAATGTCTAGAGCAGTGCAACTGGAAACAGATGCTATCAAAGTCAAATAAACATTCAAATCCAAAAGTCAGAATATGCAAGTTGAATTAATACCCGTGACCAGTAGCGAACCTAGGGTTTTATCTATACGGGCGTGATGAAAATGAAAGTAATTAATAACTTTTTTTATCTCAAAGAAAGAGTTACCAATTGTTAAACATCACACATAAACTTTGAACATCAATAACATTTCAATGTTTAGTTGGTGCATGAAAACGTATTGAGAGAGAACAAAAAACAAACAAACAATTCTAGATCATACATATAAGTTTGATTAACTATGAGTATCATGTGATCTAGAATATCGGGCTGATTAGTAGATCTTCTTATCATTTAAACAAAATAGGCTGGGCTATTGGGGGTTAAAGACTTATAATGAGTAAGAGGCTTGCCTGTGGGGGAGGGGGACGTGGCATAAATTATCTTTGAAAGATTTTGTCTGCTTATACTAATTACCTATCAACTGCACTAGGGGAAAAAATCCAGTGACCGCATAAGCCGCCAGTACGCATATACTGGGTCCGCCAGCGCCCGTGAGAATTTTAAGCAAGAAAGTTTTATTTGCTCACAACAACAAATAGTGCAAGTCAGCATATGTTAATACATACTATCTACTTGGATTTGCTCATCCACAGAATAAGGCTATCATAATATACCATCTTTTCCATGTTCCACGACATATATCTACCCATGTATGTTTTTAACCAAAAAAAAAAAAGTAAAACGATAATAATTAATAACCAGCCTCACCACATTCCATAATAGATATAAGCAGACAGCATCCAAGACCCAATGTCTTGGCATTCAGCTCACAGTCTCAGTTGCAGACTGTGAGCCGAGACCCAATGTCTTGGCATTCTTGAACCCTAATAATTGTTTCCAGACAACATGCAAGACCTACAGTCCCCACATTCTCAGTTGCAGATTATCACTCAGTCCACCAAAAATTCAGAATGTTCAAGGAATGTGTACTAATTCGTGAGGACAAACAAAATCAAAAGTTCTTACACCTTCAGAAACCAACTCTATAGAAATATAGCAATAAAAGAAATCAAGCAATTAACTCGTAAGAGATACCGACCCTGTTTGCCCAGAAGAGCCCGCAAGCATTGCAAAGAGACCTTGGACCAGCTGGACCACGCCGCATCATTGGCGTGCACTTTGAACTTGTTCCACAATGCGTGCATCTAGACAACCAGATAAAAGTTGCAAATCATGAAGCTCCACCAAAAATATAAAGGTAACAAGTAAAAATATATACTTATATATAGCAAACTCAAAAAACATGCAATTAATAAAATAGTACATAAGAGAAAGGACACTCTAAAGAATACTCACGAGGTTTCTGCATTGTTGTCATCTTGCCTTGACTCTGGGCCAGAACCCCAGCTGTAATCTCCATCTGACTTTTTGGAAGAAGTAAATTGCCCCTTGTTACGCTGCATCCTGAGGTAAGACATTGATACATGAACAAAGCATGGATTGTAACACAAATTGAAGTGGTAAAGCTAGAGATATAATAAGCAACACACCAGAGCAGTAATGAGCAACACAAGAACAAAGCAAGGCAATGAGAGAAAGGTCACATTAACAACCGTCTTAATCCCAAATTATTGGGGTTGGTAGATAACTTCACTTTAAGATCCAAACTAAGAACATAGACACAGAGGACAACAATGTCAAGTGACAAGCCATTTCTTTGAATGGAACTTTTCAATGGCTCCCCTGTTCAGGGCAGGCGAAAGAAGAAAATAAATAACCGTAGAAGCACGAGAGAAAGGTTATATGCTGCAATCTTATATGTTAAAGAATCTGCATATCAACACTGAGTGGCCCATAAAGCACAAAGCTTCATGAGATTGTGAAATGCAACCATACAATTTCATCAGAGAACACAAACGCTGTAGAAGTTCAAAACCCATTCCTATCATCATCGACTGATATCTTTTTTTTTTTTAATTATTAACTGCTACCTTCCTAATGTAGGTTTCCTAGTGCACCTAATAATGTAATATGATAAGCAGTTGGCTGAGACAAGTTTGCGATCATATTAAAGTAAAATCATACAAAACACACCATAATTCATTATAGTAGTGTCATATACTTTTTATGCATGCCTGACGTAACTTATGTGAACTAACCATTCAACTGCATATCTTAGTACCATAACCATATATTTACAGGTTATTAATCTCCCCTCATCATCCCCTCCTAACCTAGAAATCCCAAAGCAATTTCAACTGCAGTACTATAACCATATTTCTACTGGACATTAATCTCTCTCTCTCTCTCCTCAAAAATGGAACCGAGCATCGAACTCTAAAATAGTTAGGAAGCAGGAAAGTCTAGCAAAATAGTCATGTATCTACCTTGGGGTTCTGACCCCATAAAGCATGGAAGCAACCCGTGGGCCTAACTACTTGACTAAACCCTTACTTCATAATCAATTATGTTTTCATTCATCACAAGAAGATATGAGCAAGATTTTCATGGAGATACTCCAGTTGATATAATTTGATAAGTAGTTGCACATTTAATCACATGAACCTGTTGCCATAATTTAGGATTCTACAATGACAGAGTGTACCAATAAAGAAACTACAATCAGACTATAGACATTGTAATTAAGATATTCTTTTCCTTCTCTCCACCTCAAATTATAATGTCATCAAACTGAGAAAGTAGTTCATGCGCCAAAATAACAGATCTAACAAATGTATCAAAGGATCCGCATTCATCAAATTAAAACCTGTATAGATTATCCATCAGTTAATATCGATCACACAGCAAGTACAAACAATATATTTGCTTAAAGTAACTTTGGGTTTTACAAATGTAATATAAACAAAACTAAAAGTCCCTCATTCGAGAGGAAGAGTAAACCAACAATGCGTATTGACATATGACCTCAGAATTATATTGTTTAGTTAAAAATTGTTCACCACCAGTTTTTTTTATTTCACTCAACTAGTTCAGCAACTTGAGAAGAAAAATCACCTGAGTGCAACTTCCTGACGGACACTGTATCTGACTTTCTTATCAAAGTTTCGTTCTTTCCTCTTTTGACGGAACCTATTTAACGACGCTGCTCTATGAGGCTGAGTACAGCCTGCCGGAAACTCTGTTATGGCCTGCACATAGCCGACAATACATGAAAAAAACACAATCAACACTATAAGACTCTCCAATTTGAAAGCTTTCCGGTCTAAGAACATACCCTCTGGTTCTGCATTGCCATGTCACCACCTTGATTACCAGAAGATGATTCCGAGCCCCCTAGCAGTAATAACACAGCTTGAACCTTCATACCGCGTCCAAATGCACAAAATGTTAGTAATCAAAGCACACTAACACACCGGATACAGAACAAAAATTTATACGGAAAGTTATAATCCAATCCAATCCAACTCAATTGAATTCAATTCAACAAATGCCCATAATTTCGACAATTCAGACACACTCCAACAAAAAAGCCCTAAATCAAAAATTGGGTTACCTTTTCGGGGGTAACGGAGTCAAAGACGTAGACTTGGCCGCGAAACGAGAGCGTGAGCTGACTGGAGCCCTCGTAAGGAATAGCCATGTCGAGGTCGGTGTTTCCGCCTTGAATGTACACGTCATCGGAGGTGGCCTCCTCGACGACAACGCCGCCGTCCTCGAGCGTGTGGCCTTCGTAGTGAATGTGGGCGTTGTCGATGGACTCGGCGCCGGGAGCATCGTCGTCGTTGGCGCCGCCGGTGGGGATCTGGTTCTGCATGGGGTGGGCGTGTCCGTACATTGGGCTCGAGGAATTGAACCTAAAGGGTTACTGGGGCATTACAGGGAGGGAGAAATCTCGATCAGGTGTGGGGGGCGAAACCCTAACCCTAACCCTAATTTGGAATCCCTAATTGGCTGTGGGGTTTAAGGTTTGAGAGATGAGGGAAGAGGAGTGAAGAGGAGAAGAGACGAGGGAGAGGGAGGGTTGAGATGGGATTGAATCGAAGGTTCTGCGCAGAGAGAGAGAGAGAGTAAAGGACAGCTCAGGGGACGATGGTATGGACCCTCGTATGGGTAAATAAGCAACACAAATTAGCCCTCTAAACGTCGATAATTACAAACATTGCCAATTTTTAAAATATATATATATATATACACACACATACAGTTTCTTTCCAGAGCGGTGTCCCGCTTTAAAATTAAAGTGTGAACCTCCTTATTTCGCTCACTTTCAGGTCACATTTCCACATCTCAACCGTACAATGTCTAGAACACACTGTGTAGATCATTCTTGCATAGTTTCATCCAATTTGAAGATTATTTGGGTACCGAATTAGATTAAATAAATCAATAGAACAAAAACTGTCCAAACAGAACCGTTCGTGGAAATCACGATTACGGAAGCTCAAATGATATTCAAATTGGATGAAACGTTGCAGGGATGATCTACACAATGTGTTTTAGACATTGTATGATTGAGATGTGGAAATGTGACCTGAAAGTGAGCGAAATAAGGAGGTCCGCACTTTATCAGGCATCTTTCATTGATTGGCCTACTGATTCCTTCTTTATCAGGCATCTTTCCAGTTGTTTAGATTTATGAGTGGCTACTCAGGATTTTGTTTTCTACTTCTACGCCTCCTCTAGAGCTACGACGCAAGAGAATGAAGAATATCTTGTCAGTCGTCGAATCCGGAAGGCTTGCGCATGATAGATTTCAATTCAACTATCTAGCTGTATCAACTAAGAATTCATGACTCAAACGACGTCAATAATCTGAGTAATCATATAAATCGTTACAAACAAATGAAGGGTTTTGAATTCACTTAAGAGGGTTGTGTCTACACCCAAGGTAAAACATGGTTAGACTGTCAAGACCCACCCCGAATTTCACCCTGAAATCCAAGGTAAGTCCTGCGGGTGTTTACGCCTGAATTAATATTTTACTGGACAGTAAATGTCTATTTAAATATTAATTATTTCTTGGACCATGTCATACCGGCGAGATGGAGTTTCTCTAAGTTTATAAGTGATAGCTCGCCAGTAAGTCCACGCGAGCCAAGTTAGACTTCGAGCGGAACAAACTGCATGAGAATTTGACTTCACTTAGCCCGCGCGCGGTATGACTTCGCGCGGAATGAATGTTCAACGCTCCGCAAGGCAAAGAGAGATTGCCACTCCGCGAGGCAAGGCGAGATTGCCAGTCCGCGAGGCGAAGCGAGATTGCCAATCCAGATGGACTCTCCGCGTAGGCGAAGCGAGGCGAGTTGGCGAACTGGCTCGCGTAGGAGACTTAGCGAGGCAGCAAACATGCGGAGTCCGCGCGCACCACGACAAACGTTGAAGACTTCGACAAGTCTTTGACATGCTTCGGGCCAACCCCTGTGGCCCATTAAATATAAAAAGCCCTTTTAAGGCTCGCGAGCTGCGATAGCCCGCGAAATGGAAATGAGCTACAGAAGCATGCGAGATAGCATACTGTAGCAGCCCGCGAGATGAGGAGACTCCTGATTCCAGTTCGCATAGGAGTCTACAGTTGGCAGCACGGAATGAAGTGTGCAAACTGGACATGTGTCACGAGTTGGTTGGTTTGCATGGACGAAACAGTGCCCTTGTGCTATTAGGTTTTCCGAATCCAACTTGAAGTAGGATTATCTCTCTCTTCTGCCACAAGTAAAGCTCCACTATATAAAGGGGTCGAAAGCTCTCTCAAAAGGACACACAACTTTACAACTTTACAACAAACAACTCAGAGACAACTCTCAGACAAACCCAAACTGAAACCCAGTTTCTCCTCGAGCCCTCCTCGAAAACCTAACCCTAAGCGCCGCCGCCTAGGCCGTTCTCCAGAGCCCTCCGGACTCTGCATCCCCGCTTCTCTCCGAAACTCCCTGTGATTGCTCTGCTCGTGCCGCCGTGAGTATCGACCCGCTTGTGCTCGTAAATCCTCCTCTGATGTGGCACCTGTGACCCCCCTTTCTACCTGATCAAGAAGTCAAGCGCACCCCCCACATCAACATTTTCCTCGTCCGCGAGGTGGCACGCCCGCAACTCTCCCATCTCTTTGTCTGCTAGAAGCCTCTGCTCCGCGCGCTGAGGACCGTGGCCAAAACAGCGGGGTCCATCTCCAAGGAAAATTTACCGAAGGACTCGGCAAACCTCCCTTGAAAATGGACAACCCTAAACCGGAGAATCCAGGAATTACCCAGAAAAATAATCCAAATAATACCACAAGAACCTTAGTGCACTTCATTTAAAATATTATACAATAATCTCAAAAGTATTCAGAGCTACTAAAGACAACGGAAGCATGAAACTACCCTAGTAGGTTAAGCAGGTAACCTACTGGTGAAAAGTGGCTGAAAGGTGGGTGACTAGGCCTCGTCTCCTCCTACTAGTACGCACCCGCACTCTGCAGACTGGGCATTTTAAAAACGAAGGGCCAGGGGAAAACATTCAAAAACGTCAGAGTAAGTGGACAAAATAAATTTAGAAGAATTATTTATGCGTCCCCAATTTATTTTCCACAGAAATTATGTTGCATGCAATAGCTCAAAAACTGGCAAGGACATGACTAGTTCCGGCTAGTCTCCAAAACTTAATCAAATACAGCATCTCATACTAAAATATATATATGTATGTATTTACACTCGTCATACTCCTTGTATGATTTCTTTGAAGAAATATAAGAAAAACCGAAATTCATACAATGCTACTACGCTCGCGTCTAACGCTCACGTCACGCCATAATGAAATTTTACCTCATTACGCGGAAAAGACAGGTGTATTTATATACGTGCATATTCCCTATATGAATAATTATTATATTCATATATGACTACTACGATTGCATCTAACGCTCACGTCACACCATAATGACATTTTACCTCATTATGACGGAAAAGCACGTATAGCTAGCTAGCATTTATTTATATACATACTATCCTCATAATCATTCGTGCATATATATCCACCGAAAATCTTCTTTTCAGTAACTCACCAAAATAATTAAAATTACCAATTATCAGAAAGGTAATATATTCCAACAGAAGAAATAAACTGAGCAACAAAATACGGCATGCATATTATTTAAAACAAAGGTCCACTCACAAGTTAGGCCTAAGCCTGATGTCGGTCGGAGGTCTCCTCTGCTCGAGCCTCCTCGCGTCCTGTTCGAAAACATAAGTAAATCCTCAACTAGGAAACCGACGCTTATAAAAATAGGCAAAAAGAAACGTGAGCTGCGCACGCTCAACCATGCCTAACGTCCTTAAACTTAAATTCACTGCCAACCATAATTCTCCACAAATACCGACATCCTGAAAATCATCTCCCACCTTCCTAACCATAAACAATCCAATGACCGGATTTTAATTTATTAATCCGCCATAAATACCAAACTTTAACAATTTCCAAACCTATCCAAAACTTTTCCAAAAATTTCAAAATTCATCTCACTAACCTTCCCTTAATATTCTACATTTAAAACCATGAAAAACCCCAAAACAGTGGCCGCCGAAGGCCGACTCAGGCGACCTCCAATCCCCACCAAAATTTGGCAGCACATTCCTCTCAACCTCTTCTACAACATTCTTAACTAACACAAACATCAATTCCAAGCCTAACTATGCCAAACGAACGGAAACATAAATAAAAGCCCTAGAAAATTCAAACACCGATTTCTCCTTACCCAAGCCAAATCGGGAAGAAACCTTCGGAGGGATTGGAGTACGGGAGGAGGGCTTCCTTATGAGCCTAGCAGCTCCGGCTATGGCGGCCGGAGGAGGAAGTTCCGGCGACTTGACCTCCACGGCAGTCGGGGCTTTCGGGCGGCTTCTCTCCCTCACGGTGGCTCCCACCGGTCTAGGATGGAAGCTGGGTTGGAGGTCGATCAATTGGGACCGGCGCGGTGGTCTGGGGCGGCCGGACGGCGGCGGTCGGGCTCAGGAATCTTTTCCGGGCGGAGGGAGAGGGAGAGAGAATCGGGAGGGAGGAGAGAGAAAGGAGAGATGGGTTTTGGGCCTTTCCAAACCCAACCGGTCTAACCCACCACTTAATACCCAATTCTAAATTTAACACCCCAAAAATAATACCCCAATAAAAATTACCTTTTACTAGCTAAAATTTACTATTTTTACCGTTGTCAAAATTTTCTCCTACGAATCATTCTTTCGAAATATCCGTCCCTCAACACTCCTCTTGGGACCAATTAAATCATAACTCATTGACAAAGACGGTAAAACTCTTATTAACACCATATTAGTAAATAAAGTAAAAATTTAAGAGTCGGGACGTGACATAAACCGTATCATTATTTGAGAATATTCATTAACATACTCGATTATGACCGAAGATGTGTTATTTCTACCAAATTGATGGGGTAAACCTAAATACACAAACTCTTTTGATTTTATCCTAAAAAGGATTGAGGAGAAGATGGTAAAGTCAAAGGGGGCTGGTACCTCTTTGACATACGAAATGACTTCCTCATCATCAAGTTCAATCTTGAGATGACATGAACTATGGTCCGTGGATTCTAGATGCGCAAACCCTCGTTGTCACGAAACAGAGGCCAGATTTTGACCATTTGAATGAAAGGTATGTCTATTGTGCAGCGCTGCACGGTATACAACGCGAATAGTATGTCACGCGCCAAGCACGTGATGAGAAATTGGAAAGGTTAAGCGAGTATATTCGGTTTCCCCACACGAGCGAGAGTCAACACACCATATTCTACCATAGAAAAAACTCGTCTGGTACGACCTCGTCATCAACCGTGTAACGCCCTAACTCAATCCTCACTGCTGAACCACCACCTTCACTGCCGCCCTCCGCCCTTATTTTTCAATTTCACTACCCCCAATTGCATTTGCAATTCATTGACTGGGTTCACCATTTCAGTCACCGACTCATTCCGATTCCGAGTCCAGCGATGGAGGTACCAAAGATCTCAATTCCGATCCCGATTCCCGACAATGCCAAAGGTACGAAATATCTCAATTATCAACCAAATGAGTCTCCAACTCAATAGTCTCTATCACATTCATTCATTCGAGCGGTTTTGACTGATGTTGGGAGGCCTTGTTTTGCCGCTTAACTTCAAGGGATAAGGAAAGCTCTGGCGATTTGGAGAAGAGGGAGAAAGAATGAAGGTGTCTTGGGCGCAAGGTGTTAGAGGTGAGTGAAAAATTTCACTGTCCAGTGATATGCTTTTTGTTCATTTTGTCGATTTACTTGTGGAGCTATTGGTTTGCCACTGAGATGTCCATTTTATATATCAGCTAATTAAGTTCTATTGATAAAAACTATGGTGTAGGTTGTTACGTCTGGAAGAGGCAAAGTTGTTTTGATCAACTACTAGTACAAAGTAGTTTAGAGGGATCTGTGTTCTCTTTGTTTGGCATTGCATAATGCATCATTAGACAATATTTAAGCTGTAGGAAATTTAGCAACGACTGCTTTGAAAGATTTGAGAATTTGAAGCTTTTGAATTGAAGGTTGGAGCCAAATTCAATAAACACACACACACTCTCAACTGGTACTGTATTTGATCAGAAGACAATAAAACTCAGGTCATCTTTAATAGTTGGCAATGCTTACCACAAATGATTGCAATTGCTCTATTTTCCATGCTTTAATGACATCAGAATTTTGTACAGGTATCAAGAAATTATTACAGACCAGTTATGCTGGTCAATTTGCGGTGATGACAAACCCCCAAGTTGGAAATACTGGAGTAAATTTTGGTGAGTAGAATATCCTTTCGTAACATTAGAGAATTGTACTTACATATATTGAAATCTAATGTTCTTACTTTTCAAATCAGATGATGAAGAATGAAGGCAGTGCTTCCTTGGTGACACTATGCCATTTCATGCATCAGGCAACACCCATCAGGCGACACAAACAAAATTAAGTATGGTTCGGGGTTTTGGGGCAACACATTTTTTTTCTGTGTTGGTGGAATATGCACTTGGACAATACTAATTTTCTTTGAAAAAAATGTATGTTTTTGGGACAATACATATATGTTGGTGAAGAAAGAGGTTTGTTTTAGTCTCAATTGTCAAAATGAAAGTTACATTCGGACAACACTTATAGGTCGTCTAGCTATGAAGGTTATCTTTTCTCAACTTTTGGAGGGATTTCCAAATTGACCAATACTTGTGTGAAAATTTTACTCATATTAATCCGACAACATTTATGTGTTGTCTGATATTAAATTTTATTGAATTGACAACTTATGTGAAAATTTTACTTAATTATGTTAATTAGACAACCTTTATGTGTTGACTGATATTGAATTTTATTGAATTGACAACTTGTGTGAAAATGTTACTTAATTATGTTAATTCGACAACATTTATGTGTTGTCTGATATTGAATTTTTATGAATTGACAACTTGTGTGAAAATTTTACTTAATTATATTAATAAGACAACATTTATGTGTTGGCTGATACCGGAATTTAGTAATTTCTGACTTTAGAGGTAAACCCTAGCCTTTTAACTTAGGTGGATTCTCTCCAAATCATTTCATTTTGTAGACAAATTTTTTTGTTAATGAAACAACATTTATGTGTTGGCTGATACTGAAATAGTGTAATTTCTGACTTTGGAGGTAAACGAAACTCTAGCCTTAATTTTAACTTAGGTGGATTCCCTCCAAACCATTTCATTTTGCAGACAAATTTTTTTGTTAATAGGACAATATTTATGTGTTGTCTTATAATTACTTTTTAGTTTCTGAAATACATTTGGAGGGAATACCCTCAACAATTAAGTTTGGTTCCCCCCAATATTTGATTTTGTAGCTAGACAAATATGTTAGTGTGTTAGGGCAACATCTATGTGTAAGGAAAAGAGGCGCAATTCTTGAAAAAAAAAAGGCGCACTCTTTGGAAAAAATTAGCGCACTTGCGCATTTTGACCTAAAACCTATCGACTCTCACTACTCTCTCATTCTCAGCTTCCATGGAAAAAAACTCTGTCACAATTCACTCTCTCAGCACTGATCGAACCTCTCATCCTCATTCTTCTCTCATTCTCAGCACCGATCAAACCTCTCAGCACCCAACACTTTCATTTTCATTCTTCTCTCAGCCTCCATCGATCGAGCTCCTCTCTCATTCTTGTCTCTAAAACACTTTTCCGTCTCATCCTCACTGTTCTCATCTCATCCTCCATCACTGTTCTCGTCTCTCCTTCTTTTCACTGCGCGCTATCTCCTTCTTCTTCTCACGGTAAGCTTAGGGTTTCGACTGGGTTCTTCATAAGGGTGGGCATAAAATCCCGTAATCCCGAATCCGTCCCGAAATTTGTCGGGACGGGACGAGATTTAAATCTCAAAACGTTAGGCTCGTCCCGTCCCGTCTCATCCCATCCTTATATAACGGGACGGGACATGGGAATGATAATTCAAGTCCTGTTTAGGCCCGTCATGTTCAGATTATTTTAATAATTGATTTTTTATTAATTAATATGTGATTTGAAGCTTTTATTTAAGTGTTTTGACCTTAGTTCTTTGTTTCTTTAAGTTAATAGGTTGTCTCCAATTCAATAATAGTGATGTTTAATACTTTAATTTATTGATTGTTGTAGACTCTCTTCTTGAACCGTAGTAGTGATGACAGGTTTAGAGAAAGTAAGCAGTATAAACTCTTTTATTACACCGTGTTGTACTTGTAAATATGTTACAAGTACTTGTTAATACTTAATAGAGTAAATAACACTATAAAACTATAAAACTCTTTATTTTACTTACAAATTTATTTTCAACTTTTTTTATCTGGGATTGGGCCCGTCCCGTCCCATCTTGTCCCGTCCCAACCGGGATAGGGCCCGGGTGGGATGAAATCTTAAAAACGCAAAGCCCGTCCTGTCCCGTCCCGATTTCAATATCCGGGACGGGCCGTGAGATTAGCTCTATCCCGTCTCATCCAGTCCCATGCCCATCCCTAGTTCTTGATTCAATCGATTTTAGGGTTTTTCTTCTATTTGGGGATTTAGAGCTTAGGGCTTGATTGAAATCTGTTGGGATTTGAGGATTGTTACTTCTATTAAAATAGATTTTGGGTTTTCTTCTTTCGATTTAAACTCAGTTTAGGATTTTGGGTTCTTCTATTTAGGATTTTGCCATTTAAATTCTATTCTTGTCACATACTGATACGATCTGAACTTCTTTGTTGTATAGGTGCGATATGAGCTGGAAAACTTACTTATTCATTACCTGAGGTTAGTCATTGTTCATTTCTCTAATGTTAACAACTTTAGATTACTATGTTGAAAAGCTTATTACTGAAAATTTGCTTGTTGAAATTGTTGTTAATCTTATAATGCTAGGAAGGATCAGTGTTGTGTTACAAAATGATTTGTTGGGAAGGCTCAGTGCCCGTGGTGCAGTGGAAAAGGCCAAAGGCTTGATTATGTGAATTTCTGGTGAGTCTTCGAAATGACTAGAAAGTTTATGGATTGTTTGTCTAAAGTTTGTATATGCATGCATGCCTTATTTGTGTTTTATCTTTGCTGTGATAGATTATTGTATTCGTATAATGTATTGTTGGAGCTTGGATCGATCATGTGAATCGAATATGCTTCACATGATCGGTTTCGTTGACCCTTCTGTGACGGGTGCCCTTGGCTGTGAAAATTCAACTGAGCGATCTCGATCTTTGTCTGATGCTTTTAAAAGAGGGAAGCCAGGCCAAATTTTTTTGGTTCCCTATAACTCAGTGTACGAAAGCTTTATTCATGCATTTTTGTATATGTTTTAAATTCTCAATTTATGTGTACCTAGATGAAATATATGATTGTTTTGATTCTCTTATATGTGTGTCAGAGATCATTGGATTTTAACTGTGGTGAGTCGAAGACCTTGTGTATTACATGGATCCTTCGAAGAGGCGAATGGACGTTACCACTGATGAATGAAAAACCATAGTAAACCAGTAAGTGCAGCCAACTTGCATCTTTATCGTTGGTGTATATTATATAAAAAATCAATTGTTTAATTATTTAGTTCATTCTGATTATAATTTCGGGTATTTTGTTGTTTTTGAGTGCCATCAAAATTGCGAATGCACACATTACTAAGAAAGCACGAAAACTTCAGTGGAAAAATTGTTCAGTAGGTTCCCCATCTTAGCTAACTGTTTATATTTACACTTAATCATTTCGGTTCATGTTTATTAGGTTTATTAAGCAAACAAATTATTTGATTCAGGGCATTCCGGAGCAGCTTGGTGACAAGACCTGTGGATATTTGATTATGCTTTACATGAGGGAAATAGTGCTGGACAAAAACCAAGACTGGTCTAAAAAGGTAATTTCTTGTATTCATCAGTTTGTGAGCTATATAACTCAATCAGTTGGTTCAATCTGTTATGTTTTTTGTTGTCCTTGCAGTGGTTGACAAGGGGAGATGCATATTACACCATGGAGAATGTTGATATTGTTCGACAAGAGTGGGCAAAGTATGTTCTTAAGTTTACAAATAACTAGCAAGCTAGTGTATGGTTTCATTTAGTACTATTTTGGAGATACAAAACATCCATCAACTTGCCCATAGATTTATGCTAGCATTTGGTTTGCAGTCATATTTTGATGTGTACTGTATGTTTGCCCAGATTATGTAGTTCTTTTTGCTGTGTTACCATGCTGGACTGCATATGAGGCAGTTGAACATAATATTGGTGCTTTTTGTTAATCTCTTATGGTCTGGCTAGGTTTGTATACAGTTTATATATGGTGGATTGAAAGTCTATGTTATCAATTTGGATGTTGAATGCTTATTTTAGTTATGGATGTTTATTTTTTTTATGGATGATGTTTTTAAACCTAAATTATCAGGATGTTTCAATATAGCAATTGTGTAGTTTCAAACAAGCCATGACTACCAATATGTGTGATTTCAGGTACAGAAGATGGGGTACAAACATAACAATATCTAGTCTTTACTAAGTTAAGATACCAGAAATGTGTAGTCATAAAACAACAACCGACAACACAAACATAACAATATCTATTGTCTTTACTAAGTTAAGATACTAGAAATATGAGGCCATAAAGAACAACCGGCAATGTAAGTGGAGAGTTTAAATCAAAAGAAGGCATCACTTATATGTAGCTCAAGCTTATTCATACGATAGACAAATGTCGCCTGAAAATGTTGAAAGCCTAAAAGATATCACGTAGTGAAAGCTTAAAGCATATCAGATGATAGATACCTATTGTCTTAAAGAGACCAAATGAAAAAAGAAAAAATATACGTTGCCCGAAGATCATTCACCCAATGCATATGTGTCGTTGTACTACGTCTAGACCAGAAACAACATCAATAGCATGTCGTGTGGGTTCATCCAGTGATACATAAATGTAGCGTGAAAAAGTTTAAATTCTAATTCACCAAGTATATGTCGCCTGTAATATTTTCACATGATGTTTAAATGTCGTCTTTAAACAAATTAACCTACACCTATATGTTGTTGTAAGGCTTATTTCTCTGTCACTAGCAGTTATAAGGTGACACAAAGAGTTGTGTCGCCTCACGGCAAAAAAAAGATACGTCGCCTTCTAGCATGTCGTTGTTTAAACTATCAAGCGACATATATACCGTGTCGCCTTATCTCAATTCAGGCGACACAAAATGAAAAAAGTCTTCTGTTGCCTGAAGTTCTTATAGGCGACACAACATTTGTGTCGTCGGAGAACCTCATCAACGACATGTTAGAAGGCGACACTTACGATTTTTATTAGGCGACACAACTGTAGTGTCGCCTGATGTAGGAAGTGGCATAGTGATGTAGTGATCAGAAGCTTAAGTATCAAAATTTTAACGTAGTGCTTCCTTGTTTTGCAGTACTTCAACATCTGGATAAGTGTATAAGATTCGTAATGGAGAGTGATCTTCCCATGAATGAAAGTGAACAGTCTGAGGTTAATGCACCATCACAACAGTACGATGAGAAACCATTTACTGCTTTGCGCAGAGATGACCTTGTTGGGAAGTATTTTGAAATAGTGGAAGCTGCAGAAAAATTTTACTATGATTATGCTCATGTTGTTGGTTTTAGTGTGAGAAAGGACATAAAGCGATGGGAAAAAGACATAGACGTACAAATCCACCAATGGTATTGCTCATGCGAAGGGTTTAAGAATGTTGACAATGCAATCAGTGCAAAAAGGGTACGAACTACACAAAAGGAGACAAGAACTAGCTGCGAAGTTGTATTCTTGGTGAATTATTGTTAAAAAAAAAAAAAAAAAGCAATATGTGGTGAAGAAGTTTGATACAAAACACAACCATCCCTTAGTACTTCCTGCTCTAACACAATTCGTGAGGTCTGCTATAAATTGTAAAGATTCTGATGTAGCCCAAGTGACGGCATTACGCAGTGTATCAATCCGAACATCTCATGCATATGAGTACTTGGTTGACAAGGCTGGAGTATATGTAAATGTTGGCTTTAGAATAAAAGATCTGTATAACAAGCTTGATGCATCAAGACGTGAAATCATGTTAGAGGGTGATACCGAGGCTGCTCTATCTTATCTGAATGGGAGAGGTGACGGAGAAGAAAAATTTCATTGCAAGTTTAGTGTGGATGAGGATACCAAGTTATGCAACCTATTTTGGAGAGACACTCGTTCCTTGGTTGATTATGAAAGCTTCGGAGATGTTTTGTTTTTCGACAACACATATAAGACCAACTGTTATGAAATGCCACTTGTGTTGTTTGTCGGTTCCAGCAACCACTTGACTAGTATTGTGTTTGGGTGTGCATTGCTACTTGATGAGACTATTGAGACATATGTATGGGTTTTGGAAACTTTCATATCATTAATGAAAGGCAAGAAATTAAACCGATTGTTGTTCTTACAGATAGTGATGAATCAATGCGTCGGGCTATTGAGATTGTGCTTCCGGGATGTCCTTATAGGCTTTGTTCGTGGCACATAGCGAAAAATGTGACGGCGAATGTCAAAAACCAGAAGTTGAGAGAAAGATTCATTAAGATTATGTGGGAGTCAACCACTCCAGAAGAGTTTGAAAGATCCTGGACAAATATGATTCAAGAGTTTTCTCCCAAGAACACTAGATGGTTTGACATGATGTATGACAAACGCGAAAAGTGGGTCGAAGCCTATTGCAAAGGAAAGTTTTTTGCCCGAATACGGAGCACGCAACGTTGTGAGGGAATGAATATGTACGTGAAGGACTTCTTGAAGAGTGGGGTGAAGTTGGTTGAGTTGGTTCGATCATTTATAAGAACACTATTAAGATTGAGGTTCACGTATTCAGAGATTGATTTCGACTGTAGGTATTCAAAGCATGAAATGAAAACATAGCTTTATATGTTGGAGAAGGATGCATCAGAGATCTACACCGACAATGTGTTTTATGTAGTCCGGAAAGAGATAGAGAGGGTGGGTGGACTCATTACCGAAGCTGCTATGCAATCTAATGGATTTAAGACATATATCATGTGGAGACACAGTAGAATGGATCGGAGGTTCAATGTGGTGTACTTTCAAGGGGAAGGTGACCCAAGGTTTGTGTGTTCTTGCCAAAAGATGGGGTACGAGGCCTAGGGCATACCATGTTGTCACATCTTCAATGTTTTGAAACATGAGAGCATTTCGAAGATTCCTATTTCTTTGATAATGAAACGATGGACGATTGTTGAAAAGTCGGACGTTGAAAAGCTAGATGCACATATGGTCACTGATGTTATAGACGTTGGGGAATCAAAGTCAAGATTTGGTTATATAAGTGACAGGTTAAGCAAACTGTCATTTCGTGCCTCTTCTTCGAAGGAACTATACGATATGGTAAACGAAGAAGTTGATAAACTGGAGAAAAAGCTAGAAGCTGTGTCTAATGTTCCAGAAGTTAGAAGGCAGGAAGGTGGACGTGGACGTCATGAGAACCTTATTAGAGACCCGAATGTTGTAAAAACTAAAGGGAAGAAAAAAGAACATAGAAAGACTACAGGGAAACAAGGCAGAAAGTGCAGTAAGTGTGGTAGTTATGGGCATAAAAAACTAAGCTGTGGAAAGAAACAATCATCAGGTCCTCGTGTTGAGACAACCTCAATGTCTAGTGGTTCATCGTCAGAGGATGAAATTGATGGTGAAGGTAACATCCACAAGCCAATGAAGTTGGCCTTTCAAGTAGAATCCCATACCAGCATCAAGTTCAACAGGTTCCCTTTCCTCCAGGATACCAATACCAAGGTTATCCAGGAATGCAAAATTTCCCAACCAACATGTACTTCAATGGAATGCAAAATCTCCCAAGTGGTCGTCCACAAATGTATGGACCAAGTTTGTTCAATCCAAGGTAGAACTTTGATTTATGCTTCTAGTAAGTGGATTTTTATCATTCTGTTATTTGATTCAGATCTTTTGACATTTTGTGTGATACGAGATTGGTGTTGCCGATCCTGGTTGTTTTCTAATGACTCCATTTGTGTAATGCATCGGATGCCTTTGTGATTGGAAACATTTCATAGTTTTAGTTTACTGTTATTGCAAGTTGCACCTTCTTCGTGATATTTGCATACGAGTATCTTGTGATTTCTTTGGTGTTGATCTCTTGCTTTTTCGCTCTTTGGGTTGAGCAGTTTTTACTATTCCTATATCTTAGCAAAACTTCTCATGTTTTAGTAGGATTATACGCAAAGTTGTTAACTGCTTCACTCATCGTGCTTCTGATTGAATAATGCAGATGTTAGTAGCAATAAAGAGAATATTATATGCTCCTGATGATCAGCTTTTACCAAAGTTCAATAATATTTTGTTTCCGTGGGTGTTGCTGAAGCTGAAGATGATAGAAACAGAACATTGAGTTTTACAGCCGATATGCTATTTGCCTGAATAGCTAGATTTAGACAAGCCCATGAATCAGGGTTCTCTGTTGGTCAAGTGAAGAACTTATTCCTTTTTGTATGTGCTGATCATGAACAGACGGTTGTGGATTGAAAAGATATGACTTCTCATGAACAAGTGTGTCTTGAGTTGTTTTGCCAAAAGCTCACTCAGCTAACTTTAACTTCTCACTGATTTGTTTGTGTAGTGTGAAAGCCCAGAATTATTGAAATTCGAGTCTTATTTGTGTCGAACCAATTAAATTAAGCATGTCAGTGTTTCAACCAACAGGGTTGCTCAGTATTTAACCAGAACTCAGTTATATGCCCAGGAACTAAAATGACACTGCAACACAAAAAAATGTAAAAGTTGATAGTCGTAACGCGGGCATTGTTAAAAACTGCATGCATTGCAAATACTTGATAGGTAGACAATGGACATACCCTATGGATGAGCTTCTCAAATGCTTCAGCACCATTCTCTTCAATGTACTTCTCTGCAGCTCTTATAACATCATCCGACTTACTGAAGACAACCTTCTTCCTTGAAACATACCAAATATTTTCTCCTCAATTTGCATTAACATGTTGTTAGTTTGAACCCACCTACCATCATCCATTGTTTTAGAAATCTGTGAGACAAGAATAACACGTAAGCAAATACAATACTTACAATGGAATGAAACACATAATGCTTTCTCTCTCAAGCATTATGTCGAACACCTTCCGGGATGTAGCTTTCGGTAGAAATTGGTGTTCTGTAATTCCTTTGTTTCATATACATACCTCGAAACCCACATCAACGCAGATATTGTAAGTACCGAAAAAGAAAACGATCAGAAAACATCAAATTGGCATAAACGCAGCAAAGACTTCAACTTCAAGAAATTGAATGCAAAATATCGATCTGTGCATTTTCAATTAAATGCAAAATAGAGATCCATTCACCTTGTGGGCTAGCTAAGTTTCGACTTTTGAGAGGCTGAGATACCAATTATCTAAACCCTCAAACTCCAACTAGTTACATACAAATATATTGGGCTGACGGTAATGATATCGATGGAGGAGTAGGAAAAGCAGTGGCAGGCGAAGAATTTCGGAGAGAGGAGGGAAGGAAGAGAGAGAAAGAGTTGATGAAATCAGGAGTGAATTGAATATGAAAGCTATGAATTGGAGGGAAGCTGGAAATTTCATGAGGGAATTGAAATTGCAAAACAAGAGGCGAACGCTGGAAGCTAAAATACAAAAATACCTTTAGAAAAATAAATAATTACATGTGTTATTGACACCATATATTAAACTTGGGTTGAGATTTGAAACTCATGCACTATTTTGATATTTATGAAAGTTGATGTACCAAAATTTAGAGTGACTTATTTGTCATGTATTGTTGTTAAAATTTTCCCTTTAAATTACATGACTACATTAACGGTTGACTGTTTCGATTGAGCCCCGAAAGTTGCTGGATCTAATTGAATTTTTTATGATAGTCATGTTTCACTACAATGATCATATCAAACGGTTGAATTTTCATTTTGTGAATTTTAGTCATTAGAATTACAACGTGTCTACTAATATGGTATAAATTGTTTAATAGGTTTTATGAAAGTGTGAAACTTTGTGAACCAACTATACATAGGAAGCAAATTTTAAAAAATCTCATGAAATAAGATGTGATCGGTATAGTTAAATACGGCTATGATTGAAAAATCACATTTTTCGAGTAAAGTCTCGCCCCTGATAAAAGCGGTCAACCCTTTTTACGCTTAATCTTTCCTATGGGGAGCCCTATCGTTGGGAGGTAAAACTCCCTTAATTTTACTTGGGTGGTTACGTCTCATCTATGTGAGAGTTTAATGTTTGGAAGAATTGACCAAACTAGGTTACGGAGAGGTAGGTAAGAGCGTTTCCGTGTGACAAGCAACAATGTATTAGGGTTGACCGCTTGGCTCGAGCCCCGAACATTACCGGATCCAGTTGAATTTTATACCATAGCCATGTTTCACTACAATGATCATATCAGACGGTCAGATTTTCATTTTGTGAATTTTAGTCATTGGAATCACAACGTGTTTACTAATACGGTATAACTTGTTTAGTAGGTTTTATGAAAGTGTACAATTTTGTGAACCAACTATACATAGGAAGCAAAATTTTAAAAAAATATCGTGAAATAGGATGTGATCGGTATAGTTAAATACGGCTATGGTTGAAAAATCACATATTTCGGGTAACGTCTCGGTCCCGATAAAAGCGGTCAACCCTTTTTACGCTTAATCTTCCCTATGGCGAGCCCTATCGTCGAGAGGTAAAACTCCCTAAATTTTACATGGGTGGTTACGTCTCATCTATGTGAGAGTTTAATGTTTGGAAGAATCGACCAAACTAGGTCACAGAGAGATAGGTAAAAGTGTTTTCGTGTGACAAGCAACGATGTATTAGAGTTGACCGCTTGGCTCGAGCCCCGAACATTACCGGATCTAGTTGAATTTTATACCACAGTCATGTTTCACTACAATGATCATATCAGACGGTCGGATTTTCATTTTGTGAATTTTAGTCATTAGAATCACAACGTGTCTATTAATGTGGTAAAACTTGTTTAGTAGGTTTTATGAAAGTGTACAACTTTGTGAACCAACTATACATAAGAAGCAAAATTTTAAAAAATATCGTGAAATAAGATGTGATCGGTATAGTTAAATACGGCTATGGTTGAAAAATCACATATTTCGGGTAACGTCTCGGTCCCGATAAAAGCGGTCAACCCTTTTTACGCTTAATCTTCCCTATGGCGAGCCCTATCGTCGAGAGGTAAAACTCCCTAAATTTTACATGGGTGGTTACGTCTCATCTATGTGAGAGTTTAATGTTTGGAAGAATCGACCAAACTAGGTCACAGAGAGATAGGTAAAAGTGTTTTCGTGTGACAAGCAACGATGTATTAGAGTTGACCGCTTGGCTCGAGCCTCGAACATTACCGGATCTAGTTGAATTTTATACCACAGTCATGTTTCACTACAATGATCATATCAGACGGTCGGATTTTCATTTTGTGAATTTTAGTCATTAGAATCACAACGTGTCTATTAATGTGGTAAAACTTGTTTAGTAGGTTTTATGAAAGTGTACAACTTTGTGAACCAACTATACATAAGAAGCAAAATTTTAAAAAATATCGTGAAATAAGATGTGATCGGTATAGTTAAATACGGCTATGGTTGAAAAATCACATATTTCGGGTAACGTCTCGGACCCGATAAAAGTGGTCAACCTTTTTTACGTTTAATCTTCCCTATGGGGAGCCCTATCATTAGGAGGTAAAACTCTCTAAATTTTTCATGAGTGATTACGTCTCATCTATGCGAGTGTGTGACCGGAAGAATAGACCAAAATGAGTCATTTAAGGGTAGGTAAAAGCGTTAGTAACGTTGAATTAGGGTTGACCGCGTGGATGAATATCCAAACATTCTCAAAAATAGGTGGATTTTGCACCATAGCGAAACGCAAACCGTGTGAAAAAAGTAGTAAATTTTAGAGATTTTTTCAGATATCCAAACCATTTGTTATGTTATTCGGAGAAATTTCAGTTTACGTACAAAAATCATTTTAAAGTGCAAAAAAACAAACGTGGCATGTCACAGACAACATATTTGTCCACCTTGACAAATTTTACTTTTTTGAACGATTTTCTACAACTTTTTATTTTTAAAGCTACAAAATTTATTTGAGAAAATTTTCAAATTACTAGATATTTATTTAAAAAGAAGAAAGAAATTTAAACGTATAATTGCATCAAAACCCTTAAACCTCAAACCCCACCCAAAACTGGTCCAAACCCAACCCAAACTGGTCCAAACCCATACCGGCCTAAACAAATCTCATCTTCCTTACCCTCTCCAAACACACACCACCACCTCCACCTGCATCTCTTTTCCTTTCTCCACCAAAAATACCAAGGGACCCTCTCTCTCTAACCATCCTCTCTCCCTTTTCCTTATTTAGTTGGGTTTTGATGGTTCTTGTGTCTATGTTCGCTTCGGCTCCGCTGTGTTCTTCAACGCCGGTGGTTTCTGGCGATACATGAGGTCATAATAAACCTCCGAGAGGTGATTGTTCGAGCTTCGATTGCTGCTAGATTAAGTTGGTGATCTCGGATTGGTTAAGTTTATCTCAAATTGCAGTTTAACTTGAGTTGGTGATCTCGGATCGGTTAAGTTTGTCTTGGAGGCAACTCTCTTGAGCAGATTGTGGACTGTGGAGTTTTGGCTGGCTGTGTTCTTTATCAGGAGCGCATATCCGTATTGGGGTATCGTCGTAGCGATTCAATCAAATTTGATATATCTATACCTAAATCTCTGAATTGCGAAGTTGAAGATAGCCGATGTGTTCAATGTTTAAACAAAAAATGAAGAAGAAGATGGTTTGGCACTTGAAGATGGCGAGCGATATGAATACCCAAATCTCGCTGCTCAAATTTCACACGTACGAAGAATCTACGCCACAAAATTGAAAGAAGGGGAGAGAGGGGTAAAGGGTTTAGCCGGTCATCAATTGTGTACCATTAATTCCAAAGACAAGCTAATCGTTCGGTTGAAAATACATTCAGCCTCTAAAAACCCAATCACGTGCCACGCACGACCTGTCTACATAGTATGCCGTGCTGCATACTAGAATTTTCCTTGAATGAAGTTCTTTATTGGTAAGATGGTTATATGGGTAAGAGTTTTTGTGGACTGCTTCTCAAATGTTTCAAAGATTACACTGTTGCTAATATTTGAAAAAAAAATAAAAAATTTGTTATGTGGTTTAGCTGATCAAATTACTATTTGGTTATGCAATGTGCATATTTGCTCGAGTTGTGTGGAGATTCTTCTTAACCAACCATTATGCTCTTTTGTGGAGATGAATATGTGGCATATCATATTATTTAGTAGAGGTGGAATTTTGAAACCGAAAACCGAAAAAAACCAAACCGAATTAAGAAAAACCGAATCGAACCGAATTAGTTAGGTTTGGTTTTTGGTTTCGGCTCTTGAAAAACCGAACCGAACCGAAAAACCGAATGCCTCTAAAACGACGTCGTTTTTTGTCTTTATTTTCTTATTAAATATTTGATTTGAAGAATATGATTTTTAGTTTTATGTTCTATATAATTATATGTTTATCTTTTTTAATATTTTGCTTTTTATTTTCGTTTTATGTACATATAGAAATGTTCTAAGTGTCGTGTATGCAAAGTATATGGAGTGATATGTTACCTCTAAAATCGAAGACCTCATTCTTGCGAGCTTTAGATGATGGACTAAAATATTTAATTTTTTTTTTCTTTTTTCTTCAAATTTAAGATTTTTAAACTTTAAAATTTAGAATTTATTTGGATGGACTTTAAACTATGGAGTCTATATTTTGTATTCAAGATGAACTTAGAAGTTTTAAAATTACGGTTTCATGGTGTGCTAGCGTGGTCAATTCCTAATACTTTCAAAATTATTGAGTATTAAACTTTTAAAGTATCTATTTGGTTTATCGATTATTGGTTTGTTGGAGAATCATTGTCATAAATTTTATTTATATATTATATGTCCTTATAAAAACAAGTAATGGAAGAAAAAAACACCTAAAGTACGATAACTTTTTACTAAGCTAAAAACATACAAATTATAAGAAAAATTATTTTAAAAAAGAAGAAGAAAAACCGAAAAAAAACCAAAACTGAACCGAATCGAACCACGGTTTGGTTTGGTTTTCGGTTCAAGGTCTCAAAAAATACCAAACCGAACTAAACCATTTATTCGGTTTGATTTCCGATTTTAGGTAAAAACCGAACCGAACAAAACCGAACCCACCCCTAGTGCATAATTGTTTCCATATTCGCTCAGTAGATAAAGCTCGACTTAAGATAAATCTAGGCTCATTTTGGGAGAGCATGTTTGTTAAGACCATGTGTAGGGAGGTAACAATATGGGATTGTATTAGTGTACATAGTTGTATATTGTCCTTCTTATACAAATTAAATGTGGTCAAGTTGCCTAGTTTGGATATCTTTAATTATGTGGTTTATTTGATATCAATTGTCTAGTTTAAATGGGGGCGGATCCGTGACATACAAGATTATAATCAATATTATAACCAAAATATCATCAATTAGATCTCATAACAACTAACGGTTGAGATTAATCATAAAAACTAAATCTTTTTCTTTCTTTTCTTTTTCTTTAAATCAATTAATGAAATCTATCTATTAAAAACATAATAGATAAAAAAGGAAAAAAAAGAAAAAACAATAATAATTAAACTCATTTACTAGAGAGTACCATCATCATCTCCTCTTCTTCTTCAAAGAAAAAAAATCATCACATGATGTATGCCATAACACGTTGGAAAACTTATGATAAGCTTATGTATGGAAGTACTCAAATCATGTTGTGCTATGAACAACAAGAAGCTATTGATAAAAAAATTTAAAAAACAACAACAACAAGAAGTTGCAATAAGTATGTCTAAGGTGCACTAGATGGTCACTTTCGACTGTAATCAATTTTCTAACGTGATATTTGAGACTTAATTGGTTTTCTTTCCTGTCTAGTTTATGAGTTTCAATAAGAAACAAAGTATTTCCTCATTATTGATTTAAAGAAAAAGAAAAAAAAAGTTTTTATTACTAATCTCAACCGTTAGTTGTTATTAGATCTAATGGATGATATTTTGGTTATAATATTGATTATAATTTTGTATGTCACGGATCCGCCCCTAGTTTAAATATGATTGTATATCTCTAATTATGTGATTTATTGAATTAATTAACTTGTCTTTAACATTCCATGTGAGATACCAATCATGTTTAGGATGATTAATGTGAGGGGGAGTCATTGTTAGGGCTGGGATGGGACGAGATTTTGTGAATCTCGTACCGTCCCGAAAATAAAAGAACGGGACGGGACTGTATGTGACTGTACGAGAATGTCGTTTTTAAGAATTGATCCCGTCCTGTTTCGTCCCGTTTTCAATCGAGATGGGACGAGACGGGATCGGGTGGTCTCGATATAATAGTCAAAAAAGAAAATCATCCAAAAATATTAAAAATTAATAAAAAAAAAGAAAAAAGTAATTAATGTTCATAATAATACAAATTAAGAAAACTCTTAACAATGTTAATTCCTCAATTTAGTTATTTCCCAAAATATCTATATAAAGTCTTTTGCTTTTTCCTTGTATTATGAAAAATTAAAGAAACTCTTAACAAATTAAGAAAACTCTTAACTACAAAACCTTATATAAAGTAATAAATTATCAATAAATAAATATTGTTCATTTATCGATAATATAATAATCTCTTTAATTTTTCATGTTCCTAACATTATTTATTTATAGAGGTTTTATTGTAGATAGAAGAGAAATGTAGTAAGTGTCCTTGTGACGGTGAGGCCAAATAGGGATTAGGGAGTGCATGAATTGGAAGTGTCCTTGAGAAATCATCTGAGAGGTGTCATTGATTTCACACAACATAAGAAACAGACGTATACGATCTGATACAACTTATGAAATGGACGTATATGATCTAATATAACATAAAAAAAATCAGATATTTTAATATCACGGGACGAGACGGGATTTTTCAGGATAGTCCCGATCCCGTCCTGCCCCGTTTCAAAATTCAATAACAGGACAGGACGGTACGGTATAGGCATTTTAAAAACTCTATCCCGTCCTGTCCCGCTAACTTTCGGTACGAGACCGGTACAAGATCGGGATTCCAATACTAATTGCCCAGCCCTAGTCATTGTACCCAAATATATGCTACGCAAGAACAATATCAAGCGCAACTTTTGCACGTACGTACTTTCTCTTGGAGAATATTTCTTCTGTTGCAAATAATATTGATAGAAAGGTCGAAGTTCAAGTGTTCCGTGTTGAGTTGAACTTCTTGATTATGTGATTGAGATTCTCACGAGGCTAATAGAGAATTAATGAAGGTTCAAGGATGAGGTCAGTGCCTTGGTGATGGAAGAATAAATGTGCTTCAAACATATCAGCTAGGGTCTAGTGTTAGTACTCGCGGTTAGGGCTACATAGTTTGTAATTGACTCGTTTTTTATTTATTGTGAATTACTTTTTTACAAGGGTTTTCAAGAGTTAAAATCCTGACAATGTTTTTTCTCAAATTAAGATTTCACTAGGTACACAAATTGTCATGTTCTTTATTTTCATTGTTGTTAGTACTCTCAGTACTCGCAAGATTGAATCAATCTTTATTTTCATTGTTGTCAGTACTCGAAGGATTGAAATCATTGTTTCAATCTCAAATACCCAGAAAACATTCATCCTAGTTAGTATAGGATGGTGGTGATTGGCATCGCAATCTTGTATGGAAAATGTTTATGGTGTGTTTGTCATAAATGACGAGACACTTGGTTCGGACTGGCAGCATAGGGCTGTAGATCTTCCTTTGTCACATATATTTGAAATCAGGCTACCAATGTATAGGATTGTTATCGAAAGATAGGGTTGCCAATACAACTTGATTGTTCGTGGCAATCCAAATTGAGGATGGCGAACTACATTCATCAATCTGATAGATTCATAAATTTATACTTTTTTATACCCTTAGATGTTAGATTATATGCTTAGTTCTTGTCAATTGTGAGTTATTTACTTGGTTTTTCTGTTTTGTAGGTCGAGTTGGAGAAAAGAAGAATTTGGAACTAAAAGTCGAGCTGAGGATTGAAGCTGTGCTTTCTATCGTGTTCCAGAAACTTCCTTGTTGTGCGTCAACTTTGAGGATTAAACTGTATTTTCTCACAAGAAATTAGAAGGCGAGCCTTATACCATTGGAAAGCTACGATGTTAGCTTTCTGAGGAATTTTACGGAAGTGGATTTGTATTTTTCTACAGCAAGTTATGATGGTTTGATTGAACTCAGCGCGTAGAGGTAGACTCTGACGAATTTTGAGTGTTTTCTCATGATTCCAATTTGTGAAGCCTAAGTCTATCGATTTTAGTACTACAAGGAGAGAGGCTGAACGTGTCTACACATTTGGAAGGCTATCCTTGCATTGACAATAATAATCTTGTTTTATTTGGAGAGAAGAAAATAATTCAGTGTTGGACAAGGAGAGTCTGAAAAACCCAAATCAATTGGGATTTCAAGAGAAGTAAAAGGAAAACGCTGGACCCGTTTCCATAATTCTTCCATTATTTCTTTCATGATTTCTGATTTAGTGAGAGAGATTTGAGAATAGAGAATCATGAAAGATGAATATCTTATTCATTGATAGGAGCCCTTTATATAGGGAATTACACAATACCAATATGTTAAGGATAATGAATACACAGATCTAGTTAAACTACATATCATGTTGGCATAAGGTCAAGACACACATAAGGAATATCTAGAAAGATGTAGAATATCCTAGAACACTCCGCCTTGTGTCGCGTGCTGCTATGCCGATGGTGCTGATCTGTTGCCTTGTCAAAAACCTTGTCAAGTCACAAAAACCCTGTGGGAGAAAAACTGAACCTTGATCGTAGGAGAAAAATAGTACAACGCACCAATCTACTTCATTGAGATGATACTCCCCCTGATGTGAACATCATTCAGAGAGACTTGATAGTCGACGCCTGTCTATACTTTTCACATGTTTCTCAAAAGTAGACTTAAGCAAGGACTTAGTAAATAAGTCTGCTGTGTTTCCTTCGGAACTAACTTGGTTCACTTGAATGTTAAGAAACGCCTGTTGATATTGGTTGTAGAAGAACTTAGGTGAAATGTGCTTTGTATTATCACCCTTGATGTAACCTAACTTCATTTGCTCAATACAAGCTGCATTGTCCTCATAAATGCATGTAGGTCTATCAGTTGTAGAATTTAATCCACTAGTTCCTCTAACGTGTTTAATGATTGATCTCAACCAAACACATTTCCGAACAGTTTCATGCAATGCTATAATCTCTGCATGATTTGAAGATGTCGCCACTAGAGTCTGTGATGAGCACATTTTATATCATATTATTATCCCTAATTTATATGTGTTAGTTATTTGTCTTTAATTAGTTTGAGTTATTTAGTTTGTTTTTGTGTTCTTATAGATGTTTTGTCTAAATAAATAAAATGTTAAAGTTATGGAAGCAATTTACTTATTTTCATATAGTAAATTGAGTCTTTGTTTTAACATGAGTCTTTTTCCCTTTAATTAGATGAATAATTGCAACACATGTTCTTCTTATTCTAGTAGCATGTATGCATATATGCATGTGTTAAATTGGTGGATTATTTTCTCATGCATTAAGTGTGATGTGTGAAAATATTACCATGGCATCCATTGTTGAATTCACTTTTGCTTGTTTGATTCATAGGTATATAGATGCATTGAAACAAATGGAAGAGAGTATGAAGAATTTACAAGGACATGTACCATGAAACAAGGAGGCAAGAAGCAAGCAAACATGATTCTAGGAACTAAATCTTCAAAGATTGTGTACGTATCTTCTCTTCATTCACATGAAAAATGAGAGAAGGAAGCTATGTATGGAAGCATTTATGGATGGAGACTTTAGCTATCAAGCTTGAGAAGTTTGAAAGATGAAAAATCACATTCACATGGAGATGAAGATGGAATGAAGATCATTGTTGCCCTATAAATAGAGGTTGCTTCAAGTGAATAAGGGAGGAGGAGAGAGTAGAGAATTAGAGACACATTGTTGCTCTTAGTTCTTCTCTTTCTTTAGCTACTTTTTGTATGATGTTTTGTATTGTTTTAAATATGTTTTCAAATTGTACTATGTCTAGCTAATTTCCTTAACTAAGGTTAAGGAGGAAACCACATTATGAAATAAGTTTCTTTCAATTATCTACAATTCCCATAGTTATGTTATCCATGCCTATGACTCTTGCTTCAAAATGCATTAATAAAATCCTTGTTCTTTTCACCTCTAATGTCATGCATTTTTGGTAGTTTGGAAGTCAGTTTTATTAATCCATGCTTGGCTTTGTAAAATATTTAATATGAACTCCTTTGATCTCTTGTCATTCAAATGAGCTTGTTTCACATTTGATGCTTTGTAAACACTTTGATCTTTTGTAGTTTCAATAAGTTTGTGTACATGTGATGCTTTGATGTTCATAATTAAGAAGCGAAGAAGAGTCTACTTTAAATATATTTCATGTGTGCTTCATTGTTAAATCTTGAGAAAGCAGTAGATTGATTTCTAGATTGCTACTCCTAATTCGGGAATTAGTAGATAGTATTTAGAGACTTATCAAGTAATGTGGTGGAATCCGATGCCTTAGTTACTTCGTCATTAAGGTAATCTTTTATCTATTTTATTTGTCTTAGCTACTTCACCATCAACTTTCATTCAACTAGGTTAGTGTTAAATTAATTTAGATTCGATTAGTTTTTCCTATTTTCATACATTCCCTGTGGGTTTGACCTCGCTCTTGCATATCTGTGCTGCAACTGATTCGTGCGCTTGCGAGTAACATTTAAAAACACATCAGTCTGCTTTGTAGACCTCCAAGATATCGCCGTATTCCCAATAGTGAACACATAACCAGTTTGAGAACGTCCTTTATGAGGATCAGATAAATATTCGGCGTTAGAGAAACCCACCAATGTATTGTTGGGTATCTTGGCATAGGACAAGGCGGCGGTGGCTTGCACGGCGTCGGACCCGTGTCCAGCAGCCGTACCGGCGGCGGTCCGGTCCCTTGGTGGATCAGGGCCGTGACTTCCATGGGCCATAGGACCATCTTCTATCCTTTTTGAATCAGTGTAGGGGAAGAACTGTCCCAAGTCAATGGTACCTTTAAGATATCGAAAGATGTTTTGGGTTCCGGTCCAATGACGTTGGGTTGGCGCTGAGCTAAATCTAGGTAACAAGTTGACTGAGAAGGCAATGTCTGGTCGAGTGCATTGAGCTAAGTACAATAATGCGCCTATTGCACTAAGGTATGAAACCTCTGCGCCCAAGACCTCTTCCTCATCCCCTTTCAGACGGAATGGATCTTTAGTTATATCCAGACTTCGACCAATCATGAGAGTGCTAACAGGGTGCATCTTATCCATATTAAATCACTTGAGCATCTTTTGGACATATGCAGACTGGTGGATAAAAATTTCACAGGATAAAAAAACTTTGTGACGGCAATTTTACCGTGGCAAAAATGGGATTTGCGACGGTATAAGCAGTAGCCACTTGCAGTCGCTTAATTGGCGACAGCCTTTGCAGTAGCTGCTTGTTGTCACCAATAAGGTGGCGACGGCTCATTGTCATAGCCAAAAGCAATGGTCACGCCCTTAACGGTGAAGGCAAAAATGTCGTCGCTACGCCGTTGCTGTTGGTCTTTTGCGACGACAAAATGACTTTTGGCGACAACATTGCGCCGTGGCTAACTGAATTAATTTTTGTAGTGCTAGTTCAAGACCTAGGCAAAAACGAGTCTTCCCAAGATCTTTCATCTCAAACTCGAATTTCAGATAAGCCATGGTGTCTTTGATTTCAACAAGAGTACTGATAATGTTCATGTCATCGACATAGACGGCCACTATTGCAAATCCGAAACTTGTCTTCTTTATGAACACGCACGGGCATAGTTCTTCATTCTTATATCCCTTCCTAATCAAGTAGTCACTTAGACGAGTATACCACATTCGTCCGGATTGCTTTAATCGGTAAAGTGAGCGTTGCAACCTTATAGTATACGCACTCCGTGGTTTAGAGTCACTTGATTTGGGTAACGTAATGCCATTGGGCACTTTCATATATATCTCTGAATCCATATCCCCATAGAGATATGTTGTAACGACATCCATGAGCTGCATGTCAAGTTTTTCGGACACTACCAAACTGACTAAGTAGTAGAAAGTTATGACATCCATGACTGGAGAGTAAGTCTCTTCCTAATCAATCCCAGGGCGTTGTGAGAAACCTTGCCCCACAAGGCGGGCCTTATACGGAAGTACCTCATTCTTCTCATTACGCTTTCTAACAAAGACCCATTTATGTCCAACAGGCTTTACACTCGGCGGAGCTAGCACTACTGGGCCGAACACCTGTCTCTTTGTTAGATAATCTAATTCTGCCTGGATTGCATCTTTCCATTTAGGCCAATCCGCTCTGTTTTGGCATTCTGCAACAGAGCATTGTTCGATGTGATCGTGCTCAATGATTTCATGAGCCACATAATAAGCAAATATATCATTGACATAGCTTGATGACCGGTTCATCAATTCATAAGTGTTATCATAATACATGGAGAACTATATGTTCTCTGATGTTGACATTGATCCTGAGGCGTCCCCCATAGATTCTAACATCAATTCGTGGACATAACTGTAATCAGAGATGATCTCGTGAGAAAGATTCTCAACATCGATGATCAAGGGATTGACTTGTGCCTTGTAGGTCCGTTTCTTTCTCGGACGCGTGTCAACCGAACCAAGTGGCCTCCCCCTTTTCCTTTGGGGAGCCACGGCCTCCATCCCCCCACCGTGGGACGCAGTAACATGCCCGGGGATGGCCATGCCCTTTTTAGGGATTTCGAGCCTAGCAGGAACATTTGCAGCTGGTATATCTGATCTTGTCACTTTCGCAATCTCGGAGAAAGAGTCAGGCATCGTATCTGCTACTTTTTGAAGTTCGAGAATACGTTTCACTTCACTTTCAGTCTCTGAGGTACGGGGATCATAATGAGACAGAGTGGGGACAAACCACGACAATTCCTGTCGTTCCACATGAACACGTTTGTTCGTATCTCCCCCTAATGACGGGAAGAATGTCTCATCAAAGTGACAATCCGCAAACCTTGCCGTAAAGAGATCACCTGTTAATGGCTCGAGGTATCTGATAATCATTGGAGATTCATAACCAACATGGATACCCAATCGTCTCTAAGGACCCATCTTAGAAGGCAGGGGAGGCGTAATTGGCACATAAACCGAACAACCGAAAATGCGTAGATGCGAAATGTCAGGCTCATATCCAGTAACCAACTGGTACGCACTAAATGGTTATTTGGCAGTGGGTCGGAAACAAATAAGTAAGGTTGCATGTAATATTTTGCATAGCCCCATGACGCAATTGGGAGGTTGGTGCGCATTACCAACGCTCGAGCAATAAGCTGAAGTCACTTGTGTTTTGGCCACGATCCTCAGCTCCCGGAGCAGAGGTAACTAGCGAACAAAGAGAGAGGAGTGTTGCGGGCGTGTCACCTCGCGGACGAGGAAAGAGTAGTAGGGGTGCGAGATCTTGACTTCTGATCAGGCGGAGGGGGTTTCAGGTGCCACCTTAGACGAGGATTTACGAGCACAAGCGATCGATGCTCACGGCGACGCGAGCATAGCAACTAAAAATGAGTTTAGAGAGAAATCAGGGCGAGTCCAGGAGGGCCCTGAAAACTAAGGC
The DNA here is from genome assembly GCA_009720345.1 of Fragaria iinumae. NCBI lineage: Eukaryota > Viridiplantae > Streptophyta > Magnoliopsida > Rosales > Rosaceae > Fragaria > Fragaria iinumae. The sequence continues at coordinate 28,205,009 of CM019121.1, forward strand.
GGCGGCGCACTTAGGGTTAGAGTTTGGAGGTAGCTTGAGAAGTAATTGATTTGCAGTTTGTATTTTGTTGAGAGATTTGATTGTGTCCTTTTCTGTAAACCTTCGAGCCCCTTATATAGTGGTTCGACTTGCGGCAGAAGAAAGTTAACTTTAAATCCAAGTCGGGCTCTGAAACCCTAATCGACAAGGACACTGCTCTGTCCACGCGAATCAACCAATTGGTGACACCTATCCAGTTCGCATACTTTGCATAGGCTTTTGATTCCAACTCACGGATCTTTCTAGCTCGCGGGCTTTAGAAGGGTTTTTTAAATTAAAAGGGGCCACAAGGATTGGCCCGAAGCATGTCAAAGACTTGTAAAAGTCTTCAACGATTATTGTAGGACGCGCGGACTCCGCCTGTTGCTTCCTTGCGAAGTCCCTTACGCGAGCCAGTTCGCTAGCTCGCCTTGATGTATTCTGCCTCGCCTAGGACTTTTACGTGAAGTACATTTGCGTCTCGCCTACGCGGAGTGTCAATTAGTAATTCCGCACGAAGTCAATTCTGCGCGCGAGCTGTGTAGTCCGCGTGAAGTCCATTCCGCGCGCGAGCTCTGTAATTCAGTCTGCGTCGTTCCCTGGCGGGCCGTCATTTGTAAACTTAAAGAACTTGGGCTCGCCGGTATGACATGGACCAAGAATGTAATTAATATTCACATAAACATTTACTGTCCAATAAAATATTAATTTAGGCGTAAACAGCTTGATTGTAGCTTCGACGAGACCATTTTGCGTGTGAACATGGGGTATGGGATGCTCAACTTCAATCCCGACAGACATGCAATAGTCATCAAAAGTCTTTGATGTGAATTCTCCAACGTTATCTAGTCGAATTGATTTAATCGGATAATCCGGGTGGTGAGTCCGAAGTTTAATAATTTGTGCTAGGAGTTTTAGAAATGCAGCATTTCGTGTGGACAAGAGCGCGACATGAGTCCAACGCGTTGAAGCATCCACTAGAACCATAAAGTATCGAAATGGTCCACATTTAGGATGGATGAGTCCACAAATATCACCTTGGATACGATGTAGAAATGGAATGTTCTCGGTGTTATCTTTAGCGTAAGACGGTCTCGATACTACTTTCGCTAAACACAAAGCTTTCCAAAATGAATGATGAGCATTTGAAAGAGTCAATGACACATCAAGGGAAGAACGGCATGCCTCAATTGCTTGAGGGGTCGGCCGAGCGGCAGCCAGGAAGTTTGTGCCGAGCCCGGGAGACGTCAAAGTCCCCTTTGGGCCGTGATGACTAGTTGTGGCGCCACCACCATGATTCAAAGTGACATCAGCTCCCAAACATTTTGGTTTTGATCTGAAGAAGGGATGTCCATGAGAATTTCGCAGCATTCGGATCATCATGTCCCTTCCGGGATGACCAAATCGATCATGCCAAAGCTTTTATGAGTTAGAGTCCCAAAGATCCTGTTTGGCGACTACATGGGATTCAATAATCTGAATCGTAGTAAGGTAAAGACCATTAGATTGACTCATGAGTTTCTCCAATATACGTTTAAATCCGTAATCATGAGAAGTTATACACAAGAACTCTGTTCCATCTTCACAATGAGTCTCTAAGTGAAAACCATTAGCGCGAATGTCCTTAAAGCTCAACAAGGTTCGGTTCCTTTTTGGGGCATAAAGAGCATACGTGACATGGATCATAGTGCCATGAGGCAGAAAGAAACGAGCGGTTCCACGCCTGAGGATCACAGGACAAGATCCAATAATTGTCGTCATAGATGATTTATAGGGTACTAACTCAAGAAATAGTTGCCGGTTCATTAGAATGGTGTGGGTGGATCCACTATCCGCGAGGCACTCGATCTCTCCCAGAGACATACCTACAAAACAGAGTAGATATATGAGTAAATAGGTCGATATCGAGCTATTTAGAAGGATTGAAAAGGCTAAAAGTAGCAACAATCCCGAGAGTGCTGAAAAATTCTCGCACAGAATGACCTTTATGTACTAAAATAGTCATAACTTCGTCATTAAAATAGATATGGATGAACCGTAAAATGTTGTGAAAACTAGACTCGTAGACCTTTCCAATGATATAAAGCTCACTCTCTGGTTCGTCAGGAGCTGTTCAAAAAGCTCAAACGAAGTCGACTGTCCAGGAAGGACAGATTACTGTTTTTGGCAGATTTGGCATTAGCGAAATTTTTGAAGCTTGCCGGTGGCATGGAGGCGTATGCTCAGCCACAGGGACGTGTTGATGATCAAATCCCAGTCCAGAGAACCTAGAGGATTCGATTATGATGATGATCTGGTTATGTCAAGTCTTTAACGTCTTTTACAAGACGACAATTGGATTAATAGCGTAGGGGGAATCCAAAATCAAAAGCTTTCGGTAACTCCAAATTAAGTATGACCAGACATGTCCGTGGAGGGTCGGTAGTACAAGGCACACTTGAAATCACTATCTCCTTAATTTCGGACAATTCTAAGACATCATACTAACTCGGATGAGCCTAGTTGAACAATTGATGAAAGAAAATCCGCTATAGGGTAAAAGACTTGAAACGGAAAACACGTTAGTAACCCTCCTTGAGAGTCACGGCGCCGTACGTCACCTCCTCTAAGGGAGAGACCAAAGATGACGTTGATGCCATGTTTTCTAAGGTAGATGTAAATGTACATCTTATTGTAAATCAATTCGAACCATGTAGAGACAAGAAGAACCAAAAAGAACTTTTCTTAATGCGCTGAAAAGAGTACATCAGGGTCTCAAAAACAAAAAATTGAGAAGAAAACTAAGCATGGCATTCTAATGATGCCTTATTACATCATGACTTGTGAAAATGAAAACAATCTAGCTAGTGACGTCAAAGTCAGGGGCCAAAGTCAGAACATTGTCCATTAAGGTATGCGACCATGAAAGTAACATTATGTTCAACTCCATTGTTTTCGGTGGAATTGACTTCCATCAATTCCTTGTATTTCTTGTATGCGGCAACAACATTTGCATAAGCGCGACAACTTTTGAACCAGTGGTCCTTGGACCCACATTTATTGCATTGTCCATCAAAAGCAGAAGAAGAACGAACATGTTGCTTCCGAGGTTGAGCGGTGCCACCCTTGGGGCCAGCAGCACCGGTGTCTCGGCGCCAAGAGTTGGTATGGCCACTAAAGCCATTACCTGGTCCCCGAGAACCAGAGACACGGTGGTGCTGATTCCCACATGCATAAGGTTCATTCCGATGGTTATCCTTGCGTTTCGTAGTTTTCTTACTCTGTTTGCTGTTGTAATTAGATTCTGGAATTTTTCGGGTGCCTACAGGACGTAAATTGTGCTGATTGTTGATCATATTGTTCTTTTCTTCCATAAGGAGTTTCGTCATTAAGCCACTAAATGTTGTAATCCTCTTATTTTGGAACTCAAGTCGATACTGGTTCATGAGGATCTTAGCAGCAAAAGGGAAGGTCGAGAAAGTTTTTTCAATCATGTTTGCATCACTTTTCTCGACTCCACATGAACTCAGTTGAGCTTGTAGGCAAAGCATATCCCTGTTGAAGTCATCAACCCTCTTGTAATCCAATAGTCGGATTTCATCCCATCGAGCAATTAATTATGGGAGCAAGGTTGAATGAATATTGCCGAAACGTTCGGCTAGTGCATCCCACATATCTTTTCGATCATGCTTTGATTGATACTGCCTACGCAGTGTGGGATCGATATGCTTACAGAGGAACATAAGCGCCTAAGATTTTGTTCTCTTATGAGGCGGTTCCTGAGTTGGATCGGGAAATACGGTCTCGATCAGATCCTTAGCAATGAAGGTCTGCTCAATATCCGAGACCTAGCGATAGTACTCAGTACCATGGGCGTTGAGGACATCTAATTCGATGTCTTTTTCATCTGCATACAAGAGAGAACAAGTCGTATTAGTTTTCTGATAGAGACCCGAAGGATACTCAAATATGATGCTTTTATTATTTTTGGTTTGTCTCTCTAGGGTTGATCATACACAACCCTAAGGTATAAGTGTCCGGAGTCGATCAAACACGACCCAAAAAACTATGTGAAAGTGATCAAACACACCTACAAAAGAAAGAACCAAAGTTGATCAAACACAACTTTGGACCCGGGGAGGAAATCGGGATTTAAACCTACAAATACACCGACCCAAGTGTTTACATCCAAATTAATATTTTACTGGACAGTAAATGTCTAGGTGAATATTAATTAAATTCTTGATCTACGTTAGACCGGCGAGCCCAAATAATTGGGTTTAAAAATGGTGGCCCGCCGACAAAGTCATGCGAGCTAGATGATACAAGTTGCATGAGAGATGGACTTCGCGTAGAAGTACATGAAGGCGAGGCGAGATGGCTCCGCGTAGGAGACTTCGCGAAGAAGCAAGAGGCGGAGTCCGCATGCACGTGATCACTTACGCCACATTTATCGATGAAGACTCTTTGACATGCTTTGGGCCAATACCTGTGGCCCTTTTATTGAAAAAAGACTCTTTAAAGCTCGCGAGCTTCAGGGGCGCGCGAGATGGAGACAAGCTTCAGGAGCTCGCGGGATGGTTTGAGTTCGCGGCCCGCGCGAGATAGGTTTCCACAAGGACTGTGACACCTCGCGGGATAAGGACTTTTCTCATTTGAGTCCGCATAGTTGGGCAGCGCGGAGGCAGTGACCCACGCGGTTGGACACGTGTCATGCAGATGATTGGTATAAACGAATGCAGCAATGTCCTTGTGGTATTCGGTTTAAGAGTCCGAATTGGACTATGAATATCTTTCTTCAGGTTGAAGGCAAGCTACTATATAAAGGGGCTCGAAGACTTACAGAAGGCTATCTCAAAACAACTCAAACAACAATACAAACAAACTTTCAACCTAGTTGATACTTTCGAGCCTCTCGAAACCCTAGTTCTAAGCGCACGTTGCCTTAGTTCTCATAGTCCTTTAGGACTCATCTCCGATCACTCGTGATCCTTCTTGGTTGCTCTGCTCGCGACACACCGTGAGTATCGATTTGTTTTGTGATTGTAATTCCTCGTCCGGAGGTGGCACCGGAGCCCTACTTTCGTTTGATTAGAAGAACAGGTCAGCGCACCATAACAACAACCCTACTACATTCCGCGTCCCCGCGGTGGCACGCCCCGCATCTCTAGAAGCATTGACTGCTACCATCCCTCTGCCTTTGCTGAGGATCGTGGCCAAAACACCAAGCATGGAATGGAGTATAAGAAGGGGAGAAAAAACTTTATCTCCCCCAAGTTTATTGAACTTTGAAGAGTTTTAGGGTTTAAGAATAAACATACCGTAAAAACTCGGATGCTTGATTAGACGAAAAGAAAGAAGCGAAGTGGATGGCCGGGAAGTGGCGGCGGCGGCGGGGCCGAGGCAGGGCTGAGAACTTCCGGTTTTGGTTTTAGGGTTTTGAAAAGACTATTAGCTCAAGGGTTGAGCCAAGAGCTGATAACGTGATTTAGTGAGAGAGATTTGAGAATAGAGAATCGTGAAAGATCTTATTCATTGATAGGAGCCCTTTATATAGGGAATTACACAATACCAATATGGTAAGGATAATGAATACATAGATCTAGTCAAACTACATATCCTGTTGGCATAAGACCAAGACACACATAAAGAATATCTAGAAAGATGTAGAATATCCTAGAGCAATTTCTTTGTTTTTAGTCATGTTTTCTTTGACCATGCATTTCTAAACTTCTAGCTAGGGCTGAGATAAAGCCCCTAGTATGATCACTCTATTTCTTTAGGGGGAGTGAAATTTACACTCCATATTTTACAATCTACACTTCCACCTTTCTTTTTTGGGTAAAGTTTTCACAAAAAGACAAAACACATGTCACTAAAGACAAAATTTAAATTATCAAAAGAGGAAAGTGGGAGTATGGATTGTAAAATTGGGAGTGCAAATTTCAGTTCCCTTCTTTAGTTGATTTGCTTTTAAATTCATGGATTGCTATGTTAAACTATCAATCACTGTTTCAATAGAACTTTTATTTAAAACCTTTGCTCGGGATCAATAAGACCTAGGTTTTGTTTATTAGTTATTTGGTTGAAAAACATGAGGCTTGATCGATAGTAGATGTTTTATAGGGTGCCAAAAGATTATTTTAATCTTGTGATTAGAGAGTTGTTAGTTAAGAATACAAGTGCTTGATCATAGTCGATATTCTTATTTACATGATTTCTTAGTCCTTTTGTGCTTAATAGAGTTGAACATGTTTGCTTGAATTTGATCATAACGTGAAGTAATTAAATTATAGTTTGGCTAGTTGAGCTCTATACGGGATCAATACGTTGGAATTTATTGGTTAGAAGAACTTTAATTTGGCATATGTCTGGGATCAATAAGAGCATCTCCAACAGTTTCTCTATTTTCTTGAACTTCTCAATTTTAGGAATATATAGTTGTTTTTAGGTCCAATAGTTTCTCAATCTCATTCCCAAAATGGGGATAGAGAAGAAAAAGAAACAATCATTCCCCAAATTTGCAGCAAAGCCTTTATTCCCTAAATTATCGAAATTAACATTGTCATAAATTCCTCACATGCTCCAACGAGAAGAAAAAAATATAAAATATATTATTAAGTATTTTATTGTTATAATAAGATATATAATATTTCTTTTTTGTTATAAAAAATGATGTAGAATATTTAATTGTAGTAATAAATCCCAAAATCTCCAAAATGTGGAAACTGTTGGAGTTAGAGCAAATTTTTTTTGGAGATTTTGACTTTTGTTTTCCAATTTTGGAGAAATTTTAGGAAAGCTGTTGGAGATGCTCTAAGGCTTATGTATGAAAATTTCTAGCATGCAATTTAGGGAGTTCAATTGCTATCAACTAGAGAGGAGGGTAGGAGTATTAGGTGGTGGATTCAATGCTTTAGCATCTTCATAAATTGTTTCTCAACTCTTACAAATCTCATTGTTCTATGTCTTTAATTTCAGTTTTATTACTTTCATTTCATGTTTTCAAATCAAAATCACAAGAATTGGTTTGTTATTTTATTGAGTTTGGCATAGTTTTCAGAAAAAAGTTGTTCTAACAATCCTAGAAGGAACGACCTAGTGCTGGCACTTCTATTCTATAATTGATTCATGCCCTTGCGATTACTACATTTAAATTTACAACACAATCCAATAAAATATGTTTACCTTGGCGTAATTGACACTATTGAATCGCCTAAACCTAGAGTAGTATCGAAGGACAATTAAAGTTATTATGTTGCACATAATGAAATGTCAAATGAGTTGACCACGAGTTTACCCACTGTGGGTTCTACCAAAACGTGTGTGTGTGTGTATGCCTTTTCAGATGAAAATTTCTTTATTTATTCAAAATGTACGGATTTTCTTAATTTGACCCACTTTTCGATCATAATTTCTCATCTTAACCATTCAAATAATAGGTATATATGAGTAAATCATCTATACAAATTTTCAGCTAATTTGGTGATCGTTAAGTTATCAAAAATGAATTAAATCAATAAACGAACTGAAACTGTTCAACCAGAACCGTTCATGTTTCGTGTTCTTAGTTTTAAATTCCTTAACGATTATTAATTTTGCTAAAAATTTGTAGAGATGATCTACTCATATATACCTAAAAGCTAAACCTATGTTAAGATGAGAAAATATGATCGAAAAGTGAGTTTATTAAGAAAATCAGTACCTTTTGAATAAATAAGAATGTTTTGACCTAATAATAATTGTGTGTGTGTGTGTGTGGTCGCATATGGGTATTTAACAACACTGTTGCCTTAGGCTTGTATAAATTTCTCGTAGTTTGATTACACTCCACATGTGTTGTCTCGATGTGTTTCAATATGCTTGTAACAAGATCTATTTTGTAACTATGCTCTTTTAAGCTTCTACCTATAAAGTTGTTTCGCGTTATTAAACAAAAAACTTTGTTCGATCATTAAAATATCAAAACTTTTTGTATAAGGTATGAAAAAAAGTTATATACTCACTTCGTTTCATGAAGCTACTATCAAGGAATTACACATACTATAACACAAGCCTAATCGGTTTAAACGAGTACTAACTACGAAGACCTAGCAAATTTGTTCCTTTAGTTAAGGGTTAAGTATGTACTTGTAAGAGAAGTATGAGTGATGAAGTGTGTTTCTCACTCAATCTCTTTTATATATAGTTTAGTGTTGTAACTTGTTACTTACCAAAAAAATTATCATACAATTCTGAGTTCAGTTTTCCACTTACATCTTCGAAGTTATTACAGTAATTTGGTGCTACTCGTTAAATCTGTTAAGAGCACTACTGCATGTTCTTAAGGAATTAACTTAGCTAGTCAGTTTGAGTACTTAATTACATACCAGAAGATGGTTCGTAGCTGGAATTGACGATGATGGAGGATGAAAATTAACGATGATGGAGGATGAAAATTAACAAGGACGAGGACGGCGATGCATATGAAAATAAGCACTGCATATATATCTGATCGACACGTACTGGAATTTTTCTTTGCAGACTTGGTCTGCGCAAGAGCACATATATACGTACGTACATATATTTCATGGAAATGAATCCCGAATGGCTCAAGCAAATGAAGCAAATGGAGAGAGAGAGAGAGAGAGAGAGAGAGAGAGAGAGAGAGAGGGCGGCGCCTCGGCCGCCTCTGTCCCAGTCTAACTGTCCGGGACTCCGGGTTGGGGAACTGAGAACTAATGATTTAAATTTGTGTTCTTATCAGTCCACCCCATCGTGGTACGTCCATCCTCTTGTCAAGGATCTCCCGATTCTGAGTTTACTTGTTTAGTTGTCTGCTGGCTTGTCTATCTTCACTGACATTTGCTCCGGTCAACAGAGATTGCTCTGAACAAAACTCTGTTGTCCCGTTGCTCGGATTTCGATCACTTTGTTTTATAAGTTGGGGCAGCTTTTGGGTGCAAACCCCTCGGTATAGCTAGCGTGGCAGTGCATGAATAGTCTGTCATGCATTCTGTCCTCTCTTCTTTTTTGAAAATGGCCAAGTCAAGTGTAAGGTGCCGTCATTGCGAACTTGAGAAACTTCCTAACCTAATCGACCTATCTCTACCTGGTCACCGGTGTTTGTTTGCTTCATTTCCACGACCAAATCTTCTGATTCTCTTCTTTACTTGATTTGTCTTTCTCTTATTCTTATATTCTTCTTGTCTAAATTATCTCTTGGCGAGAGTAAAGATTCGATTTGACCACGAATTAAGTGATGCATTTTATATATTGATTGCAGCTAGCTAGCGACTCTTTTGTCATTTCATCATCATCCACTAATATACATGCCACAAGTATACTCCATCAGCTTCCATCAGCTTATCTGCTCATTAACTTCAATTGGTCTCTACCAAGTAGCAAGTAGTAGTGTAGTACCGGTACCCATGCACCTCTCCTTATTCAAACTTGCCGTCTCTAACTTTTTCATTATTTCCCACTAATAAACAGATAAACATTTCTGCAAATTTGGACCGGCGTTTAAGCTTCAACTCTTATAAAACTAGGGTTAACTAGCACCCACGAAACAGAAGTAGCAAAACTTCTCTAGCTCATCAATTGAGTTTAGTATTATGGAGGAGAAGCAGAAGGAGCGTTTACACTTGGTGGTGTTTCCATGGCTAGCCATGGGGCATCTCATACCCTTCTTCCACCTCTCCAAGCTCATAGCTCAAAAGGGTCACAAAGTCTCCTTCATCTCAACCCCAAGAAACCTTCAGAGACTTCCCAAAATACCCCCACACTCATCCCTCTCCTCTCTCATCACCCTCGTACCTCTTCTTTTGCCCCACGTCGAAAACCTCCCGGAAGACGCCGAATCCTCCAACGACGTGCCGTACAACAAACAACAATTACTGAAAAGGGCCTTCGACTTGTTGGAATCACCCATGGCCGATTTTCTCGAGTCTTCGGCTCCCGACTGGGTCGTCTACGACTACGCCTCTCACTGGCTTCCCCCACTCGCGGCCAAGCTCGGCGTCTCACGCGCCTACTTCTGCCTCTTCACCGCCGCGTGTATGGCTGCGATTGGTCCACCGTCTTTGTTGGTCGACGGTCAGGATAAGAGGACCAAGACCGAGGATTTCACGGTGGTCCCACCGTGGATTCCGTTTAAATCCGACATGGCGTTTCGGTACCACGAGGTAGCCAAGTACGTGCACGAGAACGAGTCCGGTACGCCCGATACGGTGCGTTTTGGGATCGCGGTTAGGGACAGCGACGTCGTTTTGATGAGAAGCTCCGAGGAGTTCGAGCCCGAATGGTTCGAGTTGCTCAGAGCGCTTTACGGGAGGAGCAAACCGGTTCTTCCGGTTGGGTTTTTGCCGCCACTGGTAGAAGAGAAACCGACACGTGTCAAGGACTGGCTGGACAAGCAGCGAGTCAACTCGGTGGTATACGTGGCATTAGGGACCGAGGCGACTCTGAGTCAGGAGGAACTAACCGAGTTGGCTCTAGGGTTGGAGCTGTCCGGGTTACCATTCTTTTGGGTGTTGAGAGACCCGCCCGAGTCGACTCGGGCCGTGTCGGAGATGTTACCTGATGGGTTTTTGGAGCGAGTTACGGACCGTGGGATGGTACATTTTGGTTGGGCGCCACAAGTGTGGATACTGAGTCATGACTCGGTGGGAGGGTTCTTGACACATTGTGGTTGGAACTCGATGATTGAAGGGTTAGGGTTCGGGAAGGTTTTGATACTCTTTCCTATGTTGAATGATCAAGGGCTAAATGCTAGGTTGGCGAACGGTAAGGGACTCGGGGTGGAGATACCTCGGAACGAGCTAGACGGGTCGTTTACACGTGACGCGGTGGCCGAGTTTGTGAGGTTGGCGATGGTGGAGGAGGAGGGCGAGATGGTGAGGAGGAGGGTCAAGGAAATGAAGGGTATATTTGGAGATAGAAATAGGAACAGTCGACTTGAGAACGAGTTCATATGTTTTCTTGAGGAGAATAGGCCGAACAAGCTAAGCTAGGTTAAGATTAATTACAGTGCATGAGATACCATACGGTAATGAATCCGTTTTTCATTTTTGAGTTTTTGATGATCAATGTTTTATTAGTTCAGATTTTATATTCTGAATACATCTTATTTTACTTGGCAATTCTACTTCTCCATACAATTTTAAAGTAAAGATCTTACAAATACCGAGCAAAAATAGTCTCCATACTATGATGAGTTCATCAAACTAGACCTGTATACAGGTCAGTCTCATCCTACATGTAGTCATGTCTAGACCTGTATACAAGTTAGTCTCATCCTACATGTAGTCATGTATTATGATCAAGTTTCTTAAGATCATATGATAGAATTTGATGAACTCATAAAAACATGCTATATCATATTATATACTAGAATTTTCCCTTCTAGATAACTATGGATGCATTTTTTTGAGCAAAAGGACCACAACACCGCCCAAACAAGTAGCAGATCAAACAGGCTAATCCATCCAAAGTGACAGGGTGGAATGGATGATGGTGATTGAAGACGAAGCTTGGTGGTACTCGAAACAATGAGACATGGATTGCCATCAAAGACAGATATGTATAAGGTTAAGAACTTACGAAGATGGAGAAGGCTGATAGAGCAAGACACAAGACACAAACAAAACAATACACCAAGGAAAAGGCGGTTCTCTCCTCTTTTCATTTACTTTCAATGTACTTCTCTACCCTAGTAATGCCATAATTGAAACCGGAAGTTATGCTATAATAGGTGTAGGTAAATGGGTTAATGATGATGAATTGGGTCAAAGCTAAATATGGATTGTGCCACAAAAAGTTAGAATTTTTGTATACACGATGTGTATTTACACGACACAATCTTAACCTTCATAACAATTCATATGTTTAACCATCATGTTTCTATATTATTTCCTCTAATCCTGACCATCCATGTATGATCCATGTATGTATGTGAAGATACACGTCGTGTACTGAACATGTTCTCATCAAAAATAGGCAGAGACAAAAAAAAAAAAAAAAAAAAAAAAAAACTCTCTTCTACTACGTTTTACTGAGTGGTCATTGAGGAGAGTCCCTATTGTCTAACGAGGTCTTCATAAAGACCATCAGATCAACCAATATAGTATAAAGTTAACGTCCATTGGGATTCTGTTTTTGGCTTCTAACATATGAAAGCTATAGAAGCAAGAAACATAGTGACGTTTACGTACAAAAATAAATGCAGTTGCAAAAGCAACACAGTGACAAAGTTTAGATATGGTCCTATGGATGCATGTATTTTCTGAATTGATAGAATCGACTTGTTCATACTAGTAAAATACTTTCATCAAGAAGAACACGAACAAAATACGAAATCTTAATTAGGTGCATCAACATTCTAATTGAGTAGCTGCAGAAGCCAGGCCAGAGACACTCCATTTATTAATAGATGTGCAACAAACTACGTACTACGGACATGAGCAACATGAGAGGCAGCCAAATAAATGTCCCTGGGAAACTTGCAAATAAATGTATGGAATTGTTGGAGTGAGCACTTAACCTCGACATGAGAGGCAGTCATGGCACACGCCTGTCTCTAAAGCAACACAAAAAATGTTTTAACTTTTTCAGTTTCTATTTTCCACTATGCTTCGTGGGATTTGATTGCTTGGCATCCAAGCCATAATCCTATTTGGATGTGGATTCAACAGGATTCTTAACGGCTACATCCAACCAGAAATAGGATGAGCATTCAAAACACCACCGACTTTCCCAGTTTCCTACTGTTTAATCATTCGTTCTTATCTTTTAACTTGCTCAGTTTCTATTTAATTTCCTTTTTGATTGGGGATTCTGATTGCTTGACATCCACGCACGTCTCTTAATTAACAGTCAGCTAGAAGTTTCCTCATATCTCCACTTCCTATAAAGATTTGAATTCTTCGGCTTCGTATTTATTTAAGACCCATTTCTCGTCATTTCCAGTTTCATCATTCGCTCTTCATAAACAGAGCCGAGAGAAACTTAGAGGAGAAATCAATCTTCGTTTCAAAGAAAGAAGAGAGTGATGGGAGGCATGAAGAGGAAGGCAGAAGAGAGCTTGGGTTCAGGCCACAAGTGGATGAGGGGAAGCAAGATCGGCGAGGGAGGCTTCGGCTCTGTCTTCGTCGCTTTCACCAGGATACCCTACATCCACAGCCACCACATGCCTGAGGCCATGGCCGTGAAATCTGCAAAGATGAAGTGATGCAGTGCAAAGAAGGGTTAACTCATTTAACCCATTTGAAATTTCAAGGAGTCTATATTTAAGTTTAATTAATAGTTATTATTTCAAAATATGCCTATTTACTGTACTTGTTGAATGAGCATGATTTAATGTGGAATTGGGAAGTAGGTATTCTATTAATGTATGTATTAGAAGAAAATGAGGATTATGCATTGTATTAGCATTTACTAGAGGGTTGAATTAGCTCTTTAAAAAGGAACATCCATATATGAGAAAGATAGACTTTGTTTATGAATATTTCTATTAAGAAAAATACAGCTTTGTTCTCTTTATCAATCTCTTTTCTTTAGATGTGTCTATGTTGTTCTAGTTATCATCCTCTACCGATCTGTTCCCGCATCATTTGGTACCAGAGCCAAGCTACGCTTTTTGGGTTGCTTCCACTAATCTCATGGCGGCAAGAAGAGATGGAGGAAATCGTGGAAACCATATGAAGGACGAGAAATCAAGAGGTGAAGAACTTCATGCACTTCGAAGACAAGTTGAGAGACTTGCCTTGCTAATTGAACGCCTAAAAGCTCGTAGGAAGCATGGTAGATCAAGAAGCGGATATCCTTATCATGAGACCAAGACGGAGATACGATCGAATCATCGACGTCGTCTATCTCAAAGGTCTAAGAATCACTTGTGGAAGGTTGGATCACCAAGATTTCAAGAATGGCTTGAAGTTGCAAGAGGCACTTGTACAAAGGAATGCGAGGTTGAAGATGTTGAAGAGCTTGAGTTGGAGGTCAAATAATTCAATAGGGATTCAAATATGAAGGTATGTCATTTGTTTCCTTTTGAGTTAGAGATTGAGCATGGAGATAATATTGAAGTAAATTGGAACTCGTGGATGACATTATGTACTCTTTGATGAATTTGATTTCAAGCATGCGAACTCATGGACGAGTTCTTTCTCACCTAGGGAGAATGATGCAGTGCAAATGGGGGGTTAACTCATTTAACCCATTTAGAATTTCAAGGAGTCCATATTTAAGTTTAATTAATAGTTATTATTTCAAAATATGCCAATTTACTAGACTTGTAGAATGAGCATGATTTAATGTGGGATTGGGAAGTGAGTATTCTAGAATGTATTAGAAGAAAATGGGGATTATGCATTGTATTAGCATTTATTAGAGGGTTGGGTTAGCTTTTTAAAAAAGAACATCCATGTATGAAAAAGATAGACTTTGTTTATGAATATTTCTATTAAGAAAAATAGATCTTTGCTCTCTTTATCAATCTCATTTTTTTAGATGTGTCTATGTTGTTCTAGTTATCATCATCTATCAATTCGTTCCCGCATCATGAAAAACTCGGGTTCTATTCAATACGAGCTCGAGGTTTACAACGACATGAAGAATCGCGGCGGTCTTTGCCCTTTCATTATCGACCATTACGGTGAAGAGGTGACAACGAGCAGTAAGGGCGAAGAGGTTTACAACTTGGCGTTGGAAGTCGCGTGGGGAAGTCTTGCAAGGCTGATAAAGAATGTGGGTGGTGGGTTGCCTCAACGCGATGTGCGAAGGTATACCCGTGACATTCTTCAAGGAATTGCCTATATCCACAAGTGTGGTTACGTCCACTGTGACTTGAAGCCAGAGAATGTTCTTCTTGTGGAAAATGAAGACGAGGAAGTCCCTAGGAGAATAATTGCTAAAGTGGCAGACTTGGGATTGGCCAAGAAGAAGGACGAGGTTCATGGAAGTTGGAGAGGTACACCCATGTACTTGGCTCCTGAGACTCTACGGCTCAATGAACAAGAGGAGCCAAGTGACATTTGGGCCTTGGGATGCATGTTCTTGAGATGATCACCGAAGAGCCCGCTCGGAACCACTTTAACGATGAAGACAGTAACAAGATCGTTCTTGTTGACGGAGTTGTGCCTAAAATCCCTGAAGATGAAATCTCAGGTGTTGCGGAGGATTTTCTAGGTTGTTGTCTAGATAATTATATGGATAGGTCCACCGCCGAAAAGCTGCTAACTCATCCCTTTGTAGCCGAAAAGTATTTACATATTGATTTCACCTAGGGAATTCTTGGGATGATTTTGTAATTAATGGGGTCCTACTATTGGTGGGATTCAAAACAAAGTTGTATATATGATGAGGTTTTGCTTGATTGATTGATTGATTGATTGATTGATTGATTGATTGATGGATAAATGTCTTTCAGTTGTTCTTCTTGCATTGCATTTAAAGTCAAAGTTATACATGTTTGCTGCACTAGTTTGTAGACACTTACCTTGCCAAGCAAAAGTACCTGCACTATGAAAATGAAACCGGAACCAATAGATCGATTTGTTTCTCGACTAGAGTCAATGGCATACGCACACCCTTTTCTACACAGATGATATAATATGGAGCTGGAAAAGAAGATGCCTCTACAGCCAAACATCATATTGTAACGTTGAAATTGATAATATTGATAATGAAAAAGTCATGATTACAATAAACACTTGGATTCAACGACTATATATCATGTATTACCATAAACACTTGGATTTGACTATTGCTGCATATCAAATATCACCATAACACTTGGATTCGACTTTTACGAGTACATTAGCTCCGAAGGCAGAACAAAAAAGAAAATGCTATTTAAAGAAAAATACTATTTTCTGAGGGCAAATGCTACTGAATGCTGACTCCTCAAAATCCCAGTTGAAGTACGATCCTTAGAGGCTTATGTCTACTAAGTACTAACTAAGTGTACTACAGAGAAAAATATGTGCATCCTATCTATACAAAGTTTGAAGAATTAACACGCTACTTGGAAAAGGAAAAGCCAGAGTTAGCCTGTTGACTGTGGTTAATACACAACTCCTTTAAATCTAACCTACAGACAACAAACTGTACATGGATGCGCTCACCTGAAGATAGAGATAAGTATTTTACCATTGTGAAATGTTACAGAAAGATTAACATCACCAAATCCTTGTCTCTTCATGGGTTAAATCAATATAATGTGCTGTGCAAGTAATTCTGGTGGAGCTGCATGTATCCGAAATTGTTTGGTAAAATGTGAAGGAGGCAAAACCCAACCGAAAGGAGTCTTGAGGCCTGGGCCCTGGGATGTCAGACATGTGTCGAATTCTGAAATCATTTTCATAGACTCCTGTATTGAACGGTGATAAGACAATATGCGGTACTTCTCTTTAGCAACACTATGCTAAGACCGATGCACATCTTGCTGGATAAAAGAATTATATTTAAATCAGTATATTAAATGGTAACATATGTTGCACAGGACAATCAATCAGTCAAAATTATGTCTGCAGACATGAAACTGACCAAACACTGAAAAGGGGAAACTTGTAGGCTTTAGATACAGCATACCTGGGATCAACATGGTTGATCATTGCTTGCCTTTTCAGCTGCATGACTTCCAAGAGAAAAGAAACAATCTATACTGTTCAAGAAGGTTTGGATTTTGAACTTCGAGGAAGGCTGCCTTTGCGATGTTGAGGATTTTCTATAGAATACACAAGAAGGGTTCCGTCTTTTGTTCCAGCTAAGAAGCATTCTTCTGGGGTCACAGTTAGGGATGTTATGATCTTTCCAGCTCCATTATATTTCTTAATGACCTCAAGTGAATTCATGGAGCGCACAACTATTTGCCCATGGTCACCAGCACAGACCAAAAATTCCCCACACCCACTCAGCTCAATACAGTTGAGGCGGCCATTGGATTCAGAAGAAGCAAGATGTTTACCGTTAATGGAGTAAAGATGCAAACTGAGATCATCATCAGCGTAAAACACTATCCTTGCATGCCTAGAAGCAGCAAGCTTTGACAACGCACATCCAGCTGGATGTCTCAAGGATCTTACATATCTTCCATTCTGCAGGGTATGAAAAACACACGTTCCATCTTTTGATCCACTGATTACTATGTCAAGCTCAGCGCTGATAAATAAGCATGTAATTATATCATCGTGTCCACATAGAATACGAAAAGGGGTTTCAACAATGACATAATCTTTTCGGGGTAGTTCTGTCTGTGTATTACGAGGTCGCTTTTCTTGTGTTCTACCTCGAAAAACTTCCCAGACCATGATTGTAGTGTCATAACTTCCAGTTGCAAGAAAGCGTCCATCAGATGTTACTGCAGCATTATCATTTATACAGCTCAGAAAAATACTTGAGTAGCACATAACCAGAATAAATAAAAACACAACCACTAGAACCCCAGCAAGAGGTAGGGACAAACCAGTGGAGTGGTCACATGATAAACACAGTAGAATGCGGGGGGGGGGGGGGGGGGGGGGGGGGGGGGTGTTCAGTTAAACAAAAAACGCTTGACTACATAGAATTTCAAAAGTTTTACACAGCATTTCACTCCTAATTCACAATTTCCCTCGTGTCATATCATAGTTTACAATGACAAAGTTAAACGTAAGAAAATAAACATCAAAAAAATAAGAGCAAACACAATAAGCTAGAATTAGCACATTCCAGACAATATCTAAGAGACAAATCCCACTAAAACAATCACCATATGCATGCACTTGTAACGGTAAAGATTCTTTTGTCTTCAAATTATGAAAAATACCTGCAACACAACTGACCACATCCCTATGCTGTCTGATGCTTTGCACCATTCTGCCATCATTTAAGGATATAACCTGAAAGCTATTTTCCCAATTGCCACATGAGATCAAAAAATTCTCTGATGTTGTTTGCATTGTTGCGAAGCATTGTGGTCCAAGTTCAACATTTTCAGCAGAAGGACTCCCAATTCTACGGGGAGAAAGGACATCAGAACCAATGCCAAACGAAGGTTCCTGTACATGTATTATTGGAATGGATGGTCAAATAAGCACAGAAACAGAACCAACCATTACAATAACTAAATACAGTGATCCAAGAAAGAACTAAAGCTGAACCTGAGAGCCAGAGAAGGTAAAATTTCCACCAGATTGCAGTGAGGATGTCAACCACATCTTGACTGACAAGGTGAGTCCCTGGTTTACAACAACAATGTTCGAGTCCACTGTACGTATATACAATGAAGACGACCTTGGTTGACTTGCGCTACTAACAATGGAACTCATGTTAATCGAACTAGGTGCATAGCGCAGAGGATGAGCAATTGGAATGGGTGGTCCTCTTCTTGGGTGCTTTTTACGGAAAATCTGAATTGGTGTTTGTCCAAAATTTGCAATTTGATCTTCAATTGCTGATCTTTGTAAATCGTCGTCCATAGTTTCCAGATCAACAGCGCCTTCATAGGTCAAGTAATAAAATATATTTGCAGCCTGTATTTACAAAATATATTATGAGCTCAGTAAACTTGCACAAAATGACAGTGTTAAACTTGCAAGTTTGATTAGGATTTTTCTTTAAAAAAGAAAAATTTCATGTACCTCTACAGCAGGTTTTCCACGCTGTTTGTAACCAAATACCAAATCTATCCAATGATGTAGATTAGAGCTAACATATTCACTTTCAAGGGCCTCTCTGTTCTTGTTAACAAATTCTTCAGGTGAGCCCTGCACAAAAAGTTGGTCCGAGTTGTCTCGCAGAACAAAAAGAAAAATAATCCAAATGAAACAGTATAATATATTAATCTCTGTCATTCAAAATAGGCAGGGGAGCTGGGTAGAGAAAGCACATAAAGAAAAAGCTCAAATTTCCAATATGACAAATTCCGAAAGGCTTTTCAGAGGTTAGCATATATGTGAATGGCAGAAATTGTTTACCCTAGTTTTAAAATGCAAAAGTGATAATCCTATAAGTGGGCACCCATATTAGCAAGCAACATAACTGAGTCGTTGCATACAATTTGTGAATTTAATCATGGTGTCACAATTCTGGTGCTTCCATACTTTCCACCAAAACAAGGAGAAGAATATTGATAAATATATGACTATCTTATGTTGAGATGAAAGGTAACTATGTATGTCAACTGCAAATAAAATTTAAATTGTGAAGCGAGAACATTGTTTACTGTAAATCTTTTTCTTTAAATTGATTAGTTTCTGTACGTCTTTTTCTCAATGGAAATTCGAAGAAATCGATAGCAAAATAAGAAAAGAAAAAAAATCATGGGCATTGGTTGCAGAAGATGGTAAGCAGTAAGTTCTAACAAAATAAGGAGAAGAATATTAAAAAATATTTGATTATCTTATGCCAAGATGGAAGGTAACTATGTATGTCAACTGCAAGTATAACTTTACATTGCAAAGCGAGAACATTGTTTACTGTAAATCATTTTTTTAATCAGTTGAAATACATTTTTGGTCTATCGAGATTACCAGAATACTAACTCCACTTGTTTAAGAAAAGCAATGTAATTGTAGGAGCTAGTGGATTGGCACATTTTCCACTAAGATGGGACACTACATGAAATGACTTTAGCCCAACCTTCAAATGTGAGGACAGAAGTTTTGCCATTCACTGTGACATAAGTGATAAGCCTCAAATTGTTCTCAGCTCTACCTAACAGATAGTATGGTTGTTTGTTGTTGATTCCATAAAGTAGGTCACGAAAAGGACAATGGTTCCCACTGAACACTAGAGAAATTATCGTCTTGTATATTTTTTTTATCAAAAATTCTCATTACCCCCAGTGCTGGGTGGCTGGCTAAACATTCCTCATATGGTCATACCACTGGGTGGTTGGCACCAAAAGGATGGTTGCATCCTTAACTCTTTTATTAACTCAAAGCACTCACACCACACCAACTAAAACTTTGAAGAGCGTCCGGTAGCCAAGCCAACTATTTTTTTTTTTTTCAAAAGAAGCTTTTTACTGAAAAAAGCAAAATACAAGGAGGCGGACAAGGAGTCCGCTTTAAAAACTAAAGAGAGCTGCTAAGACTAGAGGCTGGTCTTAGCAGCTCAACTATTAATGCATATGTGCTCAAACTACAGCTGCTTGCCAATTAAGAATAATGGAAGTAAGATTATAATCCTTAAACTCCTAAAACGTAGAAGCCCATAAAGATGCCCAGAATTTAACTTTGCTCCAACAATACTTCCTTCTCTGCCCCGTCATAGCTTTCAAATAATCTTCTATTTCTTTCCATCCACACCACCCAAACTACTGCTAGCACCCCACAACCCCAAAGAATTCTGGCCTTTTTCCCTTTACCAAAAGCTAAAGGATTTTGTTTTAGCCAATCACTCCTCTCTAAAGGAATTTTCAAGTCCACTCCTGTCTCCCTGAATAACTTCATCATTAAGAAATTTGCCATTAAGAAATTTGCTACTTCACAATGCACAAAGACATGATCAACACATTCCCCATGAGCTTTGCATAAAATGCACCAGTGACCAGAAAAACAACATCCCGATCTTCTTCTTTGAAGAACATTACAAGTATTTGTCTTCCCAAGTGCCACTAGCCAACCCAAAATCATCACCTTATTTGGGGCTTTGACATTCCAAATAAACTTTGCAGGAGCAAAGATTCGACCTGAACTGTCACTAGTTAAGAAGCTGCGGAAAGATTTGCAAGCCAACTATGAATCTAGGACTTCTAGATTTAAGGGTAAATGAGAAGCTTAGGACAAAACGCTGGTGGGGGTCTACTGATTAAAGAAGGCAAAACATATAACAGAACATTAAGGCCTTTTATTCTACAATTTTTTTAACTTAACCAAGGACATGATTCAAACTGGTGAAGGCCAAATAACTTGGACTAGATGTATGTTTTTAGGGTACTTCCTCTTTTTGCTGAATATGTTTTTTCTTTGTAATTGTTAACGTTCTATTAAGAAATTCAGACTATTCTGGAAAATAAAAAATAAACCTCCCTCCCTCCCTTCTATCAATTAAGCGCATACCGCAATTACTAAAGTTTGAAAAACAGAGACCATCTTCAAGGACAGGTCATCCAAGTAATGGAGAACTTTACCTTGAAATACTATCCACATGTAATACCGAAATTTCAATCACTGGATTTTCAATTGAAAGGACTTGAAATGTTATCAAAACGTGAAGAGTAAATGTGAGTTGGACCACAGGAATTGAACTACTATCCATCAAGAAAGACGTCACCTGTCCAAGTATTGGATCAACGACATATACAATTATCATATATTATTCATTAGGCAATTTACCGTTTGTTATATGGAGCAAATGGATGTTGTGCAACTATTCCCACAAGTTTGCTTTGGCTTTTAACTAACATTTTGTTTCCTATGTATAAAACTAATGGACATTATGAACCAAAACAAAGGCATTCATGAGGAAAAACATTCTCTGCTACAGCAACAAGTAGTTTGAGGAAATATCACATACCTTGGCCCAGGGAGGGAGACAAATATCCCCAATAGGTTCGCCATCTTGTTTCACTCCTAAATGATAGGAGTTTGAATTCACAAGAAACTCTGGCATATAAAAGAACTCAGGTATTAACTCCTTTACATCACTTGTATTAGAAAGGCAGTTCTGATAGGTTGACTCAATGCTTTGAAAGAGACGATCCGCATGGTCAAATTTACCACCCTGACAACAAGCAACAAGTGAAATCCAGAGTCAGTACAGTCAATGATAATACACTTATGAACACTTACATATCTCATAAATCAATAAGATTCAAGAATCATAGAGGTGGATTTAAGAGAAAATACTACTAGAACAAAAATTTATAAAGGCAAGGACCAGTAAGAAAGGTTGACAGTTTTCATACAGCATATCATCATGTGTTGATATTTTTATGTTCTCATGTCACATGTCTCATTTAGATGTATTTAGTAGTTACTCTTTAAAATCATTGAAGACCGAAATGTGCGCCAGATACACACTCATCCAAGCTTGCAGCACCAGTGGTAGCTTTCTAGGCAGAAGCTGCAGAATATCATATTCTGAAATTTTTGAATATGATTAGCCATCCCCTTAAATATAATATAGGTCCTCCTGAATGTGGTGAGTTTGTTCCCGATTTTCATTTCTTTAATCTTCTAATCTTTTGCGACAATTCTATTGAAAATCAAGTAAGAATAAAAAGATGTCGGAGGAGAAAAGTGGCGACAAAAAAGTGGTAGCTGTGGCACAATGTAACAGGGTAGTTAAAAAACAATGAATAGTTCATTTGTTTTATAAAGTCAGAAGATGAAATTGTCCAAATAAAATTAGGGTTTGTGTGTAAGAGAGATTTTCTGAGAAAAAAACAAGTTGTGATACACTAGAAGAAAATTTAATTGTAATTGAAAGACGTGTAGTTGATCGTAAGTGCACACAAAAGTACCTGCAAATTGCGATGGAGAGAAGTAAATGGCTCTAATCTGAGAAGGTAATAAAGCACTATCCCCATGCTTGAATAATGAGACCCATAGTAGAAACTGCAAAAATTAACAAGTAATGTTCCATGTGAGATAAATCAGAAAAGACCAATACTTGGGCTTGTGTTTCTGGGGAATTCAGGAACTATAGCATATCCTCTATCTTATTAGATTGGAACGTAGCTGTACTTAGGCTCTATGTGGAATCCTTGTCCACCTTTTTGTATATTTTTTTTTCTTTTTTCAATAAAACCCTCTTCTTTTCAAAGAAAAAAAAAATCCGAAAAGACAACCCATGGAGTTATGGGACTTCAAAAAAGACCAGTTGGTCTGGCCATGGACATCTTACCTAGGTATATCAGGATCAGAAAAGCTACGATATCTATCTTCAAACACCTGCAGCGAAAGAACCAGAACATAGTTGTTAATATAAAGGAAAGATTTATATACATAGCCTAGAATTTATAACATCTATAAACCAACCTCAAATCGTTTCAAATCAAGTGCTCCAACTGGTTTTGAAAGATCCCGAAAGGTTGAAGACTTGTTGAAATCAAGAACCTCCGAGGAATAATCAGCCAAGACCCAAGGAAAAACAGGATATTGTGTCAAATCATTATAAGACCTTCCAGCCAACGTATTAAGGATCATTAAATATTCAAAATTTGTCATATCCCTTCTCCTCCAGCTCTCTCGGGCAGCTTCTGCCATTTCCAAGGATACACGTCTATCAACAAATGAAATGGCTCCACTTTTGTCCCTACCACTTCCTTTAGGAAACAAATATTCGTTCCTGGTAGTAACTATTAAGGTTCCAATATCTTTTGCATCCTTCTGTGATGCAAAATTCAAAAATATTGGTGCCGCTGAATCACTGAAGAAAATCTCTATTGCAGTGTACCGAAGCAAATAACGAGTCCAATAAACAGATTTAATCTATATCCACCATAAGAAGACAATTTCAGAAAACAAAAATATAATAAGATTTCACACAAAGATACTAATGTAAAGATGAAATGTGTTTCCTTACCTTGCCAATGTTCCATCTCCTATGCCGTTTAATATTTTTCAGCTCCTTTCTTTTGAGAACATTTTCACTAATTGCCTCAAACTTATCAACCATGGTTCCCTTTGCAGCATCCAAACCAAAGCAAATCGGTTGTTTTATAAACTTCTGCTTTTGATCAGGTCTGGTCAAATCGTAATTGCTTGAAGCAGGGAAGTTTCTGAAAATGGATGATCCTCCAGTACCTTCAACCAAAAATTCACCAAAGAAATGCAAGACATTTTTCATGACCGCCAAATGTCCAGCTGATTTTCTTTTCGAGGACACAAGTACACAAGGAACTGATGTAAGAACCTGAAACAGAATCACAGCTATAAGACGTTTAATTTAAAAATCAGGGATCCTGAATGCATATCTTGTCCCACATACCTCACTAGTTTCTGTCTCATGTGAAGAGGAAGACGAATCTTTCCTGTCCTGTATCCAATCACTGGTGTCCTTTGCTATTTCTGAGGACTGGCTGTTTGAGGAATCCTTGTGGCTGGAGGGCTTCTGTCCACTGAGCTCAGTATCAGTTTCATTGGATTCTGAGCTCCCTTCATCAGTAATCTTCCACACTCCTTTTAGCAAAAACCGCTTCATTTGCTCAGGAATGTGGCCAACAAAACTGGATTTACTTTCATTAAAAGGAGGTGTAACCTCAACGCTGGACACAGAGGATGAAGGTTGGCACAATTTTTCATCAAAATGATAATTCTGTCTCAGTTTTTGTCTCCGTCGCCAGGTATCTTCTATCTTGTCAAGTTTCCAATGCCTTACAGCACTATTTGGAAAAGGGTTAGCAGACCATGGACCTCTCTCATCAATCAAAGCACGAAACATGTGTATCCATTTCTCCTGAAAAGTATATCTGTTAGTTACCAAAAGTACTTATAGTACATTCATCACTAGTCCGAAACGAAACAAATATAATAAACAAAAGAAAGTGGATGCTCCACATTTATTTATTCATTTGCAGAAGCTTTGATAAGTAACAGAGAAATGGCCACATACAGCAACATTTTGCTGTTCCTCCTCGTGAGTTAGCTGGAATGCAGCTCTTCTGCTGTCATCCAAAGCAAGAATGGAGGTTAAGCTACTATTTATCTCATCTTCAAAAGCTTTCCTGTTATCTGATTCTGCAGTGACATTTTCATCCATCCTGGAGTGGAGTTCATGCAGCTGCCTTTGGCGATCAGTATCTAATGACTTTATATATTTCAACTCTTCTGCAACCTACAAAATGAAAACCAACAATCAACCAGTAGAACACATGCAAGATAACAAAGAGATAAATGGATAGACAAATCACAGGAAACTTGCAAAATTAAAAGAGCATTGCCTAACAAGAATGCAGAATGGGATGTTGATATAGCTTTACTCCTAGTTTCAGGCCAAAAGTGGAGAATTACAACTAAATGAATAGCGGGTGTGATTTTTATGGTGAAGAAATCCCATATGATTGAAAGGAATAGAGATACTAACTCATTCACCTTAATTGGGGTATCCAGAAACATTTAGCAGAAATGAGAAAAGGATCATCCTCAATCAGGTGACATAAAATCAAGGCAATTTTTTATGATTCAGGACCTTGGATAACTAGTTTCCAAGTGATGTGCACTGTTTTGGTATAACATCAATCTACTTCAATCTTGGAACTAATAGATAGATGGGTTGAAAAATATCAAAGCCATGTCGCAGGGGAGTATGCCAAATGCAAGCATGAAACAGACCCCTGCAAAGGACGAGCATGAAAAGGGCAGAACCAGATATAACCTATCGAGTATGGACATTTTTAGACCACAACATTCTGAAATATCACATTTGGTATATCAATGGCAAAGTGAGCGAATAATGTCAACAAAAAATAAAATAATAAATGGTACGT
This sequence comes from Fragaria iinumae, assembly GCA_009720345.1. Taxonomy (NCBI): domain Eukaryota; kingdom Viridiplantae; phylum Streptophyta; class Magnoliopsida; order Rosales; family Rosaceae; genus Fragaria; species Fragaria iinumae. The sequence continues at coordinate 28,230,405 of CM019121.1, forward strand.
CTTTTTTTCTTTTTCATTTCTTTTCCTCAAATAACATGATAGTTATTTCTAAACTAAGTAGTGAACACGAGTTTTATAATTCATTTTCAAAGTCATCAACAAAATTTATTTTCATTCCAAAACAAAATAAAACATTGACCTAGGTAACTAAGATGAATTTAAAAATAAAATTGCAAATAACAGAAAGAACAAAAAAGAAAAATAAAAAAAGAAACAACAAACCAAAGGCAGACCCATGCATGCCACAGACATGCGCAAGGACATATCTAGGACACTCATGCATGACACAACATGAAGCAGATCACAATTGTCATAACTGAGGTAAGCTGTGTAGGCACATAATCATCCATGTTACACCTCTGCACCTTAGGTAAAATGACAGCAACTATAATATATACACAACTACGAGGTTAGATATCATGATTAGTAGATATGATAAGCACAAAAGGAACTTGAGGGACGCACTGCTGCAAGTACTCGATCTCGCTGAATCAGATTGTGAATGGATCCAGTTTCTTTTACATTGCTGCTTGAATCCAAGGAATCATCCCTCCCCATAATGCTACTAGCAAGCATTGACTTCCCAAAGCTGACAGTTTCTCTAATCAAGTGTGATATAACATGAAAACGAGCACCGTCATCTAACATTCCACACTGCGACCTAACAACAAGCAATGCCCTGGCCACAATGTTAACTGAAAGTTACATTCATGATAATATTATAGATAACTGATATATATATATATATATATATATATATATATATATATATATATACGAAAAGGATGTGGAGCGGACATCCGCACGGTCCTTAAAGTGCGGACGTCCCTCCGTTCGCCACCGTACGGCGCCGGCGAGGGCGCGCCTCCACCCAGCGGACTCCAGCAGCGTCCCCGACCTCTTTCCATCCCCGGCGAGTCCGGCGAATTCCAGTTTTCCGGCCAGATCGATCTTGTTTGAAGTTTTGGGTGATCTCGCCGGAAAACTGGAATTCGCCGGACTCGCCGGGGATGGAAAGAGGTCGGGGACGCTGCTGGAGTCCGCTGGGGTGGAGGCGCGCCCTCGCCGGCACCGTACGGTGGCGAACGGAGGGACGTCCGCACTTTAAGGACAGTGCGGACGTCCGCTCCACATCCGGCCTGTATATATATATATATATATATATATATATAAGCACGTGCATGTTTCTAAAAATCTATGAACTTGGCTAGAAACAATAAAGGTGAAAGATCCATACCAGATGAACAGCTGCAATCTGCTTTTGCTCTGCTCATCATCGGCTGCTAAGAGTAATGGCAGAAGTGGAATGACCAGTTGGACACAGCGCGATGCTCTTTCTAAAGAAGATCTACAGAGATATAGGATCACAAGTCGAAAAATAATTCTTGGGCACCTCTCTCCTCGTAAGAGCATTGCCTTATCGACATTTTTGTTTGGTTTGCCACTTAATGCACTGCCTATCCCTCCTGATACAACAACTGCAGCCACCTCCGCAGCAGGAATGTTCAGAGATTCGACTAAGCCACGTGCTCTCTGACCAAAAGATGGAATTGCAGTTGGTGATGATTTTGATAATGACTTGCTTGGTCCCTTACCATTCATCTCACTAATAACAATCCACAAACTGTCATACAGATCCCACCACTTGTCATTGATAATGCCATCTTCACTTTTGTCAGGCTGCTTGCAACTTCCAGGAGTCCTTAAAGTCGAGGCAATCAAAAAATCAATAATGAAATACAAATTATTCTGCACTGATAAAATAATGGAAGTGTACAATAAAGAGGTCTAGGAAAACCTAAAGTCACCAGACACAGGAAAATAAATAAACAAAGAAAGCTGGACAAGAAGCTTTAAAATTGAAAGAGAAATATCCTAATAAATGATACTGGTGTCTAGAGCAAATTTTTACAATGAGAGCATCCTCATTATTTTACTTGAGGAGGGATTTACATACTCAAAGACTCAAGACACCCCCTCGCATGCAACCAAGCACATGACATAAATCAAATTTCAGTGATGTGGATCACGCACTACCAATACCTATATCCAAAATTGGGTACTGTATCATAGAACAGCTATTCAAGGGTCTTTTCAGTGTTGCAGTTATATAAAATTATGCAAAGAGCAGAGTACTAGAATACTGAAAACAAACTATCAAACTATGCAAGGGTCAGTGCTAAATTTCTTATTTGAGTACAGAAAGTTTGCCACTGTACTAATATATCTGGAGATGAATTGTCGTTAGAACAAGCTTATCTAAACAGTTAATACCATTAGATATGGAATGGACACAGGTACATACTATTAAAATCATCTAAGTATATTAGTGGCAAAAGTATTAGTGTTTGAAACTTTTATAGCCATTCGTATATCGCTTAAGCTGCCAGTTTGTCTCACTGGATAAAATTAAGGCATACAAAGATAAACATCCACCAGAGAATAATAACGACTAACATGACATAGCCATCAGTTTCAGAAATAAAAGCTGAAACTCAAGAAGCCAGTACCTCAGTATTTGGCTGTCAGTTTCTCCTTGCAGAACTTCAAACAACACAGAACCATAATCCTTTTGCCGTTCTGACTCAAACGAATCAAGAGTGAAATCAGAGCTACTTGTTGGGAACTGCAAAAGAATCAAATATTAAATTGATAATTGACCTCATAGACTACACAAAAAAGAAAACAGCAATGAACAAGGCATGTTAAAGGTACGAAAACCAGCTAGTAAATTCATGTATGCTTAGAGAAGAAGAGTCACTTATCATTACAGACAAGGGGTACTACAACAAGAACTCCAAGATTTTTTCATCAGAAATTTGTTTAAAAGAAATAAACTCATTGACAAAGAACCATGTCACTAAAAATCACTTGAACACAACAGCAAAAATGTACACTTTCACTTTACAAATAAATAAAAAAGCACTGCAGCATTAAATGAAAACTGCAAGGTCACCATAAAATAAATTTGACATATATTCTATTTTGGGTCTGAAAGCATGTCTTCCATTAATTACAGCATTTAGCATGACTGTAAGCATAAGCAGAACATCTATAGAACATAAAAAATATAAAAATCATATTGACTGACAGTGGCCCAGAAAACATCTCACATGGTCATTTCGTAGAGCATAACAGAAAGTTGATACAACAAGTTAGCTTGGGATCTGTAAAGAATGACTATTGAATATTAATTGTCAAGAGAGAAGAAAAATTAGTCTTTTGTTGAGTTTCGAGTTATCTATCCGTAAGAGGTGGGGAATATCCTAAACAAACAGAGCAGGAAGGAAATGGGGGTTTAGTGTCATGTGATCATGGAGAACCCATAAATTCAGATGATTGATTCAACAAAATGACTACAGAGCAGATTTGCTATCGGTGCATGCTCCACCTAAACAGTCCATCTTTCTCTAGAGAAGTAACTTGTAGGCTCCAATCAATGCCCAGGTCAGTTTCCCAGGATGCCAATCTAGGGAACATCCCATCAGCTACTTATTCAGGAACTATGAATCTTGAAGTCATTATAAGGTTTGTATGTAGAAATACGGATCAAAGAAACAGTGCAATGGCAGAGCATAAGATAACCAATATGTTTTCATTTCTTTTTTGTATGCCTGTGAATCTATTTCACATCATAGTTTAGTACTTTCTTTACTTTTTCGTTTTCTGGAGAACACTGAATTCTATAACAAAAGAACTATTAACAAGAAGTGAACAAGGAACCCATAATCCATGAGGACAGAAAGAATCTACCAAAAAGCAAAAGATGACAAATGTTGCTAGGATAATATGAATTCCAGCTAAATTGAATACCGGAAGGTTTTGGTCCATTTCAGACATGAGCATCTCATCGATCAGTCTTAGAAGGTATAATGTGTTGTCCCGGCATGGTTGCGACATAATAATACTCTCTTCAGAAGACAACTCCACCAATCTCCTGATTAGATCCTTGTATATGTCACGAAGCAAGTACCGAAATGAAACCTCACCTTGCTGAAATTTTAAATCTTAAAGTCATTATAAGGTTTCTTGTTCAAAAAGAAAAAGTCATTATAAGGTTTGTACATAGAAAAAAAAAAAAAAAAAAAAAAAAAAAAAAAACAGGTTTGTAGGGTAGAAATACGGGTCAAATAAATAGTGCAGATTTCTACGTACATGCTCACACTGCATAAGCAGGAAAGTTACCGTCTCTTCTAACTGGTGCCACCCACCTTTCACAGAATGAACATAGTAACAAAGAACAACACAAAATAGATTCCTCACTAAATCTTGTTCAGTTTTCTCAATGTCATCTTGATTTTCTGGAGTAACTTTGTAGTTTTTGAACACACCGAGCTTCACACAAGCTGTTAACCAGCCATTCCACCCGAATTCCTATTCATATGGTACATGGTAATAATTAGAGAATACTTAAATAAGATCAAGTAAATGATACAAAAATCTTCAGCAATAATACCATAAAGGCTTCCACATTAGAAGGATCTGAATCAAGAAGATCAAGTAAATCTCTGATAATTTTCATTCTTGAATGCGCATCGTCACAGCTAGACAGGAATCTAAATATAAGAACCAAAATTTGTGGAAGAAGAAAATGTGAGATATGTCCTTTGCTTCTCAGCTTCTCAGCCTGGATGTGCTTTTGTAACACCTGTAAAATGAAATTAACCGACAAGTAAATTGCAAAGCTCTAAACAGAAAATTTATACATGAATACAACTGATAATTGTACTTCAATATCGACAAAATGAAAGCCAGATCTTTTTATTGTTTGTTCAAAGGGAATTGAAATTTGTACTCCAATTTTTACAATCCACACTCCAGTTTTAAAGGGAATTGAAACTTGTCTTTAGTTTTTATATGAAAACTTTAACTGTGGATTGTATGGGGAGTGCAAATTTCACTCCCCAAAGGAAGGGCTCATCAAAAAGACATACCTGTTTAGGGCTAGCACCACCAAGAAGAACATCAAACAAAGTGGCACACAAGTTATCTGTTTGTGGAAACCTAAATAATCTATCAGACATGGCAGAAAAAATTGGTTGCCTTGAGATTTTTTTTTGCCCGTCTAAAAGAGATCGGGACCTTCCAACTGCAAGATTGAAAAATCTTGGTCCCTTCTTCTCAGATGGAAGATCAACTAAAAGCCTTCCAAGGAGCTGCAAACTAAGTAATCTGATAGGCTCATATTCCCTACAAGAGACAAAAAAGGGACAAAAGATAAGTCACTCAATATCTACTTTTTTTTTTCCAGAGGAGAAAATAAGATATTATTAGAACACGAAAATTACAGAGGTTGACTAAGAAATCCACAACCTGAAAACAGGAAACCAAATCAATGTCTTTCGAGAAAACTGCAAGACCCAAGATCTAAAAGATACACTAAAAGCACGAAGGCATGCATCATTAAACACCAATCAAATGTCCAACATGACAGGCTAAAGCACAAGAACGCGAAGCATTACAGAAAAAAAATATAACATATCCAAAAAGAGATAGGGAACAAGGACACCAAAGAGATTCCAAGAAACAATTCATATCCTACAATGGGGATTTCACCCATCCCCACACGCCTCGCCTCCACATGTAACAGGCTCCCCGCAATGTCGAAATCTGGATGCTTTCCTGATTGGACCAGGAACATTTAGCCGTGGAATCTAGAAAACCAAAGCTTGACTTTTCATTTCTTTTCTCTACATTTTGTGGCTTCCTGGTCAAACTAGGAAAAATCAACCTCAGAAAAGATTCTCCGGACTACAAAACTCATCATATGTTTCAGTGATGATGTCAACATGACATGGGATACATGAAAATAAAAGACATGGCCATGACAACACCTCGGTTACCCTTTTGTTTGGCTTGGCAGCATAGATGTACAAACCGGTGCTGAGTCTCCGTCTGCGAGATTTGAAAAATGGGGAACCCCACACCTGACCCCGCAATAAATGTGGCATCTTAAACCTGAAGGCTCCACAACCCGTTCGCCCATCCCTACTCCAAACCACCACCAAGAAACTCCCATGCATCACACTAATATCATTGGGGATTTCCTATAGTTGAAATCATTGTAGAGAGGAGACAAGGGGGTTAGGAGTTATTAGCAAGGCACAAGTCTCTTTAGGGAAAGTGGCTATCGAAATTTCCGTTGGAGAGGGATTTCTTCTGGCATGCTATAATCAAGAGTGAAGTATGGGTATGATGAGAAAGGTTGAAATGCATAACAGATCTTGAGTGTCAAGTTGAACCCTTTGGAATGTCATTTTAGCAGGATAAAATCAATCGCCCTTTGTCAAACTGGTGGTGGGGAATGGCAAAAGAGCTGGCTTTTGGGAAGATTCTTGGGTGGCGGATGTACACTTCAAACGTACTTTTCCATCAGACTAACAAGAGATCAAAGCTTAACAGTTGAAAGTTTGCTGTTGCAATTAGCCTCCGGTAAGCTGGGATTATGGTTTTACAATAAATCTAAATGACAAAGTATTGGAGTTTTCTACTTTGTTGCTGGAGCTGGAAAGAACAAAATTCGCGTAGTCCAAACAAGATGGAAGGAGATAGAAGCTAGAGTCTACTGTAAATTTCTCGTGCAAATTTTTTCGTAGTCCTCACTGGATGAGCAGATCCAGTCTTTGTTCCAGCAAAGTTTCTTTGGACAGCTAGGCTACTCCTAAGGTAAAAGTGTGCATGGGAGGGTCACTACCTGTGATGTTGTCCAAAGAGAAAGCCTTAAAGCTGTTTCGCTCCCCACAGCTCAGGGGGAAAGCGTGGATCATATTTTTGTAGAATGTGAAGTGGCAGCTTCTTTACAGGGAGGTAGCAGTGGATTGGTGAATTGCTTTAATGAGGATTGATTTGTTATGCAAAATCTAATGTTTTCCGTTTGGGTACAAAGGCTAAGATTCTTTGGGGGTGTGGGGTGCATTTGAAGCCAATGGGGTTCGGAGTTGGAAGAGCTGTGGGAGAGAGTTAAATTCTGTGACTTTATCTAGGCCTCCGTGTGTGGGGAGTTTAAACATTACTCTCTTTCATCTATTACTCTAGAATGCATGCTGTTGTAGTCTAGGACTTTTTGTATATTTTAGCTACAATTGAGCGTCTTGTTCTGTTGCTCACACTGTGTCTCTCTCTCTCTATCATGTGGATTCTTTGTGTCCTTGTAATAAGCTTTATTTCTTTTCAATAAAAATATAATATTAAAAGATTCATAGTATTGGACGTATACCTTTGAAGAAGATTGGCAAATATATGACAGCCACCAATCAAATTGACCTGTTCAAGGAAATATGTGAGCAGTGGCTTCTGAGAAAGTGCTCGAATAACCATATGTAGAACATCTTCGATGCAGGTCATATCCTGACTTGTCTCAAAGAAAGCTATAAGAGCTCTAATATCTGCTCCGGCAATTTTCTGCCTGCATAATCCCCAGACTTTTAGTTTTGGCCTAGGAAAGTGATATCAATAAAACGGTCTGTGACATATATGCTCATAGAAAAAGACAAAGGATAAAAATAGTATCTGTTAGGAAACATACAAATTCCGAGTGGGAAAATCATACCTAAGGCTCATTTCACCAAGGCTCAACAAAAGAAGGCGAATTTTATGTATTTCGTCATTACTGGGTCTCTCTCCAAGAACTTGTTTTGTGATGGGATGAATGAGAGGCATGTTTCCAATAGCATATCGAGATTTTGGATTATCCCAATAGAATTGGCGTATTATATCTATAATACGAGGTAACCCGCAAAGGCTTTTAAGCATCCTTGGATCATCATCAAACTGCCGGATGACAAACATGTATAATTCTCGCTGCACCTTATAATCCGTATACAACCAGATGAGAGGGTTAAGAAATATGCTAGATATAGCATCTTTGGTAAGCAGCTCTGCCAAGCCTATACATAAAATGAAAAGCATTAATATGTCAAATATATAATTGAGCAATAACCGCCTAATGTATAAGATAAAAGAAGCCAGTCATATAGAATCTAGGCACAATAAGTAATTTATACCACTGTTTGCAACAACATGAAAGAGATGTTTTAGAGCTGAAAGTGTTTCCAAATTAAGTTGCTGAGGAGGAACTGACTGCAACAAGAATCCCAGTATTGAGAACCCAGAAAGGAGATGCATCTGTTGTTGATTGGCCACATTCTCATCAAGCACAGCAGCGATTAACTCAATGACTTCAGCAGTAACCCGATCCCTTGTTATAGGTATAGGCAACGTATCTTTAAATTGCCCACTTTCTTCATTTTCATATTTTTCAGACTGGGCAATAAGAGGGAAAAAAACTGAAACCCCTCCTACACAGTAAATTATCTGTTGCAATAAGCGTCTGGAGCATTGTTGTGTGCCAGCCATCATGGTTGCTTCAAATGAGTTCCTGTCTGATGCATGATCGAGCATTGGTGAAACATTAAATAGTGTCCTGCCATTACTTGCCTGAAAGAAGAAACCAACTTGTCAGAGTGTTCCTTTTTGTCATAAGTAATTGACTTCTTTGAGATGGATCGTATAAGGCAAGAAAAAGAGTTCAGGAGACAGAACCTGAGCATTAAGTCCAAAAATAATTTTTGATGCAAGACCATCTTTGACATCAAGGACCCCGCCGAGCTTAGTTTCATTAGATGATGAAGCTTCATTATCAAGGAATGAATACATGTAGCTTGGTCCAAGAGAATAGATACCCTGAACTTGCTCAGAAGAAATGGCATCATTGAACAGATAAACAGGACCAACCTGACCAAGAAAAGGATGTGAATCCCTTATAGATTCCGGAGATAAATCATCGTCAGACAGGGGTATGTCAATTTTGGTGCCAACTCGACAACTTGTCATCAACTCGTTAACTTTTGCATATCTGAAAAAAAGAAAGTATGAAAGTTAAGGATTAATTGCTGTTAAGAGTGGAAACAAATATAGGGAGAATGGAGTGCCCAATAACCTGCATCTTTCAGATGAAACAAGTTCACCATCAACATAACATCTCAATAAGCTACCCCCAGAAAAAGCTCTTCCTATGCTATGAGTTATACATAGAAAATGCCATTTCTTTGTGATAACTTTTAGCTGTAGCTGGACAGAGTGTCGCTTCAGATTGATAGACTGTAAAATTCAGAAATTAACATCAGTGGCAGCATGCTGGCAATCATCCCAAAACATGAAACATGAGGCAAATGAAAACAATTGGAAAAAAAGTGAAATCCACCCAAAAGTTGCAACTATGATTAAATAACATATCATCCGTCATATGAATCAGACACAAGGTATCTCTAAAGTAATATACACCTCATACAGAAGCTTGTCCTTTGCCAGTGCCGCCATGCACCCTCTTCCATTTTCTGTAAGGAAACTGAAAAGACCCATTGTCCCACTTCTGGGGAAATTCTCTAGCCTTAACCAACATGAAAAAGAAAATCCCTTGTTGAGAGGCCACTGAACAGGCGTTTTTATCACGATCCCCTGCAAATAAATAAAAATATAAAGGTTAGAGATAGACAGCCAGAGAGAGAGAGAGAGAGAGGAAAAGATATATGTCAAAAAAAAAAACGGATGAAACAATAACCAAAACAGAATTACAACAGAGGCCTAAGCTAGTTTTAAAAAGCAGGTACTTACAAATGAAAATGATAAACCAAACGACAAGATAATAAGAATATCGAATTCCATCAAATATAAATTTTCAACCCCAATGAATGGGGCAACTTTGAATAACCTGCTTCCGGGTAATTGGGGAAAAATCCACATATGGTCTATTGCATTTTTTTTGGTACCTTTACTTTCAAAACTACTCAAGTGGTACCTGAACTAAAACCATATGTGTCTCCATTTGGTACTTCCGTCTATGCTACTGTTAAGTTTGCCACATGGAATTTAATTGTCTTCATCTCTCCAGCATCGTAAGATTACTGGGCTAATTGCGCAAGCCCCAGATCTATTTTCTAAATGATTTATGGGGTTGTTAGGAGGAGGGAAATCAATCCACAAAATCCCCTTCATAACTTCGATTATTAGGCTTGTCGAGATTTGGAGTATATGCAGTAAATTCTGGGTTTCTTTGAGGGAAATGATTCAGGTAGCTGAAGGCCAACGTGTTTTGTGAATTAACTGACTAGGCAGGCTGCTATGACCAGTTTATCCCTATAAATGTCACGTAGACAGACTAAACGCAAGAATGGACGGAAGTATCAAATAAAGACGCGTGGTTTTAGTTCAGGTACCACTAGAGTAGTTTTGAAAGTCAAGATAACAAAAATGCAATACACGATAGTCTAGGTACTGTACCATATGAAGATTTTTCCCAACTATTTGAAACATGCACTTTATATACTAAATAAGTTATGATATGGTACTTTTACCCAGGGCCCCAAATTTTTATAAAATAGCTCAGCCCATCCCATAGTTACCATAACTAAAACATAGCAAACTGAACGTATCAGCCACTCATACTGCACTCATACCCATGGCCTACGAAACAGCTCAGCCCATCCCATTGTTACAAAACACTACAGACACTTGTACCGAATATTAGTAAAGACATGAAAATATGAGCCAGAAGTTATTGCTATTATAATTCTCCAAAGAATGCGAACTTACAGAATCATTCCCATTGAGGTCAAAAAAGGCAGTAGGTCCCTTTTCCTTTAGCATTGACAAAACACTGAACAACAACAGTGAGCAATACTGGTGTTGATTCCCAATTTTCTCACTTCGGAGGAGGGCAAAGATTTTGCGAATGTCCTTCCCAGATGTGCTATGCCCACCAACAACTTCAATTAATTGGGCAATTTTCAAGATGACACTATCATTACCTACTTGTGAAAACCAATCAAGTAGAAAATCAAGCATTCCTGCTCTGACACAAGAAGCTCGATTGGAAATGGAATCCCTCATTAATTGCTGAAACACATCAAGCCCGCTATGCTGCGACGAGTCACTGCTCTGCCCAATCATAAAATAGCAAGTAATGATATAGTAGAACATAACTGAACTCCAAAAAGTAAAATGGTATCAAACATAAGTATGATGTTTAAACTGAGGAAGTATGTGGTGTAATAAAAGATTTAATAGAAATGAATCCCCAACCTTCTGCAGGACGCTGAGATAAAGTATGATCACATCTTCATTCTGATCAGAGACAACAACAAAAAAGTAAAAACCAAAGGCCAAGTGAGATAGGTCTTCTTAATTGCTTAGGCATGCTTGGCATAAGCCTTAAAACAGAAATAAGCAAGCCAGATTATTGGAAAAAGGAAATCATGCAAGTGGGTAATACAAACTCTAAGGAGATGGTTTGCACCATGTAGACACCTTTATTTTAGGACTTGCTTTCATGTCAAACTTTCCATCAACAAGCATATCAAGCAGCACGTTCAAAAGTCCTTCACTTGAGCGAGACTGGCAAAACTCCAATAATAGACTTTGCAATGTCTGGTACCCCTTTCCCGCAAGACCTCTGAATGTGGCCTGAATAAGTCAATTCACAAGCAAATTAGAATTATGAACGTGAAAAGGTAATTGTAGATCCCCGCATCAGATATGTCAACAACATCTCTTTAATCATTATATAACTAAAAAAGAATTACATTTAAAAATAAAAACAAAGATATGACACAGAAGGGGCAAGAATCACACCACGATCCCTCCAAACAAAACGCTAAAGCCAACCAAAATGTGGGACAACCAAGTCAGCAGCCTAGTCCAGTTAAATCAGACTAAAAGAGCGCATCCTTGTTATAGTAGACAAGGAACCCGAAAAAGATGTAAGGAGATTCAGTCCCACACAGATACCAACACAGATCTGTATTATTTAACTTTTTATAGGAAGCATAAATTTATTTAAAAAGGGGGGAGCATACAGGGCGGTCATTAAAAGATCCATGAAGCAAAAAAAACAAAAACAAAATCTTAAAAAGCACTAGAAACCCAACAACGAACAGATAAACATAACTATTAATAAAGAAACAGCAGCCATGAAATGGCAAGAAAAGACAGACCCCTAACTCTGAGGATAGTGACCGTACCCGGACCTCTGAGACAGATTAAAATGGACATTATGTATTGTTAAGGTTGACACGGATAACTTGTTCTGATACCACTAGAAACCAATTTTTGATACGCTAGTGTGACATCCTACCCAAAACCTAGTGCCAAAGACGCATCCTTATGTGTGGTGTGACTTGGGCCAAACACATTCACCACTTATATAAGGTACTTAAAAGAATGTGTTTGCTTTTTCAGTTCTAATTCCAATTCCCACCCATCTATGTGATCTCCTTGCTTTTTCCAACTCCAGGATCCAGATGTTCAAAGATCTCGAACTACCTTCCTATGGGATTCACAATCAGCGGCAAGTCCATAACTTTGTATCCTACACACCTAGAAAAGAAGCTGAAAAAGAGCTCTTTGACTGTGATATCCACTATACATGAACAGAAACCTTTCCAAGATCAATAATCAAACTCACTTCTTTATTTTGCACTCGATACGCTACAACAAGTTGACCACTTCAGTTGTTAATAAAACCAGTTTTGAATATGTGTTCAGGAGAGAGAGAGAGAGAGAGAGAGAGAGAGAGAGAGAGAGAGAAGTTAATGGGGGGAAGCCACTTTCTCATTCACTCCATTATATAAATGATGCAATGGAGCGGTGAACCAATAAGCTAATGTCAACATATTGTTCGCAATTAACATGAAAACATATACGAAGCAATCAAAGATTCAATAATAACTAACAGAAACACAACCAAATGAGATAAAAAAAGAGGATTACCTTATTTGGATAGGAAAGGAAAAGAAAACATTATAAAACGGGAGACAAGATCTAATTCAAAAGATAAAGGTTACCTTTGATGTGTCATTGCCTGCAAGCAGACAGGTAAGAGTTTGAAGGACACTCAATACTAAGATTTCTCCGTAAGCATCATCAAGGTTACCATTTAGTAACGAGACAACGTGCAAAAAGCACTCTCCCTCACGAAATAAAGTCTGATAGGGCTGAACCAAAAAAAACGAGTTAACAATGAGACATGAGACCTTTAAACAAAATGACTTTAGATGAAAATTATGTCAAGTCATGGGTTTATACCACAGGATCAATCTGGAGAATATCTCGCATTCCGGCTAGTAAATTGATAGATAGCTCAGCAAAGTTTTTTTCCCGTTCCTTTATTTGAGTGAATGTTTCCACATATTTGGAACATAATTGCAACTTTGTTCTTTGATCTTCTTCAGATGATGGTACAATCTATAATGTAAAAAGGAAAAATGCAAAGCATAATTACAAATTCTATCAATTGGTAAATCAAACAGTTGGCAACTGCTCACATAGTATTAACTATTAAGAATACCTTCATGAGATCAAGTATATGCTTCAGCACTTTATTTCTCAGACCTTCTTCCCAGAATAAATCAAACAACCAACCAATACATTCAGAGCTATGCAAAACCAAATTCCTAGCATCTTCTACTGTTGAGAAAAATTCCATGTAAAGCTCCATGGTTGTTTCCATGCATTTGATCCATCTATGTGTTGTCTCATGCGAATTAGATCTCTTATGACATGGAACCATGTCACCAACATCACTCTCAACAGAAGGGATTATATTGCTAGACCTTCTTGACTCTTGGGATTGAATGCAAGCAACCTTAAGCACACGAGGAAATGAATTAACTGCTTTAAAAGAAGCAATTGTTTTCTCAGCCGAGAGCTTCAATATACGAAGCAAACACTTGGCAAGTGCACTAGAAACTTCAGGATTGCAAGAGGACTGTTCAAGGGCATCTACCAGAGCAGATATTTCAGCCTGCCACAACATCAAATAAACAAGGAGTAAGCAAATATGTAGAAAATTATCGTGCATATAGTAACTGGAAGCACCACAATTTTCTTTTAAGGAACAAATCAGGAAAAGTGACAATTCGTTCATCCCATGCATGTATGCCTCCAATATTCTATTGATATGTAGTTGCACCAAGGCGCATGTATTCAGAATATAACTTGAGGCAGGATCTCTTTTTTGGATGTTTGGGGAAAGAGGAATGTGAATGAGAAAGAAAGGTAACCTTGAGAGAAAAGGATCTTGTGGAGACAGAAGGCAAAGTTTGCTAGGGCACAAAAGGGGGATAGACTTTTTCTTTCTGAAAAGGGCTGAACTGCAACTTAGCATTGTATCAAGATCTTCTTCGTAGGTCTGGTATTCAGTTCAAGTTCTAGTAATGGCTATATCTGATGAATCATGGGTGTGTATTGCCTAATATAGTTATGTTATCAAGTCTGCTCCCACAAGAAATAAGTCCAATGTGTGTTATCAATGTTAAAACTGATATGATGTTGTATCAGTTACCAATACATCAGCATTAGGGATTATCAGTACATAAACATGGTATTAAAAAGGGTTGTGTGTAGTGTTTGAGTAAAACCATCACAATAGTTTTTTCTTCTCAATGTACAAGGGCCAATTTGGTTTAAGTTAGTGCAAGTGTGTTTCACTGATAAGACTGTCCCCTGACAGCTTGACCATATTCACAATACCAAACTAAACAACAAATGGAATAAAACAAGAATCGATTCCTTAATACCTTTATTAGCCTACATAGACACCAATATCTTTTACATCCGAACTTAATAATATGACAACAGTTTAGTAAGGCTATCAAAGAAACAAATCACTGTGTAAGCATGCACATCAAATCACATCTTCATTTATAACAAAGAATACAAGTCTAGTGAAGACAACTGTCACAAAAGGCAAAAGGTTAACGAGAGCTAGCGCCCACCAAAGTTCAAGATTTAGGCTGGTTGCCAAGCATGGAGGGTAAACAATGCAGCTTTCCTAAACAAAGGGTGCCAAGCTATTATATTTCTACTCGCTGTTGTGTCATGTGCAAAATGCAGGAGTCTTGCTGTATTACATGAGAAGCACGCTGATTTTAGCAAGGGGAAGACGGACAAAGTTCTTTTGGGATGCTTTGGTTAATATAATTCGGGTGGTCTTAATAGAAGAAAAAGAACTTTTGATGGCTATAAGATGCAAAATTGGAAGAGCTTTGAGAGCGTGTTAAGTTCTGGTAGGCTTTATGGGCATCTGTTTTGGTACATATTAATTTTGTAAAGACCACACTATCTTGTATTCTGCCAGATCGGAGAATGACTTTAGGTTTAGGTGTCTCTTGTGATTAGGGTGGCTAGCTTGCAGCCTAGTTGCATGTTATGAAAGTTTCTTTTCTTCTTTTTTATCTGCTATTGGGCATCTTATCCACAAATTCTATCCTTCCAGTATAACCAACTTACATCATACTGTATATTCTCAAAAAAGAAAAAACTTGCATCATACTGTAAAATACAGAACTTACCAAGTTGAATGCACTGTCGTTAGACATTGCAACAAACTCCAGAAATGAGATCACATCCATTTGGAGAACTTCAATCCCACAATTTCTTGCTTGACTGATAATGTCACTAGAAGAAGAAAGTATTCCATTTTTCCTCAGGGACTCGATACATGTAAGATCCTCAGGAGCTGGTCCAAAATAGAAAAAGTTCTCAGAAAACATAAGCTCCCAGATTTTCTCTTGTCGAAATACCTTGATTGAAACAGGGAATGCAACAAGAACTATCCTAAATGCATTTAATACACTGTGCTGCAGAGCAGTGACAAAGACCCTGCAGAAGGGAACACCAAGCAAAAAGTAAGTCATAAAAAAGAGAAAACATACTTTTTTTTATAACATACTAATATGTCTGGGAATAGACTGAGTTTTTATCACAAAACTTTGAGAGCTTATATCTGAGAGGTAACAACATGCTACTATATAGTAAAGAATATCTAACAAAAAAGAAACATAAATTGGTATAAATGCACATATAACTACACGATATCAACCTTAAGTGAATTGTCAAATCATTTTGGTCTGAACAAGCCTTAATGCAGGGGAACACTGTTTGAAGAACCATCAAGATCCATCTGATTGATGAATCACAATACTTTGAAGAAACTGGTACAGTAATTCGACCAGTGGATAGTTCAACATCCTGAGATTTTACATCTTCTGAAGAGGGAAGGAAAGAACAAAGTACTCCGCTCAGCTTAATAACATAATCACTCCAAACTTGAGAGCAAGAACCATTGGCAGGAACAGCAACAGAAACCTCTGCAATGTGGCTATCCACAGTATAGCCAGTTCCAAAGTCAACAGCCGGCATTTGTGAATCTTGCTGACCAGACAATGCCTTGGTGTGTTGTTTATACTCATGAAACATGAAAGCAGGGGAACAAAAGCTATTTGCGAATTTCTGAACCCTTCCAATCTCACATAGAAATTCCAAGCTGTTGATATTCCCAAAGCTAAATACTTGTCAAGGGAACCAATAGCAGGTTGCAGATAAAAGATAATATGCATGAAATAAAATTGTAGCAGGATAAAAACAACACCTACTATTTGATAAAAAGCAAGAAAGGGAATATTAAAAAGCTAAAGCTACAGAACACCCTTTACTGTCAATAGACAGAAGATCGATTAGGTAAATACTTTCTTTACACGAAGGGCTTTTAATGTGAAACACAGAGAACATTTCAGAACTCAAAATGTACTATATATGCGTCCACCCACCAGGTGTGCATTGGTGTCCAAGAAATTCAGTGGGTACAAACACATGAAATAAACAGTCAAGGAACAGAAAAAATAACACTAGAACTTTTATTCTTGAAATAGAAGAAACCCAGAAATTCATATTTTCATTTTCAAACCAAAAGAATAGGTATTAAACATTGTTAGACCCCATTTGGTATAGCTTCTATTTGGACTTTCAGATTTAATAGTGTTTGGTAAACTAAACTAAAGCAAAGCAGCATTTTTTTTGAAAATTACAGGTCACTGGCAGCAACTTTTAGAACAACCTCAAGGTTGCTTTTAGAAGCTGCTTTCATTAAAAACACTAGAAATTAATATATTTTGTCTTGGCAGCACTTTTAAAACTAATATTACCAAACACAAAACTATTTTAATTCACAGCTGATTATTCTTGAAGTACAGCAGCAGCAGTTTCTTTTTAAAGTCACAGCAATACCAAACTAGCCCTTAGTAAACCAACAAAAGGACTCAAAAGGATACACAGCCTCTTTGAGGACTTCCAAGGAGAGAACATGCAGATGGAAGATTTTTATCCAGGGATTCTCAGATCTGCATTTAATTATTAGACACATGTCATAGCAAGAAATATTTAGCAGGAGAGTGTAATCAAAATCATAAAGAGCCAGCAGGTCTCATTCAAGCAGGAAAAAAATCACAAAAAGTGAATTAAAATACATAGTTTTAAGTTTGAAGGACATCAAATAATATAGACATATAGCAAGGGTTTCAATGAAATGACTAAAGTTGTATTTCAAGCTGGCTGAATTAAACATGATTGTTAATTACTACAAAACGCATAATCTATAGGTTGGAGAAGATACTAATATTTTGAAAAGTTTACTTGGTCTAATTCTACATGTTCCCAAAAAAAAAAAAAACTAAAATCAATGACCAAAACAAACTATTGCTCAGTATTTGTGACATCTACATTACCAAAAATCTTGCACAGATGATATAGCACAAGACAAATGAGCAATGGAATGCACAGAAGGAAGATATTTTCCGTTGAAAGAATGCTAGATAGTACAAGAGTAAGATTTACCTCTTGTCAGCAGCAGAAGCAGAACTTTTCAATAGTAGCCCATTATTTGACGGTATTCCAAGACCATCCAATAGAACTTCAAGTCCTCCGATGCTTTTAAAATGAGTTTGACCTCGAGGGTTCTGTGATAATGTTGAATGAAGAATTCTCAAAGACAAATACAGAAGTGATGTATCTGTCCACTGTTCTTTCATGCTTAACCTTCGGATCACACGCAGCAGCTCTGCAACGAGATTACTTTCCATTAGTGAAAGTGTGTAGTTGCAAATGGTTTTACAGAAGAACGACTGTACAAGCAACATCAAGTAAAGATGTCATAAGATTTGTGATCTTCATGGAACTCGAATAATAAACCTACGTAAATTGACAAGGGTGAGGCGGAATAATATCATGCTCCCAAGAATTACGTGTACTGCCACATAGAGAAGCAGTACACTGAAAGCGCGCGATAGAGAAGCAGTACATGGCATTTATTTTTATTTTGAAAGAAACGAGATTTTTTTATCAAAAAAAAAACAAATGAGAAAGTGAACAAGAAAATGACTAAATTCAGTATTAATCTGTCTAGTCATTTTCTAATGTATAATGTTTACTTGAATTTTCACAATCACGGAATGCAAAGAACAGATAATTAAAAAATAAAGAACTGCCAGAGATGAAATAAATATAATTGAGCAGTTTCATAATTAAAAAACAAATACACACGCTTCACCTGCAAACAAATGGAAAAGTATGGAATATCCGTCAATGGATAAATAGAAAACTTCTGAAGTACTGAAACTAATCAATTGCATACTCTATGTTCTTTTGGTCGGAGCACACAGTTTCTAAGAATGTGGAGAACAAGACCCTTTTTTCTTTTCTTTTCTTTTTCCTCTTTTTTATCTTTTTTTTTTCTTTTGGAGATGAAATGAACTTTATTTTAAACTAAGAAAATACAAGCTGTGGACATGAAGTCCACACAGGAAAGAGGACATTCTAAAAAGCTGTAAACTTAGATAACAACTATCTGATGGCTGCTTTCACAAACAAAATTGGTAATTATGGCAGATCCATATGCAATGAAACTTGACAACAATCTTGCAAGTAAGAGAACTCTGATCAACGAGACTCAGCATTATCATTGACTATATCTATAGCAATCATTAGATATTTAACAAGGACACCAGACATACAGCTTATAAAAGGTAGAACACAGGGAAAGGACATAGACATGCAGTTTACGACTGAATTTAGTATCTCCTCATGAACCTAAATGAAAAATATATAACACTTTTATCAGAAACTAACAATTAAGCTCCAGACAGGAGAAAAAAAAAATCATAAAGAACAAAGTTAAAGTCTCTTACGCCATAAATATAAGATTGCAGATATTCTACAAAGTTTTAGGCCAAGTTGAGATGCAAAATGTCTGATAGATGTTACTAAAAATTGCCTACCTTACCTACTAACCAATTAAGTCCACCAGCTTCCATCACAGACACAACTGCTTGCTGATGCCAGCGTAACAATATTTCACTCGAAGGATCCTTTGAAGTACTAGAAGAGTCAACCCGTGATGCACCACCCCCCGAGAGAAAGCCTATGGTATTACTATACATCTGACGTTTCTCATTTACGTTTGAATTCAAATCAATAAAAGTACTTATTATTGACACCACATATACAAGTATTTGTTGCAGGAGGCCTGTCTTCTCCACCGTAAAATTAGATAATTTTTCATCAGCCGAAAGTGCCCCGCTTATTGTTTTAAGTTGGACAACAACCCCTAAAATAAACAAAAAATAAAATAAAGTGAGAACAGTACTAATAGACCTCAGGATTCAACAGTCATTATACAAGAACAATTACATGAAAATTATCAATTACAATTCAGCATTTGCAGGCACATTAGAAAAGAGAACACCATCTAATAAACCGTCTCAAACTGCATCAGAATCATACACATTGATATTTTTTTCTTTTTTCTTTTTGAGATGCTTAACAGAGGTCATTAGAGATTAAACATGCAATATAGACTGGAGATGCTAAGATGGCTTAAGTCCAAGAATCTGTATTCAGTCCGAACTTCTTATTTTCTATAAACAACGGACTATTCTGGATGACATCACTAGGTGTATTATGTATGTGTGGACTAAGCTTACAAGAAACAAGATAAAGTTTGTTTGAAGATTACTATAAAGTTATTGTTTTAGTAACTTTCTGATAAGTATGCACAAATGCATGTGATGTGTTCTAAATTCTAGTTGTCGTGCCATCAGCCTTTGAATAGATACGGGGACATATTATTTATATATGTAATCATGCATAAATAAATGCTACTCAAATATGATCTTAATCTTGTAAAGGTGATGTCCAAACAACCAGGACTTTATACATGATTCGCCACCCAACATCAACAAAAGTAAGCAGTAGGGGAAATTTAAATCAAGGAGTTTATGTCTTTACTAAAACCTAAGGCTTAGTTCAATTAATGCCTCTATCCCAACTAACAATGCTCGTCTGATTTGATCTCTTTTGATTCAAATAATCATACTCTAGTACCATAATGTATTAGACAAAATATTTTTCTTTCTTTTTTTCTCAAAATGAGCTATAGTGCTAAGCAACAGACAAACTGAAAGACCCCTGACTATATCTTCTCTGGATAAGTTCCAGTGAGAATCTAATTCCAAAGGAGAATGAAATTTTCACCACGACTGGGTACATTTCACACGAGATTACTAGCAAATATTAATAAAGACAATACCTTTCATTAATGCTGTAAGCTTCGGAATGCCACCATAGTAACCCAAAACTCGGCAATTTTGCAGCGAACGAGTAACAATCAGAAGAGCATCAAGAAGTGGAATCCCTTCAGAAATTATATTTAAGATTGTGGAATGGCCACAGAAGTCTGCTGATCGGACTGTACTGCTATTTACTGGATTAACCATGGCAAAGAAAAGAGTAAATGACATAGCAAGAGAACACAGTTTGACGGAAGATAGTAATCGATGATATGGAATAATAAACAGCCATAGGGAACAATTAACCACATATCAAGTACTTTAATCTCAATATAATATGAGAACACATGTCAGAGAATAATTCAGCAAAGGCTCTATAAAACAGAAATATACATCAACATAGATGGCAACAAGATGTAAACACTAAGGTATCAACGAACTGAAAACAAGAAGCATCAAACCAAAACCTCTCTAATACAGGACATAACACCCAAACCAGAAAAAGAAGCATTACCAATAGCTAGCATATCCAACATAAAGAAGAAAGAGTGCACTCCCAAAAATCAACAGAAACTGAATCCCACAAAGCTGGACAAGAAAGCATTCCCTTCTACCCCTACCCCTCATTATCCTCAAGCAAGCTTCTATTGAGCTCAATCCATATACCAAAAGACTGTTCACAGAACACACCTAGTTATGGCATAGGCTCAGTCATGTGAAGGACAAGTGATATAACGTACGTTTATAAACCGTATCCTAGTGAAGCAATTTTTCTATCATAGCAAAGTTTTCATTCTTGTTATCATTACATTGATATCATTTAAAATGCTGAATGTAAGGCTTTTACTGCGTAGAATTGAAGAAGGCTTTCCTAGTTCATTGATGCAGTGGACATCTAGTTGAAATTTTGTTCGCTAAAGTAGAAAAAAAATAACATTGCTACAGTGGCCATCCGACTAAGAGAACGCGTATTTCATTTCTTCTCTCAAAACCTAGTCGTTACCAGACTCCAACGATAATTGGCCTCTGTTGACGTCCTCTTCTCTAGCACTTTCGAAGTTGTCTGAAGGGAATAGTAGCGACGCTGGTGTTCGTTTTCTCTCCCCTGCCACCGGGAAGTAACGCAAACATTACTACATCAACTATTCCAGCAAGACCCAACCATCCGACAGCTTCAAGCCTTCAAGGTCTTCTATTTAATATATGAACAGAAACAGCTTCTATTGAAAACTGAAGAAAAGCATAATACAACAAGGTGGACAAGGAGTCCACAGAAGATAAAACTAGGTAACAGCCTAGAAAGGGCCTTCGACTACGTATGCTGTCCAGTCTAACATAATAGTAGATAAGGTAATTTCTAAACTCCCCAGAAAAAGAAGCCAAAAGAGACACCCAGCGCCTAACTCTCTCCCAAATGTGATCCCACTTCTTGACTGCTAGTCCGCTATAGACTTCAAAGATTGGTTTATTTCTTTCCATCCACACCATCCAGAGCACAGCTGACATCCCCACAACCCCTTAGGACCTCTTTATTCCCTTGCCAAAAGCAGAAGGTTTGTGGCTAAGCAAATCTATCCTCCCTAGAAGACAGGCACTATGGTGGAAAGCATAGTTGATCGCCAAGGTGACCTCAAGCAATGCAAAACAAAGTTCATATCATTTTAATAGACAAGATCAAAAATATATATAAGAAATAGGACTTCTTTCCCTCTGTTGTACTTTGGCGCCCTTTATAAAATTTGAAATTAAAATAAAATTCCCCAAGGTTTGACAGTCAAGACAGAAGAAGACCATTCTCAACTGGACTTTATACGGGATATTACACAAAAACAGGAAAATATCGTAAGTTAAACAATGAAATTCTCTATTCAATAAGCATTCAATGCAGAAAATGTACCCATTTAATAAACAATAAACATGAAATTCAACTTACATTCAATAACCATAGCAGTTAATTGTGTGATCTCTTCAGTCAATACTAAGATGACTTCAGCTGGATGTCCAGAAAAGCAGCCAATAACTACATCATCAGACTCCGCATGTTGGATGGTAGTCGAAGCAGCCTCTAAATTTTGGTCAGAATTTACCGGTTCCCAGTTCTTGTATACTACTAAGAACTGCTTGAGAAAAACATGGAGCAGCCTCCTCTTTTCCACCTGCATATTCAGTGAACACAATAACAAATCACAAAATTATTAAAATAAGGTAAAAATTAGCTAATGTGAGAACCAAAAGAATCCTAAAATTGCTTTTGGCAGGACAGTGAACCTGGACATAATTCCTAAGGATAAAATCTACAATAACCATCTAGAAAGTGCAAGTAATTTTACATGAGAAAACATTTTATTTCAAGTAACCACTTCTGGTTAGAGAACCATGAAGAATTTCAGGAAAAATAATCTGACATTGTACCTTATCAACAGCTTTTTGATATCTACCCCAAAGTATATTTAGAACCGCCTCATCTCCAACATCACTGAAAAAATAACAACCAAACCATCAACAGACCCATTGCTGATATAGTTTATGACTGCGCACATTGACGCACATCAGATAGTGTAACAAAAGGAATATCTAATAGAAGGAAACCTAAATTGAGAGAGAAAAAAGGCTTTCAAAAGGAATAACAAACAAGTTCAACATTTTACTTTCAACTCATAGAAGATAAGGTCCCACACACAAGAAATTTAGTAATAATAGTCGCTAATTAGCAATACTGTACAACATTTTCTTACAGTGTAACAACATCCTGTAGAATTTCTTGTTACCAGCTGTATAAGAGTTTCAAACTTATGCTAGCTTAGAACTAATAACATGCCGAGTTCGCATCCAATTTGGTGATAGGACAGGAAGTAAGAACTGAGAGCAGAAAAACTAAAAGGCATCCAAATTATGAAGAAAAGGAAGTCTCTCAACTAGTATCAAGTTCCTCAAGCAACAAAAATTTGAACAAAAATAATAATAATAATAATAACAAAAAAAAATATGACACTTTGGCGCTGATATGAAAATAGTATAGGTCTTAAATGCCATTTTCAAAAGAAGCACCACTTCCACATGGTACCATAATGGGAAGAAAATATCCCCTCCAACAGATATTTGAGCTTCTCTTTGGTTCGAGCAGAATCCCACCTTTAGGAAGTTTAATATATAATTTCAGCCTCTTCAATCATTGGTTTGGATGCTCTAATTTTAACCTTGCATCAGAACATGCAATTCATATTAACCACTTGTTGGCCCCAATTTATAGTCGTAGCGGGGAGATTCAGGTTCTTGGAGCGATATATTTGTGACTTTGGAATTGCTCACAGCATTCACATGTGCTACATGAAACCATCCCCTACATATAGTACTGCCAGGCAAGAAAGTCGAACCAGAATTACTCTCAATCAAGAATCTATTATTAAGTGAAAATTCTGAAGGATTCCAACTTCCATCTCATCCATCCACTATATAGTGATCCAATTTGACTGTTTCTAATAATACCAGCAACTAAGACAGCTCCATTGGCTCTTTAGGGTCGCAGCTGTTACTCTAATACTTCTTATTACAGCATGCCACAGAGATTATCTTTTCAATGGAAACCTCCAAACCCATTTTCCCAATCTCTAGGCATACACGCTCAATATGTAATGTGATCATCACAGTTCTTCTGAAGGTTTGATTCCACTTACATGATCGAACAAGAACGAAGATCCTCATGCCTCAACTCTCAGCTTCTATTCACTTGCTTCCATTCAATAGTGGGAAAGGCCAGAGGGTTGAGAATTACTTTCTCCCCGTAGCTTAAGCATCCCAGAGACGCCCCGGCACCTCACCTTGACCTACTCCTCTGATTCGTTTCACATTGCTTTAGCATTCATATGATTCTTTGACCAGATACAATAATTTATAACCAAGACCTATATTATCTACACCCCAAGCCTTTAACAGCTGACTCAAGGCCTTTGTCAGTTCAAAAGATGAATAACATCCTCCTATATCTTAGAATTTCGAAAACTATAACTATGTGCCACAGTTCTTTAGCAAAACGTTCAAAGTCGTATACTGGTCTAATATAATCTTCCACATAAACACATAGCAGATGACAATATATGCATAACTAAAGTGCCAGAGTAATATAGGCAAGCATAAGTACCTGAAACGGATCCTGAAACCAGGTGTAGAGAACCTCTGTGATTGTGACCCTGACCAAGAATCTCCATCGTGGCCACCGGACGTCCTTCGAATAAGGTCAGCAACACCCTTGACAATATTCATGCTCTCCCCGCGATGTCTATATGATTCAACACTCTACTATCCAATAATTGGGATGCTGATGGTAATTCCAGCCCATCACCTCCAGCAAACTCAGCCTTTTTATCACATAGCACATATTTATGTTAGCAAAACTTGTCTCAGACTTAAAAAAACACTAGAAACTCTGGTTTCGGTGAAGAATTACAATGAGAGCAACTCAGTGAAGTTTTCCCCAAGAAATTAGACTAGTTATAGTTGACTTTCTGTGTTCTTGCAAACGAAACATACAACAAAATCTCCTAAAACCACTATAGCTCGTTTTCAATGGAATTCTTCGAAACCAAATAGACACACTCTCCAACTATCAATGAACTTAATTCTTCTGCTACTTACGGCGAGCTTAAATCAAAGCAAGCTGCGAATATAGAGAAATTTGAGAAGCACAATATTCAGCAAAGCATTGAAATACGTGATGAGAACAAATGGAGATGAAGATTGATAGCTTCAAGAACACAGAAAAAAAAACGAAAAAAATAAAAGGAATCGATCAACGATGAACAAAAAGTTGAATTGGATAATTTAACAACGAATTTGAGGAAAGGAAATGTAAGAACCTGATCGGATCGCAGAGTCGGAATTATTGGATTGGATGAAATTCTAGGGTTTCTGATCGGAGATCGGAGCCTGAGATTCTTGTTTCGTCTTCAACGGCGCCAGTGTGGGGTTGAAGAAAGAAAAAGAGAACGAGAAAGAAGAAGAGAGAAAGATGAACCCCCGGTGCCGTTAAATTACGAGATTGCCCTGGTGATGGTAGGGAGGTGACTCAGGTGAGTGACTGATGCTGCGGACCATTATCCGAGTCGAGAATAAGCGGTAAATGGTAAAGTAATTATGTAAAAAAACTTATTTACCGGATTTTTAAATGGTAAAGGAATTTTTATGGCCTCTACTCTCAGTCTGGCCATCCAATTTCGCCATGTAGGCCTGGCAACGGGCCGGGTTCATGCGGTCATGGGACGGGTTCTTAACGGGTTAAACCCGTTAGTTAACGGGTCAAATTCGGTCGAGTTCGACTGGTTTATGGGTTTCTGTTGGAACCCACTAAGTTTGTGAATTTTTTTTTTTTTCTAAACCCCTTAAACCTATGAAGAATTTTTTTTTTTTAAATGAGATAAAAAAAAATTTACACCCCAAAGTTTATCAATCAAATTGCACACACCCTGCAACACCATAACATCAATTCTCTCAAACCAAATACTAACTTCTTCAAAATGAAAATACACCAGTATGAACAAAAATTCAAACCTTTAAGAGATAAAATGATAATTCAACAAATATTCATTAAACAAAATAAATAATTCAAAATTTTCTTTTTAAGAGAAGCTTTCTTGTTCCTCCAATGCATCATGACGGTCAAACAATATCATATGAAAAATATCCTCAGTAAGATCATCAACGCTAACACTCTCCTTCTCTAAAAGAATAAAAAAATTCTTATTAATATTATTATGAAACAAAACTAAATTGATATTTATGAAACAAAACTAAATTGATATTTATTTTACCTTTCTTGCCGAAAATCTAATCACGAGTATACAACAAAGCTTGAACAGTATCAGGCAATAACGAACTCTGATACTGGTCCAGAACTCGACCGTCAATACTGAAAGCCAACTCAGATGCAACAGTAGAGATAGGGATCGTTAGCACATCACGAGCCATATGGAAAAGGATAGGATATCGATGTTGCTCCATCTTCCACCAAGCAAGTATATCCAACTCCATTGATCTATCCAGCCTTGCTTCGACTAGATATTTGCTCAATTCACTCCTCAAGCTTGAACTAGGACTACTTTTATAACGAACATCAAAATCCTGTAAATATAGAAATAGCTTAAGGGCAACTCCAACCATAAGTCCTATAATTGGGTCATATAACCATTTTAAGACCTCTTATTGCACTATTCATTTCGCACTCATTTTTTCATCTCCAACAATGAGTCTTATATGAGGTCCTATATTCACTTTAAAATAAGTTTACCATGATTATTATATTAAAAATATGTTTACCTTATTAAATAAATAAAACTATATATTTTATTTTTATCACTAATTTTAAATTATTCTTATCAATAAATATAAGTTTTAAATATATATACACATGTACTTTTCTGACTCAGTGGTATTTTTTTAAAATCTATTTTGAGTTAAAAATGAAATTATTATGATGGAGGCCATGATCTTTTAATTAAATTGAATCAAGACCTTAATTGGTTTTATTGTCATTGAATGACCACCGATGGTCTCGTAAAATCTGTCATTCATTTGGGACTAAGACGAAATCTAGCCCATTCATTTTGGAGGACCCCAACAGCAACTAGGGGACAACTTGCCCACATGCTCTTCAGGCGGGGCCCAGTTTGCAGCATTTTCTTCTCTCAGGCAAGAAGAAGTGCGTTCTCTTCACAACCGAACAGGACAAAACACGTTTTCTTCCCCCTTCGATCCGAGCACGTCACGTCTGGGGCAACACTGGCCCATCACAATTTCGTGTGGTCCCGAGTCTTGGTCTTGGAATTGTCTCAGATTTAGGACTGGGAATAGGACTTGATCTTATATTTCCAAGACCAGAACCACCATTTTCTTCCTGTTGGAGATGAAGAGGTGCCAATATAGGACCAAGACTGGGTTATAGAACCACGGATGGAGTTGTCCTAAGAGTATGCAAACAAGTACACAACAACATACTACAAGACAAATATATAACACTTTTATTTACCTCCAATATACTATGTTTGCCTTGTGCTTGAGACGAGCTCTGATGAGTCGAATAGCTTGAACTATGGAAATTAAAGCTCTCCACATAAGCACCATATAGCGTGACAATGTGTCACAAAAATCCTTTAACTGTAAAGAATCACGACCATAAAGTATGTCATAAGCCCACTCCACAAACTCCATCTTAAACCGTGGATCCAACACAACTGCAATCCCCAAGATAGTGCAATAATCTGACCAATACTTCTTGAACTTCAAATCCATCTCCTCCCTCATTCATTTCATAAAGGAATCATCATCTTTCATGGCTTGCTCTATACTGTGCTGAATAGTAAACACCTTTGGGAAAAACAAGTTTGATGTATGATATTTTGTTCCAGAAAACAACTTCGTTACATCAAAAAACTCCCTTACGAACTTGTTTATCGTCTCCATGATATCTCACTCTTCAGCTTTAGGACACAACTTGAAGTTAGTGTCACTCACCCCC
This sequence comes from Fragaria iinumae, assembly GCA_009720345.1. NCBI lineage: Eukaryota > Viridiplantae > Streptophyta > Magnoliopsida > Rosales > Rosaceae > Fragaria > Fragaria iinumae. The sequence continues at coordinate 28,258,308 of CM019121.1, forward strand.
AAGTTCTCCAAGGCACGTCGGTAGAAGAGTTGTCACACCCGACTCTTAATTTATACCTTATTTACTAGCTTGGTATTAATAAGAGTTTTACCGTCTTCGTAAATGAGTTTATAGTTTCAAAGGTCCCTAGAGGAGTATTGAGGGACGAATATTTCGGAGAAATTATTCGTAGGAGAAAATTATGACGACGGTAAAAATGGTAAATTTTAGCTAGTAAAAAAGTAAGTTTTATTAGGGTATTATTTTGAGGTGTTTAAAATTTAGTGTTGGGTTTATTTTTGGAGTTGGGTTATATGTGTGGGTTGGACCGGTTGGGCAAAAGCCTAAATCCTTTCTCTCCTCTCTCTTCTCTCTCCTCCCTCCCGATTCTCTCTCCCTCTCCCTCTGCCCGGAAAACTCCCCGAGCCCGACCACCGCCATCCGGCCACCGTTCGTTGCCGCACCAGTCCCAAACGGTCAGCCTCCGACCCAGCTCCCATCCTAGACCGGTGAGAGGCTCACTAGTGCCGCCATGAGTGAGATATCGGGCCTAAAAGGTCCGACTGTCCAAAGCTTTCCGTCGCCGGAACTTCCTCCTCCGGCCACCAATCCGGGCAAGCCTTATATGGTTTTGAAAGTCTTCCACCCAGTTGCCTTGCCCTAGAAGGACTCGGTCCAGTTTGCTTCTAGTAAAGAGAACCGGTGAGTGGAAATTCAAGGGTTTTTTTTGTAATGTTTTCGTTCGATTGGCATAGTTAGGCTTGGAATTAGTGTTTGTACTAGTTAGGAAAGTTATAGAGGAGATTGAGAGGAAGATGCTGTTAAAATTTGGTAGCTATTGGAGGTCGCAGGAGTCGGCCGCCGGCGCCGCCTCTGTTAGGGGGATTTTTATGGTTTTAGATGTGGAATATTAAGGGGAGGTTAATGATGTGAATTTTGGAATTTTTGGAGGAATTTTGGATAGGTTTGGGATTTTTAGAAGTTTGGTATTTAGTTGAGGATTTAATTATGTTTTTGGATCATGACGTGAGGAAGCTCGAGCAGAAGAGGTCATAGACCGACTTCAGGCTTAGGCTTAATTTGTGAGTGGACTCTTGGTTTAAATAATGTGCATGCAATTGTTTATTTGGTTGGAGCATTGGACGTCATCTTTATTTGACGATTTTATTCATTGTGGTGAGTTACCGAAAATGAGATTTTCGGTAAATTATAATATATTTATGAGGAGAGTATGTATATAAATGCTAGCTAGCCATATGTGTTTGTCCACCTTAATGACATAGTATATAACTGCATTATGGTGTGACGTGAGCGTTGGACGCAAGCGTAGTAGCCCTATATAAGTGTTTAATTTATATAGGGGGTATGGGCACATATTTATACACTCGTCTGTCCACCTTAATGTCGTAGTGTATCACCGCATTAAGGCGTTACGTGAGCGTTGGACGCGAGCGTAGTAGCCCTATATAGATTATTATTAATTTATATAGGGAGTATGGGCGAGTGTAAATACATACATATTTTGATATATAGTTTTGAGCTGAAGAGGCTCGATATTTATGAGATAAGAGATTTATCGTTTGAGGCATGTATTCGTTTTCTTTGAAATAAAAATTGGGAAAGCATAAATGTTGGAAATTATTTTCTTTATTTATTTTTGTCTACTCACTCTAATTTTTGCGAATGTTTTTCTCCTGGACCCTTCTTTTTAAAAATGCCCAGTCTGCAGAGTTTGGGTTAGTACGGGTAGGAGACGACGAGGCATAGTTACCCATTTCTCAGCCATATTTCACCAATAGGTTACGTGTTTAACCTACTAGGGTATTTTCCAGCTCCTCTAGTGTTTAGTAGCTCTGAACACTCTTCGGGTTTATCGTATAATTTTTCTGGTGGTGTGCTAAAACCTATGTTTTATTTTAGAATATACGAAGATTGTAATTGTTATATTCTCACTTTCAGATAATTATGGGTTGATTTGGAGGATGCTTAATAATATTTAGGAAAGTAACTCTTTAGTTTTCTAGGTTAGGGTTGTCCATTTTCAAGGGATGTTTATCTAGCTTTTTGGTAAATTTTCCTTAGAGGTGAACCCCGCAAGACTTACTTTGGGTTTCAGGTTGAAATTCAAGGTGGGTTTTGACAAGAGTGCACTGTCAAGCATCAAATAAGTTGAATTCCATCTTGTAGGCACATCCTACCTCAATCCTTTTCTACTACCACCCAATCCAACTTCTGAAACACACGCCAAAAATTTATCTCTTCTTGCTTCTGAACCCTTTATATACTTGATACATTCCCGTATTTTTGAAACAAATGGATCAATCTCTTTTAGTCCATCTTGAACTATCAAGTTCAAGATGTGTGCACAACATCTAACATGAAAAAATCTACCATGCATTAATAGCAAGCCTCTAAAATTCAACTTTATCTTCAATTTCTCAACAAAAAAATCCATGGCTGATGCATTATCCAAGGTAATTGAAAACAACTTGTTTTCAAGTCCCCATTCTCCTATCAAGGTAAAGACCTTATCAGCTAATGCAACACCATTATGAGGAGGAGGCATATGACACAAACTTATTATCTTTTTCTGCAATCTCCATTCTAAATCAACAAAATGTGCACTAACAGTCAAGTATCCATCAGTGGATACAGATTGCCACAAATCAGCAGTCAAACTTATTCTACCCTTAACTGAACTCAACAAAGTCTGAAGCTTCACCTTTTCACTCTCAAATATATCTAAGACACGAGCCTTAACAGTATTTCTACAAGTAAGCTTAAGTGAAGAACAAATATAAGAAAACACGGCTCTAATCCCTTCATACTCAACAAAGGCAAAAGGTAGATCATGTCTAACTATTGCCTCAATCACTAACTCAACAAATCTTGCATGACTAAACGTACTAGAGCGTGTGGCAGACCGTGGTGAGTCTACAGTAGTGTCACTAGATGAGCATTTACTTTGGTGCCGCAATAAGCTGTCTGTTCCTAATCACAACCACATTTGAGTACGACTCCACACTTTCTGCATTTGGCGCGTTGTACTGAATCAGGACCTTAAGGAAGCTCCTCAAATGATCTCCAACATGCAGACGTCTTCCTTCTCTTATTAATTGTCACACCTCCCGCCTGACTTCTGCTAGGTAAAGAACCTCCTTCTACATTTTCTTCTTCACCCAAAGATAAACCATGAGACTCATCATGCAAACTCATTAGCAAAAACAAATATATAGACCAGCAAAATAAGCAAATAAAGACAAAATTGGTACATCTTTTCTGCTTATTAGAACTGGATATCCATGTATACAATAATGTCAACAACAAATCAGTTTGGTATTATGTATAGGACAACAACACAATCCAAATATTGAGACAATAATGTTAACAACAAATCCGTTTTGTATTAGTGCTTTTGTTACAGGACATGAGATTCTAGATATTATGTATATGCTTCATCTGTAATCAACATGTAGCAAACAGAAGACACAGATCAAACAAATGCCTTTTCCTAATCAACATGTATGTGTTTTGTAAAAAGAGGCTTTGTAACATCGAATAAATGTAGGGGAGAACAATCAAAGCTCAAGCAATGTACAGAACATAACATACATCAATCAGATAATGCAAGAAAGAAGCATCACATTCCAAGAAAAATATTAAAACTTAAGGCAAACACATAACAAACCTATAACAAAGCATTCAGTATTTCCATTCTAACTAAGAGGTTCATACACATTCTAACAACGTAGAGTAGGAACATACATACCACAATCACATTCGATAACTATCTCCATCGATCTGAGATATCATACTAGCCATAATCCAAGCATGAAACTATAGAAGAATACATCTCCGGTCAAAACAAAATTTGCAAATGGGTACTCACAGTCGGACACTTGACAAGAAAGTAAAAGCAGTCTTTAATTTGTACTAGTGCCAAACAACAACACAAACCAGATTTCAGTTTCTAATCTCGATTCTAACCAAATACCCAACTCGAATTCATAGAAAAAAGTAGAATCAAAGAAGAGAGTGGTTTTACCTTATCAGAGTCAAAGTAATCCAAAACCCAACAGCCTCCTCTCTCTCTCTCTCTCTCTCTCTCTCTCTCTCCTTCTTCTTCTTCTTCTTCTTCTTCTTCTTCTTCTTCTTCTTCTTCTTCTTCTTCTTCTTCTTCTCTCACTCACAGAGAACAAAGATGCATTGGTTGCTTTGAAAACCCAGAACCCAAATCACAGAAAGAAGATAGTGGTATTACCTTATCAGAGTCGAAGTAATCCAAAACCCAACAGCCTCCTTTCTCTCTCTCTCTCTCTCTCTCTCTCTCTCTCTCTCTCTCTCTCTCTCTCTCTTCTTCTTCTTCTTCTTCTTCTTCTCTCACTCACAGAGAACAAAGATGCATTGGTTGCTTTGAAAACCCAGAACCCAAATCACAAAAATTAATTTTTTTGCTTAACGGGTTCCGACGGGCTCCAACGAGCTTAGCCCGCACGACCTGTTAATTGGCGGGTTTCTGACGGGCGGGTTTTCTTTAACACATTTTGTCAAACGGGCGGGTTTTTAATGGGCGGGTTTGCAGCCCGCGGGCCAAATTGTCAGGCCTGATACAATGGTTACTTCTTCAGTTAAGGGATTTGATAGTTACCGATTTGTAATTGGTCTAAATGGAAAGTTTGCTAGATTTGGGTATTAAAATAATCGCCGTCTAAGGTGTCTATAGATTGAGGCCGAGCCTGTTGAGACTAAAAGAGGTTTTTGTTTTTCCACATAACGGTTGCATGATAGAAATTCTCATGATTTTTAAAATATATTTACAAGTCCTCTAATAAGAACACCAAATTTAGTCAGAAACATAAAAAAAAAAAATGCATCAATGAATCATAATTAGCATTGATCATCAATAGATCTATTTTCCTTAAACACTCCTCTTTGTGCCGTGTCAAAGTAATATGATATATTTAGATGCATTCTATGTTGCCTCGTTAAAAACATTGTTAAGTAACAATAAAACCTTATGGGCAAAACTAACCTTGATCTTTCCAACTTGATCTTTCTGGGGGTGGTGTAGCTCGAGATTTTATGTTGTAACTTTTCTTTTTATATCAAAAAAAAAAAAAACTTTGGTCGAATGAACAAAAAGAGTACAACGCATCATTCACATTGGAAAGTAACATGTATGTGTTAAACTCCCCCTGATGTCTACACCTCTCCCTAATTCTTACAATCATGGAGCTTTAGATAACTTAAGCATATCAATGCTTGGAACATGTTTTTCAAATGCGACATTAGCAGTGATCTAGAAATAGATATGTCATATTGTACTCAGATCATACTTGTTTCAATTTGATCACGAGGAGAACTCGTTATAGCTTATCACTTACATGATGTATACTTGGTGTTGTCTCTCTTGGTAAAACATTGTTTCATATGTCGAATGCAAGCATCATTAACCTCATAAAAGTATTTAGGTTTATTTGTTGAAATTTAAACCATTTGCTCGTCTACTGTGTATAATTAAAGGCTTCAACCATATCAATTCACGAACAATTTCGTGTAGAGCAATCATCTAGACATCATTCAAAGATATAGGAACAAAGATTTATTTTGTTCACCAGGATATCACGGTGTTTCATAATACATAACTCAAACAACCTTTAAGTGGGTTTAAGAGATACCCAATATCAACAAATCACATCAAAACATCACAAGTATTTGGTAAAATGAGTAGAAGGCTGCCTAATAACTCAAAACAAGAGTTTGTGTTGAAAAATCAGATTCACGCGTGGCATGACCTTCGTATACTAAATGAGTCTTAACTTCGTCTACAAAATAGATACGGACAAACTGTAAAAAGTTTTGGAAACTAGACTCACGTAGCTTTCCAACCATATAATACACATAATCAGATTCACTTGGAGCTCGGTCGAAGTTGACTGATCATAGAAGACAGATTTTTTGATTTCGCCTTTAATGCATTTTTCTTCACACATGGCTTGCGGCGAAGACTATGTGGTGCAATCCATCATGCCATATACTCTCTTCTCTTTGTATGGATAGAATAATCCCAATAATAATAAGTATCTAAAGATTATTTTTATGTCAATCCATAGGCATTGCGTGGGCGCATAGCTGAAACTAGCTAACAAGTTCACAATGAATGAGATCTCAAGTCTTGTATATTTTTCTCGGTACAATAATGCGTTTATTGTACTTATATTAGGCATTCAGCCTCTAAAACTTGTTCGTCTTCATCCCTTGGACAAAACATATCCTTTTAAGGGTCAAAACTACGAACGGTCATGAGAATACTTATATGTCTCACTTTATCGTCAATAGAGTGTCTGAATATCTAATAATTTAAGTCCATTGATGGACAATACCATCATTATGGTGCTCAAATTCCAGTTCGAGACATAACCATGTCTTTCCAAGATCTTTTATCTCAAATTTGGATTCCAAATACATAGCGGTTTCTCTTAGTTCATCAAGAGTCTATTAAAATTCATGTCATCGACATAAACCACAATAATGCAAATCCGGAACTTGTCCTTTTTAATAAACACACATGGGCATAATTCATTATATCTCTTCCCAATCAAGTAATCACTTAGTGAACGTTTCAACCTTATTGTAAACATGCTCCATGGTTCTAGAGCCACTTCATTTGGGTAAATGAAGTCCATCTTGGATCTTCACGTATATCTCTAAACTTAGATCCCATAGAGATATGTTGTGACCACATTTATAAGATACATGTCAAGTTTTTCGGAAACTACCAAACTGACAAAGTAGTGGAGTGTAATGACATCTATAATGAGAGAATATGTCTACTCGTAATCGATTCCAGGGCGATATGACAAGTCTTGCGCCATGACGCGAGTCAATAATTATGTTTTCTTACAAAGACTTATTTAATTGAAAGGCTTTACACTTGGTGGTGTCGGCATCACCAACTCAAATACATTTCTTTCAATTCAGTCTGGATCGCTTCTTTCCTTTTAGGCCAATATTTACTAGGGAGAAAATCTTCCGTGCAACAGCCTCACCAGCTGGCTTATGCAACCAGCCAATCAGCGAGTAACACGTCATTATTTTTTCCCACGCCAACAAGCTAAGAAAATGGCTCTAATTTTCAGTTGAATTTCAATTATCCCGCCGAGTTTTAGCTAAATTAGGATTTATAGGTGTTTTTCTAATTTGGGGAAGAACACACGCCTCACTTTTCTCTCACCTAAGATTCATCATCTCTCATTTCCTTCCGTTTCTAAATTCATGAACACTGATCTTACTAGATCCGATTCACTAACAGAGATCATGCTCGACTCGATTAACGAACATATATCTTTGTCGACCCGATTCACGAACATAAATCTTTCTCGACCCGTTTAGTTCATTCTCATTGGTCAGGTATTAACTTTCTCTCGCTGAAATTTTGTGGCACCTCTTATCTTCGATCTTTTATTCTTTGTGAATGTATCATGTGAATGGGATGGAGTGGAGAGATGAATACTAATTGAAAAGAATATCATGGGGATGAGTTGGTTTCAGTCTAGAAATTGAGGTTTAGGAGGTGGGTCAATTCTACTGGAATTCCAATCTTTTGAGTTTTGGGTTTTATTCTGGGCATCTTACATGTTTTGCCATGGAAATAGTACATGCGTAAGTTATGTGGAGAAGAGTAGCGGGGGTATCGATCTCTGGCTCAAAAATGTGAGCAAAAATTCCATTGCGGTTTAGTTTTTATCTATTGTGTTGAGGAGGGAGTGTGCATTTCACTTGTTGGAAGTGATAGTCACCAGTTATTTAGTAGCATATTCTATGGATTGCTATAGACAAGTAGGATGAAGGCAAATAGCAAGTAGTATACTAAGTCATGACAAATTTTCAGTTTTGTTCTAGTTATGTTCTGATTTTCTTTGTTGGTGTAAACTTTACGCAGGGAAAACAAAAGAGTATAAAAAACGTGGATTATTGTTGTGGAATGTATTGTTGGATTTTGGTACTATGTGCATAAATACAAGAAAAGAAAGCATTTGGAAGAGATTGCCGAAGCTGCAGAATTCATGAGAAGCACTTTATATTGTACCGATCTATTAACTCCGATTAGTACTATATTATGCTACATTGTGGTGTAATTTTAACATAAGTAATTTTATATTGTGTTAAATTTAGTTGTTACAATTACAAGCAATCAAAAGATTCATTTGACATCTCTTTTTTATTGTCTTCCATTTTCTTTCAGTAGAATGTACCTTGAGTAACTATGATTAGAGGTTTGGCTTCATTTCTGGATTTTCTTGCATAATTACCTTTTGGTTTGTGTCAAAGATTAAAGATATGGTCAAAGATTGAGAAAGAGAAAAACTGATGGAAAAATACTTAAATTAGTGACTCTTAAGCTAAAACGAAACAACTAGTAACTAAGATATTTTCAATGATCGAATGTAATCATCATACAAAAATACAACAAGTTTCACTATAATAGTACTATTTGATTCAGCACAAGTTACATGAAACCTAATAACACAATCTTGCTGGAAATATTTTGCATCAATTCCTCTCCAAACCATATCTAACAATGATCAAACTGAATGTAGCACAAATGAGGGGAAAGTTCAATCAAAATCAGCTCTAAACATATCTTTGATTCAGTTCTTATAAAATGCTCCTACATCACTGAAACCTGCACACATGACTTATGTTCTCATAAAATGCTCATCTTAATACCGCATTAATGAAACCTGCATAATATAACTTCTGTAACTATACTGTAATTGAGTTTCAATATCATCAACTCAAGCAAATAATATCAAAACATAGATCTAACCTCACTGAGGTTGTTATCTAAGTGTAAGATCAGTAGTTCAAGTCGCAGTTGGTGCAAGATTCAACCTTGTAGTTGAGTAATTTGAATCTACAAAATATAGAACTCGTTTAGTTTCAATATAGCCAATTAAAATGTTTGACTGTACTAATATTTCAAATATACATATACCTGGTTTGAGAAAGGCATCTTATCATAACTAACATATGAATGAGGATGCCCAAAAGCCTAACTTAAAATTCCCTGAAAGAGTATTACATGTATGAATACTAAGTCTGTAATACATAAAGATATACATATAAAGCTTCAGAATGCATACTTGATTATAAAATGGGGGGCTACGTACTCCAAACTGATTACTGAATGTTGGGGTGTTAGGTACTCCAAACTGATTATTATTGAATATAGACACATCAGTTGGAGCTTTTGGATCATTGTTTTCTTGGTATTCTTGTTCTGCATCAGTAAAAATTTCAGCAATATAAATTTCACTGAACAAGAACATATCAATATAAATTTACTTAAGGAATATATAAAATATATATGTACCTTTTGTTCTCTTCTTATTTTGGTTTGTCTCTATCACATCTTTGATTCTATTATTTTTCATTCCCTTAGTCTTTGCACTTGGTGGGTTCAAAACTAGTGTCTCATTACCAGAAATGCAAGAGCCAGACTCAGCACCAAAATTCTTTAGATTTTCCAACACGTAAAGAGTGTCCTTGTCTTTTTCAAGACGCTTCATTGCCTCTGTTAACAGATCCTTGACAATTTTAGTACCTGAACTAGTCAATGTGGCTATGTCATACACATTATTTCCTTCATGCATAAATTCGTTGAGGCGCAACACTCTAGCAGTCTTTAAGTTCGCACTTGTTCCTCCACCTGTGTCACTATTGACCACTACCCCTTTCTTTGCTTCTTTAGTCCACTTTTTCAATATATACTGAGTTGGTAAAGTGGTGATATTATTTGTATCAAACACCTTCAGAGCATAACGACACAAGATCCCAAGAGACTGAAATGACTTACAAGAACAAGATATGCTCAAGGATGTAGAGTTGTATTCAATCTTGTGCACACTTTCATGACCATCTTCAATTGCTTCATATACATAAACTTGATCCTTGCTAGAAACTTCTTTTAGTCTAAGTCTCATACAACTATAGAATTATTTTTCAAAAAACTAAATTTTTTTGTTAGTATAAACCTTAGCTGCACTGCTTAACATCTTAGTCCATACATTTGGACGACGTGCACCATTTTTGCTACAGTAGTCATCTTCTAACTCTGTTAAACGCATCTCTTCAATCTTTTTCTCATAGTGATGAACAAATTTAATAAGCTCCACATTGTGTGTTGAAATTCCTTGGAACACATTCTTTGTGCTTTCACTCCTTTGAGTAGATCTAATCCTTCCCGAAAAAGTGTCCAAATTAAATGCTGCACACCACTTTTGTCGGAGTGAATACAACTTTGCTAGCTAAGGATGATTTCCAAAATTATATCTACCAATCAAGTTATCCCATGAAACCTGAAATTCAATTTTAGAACTGCACCCATGTAAACAATGGTTGAATTACTTCTTGAACTTTGGATTTCCAAGATAACTACCAATTTTCTTTCCGGCATTCTTGCCAATATGCCAAGTGCACAATCGATGGGATGCACCTGGAAACACTATTTTAACTGCCTTTGCCATTGCTTTATCTTCATCTGTGAAAATAATTTTTAGTGCTTTATTTCCATCGACTGCAAAAAGGACTCGAACAACCAAACAAAATACTTCATAGTCTCATCTAATAGAAATGCACATCCAAACACAACATTTCTCCAATGATGATTAACTCCAACTATTGGATAACAAATCATATTATACTTATTTGTACGAAATGTTGTATCAAAGCATATAACATCACCAAAACAATCATAATCTGACTTTGCTCTACTACCCCTCCAAAAGAAGTTTATCATTCAGCTATGTTGGTCCAACTGCATTGAGTAGAAAAAGTTAGGGTCCTCACCTTGTTTGCGCTTAAAGTGATTTAGCAAGCTTTTTGCATCACCTGCTTCCACCATTTCATTTTTTTTTTCTTTGCAAGTATTTGTAGATGTCTTTCTTAGGGCACCAAACATTTTCTAGACCACCCACTTCACTTGCTATGTAAAAAAATGCTTTTGTTGCTCCTATTTTTGCATCTTTCATGGAAGTAAAAACTTGTCCACAAACATCTGTTACTTTTTGCCCTGATCTCAAAAACTGCCTTTCTTTGGACTTTGCAAGCTCATGGTTATGATCTGAATTGATATGTTATATTGTCCATATCTCATCTTTCACAGTAAATGATATCATAGTCTTGCAACCGACTCTTGTTTCCAACTTCCTGTGTTTGGTTAGTTTAAACACATCCTAGTCTTGTGCAAACCCTTCCTTTGTACATACAAACTCTCGTAGCCGGATGTTATTTGATGCATCTCTTCTAATATGTGAACCCTTCCTCAAAGCATAGGTATTATATAAATTGTAAGCCTCCTCATCTGAGTGTACTTGAGTTCCCACTTTGAGTTCTTCATCGTCTTAAATTATTTCCTCCATTCTTTCACAAGCCAATTTAACTCTGTAAAACAAAAAAAGTTTAAGCAAATTTTTGGTCAATTGCATAGGACTTTTAAGTATGAATGATCATTAGTTAATGAGAACATCTATTAGATTAGAAAAACCAAACGTACAAACACCAAATCACACAGTGATTGAATAATCAAAATCTATAGGATCAGTTTAAGTATCAGTTTATATACAACCACTTTTAAGTATTGGTTTATATACAACGTCTTCATTACTCATCAATTCTCTGTGTCAAGTCCACACAGAGGATCGTGACAAATCCAAAACAATCAAATCCAAATACTCATAAGAAAAGCGAAGAAATATGATAATCAAAAAGTGAAAATACTGACCTGAATCAAATTGCTTATCGAGATGATCTTGTATTGATTAAATTGAGCAAGCATGAGAACGAGCTAACTGAAAATTGATTATCAGTAATGAGGAGACCATAATCTGAAAATTGAATGGGAGGAACGAGGAGTAGTCCTTTGTTTGTTATGCCTAGATATATCCTAATTTAGCTAAAACTCGGAGGGATATTTGAAATTCAACTGAAAATTGAAGTCATTTTCTCAGCTTGCTGGTGTGGGAAAAAATGATGACGTGTTACTCGCTGATTAGCTGGTCGCACAAACCAGCTGGTGCGGCTGTTGCACGGAAGATTTTCTCTTTACTAGGTTGATATTATGCAACGAAGTAAGGTTCGATATCTCAATATCTCACGTCCTCATGTACACTAGTGTAATTTATAGTTTGTATATATATATAGTTCTCTTTCAGAGCGGTGTCCCACTTTGAAATTAAAGTGTGGACCTCCTTATTTCGCTCACTTTCATGTTGCATTTCCATATCTCAACCGTACAATGTCTAAAAAATATTGTGTAGATCATTTCTACAAAGTTCCATGAAATTTGAAGATTATTTGAGCTTTCGTAATCGTGATTTACACGAACGGTTTAGTTTGGACTACTTTTGTTCTGTTGATTTATTTAATCTAATTCGGTACCCAAATGATCTTCAAAACTGATCAAACTTTGCAGGAATGATCTACACACTGTGTTTTAGACATTGTACGGTTGAGATGTGGAAATGCGACTTGAAATTGAGCGAAATAAGGAGGTCCACACTTTATTTTTAAAGTGGGACACCGTTCTGGAAGGGAACTGATTATAGATATATACACACACACACGCACACACATATACACACAATCCTTTTCAGATACGGAGGCCCGTATATTTTCAAAATCCCAGACTCACAACGTTAGCCTTTGGATGCATTAAATGATCTTCTAGGGCTGTGATTAAAACAAACCCAAAATGGGTCGTCTTGAAAGAGAATACGCTCGGGTTATATTCGACCCGGGTCAAAAATAAGACTTATATGTAGCTCTGCAGAGGAACGAAGGCGAAGAGGAATAGAGGCACCTATGAACATCGAATAAGAAATCGGAGGAATCCAAAGGGTTAGCTCCGACTATGGTCATAGCAACGTCAAGAGTAACCTCGTTAGGTCTCACCCAGTTGAATATGCTCATCAATCAACGAAGAAGATGCAATAAGTGACCAACAGTTACAGAACTGCGTTTCCAGTGAGGATGGATTTGGAGAGGCAAATGCGTTCGTGATTTCATAGGCCTACTAGAGTCATACCTTGTCTAATGCTGGGATTAGTGATTGATATTGTTTTTATTTCAATGTTAATTGATGATAATAGTATTGCTAGCTGTGAGGAGAAGAGGGAGTATATATTTATATGACTTGTTTTCAGGAGCCTCTTTGGTAATGTGAAAGGGCTATACTGCTTTGAACAGGTGAAGCCTTGTTCTTGTTATTGTTTGTTAATTTGATTGATGAACACATGGTCGAGTCAAAGAAGAGAGACATATGAAACTTTATGATACAATGGCAAATGGTAGTGATCCATTGTTTTACAGAAGTTGCTGATGAATTGTGATTTGAATTATACATCGAGGTTTTGACTGAAAGTAGAAAACAATGGTGGCCAATTATGTAGCAGGATGTTGTCTACCTTTCTTTACCAAAGACATTTTGACTATTTTTACATCATTCTTCACATAAGAAAGGGATCATTAAGTTTCAACTGGTGGATGTTCTTTGGGATGTTTAGATGCATAGTGAGTAGCAAGTTGCTCTGCATTTCAAGTTACACCTTGTAGATTGGACAACTGATTTTGGGAGCTACAACTTTGGCCTCAAACTAAGGGGCATAACTTAGCAGTAAGAAGCAGTCCAAGCTATGTCCAAGCATAGCTTGGATTGTGTATGCATACATTGTAATATTGATAGTCCTTGTAAACTAGAGATTACCAGCAAGAAGTAATAACAACTTCTTCTTTTTTAGAACAAGATCAAATCTGCATATTCATTGATGAAAAATTGAAAACAAAAAACAAGTGTGCAAGCAATATGATTATGTATTTGCATCATGACCAAGGTGAAAGCCGTTCTAATTTCTCCAATATGTAACAAGATACAATTTGTAGGCAAATTATAAACGTCACAGAACCAGACTGCCATACTTTAAAAACTCATATATGCAGTAACAATAACAATAACAGTAATAACTGATTTTAAAGATATCTGACATTCAAAAACAACTGCTCTAAATTGTTTTTTTTATGCAGGCTTGAACACATCTGCTGCTTCAGGAGTGTACTCTTTCATTGTCTCAACATAACATGAAACTGACCCCCTAACCATCGCCTCTAGTCTTACACCTTGAAACATAGTCTCCACCCTATAATATACATTATAAAACGATCAAACCACAAAAATTGAACTGTATAAAGTTTATATTTTTTTATCAACACAATGAATGAATGAGAAATACTTGATAATCACTCAAAGAATCCACTCCAACGACATCGATTCAGTAAAGACTTTGAAACATTATAGCCCATATATTACTGAAACAAAAATGCTCCCCTAACATGTATGTATTCATGTAATACCCCAGATTTTCATATCTTTTTCCTTGTATTATTCCCATATTTAATCAAGGAATATTTATGGAAATTCTTATTGGTTTATGCGAAGTTGAAGTTCGGGAGTTTATTTTAAGGTGCTTTGACGTTTAAGGGACTAAAAAGTTGACTTTATTTTCCGTAAGTTATCTTCGAAAACTTCCTTCATGAAAGTTGTAGAGCTCGTCAATACGAGTTCGTAGACATGTGGCACGCGTGAAACGGACGTCGTATGAAGAAGTTAAGGTCAGGGGAAGTTAGTTTCCGGGTTTGGAAAGTTTATAAGTAGAAATCAAGTTTATGTGAGTCTTACTCTCCTCTCTCTTCTAGAGATGTTTTTACCCCTTTGGTGATCTAGAAATCAAGTTTTGGGGCCGGTTTTGTAGGTTTAGAAATTGATTCCAGGTTGGTATTGCGGGGCGTTTTTTGCCCGATCCGGGCTGAACGGGTTAAACCACCACGTATTAAAGTTACTCACCTTGCTTCAATCTACAAGTTTCATGTTTTGAGTTTCCCCAAATTTTGAAGTTTGGTGGAGGCGCGTGGGAGCACGTCCGAGCAGGGTAAAGGCCTTGTTTGCTGTGTTAGCTAGTCCTTGTTGATGTTAGTGTGTTGTTGGTGTGTGAAGAATGAGTGTTGATTAGGTTTTTTGCATTGTAGGTGCTAAGTTGGTTCTTGGTGTTCAATAGGTCGGAAACTTGGAAAGTTTGATTCTTGGAGGTAGTAGTGGTTGAGTGTCCGATGACCTTGGGAGGTCTTGGAGGAAGGATTGTCCTTCTTTGGGCAACCTTTAGGTTAAGGGTACTTTAATCCTTGTTGAGAAATTTCTAAGGTTTTAATTGTGTAATTTAGGTGGTTTGTGAAGTTATGGTGAGCTTGACTCTTGTGTTTTTGTGAAGACGCAACCGGAGTTTAGGTGAGTAAATCTCACCATAGTTCACTTTTGAACCAAGTTTAATTATGGTCATTTGAGGAGGATATTGATTTTGATGTGATTTTAATATTTTTCTATTATTGGTTTTAAAAATATATGAGTTTGATCGCCAATGGCTCATAGGTAAGATAAAACAAGTTTTCCTTATGTGTTACTTGAAGGCTCATATGATCATAATTTTATTAAATTGTGAGAAGCTATTCTATTGGAATAATTTATATTGTTCATATAATTATATCCTTGTGAAGGATATAATCTTATGATGTGGATCTTGTGTTGTTGATAATAATGTTGTGATATAATGATTGTTGGATAAATAGCCTAATCGGGTTCCAAGCCTTTAATTGGGTGATTGGTTACGGTTAAGATGTTATTTATTATTTTGTGTTTTGGTTTTGGACAGTCAAACCGGGTTCCAAGCCTTTGGCCGGGTGATTGGTTACGGTTAGGAATTATAGCTCTAGTCCGTCTGTCGGTGTAGGTCATGGGAGATACTTGATGGTATCTGGGACCCATTAGTACACATATTTGTTGTTGTAGGTCATGAGGGGTATTTATTAAATATCTGGGACTCATGGGTACATTCTTGTTAATGTGTGGTTTTTTTAATTATTGATCAATTTTCACATTTTGGTATGTTGGATGTGTTAAATGTGGAGTTATTTTTAAGTTTACTCATACGAGCTTTTTAGCTTAACGGGTTTGTTATTCTACAATCCCGGTGCACCAATTCTTGGTGTAGAGGTTAGACCTGCAGGTGAGGATCAGCAAAGTTGAGGCGGAGGCGTAGTGGCAGGGTTTTCCCTAATTTTGTCAGACTCTGTATAGTTTTAGATTTGAGTAGTCAGTATTAAAATCATGAGATTGTTCTCATGTTCTTGTTTTGCACGTTATGTAAACAAGGAAGTGTAATCTAATTTCAGTAATAGATTTTGTGGAAATTTCTATTCTGTAATTGAGTTTTTGTTGTTGTTGTTGTTGTTGTTGAAATAGGTTGAGATGTTAATATTTTAAGTTAGATCATGCCAAAAATTTTGAAAATTCCATTTAAAAATTGAGGTGTGTCAATTCACCCCGCCCCCTCCCCCCCAAAACACACACACACACACACACATCAGTACATGTATGTATTCATCAATCAAATTAACAAACAATAACAAGAAAAAGGCTTCACCTGTTCGTAGCAGCATAGCCCTTTGACATTACCAAAGAGGCTCCTGAAAACAAGCCATATAAATATATACTCCCTCTTCTCTTCACAGCTAGCAATACTATAATCATCAATTAACATTGAAATAAAAACAATATCAATCACTAATCCCAGCATTAGACAGGGTATGACTCTAGTAGGCCTATGAAATCACGAACGCATTTGCCTCTCCAAATCCATCCTCACTGGAAACGCAGTTCCGTAACTGTTGGTCACTTATTGCATCTTCTTCGTTGATTGATGAGCATATTCAACTGGGTGAAACCTAACGAGGTTACTCCTGACGTTGCTATGACCATAGTCGGAGCTAACCCTTTGGATTCCTTCGATTTCTTATTCGATGTTCCTAGGTGCCTCTATTCCTCTTCACCTTCGTTCCTCTGCGGAGCTGCAGATAAGTCTTATTTTCGACCCGGGTCGAATCTAACCCGCACGTATTCTCTTTCAAGATCAGTTTTGGGTTTGTTTTAATCACAGCCCTAGATGATCATTTAATGCATCCAATGGCTAACATTGTAAGTCCGGACTTTTGAAAAGATACAGGCCTCCGTATCTGAAAAGGGATCCCTTATTTAGGTTTATATGAGAGACGGGAGATTACACCAACTTTTCGATTATATTTTTGAATCTCCACCATTTAGTTTGTTGGTCCTTATATATAGATCAATTCTGCAAATTTGCAGCCATTTTGTTGATCGTTAAGGTGTTGAATAAGATTAAATCAATGAACGAACCAAATCTGCCAAACATGAACTGTTCATGCTTATAATTATAAATCGTAGTTTTGAATGCCTTAGCAATTACCAAAATTTCTAAAAATTTACAAAAGTGATCTACTCATATAGGACTATATATTGAATGGTGGAGATGTGCTTTTGTGATCGAAAAGTTGGTATAATCCCCCATCCCTCATATATGTCAAAAAAAGGGATCCCTTAGTGGAAGGGTCATGTGTGTGTGTGTGTAGTTCCTATCCAGAGCGAAAAAAAAAGTGTGACGTTCCTTATTTGACACATTTTTCGGTCATATTTCGACATCTCCATCATTTAGTTTGTAGAATCAAATGCATAGATCACTTCTGCAAAGTTTCATCGAATTTGATGATCGTTAAGTGTTCATGTTATAACGAGTGCAAGAAAGAACACAGATTTACGTGGTTCACTAACAACGTGTTAGCTACGTCCACGGACAGAAGGAGAACAGTTTTATTATGTTGAGCAACAATACAGAATGACATGTACACAACACACAATAGGTTGTATATATACAGCCCTAAATCCGATATACTAGTCCTAATAGGTAACCATAACCTAGTATAACCCGAATAGGTAACCATAACCTAGTATAACCCGTCAGCACAGATTGGATGGTTCAAGGCATATATTAACAAATCTCCACCTTGACTTGAATCCTCTCACAAATAACAGATGTACCAGATGCACCATAGTGATGCCAGATGTACAGATAACTCCTTCTGCCTCAGATGTCGCCCCCAAAGGGCAACTAACAGCTTGTAACATTTAGCAAGTCCAAACAATGTTGGAACTTGCTGTGTGGAACCGACTTGGTGAACATATCAGCGGGATTGTCAGCAGTGCCCACCTTCTTCACCTTAATTCTGCTCTCATCTCTCAGAAAATGATACCTGACATCAATGTGCTTAGTCCTCTCATGATGAACTTGATCCTTAGCTAAACATATTGCACTCAAACTGTCGCAATATACTATAGCCTGATCATGATGCAAACCAAGACTACTGACCAGTCCCCTCAACCATATGCCTTCCTTTGCAGCGGCTGTCAGAGCCATGTACTCTGCTTCAGTAGTAGACAAAGTCACTGTAGGCTGCAAAGTAGCTTTCCAGCTAACAACAGAGCCACCAAGAGTAAAGACATAACCAGTCATAGATCTCCTAGTGTCAACATCTCCAGCATAATCGCTATCTGAATAGCCTGTTACCAAACAGTTTGTATCACCTCCATAAATGAGACCAACATCAGACGTACCTTTGAGATACCGAAAAATTCTCTTCACAGCCTGCCAATGCTCCTTTCCGGGATCACCCATAAATCTGCTGACAACACTAACAGCATGTGCAAGATCAGGCCTAGTGCAAACCATAGCATACATCAAGCTTCCTACTGCACTAGCATAAGGAACTCGAGACATGTATTCCTTCTCCTCAGCAGATTTAGGTGCAAACGCAGTAGACAGATGAATATTTGCAGCACTTGGAGTATCTAAAGATCTAGATGTAGACATACCAAACCTGGATAATATTTTCTGGATGTAGCCTTTCTGAGATAAGAAAAGCTTCTTCTGACTTCTATCCCTGTAAATCTCCATTCCCAAAATTTTCCGGGCTGCTCCCAAATCCTTCATCTCAAACTCTGCACTGAGAAGACCCTTCAACTTCTGAATATCAGACTTGTCTTTTGCAGCTATCAGCATATCATCTACATACAGGACCAGATAAATGAGGGAATCATTTGTTAACTTGTTGTAGTAGACACAACAATCATACGGACTCCTGATGTAGCCGATTTCTATCATATAGCTATCAAACCTCTTGTACCACTGTCTAGGAGACTGCTTTAGTTCATACAAGGACTTCTTCAACTTGCAAACATAGTCTTCCTTTCCAGGGACTTGAAAACCATCTGGCTGAGTCATGTAAATCTCTTCTTCCAATTCTCCATGTAAGAACGCTGTCTTCACATCTAGTTGCTCAAGCTCCAGATTATGATGTGCAACTATGGCTAGTAGCACCCTGATAGAAGTATGTCTGACCACAGGTGAGAAAATCTCATTGTAGTCAACTCCCTCTTTCTGATGGAACCCTCTTGCAACTACTCGAGCTTTATACTTGATGCCCTCAGCAGGTGACAACCCTTCTTTCTTCTTGAAAACCCATTTGCAAGTAATAACCTTTCTCCCCTGATCAGGTCGTTTGGTCAATTCCCAAGTCTGATTTTTCTGAAGTGATTCCATTTCATCTCCCATTGCAGCAAGCCATTGAGCTGACTCTGTACTTGTAACTGCTTCCTTGTAGGTGGACGGCTCATGAGGATCCACCTCTTCAGCAACCTGTAGTGCATAAGCCACCATGTCCTCAAAACCATACCTTGTAGGTGGTTTCCCAAAGTTTGATCTCCTAGATCGCTCATGAGTCAAACTATGCTGATTAGCAGCCATTTGTTCTGATTCTGAATGTAGGTATTGATCT
The DNA here is from genome assembly GCA_009720345.1 of Fragaria iinumae. Taxonomy (NCBI): domain Eukaryota; kingdom Viridiplantae; phylum Streptophyta; class Magnoliopsida; order Rosales; family Rosaceae; genus Fragaria; species Fragaria iinumae. Next base: position 28,278,078 of record CM019121.1, read on the forward strand.
TCTTGTTGTGGTTCACTCACATCTTCAGTGACTTGTTGCTCCACCTGTTTCTCAACACTACAATTTTCACAGAAACTAAAATCCTTGACCTTGTGACCACCAAGAAGATCATTCTTTGACAGAATTTGCATCCCTCTTTCACTTATATGACCAAGCCTCATGTGCCATAGCTTGGTCATATCATCCTTGTGAACCTCTGATGATGCAACAGCAGCCGAGCCTGACAGCGTTGAACCTTGCAGAATATATAAAGTACCTCGCTTGACACCTTTCAGAACCACATTGACACCTTTGTAGACATTTAAAATTCCACATGAGCCTTTGTACTTGAAACCTTTGCTATCTAGAAGACCCAAAGAAATCAGGTTTTTCGTCATGTGTGGAGCATGCCTAACATCATTCAATGTACAGAATTTACCATCATGTGTCCGTATTTTTATTGAGCCAATTCCAACCACCTTACTTGCAGAACTGTTTGCCATAGAAATATTGCCTCCATCTATCTGCTCATAGGTTGAAAACCACTCTCTGCGTGGACATATATGATAAGACGCCCCGGTATCCAAAATCCACACATCCCTGTGATGTATGTGTGCATCTGCAACCAAGGCCAGATCTTCTTCCGAAGTGGTGTCAACTTCTGCTACAACAGCAGTACCTGATGCTTTCTCAGACTGCTTCTTCTTCTTTGGACATTCGTTTTTCCAATGTCCCTTCTCTTTACAGTAGTTACAGACATCATTGGATTTGGAACCCTTTGAAACTGGATTCTTGTATTTCTTCTTCCCCGAGCCTTTTTGTCCCAAACTTCCACTGGCTACCAACCCTGCAGCCTGACTGTCTGAACTAGTACCGGTCACCTTATGGCGCATATCTCTAGTATGTAAAGATGATCTAACATCCTCCAGAGTCAGAGTATCTCTCCCACCAATAAAAGAATCCACAAAATTCTCATACGACGAAGGTAGAGATACCAACAGGATTAGAGCAGCATCCTCATCATCAATTTTAACATCGATATTACGCAACTCTAATAGAACAGTGTTTAACTGATCTAAGTGATCTCTTAGAGATGTACCTTCTTCCATACGCAGACCGAACAGACGTCGCTTTAGAAGCAACTTGTTGGTTAAAGACTTCGTCATGTATAGACTCTCAAGCTTCAACCACAGACCAGCCGCAGTTTCCTCCTCTGCGACCTCGGTGATTATATCATCTGCAAGGCACAACATAATTGTCGAGTGTGCCTTCTCCTCCAGACTGGCCATCTCAGCGATTTCTTGATCCCCTGACTTCTTAACCAGCGGCGCCCACATCCCTTGTTGTTTTAACAAGGCTCGCATCTTGATCTGCCATAAACTGAAACTGTTCCTCCCTGTGAATTTATCAATCTTCACATTCAAACCAGACATCTTTCTTGGCGGAAATCACAACCAGGCCAGATAAACCTTGCTCTTGATACCAATTTGTTATAACGAGTGCAAGAAAGAACACAGATTTACGTGGTTCACTAACAACGTGTTAGCTACGTCCACGGACAGAAGGAGAACAGTTTTATTATGTTGAGCAACAATACAGAATGACATGTACACAACACACAATAGGTTGTATATATACAGCCCTAAATCCGATATACTAGTCCTAATAGGTAACCATAACCTAGTATAACCCGAATAGGTAACCATAACCTAGTATAACCCGTCAGCACAGATTGGATGGTTCAAGGCATATATTAACAGTTCATAATCGTGATTTACACAAACAGTTCTGGTCAGACAGGTTTATGGTCCGTTCATTGATTTAACCTAATTCGGTACCTAAATGATCATCAAATTCGATGAAACTTTGCATAAGTGATCTATACATTTGATTCTACAAACTAAACGGTGGAGATGTCGAAATATGACCGAAAAATGAGTCAAATAAGGAACTTCACACTTTAATTTCAGAGCGAAGTTTCGCTCTAGATAGGAACTGTATATATATATATATACACACACATACACACACACACACACATATAAGTCCGCCACCTGGGGTTAGAGATCTTGAATGATAAACTATATCAGGTCGTTTTGGCTCTGATACCAAAAACACGGAAGCATATGAATAATAAAAGATTTGTACAATAAAACATTTGATTAATGAACTTGAATCGAATAAAGAGTTTACAACTTACTGGTTTAAATCAATGCATGAGTAAGAGCCGGAGCTCTCTATGCTAACTTAAGTTTTTCTAGAGAGAAAGAGAGAGAAGGGAAAATGAAAGTCTGCCTCACTACGAAGCTGAATAGTGTGACTGTAGATGAATAATAACTTGTCTGCCACGAGTGACTGTTGATGAATAGTAGATTGACTATTGTTGAACAGTAGCTTGTCTGCCACGGATTTACTGTTGATACTTTCTGTGGAATTTTGTCTGGACTTGTCTTGACTAGAATTCACCATATGGGTCTTGGCTATCTTCATAATCAGCCCACTTGGTTGGTTGACTGGGAGAACTTTCATGACTATGTGATGATGATGATTCTGATGGAGAGTGTTCTCCTTCATCTCTGTGGATAAACTGGCCGCTTGTTGTAATAACTGCTTGGCTAATTCCTTTAATTCATCTGCTTTGGAGGATGAGGATGAACATGAGGCTTTATTTTTATTTTTAGAAGGAGATGGTAACTGAGAAGTCTGAGATTTTAACTGACGGATCGGAGATGCCGGCTGGATAGTGTTACACCCCAATTTTCGAATGGAATTTTCAAAAATTTTGGCATGATCTAACTTAAAATATTAACATCCCAACCTGTTTTCAACAACAACAAAACAACACCAACAACAACAACAACAAAACTCAATTACAGAATAGAAATTTCCACAAATCTATCACTGAATTAAGATTACACTTCCTTGTTTACATAACGTCCAAAACAAGAACATGAGAACAATCCCATGATTTTAATATTGTCTACTCAAATCTAAAACTATACAAAGTCTGACAAAAATAGGGAGAACCCTGCTACTACGCCTCCGCCTCAACCCTACTGATCCTCACCTGCAGGTCTAACCCCTACACCAAGAATTGGTGCACCGGGATTGTAGAATAACAAACCCGGTAAGCTAAAAAGCTCGTATGAGTAAACTTAAAAATAACTCCACATTTAACACATCCAACATACCAAAATGTGAAAATTGATCAATAATTAAAAAAACCACACATTAACAAGAATGTACCCATGAGTCCCAGATATTTAATAAATACCCCTCATGACCTACAACAACAAATATGTGTACTAATGGGTCCCATATACCATCAAGTATCTCCCATGACCTACACCGACAGACGGACTAGAGCTCTAATTCCTAACCGTAACCAATCACCCGGCCAAAGGCTTGGAACCCGGTTTGACTGTCCAAAACCAAAACACAAAATAATAAATAACATCTTAACCGTAACCAATCACCCAATTAAAGGCTTGGAACCCGATTAGGCTATTTATCCAACAATCATTATATCACAACATTATTATCAACAACACAAGATCCACATCATAAGATTATATCCTTCACAAGGATATAATTATATGAACAATATAAATTATTTCAATAGAATAGCTTCTCACAAATTAATAAAATTATGAGCCTTCAAATAACACATAAGGAAAACTTGTTTTATCTTACCTATGAGCCGTTGGCGATCAAGCTCATATATTTTTAAAACCAATAATAGCAAAATATTAAAATCACATCAAATCAATATCCTCCGCAAATGACCATAATTAAACTTGGTTCAAAAGTGAACCATGGTGAGATTTACTCACCTAATAATCCTGCTGTGTTCTTCCGCAACACAAAGAGCCAAGGAACCCAACAAACTCACAAATCACCTAAAATTATACAATTAAAACCCTTAGTAAAAACACCACAAGGATTAAAGTACCCTTAACTTAAAGGTTGCCCAAAAAAGGGCAATCCTTCCTCCAAGACCAATTTTTCCAAGTTTCCGACCTAACAAACACCTAGAACCAACTTAGCACCTACAAAGCAAAAACCTAATGAACACTCATTCTTCACACACAACAACACCCTAGCAACTACAAGGACTAGCTAACGCATCAGTCAAGACCTCTAGCCTGCCCGGACGTGCTCCCACGCGCCACCACAGGCGGCGGCGAGTGAGCTTCACGCGCCTCCACCAACTTCAAAATTTGGGGAAACTCAAAACATGAAACTTGTAGATTGAAGCAAGGTGAGTAACTTTAATACCTGAGGTTTTAACCGATTCTGACCGGAACCTGCCGGAAAACACCCCGCAAATCAACCTGGAAAACAAATTCCAAACCTACAAAACCGGCCCCAAAACTTGATTTCTAGATCACCAAAGGGGTAGAAACATCTCTAGAAGAGCAAGACTACCTAAACTTGGCCGGAATCGGCGTCAAAATTGTTGACTTTCCGGCGGAACAGCAGCAGCTTTGCCACTTCGTGGCGGCCTCCAGGCGGCGCGACGGCGAGCAAGGCTGCCCTAGCAGTGGAGAGGAGACCCGTGCCGACCCAACGGAACCGGCGGTGTCCAATTTAGTGGCCGGATGATGGAGAAAATGACCGGAGAAGAAAAAGGGCGTGGGAAGAGGTCGGGAGAGAGAAGAGAGAGGCTTAGAACTGGGCTGCTGCAATTAAAGGGTTTTCAAAAAAAAAAACTCCCCCACATTTTTCTACTTATAAACTTTCCAAACCCGGAAACTAACTTCCTCTGACCATAACTTCTTCATCCGACGTCCGTTTCACGCGTGCCACATGTATACGAACTCGTATTGACGAGCTCTACAACTTTCATGAAGGAAGTTTTCGAAGATAACTTACGAAAAATAAAGTCAACTTTTTGGTCTTTTAAACGTCAAAGCACCTTAAAATAAACTCCGAACTTCAACTTCGCATAAACCAATAAGAATTTCCATAAATATTTCTTCACTAAATATGGGAATAATACAAGGAAAATGGTATGAAAAATCTGGGATATTACAATCTACCCCCCTTAAAAGAATTTCGCCCCGAAATTCACAAAGACTAGCCCAAAAACAACCTAGGGTACATTGCCCTCATGTCTGACTCTAACTCCCAAGATGCATCGCCCTCATCATGGTGACTCCAACACACCTTAACCAATTCGACTTCCTTCCTTCGAAGTCTCTTGGTTGATTTATCCAATATTCAAACCGGTTCAACCACAAAAGTTGCATCCACATTCACCTTGATAGTTCAAAAATCAATCACATGTGATGCATCTGGAATATACTTCCTCAACAAGGACACATGAAACACATTGTGTACCCCGGACATGACAGGAGGTAAGGCAAGCCGATAAGCCAAATCTCCTACTCTTTCCAAAATCTCAAAAGGCCCTACATACCTGGGAGCCAATTTACCCTTCTTGCCAAATCTCACCACCCCTTTCAAAGGAGAGACATTCAAGAACACATGGTCCCTAACATCAAACTCTACTTGCCTCCTCTTCAAGTCGGCATAGCTCTTTTGCCTGCTTTGGACCGTTCGGATCCTATCTCGGATAGTAGAGACTTTCTCAGTCGTCTCTTGCACAATATCAGGACCCAACAGCTCACTATCACCCACCTCCGCCCAACATACAGGAGATCTACACGGCCTTCCATAGAGTGCCTCATATGGTGCCATGCCGATACTAGAGTGATAACTATTGTTGTAGGCAAACTCAATCAGTTGGAGGTGATCCTACCAACTTCCCTTAAAGTCTATGACACAAGCCCTCAGCATATCTTCTAACACCTGATTCACCCGCTCAGTGTGCCCATCAGTCTGAGGGTGAAATGATGTACTCATGTCTAAGGTAGTACCATGGCTTTCTGAAAACCACCCCAAAACTTTGAAGTAAATCGGGGGTCTCGATCTGAAACAATCGAAGTAGACACTCTATGAAGTCTCACTATTTCCTTCACATACAACTTGCACAAGGCATCAACCGTGTTTGTCATCGACACGGGAAGGAAATGTGCTGACTTCGTCAATCGGTCAACAATGACCCATATAACATCATGTCCAAACTTGGACTTAGGCAGTCCAGTCACGAAGTCCATAGAGATCTGCTCCCACTTCCAAGTAGGAATAGGTAATGGCTTCAACATACCTCCAAGCCTCTGATGCTCCGCCTTCACCTGTTGACAAGTGAGGCACTTGGACACATACTCTGCTACATCCTTCTTCATCCCATTCCACCAGAATTGCCTACGCAAATTTTTATACATCTTGGTGCTTCCTAGGTGCACCATATAACGAGAACGATGTGCCTCCCAAAGGATCTCCCCTTTAAGGTCCCTACTATCTGGGATACACAGTCTCAATCTATACCTCAATCCACCATCCGATCCAACCGACCACTTTGAAGGACAATCATCCAACAAATCTACCACTAACTCCGCCAACGTTACACGTGAGAACTCGTCATGTGCTTGGCCTTGGATGATCCTGGAAATCAAGGTGGGTTGCACAGAGGCGCTTCCAAGGAAGATCCCCTGCTCCCCGCCTGATGGCAGAATGTCATACTCAGATGCAGTCTCTGTTGTGTTTTGGCACGTTGATATGATTTGGAAGTTTGGATTCAGTAAGCAAATCCAAGTCCAGAAAGGAAAGAGGTTTTTTTCTATAAGTTCTAGGAAGGTAATCTTTCAAGATCTGTTAGGATTTTGTTTACTAGGTTTAGGAGTCCTAAAACCTTATTGTATCGGCAGCCCCTATTCAGTATAAATAGGAGCTGCAGGGGGTTTTCTAAGGGTAAGATAGAGAGCACAGAAAACCAAGAGCAAAGAGTGATAGAGAGATCTAGCAGAGAGTTGGGGATTAGCATAGGGATTTCAATAAGTACTTGTTATCAGGTTGTTATTCTCCATAGTGCTAGTGATTCTCTCGAGAGAGATCACAAAGTGGACGTAGGCCAGGGTTTTGGCTGAACCACTATAAAATTGTTGTGTGTTGTGTTTCTATCTTCAAGTTCATCTATCTACTTTGCTTTAGTCGTAAAGTACCAGTAAAGAACAGTAAAGATCCTAGGGCGCTAACCACATAAGTGGTATCAGAGCTTCGGCTATGGTACTTTGCGATGGTAGACAGGAAAGGCATGGTCGAAGCAGAAGATGTGAAATCGTTCATTAAACCCTTAAATGGCAAGGATGACTTCACGCTTTGGCAAAGGAGGATGAAGAGTGTCCTGATTCTACAAGATCTGTATGAGGCTATTCTCGGGATAGAGAATAAGGCAGTTGATATGGCAGATAAGGTTTGGCAGAAGATGGACAAGAAGGCAAGGAGCACAATAGAGTTGCATCTTGCAGATCATGTACTGGGTCGTGTATTGGATAGTGGAGGTGACAATATGAGCAGCAAAGAGACCTGGGATTATCTTGAGAAGGTTTATGCGGGTAAGGATTCTATTGGTGAGAATATGGACAGCAGCAAGACATTGGACAATGTTAAGGAGGCTGACGCAAATAAATTTTTCTTGAAAGAAAAACTCTATAGTCTTCGGATGGAAGAAGGCGGGGATCTGCAGGAACATCTGAATAAGTCTCAGATTTGTGTTGCCAATTTATCAGAGGTGGATGTGCAATATGAAGAAGAGGATAAAGCACTTGTGCTGCTAACATCTTTACCAGCTTCATACGAGCAGTTCATCACCACACTCGTTTCCGATAAGGATTCTCTCAAGTACGATGAGATTACCGAAGCTATTCAATCTTATATTAAGACAAGTAGCGAGACCAAGAGCTCTCAAGGAGGCCTTCAAGTCAAGGGCAAGGAGACAAGTCAGTTGACGAGTAAAGAGGATAAATCTGGTAACAAGGGTACAACAAAATCCAAGAAGAAGTACGAGGAAGGTTGCTTCAAATGTGGTGTTGCAGACCACTTGAAAAGAAACTGCAAAGAAGGGGGGATGGAAGCACAGGTGATGGAAGGGAGTTCAAGCACAGCCAACATAATCATCAGAAAAGATGAAGATGATTGTGAACTTCTTGTGGTAACGTCCAGCTCCAATGCTTTCAGAGATTGGATTATGGATGTCGGTTGTACATTCCACATGTGTGCAATCCGAGAATGGTTTGACACATTTGAGGAGAGTTGCAGTGGAGAAGTTTTCAGGGGAGATGACTCACCGTGTAGGATCCTAGGTATTGGATCAGTGAAAATCAGAATGCATGACGGAGTTGTTAGAAAGCTGGAGAATGTCAGATATATTCCTAAGTTAAGGAAGAACTTGATATCTTTGGGTACTTTGGACAAGGCCGGTTATAGGTATAGCTCTAAAGGAAGACTAAAAGTTGTCAAGGGATCACTTGTTGTGATGAAGGCCGACATTCAACCTAACAACGTGTACAAGCTTCAAGGGACTACCATAATAGGTGGAGTTGCAATGTCTGCTGAGGTAAATGACAAGACTGAGCAATGGCAGCAAGGCCTACGGCGCATGAGTCAAAGAGGAATGCAGGAACTCTACAAGGAAAGTAAGGCAGAAGGTGTTGGTGTTTGCAAACTGAACTTCTGCAAGGATGGTACTCTTGGGAAGCAGAAGGTGGCATTCAAGTTGGTAGATTGTGAGAACAAAAGCACAGGATTGCTGGATTATATTCACTCAGAAGTATGGAGCGCAACACAAGTAAGCTGTATGGGAGGATCCAAGTACTTTGTTACTTTTCTAGATGATTTTTCAAGGAAGATTTGGGCCTACTTTATGAAGGAGAAATCCGAGGTTCTCTTATGGTCAAGAAAGGGAAAAGCAAAGTAGGAAATCTAGAAGGTAGAAAAATCAAGTATTTGAGAAGCAACGGTGGTAGTGAATATAGAATGAAAGGGTTCTTACAGTTTTACAAGGATGAAATCACAAGGTGCATCACGGTGAAGGATAATCTCCAGGAAAATGGGGCTACTAGAAGGATGAAGAAAACTTTTTTTGAGAGAGAAAGAGGCATGCGGTTGCATGCAGAGTTACCAGACACGTTTTGGAAAGAAGCAGTTAACCATGCGTGTTATTTGGCTAATCGGTCACCATCAAAGGTCTTGGACTTCAAGTGTGCAGAGGAGGTATGGTCTGGAGAACCAGCTGGCTCTTCTAACTTAAGGATGTTTGGTAGCATTGCATATGCTCATATTTCGAGCAATGAGCAAACCAAACTCAAGCCAAATTTTCTGGGTGTTGAGAAAAAAGTAAAGGGCTACAAGTTATGGAATATTGTCAGCAAGAAAAGGGTTCTAGGTAGATATGTCATCAATGATGAGAAGATCAAGCCGTTTAATGAAGTAAAGACAAGTGAGGTGAAGAAGAAGACTGATGTTGATGTTGTAGATGAAGCAACAAAAGTTCCTCTAACCAAAGGGATCATGGAAGAGACTCCAGCTCAGGTGGAGCAAATTGAGCAGGTGGAGCATGATAAAGGGGTTATCGAGGTAAAAGTCTTAGAGCAGCAACAATAGTCACTAATACAAGCTCAGGTGGAGCAATTAGCACTGCAAACCTACGACTCAGTTCGTCAGTTACTTGAGCAGGAGTTCCAGAGAAGCATAGCATTGGACAAGTATGCTCTAAGTTTCAGTCCAGGAGATCCAACCACGTATCAGGAAGCTATAGCAAAATATATACGGGAAAGTTGGATGGGAGCTATGTTATAACAAAAGAAGAAGTCCATACCAAAAGACTTGGTTCAGGAGTCGGTTCCTAAACCCAAAGAAGGAAATCTGGTTGGCTGTAAAAGGGTTTATAGGAAAAAGGAAGGAATGCATGATAAGGAAGCCATGAGATTCAAAGCTCGGGTATTGGCAAAGGAGTATTCGCATAAAGAAAAGGTCAATTATGACCAGATCTCACCAGCGGAGAGATGCGTTTATCATCATGTGTTCAAGGATAGTATGGTTTTACTATCACGCGACGTGTTAACTACATGTCAGGATGTGTCTAAAATTCCAAAGTTAAAGACACAACTAAGGAGGGAATTCGACATGAAGGGTCTAGAAGCTGCACAACAGATCCTAGAAGTGAAGGTAAGGAGGGACAGAGAAGCGGGAAAATTATGGCTGTTGTCTGAACCCATGTCTACTCCACCAGTAGCACACTTTCAGTTTAGTGTGCAGGGGGGATCATCTACAGTTGAGTTAGATGAGATGATGCATGTGTCTTGTGCAAGAGTAGTGGGATGTCTTATGGCTAGAATCTTCAAAAGACCAAGTTTAACTCAAGGACTGAGCATTGTGTCAAAGTATGTGGTGAATCCGGGTAGACGACACTGGCAAGCAGCGACGTGGATTCTGTATTACTTGAGAAACACAAAGGAGCATGAATTTCTGTTTGAAAGACAACAAGAACAAGCATGCATTGCTGGTCATGAGAGGTCAGATTTGGCAGGAGACTTAGGCAAAGGAAGATCTGCAATAAGTAATGTATTGACTTGCAGCAAAGGTTCAGGAAGTTGTAGAACAACTATGGAATCAGCTGAGATATTGTCTACCACTGAAGTAGATTGCATGGCAGTAACAGAAGCTTCCCCAAAGGCGTTATGGCTTAATGGGTTAATGAGTGAGTTTGGGATTCAACAAGAAGCTGTGGTGAAGAATGGTGTCATCAATTTGATAAGGAATCAAGTGTTTCAAGCAGAGAGGGAACATGTTGATGTTTGGAATCAAGTGTTTCAAGCAGAGAGGGAACATGTTGATGTTTGGGTCACTGCAGCGAAGGTTGGGTCAGCTCAGGGAAGATAACAACTGAGAAAGAAGCACATTCAAGGGAGAATGTTTCAGATTGTTTGACCAGGACCATTGCCATGGAGAAGTTAAAGCATTGCTTGGACTTGCTCAGTGTCACAACTTGCTGAGTTGTGGTGGAGGACCTCCTCACTTGAGGTGCGTAAGGCAAGAGAAGTCTTGCCAAGGTGAAGGTTCTTGGAGGTTTGTTCAGGGTTACTTCAAGAAAATTCAAGATATCCTGAAGGGTGCAACAATCATTTGGTATCAACTTACCAAGGTGGAGATTGTTGTGTTTTGGCTCATTGATATGATTTGGAAGTTTGGATTCAGTAAGCAAATCCAAGTCCATAAAGGAAAGAGGTTTTTTTCTATAAGTTCTAGGAAGGTAATCTTTCAAGATCTGTTAGGATTTTGTTTACTAGGTTTAGAAGTCCTAAAACCTTATTGTATCGGCAGCCCCTATTCAGTATAAATAGGAGCTGCAAGGGGTTTTCTAAGGGTAAGATAGAGAGCACAGAAAACCAAGAGCAAAGAGTGATAGAGAGATCTAGCAGAGAGTTGGGGATTAGCATAGGGATTTCAATAAGTACTTGTAATCAGGTTGTTATTCTCCATAGTGCTAGTGATTCTCTCAAGAGAGATCACAAAGTGGACATAGGCCAGGGTTTTAGCTGAACCACTATAAAATTGTTGTGTGCTGTGTTTCTATCTTCAAGTTCATCTATCTACTTTGCTTTAGTCGTAAAGTACCAGTAAAGAACAGTAAAGATCCTAGGGCGCTAACCGCAATAGTCTCCAATATGAGCCACTCCTGCACCATGATAGAGGCGACTATACCCCTAGGCTTCCTGCTCAATGCATCCGCCACCACATTGGCTTTCCCAGAGTGATACTCCAAAGTGAAGTCATAGTCCTTAAGGAGCTTCATCTACCTCCTTTGCCTCATGTTCAAATCTTTTTGAGAGAATAAATACTTCAAACTCTTATGATCAGAAAAGAGCTCGAACTTCTCTCCACACAAGTAATGCCTCCAAATCTTCAAGGCAAATACTACTGCAACTAGCTCTAGATCATGAGTGGGGTAATTCTTCTCATGAACTTTCAACTGCCTCGAGCCATAAGCCACAACACCACCAAGCTGCATCAACACACAACCCAAACCCCAATGAGATGCATCACTATAGACGACATAGCCAACACCACTAATAGGAATGACCAACACTGGAGATGTAGTCAATCTAATCTTCAACACCTCAAATGCCTTTTCATACTCATCGGTCCACACAAACTTGGCATTCTTCTTTGTCAACTTAGTCAAAGAAGAGGCAATACTAGAAAATCCCTCAATAAATCTCCGGTAGTATCCTGCCAATCCAAGGAAACTACGGATCTCCGTAGGAGTAGTGGGACGACTCCAATTCAACACAGCCTCCACCTTAGAGTGATCCACCGAAATCCCCTCCTTTGATACCACATGACCAAGGAACTTGACCTATTCCTTCCAAAACTCACACTTCTCAAACTTAGCATACAACTTGGCCTTCCTAAGAACCTGTAGTACGATCCGTAGATGCCTATCATGATCCTCCAAGGTCTTGGAGTAAATCAAAATATCATCTACAAATACTACCACAAACACATCCAAATAAGGACTGAACATGCGGTTCATCAAATCCATAAATGCAGCAGGTGCATTGGTCAGACCAAATGGCATGACCACAAACTCATAATGCCCATATCTCGTCCTGAAAGCGGTCTTTGGAATATCCTCCTCCTTCACCCTCAACTAGTGATAACTGGACCTCAGGTCAATCTTAGAGAATACCGTAGCACCTCTAAGCTGATCAAACAGATCATCAATTCTAGGCAAAGGATACCTATTCTTGATGGTCACCTTGTTCAACTCTCGGTAATCCACACACAACCGGAGTGTATCATCCTTCTTCCTCACAAACAACACTAGTGCACCCCAAGGCGAGGTGCGAGTTCTAATGAATCCCTGCTCAAGAAGACCCTCAATCTGAACATTCAACTCCTGAAGTTCAGTTCTCCCCATCTGATAAGGAGTCTTTGATATCGGTGAAGTACCTTGTACCACATCTATAGCAAACTCCACTACCCTCTTAGGAGGTAATCCTTGAATCTCCTGAAACACATCACTAAAGTCAGAGACTACTGCAATATCCGCAATACCCACGGTACTACAGATAGCCTCAATGTGAGCTAACACTCATTCCCACATGGCCGTGTCTGACCTATGACAACGATAGCGAAAGCTCTGCTGTCCAGGAACGTGAAATGACACCACCATATCAAAACAGTCAATCACCGCATGATTTGGCCTTAACCAATCCACTCCCAAAATCACATCATAGGAGCAGTCTGGAATCACAATCAGAGATGCAAGGAACTCTCTCATACTAATCACTAAAGGGCAAGCACCACACAAAGTGTCTAGCTCGATAGAAACACCGAGAGGCGATGAAACACACAATGATCTAGTAAGCGGTGTCGGAGTCAAGCCTAATGCCCTCACCACCGAGCTAGATATGAAGGAATTGGTTGCCCCTGTATCAAACAAAACTGTAGCAAGCAGATCATAAACAAGAATCGTACCTTCCACACCTGCACCACGCTGACCAATGGCATAGACTCTGGCTGATGCTGGAAGTAACGGCCTCTGCTGATTACCCTGCCCTCCAGCCTGAGGTCGGGTGCAATCCCTAACAAAATGGCCTGCTTGCCCACATGTGAAGCATCCCTGCCTCCTGGGCTTCGTGCATGCCGAAGAGAAGTGGCCCAGCTCACCACAGTTGAAACACTTTAAGGGTGCTGCTTGCCTAATAGGTGGAGCCCTAATAGGTGCAGCTGCTGCTCTAGCTGGAGCCAGCTGATGAGTCCGCTGCCTCTTCCCATAACCACCTCTGTGGTACCCTGAACTGCTACTCCTTGCCAGGGCCTTGCTCTTCCCCTGAACATCTCTCTGCCTCTCAGTCTCATGCATGGCTTCTTCCTGCTCAACTACAAGGGTACTCTCCACTGCTTCTGCTAGAGTAGCAAACCGGTGGGAAGTCACCAACTTCCGGAGTTCAAGCCGCAAACCCCGAATGAACTTCCGTGCCAAATCTACTGCATCCATCTCTCTGGCGAAACGATACAGCTGAGGAAACCGGGCCTCATAATCTCTGACACTCATCAAGCCCAGCACCAAAGCTATGAACTCAAGCTCCAATTGCTCCCTCACTGTATCAGGAAAATACTTCTCCCGAAAGAGTTGAACAAACCCCTCCCAAGTCAAGGTGGTCACATCTCGTGATCTCTCTACCCCGCTCCACCACACCCGTGTCTCATCCTTGAGAAGAAACGTAGCAATACGCATCTTCTCAATCTCCGTACATGTGATCATGGTGAAGTATGTCTCGATGCCCTCTATCCAATGATCAGCTATGAGGTAGTCTGTACCTCCAAGGAAGGAAGGTGCTCATAACCTGATGATACCCTGGGCCAGCCTGGCCAGACGTAGACCATCATCCACCACAACTGGCACTGGCATCTCTAACATCACTTCGTCCTCAAAGAAGTCATCCACATGTGGAGCTCTACCTCTGCCTCTGGCCCTACCTCGGCCTCTAGCTCTTCCTCACGGAGGATCCATCACCTAAGGAGCAAGTAGCCTTGGTTAATTTTATGCATAAAACTTAAACCAGCGTATAAGTCAAATACAACAATTATTAACCAAAGCACTAACTCAAGGTGGACAAAAGATTCGAGAACCACTAACAGAGTATTCTCTACTCTGACATCCTATTGACCTAGAGGCGACACCTACCCTTCACATACCCAATGACATATCAATACTGAAGAGTTTATGATGGTGATCCGCTGCAGTCGGGCCATCACTCTGAAGTATTGATTATCACCAAATATGTAAACCTATGCTCTGATACCAAACTGTCACACCCCAATTTTCGAATGGAATTTTCAAAATTTTTGGCATGATCTAACTTAAAATATTAACATCTCAACCTGTTTTCAACAACAACAAAACAACACCAACAACAACAACAAAACTCAATTACAGAATAGAAATTTTCACAAATCTATCACTGAATTAAGATTACACTTCCTTGTTTACATAACGTCCAAAACAAGAACATGAGAACAATCTTATGATTTTAATATTGTCTACTCAAATCTAAAACTATACAGAGTTTGATAAAAATAGGGAGAACCCTGCTACTACGCCTCCGCCTCAACCCTACTGATCCTCACCTGCAGGTCTAACCCCTACACCAAGAATTGGTGCACCGGGATTGTAGAATAACAAACCCGGTAAGCTAAAAAGCTCATATGAGTAAACTTAAAAATAACTCCATATTTAACACATCCAACATACCAAAATGTGAAAATTGATCAATAATTAAAAAAACCACACATTAACAAGAATGTACCCATGAGTCCCAGATATTTAATAAATACCCCTCATGACCTACAACAACAAATATGTGTACTAATGAGTCCCAGATACCATCAAGTATCTCCCATGACCTACACCGACAGACGGACTAGAGCTCTAATTCCTAACCGTAACCAATCACCCGGCTAAAGGCTTGGAACCCGGTTTGACTGTCCAAGACCAAAACACAAAATAATAAATAACATCTCAACCGTAACCAATCACCCAATTAAAGGCTTGGAACCCAGTTAGGCTATTTATCCAACAATCATCATATTACAACATTATTATCAACAACACAAGATCCACATTATAAGATTTATATCCTTCACAAGGATATAATTATATGAACAATATAAATTATTCCAACAGAATAGCTTCTCACAAATTAATAAAATTATGATCATATGAGCCTTCAAATAACACATAAGGAAAACTTTTTTATCTTACCTATGAGCCGTTGGCGATCAAGCTCATATATTTTTAAAACCAATAATAGCAAAATATTAAAATCACATCAAATCAATATCCTCCTCAAATAACCATGATTAAACTTGGTTCAAAAGTGAACCACGGTGAGATTTACTCACCTAATAATCCTGCTGCGTTCTTCCACAACACAAAGAGCCAAGGAACCCAACAAACTCACAAATCACCTAAAATTATACAATTAAAACCCTTAGTAAAAACACCACAAGGATTAAAATACCCTTAATTAAAGGTTGCCCAAAAAAAGGCAATCCTTCCTCCAAGACCTCCCAAGGTCATCGGACACTCAACAACAATCACACTACCTCCAAGACCAATTTTTCCAAGTTTCCGACCTAACAAACACCTAGAACCAACTTAGCACCTACAAAGCAAAAACCTAATCAACATTCATTCTTCACACACAACAACACCCTAGCAACTACAAGGACTAGCTAACGCATCAGTCAAGACCTCTAACCTGCCCGGACGTGCTCCCACGCGCCACCACAGGCGGCGGCGAGTGAGCTTCACGCGCCTCCACCAACTTCAAAATTTGGGGAAACTCAAAACATGAAACTTGTAGATTGAAGCAAGGTGAGTAACTTTAATACCTGAGGTTTCAACCGATTTTGACCGGAACCTGCCGGAAAACACCCCGCAAACCAACCGGGAAAACAAATTCCAAACCTACAAAACCGGCCCAAAAACTTGATTTCTAGATCACCAAAGGGGTAGAAACATCTCTAGAAGAGAGAGGAGAGCAAGACTCACCTAAACTTGGCCAGAATCGGCATCAAAATTGCTGACTTTCCGTAGGAACAGCAGCAGCTTTGCCCCTTCGTGGCGGCCTCCAGGCGGCGCGACGGCGAGCAAGGCTGCCCCAGCAGTGGAGAGGAGACCCGTGCCAACCCAATGGAACCGGCGGTGTCCAATTTAGTGGCCGGATGAGGGAGAAAATGACCGGAGAAGAAAGAGGGCGTGGGAAGAGGTCGGGAGAGAGAAGAGAGAGGTTGAGAACTGGGCTGCTGCAATTAAAGGGTTTCCAAAAAAAAACTCCCCCACATTTTTCTACTTATAAACTTTCCAAACCAGGAAACTAACTTCCTCTGACCATAACTTCTTCATCCGACGTCCGTTTCACGCGTGCCACATGTCTACGAACTCGTATTGACGAACTCTACAACTTTTACGCAGGAAGTTTTCGAAGATAACTTATGGAAAATAAAGTCAACTTTTTGGTCTTTTAAACGTCAAAGCACCTTAAAATAAACTCCGAACTTCAACTTCGCATAAACCAATAAGAATTTCCATAAATATTCCTTCACTAAATATGAGAATAATACAAGAAAAATGGTATGAAAAATCTGAGGTATCACCATTAGAGACCAGAGCTCCAAAACTGGATGGAATAACTGAACATTTTTCACTAAATTGGGATAAAACTCTTTCAGAATTGAATTTATCCCACTATTTGATTAAGAGTTGTCGTAAGACCATACGATCTTCAGTTTCAATTTTATATTGCCATTTGAAGATCCAAGGAATTTTATATTTGGCCATGAATTGGAGAGTGGGGGAAAACCTTTTCTCGTATTCTGAAAAGGTCATGACTAAAGCAAATTTAGTGACTGCATTTTGGAGATTTGGGGGCAAAAGGTCAAAAGGTCACCCATGATTATTCCACCAATTTCCGAACCACATGGGGAATTGGCGATTGAATTTTCTATCAAAATTGAGGAACCATGAGTGGGAAAAATCTTCTGTTTGGTAGAGAAAGATTTTACTCCATGCTTCAATGTACTCATGATAAGTAAATGTAATGGATTCTAATTTGTGAGGAGTAGAGGGGGAATCACCCCATTGGGATAATGAAATGATATGAATTATGTAAAGAGAATAATATAATATTTTGGATGGGTCTTTTAGGTCATGGATTAGTTTAATAGATAATGACTGAGATTTGAATATAATTTCTTTATAGAATGTTAAAGGTTTACCGGGATGGTAATGAGTGTTTGGGCCAAAATAATTTTTTACTAAAGAGATGTGGTTTTTGGGATGACTCATAGAGGGTTCAATAAAAAACAGGAACTGTTTGGCCCTGTCAAAGTAAAGGGATGATTTTTTATAATTGACTGGAGGGTTTGATAAAGAATCTGTCTTGTAGAGGTCATATTGGTTTACTAAAACTGACTGGTAATTGGGTTTATTCAGACTGAGAGTGCTACCAAGAGCACTATATCGATTGACTATTGGAATGGGGGAATGACCTGTATAAGGGACTATGCTGGGGTTTGACTCAGGTAATTCTTTCTTAACTGGGGGAGATGACTTAGATACTGATTTTTCGGGATTTCTCCCTAAGGATAAGCTGGGCTTCATGTTTTGGTGTCCTGTAGAAATTCACGAATTAGGAAATCTGGGATGTGATTGTCACTTCCTTTAATGAATGCAATTTCAAAATCAAAAATACTTAAGATTGCTTGCCAACGGGCAAAAATTTGTTTTCTAGCAATGTTTTGAACATCTTTTTCCAAAACATCTTTTGCACTTTTACAATCAACTCTGACAAAAAAATTTTGATTTAATAAATCATCTTGAAATTTACTGATATATAGTACAATCGATAAAATTTCTATCTTAATAGTACTATAATTTGATTGAGCTGGGTTCCATATTCCAGAATGATATCGAACAATTTGTTCTAGATGATTGGGAGAAATTTGTTGTTTGAGGATACCTCCATAACCAATTTCAAAGGCATCGGTTTCTACGATTTTATAGGAACTAGAAAGAGGGATGCCTAAGCATGGTAGAGTTTTAACATGACTATTAATTTCTTTGACTAAGGATGTATGAATTGATGTCCAGGGGGAAGAGTTTTTTTTGTAACCTATCAAATAGGGGTTTGCAGTGTTTCCTAAGATTTTTGTAAAAATCAGCTGCATAATTTAAAGATCCTACGAATCTTTGTAATTGATTTTTATCTAAAATGACATCTGGAAATTTATCAGCAAATTGTATTGCTCTATCGATAGGTCTAATTTGGAGTTGGTGAATGTTGAAGGCAAGGAAATGAATATTGGTTTGAAATAGTTTGATTTTTGAAGCAAAAACAACTAAACCATTATTCTTTATTATGGATTAGAATTGGTGTAAATGTTTCCAGTGCTGATCAATTGATTGTGAAAAGATCAGAACATCATCAATGTAGACGATGGAAAAATGACTATTAGGGTTGAAGATATCGTTCATTATATTTTGGAATTCACTAGGAGCATTTTTTAGGCCGAATGACATTACATTTCATTCATAATGACCAAAAGGTGTGATGAATGCAGTTTTGTATTTGTCAGCTTCACTGATTTGGATTTGCCAAAATCCTGACTTCATATCAAATTTACTAAAGATAACAGATTTGTTTAATCTATTAATGAGATCTCTTTTATTGGGAATAGGATACCTGATCCATTCAAAGACTGAGTTAAGAGGTTTATAGTTAATGACTAACCGAGGAGTTCCTCTTTCGAGTTTAGCATTTTTCTGAACATAGAAAGCAAGGCAAGACCAAGGGGATTTACTATGGCGAATAATGTCTTTATCAAGTAAATCATTAATCTCGTTTTTACAGAAATCCATAATTTCATGACTCATTTGGATTAGACAAGCTTTAGTAGGGATATTTTTTTCATTAAATTCATGGATGTAAGGAAGAGAAACAATATGTTTTTTCCTATGCCAAAAGGCAGTAGGGATATCAGAACATATTTTTTTGATAATTTTTTCTTCAAAAATTTTGATTTTTTGCTGAAGAGAAGAATTTTGGAGTTGGTTTTCAATTCTTTTAAAATTAATTTCTTCTTGTAGAAAGGCCATTTGTTTATTTTTTGCTTGAATGCAACTGACGGTTTTTGAAATATTATTTTCTTGGAATGCTTTTAGAGTATGGATTTCAGGGTTAGAAAGAAAAGCAAATTTGACTGGTTCATTAAAATGGTAGGTAATAATACCATCATATTCGGTTTTGAAGGGATAAATCAAAGTAATGAAAGAAAATCCTAAAAATACTTTATCAGTTAAATTTTTTACTAAGACAAATGGAGTTTTGAAACAGACATTGTTCTAGCAAATATGGGCCTAGGGATTTTGTATTTAATATCCATTTTTGTTTCATTAGTTGAACGTAAAGATTCTTTTGTATTTTCAAAATATTTTGAAGGTATTAAGCCTTCTTGGATGCAATTAAGATATGCTCCGGAATCAATAAGAGCTGGTATTGTTAATTGGAAATCTTTTATTTTGAGTTGGACAATAGTGTACCATTTTTTGAGTTGGATTTGGCGTATGATACTAATAGTATTGTTTTCAGAAGTTTCAGCTTCATTATTTACTGGGGACTGATATGGAGAAAGATTTTCAGCGGGATCCTGTAATTTAAGAAATTGATTATTTATTTTAAGTAAATTTAATTTTTGTGTAATTTCTTTATTGTCATTCGTAAGTTATAAATGTGTTTGTTATATATATATATGCAGACGTTCGTTCCTTTTTTAAAATACGAATGTGCAATGTAAGCCGTTGATTGCTTTAAGTGAAAAAAAAAACGGTTCAAGAAGAAAGCACTGTAAACAAGTCTCCACTCCCAAAACAGTTTCTGTCAAAATCTTCAGACCTCTTCATCATCTCCACTACCCAACCACTGCGCCAAAGTTTTCCCTCCAACGACGCCTGATATTGATCCCCATCAAACCTCGTTAGATTGATTGCAATTTCTTTCATGAATGGTATCTGAGATATCATTCAGATACCATTCATTAATTATTATTGGGTATAAATTTGTCGACCCATGAACTGCTCTGGATTGTCAAGTTCATATTGAATTCATATTCCAGAAAGTGGATATGGGGTTCCAAAGATAGATCACAAATAAGTATAATATATGTAACTAATTAAGAATGTTCCTCATGTTTTGATAGATGATCAAAAGTTCAAATGAAGCATTATGCCAAGACCAATTTCAACAGATTCAGATAGAAATCTTCTTGCCAAGCCGGTGCATCCAAATACTGAGAATTGAACAATACATAACCCTAAATGGGTAAAATCACCAAATCCGGAAATGCCAAATCTTTGAAGCCAGAAAGCTCAAAGCTTTACTTTATACGACCACTTGGTAACCTTTATTTAGGTCTTCACCGGTGACGACCTCTGGTGACCACGTTATCATCAAACTCAAACGGCAGCAGTGAGTGCATGGACTTGAACAATTTGGTTTAGAGGGTTCTCTCCAGCGTTGTACGGGTCGAATTGATAGGCACAGAAGAACTTAAGCTCGTTCGACTGGTTTTGGCCTTCTAGGAGTGGAGACTTGTTTATGCGGTGCTTTCATCTTGAACCGTTCTTTATCACTTAAAGCAATCAACGGCTTACACTGCACATCCGTATTTGTTCGCATTTGAAAAGCGTGTGTGTAGTTTTCTTCAAGAGTGAGACACCGTTTTGAAATTAAAGTGTGGTGCTCCTCATTTCGCTCACTTTTAGGTCACATTTTCACATCTTCACCGTTCAATGTCTAGAACATAGTGTGTAGATCATTCCTGCAAAGTTTCATCTAATTTAGAGATCATTCCTGCAAAGTTTCATACAATTTAGAGATCATTCATGCAAAGTTTCATCAAATTTGAAGATCATTTGGGTACTGAATTAGATTAAATGAATCAACTGAACGAAATCTGTCCAAACGGAATCGTTCTTGTAAATCACAATTACGGAAACTCAAATGATCTCCAAATTGGATGAAACTTTACAGAAATGATCTAAACTGCTTGTTCCCATCAAGTGTGGCATAGTGTGTGAGAGCAAACAATTGAAGATTAAACATTAGATCTACATTGTGTTAGTATGAAAAGTATTGTCATTCTATCAGTGTTTATATTGCTCAAACCACAGCTTCTTCCAAACAAAATACTGGTTGTTTATGAACATGGAGCTGGGTCAAGTTTGCCCAACTGGAATTCACTTCATCTTGTCTATATTCGGATTTCAGAGAATTATGAAACTCTCATCCCCAGCCGAAGCACTAACATCAACTTGAATGCAGATCAATTTTTTGCAAGAACAGATCATATCTACTCTTTTAATACCGAGAAGCATCAAAGGGAAATACTCTTCACTCTGTATCAGATCATCCATCTCTTCAATAGGAGAAGAGAACACTACAAACATGTATTGCGGACCTGCCATATCAACAGTTCTCTCCGAAAGCTCCTTCAACAACCTCTATTGTAAAGAGGTAGTAGTTTGCACGATCATTCTATCAGTTTTTATTTTGCCGTGGAGCTCCTCAAAAATTTCGCTTCTGATAAGACCATATAAGAATTTGGCATGACCAAACTCTTAGGAGAAAGTTTGGAAAGCACCAAAATATAAGAAGAAATTTCATTAGGCAGTGATTCGAAATTTTCGAACTTCGGTGGTCGATATGAGAACAAAAAAAAATCGACTAAAAATATATTTTGAATTAGTACAAAAGAATGAAGTTGAACAACAATTAATCTCATCAACTTAAGGGTAAATGAAATAGAATTGTTAAAATAACTTGAAACTTGGATAGCCTCTAGATAACTGTAAAAATGAGTCAATGATGCAACTGTAGTAAATTTCAAATTACTCTTATAAACATTACCTAGAAATTGTTTTATGAAAAACAACCCTCATAATAGTTTTTGGAAAAAAAAAAATTCATACATCGAGACAGGCATACCTTATTATGTGACATTAACTTATTGAGCTACATAAAATTAAAGTTTAAAAAAGAAAATAGAAGGTCAACCTAATCTTTTCTTTTTCTGGAATTGTCAACCTAACCATCAAGAGTTAGAATCCTAACGGAACTCTCTCTCTCTAACGAAAAATTCTCTACTTCTCTCTATTTAACTATATCAACTCTCTCGCTCCCTCTAATTTTCTATCTCTTACTCATCAAACCCATGATGTATACATCTCTCTCGCTCACTCATCTATCTCGATCTCAACTTTGGTTTTGTAGTGATTTTGCATTAACCTTTTCAGTAATTAGGTTAATGTGAATTAACACCCATTACTTGGTGTTTAGAGGGTGTATTTTATATGGAATTAGTGGAAGTCTATGAAATTTAAAAGTTTAGGTGTATTCAATACAAACTTTTAACAATCCATCAACAAAGTTTAGGTGTAGTCAATTAGATTTAAAAAAAAATCATTATGAGTTCCAACATAGTCCAGACCTTTAAAGGGTATTCAATTAAGACTTTTTGCAATGAATAAAAGTTTATATGTATTCAAAATATTATTCATACTTATGGAATTAGTAACTGGTGATACCTATGAACTTTGTAGTGTAAATTATACACACCAAACTACAATATTTTTCCATCCTCCCACACTTTCATGTTGTACAACCTCATTTACAACCTTAGTAGCACCTTCATTTTTCAATGTACACGACTGTTCAAACACTTCCCACCAAGAAACTACTTTCTCAACCAAACTTTGCACAATACTCAGAGCCCCGCCATGGATTCTCTTGTTCCGTTCCTATCATAGATGCCAAGTTACCACAGCAAACCACTCAATCTTCATCTCTTGTGCTACTACTAGTAGAAATAAACCCAACATATCATTCTCCTTCCATGCTTTGCATACCTCCCTAAAAAAGGTATTCCACACCTTTCTAGCCCACTCACATTCCCACGTAACATGTAAAATCGTTTCCTCACTACTGCCATAAATAAGACAGACCCCATCACGACACATCCTTTTCCTTTTCAATTCCACCTCATAGGGTAAAAAAATTATAGTTGATGGTTCTTGTAAATCTAATTCATTGAAATTTACAAGAACACTTTCAACTTGTTTGGTAGTTTCAGACTCTACAACCTTTTCCAACTTTTCTAAACCACGCTCCCATTTTTACCACAACTACCCGATTCCATTTGCTCTCTCTTCTCAACATGTCTGAAACTGTCACCCAATAACCAGACTTTACTGAGTACCTTCCATTTTTGTTGTAGTGCCAAATTAAGTCGATCAACACAATTACTTCTTAGCAAAGGAATGGAAAAAAAAAAAAAAAAAAAAACTTTGAGCCTCAAACTCCAAAAAAGTCGATCGGATCAAATCGGCTTTCCATACATCGTTCTCATCAATAAAATAAGCAACTCTAACATTTTAGAGAGATTGATGAGGGGATATTACCTTGAAAGTTACCGGTTGAGGAAGCTATCAATCCTTTTTCACACTGATTAAATGACCATTCCCTACTCTCCACCTAAATCCAAGCTCCAACGATTCTTTTCCCCACACCAAGCTTCACCAAAGGAGAGAAGCACTCCTCCCCACCCTTGCCGACAACCATTCTGAATTCGGGAAATAATTTGCATTAAGAACTAGACCAACAAAGGAAAATGGTGCTTGCATAATCTTCCAGAATGTTTTTGCTAGCAAGGCCTGGTTTAAAAGATTCAAGTCACGGAACCCTAAGTCACCCTCTCATTTACTTAGACACAGTTTATTCCACTTGCACCAGTGAATATCTTTTTTCCCTCTTTTGCCCTACCAGAATTTTGCCACTTTTGAGTTTTGACTGGTATGTCCTCAATATCCTTTTGGTAACTTGAAAGCACACACATTGTATAATTGTGAATAACATGAAGCAGTAACCTTTACCACCTTTTGAGAGAGACTATGACGTTAGACCAAATAACAGTGGGACGGTACACCCCCTTATCAAAGGTAAAGTTGAAGTACCGTTTGTAGTTTTTTTTTTTTTTCAACAAAAAGGAGGAAAATTTGGTTGATATTTTCAAGGACTACCTGAAGAGTAAAAAGTGAAAAAGAAAAGAAAAGGTAAATGGTAAAATCGGAGCCCGAAATTAAAACAAGCAAACTCAAAGTATAAAACCTCGCAGAAATTATACTCGCTCTCTTCACTCCACCATCCACTCCCTGACGTCCGGAGCCTGCTCTCTCATCTCCGACGTCTCTCAATTTCTGAATCGCACTCAGATTCTCTGCAGGTACTCTTCAGATTTCATCAGTCTTTTCTTCTCCGCGTTAAAGAAATTTTGGGATTCAAAGTTGGAGAATAGCGAATCCTAGTGATTTTTAATCGTAGCTTTGATTTTATGGAATCGTATTCAAAGGTGATCATAGAATTATCAATTGCACACCTGGTGATTGGGCTTTTGGAATCATAGTTCTTTAAACCCTGGCTGTTGGTATTAGGGTTTAAGAGTTGTGGGTTTAAATCATATCTTGTAGTTCTAGCTTAGACACTTGTTGAAATGGAGTTTGTTCTCTCGATTTTGATAAGGTTTGTTTATTCCGTGCTTTTGTGTGGAAATGAGCATCATTGAAATATTAGACCATGAAATCTGGTAGTTTATAGAAAATAATGGAAGTAACTTACAGTTTCGGTCAAATTGGTTTGATGGATTCAAAATTTGGATGTAATTGTTGAAGAAATAGCATTGATCTGAGCTTCTTTTCATTTTGTCTGGTTGGGAATTGAACATCGAAGTTGGAATTATGTTGTGAGTTATGAGTACACAACTATTTAACTTATATATCCACTAGTTTGGTTACATGGGGTCGACTGTGTCTGATTTGATCCCATACTAAGTTTGATTACATGTTGAATGAGAGATGCAGGTCGTTCGTAAGGCCAGTATATTCACATTTTTGTTGAGAAAGATGAAGACAGTGGTGGGGATGGTCGTTTCCAATAAAATGCAGAAATCGGTGGTTGTGGCGGTGGATAGGCTGTTCCATCACAAGCTCTACAACCGATACGTGAAGCGGACATCCAAGTTCATGGCCCACGATGAGAACGATCATTGCAACATTGGAGACCGGGTATGTCTTATGTAATGCATTATATCTCTTTTGAAGTTTTGAACAAAGTTACATTTTATCTGATTTTTAGTTTAATCATTTCATCAGGTTCGATTGGAGCCTTCACGCCCTTTGAGCAAACATAAGCATTGGATTGTTGCTGAAATCGTCACCAAAGCACGCATCTATCAGCCTCCTTCACCATCGGCTTCAGCTGCAGCTCCACTTGATACTAATTCTTAAGGTTTTGCTTCCATAACTGCTTTAATAATCTATTGTTTTAACAATGAACTAGGAATCTTTTCTTCATCTCTTCCGGTCACTCATGTCTTAGTGTATTTGTTCAGATTTTATATATATATATATATATACGAAAAGGATGTGGAGCGGACGTCCCTCCGTTCGCCACCGTACGGCGCCGGCGAGGGCGCGCCTCCACCCCAGCGGACTCCAGCAGCGTCCCCGACCTCTTTCCATCCCCGGCGAGTCCGGCGAAATCCAGTTTTCCGGCCAGATCGATCTTGTTTGAAGTTTTGGGTGATCTCGCCGGAAAACTAGAATTCGCCGGACTCGCCGGGGATGGAAAGAGGTCGGGGACGCTGTTGGAGTCCGCTGGGGTGGAGGCGCGCCCTCGCCGGCACCGTACGGTGGCGAACGGAGGGACGTCCGCACTTTAAGGACAGTGCGGACGTCCGCTCCACATCCGGCCTGTATATATATATATATATATATATATATATATATATATATATAAACAATTTAGTTTAACTATGAAATACTCATTTTTGAATTCCTGATTATATGCTAGATTCCAACTGATAAAGCCAACCCGCTGGTTTTTGGACTGTAGATCTAAAATCAGAAAGAATGTAATTCTTGTGAAGATTTCATAGAAACTATAGTTTATAGATAGGTATGGTGCATTTATTCTAAGATCTAATGCAGTAGTTATGTACATGACATCACTACTTCTCGGAGAAGCGGGTCACCACTAGTTTTCCGCCTTTTCTGTTTGTGTTATTCTGCACTTCTTTAAACCGTTGGCTTTTCATGTCATTTCCAACCCCAAGTCTCATAACGTAAATGGTCAAGTGTAACGCCTGTAATTTTGTGTGGCTCAGTTCTCTTATCGGAAACTGCTAAAGTTGATAGAAGTGTAACTGAACATGACATTATCTTCATCATATGCGAGACAAAATTGTAACTTAGCAAACTGTTCAGCTCCTTGTAACAACATCTAAAACTTTGGTTGAATTTCATTCTTTTTGGCAGGTGAAGCTTTATGTATGGCATCTGAGAGGTTGAGATTATATTAGGTTTAGCCAAAGCTAGTTCCTACAGTTTCTTGAATGTTTTGTTTGTATGGGTGAATGCACCTTTTCTAGTCCCAACCTATATGGTGAATTTATATCTCCAATTGTGTACTGAACTATCCCACCAGAAACTTTGGATAAGTCTAAATTGAATCAATGCTTTGTTATAATATATCATGTTGATAGCTCATGAACGTTGGTTCGGTCATTGAAATTTGTGTTAGTGAGAAAACTTTTTGTTGATTAGGTTCTTACATTTGAAAGTCTAGATATAGGAAATTTTGGTTGATTTGTTACTTAATATGATAGCTCTAGATATATATGCATGATCATATCTTTATATATCTTCCTTTATATTCCCTTTTATATTGAAGCTTAAAAGGTAACTAGTGCATCGTTTATTGTCTTCCCAACTGCTTTTCTATGCGTTTCGGAACTTCGATGCATTTGGGAAACTCCTTCTTGATACAAACTCACCACGTGACAGTATGTTTGCCGCCACGTGCAACTTGTAACATCACGTGCCACCATCATGTCAGTTCCACCTGCTCTCTTAAGGCGTTCCTTCAATTTGGTTTGTGTTGGTCTCCACTTTTCTTCACATATGATATCCTACTGTAGTTCTCTCCAGATCCTACTCTTCCACTATCTTGAGACCTCTTGACCCCCATTCCCATGGATTTGCCAACAACTTCTAAATCTAAGAAAGTTCGGCGAGAGAAAACCCCATGTCTCTACAAGGGCATACGAATGAGAGTTTGGGGTAAATGGGTTTCAGAAATAAGAGTTCCAAAGTCGGGAGGAAGGATATGGTTGGGCTCTTATGATGCTCCTGAAAAGGCAGCTCGAGCCTATGATGCAGCCCTATATTGCATTTATGGTGAATGTGGGCGATTCAATTTTCCAGGTGATAGAAGGCCTGTGCTTTCTGCAGGCTCTGCAGTTTCCTTGTCCAAGTTTGATATTCAGCAGATTGCCATGAATTTTGCTTCATCTTATGTACCAGTATCTTTGCCGGTGTCAGCTACTATAAAAGCTGAGGCACAAGCTGATACACCCACTTCTCCACTAGTTTCTAAGGATATGGCAAGTAAATATGAGGTAAAGGTTGATCCCCTTGCCCCAACCTGTGCAACAGGAGTAGGTTCTGCTGATCCACCAGAAGATTTCCAACTGGATGATTTCCTTGTGTTGGATACAGATTGGATATCTGATTTCTATTAGAGAGTTTTGTGCAAAATAGTATGTGTATTTGCATTTCAAGTGTGTATGTGTATATTTATCTGTGTTTATGTGCATATATTGCTGTGAGTGTATTTTTGTTGCATAAATCAATGCGTGCATGTAGCTTTTCGTGTATATTCCACTTGGGTAGGCTAGGGCGAGACAAATTGTCAATTGTGGATTTCATATATGTATAAGTTATCATGAGAAATGGAAACTCCTCTTGCTCTTGAGGAATATCCACTATCATGAAACTTTTCTGTCTCAATCATGGATAGTGCTGGAGCCTAGCTTAAAAAGAAAACTGTAGTGTGCAGTTATAAAGAATAGGGGGGTTTCTGTGTTTGCTATTATGTTAGGATGAATTATATGCAATCCAGGTTTCTTTTCATTCATAACATAGTTTTAAGTTTTTACCTTGTGTGCAAATCAATTTTTGATATTAACACCACTGTAAATCCTGAAGATGGTTGGAGTCCTTCCCTGCAGATTATGGTAGGCATGTTCATTTTTTGTTAACTAATGTCAAGTTTTTGGTAAATGTGGTCATCTTTTTGGTAACCAATGTGCAATATTGGGCAAAGAATGACTACTTTACTAAAATGGTTTTGGCAATTAATATGTTGTGAGTTGTGATGCAAAAGAAGTGGAACAAGGAATTTCATCTCCTTGAGTCAGTAAATTAGTGTTCCAGACAGGGAAAAGAAAAGCTTTGGATTTGTCTCTGGTTTCGCAGTTATTTTTTTCCCTGTTTTTACATTGTATAGAACTATTGGTGACTTGAGGACTGTTTAGATTCAAAGTGTTGTATGCATGTCATCGAAAGGGTGTGTGGGCAGAAGAATAATTGATTAATAACCTTGTTTGGAGGGGGTATAAGGAGTTCCTATAACCAGTCTTTCTCCCGAGTTGGTAGCATAGTGAAATCTAAGGGATGAAAAAGGGCAGAGGAGGTAGGATGGGTCAGCTGTGGAAGAGGGTGATGGTGATCTTTGGTATTTTTGTCTTCAGAAAGGAAAAACAAACCTTTGGTTTTGTGTGCCATTTTTTTTTTTTTTCCCTTAAGATTTCTTCTCGCTGGAATTGTTGGTTATGGTTTAATCATATAGTTATTGGAGATATGTATCGATTAAAATCAAAGCTATGAATGCCATTTGAAAGGGTGTCTGAGCAGGAAGACTAGTCGATTCCGAAATCCCAAGTTCCTAACATTCTTGGGTGCTATTTCCCTGTTGGCATAAAATGAAAATTTCGGAGCCTCCTGTTATTGTTCTCAGAGTAGGGACGTC
Organism: Fragaria iinumae; assembly: GCA_009720345.1. Taxonomy (NCBI): domain Eukaryota; kingdom Viridiplantae; phylum Streptophyta; class Magnoliopsida; order Rosales; family Rosaceae; genus Fragaria; species Fragaria iinumae. Next base: position 28,307,453 of record CM019121.1, read on the forward strand.
ACAATTAGGATTAGCTCCCTAAGTTCATGGCATGTGTTACGGTACCATTTTTTTTTTTGGCACAGTTGCAATTTCTTTTGGTACTGTAAGTATGGTCAATCACCGTATGATGTTGTAGTTACCCATTTTTGGACGTGCAAATTTATCTTCAGCCATGTATTCCTATATATTATCCATGCGTAGAAGTTACCACTAATGTTGTAGTTACCCTAATGTGAGTTTTGTTACTGATAAGTTATCCAACCTTGCTCAACACATCCTTGGACCTTCAGTTTGATTCAACTCTATATTTCTTTCCTAGCGTTCCATTTGGATCAAAGGGTGCTCCTAGTGATTCTGTCGTGTCAAAAAATTGTCTGTTTTATTTTTAAGGAACTTGAAATGCCAAGAAAAGACAATTTATGCCGCGGTCAAATGACAATAGTTAGACGTATTCGTATTTGATACAATATGCAGATATGCGTAGGTATATGTGATTAGCTAGCTAGCGAGGCCTCGTAAACCATCGTACCTCTTAAACCCTCGATAGGCTGCCGAACCAATTTCTTACAAGCGAGGCAACCATGGGAGAGGATCAGATTTTAGAAGAAGGAAACAATTGGACAACCTCGCAAATAATTGACAACCTCGCAGTGTGGCTTCTGCTCCATCACTTTGTATTCCCTGTCAATCTGTCATCTCCAAGGTGGCATTGTACTCTAATAAAATTCTTAGTGGTTTGGCTATCTCGAGTACCAATTGGATGCAAGACCAATTGCATACAAGTTTATGCTCTTTTTTTCTTCTCTCTTTTCTTGTGGGATATAATCGTCGTCTTCTACTCGATGTCGACAATATATATATATATATATATATAGAGGCCGGACGAGAGGCGGACGTCTGCACTCAGCTTAAAGTGCAGACGTCCCTCCATTCTCCACCTTCCCGCGCCGGCGCTGGCGCGCCTCCACCCCAGAAGACTCCAGCAGCGTTCCCGACCACTTTCCCTCCCCGGCGAGTCCGTTCTTTTCCAGTTTTCCGGCGAGATCACCCAAAATTTCAAATAAAGTCGATCTCGCCGGAAAACTGGAAAAGAACGGACTTGCCGGGGAGGGAAAGTGGTTGAGGAGGCTGCTGGAGTCTTCTGGGGTGGAGGCGCGCCGTCGCCGACGCCGGACGGAGGAGAACGGAGGAATGTCCGCACTTTAAGCACTGTGCGGACGTCCGCTTCATATCGTTTTCGTATATGTATATGTGTATATATATATATATATATATATATATATAACTGTAATGAGCCAATTGTGTTGTAGAGAACTAAATTATGTACAAACTTTAGTTCATTAGAAACGGTATCAGAGCCAATCATGGAATAATTTTTTTAGGAGGTTTTTCTGTATAATTTGGGTAACTAACTTGAGAAGTAGTTTTTTTAAAGATAAACATCTTGAATCAAACGAAAATCTCCTTAGGAGAAACCTTTACAGGATGAAATTTCCTTTCATGGATCAACGAAAGCAATTATTTCATGATTGGCAAGCATTTATGCTTGAAACTAGATCTGAAATATTTTTTCTTGATTTTATCGATCAATTAAACAACCAAAAAATACAAACATTAACAAAAGCACGTTGGAAAACTTCCATTAGCTCAGTCCTTTCCAGTCATCCCCCTGTTGAAACAATAATAATTGATCATCTAAACAGTCCAATCACAGCCTCACCTTTTAAAATTGCCATAGAAGATCCAGACACTAAGAAAATTAACCCAGATACTAAAAAAATTATTGAACAAAATAATTATACAAACCAAAGCCTAGTAACCATAGGAGCCCAGTTAGATAAAATAGAAATAAAGGTTGACAACATATCCTCTAAAACTAATATCCGACCACAACCAGAACCAGAAACTCCTTTAGTTCATTTTAGTGAATTAAATAAACCTACCCTAAATCCTACTTCTTCGATTCAAAAAATTGAACGAATGTTAGAAAAATTAAAAACTGAAACACCTGAACCCAGTAGAATTGCTGTAATTCATACCCAAGAAAACTCTTTTTCCGATAGCGATTCTAGTAACACTAGCCAAATTAAAGAGTTAAACCAAATGTTTCAAACTTTAAATCTAGATAGGATAATCCATCCAAAGAAGCATCCTTTTAAAACTTGGACAGAACGTCCTCTCCCTTTAGATATACAACCCACTAATCATCTTAATAATCAATTCTCAGTTTCTTCTGATAAAACTTATGAATGGAACATTGATAATCTATCAGAACAAGAAATCCTAAATAAATTACATCATATGTCTATGGCAGCTAATAGCTATGTTACAAATCATAATTTCACCCAGCCTGAAATCATTGACATACTTTCCACAGGATTTACAGGAATGCTTCATTCCTGGTGGGAAAAACATCTCACTCCTGATTCTAGATCATCCATTAAACATGCTATTAAACGAGATGAAGATGGGACTACCATCTTCGACGAACGCACAGGAATGAGAATTTCTGATGCTGTTAATACCTTATTTTACACAATTATTCAACATTTCATAGGAACCCCTAGCCACATCACATCCAGAATTCATGATCAACTCAGTAACCTTAGGTGTCCTACCCTAAGTGATTTCAAATGGTACAAAGATGTTTTCATTTCTCGAGTTATGCTTAGAGACGATAGTAACCAACCATTTTGGAAAGAAAAATTCATAAATGGTCTTCCAAAATTATTTGCTCATAAAATCAGACAAGTTCTTAGTAATGAAACAGGTCACATAAACTATGATTCTTTAACTTATGGAAACATAATTACAGTTATCTAAAAAGAAGGATTAAGAATGTGTATAGATATGAAATTGAATGCTCAGATGAAATCAGATAAGAAAACAGCTAAATACGAATTAGGAAATTTTTGTGAACAATATGACCTACCTCCCTTACCTCTTTCAAGAAGAAAAAAGGCAAGCAATAAATTTATTCCTTACAAAAAGAAAATTCACACCCTACAAAAAGAAAATTCACACCCTACAAAAATAACTTTGAGCCAAACAAATTTTATTCCAAAAACAGATTTCGCAAAAATTGGTCTAAAAAACCAAATCCCCAACTAAAAAGTAAACCTTTCGATAAAAGTAAAACTAAATGTTTTAAATGTAATAAGACTGGTCACTTTGCAAACAATTGTCCAGTTAAAAGTATTATTAATCAACTCAAAATTAGTCAAGAAGAAAAAGAAAAACTTATACAAACTTTAGAATTACGAAACACTGATTCAGAAAATGAAATGAGTGAAGATGACATCACGATGATGGAATCTTCTTCCTCTGAATCCAATGAACATTCTTCCCCAGATATTACTTTTGGGTGTAAGGATGCTTGTAATTGTAAAACAATAAATGTTCTTTCCAAACAGGAAGAACAAGAAGAACTCTTAATTGATTTAATAGGTAAAATAGACAACCCTGAACTTAAGCAGAATACCTAAAAAAATTAAAAAAATTAATTACCCAAGAAAATATAGTTAATCCTCCCTCACAAAAAATTAGCCTTACTACAACTTTTGATAAATTCTCCACTAGTAAAAAAGAAATAACGATCCAAGATCTCCAACATGAAGTAAAAACAATCAAGAGTCAAATACATGCTTTACAACAAACACATCTAGAACTTACGAATGACAACAAAGAGATTAAACAAGAATTAAACTTACTAAAAATAAATAACCAATTTCTTAAATTACAGGATCCACTTGAAAATCCTTTCCCAGAAAATAATGAAGCTGAAAATTCTGAAAATAATACTATTAGTACCATACGCCAGATCCAACTTAAAAAATGGTACACTACTGTCCAACTCAAAATAAAAGATTTCCAAATAACAATAACAGCCCTTATTGACTCTGGTGCGGATCTTAATTGCATCCAAGAAGGCTTAATACCCTCCAAATATTTTGAAAAAACGAAAGAATCTTTACGATCAGCTAATGGAACAAAAATGGATATTAAATACGAAATCCCTAAGGCCCATATCTGCCAAAACAATGTTTGTTTCAAAACTTCGTTTGTCTTGGTAAAAAATCTAACTGATAAAGTAATTTTAGGATTACCTTTCATAACTTTAATTTACCCTTTCAAAACTGAATATGATGGTATTGTTACCTACCCTTTTGATGAGCCAGTTAAATTTACTTTTCTTTCAAACCCCGAAATCCATACTTTAAAAGCATTTCAAGAAAATAATATTTCAAAAACTCTCGGTTGCATTCAAGCAAAAATCAAACAAATAACCTTTCTCCAAGAAGAAATTAATTTCAAAAGAATTGAAAATCAACTCCAAAACTTTTTTCTTCAGCAGAAGATCAAAACTTTTGAAGAAAAGATAATCAAAGAAATATGTTCTGATATCCCTACTGCCTTTTGACACAGGAAAAAACATATTGTCTCACTACCTTACATCAAAGAATTCAATGAGAAAAACATCCCCACTAAAGCTCGTCCAATTCAAATGAGTCACGAGATCATGGATTTTTGTAAAAACGAAATTAATGATTTACTCAACAAAGATATTATTCGCCCTAGTACATCCCCTTGGTCTTGCCCAGCGTTCTATGTTCAGAAAAATGCTGAACTCGAACGAGGGACCCCCGTCTGGTTATAAATTACAAACCCCTTAACACAGTTTTAGAATGGATCAGGTATCCCATTCCCAATAAACGAGATCTCATTAACAGATTAAACAAATATGTTATCTTTAGTAAATTTGATATGAAATCAGGATTTTGGCAAATTCAAATTAGTGAAGCTGACAAATACAAAACTGCATTTGTCACGCCTTTTGGACATTATGAATGGCATGTTATGCCCTTCGGATTAAAAAATGCACCTAGCGAATTCCAAAACATAATGAACGATATATTCAATCCTTATAGTCACTTCTCCATTGTCTACATTGATGATGTTCTAATCTTTTCTCAATCAATTGACCAACATTGGAAACATCTTCACCAATTCTTTTCCATAATAAAGAATAATGGTCTAGTTATTTCTGCCTCAAAAATCAAATTATTCCAAACCAACATTCATTTTCTTGGATTTAACATTCACCAACTCCAAATTAAACCTATTGATAGAGGAATACAATTCGCTGACAAATTTCCAGACGTCATTTTAGATAAAAATCAATTACAAAGATTCCTAGGATCTTTAAATTATGTGGCAGATTTTTACAAAAACCTTAGGAAACATTGTAAACCTCTGTTCGATAGATTACAAAAAAATCCTTCACCTTGGACTTCCGTACATACATCCTTAGTCAAAGAAATTAAGAGTCATGTCAAAACCTTACCATGCTTAGGAATCCCTCTTCCCGATTCCTATAAAATAGTAGAAACTGATGCCTCTGAAATAGGTTATGGAGGTATTCTCAAACAACAACTTTCTCCTAATCATCCTGAGCAAATTGTTCGTTTTCATTCTGGAATTTGGAATCCAGCCCAAGCAAATTATAGTACTATTAAAAAAGAAATTTTATCAATTGTTTTATGTATCAGTAAATTTCAAGATGATTTATTAAATCAAAAATTTTTAGTCCGCGTCGATTGTAAAAGTGCTAAAGATGTTTTAGAAAAAGATGTTCAAAACATTGCTAGTAAACAGATCTTTGCCCGTTGGCAAGCAATTTTAAGTATCTTTGATTTTGAAATTGCATTCATTAAAGGCACTGACAATCATATCCCAGACTTCCTAACTCGTGAATTTCTACAGGGCGCCACAACATAATGTCTAGCTCATCCAAAGGGAGAAATCCCGGGAAAACAAAAGTTATAGCATCCTCTCCAGTCAAGCCAGAATTACCTGAGTCAAAATCAAACATAGTTCCTTTTAAAGGTTATTCTCCTGTTTCATTAGTCAACCATTATAGTCCGCTTGGTAGTACTCTCAGTCCAAATATGCCCAGTTACCAATCAGCTTTAGTCAACCAGTTCGACCCTTACAAATCAAGCTCCTCATCTAACCGTCCAATTACTTATAAAAAATCCTCCCCTTACATTATCAGGGTCGCCCAGGGCCTATTTTACATTGAACCTAACTTGAGTCATCTAAAAAACCCTGTTTCTTTAGTAAAAAGTCATTTTGGTCCAACCTCTCATTATCCTCCAGGAAAACCCCCATTATCATTTTATAAAGACATCCTGTATAAAACCGAGTCAATTTTCATTAAACCAATCCTTGATCCAAAAGACCAATCTAAGATATTATATCATTCCCTTTATATAATCCGAATCATGTCGCTAGCCCAATGGAGTGATCCCCCCTTTACTCCCCACACATTAGACACAATCACATTCACCTATCATGACTACATGGAAGCATGGGATAAAATATTCCTCCATCAAACCGAGGATTTTAGTCATTCATGGTTCCTAAACTTCGACAGAAGATTCAATCGCCAGTTCCCTATGTGGTTTTGCAATTGGTGGGATGACCATGGTTGCTCTTATGATCTTCTCCCTCCACAACTCCAGAATGCAGTCACAAAATTTACTACAGTCATGACCTTTTCAGATTATGAGAAAAGATTTTCTCCCACTCTTCAATTTATGGCAAAGTATAAAATTCCTTGGATTCTGAAATAGCAATACAAAATTGAACCTGAAGAATACATGGTTACAAGACAATTCCTAGTAAAATGGTGGGATAAATTCGACCCTGAGAGAGTTTTAACTCAATTCAGTGAATAATTCACAGTTATTCCCTCGAGTTCAAAAGCTCCGGTTTCCGTTCAGCCGGCGCCTCCAATCTCGCAGTTAACATCTCCAACTCCTCAGTCACCATCTTCTTCCAAGAAGACAAAGCAGTCACCATCCTTTTCCCAGAAGAAAAAGGCCTCCAGTTCATCTTCATCTTCTAAAGCAGAAGAGTTAAAAGAATTAGCAAAGCAGTTACTACAAGAAGTAGCAATTTTATCTACAGATGATGACGAAGAACATTCTCAATCAGATTCATCATCTCACAGTCATCAAAGTCCCCCCAATCAACCAAAAAGATGGGCAGATTATGAAGATAGTCAAGACCCTTATGCAGATTTTGATTGATTCCAGTCAAAGACCGTCTCAGTCATCTTTTCCACCGAAATCAACAGTAAACCACGAGACAGACAATCCACTATTCATCAACAGTAATTCACATGACCAACAGTTACTCAGTGGCAGACAAATTACTATTCACCAAACAGTCACTTTTTACTATTCATTACTTTTGTAATCTCTATTTATAGAGGCCTCCGGCTTCATTTGTAGGGGCTTCAATTTTTCCTCTTCTTCTCCTCTCCTCTCTTCCCATTCTCTCTCCAGTAAAATACTTGTGTAAACAGAGCCCTTGCTCTTACATATGCATTAAACATTTATTTGTAAGTTTGTATTTCTATACATTAAATAAATATATCAAGTTAAATATATTATGCTTCCGTTTCCTTTTGGTATCAGAGCCGAAAGGCCTGATATAGTTACACTTTAAAGGATCTCCAACCCCAGGTGGCGGACTACCGCCTAGGAGTGGTTCTGGAGTTCATATTTAGCTATTCTGTTTAAAACATCTCAATCCCCAGGTGGCGGACTACCGCCTAGGAGTGGATCTTGAGTTGATCTATCTGCTTTACTTATTTTATGAAATGTTTTGTTAATTGTTCCTTAATTTTAAGATTTTGGGTTCTATTTTCCTTTCCTTATCTTCTTTTAAGCCTTTTATTCTCTCCAAACCAAACATTAAGTCCAGGTCCAAACACTAAGTCCCAGGTGAGGCATGAGCGGTGTAGAGTGAGTCTTAGCCTTTAAGATTTTAAGCCTAGGTTCTTAAAACCTCCTATCTTTTTCTTACTGTCCAGTTTTCTTTTCATTTCACAAATTGAGTCGTCTTTTTAAATCCAACTCAGTCACTTCTAGTTCGTCCAGGTCCTCCCTCAATAGGATTCCAGATATAGTTAACGAGGAACAAATAGAGTATCAGTCAAACGATAACATAGATATAAATGACTGGAATATTCCCAGAGTTCCTAGTCATGAAATTTATAAGAAAAAATGGAGTCTAACTTCATTCAAAAGTGAACACCATATTAAATCAGTAGAACAAATTTATGCCCTTAGTAAACAACATGAAACTTGCCAACTTTTTAGTCCAGAATCAATTAAAAAACATAAAAAAGATGGTCATAATTTCCTACATATTGGGTTAGTTCAAATTGGTGTCAAGCCTTTAACTAGAAAAGGTCTTAATGCCTCCATTCTTTTATGTTTAAGAGATGCAAGATTTACTGATTTTAATGATAGTACCCTTGGATTAATTGAGTCAAGTCTGTTTAATGGTCCAGTTCATTTTAATTGCTACCCAGATTTTACTATTAGCCTCAGTGACCCTCATATCTTAAAAGCTTTAACTCTCAACATTAAAACTTCAGGTTACCATGTCCTTGAAGGAACCCAACCTTTAGCCTTAATTTATAGGATCCATTATAAAGTCACCGGCACAAACATGAATTTCCAAGCCATTAGTAAAAGTCCCAAAAACCATACTCTCTTGATTCAAAGTAGTCAAGAAAACGCTAATATTACTATCCCTCACACTATCAGATGGTCAGATATCCATCTTCCCTCTGAATGGTCTCTCACCAGTGAGAATCAACCATCTAATGCACAACATAGTCTTTCTGATTTAGACTGTATTCAACAGTTTAATGATGGCACAGTAAGAATTAATTTTCAAAACTCTCGAATACATCAAAACCCAAGAATTCAAGAGGTAGGAAACTCCTCGCAACATTCTTTTGCTACTGCTAGACATTCATTTGCTGGTTCCACTACAGCTGAAACAATGTCTAGACGAGATTCTGATCTCGATAAAGAAATTAAAAATATCAGGATCAGAGAACTAGAAGAAGAATTGCAAAAGCTTAAAATTAAAAACATCAAGGCTACTTCTCAAGTTAGTTACCCAAATTATACAGAAGATGAACTGGAGGCCTTTTTCTTCTGGGAAGAGGATGGTGACTGATTTGTCTTCTTGGAAGAAGATGGTAACTGAGGAGTTGGAGATGTTAACTGCGAGATTGGAGGGGCCGGCTGAATGGAAACCGGAGCTTTTGAACTCGAGGGAATAACTGTGAATTCTTCACTGAATTGAGTTAAAACTCTCTCAGGGTCGAATTTATCCCACCATTTTACTAGGAATTGTCTTGTAACCATGTATTCTTCAGGTTCAATTTTGTATTGCCATTTCAGAATCCAAGGAATTTTATACTTTGTCATAAATTGAAGAGTGGGAGAAAATCTTTTCTCATAATCTGAAAAGGTCATGACTGTAGTAAATTTTGTGACTGCATTCTGGAGTTGTGGAGGGAGAAGATCATAAGAGCAACCATGGTCATCCCACCAATTGCAAAACCACATAGGGAACTGGCGATTGAATCTTCTGTCGAAATTGAGGAACCATGAATGACTAAAATCCTCGGTTTGATGGAGGAATATTTTATCCCATGCTTCCATGTAGTCATGATACGTGAATGTGATTGTGTCTAATGTGTGGGGAGTAAAGGGGGGATCACCCCATTGGGCTAGTGACATGATTCGGATTATATAAAGGGAATGATATAATATCTTGGATTGGTCTTTAGGATCAAGGATTGGTTTAATGAAAATTGACTCGGTTTTATACAGGATGTCTTTATAAAATGATAATGGGGGTTTTCCTGGACTGCCGAAAGGCCTTAGGTATGGGAAGGGCATACCTGAAGTTTAGGGATGAAATTCACATGACCAACAGTTACTCAGTGAAACAATATTTAACTTCATTTCTATACAAAAAATCGTATAGAAATTAAGAAGGAAGTAAAGGGGGCATCTTTTTGGGTGAATCTTCCCTCTGGAACATTGATATGTATATATATATATATATATATATATATATATATATATATATATATATATGCAGTGTCGCCTGTGTTTGCAAGAAGCATTTTCTTTCTAAGAGAAGAAGATGGCTGATTTTGAGGAGATGAAACCAACCATATACAGTATATTTTTGAACTTTATTTTTGATGATTTCATGTTGGAATGCAAATTGTAATCTACCTCTTTTATCATATAATTAATGATATATCTTTTTTCATAGTCTTGTTTGGAAGACCAAGGCTTAGCTTCCACTTCCGTGACTATACCTTTCCATTATCCAAATAATTAAACTTCCCGAAAACTACAAATTTACATAAGAACAAAAGCTTACATTTCAGTGATTTTAACTTGGTACTTCTATGCTTTAAAAGAAGAATCAGGCAAGTTTTTTCAAATACGGATTGCGGAAAATAGTCTCTAATCACTATGCCGTAATCTGGGGTTTTGTTCTTAGTTCTGCTTCTGCTTCCTTGTTTGTTTACGTTATGTTGTTTATATGTATCCTTTTCGCCGGAAAACCACAAAAAATTAAACCAGCTTGTGTAGAGACGTACAGTGCAGTATGGGAAGGATTTCTTTTTCATTTCTTCCAGTTATCTCGGACAAAAACCATACCTATAAATTATGCATCATCATGTGCCTGTTTGTGACTTGTAATTTACAAACGTTCCTTATTCTACAATTTACACTCTTCTGGACTTGTGCATGCTGGTGGTTCTCATTCAATCACATTAAACAATCTCTATTATTAGCTAGCGTTTCAAGAAAGTTAGTGAAATTCTATCGTATTTAAACATGCCATATGCTTTCCTCTTTGGTAAAGAGCATCGGTTCGAGGAGAATTGAGATCTCTATTCCGCCATCGATTTCTTTAAAGAGAAATGCCTTCTTCTCTGGTTAATTGGTTCTTTTATGCCTGGGAAAAAAGGACCGTCGCATCATGTGCCAGTAGGGTTTATTAAACTCCAAATCCCACCAATTCTGAACCATAAACAAATGAGCAACTCCAATTTGATGGGGCACTTATGTTTAGCTTCGTCATGAGTGATGACTTAGAAAGCAACGGAATATCTAATGGCCAATTAAGAAAGTGAATCGGACACAGAAACTTTGCAGGATTAGGGTTTGTTTTGTTATGGTTAAAGTAATTTAGGGTTTCTACAGTCTGCTAAATCTTTCTTAATGTATTGGTTTAGATAAGGACCACATCCACTAATCTTCCACAAATCATATCTTAGTTTAACGTTAAAAATTAGCAGCAGAGTACTGTCTGGAGTTTAGTGCAATCCGTCCAACAAATGTTTTTCATAAATTTATGAAAATATCGATCGTGTATTGTAACATTTTAAAACAAGGAAAGTTTTTAGTTAGATTTTTGAGATTTAGAATCCCCAATATCTTTATAAAGCAGCTGATATAGATCATGTAATGGCTACAAAAGCATGGCCATGTATCTTATGTGAGTTGACCCATTGCAAACATATTGTCTGCTCAAATCATAGACAACAACTACTTCAATATAATATAGAAGCACATTATTTCTAACTCCATCTTCACACCAAACTAAGACATAATAACTCAAGTATGTGTGTACCCAAAGTTTCAAACAAGACAACCTAATTACTCAAAAAAAAAAAAAAATCACTGCAAACATCGTATATACAGAAATCAAATCTTCTTATCTTCATAATATTCTAATTGAACTTGAGAAGTTATAAAATACGTGTCTTTTTCGTCACCCGTTAAACCGTTTATAAATAATAAAGCTGAAATTTAATTTTTTTAGTAGACTAGTTTGTCATTTCAAGCGAAAGAGTGGCCAAGATTGCGGATTCTTCAATCCAGTCATCCTAAAGAACTAGGCAATGGTGAAAGGGTCTTATGACATTGTAGTACATTATCTTGTCACCGGATATTTCAGTCGATCACTTGTTTTCATCTATCTCTATCTTATGTAAATCTCGCCATGTTCATGAGATAGTCTCTTGGTTTCAAAAAAAGAAAAAGAAAGAAGAGCGTGTCTATATATATGTCCATTAATTGTCTAATAACATCACATTCGTGGTTACTTTCTTGTGTTTGAAGAAAAATTTCATGCTACTCCCTAGATAAATAGTCATTTATGCAAAGATAGACATGCCTAAGATTATGAGTGGCATAATGCCTATTAGTCAATAAACCCACCACCCAATTCCTAGTTTGGACCAATCTTATCTACATTTCGAACAGTCAACCTAGGCAACAATTTAACCAAAAACCCTAATCGAAAGCAAACCCCAAATTTGGAGAAAACAACAAAACCCCCCGCATTGATGATAAAGCCAAACCATCACGCATACCAAGTGAGAGCGCCAAGGAAAAACCCTAAAAAGCAAGATCACTAATCCACCCCTCCCTAAAGTAACCTCAACCCCCAACAACCCTCACATGAAATGAAACACGTACCCTCTCCCGGGGGTACTCTCGTCATTTCCCCAGGCGGGTTCCCAAAGTCGATAGCCCCTCCCATACTCCTTTCTGCCCCGACCAATTTTACAATCAACCAAACGCTAACCTGCGCCGGGGGCGCACTGTGCCACTCTGACCTGTAGCCCTCGTGTCGCGACCAGGTTGGTTGGTGTTCTTACGTGGCGTGATGATAGCAAACGCGCGCCACAACGCACGAGGCGCATATTAGCGCAGGTCGACGTTTGTTGCTGCTGTTGTCTTGAAAATAATAATTTCCCACCGCTTCTTCAACCTCTTGGCTTCTCTTCTCTCTCTGATAGGCTCATTTGCTTTAAAATACTCCCCCCATACCCACTTCTGGTCCTTCTCTCTATCTCTCTCCTTCTCTGACAATCCGCCATTGCTGCCTTCTCTTCAAGTTTTCAAGGTTCTTCTCAGAAACAAAAGGGTGCAACTGCAACTGTGCAACATCCAGCCAATAAGCAAACGTATCTAGTAACCACTCATCTTCAGTGATCAATTTGAGGGAAGCGCAAGTGAGTAACGGCGGTAGGGTTTAGTTTTTATGATCGCTGGAGTGCAAAGAAAAGGGTCTGAAGTCAGTTCAGCTGCTCCGGTGCACGTGATTAACACGTGATCGTCGCCGGGAGTTGGAAGAATGCCTCACAGAACGACTTACTTCTTCCCGCGGCAATTCCCGGATCGCCGGTTCGATTCGTTGTCATCTTCTTCCTCCTCCTCTTCCAAACAGCTGGTGTCGGAAGACGGCAGCAATCATAATAATCAACATCACGAGAAACAACAGAGCAGCAGCAATAAGAATGAAAACGACGTCGTCAAAAGTCTCATTGATCGCCACCACCAAAAGTCCAACTCTAACAGCAACAGCAGCACCAAATTCACAGCTGTATCCGATCAGTATTTCACGGGCGGACAAAAGACCACCACAACTAACACAACAAATACAAGTAGCCGCGGCGGCAGCACGCAATCGGCCAAGAAGCAACAGCTGGCGGCCATTTCCGACTGGTTCGTCGCCGAGAAGAAGCACAGTCACAAGCAGAGATCCAAATCCGGTCACGTGAGAAGCAAGAGGTCGTCGTTCTCCTGCCACCTGACCGACGAGGATCGCGAGCTCCTGCTCCCGCCCGAGGCCGTCGTCGATGTGTTCTCCTCGGTCCCGGACACGACGTCGTTCAAGGTCGACCGGAGCGTTGACCGGGACTTTGACCGGCAGGTGTCACTGCCGAGGCTGTCGAGTGGGAGCAGCTACGCCGGGAGCTTGTTCTCAGGGACGACGACGCTGGATGGGAACTTCTCCGGCGACGTCAAGGAGTCTTTGGCGACGACGGGGCCGGCAGAGGTGCGAGTGGAGGATAGCTTGGCGCAGAGGGCTAAAGAGAGTTACTATTTGCAGTTTCTATTGGCAAAGAGGGTTAGCTCTCAAGCTACTCTTGCGAGTGAGACGTTGCTTTTGCACGACACTGGGCTTGAAGTTACTGATGTCGAGACGGTGTCGTATCGCCTCTGGGTACACTCTACTCTCTCTCTATGATTTTATTGTCTTCTCTTTTGATCTTTGCTTGCACAACTCAATTTCCCCCTGCTCTTAATAGCGCCATTACTACCTCTCTCATTGTTAGCAGCTATGTCACTCTTACTCTAGCTTGTGTGCATTGTCACTCTTACCCCAAATTCTAGACACTAAAGAGTTTCTGAATTCTAAAATGTCATGAACTGTGTTAGGAAAAACTGCATAATCGTGCAGCAACTAGATCCTGCTTTAAAAGCGGCCTCTGCATATAGATCAACCTTTCGATTAGATCCAGTTATAGTAGCAGTTTCGATCTACTGTGTAGATCTAGATATTGAAGCAGTCTCCTTGTTTTGAGTATATCTCCGTTAGGAGAGGCTGAGAGTCCAGACATATAAGAAGCCATGTGACAATGGCCTTCCTTCATTTAGAAAAACTGGTTACTTATATATTAATCTTTAATTAATCAATGTTTTCCAACAAGATCTTAGTGAATAATTGGTACAAATATGTAAGGTTGCAAATATTATGACTGCCCATGGTCATTTTGCTTTTGTTTTTGTGGCCAATGATGTATACTAGTATAAATGTACTGATGATGGTTTATAAATATAAATGTTCTGATGTGAGGCTATTGTAAATTGTTTCCAAAGGTTGTGAGATATTATTAATGAGTATGAATGACCTTTCTCAGGTCAGTGGCTGCTTGTCATACAATGAGAAAATAACGGATGGTTTCTACAATATTTTGGGGATGAATCCGTATCTATGGGTGCTGTGCAATGATGTGGAGGAAGGTAAACGTCTACCATCATTGATGTCACTTAAAGCAATTAAACCTGCGGAGACATCAATGGAGGTGGTTCTTGTTGACAAACATGGGGACTCTCGCCTCAAGGAACTTCAAGATAAGGCACATGAACTGTATTGTGCTTCAGAGAATACCTTAGTGTTGGTGGAGAAACTTGGGAAGCTTGTCGCCATCTACATGGGGTGGGTTTCAATTTCCCCCCTTTTAAGTTGAAACATGTTTGGTTAGATAATTATGAGTTTTCTGAGTCGCTTAAATTTGAAGGGGTACTTATCCTGTGGAGCAAGGAGATCTCCACATGCGCTGGAAAGTGGTGAGCAAGAGATTGAGAGAATTCCAAAAGTGTATTGTGCTCCCCATTGGCAACCTATCAATGGGTCTTTGCAGGCATCGTGCTATTCTCTTCAAGGTGACAATGCACGGTTTTGATTTATGTTTAATCTTCAATTTATTCATCTCTTTGGCCTTGACTATGCAAATTATACGTTGTTCATCGACAATATCAATTTGTAGACACCAAGCGGCATTCATGCATATGTTGGTACTTTGCAAATTTGTCTTGCTATGGTCTTATAAGTTCATTTCTATGTATCCAGAACTGATTATTTTTTGTTGAATGTGCTGTTTGTGGTAACATATAGGGCCTCATTTGTCCTAATTGTATAAGAACTGTTTGAGAATCTGTGAACAGGGTGCATGCGTTTCAAATGAGAATCCAACTGAATTAGAAGCATGAGCAGTTCATTAGGAGTTTTCATCATCTGATCATTCAGTGAGGTATATGTAGCTTTCTGAGGTGACATGACAAAAAATTTCTAGAGTATGATCCTTCCTTGACCTTCTTTCGTAGGCTGACTGGGCGATCAATATAAGGCCAACATAGTCAAGAATATTGTTCCAATCATATAAGTTCCAACCTGTAGTGTACAATAGCAGTCGTTGGCTAAAGTGCAGACAATATCTTGATATCATCTTGTTTTATTCCTTTCCTCTTGTTTTGGTCTTGCACTTGCGTCACAAGCATCTGACCTTGTGTGGTATTGCCGTATTGGTATGTTTGTTGGCCTTTTATTTTATTTCAACTAATTACCTAATGGAATTATATTTTGTATGCAGAAATTGGCAGACCACATAGGTTTACCTTGCCGGATAGCTCGTGGTTGCAAGTATTGTGTGTCAGATCATCGGTCTTCTTGTCTTGTTAAAATTGAAGACAGGCAGCTCGTGAGGTTTGATACTTTACGTGATTGCTTTTCTTGCTCAGAATCTTATGGCTTTGTGAAAAGTGAACTGTTCATAACATTCACTTTGCATTTCATTTTATTCTGAACATGGACTCGCAGGGTAAATTATTGTTTAGAGTTAATCTAGCTATCCAAATGATATTCAACCCATACGCTATTCAGCGCCACTCCCCATAAACAGAAAAAGAATGTTAGATTTACACCAGTATGTTTTCATACAAGTTCATTGTTTATTTCCAGCATACGAGGTCATTATTATTGTGGAGTTTGATATGCATTTGATATCAGGCCTACTCCGTAGTGTATACTAGACAGCTTCGTTCATTTCTTGAATAATTATTTTCGTAGAATTTCATGTGTATCTAATATACACACTCTTTACAGGGAGTATGTGGTTGATCTAGTTGGGGAACCTGGAAATGTCCGTGGCCCAGATTCCTCGATCAATGGATCACTGTCTTCAATACCTTCACCATTTCAAATTTCTCATACCAAAGAGTTCCAACGAATTCATAGCGATAGTGGATTATGTTCCCAAATTATTAACTCAAAGCACACTCGTCCACCTCCTGAAGATCCTCTCTGTCCAGGTATGCTAGTTCTTTCCACCTTGGTTCCTTAATCTTGTTGAAATATTACCATCTTTAATCTGCGAACAACAATCTCTGGCAGGCTACGGGGAGGGAAGTCAGGTTCTGAAACCAAGCAATTTTGTTCCAGTTGATCAAACAATATATGGGCTGGAAGCTCCTCTAATGCCTTTGGACTTGAAAGCGAATGCCGAGCATTGCCTTCTCCAGACACCAATGCCACCTTGTGTACGGGGTGATATTTCTGAAGCTCTTGTTGTGGGAGCTGGTATGGCATCATTAGAGGAATCTGCTAGACTTGGTGAAGAGAATATTGTTATACAGCAAGCTTACCGGAAGGAGATTGTTGTGTCCAGAAGTCAAGTTAAAAGTAGCAGTGACAAGTCCAGTCAATCAGATCTAGAGGAGGTTGATAGTAAGCTTGAGATTCAAAGTCGATTTTCTGCTGTCACTGTTCCTCAGTACTTGAATCTCGAACCGTCTCTTGCTATGGACTGGCTTGAGATAGCATGGGATGAGTTACATATCAAAGAGCGCGTTGGTGCTGGTATTTCTCTGTTGTTGACTGAAATTTTAACCCCATCAGTACTATTCCACAGAAAATCTCATAATCTCCTCTTTTTTTAGGCTCCTTTGGGACTGTGCATCGTGCGGAATGGCATGGATCGGTTAGTGATTTGATCCTTGTGATTTGAATGTCAATGTTTATTTTTGCGAGTTAAAATGGTTGGTTAAGTTGTGAACATTTTAATCTGTTGAATCTGTGAACACTGATCCTTTCATGTGGATTACTTTGACAACTGAGCATACTAGGAGTTTGCTTAATATCACATTTTGTGTACGTCGGCGTTTGTGGTTCATCTACTTCTTTTCATCTTTCAATCAGGACTTCTAATTTTCTCTTTTACTTTTCTGCATCAAGTATTCCTTCTTTCCTAGTCGGCTCAATTCAGACTGTAAAATCTCTAAATTACATCATCCATTGTTACCAATGCAGGATGTAGCTGTCAAGGTTTTAACTATTCAAGATTTCCGTGATGATCAGATGAGAGAATTTTTACGCGAGGTATTGTGAATTAACATTGAATGATGGGATTTTTCATATTTGTTTATTTTATTTTTTACAATGCAACTCTTTCCTTTTTAATGCTAGCTTGTTATGATCTCAATGTTGATTTCGGAGCCATATCCTTCTTCTTTTTTTTCTGCAATTTGTAAATTGTTGCATTGATCTCTTTTATTTGACTATTGCAATCATGGCTGAAGTTGAGTTTCACCATGTAATCATTCAGGTTGCAATTATGAAACGTGTCCGCCATCCCAATGTAGTTCTGTTCATGGGTGCAGTTACAAAGCGTCCACATCTCTCAATCGTCACAGAGTATTTACCAAGGTATCCATCCATCCAATTCTTGTTATTGTAGTTGTTGATTTTGTTTGTGCCATTCAGTAATTATCGTTCTCTGACCCATCTTTCTATCCTGGTGTTGTTGGAGCAGGGGTAGTCTATATCGACTCATACATCGACCAGCTTCTGGGGAACTTCTGGATCATAGGCGGCGTCTGCGCATGGCATTAGATGTGGTTTGTGCAACTTGCTATCACTAATGTCTTGTTTCATGCTAATTTGTTTTCTGGTGGTATAAGTACATTCGCTGTTCTGGTGCGCAGGCCAAGGGGATCAATTACCTCCATTGTCTTACCCCTCCTATTGTCCATTGGGATCTTAAATCTCCAAATTTGTTGGTTGATAAAAATTGGACAGCAAAGGTATATTATTTAAGATGTACATTAACATTATTTTTGAGTTGCTCAGGAACTTGATTCTCTTGCATTCGTTCTCAGGTATGCGATTTTGGTTTGTCCAGATTCAAAGCGAACACTTTCATATCATCAAAGTCTGTTGCTGGAACAGTACGTCTCTCTCTCTCTCTCTCTCTCTCTCGCGCACACACACACACACACACTTACACACACACAGCAAAGACAAACTCCCGAGATATGGGATGCGGATGTACCACCTTGATGTTCGTTCCATGGTTAAAACTCTATGATACTGTGTTGTGCCCTTCTGAAACTCTGTCTCTAGTACTTTTTATTCTAGCCTAATTTCTACCATCTGAAATTCAAATTTTCAAATTGAACTTATCTTCAGAAGTATACAAGAAGTGCCAAACCTTTTAGTTTGTTTGTCATCATTTATTGTCCCTTACCTTGTTAACAATTTGAATGCTTTCCAGTGTTTCCACAAATGGATCACACTGTTTCTGCCATCCATCAAACATCAACATTTACAAGTTGAGGTTTTGCTTAGCAAATCTATATGTAACCCTCTTTTTTCATTTTCAGCCCGAGTGGATGGCTCCCGAGTTCCTTCGCGGAGAGCCCTCAAATGAGAAGTCTGATGTTTACAGTTTCGGAGTGATCCTTTGGGAACTTGTGACCATGCAACAACCTTGGAGTGGGCTTAGTCCTGCACAGGTATGAGTCTTGAACTTTTCATATCTGCTTAATCTCAAACTTCCACTCCTGCAGATTACATTCTAGGATGTCAGTCCCTCTTTATAGTCTGTCCCTTGTTCATTTCTTGTTAACTTGTTAATCTCTCAGGTAGTTGGTGCTGTTGCTTTCCAGAATAGAAGGCTTACTATCCCAGCCAATACTCCCCCAATGTTGGCTTCTCTTATGGAATCCTGCTGGGCCGAGTAAGTCAGACCTTACTAATTTAAAATAAAATTTCAGAGGATGATCTGATCAGCTAATAAACCTCTTTGTGGTGGTCTTTGCTACTGAATTTCTAGATTCCTTTCAAATATATATATGCTAGAGAAACTATAATATTAACCTTGATGAACTATACTTCTTCCTCGATTACTATGATACGGAATGAATTGATATCATGAGATGTCCAGTTATGTGTTGAATGATATACTCATTTAATGTTTAATGTGTTCGTATTTCCTTTGCAGCAACCCTGCTCAGCGCCCGACATTTAAAAGCATAGTGGAGTCACTGAAGAAGTTACTGAAATCTCCTCTGCAATGGGCACCGGTGAGTGGAACATAGAGAAGACAGCTGCTTCTGCATAGAGCTGGATCGGAGAGTCGGCCAATCGTTAATTTCATACCCTGGTAGTCATCAACTCCAAGTAATCACTAATCATTAAACTCTGGTAGTCATCAACTCCAACAAACTGACTGAGTTTGTTTGGTTCTTGGCAATTATAGATATGTCTAACCCATATTAGAAAGCAGTTGGAACGCTATTACTCACCAATTAGTGTATAATATTCCTTGCGTATTATTACCAGAGTTCCTGGTTTGGGCAATGGGCAGCGTCTCCTTTTTGAAATCTGTAACAAAAATTGAGAAATTAAGACTTTGTTTGTATTATTTGCTTGTAATCTGGGCTTAATTTATCACATAAGATGTACTGAAAACAAATCAAGGTCTTATTTTGCTAGCCTCCTACATATGTATACAATTACAATATATTACCAATGTGAGAAATGTACTGCAGATTATTCGCTATAAATAACATGATCTAGCAGACAAGTGATACAACTGTACCAAAAAAAGATTTTGCAACAGTAGATAGATCACAAGGAAAGATGGATACTCACAAGTCACAACACCACGACTTGTTCAAACCCCTTGCGGTTCTCCTTGTTTTGAAGGACCCGTGAATGAGAAACTGGCATTGTCCCTCGGTTCATCTCCTTTAGAATGAGCTGAACCGTGAACTAGATATAGATATAGTTGTTTTCCTTCATCATATTATTCATTACTCAAGTGGGGATTATTACTTCGCACCTGAATTTTCCTCACTCATCATCCGGATGTCCCTCTCGAGGGGATTACTCATATATTCTCGTATTTGTCAAATTATATAGATATTTCTTTAAAAATATCATAGATATGTCCATAATATCTTATATATCGGTGAAAATTTACCTCTATCAGCCATCAGCTAAACATACAGTATATTCTTCCCGATTCTATTGGGTTAAATGCAAGACTCACTCAACTAAGAAGAAATCCAATCAATGAGGCAATAGACTAAATTACGTGGCATGACAGAAAATAAGATATTTACATCTCCACTCCTATAATGGGAAGCGTGATTTTGGTGTCAAAAGTTTCACCAATTTTTTTAAGTAGGTTTTGTTGGATTTGATATATATAGTCATTTTCAAATAAGGACATCCTTACTTTAGTTAAAGAACGGATTTCCTTAATTTGACATACTTTCCGATCATAATTTCTCATTATAGCCGTTCAATATTTAGATATACATGATTAGATCATCTCTGAAAATTTTTAGCTAATTTGGTTATCGTTAAGGTATTGAAAATGTATTAAATCAATGAACGAACCGAATCTGTTCATCCTGAACCGTATGTTTCTTTTAACTCTAAATCACAGTTTTAAATGCCTTAACGATTATCAATGTGGCTGAAAATTTGTAGAGATGATCTACTCATATATACCTAGATACTGAATGGTTAAGATGAGAAAATGTGATCGAAAAGTGGGTCGAATAAAGAAATCCGTACCTTAGTTAAGGTAAGGAGGTCCTTACCTGATCAACATTATATATATTTCTTCAACCAAACAATAAGTCCAGGTCCAAACACTAAGTCCCAAGTGAGGCATGAGCGAATGCGGCATGAGCGGTGTAAAGAGAGTGATAGTCTTTAGGATCTTAAGCCAAGGGTCTTAAAACCTCCTATCCTTTTAGTTTCGGCCCAGTTTTCTCTTCTCTTCCCAAGATGAGTCGACTTTTTAGATCTAACTCAGTCACTTCTAGTATCAGAGCCAAAACGGCCTGATATAGTTAATTATTAAGAATCTCCAACCCCAGGTGGCGGACTACCGCCTAGGAGTGGATCTTGAGTTGATTTATCAACTTTACTTATTTTGTGGAGTGTTTTGTTTCCTGTCCCTTAATTTTAAGGATTTTTGGTTTATTTATTTTTCCTTATCTTCTTTTAAGCCTGTTATTTTCTTCAACCATACAATAAGTCCAGGTTCAAACACTAAGTCCCAAGTGAGGCATGAGCGGATGCGGCATGAGCGGTGTAGAGAGAGTGATAGTCTTTAGGATCTTAAGCCAAGGGTCTTAAAACCTCCTATCCTTTTAGTTTCGGCCTAGTTTTCTCTTCTCTTCCCAAGATGAGTCGACTTTTTAGATCTAACTCAGTCACTTCTAGTTCGTCTAGGTCCTCCCTCAATAGAATACCAGATATAGTCAACGAAGAACAAATAAAGTTTCAGTCAAACGATAACATAGACATGAACGACTGGAATATTCCCAGAGTTCCTAGTCATGAAATTTATAAGAAAAAATGGAGTCTTTCTTCTTTCAAAAGTGAACACCATATTAAATCCGTAGAACAAGTCTATGCCCTCAGTAAACAACATGAAACTTGCCAACTTTTTAGTCCCGAATCAATCAAGAAACATAAAAAAGATGGTCATAATTTCCTCCATATTGGATTAGTCCAAATTGGTGTTAAACCTTTAACTAGAAAATGTCTTAATGCCTCCATTCGTGTTTAAGAGATGCAAGGTTTACTGACTTTAATGACAATACCCTTGGATTAATTGAGTCAAGTCTGTTTAATGGTCCAGTTCATTTCAATTGTTTCCCAGATTATACCATTAGCCTTAGTGACCCTCATATCTTAAAAGCTTTAACCCTAAATGTTAAAACTTCAGGTTATCATGTTCTTGAAGGAACCCAACCTTTAGCCTTAATATATAGAATCCATTATAAAGTCACTGGCACAAATATGAATTTCCAAGCTATTAGCAAAAGTCCCAAAAATCAAACTCTCTTAATTCAAAGCAGTCAAGAAAACGCCAATATTAGTGTTCCACACACAATCAAATGATCAGACGTCCATCTTCCTTCAGAATGGTCTCTCACTAGTGAGAATCACCCATCTAATGCACAACATAGTCTTGCTGATTTAGACTGTATTCAACAGTTTAATGATGGCACAGTAAGAATTAATTTTCAAAGCTCCAGGATAAGTCAAAACCCAAGAATTCAAGAAATAGGAAATTCCTCCAGACATTCTTTTGCAACTGCTAGACATTCATTTGTAGGTTCCACTACAGCTGAAACAATGTCTAAACGAGATTATGATTTGGATAAAGAAATTAAAAATATTAGGATTAGAGAATTTGAGGAAGAATTGCAAAAACTCAAAATTAAAAACATCAGAACTAATTCCCAAGTTACTTACTCAAATTATACAGAAAACGAAACTCAAAATATTTCAGTCACAGATGAAGAGCAAACTTCTCCCACTGCTTCTGATTTTTTAGTTACTCCTCCACTAAATCCTCAATTAAGTACACTCACCCAACCTTTCATAATCAATTACTCTAAATTAGATAAACATCTTGATTCACAAAGAAAACATCCTTAGGAGAAACCTCTATAGGATGAAGTTCCCTTTCATAACTCAACGAAAGCAATTATTTAGTGATTGGCAAGCATTTATGCTTGAAACAGAATCTGAAATATTCTTTCTTGATTTTATAGATCAACTAAATAATCAAAAAATTGTTCAAACATTAACAAAAGCAAGATGGAAAACCTCCACTAGCTTGGTCCTTTCTAGTCATCCTCCTGTTGAAACAATAGTAATTGATCATCTTAACAGTCCAATCCTAGCCTCACCTTTTAAAATTGCTTTAGAAGATCCAGATACTAAGAAAATCAACCCAGAAACTAAAAAAATTATTGAACAAAATAATTACACAAACCAGAGCCTAGTCATCATAGGAGCCCAGTTAGATAAAATAGAAACAAAGGTTGATAACATATCCTCCAAAGTTAACATTCTACCTCAATCCAAACCAGAAATTCCTTTAGTTCATTTCAGTGAATTAAATAAACCTATTCTCAACCCTACTTCTTCCATTCAAAAGATCGAACGAATGCTAGAAAAATTAAAAACTGAAACACCTGAATCTAGTAGAATTGCAGTAATTCACACCCAACAAACCACTTCATCTGATAGCGATTCTAGTACCACTAGCCAAATTACAGAATTAAACCAGATATTTCAAAATTTAAACACAGAATCCTTAAAAATAGATAGAATAATTCATCCCAAGAAACAACCTTTTAAAACTTGGACAGAACGTCCTCTCCCTTTAGATATACAACCTAGTAATCATCTTAACAATCAATTCTCAGTTTCTTCTGATAAAACTTATGAATGGAACATTGATAATTTATCAGAACAAGAAATCTTAAATAAACACCACATGTCTATGGCAGCCAATAGCTATGTCACTAATCATAATTTCAGCCAACCGGAAATTATTGACATACTCTCCACAGGATTTACAGGAATGCTTCATTCCTGGTGGGAAAAACATCTCACTCCTGATTCTAGATCATCCATTAAACATGCCATTAAACGTGATGAAGATGAGACTCTCATCTTTGACGATCGCACAGGAATGGGCATTTCTGATGCTGTTAATACTTTATTTTACACAATTATCCAACATTTCATAGGTACCCCTAGTCATATTACTTCTAGAATTCATGATCAACTTAGTAACCTTAGATGTCCTACCTTAAGTGATTTCAAATGGTATAAAGATGTTTTCATTTCTCGAGTTATGCTTAGAGACGATAGTAACCAACCTTTTTGGAAAGAAAAATTCATAAATGGTCTCCCAAAATTATTTGCCCATAAAATCAGGCAAGTCCTTAGTAATAAAACAAGTCACATTAACTATGATTCTTTAACTTATGGAAATATAATTACAGTTATCCAAAAAGAAGGATTAAAAATGTGTATAGATATGAAACTAAATGCCCAAATGAAAACAGATAAGAAAACAGCTAAATATGAATTAGGAAATTTTTGTAAACAATATGGCTTACCTCCCTTACCTCCTTCAAGAAGAAAAAAGGCAAGCAATAAATTTATTCCATATCATTCAAAACAAAAATCTAAACCTTATAAAACCAACTTTGAACCAAACAACTTTTATTCCAAAAATAAATTTCAAAAAAATTGGTCCAAAAAACCAAATCGTCAACTAAAAAGTAAATCTTTCGATAAAAGTAAAACCAAATATTTTAAATGCAATAAAACCGGTCACTTTGTAAATAACTGTCTAGTTAAAAGTACAATTAATCAATTAAAAATCAGCCAAGAGGAAAAATAAAAACTTATACAAATTTTAGAATTACGAAATACTGATTCAGAAAACTAAATGAGTGAAGATGACATCACATTGATAGAATTTTCTTCTCTTGAATCCGATGAACATTCTTCCCCAGATATTACTTTTGGGTGTAATGATGCTTGTAATTGTAAAACAATCAATGTTTTTTCGAAGCAGGAAGAACAAGAAGAACTATTAATTGATTTAATAGGAAAAATAGATAATCCTGAACTTAAAGCTGAGTACCTTAAAAAATTAAAAAAATTAATTACCCAAGAAAATATAATTAATCCTCCCCCACAAAAAATTAGTCTCACTACAACTTTTGATAAATTTTCTACTAGTAAAAAGGAAATAACAATCCAAGATTTGCAACATGAAGTAAAATCAATCAAGTGTCAAATCCATGCTCTACAACAAACATATTTAGAACTTACGAATGACAATAAAGAAATTAAACAAGAATTAAATTTACTTAAAATAAATAATCAATTTCTCAAATTACAGGATCCCCCTGAAAATCCTCCTCCATATCAGTCTCCAGTAAATAATGAAGCTGAAACTTCTGAAAACAACACTATTAGTATCATACGCCAAATCCAACTTAAAAAATGGTACACTACTGTCCACCTCAAAATAAAAGATTTCCAATTAATAATACCAGCCCTCATTGATTCCGGTGCAGATCTTAACTGCATTAAACCTTCAAAATATTTTGAAAAAACAAAAGAGTCTTTACGTTCAGCTAATGGAACAAAAATGGATATTAAATACGAAATCCCTAAAGCCCATATATGCCAAAACAATGTCTGTTTCAAAACTCCATTTGTTTTAGTAAAAAATTTAACAGATAAAGTAATTTTAGGATTTCCTTTCATTACTTTGATTTATCCCTTCAATACCGAATATGATGGTATTATTACCTACCCTTTTAATGAACCAGTCAAATTTGCTTTTCTTTCTAACCCTGAAATCCATACTCAAAAAGCATTCCAAGAAAATAGTATTTCAAAAACCGTCAGTTGCATTCAAGGAAAAAATAAACAAATTGCTTTTCTTCAAGAAGAAATTAATTTTAAAAGAATTGAAAACCAACTGCAAAATTCTTCTCTTCAGCAAAAAATCAAAACTTTTGAAGAAAAAATTACCAAAGAAATATGTTCTGATATCCCTAGTGCCTTTTGGCATAGGAAAAAACATATTGTTTCTCTTCCCTACATCCATGAATTTAATGAAAAAAATATCCTTATTAAAGCTCGTCCAATCCAAATGAGTCATGAAATTATGGATTTCTGTAAAAACGAGATTAATGATTTACTTGCTAAAGACATTATTCGCCATAGTAAATCCCCTTGGTCTTGCCCTGCTTTCTATGTTCAGAAAAATGCTGAACTCGAAAGAGGAACTCCTCGGTTAGTCATTAACTATAAACCTCTTAACTCAGTCTTTGAATGGATCAGGTATCCTATTCCCAATAAAAGAGATCTCATTAATAGATTAAACAAATCTGTTATCTTTAGTAAATTTGATATGAAGTCAGGATTTTGGCAAATCCAAATCAGTGAAGCTGACAAATACAAAACTGCATTCGTGACACCTTTTGGTCATTATGAATGGAATGTTATGTCATTCGGCCTAAAAAATGCTCCTAGTGAATTTCAAAATATAATGAACGATATTTTCAATCCTTATAGTCATTTTTCCATTGTCTACATTGATGATATTCTGATCTTTTCACAATCAATTGACCAACACTGGAAACATTTACACCAATTCTTTTCCATAATAAAGAATAATGGTTTAGTTGTTTCTGCTTCAAAAATCAAACTATTTCAAACCAATATTCGTTTTCTTGGATTCAACATTCACCAACTCCAAATTAGACCCATCGATAGAGCAATACAATTTGCTGATAAATTTCCAGATGTCATTTTAGATAAAAATCAATTACAAAGATTCTTAGGATCTTTAAATTATGTAGCTGATTTTTACAAAAATCTTAGAAAACATTACAAACCCCTATTTGATAGACTACAAAAAAAACCCTTCCCCCTGGACATCACTTCATACATCCTTAGTCAAAAAAATTAAGAGTCATGTTAAAACTCTACCATGCTTAGGCATCCCTCTTTCTAGTTCCTATAAAATTGTAGAAACCGATGCTTCTGAAATTGGTTATGGAGGTATCCTCAAACAACAAATTTCTCCCAATCATCCAGAACAAATTGTTCGATATCATTCTGGAATCTGGAACCTAGCTCAATCAAATTATAGTACTATTTAGAAAGAAATTTTATCGATTGTACTATGTATTAGTAAATTTCAAGATGATTTATTAAATCAAAATTTTTTGGTCAGAGTTGATTGTAAAAGTGCAAAAAATGTTTTGGAAAAAGATGTTCAAAACATTGCTAGTAAACAAATTTTTGCCCGTTGGCAAGCAATTTTAAGTATTTTTGATTTTGAAATTGCATTCATTAAAGGAAGTGACAATCACATCCCAGATTTCCTAACTCGTGAATTTCTACAGGGCAGCACAACATGAAGCCCAGCTCATCCAAAGGGAGAAATCCCGAAAAATCAGTATCTAAGTCATCTCTCCAAGTTAAGAAAGAATCACCTGAATCAAACCCCAGTATAGTTCCCTATGCAGGCCATTCCCTCATTTCATTAGTCAATCAATATAGTGCTCTTGGTAGCACCCCCAGTCTGAATAAACCCAACTACCAGTCAGCTCTAGTAAACCAATATGACCCATACAAGATAGATTCCTCATCAAACCCTTCAGTCAATTATAGAAAATCATCCCCTTACTTTAACAGGACCGAACAGTTCATGTTTTATATTGAACCAAATACTCACTACCTTCCCGGTAAACCATTAGCATTCTATAAAGAAATTATATTCAAATCTCAGTCATTATCTATTAAACCAATCCATGACCCAAAAGACCCATCCAAAATATTATACCATTCTCTTTACATAATTCATATCATTTCATTATCCCAATGGGGTGATTCCCCCTCTACTCCTCACAAAATAGAATCCATTACATTTACTTATCATGAGTACATTGAAGCATGGAGTAAAATATTTCTCTACCAAACAGAAGATTTTTCTCATTCATGGTTTCTCAATTTTGATAGAAAGTTCAATCGCCAATTCCCCATGTGGTTCGTTGCTTGGTGGAATAATCATGGGTGCCCTTATGACCTTCTACCCTCAAATCTCCAAAATGCAGTCACTAAATTTGCTTCAGTCATGACCTTTTTAGAATACGAGAAAAGGTTTCCCCCTACCCTCCAATTCATGGCCAAATATAAAATTCCTTGGATCTTCAAATGGTAGTATAAAATTAAAACTGAAGATCATATGGTCTTACGACAACTCTTAGTCAAATGGTGGGATAAATTCAATTCTGACAGAGTTTTATCCCAATTTAGTGAAGAATTTTTAGTTATTCCATCCAGTTTAGGAGCTCCGGTCTCTATCCAGCCGGCATCTCCGATCTCTCAGTTAAAACTTCAGAGTTCTCAGTTACCATCCCCTTCTAAAAATAAAGCCTCCAGTTCATCCTCATCATCCAAAGCAGATGAATTAAAGGAATTAGCCATGCAGTTATTACAACAAGCGGCTAGTTTATCCACAGAAGATGAAGGAGAACACTCTCCATCAGAATCATCATCATCACATAGTCATGAAAGTTCTCCCAGTCAACCAACCAAGTGGGCTGATTATGAAGATAGCCAAGACCCATATGGAGAATTCTAGTCAAGACAAGTCCAGACAAAATTCCACCGAAAGTATCAACAGTAAATCCGTGGCAGACAAATTACTATTCAACAATAGTCAATCTACTATTCATCTATAGTCACTTTGTAATTTCTATTTATAGAAGCCCCCAGCTTCATAGTGAGACATGCTTTCATTTTTCCTCTTCTCCTTTTCTCTCTAGTCAGAACCTCTCCTTCTTAGATAGTTCATGCACCGAGCATTCCTCTTATTTATGCATTGATTTCAATCAGTAAGTTGTAAACTTTTATTCGGGTTTAATAAATCAAATGCTTCTTTTCAGAGCCAATAACTTCTTTTATATATATATATATATATATATATATATATATATATATGGAGGGCCCTTCCACTAAGGGATCCCTTTTTTTAACATATATGAGGGATTACACTAACTTTTCGATTATATTTTTGAATCTCCACCGTTCAGTTTGTTAGTCCTTATATATAGATCAATTCTGCAAATTTTTAGCCAATTTGGTGATCGTTCAGGTGTCGAACAAGATTAAATCAATGAACGAACCAAATCTGCCAAACCTGAACCGTTCATGCTTATAATTATAAATCGTAGTTTTGAATGCCTTAACGATCACCAAAATTTCTGAAAATTTGCAGAAGTGATCTACTCATATAGAACTACATATTGAACGGTGGAGATGTGATTTTGTGATCGAAAAGTTGGTGTAATCTCTCATCCCTCATATATGTCAAAAAAATGGATCCCTTAGTGGAAGGGCTCTGTGTGTGTGTGTGTGTGTGTCTATATATATATATATATAAACAGAAAATAGAAGAAAAAGAGCCAACAACTGTGGAGCAGTTATTGGCTTCCAGCAATAGTAATTGCTTACTTAACTACAACAAATGTATTAACCCTCTACCTATTATTTACCGCCAAAATGGAAAACAATAATTTCAGCCTGATGAATAAATAAAGATAAAATTACATAATAACACATGATCAAATTTAAAAACATAAAAACCCTATTTTCAGTATTTTCTATATAAATTAGAACATAAGCTCATGCCCAAACTAATGATATCAGATCTGATCTAGACTTTTATAGGCAAAATGACTAAAATACACATTTTTTCAAATAAATTTACGCAAAATGACACGATAGTAGCACGTCTCTCGTCGACACGGTAGTAGCACGTCTCTCGTCGACACGGTAGTAGCACGTCTCTCGTCGACACGGTAGTAGCACGTCTCTCGTCGACACGGCAATAACACGTCTCATGTTGACACGGTAGTAGCACGTCTCTCGTCGACACGGCAGTAACACGTATCTAGTCGACACGGCAGTAGCACGTCTCATTTTGACACGATAGTAGCACGTCTCCGGTCGACACGGCAATAACACGTCTTTCATCGACACGGTAGTAACACCTTCCTACACGGCAGTAGCACGTTTCTCGTCGACACCACAGTAGCACGTATGCGGTCTACACGGCAGTAGTGTCACATCCCGGTTCTTAAGTTATTTTACGGTGATTTACGTTTGGTATTACTTTGGTCTTTTACAGCTTTGAGTAACCGTGTACTACTTAAGGACCCTAGAGTTGACTTTTTGTAGGAAAATTATTTTGGGAAAATTTCTTAAAGGAGGTCGTAGAGGACGTTAATACGAATTCGTAGACATGCTATACGTTAAAATCGAAATTAGCATGAAAAAGTTATCGGGTAAAAAGGGGAAAACTTGATTTAGTAAAAAGGTAATTTTATGGGGTTTTATTATTGGGTATTAAGGGTTGGACCGGGTAGAGGAAAAGCCCATTTTCTTCTCTCTCTCTCTCTCTCTCTCTCTCTCTCTCTCTCTCTCTCTCTCTCTCTCTCTCTCTCTCTCTCTCTCTCTCTCTCTCTCTCTCTCTCTCTCTCTCTCTCTCCCTCCTCTCCTCTCCCGCGTGCTCCCCGATCCTGCTGGACGCTCCACTTTCGTTTGCCGCCGTCTGGCCAACACAGACCGCCGCACCGGTCCCAAATGGTCGGCCATCGACCCAGCTTTCTTCCTGGACCGGTGGGAGCCGCCCTAGCGCCGCCGTAAGGGAGAAAGGTTGCCCGAAAGCCTGATGGTCTCGTGGTGTTCCGTCACCAGAACTCCCTCCTCCGGTCGCCATAACGGGAGCTGCTTGGCTCAATAGGAAGCTCTCCTCCTGTGCATCAATCCCTCAAAAGGATTCACTCCCTCTTGGTCTAGATAAGGAGAATCGGGTGTTTGAATTTTTGGGGTTCCTTATTGTGTTTTTGTTCGATTAACCTAGTTAAGCTTGAAATTGAGCTTTGTGCTAGTTAAGAAAAGTTGTAGAGCGGGTTGAGAGGAATATGCTGTTAAATTTTGGTAGGCTTTGGGGGTCGACGGAGTCAGCCGCCGGCCGCCGCTGCCGGCAGAGCAGACGGCGGCGCCACCACTGTAAAGGGGGCTTTTCAGGATTTTAAATGTGTTATATTAAGGGGAGTTTAATGATGTGAAGTTTGAAATTTTTGGAGGAGTTTTGGTTAGGTTTGGGATTTTTCAAAGATTGAGAGTGTTGGCGGTTGTTAGAATCAAAATCCGGCCGTTGGATTTCCTTGGTATTTATTCTAGAATGTTAGAATTGATGAATTAAGGTTGTGGTGGAGTTTGGTGTGAATCCGGTAAGCTTAACCCTAGTAAGAGTAGTGGGTTAAGAGGAAGAGATTTGGGGGTTTATATTCAAGTATTTATTTTTCCGGAATTGAAGAGTGGACCTAAACATATTTATTGTGCCAGGATACGAAGAGAACCTCTCTTGAGTGGCGATGCGGATATCGTCAGGCTTATGCCTAAATTTGTGAGTGGACATTTTGGTTTTAAATAAATATGCATGCAAGATTTTATAATTTATTATTTTAATTTTCCGAGCTTATATTATAATTTCGGCTTATGAAATGATCTTGGAAAATATTTGAGTTTGAAGCATTGATTAATTATGGGTCATGATTTATGGATTTGAGCTCGGATTACTAATTTGGTATTTGAGTTTGGATATTCTTTATAAATTCCGGATTTTATTATGATTGCTTTATTTGTGGACTTGAGATTTATAAAAGATTTCGGAAAAAAGAGATTTTCGGTAGTTCGCTATTTATAATTTTCTCATTTATTTGTGGAATATCGATCTTAACCTTGAGAATATTTTAGCGAGTATTTTGGTTTGAGATATTAATTACGATTTTTACTTGTTAATTAAATCTCGCTTATATTATGGCTTTGAGAATATTTTGATGTGTGAGACACATCATTGAGTTTTAATATAATTTTTATGATGATTTTCAAGTACGGTTGGGAATCGTACCATTTGTATGATCTTGAGGAAGTTTAATGGATTTAAGTGATTTCGTATGTTTTTAGTCACCATAATATATGGTCGCTTATATTTCATTACTAGCTAGCTTTATTAGCAGTTCTCACCATAGGTGAGTTGAGCGCTTAAAGTGAGACGCTATTATAGCTTGGGAGGCACCCATCGGATATTATTATTTATTGCCAGCTAGCCTTATTAGCGGTCCTCACCATAGGTGAGTTGAACGCTTAGCTTGGGATGCTACTATAGCTTGGGAGGCACCGACCCAAGCCTTGGAGGCTCTTCTTACATGGTGATAACTCTTCCCCTTATTTTATTTTTCTCAGTTATGTATTTGATTAACCAGCAGGGCTGGTTTATCTTTTCTTATGAGATTTCTTTATTTGATTAACCAACGGGGCTGGTTTGTCCATTTTATTGGGTTTCTGGAATTTAAGTTATATGATTTTCGAAAGTTGCGTGTAACTGAGTTTTTAAAACTGAAACGTGGGGAAGTATATAAATTATGTATTTGTTAAATTATTTAATTTATTTTTGTCCACTCACTCTAACGTTTTTAAATTACTTTCCACTGGGCCCTTTGGTTTTAAATGCCCAGTTTGCAGGCTAAGTTTAATTGAGGTCGAGTGTACATGGAATCAAGGCATAGTAAGAGGCTTCTTCCGCTTAATCTTTATTCATTGTTATTCTTTCATTATTAGATATGCTCTGATAACCAGTTAGTGAATTAATATTGTCTTTGTTGTTGGTTGTGGAATTCCAGAAGTTAGTATTTGATATTTTGGGAGATGTGATGAATTTGGGGAGAAGGAAGGCTCCAGGTGTTGAGGCTGGTTTGTTTGGTTATTGAAGTGTTTGTATGGAATTTTTCAAGTAAGGGTTTTCCATTTTCAAGATAGATCATGCCGAATTTTCGGTAAATTTTCCTTGTAGGTGGACCCTGCAAGATTTACTTCGGGTTTCAGGGTGAAATTCAGGGTGGGTCCTGACAGTTGGTATCAGAGCTTAGGTTATCCGATTCCTATCACTACCTCATATACTTGGTGATACTTAGTGTCTATAGAGTGATGATCCGACCGCGGCGGATCCATTAGCATTATATGCATCAGATGTTAGGTGTTTATTAGGTATGTGAGGTAGTTATTCTTGTTTTATTTATGGACAGTATTATGCCATAAATGTCTACATCTTCAAGACTATGCCTCCGTATGCCGACCTCAAAAGGTATCTTGGTTATTTTCCGAGTAATGGAAAGGTAAGTGATTTGCGAGATTTTGAGTTCAGTGTTGAGTTGGGAAGTGACCTGGATTTGTAGTGTTCTATTTTTTATTTAATGAGTTGTTGACTTTTATTTAAGTGGCGAGTTCAGCCTTTTTGTGGGTATTAATAATAGAAAGGGCATGCATGTGAACGAAGGATTAGGCAACTTCTAGATAAGATTGGTGCTGAAATAAGAGATATCATAAGGGTGTTAACGAGTAAGTGTTGCTTTGTTTTGAGATAAAATGTGGAAAGCTATTGCTTGAGCGAATAAATTGTGGAGATTAATTGATGTGTTATATAACCAATTAATCTCATTTCGACACGGCAATAACACATCTCTCATCGAGACATTATAACGTCTCTCGTCGACACGGCAGTAACACCTTCCTACACGGCAATAACATGTCTTCGGTCGACACGGCAGTAGCACGTCTCCGGCCGACACAGCAGTAGCACGTCTCCGGTCGACACGGCAGTAGCACGTCTCCGGTCGACACGGCAGTAGCACGTCTCCGGTCGACACGGCAGTAGCACGTCTCCGGTCGACACGGCAGTAGCACGTCTCATGTCGACACAATAGTATCATGTCTCTCGTTGACACGGAAATAACACGTCTCATGTCGACACGACAATATCACGTCTCATTTCGACACGGCAGTAGCACGTCCCTCGTCGACACGGTAGTAACACGTCTCTCGTCGACACGACAGTAACACCTTCCTACATGGCAACAACACGTCTCTCGTCAACACGGCAGTAGCACGTCTGTTGTCGACACGGCAGTAGCACGTCTGTTGTCGACACGGCAGTAGCACGTCTGTTGTCGACACGGAAGTAACACGTCTCCGGTCGACACGGCAATAACACGTCTCATGTTGACACGGCAGTATCACGTCTCATTTCGACACGGCAGTAGCACGTCCCTCGTCCACACGGCAGTAGCACGTCTCTCGTCCACACGGCAGTAGCACGTCTCCGATTGACAGGGCAGTAGCACGTCTCCGGTCGACACGACAGTAGCACGTCTCATGTCGACACGGAAATAGCACGTCTCATGTCGACACGGCTGTAGCACGTCTCATGTCGACACAGTTCTAGTATGTCTCTCGTCGATACGGTAGTAGCACGTGCATAATAGCAGTAGAATATGTAGTGAATGATAGTTTGGTAGTAAGGTGAAACGGTGAAAAGTCGAACTAGTCAACTACAAGGCGGCTACACTAAATATCTTTCAAATAAAATTCCCAGTCAACATAGTGGAACTAGTCCTCCTTCTTCTTCTTCTCTCCTCATTTCTCACATTCCTCAAATTTAAACTTCTCAGAGAAATCGCATCCAAACTATCCCACAAAATGTTCAGTCAGATGGTAGACGACATTCTCCTCCAAATCGGAATAGTCCTCCTCGTCGTCGTCGTCTTCCTCTTCATCCACAACGTCCCAAAGCGAGTCCTCGCCAACCTCCGCCTCCGCCTCCAAAGCAAATCCGGCATCCAATCCAAGCGCCACTTCGTCCTCGGCGCCCAGCTCCTCGCCCAAGCCAGATCCGCTGCCCAATCCACCTCCGCCTCTCTCTCCAAACAAGCCCTCGAACACGCCGACAAGGCCATCGCTCTCGATCCCAAAGACGCCGCCGCTCACATCCTCAAAGCCCTAGCTCTCGACGCCCAGGGCTTCAAGACCTCCGCGCTCGACGCCATCGACGTCGCGCTCTCCCCGCTCTGCCGGAAGAGCCTTGCCGACGACGAGCGCGGCGACGCGCTTTGTAAGCGGGCGGAGATTAAGATGTCGATGAACCGGCCGGCGAGGGTTGACTCGGTCATCGAGGATTTGACTCTGGCGGTGAAGCTGAGCCCGGAGAATGTTAAGGCGTTTTGCACGCTGGGAGAGTGTTATGAGGAGAAGAAGATGACGGAGGAGGCTAAGAAGGCTTATGAGGAGGCTTTGAAGATTCAGCCGCGGCTCGCGGTGGCGAAGGAGGCGCTGGACCGGCTTGGTTCGTCGTAGCTGAACCGGTTCGGACCGATTTTTAATTCTGTTTTTTTTTTATTTGTTTTTGTTTGAATTATGAGAGTTCTGATTTTGATTATAGCAATGGAAAAAAAAAAACAGAAAATTCTTGCAATGCGTATATTCGGATACATATTCTTTTGATTTCAAGTATAAATTGTGGAGACTTAAGAATGAAACTAACTGCCTTAAAAAAAAATAAATAAATAATGAAACTACAAACTACACTACTAAGTTCAAATCCTGTACACATGGGAAACATGGGAGTGCATCTAAGTCATACCAAACGGCATCCAATTGTTGCTGTGGTAGTCTTTTCAGCTTTGGTTTTCAGAGTAAGTTCTTCCTTTGAAAGTACTCCATCCATAAAGGCTTGGTATTTCTTTACCTGGGAAATTGGTTCAGGCCTGTAGGTAGTCCTTCTTTGTGAATTTATACTTTGGATACATGAGGATTAGCATCAAGATAACCTTCCTGTATCCACGGGGAGAACCTGGATTTTGTTTCTTATTCAGACCATTTGAAGATTTTTCAGCTATCTTCTCAAGCATAGGAATCTAACGTTCACACTAGACTTGCAATGATGTCCTTAAAATTGAATGAATAAAATATCAAGATTACACATTGATTTACTACATTAAGTTACGGTAAGAGTTACATCAATTGCTTTTTCCAGTGGTGAGAAGTTGAACCTGGTGGGGTTAGCTTATGACTTGATGTGCTATTCAGATCCTAATTTCTAGTCGCCCCTGAAAAGGGGTTTAACAAGCTTTTGCAGTTGGAATGCTCAATATTATTTGTTTTTGGTTTTTGTATTCATACGTTTGGTTCATTGTAATCAGGTTTTGATTTTTCAAGTAGAATTCATGTTATATGACAGGCTGAATTTTATGAGTTTATTTGAGCCAATTTCACAAGCACACACCTGCACAATGAAATCCTCTTGTATCTATTTTTAATATGTATCAATTTAAGTCAAAGGAAAGGATTGCCAATAAAACTCTAGTTTAATCAGTATTTAGATGCAGATGCTCAAGAGATAGAAAGCGGAATCCTCAAAGTCTAGGAAACAGCTATTGGAATCCAAAAGCTTAACCAAAGCAATGCGGCTCAAGTCTCTGAAAGCACTATCTTGTTTTTTTCCCTGGTGAAAAAGCTATTTGAGAAACCAATTAGGCCCTCAAGAGCATCTTCTCTCTCTACAGGTTATGATCTTTCAAGGTAAACTGAGAAGTTTTTAATCTCTTAATGCTACAGCTGACACGAATCACCATTATAACTTTATGTGGATCTTTATAGACTTGTTTATTTCATGTAGTGCAACTGAGATAAAGGTGCCTGGCAGAGGAAAAGCCTTGGTCCCAAGTCCCGACTAATCTGAGCATGCATTGCCATCGTGCAAAGAACCTACGCACGAATTGGTAAATCTATTTCTCGATAATTTGTTCAATTTCTGTGACTTATTACCTTTTGTTTACGCATTGTTAGAACCTTATCACTATCTCAAATTTGAAACTAGGAATAGTGCTAAACAATGTTGGTAGGGGTACCGTACAAGTATCAACTACAATAGTTTTGTGTTCATTCATCAACTACAATAAATCCTTTGTTTGAAATTACTGCATTCATGAAGGTAGTTGGGCCTTCTTTTGTGAATGCAGGACTTCTGATATTTGAGGATTTGGCTATAATTGCCTTTAACTGATGCAAGGATAGCATCAAGATAACTTTCTCCCTATCCCTGAGAGTTACTTGGATTTTGTTTGGTATTCAGATAATTTGAAGAGTTTCAGTTTTCTGCTTAAGCATAGGAATCTGAAGTTCATTTCTCACAAGACGCACAAGCATGCATGTCCTTAAAATTGAATGAATATAATCTTAAGCTTACACATTAGCCATATTGTTTGTCTAGAGTCTAGACCTATCACGTCCTTTCTGTAGTGTTGTCATTTTCATGCCACTAGGTTATTTTCACCAACTGGGTTTCAATCTAAACACACAGTAGTTCAAACAATACACATTTCAATATATAAGAAAATGCTACTAGCTAGTTGTCCATGGAAAACGTTTGTGTAGTATCAGCTCTTCTGGATGCAAAGTTGCGGAATTGATCACTTCTGGGTTTGGACTTCACCTGATGTCATAGGCTTGCGCATTGGTATATGAAATTTCTCCTTAGCAGAAGTCTGGTGGTTCATCGATCATGCCACGTCCTGCTTGCAATGACTCGCTTCATTACGTTGTCCACCGTGACCAAACTCTAGTCTGTGAGCTTGGACCAAATAGTGTACTGTAGTTGTCGTTCCCCTTATTTCTGCCGAGTGGTACCTGCCGGTGGTTGCTGATGAAGAAGCCACTCCCACCAAGATCTGATGGCCGCAATCATTGCATTACTTTCAGAGTATTACTCGTCCGTTTTCTATTATTAATCCTCCTCTGAGGAGAAAGTCAAGCCAATAACAAGGGTCGACTAACTAGACCCGAAACTAACACAACAAAAGAGCGACACAGGAGCACCTAGAATATAACACTTGGTGAAGGCTGGAATGCTGGATGACCAAATAGTGGACACTGCTCGATAACAAGAAATGAGTAGTGGAAAACCTTTGCATTGACAGACTTGGTGTGGGAAAAGTCAGAAAACTAAGTCTAGAGAAGATCGAATACACAACAAGGAATCTAGAGAAGTAAGATGATCGCTTCCAAAAGTTAAGAGCTGAGCTAAATTGAACGCGCGCGAGCAGGAGATATAGATCAAAGTAGCCAGCAAGGAAGCTAGACAGCTAGCTATAGTGACACCAGCCATACTTGATCAGGTGCAAATCTATATGTATTTGACGGCCAAATAGATACCGTCGACTAAATGGGATACTAGTAGAATGATATTTGGCCAACGGAATACCAAAATTATTCCCATGGTTTATCCAGAATTATGACTGTCCTCATTTTCTAAAACGTGTAAGTTACAACGTGAGAGATGGATCAGGCAGACAAGTTTTTGATTAGCAGTCTAATGATAGTACTTGACAAGTTTTTGCTAATGATAGATCCTCTCATAACTACTCTAACTCAACGATCCGATTTGGTCCAATACTTTGTTTCGGTACGTTTGAAGCTGAAACTAATGTAACACTAACACCCAGTACACCAAAATGTATGTGTGTGGAGAAACGTTTCTAGCTTGCAAGCAAAGGACAGTATCAGAAAAATAGAAGCTTATGTAGTTAACTCGCTCATTTTAACAGAAAAATAGACCAAAGTATCGAAATGGATAACGTTACAATTCATCTGACACAAGATACTCTTGTACATTACCTTATATATGTATGTTGGGTACTCTCTCAATTCAGCTGACACAAGATACTCTTGTTGTTTAGAGTTATCTTTATGGTGTGAATAAAAATAGTAAATTTAGATTATAATTCTGGTGACACATCTCCCTTCCTCGCCCAAATTGTTCTTTACTGTAAAGAGATTTTCATTAGTGTATATATATTTCTGTTATAATGGTTAGGTAGTAGTACCTAATGGCAGTTTTGAGGATCATGCATATGGCAACTGCATTAACTGAGGAGATGGAGTGATCCTATGAAGTTTTCAGGGAATACATACAACGGCATAGGGCTGGTTAATTAAACTAGCAAAGCCATGATCGAGATATCTGAGCCTGCGCGCTACTTACCGTCCTTCGAAAGTGTACCAGCTAGCGTCGATGAGTACTGTACCAGCTCGTATAACTTGAGCGATTGCTTGCTAGTTAGCTAACTTCAGATAGATCAGTGCGTTCAGAAAGATGGAGGACCGGTCGGGTTTGAGAAAAGGTGCTTGGACTAGAGAAGAAGATAATATTTTGAGGCAGTGCGTCGCAAAGCATGGAGAAGGAAAATGGCACCAGATTCCTGCAGCTGCAGGTAGCTAATGAAACTACGTGATTATTATCTATATGTTCAAATTACATATACAGAAAGAAAAATGCTATTCAAGTATAAGTTAATTTGCTTCATTTTGCGTTACATGCATACGCAGGCTTGAAAAGATGCAGGAAGAGCTGTAGGCTAAGGTGGCTGAATTATCTGAAACCGGATATAAAGAGAGGAGACCTTGAGGATGATGAAGTAGATCTCATCATTAGACTTCACAAACTCTTAGGCAACAGGCAAGCAGAAACTTTATACATATACGCACACGCACAAATCT
Organism: Fragaria iinumae; assembly: GCA_009720345.1. NCBI lineage: Eukaryota > Viridiplantae > Streptophyta > Magnoliopsida > Rosales > Rosaceae > Fragaria > Fragaria iinumae. The sequence continues at coordinate 28,346,792 of CM019121.1, forward strand.
TTACAGTGCATAATACGGAATATAGTTTCACCAAAATATAAGAGAGATATGGAAGGAACAAAATATGTACATATTACTTGTGTCATTATGACAATTTTCTTCAATATAGTATCTTTAAAAGTTCGGCAAGATCACTACTTGTCTACTTACTTCGAAGCTATTGATTTTGATTCTATACCGCGAAGTACGTACTGTTGTTCATTTTCTGTGTTATACTATGTAATTAGGTGGTCCTTGATTGCTGGAAGACTTCCAGGAAGAACAACAAATGATGTAAAAAACTTTTGGAACATGAAGCAGCGACAGGAAAACCCACGAAGACTCTCAAACAGAGAGCAGAAATCACAGGACATTGTGAAACACATCATACTTAAACCTAAACCACAAAGATTACTCTCAATCAGTTCACGTTGTTTGACAGGTGATGAAGTTTTCATCAATGATCCAATTCATGAGTTGAGAAAGAACCCTAGCACGGCTTTACCAAGATCATCAGCATCACCAAAACAGCAGGAAATTGATTGGGTGAAAACCTTTTTAGACGAGGATCCGGAGGTGGATGAGAGTATTCAAACCACAACCTGTACTAGTTTGCCTCGTAAAGGAATATGTATTGAAGATCATCAATTCAATCAGAAAACAGCATTAGCTGCAGGGCTCTACCAACACCAACAGCAGTAGAGGATCAGCTTCATTGGTGGAAGACCTTCTTAGATCAATAATGAAGAAATTAGTATTAGAAATTAACAACAGAATTTACTTAATTAGAGAGATCCTTTCACCCTTTACGTTACTCGATCGGCTAGCTATATATGATTAAAACCTCCGTGTTGAACTGTAATTGCTTGCAAATGGAAATTGTCATTAACGTCAGTTTGGATCATCAGTATCGATCTCTATTGTTTATTTGGTCATAATTAATTAACTGTGCAATCATACTGGTCTATAATTATTGAGAAAATGGGTTTGTCTGCTATATCGGTACCGATATAGCATATCTATCACTAAAATAGGTGGGGGTGGTTGGATTCAAATTCTGCACGGCACAACAAGAATTTTTCGAGAAAATGTCTATTTAGTACTAATTTTAACCTTTCATTGCCCATTTCGATGACAATCTTTTTTATGAGCTCATTTGAATATAAGATACCTCTATTGAACAAATCTTTACTTAAAGTCTAAACAAACAATATTATTTTAGGACTATTTTGCCCTCACCACTTAAACATGCATAGAGAGAAAATGGAAGAGAGAGAAGATTTGGCCGGAACCTCACCGGACTCCGGTCACCGACCGGCGGAATTTCATCGGATTTGTTTAAATGTCACCGGAATCTCGCCGGATTTTTAAAAAAAATATCACCGGACCTTGCCTGAAGTATACTGCACCATCGCTGAAGTTTAATTAAGGGGCAGTAATGATGAAAAATGTTTTACTGGGGGGCAATAAACTTCTACTGAGATTTTACTGAGGGGCAGTAAACTTTTACTGAGGTCAATAAAACCTTATTTGGGGCAGTAATGATGAAAAATGTTTTACTTAGGGAGGGGGGCAGTGAACTTCTATTGATGGAGCATAGTTTACTGAGATTTTACTGGGAGACAATAAACTTCTACTGAGGTCAATAAAACCTTATTTAGGGGCAGTAATGATGGAAAATGAGTGAACTTCTACTGATGAAGTAGAGTTTACTAAGATTTTACTGGGAGGCACTAAACTTCTACTGGGGGGCCGTAAACTTCTACTGGGGGGCCGTAAACTTCTAATAAACAGTTTAGGGTTTACTATAGCAACTGACCCTAGACTAACTCGACGACGAATGCACAAGATTGGAGTCTAGATCTGGCACAGATCTGCACTACTGACAAGCGACGCCACTGACCTCGGAGATATCAGCCTCGACCTTGGATCTTTACTCCTTGACGAGCGATGCCGTTGATCTGCACATTCTGATCTGACGTCTTCGTCTTCGCTTGGTCGCATAAACGTCTTTGCCTTCGCCTTCTGGAAATCGGCGGCTTATATATTGGATTTTCTCCTCAAGGCTCAGAGGTAGCTCGCCGGCGACGGCGTGAAGCTTGTATGGAGATCACTGAGCCTTGCCGTTGTCGCCGGCGTTGACGTTTGCCATCCAACACGAGATGACGACGTCCTTTAACACCGGCATAGGTGGCGTCGGCGTCGATCTCCGATGTGGAGTTGACGGAGAGAGAGAGTCGAGCTCCTATCTGGAGTTGGAGAGAGAGAGAGAGAGAGAGAGAGAGAGAGAGAGAGAGAGAGAGAGAGAGAGAGAGAGTGTGTGTGTGTGTGTGTGTGTCACGCCCCAATTTTCGAAAGATAATTTTCAAAAATTTTGGCATGATATATCTTAAAATATTATAATCCCAAAACCTGTTTCAATAAACTTTATGGAAAACTAAAACTCAAGCGGAAATGTAAATGTCACACAACTCAACACTGAGTTAAATATTACATTTCCTTGTTTACATACTTGAAAGTTAAGAAAATGAAAACACTCTTATGAGTCTACAACTGTCTACCCCAAATATACACAAAGTACAGAGTACAAGAAAACCCAACAAAACCCTTCCACTAAGCCTCCGCTTCAACCCTGCTGATCCTCACTTGCAGGTCTAACCCCTACACCAAAAATTGGTGCACCGGGTTGTCAAATAACAAACCCGGTAAGCTAAAGAGCCCGTATGAGTAACTCTCAAATATTAACTCAACATTTCCAACATCCAAATAAAACAATTAATAACAATAATTAATTCCACAAATTCAACAACCAACATTTCCAACAAAAAAAAAAACACATGAAACTATATAAGAACAAATATTAAAACCACATAACCAACACTTTTACAAATATACATGTACCCATGAGTCCCAGATACCAATAAGGTATCTCCCATGACCTACAACAAACACATGTACTCATGAGTCCCAGATACTAATAAGTACCTCCCATGACCTACAACAACAATTCATGTACCCATGGGTCCTAGATACCTTAAGGTACCTCCTATGACCTACAACGACAGACGGATTAGAGCTTTATTCTTAACCGTGACCAATCACCCGGCCAAAGGCTTGGAACCCAGTTTAATTGTCCAATATCAAATCACAAAATAATAATAGCATCATCACTGTAACCAATCACCCGATTAAAGGCTTGAAACCCAGTTTGACTATCTACACAACAATTCACAATAGAGTAGAATCATCATAACCGTAACCAATCATCCGATTAAAGGCTTGGAACCCGGTTTGACTATCTAAACAACGGATCACAATATAATAATATAATAGGAAAACTTGTTTTATCTTACCTATGAGCCGTTGACGATCAAGCTCATATATTTAAAAAAAAAACAAACAATAGCATATTCTTTAATTCAACATCAACACAAAGAGCACATAATAAAAATTGTATCCTTCCACATAGATATATTTATATGAATAAACATAGATATTCCCACAAGAATAATCTATCAAGAACCAACAATATTATGATCATATGAACATTAAAAATAATCATATAATAAGAAAACTTGTTTTATCTTACCTATGAGCCGTTGGCGATCGAGTTCATATATTTAAAAACAAACAATAGCATATTTTTTTAATTCAACATCATCATCAAAATGACCATAATAATTTGGTCTAAATGTGAACCTTGGTGAGATTTACTCACTTAGAAATCCCGCTGCAATTTCCACAACACAACTTCACAAATCACCTAAAATCACACAATTAATAACCTTAGTAACCGAAGTACTATAGGATATTCAAAACACCCTGTTTCTGCATAAACCCGGATGGGGTATGCGGAAGCTGATGGTGGGTCTGATAGGCTGTTACCTCCTTCCTGGTACCCTGCAAGTGAAAGGACAACCGGGATATTCCGGTCTTTCCTCCTCCGAAGCTTTAGTCAGTATCTTGGTGAGAATATTTGATGAGGGTAGTTAATGATACCTGACAAGTTGGTGGCTGGGCCATATTTATGGCCCAGGGTGGGTTCTCTTCTCTACTTGGAAACCAATGTGGGACAATTGCCTCTGCTATTGCTTCGAATGCCCAGCTCCCTTATGCCTTCTGGAGCCGCTCCTGGCCCAATGCCGCCAACGAGGTCGGGCCCGGCCTATGCACAAGGACGGGAACACCAAGGTGGGCTCAGCTGTCTTGACCGTGGGATGCTGGTGCTAGCTGGTTTACGGGCTTGGGAGGTTGTTTTATGCACAACCGACTACAAGTTCCCCCAAGTTCCCCCAAGTTCCCGTTCAAGACACATCTTGAGTGGGGACTTGCTAAAATAAGCTCGTAGACTAGTATATGATTTTAGATGGGTCTCGCCCATAGTCCCCCCAAGTCCGGACTCATGATGTGAGTTGAACGGGTGCTGCGTATTTGGGGTCTACTTTTCTTGTTTTCTTCACTTAGGATTGACATTTACCGGGCGAGTTGTGGAGTGCAAGGGCTGAAATTGTCACGCGGGCGGAGGAGTTCGCTCCGCGAACATGGACGATCTCGGTAACATACGCGAGATGGGTCTTGTACCTGGGTGCTACATGCGAGGTGGATCTTGTACCTGGCACTGTGTTATGATCGCGGTGACACGCGAGATGAGTCTCGAACCTCGGTGCCCCGCCAACTGAAACATCCTTTTACGACCATCCGGGTGTGACATTTTCCATGTACAGAGGTAGCGAGCCCTTTCCATATCCTGTGTTACTACTCGGGTGATGGGGTGTTAACGCCGTCTGTGGTTTATCAAGCCACTTGCTCCGTTTTTAAAGGGAAGATATAAAATTTGTCTTTCAGTTGATTACTTATGCTGATTGATGGAGTTCAGCCAAGGTGGTTTTTGTACGGTCTCGGTGGCTCTCACCCGAGATGGATCTTACACTTGGTCTTATGAGCTCGGTGATATTCACCCGGGATGGGTCTTGCACTTGGGATCTCGGTGACTCTCACCCGAGATGGGTCTTACTCTTGGTCTTATGGTCTCGGTGGCATTCACCCGAGATAGGTCTTGCACTTGTGATATTGGTGACTCTCACCCGAGATGGGTCTTGCACTTGGGATCTCGGTGACGCTCACCCGAGATGGGTCTTACTCTTGGTCTTATGGTCTCGGTGGCATTCACCCAAGATGGGTCTTGCACTTGTGATCTCGGTGACTCTCACCCGAGATGGGTCTTGTACTTGTGATCTCGGTGACTCTCACCCGAGATGGGTCTTGAGGTTTGTGCGTTGCTGTGGTAGGGGCATTAAATGCATGTTCGCTAGATGTTGCGATATTCCTGGGGATGTCTGCCAAGCAATGAATGCATGTCGCTTCATTTTTTCCTTCTTCAAGAAGCTACGGCGGTGTAAGCCACGTGGCATCATCCTGCGGTTTGATCGGATGGCTAGGGGTGACTCGGTTTCGTTTACTGTGTTGTTTAATGCGTCGATTCGTGGATCAAGGCGACTGCTCGCTGGATCCGTATAAACTCTTCCCCCCCCCTTTTCGTCTTCACTTGTTCTCACTCTCTCAGTCTCTGTGCACTCGGTTTCTCTCTGCTTTCTCTATGTGTTTCTCTGCTTTTTGCTTCTCTTTCGGTTTTCTGCCTCCGCCGCGTCTTGTCGCTCTGCCGCCGCCGATCCTACGATTGCGAGGTGTTTCCGGACCTCTGAGCTTCCGGCGTTGCTACTGTGTCGACAATCTGGTAAGTCTCTGTTCTACGTTTGCTTCGTTCAGCTGTACTTTGTCTAGGCCTCTTCGCTGTGTTGCTTGTGTGTTTTTGGGTAGAACTGGGGATGTTAGAGTTCTATGGATTTCTGGGTGGACTTCTGTTAATTTTGAGTTAATGCGTACTCCCGGCGGTGCGTACTAATAGATCTTAGGGTTTGTTATGCTAGGGTAGATGGACTCCCGAAGTTCGACCGATCTAAGCGGGGCGAGTACATCCTCTCGGCCGATAGTGGACAACGACGAGAGGATGGAAGAGTACATTAGTCGATCATCCCACCCGGGTGAATCATCTTCGACGAGGTCGGTAATACCCAAAGGTATACCCGCCCGAGAGGTCGATTGGTCCGCCAGGGTTTTCCATGGCATCCCGATGACCAACGTCGCAAGCTCGGTAAGGCGATATATATAGGAGGATGGCACCATGTGCGACGAGCCCGAGGGTAGTATGTCTCCAGCCGAGATAGAACAATTCCGCGAAGACTGGGGGATCCCGCCCATGGTTACCCTGCGCGGCTTGTACGAGGGCGAGTTGGCGTGTTGTCCGAGAGACGGTTTCGTGGCAGTACACGAGCACATGTTTAGGAACGGGTTCTCCCTCCCGCTTCCTCAGTGCATGCAGTACCTGCTGAGCATACTTCAGCTTGCTCCCGGGCAGATTCCCCCCAACCAATGGCGCCAGTTGTTGTCTCTGTGCTGTCTGTATTACTTGTCCGAGATGGGTTGGCCGACCATTAATGAATTCCGCGCCATGTACCGCCTCTTGTACTCGAAGAAGCGGAACTGCCGAGGGTGTGTTTCGTTTGCAGCCCGGGATTACTTGCCTCCCGTCACTGATCTCCTGACGTCCATAAATAAGCATTGGCATGGAAAGGTCGTGCTTGCCGGCGGTCGTTGGCAAAGAAACTGTCCGACGTACGTTGTGCCCAACTGGTTTAGATATATTTAGGAGCAGTCCTTCTCGCTGTCAGAGATATAGAAGCGACGTATCAGGCGGATATATGCGACCTGGCCCTCGGATGTGGATCGAAGCTCGTACAACCTGACCCGGTGGGCTGTCCTGGTTCACTGTGAACTTGGGCGTATGCCTGGTGGGGTTTCAAATTAGCGTAACTTGTTTTCTGTTCTCGCTTTTCGTTGGCCTTTTATTCTTGGTATACGTGATCTTGACTGTTGGTTTTATTTTCAGCAAGAATACCCAGGCGAAAACACCGTGAGTCACACCAGAGCGATATGGAGTGCGACATGGATTTGCTTAGAAAACTCTTGGAGGTCGGGAAAAAAGCCTCCCGCACTGTGGTAGATCTTGCAGATGACATTGCCCATGTCTCGGATGAAGCTGTACTGCTGGAGATACCCGACGAGGGATACGGGAAACTGCCTTCGGACAAATAGGGCCCGCCCAGACCGGTGACGTGGTCAACGTCCATTCGGGCGAGAAGAGGAAGAGATCGTCATCAAAGAAATCGAAGTCCCAGCGGGATGAAGGCGTGACCTTGACGAGATTGAGTGTCTCGGACACCTCGCCCTCTGGGAAGAAGCAGAAGGGTGCCAGTTCCTCGGCCGGGAACCCAATTTCAATGAGCGGTCTCGCTCCGGCACTTCCTCAAATGCGGAAGGCCCCCATCCGGCAGATCCTGGACGAGTATGGGTGTGCGGACGAAAAATTTATCCGTGCCATGGTGGGCAATTTGAAGGGTATTGAACTGGACCGGATCAAGGTCGGGTCTAGCACTCCTCAAGAGAACTGACGGTATGCCCGGGAGGTAATGATAAAGGTAATCTTCTCCCAATTATTGTTGTTGTTCTGTCACTGTGCGGGATGTGGAACTAACTTTATTTGCTTGCAGGCTCTCTTTGCTGTCTATGCTATTGACGCTAGCAAGGATTCCAACGAGATGAAAGAACGTCTGGCCAGTCTGAACGACCAGATCAGCTATCTTGGGGCGGAGCGGAAGAAGATGGAGAAGGATTTGGAGGCCAAGAGGAAAGAGAAATGCTCATTGGCCGACAAGCTGGCCAAACTTAGCCTCCACACCAAAGAGCTGGAGGGAAAGGCTGAAAGGGTGATTGCTTTGGAGTGCGACATTAACGCGCTTCAGTGGGAGAACGCGAAGCTGCGGTCTGGCCTGAAGGAGAGGGATGACCAAATAGCGGACCTGCAGAGCCAGATCCCCGCTCAAGGCGAGCTTACGGTTGCCCGATTCAAAGAGTCGGAGGAGCTGAAGGCTATGCTCAGAGCCGCCCGGGAGAGTGGCATTACCGAGAAATTCGGTGTCTGGAGCCGCCTTGGGTACCTGGACAAGGCCAAGATGACGGCCGACTTGCTCGGTGCCCGGGAGGCCAACTCCAGTACCGCGGCCGAGAAAGAACCTGAGACAGGTGAGCCGTCCGGGGGGGGGGGGGGTTGCTGAAGAAGGAATTGGCGGAGAGGATGACTTGGCTAATTCGTCCGGGGACGAGGGAGAGGATCCCGACCAGTCATAGGCTGTAATTTCTTTTGGTCACCGTAGCTTTTGTAAAACAATGGCCTCGTGCCGTATCCCGGTGATCATACATCCCGGTTGTTTTTGTAAATACCCATTGGTGGTATACCCACCCGGCATCCCGAGTTTTAATTTATTTTGCCTTGGCTAACCTTATTGCTTACGTCGCCGTGTTATATATAATTTGTATTATGCCTGTCCCACTTGGTGTTACTGTGGGAATTCAAAAATGTTTCCCCTTCATGTTGCCGGGGATCGTATTGACTTATACCTCCCGGCGGATTACCTATCATTAGAGTTTGAATTGGACTTTTCACTCGTAGATTCATTCAAAACGAATGGAGGCATCCTCCGGGATTGGATGTTTCTTTTGTTCTCCCGGGGACAGTAATACTTACAACCATACTTATTATAAAAATGGAATGGACCTCGGTCCTTCACACGAGGTAGAGTTTGAGGTACTCCGTGTTCCAAGGCCGCCCGGTGACTATCCCATCTTGGTCTCGGAGAAAGAAAGTTGATGGGCCGACCTCTTCAATGATCTCGTACGGTCCTTCCCAAGTTGGGTCCAGGGCCGCCGTCTTTGTCATGATTGTCTTCATTACCCAGTCCCCTATTCCACTCACTGCTTATAGACCTTCCTATTGTAATGGCGTGCCACTCGCTGCTTATAGACCTGGTTGTGCAAATCTGCTCTCTCGCTTCTTTCCTCGATGAGGTCGATGTTTAACCGGAGGCCCTCCTCGTTGGTGGCGGCATCAAAGTTCTCCACCCTTCCCGATGGTATCAATGTCTCGATCGGCAAAACAGCCTCCGTGCTGAAAGCCATGCTAAAGGGTGTTTCTCCCGTTGCTTCAGTTGCCGTGGTCCTGATTGCCCACAACACCTCCGGTAGCTTCTGCGCCCACAGACCCTTTGCGTCGTCCATCTTCTTCTTCAGTAGTTTTTTAATGATTTTGTTAACTGCCTCCACCTGGCCGTTGGTCTGAGGGTGCGCCACCGAGGCAAAGACCATCTTAGTGCCCATGTCCTTCGCGAACTCGATGAGATGGTGATTGTTGAATTGCGCGCCATTGTCCGTGACAATTGTCTCCGGGACCCCGAATCGGCAATATAGGTTTCTCATCAGGAAATTCTTCACACACTCGGTGGTTATTTTTTCCAAGGGCTCTGCCTCCCCCCACTTGGTGTAGTAGTCAACGGCCACTATCACGTATTTGAACTGTCCGGGTGTCGTCGGCAGAATCCTGATGAGGTCAAGGCCCCACTGTGCGAAAGGCCAAAGTGACATCAATATGGATAGAGCGATAGGAGGGGAGTGTATCCCATTGGCATGTAGATGGCATTTTCGGCATCTCGCCGACATCTTATCAGCCACAGCGCCCATGTTGGGCCAGAAGAAACCTGTGCGTAGTGCCTTGTGCGCTAACGACCAGGATCCAGAATGATTCCCGCACACCCCATCATGTATTTCTCCCATGATCGCTTCTCCTTCCTCCTCAGTCACGTACTTGAGGTTTGGGAAACTGTAACCTCTTCGGTACAGCTTCCCGTTCATGAGCGTGTACCTCGCACATCTTGATTGGAGTTTTCGTGCTTCACGCCTGCCTTCCGGGTGTACCCCTTCCTTCATGTATTCGATTATGGGGTCCATCCATGTAGGCTCCCCGGGTCCCGCCTCAACCATGAATATCTCCGAGATTGTCTTATTGATACTCGGTTTTTCAAGAACCTCGATCCTTGCCTTCTTCTTTCTTTTACCTGGCCCTCCGGTGGCTAGGCGAGCGAGGGCATCCGCATGACGATTTTCTTTTCGGGGGATGTGGGAGAGAGTGGCCGACATGAACCGTTGTATGAATGCTTTCGAAAGTGTTTGGTAGGAGCTCAGCTGGTGCTCCTTTACTTCAAAGCTACCGCTGACCTGATTCACAACCAACTGTAAATCACTGAACACTGCCACTCTATCTACGCCAATGTCTCGGGCGAGTTGCAGTCCACCAATCAAGGCTTCGTACTGTGATGCGTTGTTGGATGACTGGAATTGAAATTCCAGTACGTACTCGTGCTTGAACCCATCGGGGGTCTCCAATATTATTCCCGCCTTGCTTTTATTTCTCGTCACCGAGCCATAGACAAAGAGTTTCCAGAATGGTACCGATGACTCCTCGGCTTGTACATTTGCGTATTGCTTGGAATCTATTTCCTCCCGGCCGGGTTCGGATGACCCCCCCACTGCTTTCATAGGCCTGAAATCTGCCAGCTCCCCTATTACTGCCATGGACGTGAGCTCAGATATAAAATTGGCCGCTGCTTGGCCCTTTATAGCTATTCTCGGCCGATAATGGATATTGAACTCTCCCAATTCAATGGCCCATTTAACTAGCCTCCCGCTGATTTCTGGCTTTTGCATGATCTGCCTCAGGGGTGGTTGGTATAAAGAGTTATTGAGTGGGCTTGGAAATAATGTCTGAGCCTTCTGGCAGTTACTATAAAGGCCAAAGCAAGCTTCTCGACGTCCGGGTACCTGCTCTCGGCCAGTGTGAATCCTTTCCCGGCGTAAAATACTGCATGCTCGACGTCGAACTCTTTTCTGATGAGCACCGAGCTGATCGCTGACTGCGATGCGGCGAGGTACAAGTAAAGCATCTTGCTCGGGATTGGCTTTGAAAAATCCGGTGCGGACGTGAGGTACGCCTTTATCTGCTTGAAAGGCTCTTCCTGTTCAAACCCCCACATTATCTCCTTGCATCTCTGGTCTCGTAACAGCTGGAAGAAAGGGGCACACTTATCCGTGAGCCGTGACACAAATCTAGCCAGCGCGACAACCTTCCCGGCCAACGACTGCACCTGGTTCCTTAGCGTGGGTCTTTCCATATCTAAGATGACCCTGATTTTCTCCGGGTTGGCTTCGATTCCTCGCCGGCTGATTATATGACCCAAGAACTTTCCTTTAACGACCCCGAAGATGCATTTTTGAGGGTTCAACCTCATCCCGAACCTTATTATGACTTCGAAGACCTTCTCAAGATGCCTTACATGCTCCTCGGCCTTCAGACTCTTGACCAACATGTTATCGATATATACTTTCATTATGTTCTCGAGGTACTCGGCGAACATGACATTCATCAACCGCTGGTAAGTTGCTCCCGCATTCTTCAGCCTGAAAGCCGTGTGTTCCTCATCCCTTGGATCCATTCGGATCTGATTATAGCCTGCATAGACATCCATGAAGCTCATGAGGTCAAACCTGGACGTGGAGTCCACTAGCTGATCGATGCACGGGAGCGGGAAGCTATCCTTTGGGCATGCCCTATTGAGATTTCAGTAGTCCACGCACATCCTCCATTGCCCAGTTGACTTTTTTGGAACCATGACCACGTTGCCCAACCATTGGGGGTATTTGACCTCCCTTATGAACCCAATGTGTATTAGCTTTTGCACTTCCCCCTTCATTGCTTCATACTTTTCTGGCTTAAACGTCCTCCGCTTTTGCCGTACGGGAGGGAATCCGTCCTGGATTCCTAGCCTGTGTGTTACGATGCCGCTTGCTATCCCGGGCATGTCTCTGTAAGTCCAAGCGAACGCCCCGCTGTTTCTCTTTAAGAAATCGATCAAGGCCGGTCGCACCCCGGGTGACTACCCCGTCCTGATGGTCAACTTGCGATCCGGGAACTCCTCTGAGATTGATACCGCTTCTGTTTCGTCTACTGATCGCCGATGTTCCTCCTCCGAGTCGGCATCATCTCTGGGTCCACATAAGGGTCTGAGGGTGATGCTGTGGGCTGGCTGGCCGACAGGACCTCTGACCTTCTCCTCCCGTTGTCTACCACATAGCAGCTCCTTGCCCCCCCCCCCCTTGTTGCCCCGGATCATAATGATTCCTGTTGAGGTCGGGAGCTTCATCATCAACATATGTCCAGCAACAAATGACTTCAACTTCCACAAGGCCGGCCTTCCCAAGATCCCGTTGTAAGACGATTCACAATCAACAACGATAAATTCGATTGTTGCTCGGGCGATCTCCTCCTGTCCTTCCAAGCTTACTCCAAAGCTGTCTGAACCGAGAGGTTGAACAACATCTCCCGAGAAGCTAATCAGCGGCTCATGGTCCTGGAGCAACTTATTGCTTCCTCGGTGAAGTCCTTTCAAGGCACTCCTGAACAATACGTTAACTGAGGCTCCCGTATCAATGAGGATCTTCTTCGTGATATAGTGATCGAGCTGTAACGTTAGCAGGAACGGATCCTCGTGCTGCCTGATTCCCTCCTCTTCCTCTTCCAGGAAGGTTACGGACTTGCAACCGGCGGTTACCCGCTGATTGTTACTACCAAAGGCGTAGACTTCCCTGCCATCCCGTTGTCTCGTACATTGCTTTTTTGCCTTCTTGCTCCTGTGATCTATACGGGACCCGCCAAGGATGGTGTTGATTGTTCCATATACCTCGATTGCCCCCGCGTTCCTCGGCCCGGGTACATACTGCTGCAGCTTTCCTTCTTTTATCCAATGTTCTACCGCTCTCTTCAACTCTATACAACTGTTAATGTTATGGCTCGCCTCTCGGTGGTATCCACAAAATTTTCCGGTGTCTTCCTTGGTGAGCCGAGAGGGTGGAAACTTCCGGGCCGGGGGAGGCGGAATGACAGTCTTATTCTCGTTACATATCACCTCGTAAGTGGCGTTGAGCGCCGAGAAATGTTCCGTGCCTGCCGACACCATCCTCGCATACCCGGTATCTTGGTAGGAACCTTTGGCTTTCCCTTGCGCGCTAGGCTGCTTCCCTGCTTTCCCCCAGTTTCTTTCCCTGTGCCTCTTTCCAACCGGGCCCGCGTCCGGTTCCCGCTCTCCCTTCCATACTCTAACCTCTCGGATTACCTGCACCGGGGACCCACCGTCTCTCCCTTCATCTTTCCTTTTCCCAGTCGAGGTTCCCCCATAAGTATCATGGTCCGCTTGTGCGTGCCAGATTGCCATGTCCATAAGCTCGTCGTAGCCTTGTGGATTCTCAATTTTTACCGCATATAAGAACTTCCCGGGCAGCAATCCTTGAATGAATGCTCCTCCGTAACCTTCTTGTAGAAGCTCCAGACCCTGGCCGTGGCTCCCTGCCATCGGTTCACGAAAGCTTTCAAGCCTTCTCCCCTATCTTGCTTTACTTTGAACAGTTGGGCGGCGTTTTGCCCGTCCGTTCGAAAAATGAATCTATTGACGAACTTGTCTGCCAGCTCTCGGAAGCAGTCGACCGAGTTCGACCGGAGTTCGTAGAACCAGCTTAGCGTTTCCCCTGCTAACGTTTCCTGGAATATATTGCAGCATACTGCATCCGAGTATCCTTTAGCGTTCGTGTGGGACTTGAAACTATCGAGGAAGAGGTGGGGGTCACGATCCCCATTGTAGCTGAGTTTCAGTGGCTTGGCTGCATTTGGCCGGACGGATCGGGTGACCGCTCTTGTGAATGGTCCCTCTCTTTCCTCGAAACTCACACGGGTCGGGTTACGTATTCCCCTTCTCTCGGTGTCCGAGATTCGGTCTGCCAGACTTGCCACACTGTCCCTGATAGCTCTTAAGGTTTCTTCCAATTCTCCCTGCCTTCCAGTTTGGACTTCCGGGATTGGCTCGGGCAGGGGTGGCGGTCCCTCGTTTCGCATCTCGTCCGGGAACAGGTTCGTCCCTATGTGCACGGTCCTACTGTTCGTTCCCACCGGGGTGCCTATCTGCCGAGACGTGGCCACCCGATCCAACTCACCCGCCCTATCCAATGCCTCCCGGTGCTCGACCCCTCTGGCTAGCGCTCTCATGAGCGTGGCATTATCTCGTTCCAACCTGCGCTCCCTCCCGGAGGCCTCTCCCTGATCCCTAGCACTTTGCTGCTCTAGACGGGTGATTTGGGTCCTCATGTCTTCCAACATTTCCGCCACCTCTTGGGGATTGAGGTCCCGCGGCACATATTCCGATGTCCCATCCCGCAAGTCTCTCCCCGTAATTCCTAAACTTCCCCCTCCTGACTCTGGGGTCTGTCCATACGTCACCTCTCTTCGCCCTTCCAGTCCTGCTTCCTGATCTTGCTGCTCGGTTAACTTAACCATTGAGTCATGTTGGCACTTTTAATAAGATCTTCCCACAGATGGTGCCAAATGTTTCTGCATAAACTTGAATGGGGTATGCGGAAGCTGATGATGGGTCTGATAGGCTGTTACCTTCTTTCCTGGTACCCTACAAGTGAAAGGACAACCGGGATATTCCGGCCTTTCTTCCTCCGAAGCTTTAGTCAGTATCTTGGTGAGAATATTTGTTGAGGGTAGTTAATGATACCTGACAAGTTGGTGGCTGGGCCATATTTATGGCCCAGGGTGGGTTCTCTTCTCTACTTGGAAACCAATGTAGGACAATTGCCTCTACTATTGCTTCGAGCTCAGCTCCCTTATGCCTTCTGGAGCCGCTCCCGGTCCAATGCCGCCAACGAGGTCGGGCCCGGCCCATGCACAAAGACGGGAACACCAAGGTGGGCTCGGCTGTCTTGACCGTGGGGTGCTGGTGCTTGCTGGTTTACGGGCTTGGGAGGTTGTTTTATGCACAACCGACTACACACCCTTAACTAACCCTTAGCCTAAGGGAGGACAACTTTCCAAGGTCGTCGTACTTAACGACTCAATAAAGCTGCCTCAAATCCTCAAAACCTAAACTCAAACCTCTCACAAGTCTAAGCTTAAACTTAATGTCCTAGCATGCAATCCTTGCTAAAAACCTAGAATTCCCACCTCTCAACAAGCTCACAACAACAAGAGCTAGCTAACCACAGAAAACTAAAGCCACAAACACTGCTAGACGCGCTGTCACGCTTCGTGGTAGCCTCTAGGCGGCAAGATAGCGAGCGACGCTGCCCCAAGAGTGGAGAGGAGAGCCGTGCCGACCGACCGGGACCGGCGGCGTCCACTTTGGTGGCCGGACGAAGGAGAACCAAGCCGGAGAAAAGAGAGAGCTGGAGGAGGTCGGGAGAGAGGAGAGAGAAAGTGAGACTGGTTTAGGTTTTCAAAATAACTCCCACACATTTTTCTACTTATAAACTTTTCAAAACCGGAAACTAACTTTCTCATACGACATACAATTTACGCGCGCCACGTGTCTACGAACTCGTATCGCCAAACTCTACAACTTTCATGAAGGAAGTTTTCACAAATAACTCACGAAAAATAAAGTCAACTTTTGGCCTCTTAAAAGTCAAAGCACCTTAAAATTTACTCCCGAAACTTCAACTTCGTACAAATTAAAGAATTTCCACAATTAATCCTTCATTAATTTCGAAAATAATATAAGAAAATTGATATGAAAATCTGGGGTATTACAGAGAGAGAGAGAGAGAGAGAGAGAATTTAGATCAGGAGAGGTGAGAGATAATTGAGATAGGGAGAGAGGTGAGAGAGATATTATGTACGGGTAAAATAGTCTTTTACGTAAGATTAATTGGAATGGACTTTTGATTTTTTTTTTCTTTCATTGGATTGAGGTCTGAGTTTGTTATTTTTGTGCAAATGAGCATTTTCCCATAATTATTTGATTTTCTTCCGTTTTGATTCTTCTGGTCATTTAATTATTAAATATATTTCTTTTATGTTAGATACGTACAGCTTAATTAATTGTTATCTATTTTCACCAAGAAAAGAACAATATCCACTGAATACCCTATTTGCAGATGTTGGCTCATTTTAACAAAAACATGGGACAATTTCTTTCTATGCAGATCGATATATATATATATATATATATATATAGGGAACAAAAGCATGGGACAATTTCTTTTCCAAGTTCATAACCAAACTTTTTACCTATATCTTGGGAAGAAATTGTACATCACCAAGGAAACAGATCATGTAACTTGTGTGACGATACATGTTCTTTACGATGGGACATATAGAGGATCAATTGCTTGCACGGATCCATCTTCAATTACATGCAATCTACATTGTAGTTTCTGGTCTTTATGTTAAGTAATTAACCATAAGTAGGCAAGAGATATCTGTGTATATATGGATGCCATAAACATCGAGCTAGGGAAACAAAATGCTGAGGCACTACTCTGAAAATCTGCTTTCAGTAGCAGTACTATCTGTTCAGCTCAAAGTTATAATAATATGTCTGTGCACCTCAAACATTAGTTATCGTACTGTAGTAGTAGCTGAACACGACGGCCGACCAACTGAAATCAACGGAATGGCGTCGCCGTTTGTAGGGGTTTTCGCTTTCGGAGATTCGGTTCTTGATACTGGCAACAATAATAACCTCTCAAGTGCAGTCAAACAGGGCAGGCCCTGGGCCCAACTGGCGTAGGTCTAGAGCCTCCACTTTTATAGGCCTAAAAAAATAAATATTTTTATATATAATAAAAAATAATAATAAAAATAAATAGCAGGTCTCCTTTTTACAGAAGAGATATTTCGTCTTCTTCTTCTATAATTCTTTACATCGAATCCATTCAGGAGGCCAGGCCTCTCTGACTCTCTTTTTTTCCGTTTTTTTTTTGTTACACTCTTTTAAACCCTAAACCTTAAGGCAAACATTGTTCATATTACCAGGTATATTTCTCCTTATGTCCCTTGCTTTATAATTTCATGGATTTCTGCAGTTTCACATCTTTAAAACTTCTTCTTATTGCCTACAATGTACACATACTTCTCAATCCCACATTCACAACCATAGAATCTCAAATGCAGCAAGTAATTCAACATAAATCATCTCATGAAGAATCGATCAGTTTATCATTGTTTTTCCTTTCTAGATGAAAATCAATTTAACATTGTTTATTATCATCAACATATACAATTTATTTTCTTATTATGATGAAACATATATCAATTTTCTGAAGTTTTTTTAGCTTAACTTTTGAGGTGTAAATTTCGTCAAGGTGTTCTTGTCTTTGCAAAAAAAATTTAAAAAAAGTTATATTTTCGAGTCAAGTTTCATTATTTCATATTCTAGTTTGATTGAGTTTCTCTATCCCTTTTTTGTTTGAACAAGTGAACGTAGTTTGTTTATCTACTAGAACTTAGATGTTGTTGGAGCTTACGGACTTATTTGTAAAAAGAAAAAAAGATATAAATCTATTAAACATAGGGAGTCCCAATTTTGTTTTTCGCCTTGAGCCCCGAAAAACTCAAGGCCGGCCCTGCAGCCAAATGCAATTTTCCACCCTATGGAAGAGATTTCATCGGAGGCATCCCAACCGGAAGATTTAGCAATGGGAAAATTTACCCTGATTTTATAGGTAACGAAGAAATACAAACACCTGTGTACAAAACAAATCCAGACTAGTCTCCTTCGCAACTGATCCAAGTGAAACTTTAGGGACACCGAGAGAGAATATTAGCTAGCTCGTTGGTTATGTCGACGTACTTGTTCATAACTAGAAATTACATTTCTCCCTTGTTAAATTTCTGCTATTGTAAATATAGAAACAGATGAAATACAAATGAATCACTGAAAGAGTAATAATTTCAAGGACTTGATGCAAAACCTCAATGAGGACAAAAGCACCAAGCTAAAGGATTCCTTAACTTCCAAATAAGTTTTACAAAGTGTACTTCTCACACAACTACACCTTTCATACACTCATTAATCATCTTACTTCTCACATAAGTAATGCAGATCAAGTAACCTTAACAAAAGAAACTGAATTTCTAGACTGAGCTCTTACACACTCATCTATGCTAGTTCTCTCACAACTAAATTCTGCAACAGCTGATTCTTACACATGTAGTCGGTAGTCGATAAATACCTCCTCCGGCCCGTGATGCTACGAAGTCCAGCAAGAGGCAGATCGGACAGGCCTCATCCCGGATGCTATAGCGGTCTCGGCCGGGAGGGGGGGGACTCCACAGGAGGCCCAATTAACAAGCCCCACATCGAAGAACATTTAAAGCACAAGTCGACCCGGGGCTATAAATATAATGGTGGAGTCAACCAAAATGGTAAGAAAACATCTCCTAGCATTCAATACTTCCCTACCGATAAACTAACTTTATCATCGGAGAGATAAAGACCGGAAAGTCCCGGTCGGTATCCTTTTGCAGGCAAGAAGGAACATATCTTGAAGACAGATCTAGTACAATAGTTTCTTCAAGGTCTACGGGATCTAGCAGAAACAGTGTCATGATGACCGAGACAAATGAAGCAGAAGTCGGGAGCAGGATCATGACGGAAGATCACAGTGGCCTCAGTGGAGATGGGACACCGGGAAGCAATACTAGGATGGGAGGAACGGATGAGAGACTGGAACGCGCATTGGCGACAAACGATCCGCAAAGGACCCCAGACGGGACGATGCGCGATCTCACGCAGGAAGAAATGGAGCACATGGTAGAGAGGTTAAGAGTGGACGTGGCACGTATGGAGAGGGAGAGGGCGCGGAACCGCTTAGAAGTAGCCGCTCGGGAGAAAAAGCTGGAAAGAGATAACGCGACGATAATGGACGTGTTATCAAGAAGACTGGAGAGAGACGAGACGATTGAGCGGGCCGCCGCCACTGCCCGCGAGGCGCAGGGTGAAGGAGGAGGTTCACCGATGACACCGCCGATGATCACCCGCAGGACTGTCGTTGTCGGGGCAAACCTGTTCCCAGAAGCTATGGAAAGAGAAGGCCCACCAACGCCCCCAACGCCCATCGATGATGGAAGGTTGGAAACGACGGGAGTAGAGGCGGCCCTGATGGCCATGCGGGACAGTGTGGTGAACCTGACTACGAGGGTAGACGAAGCGGAGAGACGGGCGTCCCACAACCCGCCTGGTGTGGGATTCGAAGAAAGAAGGGGACCATTCACACGGACCATCACGCAGACCGTACGTTCTCACACAGCAAAACCTCTCAAGTTGAACTACGGGGGGGGGGGGGGAAGGGGACCCGCATCTCTTCCTCGACAGCTTTAAATCTCATACAAACGCAAAGGGTTATTCGGATGTCGCCTGCTACAACATGTTTCAGGAGACGCTGTCGGGAGAGGCACTGAGCTGGTTCTATGAGCTCCCTGTCGGCTTGATAGATTGCTTTAGGAAGCTCGCGGACAGATTCGTGAACCGATTCATACTGCGTACGGACGGGCAGAATACCACCCAACTGTTCAAGGTAAAACAAGGGCACGCCGAGGGATTAAAGACCTTTGTAAATCGTTGGCAGGGGGCCACAGCCAAAGTCAGGAGTTTCGACAAGAAGGTGGCGGAGGAAGCCTTCGTCCAGGCCCTATTGCCCGGGTAATTCTTGTACGCAGTACGAATTGAAAACCCCCGGGGCTATGATGAGTTAATGGAAATGGCGATCAGACATGCCCAAGCAGACCATGACACGTACGGGGATCGGCATACGAGCAAGAGAAAGGAAGGTAGGAGGATCGAACCCCGAAGACAGTCGATCCAAGAAGTAAGAACCTGGTAAGGGGACCCAGAGGGACAAGCTTGCACCCCTA
This sequence comes from Fragaria iinumae, assembly GCA_009720345.1. NCBI lineage: Eukaryota > Viridiplantae > Streptophyta > Magnoliopsida > Rosales > Rosaceae > Fragaria > Fragaria iinumae. The sequence continues at coordinate 28,366,461 of CM019121.1, forward strand.
GCAAGAAGTTCAAGGATGGGGGCATGAAGCAAACCAAGCCAATGGGGGGTCCACAGGGGACAAGTAGAGGGAGCTCTCGGGACAGTGGGTTTAGAACAGCAGTTCCTGTAGCCAGGGAGAGCTTCACCCCATTAACGGCAACCCCCGAGGTAGTGTGGAACGAGAACAAGGAAGCGATCCCGGGACCAGCAACCAGAAAGTTTCCGCCCTCCCGATTAACGCGGGAAGATACCGGAAAGTACTGCGGATACCACGGGGAAGCGACGCACGCGATAAATAACTGTGTTGAGCTAAAAAAAGACGATCGAGAGCCAACTAAAAGCAGGAAAGCTTCAGCAGTACGTGTCAGGCCAACGGCAAGCACCCGGGGAATCCGTGTACGGGACGATCAACACGATCCACGGGGGAGCACCGATAGACCAGAGGAATAATAGGGCCAAGAAACAATGCCCCGGGATCAGAGATGGGCGAGACGTATATGCCTTCGGGAGCTGTAGCGCTCGGAATGTCAACGTGAGGTGGAAATCCGTGAGGTTCGAAGAAGAAGAAGAGGAGCAAGGGACTAGACTGCCTCACGAGGATCCCTTCCTGATCACTGCACAGTTGGATCATTATCTCTGTAAGAAAATTCTGATCGACACCGGGGCGTCCGTGAATGTGCTGTTCAGAAATGCTTGGTGGGCACTAAAGAGGGGGAGCAGCAAGCTTACACAAGATAATGAACCGTTGATAAGCTTCTTCGGGGACGTGGTGCAACCTCTTGGATCTGACTACATACCTATGCTCCTCGGAGGTTCAGAGGGGAGTACGCTGAGATCAACGGTAGACTTCATAATAGTCGACTGTGACTCGTCGTACAACGGGATACTTGAGAGACCAGCCCTGTGGAAAGTCAAGGCGTTCATCGCCGGTCACATACTGATGATGAAACTACCAACCCCCACGGGTATCGTTACCATCCGTGGCGATCAGGTGACTGCAAGAGGATGCTACGCTATCGACCAGGATACTGGCAGGAAAAGAGCAGAGGTATTGGCCTCCGGGAGCACGAATAGACTCATATCGGACGTTTACGAGGATCCTAGAATTAATGCTGCAACGGAAGGAATTGAATCCGAGCGACCTGGGTCAGTTGAGGAAACGTAGCTCATTTGCATCTCGGACCAGTTCCCAGCCCGAACCACGAGGATCGGGACCGGGTTGCCAGTCATCGTACGGGAGGAGCTCGTGCGTTTTTTGAAGGCCAACAGCAAAGCATTTGCCTGGTCGTACGCTGACATACCCGGTATCTTGGGTGATATAGTCACGCACAAGTTGGGAGTCCGTAAACGCGTACCTCCGGTGCGACAGAAGCGGAGGTCGTTTGACGTGGCCAAGTATGACGTCATCAAGAGAGAGGTACAGAGGCTGCTGGATATCCAGTTTATCAAGGAAGCGAAATAACCGCAATGGTTGGCATACGTGGTCATGGTCCCCAAGAAGGCGGTAGGGCAATGGAGGATGTGCGTGGACTACACCAGTCTTAACAGGGTGTGTCCCAAAGATAGCTTCCCATTGCCTCGAATCGATCAACTTGTTGATTCCACCTCCGGGTTCGAAATGCTGAGCTTTATGGACGCTTACGCGGGCTACAACCAAATCATGATGGACCCAGCGGACGAGGAACATACTGCCTTCACGACCGACAAAGGAGTCTACTATTACAAGAGGATGCCGTTCGGACTAAAGAACGCGGGAGCAACCTACCAGCGCCTGATGAACAAGATGTTCGCTAAGCAGCTGGGGATCACCATGGAAGTGTATGTGGACGACATGCTAGTGAAGAGTCTCACTGCGGTCGAGCACGTTAGCGACCTGCAAGCAACTTTCGATATTATACTCACGTACGGTATGAGGTTGAACCCGGAAAAATGCTTGTTCGGGGTCGTCAAGGGGAAGTTCTTGGGCCACGTGATTAGCCGGCAAGGAATCGAAGCAAACCCGGAGAAGGTCCAAGCCATAATGGATATGGTGGTCCCGAAAGTCCGGAGCGACGTGCAGTCCCTGACGGGCAAGATAGCAGCTCTCGCTAGGTTTGTCTCTAGACTCACGGACAAGTGTGCACCGTTTTTCAAACTCCTCAAGAGCCAGCATTGCAAGCTGATCAATTGGGGACCGGAGCAAGATGAGGCTTTTAGGAATATCAAGGAATATTTGGCATCCGTGCCAAAGCTTTCCAAACCAATTCCCGGGGAGATGCGATATCTCTATTTGGCAGCATCTAGTACGGTAGTCAGCTCGGCTTTGATCAGGAAAGATGACACCGTGGAGCTTCCGGTGTATTATGTAGGCAAGGGCTGCACGCTGGCTGAAAGCAGGTACCCGAACTTAGAAAAGTTGACCCTAGCACTCATCGTGACCGCTCGGAAACTGCGGCATTACTTTCAAGCTCATTCCATCACCTTGTTCACCAACTACCCCCTCAGGCAAGTCCTCCAGAAGCCAGAGACCAGCGGGAGACTGGCCAAATGGGCGATAGAACTGGGAGAGTTTGACATCCACTACATGCCGAGAGTAGCCATCAAGGGGCAAGCAGCTGCGGATTTTATCTTCGAATTGACCCCCATGAAAAGAGTCGTGGAGTGCTCAGAGGCAGAGCAAAAGGATACGGAGGCTCCCCATGAAGTCCAGCCGTGTTGGAAGTTGTTCGTAGACGGCTCCGTCACTAAAGAGAAGAGCGGAGCGGGAATAATATTGGTTAGCCCAGACGGGTTCGTATACACACACGCCCAGGAGTTTAATTTCTCCGCGTCTAATAATACAGCCGAGTACGAGGCATTGATCGGGGGACTACAGCTGGCACTAGAGATTGGGGTAAAAAGAGTCGAAGTGTTCAGTGACTCGTAGCTTGTGGTGAACCAAGTCGGCGGGACATTTGAAGTTAAAGAGCCTCACCTCAATTTCTATCGGGCACTCGCAAAGGCTCTCATGTGCGGATTCGAGTCGGCAACTGTGGCCCAGATCCCTAGGAAGGAAAACAGCCATGCTGATGCTTTGGCTCGACTTGCCACCGGTACCCGCCAGAAAAGGCGCGAAAAGGTGAAGGTGGAGATCCTAAACTGGCCGAGTATCGACAAGACGATCTCAGAGATATTCGCCATTACTACCGGTCCCGCAGAACCGACGTGGATGGACCCCATCATTGAGTTCATCAAAGAGGGTGTCCGCCTGGAGAATCGGCAACAGGCAAGGAAGTTGCAATCAAGATGCGCCAGATACACGCTAATCAACGGTACACTATACCGCAGGGGTTACTGCTTTCCCAACTTAAAGTGTGTATCAATACAAGATGGTGAGACGATCCTCCGGGACATCCACGAGGGCGTTTGCGGCAATCATTCCGGATCGAGATCCCTGTCGTTCAAGGCACTCAGAACGGGGTATTTTTGGCCTAATATGGGGAAGATGGCAGACCAAGTGTCAGCAAGATGCCATAAATGCCACCAACACGCTAATGAGGTCCATTCCCCCGCCCATTGTACTCTCAATCCTGCTGTCTCCGTGGCCCTTCGCGCAATGGGGTCTGGATTTGATCGGGCCATTTCCTACTGCTCCCGGATAATACAAGTATGCCATAGTAGCGGTGGATTACTACACAAAATGGGTTGAAGCAGAACCGCTTCGTCGGATAACCACCGACAATGTGATGGGGTTCCTCATGAAAAATATCTACTGCAGATTCGGTGTCCCGGAGACTATCATAACCGACAATGGCACGCAGTTCAACAACCCAAAGCTTATTGAGTTCACCAAGGACATGGGAACCCGGATGGTGTTCGCATCGGTAGCTCACCCAAAGACCAATGGGCAAGTGGAGGCGGTCAACAAGATTGTAAAGAAACTGCTGAAGAAGAAGTTGGACGCCGGCATTATGACTCCAAGGTCAGACCACGAACCTTGGGTCTCGGAGATTGGGTGATGAAGCGGGTGATGGCCCAACCAATGGCCCTTGATCCAACTTGGGAGGGCCCTTACGAGATCGTGGAGGAAGTCGGCCCTACAACGTTCTTTCTAAGAGACAGGGACGACATCATCACCGGGCACCCGTGGAACACCGAACACCTTAGGTTCTACCCCGTTTAATCGAGGTCAGGAATTGTAAATCATGCCCACCGGGTTTGGCCAGGTCGACCAGGGAGGAATTGTAAATCATGCCCACCGGGTTTGGCCAGGTCGACCAGGGAGGATGCCTTCATTTGTTTTGTTAACAACTTACAGAAATGAAGAAGTTAAATTCGCAACACTTGTGAAGTTAAACTCATAACACTGGAGTAAAACTGTCGGTGCGGTACACCGGATTCAAAAGGGCAAAACAAGTAGAGGCAAAACACAGAATTCAAAGACACAAAAATGAGAATTCAACATGGACACTTGAAACACATCACGAGTGTACTAACCGGACCCCCGGGCAGGCACAAAGCCATTCCAAAGCAAAATCAAAGAAAAATTACAGTCCAGTTGCGCTCAGCTCAACGACATAGTATCTTCTTCGCCCTCACTCTCGGACACATGCACCTCGGCCCCAGCACATTCAGGATTGGCCTCGGCAGGACCCTCCGGGTGGATAGCCTGGGAGTCTTATGCTTTGCCCTTCTCCTACACAGCAAGCAGATCCGCGAGCATCCAGGGTTTGTCAAGGTACCCATGCACACTCCACTCCGTGAACTTCTCGGTGATAGCCTCATCCCGAGCAGACTAGAGCAGATCTTTGAGCTCCTGTGACTCCTTGAAAGCTGCAACAGCCTGCTCACAGCGCGCGGGAACCAAGCTCTCCCACTCCGCTATCTCGGCTTCTTTCTCACGAAGCCTACCCTCCAGCGGGCGATATTTTTCCACCTCCACCCTCAAGGACTACAGTTCAGCTTCAAGCTCCGGGACCCGATCAGCTTTGCTTTCCACCTTCCGGACATGCTGTTGAGTCATGGCCAGCTTCTCGGCCAAAATGTGTTTCTCCCTTTTGAGAGACCCCTTCTCAGTCTGAAGGTCGCTCACATGTCCACTGAGCTTGGCCACCTGCTCTTTCAGTACGGCAGTGTCCTCGCTGGCATCAATGGAGTACACCGCGAACAGAGCTTACAAATAACGGCAAAAATAAGCAAGTCCCCAAGAACAATTCACAACAAAATACAAGCGTCCCGTACGCATACCTTCATCAGGTGTTCCCGTGCTATCTTTCGGGACTCGGAGGGAGAACTTTCCTTGAATCTCACCCGGTCGAGATCAATCCCTTTCAGGTCACTAACCATTGCACGGACGAACTTCTCGTCCGCATAACCATACTCATCAAGAACCTACCTGATCGGAGTCTTCGAAATCTTCAGAACTGCAGAGGCGAGTATGGACAGAGTGGGAGTCGACGTAGATCCCCCGGGAGCCGCCTTCTGCTTCTTTGGTTTTGGTGCGTGACTCCCGAACACGACCTTGCCGGTGTATGTCACCTGGGGCTCTTCAGCACCTTGAGTTCTCTTCGAGTGATGATGGCGCCTTCTCTTTTCACCCAAAGTGATCCGCGAGACTGCGGGAAGAGGTACCGGCGGAGTCTCCGTTGACCCGTATACTTCATCAGGAACATCCAGCACCTTTTACTTATCCAAGACCCGTACAGTATGCGTCTCCACGTCCACCTCGGTGCGCGACGCCAGATCCCCTTTGGTCAGTAGCTTCTTTAAGAGGGCTTGATCCTTCTCCATGTCAAGAGGATGATTAGGGCGCGGAACACGCCTGGGGATTTTTCCTGCACACCAAAGGACATAATATTAATTAAGCTGGGATTGACGAGGACTTCAGAGGTAAAGCGGAAATCAAGATGAACCCACCGGGTACTCTACCTATCTCGCAGTATGCAAGAACGGCCCACCGCGTCAAGTGATATGAGCTACGGTCCTCGTCGTGGGGCCAGACAGCGAATATACGGGCAATACGCTCCCGCTCGATCGCTGTCAGCGAGTAGCTCTGATCCCCAATAGCCTGGAAGTAGTTGGGAACCGTGTGCCGCCTCGTCTTTCTTTGCCATGGGCCCCCCACCAGGACTACCTTTGCCCTCCACTCCTTGTTTATCGAAGAAGGGAGATCGGTGATGACTGACTCATAGTCTCGCGCGGTAAAGCCTACACACCCGGAGCTTCCCACCTTCTTCGAGTATGACAGCCTGTAGAGCGCGCGGAATTCGTTGATTTTCAGCCACCCCATGTTCGAAAGGAAATACAGACAACCAAGTCCCAAAAGTTGACCCCACTGATTTGGCGGGATCTAGCCGGGAGCAAGCTGCAGCATACTCAGTATGTACTGCACATATTGGGGTAGCGGTACAGAGAACCCATTCCTGAACATGTTGTCATGCACCGCTACATACTTGTCTCTCGGAGCGCACGCTAGTTCTCCCGGGTACAAGCCACGCAAAGGGATCTCGGGGGGGAATGTTCCACTCCTCCCTCAACTGTTCGATCTCCTCGGGCGTGAAACTGCATATGGGCTCATCGCACACCCTCCCGTCCTCCAAACGGTGAAGGACGCGAGGGATCGGGATCGCTTCCATCACCGGGTACTCGGGGCTCGAGCTGGAGACTCCAGAATATGATTTTGCCCGCTCGGCATCCCTATTAGTTTCCCGGCGCAGATACCCTTCCATCCTTTCGTCATGATCCGCAGGAGCCCGCCGCAATGAACCAGAGACGCTCGCACTGGAAGCCCTCGACTCCATTTTAACCCTATACAAAACCCTATGGGCTATTAGATACCTACATCGCGTACCGCCGCCGGGAGGTTTTGACACCACACATTTCAACCCGGCAAAAGCTCACAACAAACCCAGCCACCCGACAACATCCAGAAACCCAGAAACATCTACACACCCTACTAGATACTCTCAGCAACACAACTATACGCTAGAGAAGGGAAACTAACCAGACAGTTAAGGCCGGAGACACGCCCGAGCAGCAAACGGATAGCACCTCGCAATCGAAAGATCGGCTGTAGCAGAGCAGTAGCACTCCCCCACGCTTCAACGGCAGGACGGGAATTGAGATAACTACACCGAAGAGGATTGAGATAACTACACCACAGAAGGCAGCGTTTCCTTATGTACGAAGCGGGAGAAGGGACGCCTCGTTTCCCCCCCCCCCCCATCGAGGCAATCCGACTAGTTGCGACCCACCGTAGGATCCAGACACGTGCCCCACTACCGAGTAACTTCTCGAACACGACAGGCGTGACACGACTCGCATTAAATGCACATCCCTTCACCCCCCCCCCAGAGCGCCACCTGGCGGACATGCCATTAATGCCAACAACACTACCCGGCAGCACTCACCAGTGGTCACCGAGCTCCCGGGGATTGCGCAGACCCATCGATCAAGCCACCAAGGATGCCATCGCATCCAAAACACAACGCAAGTCCCGAATATGCCTCCGGGCGAAACTATCATGGCGATCCGCTACGGTCGGGTACCCGTTAATAATTCGGCATAAGTGTGGGCAACATAGCAGAACAACTGCACGTCCCGGAACTTACTTGAGATTCCTATTCCCGAACATGAACCGAGCGAGGTGAAGAGTCCGCTCGCGTGTCATTATTACCGCGCGAGGTGATGAGTTCGCTCCGTGTACATAACTTACACGCGAGCTGTGTACGCTCCGCAGGCAACATTTTCACGCGGACTGACGAGTTCGCTCCGTGTACATAACTTACACGCGAGCTGTGTACGCTCCGCGGGCAACACTTTCACGCAGACTGAAGAGTTCGCTTCGCGTACATAACTGACACGCGAGTTGTGGTCGCTCCGCGCGCACCACTTTCATGAGTACGAACTACGTCATACCTACCGCCCTGGTAACATTTCCGCAGAAAGCAAGGTTGAAACAACTAAGCCTCGAGAGCTGTAAGCCCTTTGTACGGCTCCGGAAACACGGGAGTTGGGCATGTCTGTATCATTCCCTTCACACGGAGAATAGTGGCCTGATAACCCACATGGGGATCATACCCCGCGCTTGAGCAACAACAACTAACGTGGAACGGTTTGCTACCTTCCATCCCAACGGCAACCCGTTCAAACATGTCCTGAGTACGAATTTGGGGAGACTATGATCGGGTACCCGTTAATAATTCGGCATCATGGACCATTTCTTCAAGTCCCTACTCAAGACGTGTCTTGAACGGGAACTTGGGGGGACTTGTAGTCGGTAGTCGATAAATACCTCCCCCGGCCCATGATGCTACGGCGCCCAGCAAGAGGCAGATCGGATAGGCCTCATCCCGGATGCTATAGCAGTCTCGGCCGGGAGGGGGGGGGACTCCACAGGAGGCCCAATTAACAAGCCTTAATGGTATACTTGTCCCACATCGAAGAACATTCAAAGCACAAGTCGACCCGGGGCTATAAATATAATGGTGGAGTCAACCAAAATGGTAAGAAAACATCTCCTAGCATTCAATACTTCCCTACCGATAAACTAACTTTATCATCGGAGAGATAAAGACCGGAAAGTCCCAATCGGTATCCTTTTGCAGGCAAGAAGGAACATATCTTGAAGACAGATCCTGTACAATAGTTTCTTCAAGGTTTACGGGATCTAGCAGAAACAACACACAATCAGTTTATGCAGCAACACTGAAACTTAAACATTTTCAGTTCTTGATTTACTTGAAACAATACTCACTCAGTTTCTCTTTGAATCTGCAACACCTCCAGTTTATGACTTCTTTAACAAAACAGCTTCAGCAATCTGAAATGCAATTTTGTCAGAACAATGTTAACAAAGACTATTTCACTTTATACACAGAAGCACGATTTCTAAAAGCAGCAGAAGCAATTTATAGAGTATGAGAATACTCCCCCTTAACTGATGTCATTCAATGACAAGATCAAATTTTGTTTCAGATAGGAAACAATCAGGTCACACCAGTTTTGCACTTTCCAAAACTGATATACCAGTTTACTGCTATAACAAAGCCATTCTAAAAGGTGCAATTCAATTTCCTGATCATGCTGAAGTCAATGATGAAGCACATGGACATATCAAACCAGATAAGCAAGATTTATGCAGATAAAAATTCTAATGAACCTGATTTGGAAAAACATCAAATCAAATATCCTAAAATAATCAAAGATCCTGCAAAAGAGCACTTTAAGGAACCTGATATGGAAAATCCTAGACATAGGATTTTTTACCAGAAAACTTTCACTCAATACAATTAGCCAATAAAGAGATTAACTTACCATAAACAGATGAAAACTTATTAGCTGTGATTCATGATGGAATACTCGAATTACCTCAGATCAAGCTTTTCTTTTACTTCTTTCTTTCCTAGTTGCGGTAGGAGATTCTAGTGATTGAATATGAATAGCCAATATACCAACAGCTATCTTTCATTCATTTGGTTTGTTTTAAAAACTAAAATTCTCTAGTTTGTACGCATGTGTTTCTTTTGTTTCAATTAATAGTGGAAGCCTTGGGTATCAAGCATGTCTTGCCAGCCTATCTAGACCCAAAGCTTCGCTCTGAAGATCTCCCAACTGGTGTATGCTTTGCTTCTGGTAGTTCTGGTTATGATCCTCTAACAGCATCGACAGTGGTATGTTTGTACCTAATTTTCTATGCTATTAGATCTTCACCTTACCAAAACTGTATCCAATGCACCATCTAGCAATTCCCAGATGTAGTCAGTAGTCTGTAGCTCAAGTTCTAAGCTATTGCTCTTTTATTGTATATACTAATTATGTTTTACTTGTGGTAGTTGCTAGGGAGTTTTAACTTTGTCAGATCAATTAGAACTCTTCAAGGACTATCGAGTGAAACTAATCGGATTAGTTGGCGAATCAATCGCAAAAACCATCATAGCCAACAGTCTGTTTTTAGTTTCATCAGGCAACAATGATATTATTATTACATATCCTCTTCTTGCCCGAAAGTATGAGTTTCACTCATATGCTGCTCTTCTGGTTTGCTTCGCTTCAACATTCTTAAAGGTAAGCTAACAACATTTCAATTCCAAAGTACGTATAGAAATATTATCACCTTTCATCATACACTTTGTATTTACTTCTTATGATAAACTAATTAGATTACATTATCGATTTATGTGAACTCATCGTCACATATATGTATATCTATTTGTATATTATCTTTCTAAAAATTATTGTGTTTTTGAAGGATTTATATAAACTTGGTGCACGGCGAATTGGTATTCTAACTGTAGCCCCATTGGGATGCCTACCATTCGAAAGAAATGGAGGAGGATTAGAAAGAGAGTGTTTGGAGTTGCAAAACGAAAGAGCGAAGATGTTGAATTCTCAGTTATCATCCGAATTAGATACCATCAACAAGGACTTCCCAGATGCCAAGCTAGTTTTACTTGATATCTACCACCCTCTTCTTGAACTCAACCAACACCCTCAAAACTCAGGTAACTAATGATTTCTTTGATCTGTAAAGTTTGTGTAGAAGCTCGCAGTAATAATTTGTTTATGTTTATAACTTCAGGATTTGAAGTGGTGAAGTTCGGGTGCTGTGGTAGTGGAACAGTGGAAGTGACGTCGTTTTTATGCAATCCATTGAGTACGTCTACATGTTCAAATGCATCTAAATTACGTATACTGGGATGCACTTCATAACACCGAGCGAGCTCACAGATTGCTCGCTTCTCAATCTTTTAAACTGGTCACTAGTATATAAATGTAGTCTTTGAAGATCCTGAGTCTCTCAAGGCTCAAGGCTTCGAACGCAAATTATTGTTCGGTCTCGTTCTTTTATACCGATAAAAGTGAAAACCATTGAGAATTTCCTTTCGAAATAAAGAAAAAAGAAAAAAAAGGAAAGCATCATCTTTTTCTAAGAACTTCTCCAACAATCAAACATGTTTCTAGGGCACTTCTCTTTACTGCTGAAAATCTACCATGGTCATGATTTGATAAAAGAACACGAAAGCTAATCTATTCTGGAAAACAAAGAAAAGAAAAGAAAAGAAAGAGAAAGCAGTCCTTGATATTTTCTGGATATTGATACAAAGAGTGAAATCTATTAACCCAAGAAGAAAAGGTACAAATGAGCTAAAAATATATAGTTGGTAAGCGGTGGAGTTTTGCTGCAAGCTGTACAAGACTAAAACTTGTTCTCCAAGCTGATAAAGAGACTAGTGCTATGGATTGGGCCTATTAGTATATAGATTGGGCTTTCTGGGCCTTCCTTTCTCCATTTTAACATTTACAACTGATTATAATGGGCTATAGAGTAAATTGGGCTGATCCTAAGTTCCTAACGTGGTCCTTTATCAGTTTATTGGACTATGACTTTCATTCTCTATCACTAGGTTTCTTTTTTGCAAAGGATAGGATAGGTTGACTCTGCCTAAACATTGCTCTCAATACTCTCTACTCTTAAAAGTTCATTCTCATCAAACTTCGTCTTCTGCGATCTCCAAGCTCAAGTACCATGGTTACTAATAGAGGTTCATCATCCGTGAAGATAAGAGCGGGGATATCCAGACTGACCAGACCAGAATTACTGATTTTGATGCTGACGTTATTTAATTATCTTTTATCCTGGCTGATGCCTTTCGATTTTGTTCCACCGACAACCGAGTCTGTACTGCTCTGCTGTACAGTCAGGATGTTTGCACTAGGATGGTTGTTGTTAGCCCTCCTATGGCACTTCCTATGGCACTTCTTCGACAAATTGCAGGCAATCAAAGAAAGAACAGGCCTCATGATGAATCTCACCCACCAAAATGACGTGGTTGGAGTCTGCGAGCTCCATGAAGCCCTCGTCAAAGCCAAAGACGAAGACGACCGCACTCCGCTCCATGTAGCTTCGTACCTAGGCTGGATCGGCATGGCCAGATGCCTCCTACATGCTGGCGCCGATGTCAACGCCGTGGATCGCTGGAAGTTAACGGTATTATATATTCATCCCAATTTTCTATGATTAAAATGTATATCTTAGTTGAAATATATGTTAATGCAGCCACTAGCTGCTGCAACTGAAGGGGGCAACGATGCCCTGATTGAGCTACTACAATCATACGGCGGATTGTTTGAAGTTCAAACAAATCTACAACGGCAAGGTATGGTTCGCATTTTTACCTTAGTTTCTATATTCTTTTTATTTAGTCTAGTATCTTTTATTACCTCTCAAAAAAAAAAAAAAAAAGACTAGTATCTTTTATTAAAAAAGGGAATCCAGCCTCGCAAGTATTGTTTTTTTTCAGAAAATAAGAAAAAAAATAACAAACATAGAGAGCAAAGATTTTTTTTTTTTTTTCCGACAATACATTAGGGAAAATTTTTAAATACAGACCCCTAATTAATTAATAAACATCATCAACTCAATACACCACTTTTTTTTTTTTCCTTCTATTATTTTACTGAATGCACAACCTACCCGTTCTGTATCATTTTTTTGATACTGTTTTCCGTTTTATGAATTCAAAAGCAATGTGACTCGCGTTCGGTGGGTTGAACTCAAAAAACAGGGAAAACAAATTTGAGGAAACAATAATGTGGAAAACGACATTTTGACGATTTTATTGTTTCCAGAAACCATATATTCACCCCACAATTGAAGAACTTGATTCATTGCTTTACTCTTAATTAAGCACATTGATTCGCAAACTGGGCTCTGCAAACTCTTTCACTCTATCTCTCTTTTCTCCTCGTCTGTTTCTACTCGGGTTTCTCTATTCCCATGATCTCATCTACCTATCAGTTGTTTTAACTTTCTTCTATCTGCCTGAGATTTTTTGATTTTTTTTTTTTCAATAGACTAAACCTTGCAGAATCATAAAGTAGAGAAGAATGAAAGGACTTTGAAAATCTCTCTTTATGTGAGATGATTTACGGTGAAAGCTTTGATATTTCTGCTTCAGTTTAATTGGACTATTTCATGGGCTAGAGGAATTAACAATCAAGGAATCTCAGATAATAGAAGAGGCATATTGAACTACAGATTCAAGAGCATACTAAAATTGGGGGATTAGGTTCTTGTTCTGTATCATTCATAATAGTCTGTTTCTATTCTCATAGCAATCAACACAGGATTCATGATTACTTAGGAATATTCAAGATTATGTACATCTTAGAAGAAGAAGAAGGCCTTGATTGTAAAAGCCGTGTTTTTAAAATTTCAAGTTTACTTTTGTACTGGTACCGAACACGTATTTATATCTCAAAAACTTGTAGTTTGATTTCTCGTTTTTGTTTTATAATCCAATATTATAAAAATAGTTTTGTTTTTGTTTTATAATCCAATATTATAAAAATAGTTTTGTAAAACAATACAGGACGCACCAAAGTACTCAAAATACCCTTAATCAACAAATTTATAAAATTTCATTTTTTTTGAGGGGAATGGAAAGATTCCATTGATTTCAATCATACAACCGAACAATGTCAGGCTTGGAAATTGCCCGAAGACAACTCCGGTTACAATCGATGCCCAAATTCTTGTCTGCACTTCAAAAGAAAACTACAAAATCTACTCAAAAAGACTAATGTCTAGAAATGGACTTATTGTGGCCTAGAAAGCAATAACCAACATAACCAAACCAAAGTACCCCAACTCAATGAATCGAGGCCTAGAAAACATTGCGGTGCACCTTTCCATAAAAGGGGGGGGGTAGACTCTTTGATCAGAATATGTAGGGATTTGTCCCTCCATGAGAGGGGCACTCCCTGCCCTGTTCTACGGAGGGTGGTTCACCCCATCACTCAGTGATGAGTGAGGGTGGCAATACACAATAATTAAAAAAAAATTAAAAAAATTTCACTTTATAAGTTTGCAAAACTAAAATTTTCGGCCCAGTACCGTTTGGTCTAGTGGTATAAGGCTCTCCTTATAAGTGAGAGGTCGTGAGTTCGACACAGTATTGTAGCACATTAATTGTGTATTTGATAAAAAAAATATGAATTGAAATTAAGAAAAACTAAATTGTATTTTATTATAAAATTCTATAATTGCTATGATATCTATCATCCCATGAAACTCAAACATGGAAGTCCATTGTTAATTAATGGTTGCCTAACTTTAACAGGGTCAACGATGATGGTACTCGTTCAGAAATTGTTTGCCTTGCTTTCATTTTGGAAATCTGACAGAAGAAATTTGGAAGGATGTCTAGTTCATTGGGAACAAGAAAGATGTCGATGTCATTTGGAACAAGAAGCTTCAGTACTGCTGAAAAATCCACCTGATGGTGATTCTTCCTCTACGGATTCGAGACTGTTGGGTATGAATTACTTACGTCTTTACTATAAAAATTGAAATCTAAACCACATAATCATTTATAATCATGTGGTAAATGCTATGCCATTTTTGATTAAATTTCGTTCAACTTCATTGACATATTGAAATTTAGTTTTTTGTGTGTGTTACATTGGAGGAGAATTGAGATACCATGACGCTCTGATAAATCATGTTAATGCATTTTTTTTTGACAAGATCATGTTTTGTTAATGCATTAACGTTAGAGAGGTAGCTAGGGATAGAGAGTTAGAGGTACTTTGTTGGCTGGTTGACATATACCTCATGAGTCATCTCTATGACCCTTCTCTGAGTTCTCTACTTTTTTAGATCATGAAGAAGGCCAAGATCTGGATGAGTCCGAGGAGATGACTTCTTTTGAGGTAGAAAGTTTTACCCCCAACTCACTGAAGGTTACAGACCCTTACACTTCAGAAAAAAGTTCGCCCGGTGAAAGTTATGCGGATTTGGAAGAACAGGCTCTGCATGCAGATGCAGAATTTGAGAGTTTACCTGAACATTTAAAAGGGCTAATCCTATTTTGTTCCCTCTTTCCGTCACAATACGAGTTCAGAAAAGATGAGCTGGCCCAAATGTGGATAGCAGAAGGCTTAATTGGAGAGATCCACGGAGAGAAAATGGAGGATGTTGGTAATGACTGTTTCGTATTACTGCTGAAGAAAGGGTGTTTTGTTTCCTCAAGGTGTGATTTCAGAGTGGATTTTGATTCTGTGTTCTCGGTGGCCATTTATAATCCCGGCAACTTACTCTACAAAGTGAACCCTATCAAGCTTTTAGAACCGGGAAACAGGATTGCTCTGAATGAATATTTCATTGTGGATGGTAAGTTGGATGGAGCCTTTGAAATCACTAAGCATTTGTCATTTTTTTTCCAAGGACGTCGATGAGATAGCTTTCCGGGTTATTAAAACTTTTAAGCATCTGCGCACACTTCTTGTACTCTCTGGCTCTGGTTCTTCCATCGAACATGTTCCTCGTGATTTGTTTTTGAGCTTAAAGGAATTGAGAACTCTGAACTTGAATGAAACATTCATTGTTGAGTTGCCGAGTTCCATTCGTAATGCAAAGTCATTACGGTACCTTGATCTCTCCAAGACTCGCGTTATACGGCTCCCTGAATCAATAGATTCTCTTCACAACTTACAGTCTATAAAACTCAGGGATTGTGTAAATTTCGTTCAGTTACCAAAGGGCTTGAAGAAGCTGATCCATCTTCGACATATCGATCTTGATATCATTAGGCAACTGAGGATCATGCCTCTACACTTGGGAAACTTGACTAATCTTCACTCTGTCAGCATTTCTTGTTGGTCGAGATTATGGGTGCCGCATTGGAGAGCTTAAGAATTTGAATAATCTCAGAGGAGTACTCCGCATTTCAAGACTTGAAAACGTAGCAAGTAAAGAAGAGGCTGAGGAAGCTGCTTTGGCTGACAAGAAATACCTCCAGAGATTAGAGCTCCGCTGGAGTAATGTGTTCAATGAGAAGACAGCAGAGCAAGAGGAAATCCTTGAATGTCTTAAACCCCCTGCTGGGGTTAGAGAGTTGCAAATACAACACTATGCCGGGTCTAAACTTCCAACTTGGATTAGCAATCCATGGTTTGCTGAACTTGTTGTTCTTACCCTCTACAGATGCAGAAATTGTGAGCTTCTCCCATCTATTGGCAAGTTACCAATGCTCAAGTCTCTTTCTATTATAGAGATGAATGAGGTGGAAAAAATCGACTACCAGTTTTTGGGAAAGAAACACCCAGTTGATCAGGAGTTGCATGCATTTTCGAAACTGGAGATACTAGAAGTTGACATCATGCTCAGTTTGAAAGAGTGGAAGGATGTAAACATGGGTGACTTGCCTTCCCTACTTAAACTCACTGTTGATTCTTGCCCTGAACTCACAACTCTTCCATCACTCTCTTGGCTCAAATCCCTCAAGCATTTCGAACTCAGGCGGTGTCCAAAAATTCTGAGCTTGCCTAGTGATGGACTGCCAGCTTCACTTGAGTCTTTCATAGTAATAGAATGCCCTGAACTGAAAGAATGGTGCTGCATGATGGAAGGTGAAGATTGGAGGAAGATATGCCATCTCCCTAGCATATGGCTTGATTGTGAAAAGGTGGGTCAACTAAAAGTCTGAAAAAAAAACAGTTTATTTTGCTGCCCTGTTTTGCTCTTATTTATTTGCTTGAATGCTTCTTGCTCTGGGGTGAGCAATCTTTATATGTACTTGTGTAATTTGCTTCACTAAATGCGCTATGATGTTAAAAACAGATTGCTGATTTGCTTAATGAATGAGTTGCGTAATTGCCTTATCAATTGTGGGCTAGATGGCTAATGATGAAGTTGTTTTGCGTTTTGATAATATTAAGTTAAATTCTACAAAAGAAAAGATGTGTGTATTGTCACCCTACAAATTACTTCGCTCACCTCACACATTGTTCATTTATTGAAAGACTAAAATACTCTGATGTAAAATTACAGTTAAAGGATAATAAGTTGTTACAAATTTCAAATTACATATACATGACTCACCCCGGAGGGGCCATGTAAGAATCAAGCCATGAGACTACTCTAGAGTAATCAAATGTAATCAACCTATCAAAGTTCGAAAATAAACCAAACGAAATCCGAAACAAAACAAAATAGCAAACTAGCTTATTAGAGAATGATAGCCCCTAGAGTCCGCATAAGTAGAAGAAGAGTCTTCTACACATAAGACAACAAAAGAAGAATTGGGCCCAGACCCAAACCCAAACCCAAAGGCCCAGGCCCAAGACCAACCCCTTTCCCTTCAATTCAACAAAAGAAGAATTAAGCCTGCAAATCAATTACACACTAACTAACTGACACCAATTAAACATTAAAATATGTAAGCAGACCATAAGACTATTAACTAAGCACCATTAGTATCCTCTATGCCGGTTCTATACCAGTTAAAAATTTTATGAAAAATAACACGTTCAATAATACTTTAATGTGAATTATTTTGTTCAGTTGATAATTTTACTTACCTTGAACTTAAACTTTCAGAATAAATAATATTAATGTTATGGTTTTCTTTAATTTCTTTTTCTTTTTGGAGTTCAATGATTATTGAAAAAACCTGATATTGTGTGTATTGCAAATAGGTGAATAAAATGAATTTAGAATTAAAAAATTTATAAGTGGGATGAGAAGAGAATGTAGGGTAAACAAAGTAGAATTAGAAAAAATGTATTTTGGGTATTATAAATGAGTGAACAAAGTAGATATACAATTAAAAATATATAAATTAGGTGTGAAGAGAATGTAAGGTGAACAAAGTGGTTTATAGGGTGATAATAGACGCCCACACACCGAGAAGAAATTGTTGATAACATTAGAAGCGGAAAGGGGTTATGGATTCAGTGCCTGAATCAGTAGCGTTTAATCTGGTGATTCATTTCATTAGAAACGGAAATGGGTTATGGATTCAGTGCCTGAAGCAATAGCGTTTAATCCTATGTTGCACGGATACGGACACGGACACGGCGACACGACATGACACGACACGCCGACACAGCAAAACTAAAAAACTGAGTTTCCGACACGGCTTGGACACGGCAAACAGAATTACATATTTATGTATTTTTAATAAATAAAAAATATACTAAAATATGAAATAAGTTCATTACATTACTAAATAAATTTCTAAATTCAATCTATTTCTAAATTCAACCGTTGGATTTATTAGACCGCAAGATCTAGGTCGTATATTTTGGAGTATATACGAATGTGGATCAGTTTGGACTTTGGACTCAATCAGTTCGAGCCCAGACCGACTCGGTCTTGAGTTGCTCTGCAGCGGAGGAGCTCGGAGGAGTTCTCCGTCGTTCGGCGATCGGGGCATCCAACCGGTGGCTACGGCTTCGTCACGTCGTCCCCAACGTGGCTGTGATGTTGGATTATGAAGAGGAGCTCCGGCGAGAGAGAAAAGAAGCAAAGGAAGAAAATCTGGGTTCGCCGGCGATCTTCGGATTTCGGCCACGACGACGAGCACGACTGGTATGGATAACTTCTTCTCGTCCTCCTCGACGCCACTTTAGTATTGGATTTCCATGGGAAGCTGAGGAGAGAGAGATTCGAAGAAGAAGAAGCTTTTCTGGGTTTGTTGGAGATATTTCGAATCCGGACACGGCGGCGGGCATGGATGGTGCTGGTAGCTTTACCTCGACTTGGAGAACCTATCTATGTCTTTGGTTGTCCACGACGAGCTCTGAGGAGGGAGAATCGAAGAGTAGAAGTTCTGAGATTTTCCGGCGACCTCTGAGTCTAAAACAAAGTTTTTTTTTTTTTTTTTTAAGTCTGAAACGCTGACGTGGCGTGTCGCAATGCCGTGTCGGGGCCGGTCAACGTGTTAGAAAAGTCAACTTTTTCAGACACGCCACGTGGCGTGTCGGACACGTATTTTGCCGTGTCGGGTGCCGTGTCGGCGTGTCGGAGTGTCCAACACTCCGACACTCCACCCTAGTGGAGTGTCCGTGCAACATAGGTTTAATCTAGTGATTCATTTCATTATTAAGAGCAATCTTTTTGTTTCAACATATGTTATGTATCACTTGTTTAGTAGAAAAGCCCATCTTTCACTTTAGAATTTAGATCATAATACGATTTGTCTTGCCTGTCTTAACCTCACAATTCAAATATGGAACGAAATGGATGATTTTGTTCGATAAATCTAGCTCATTTGAGAAATACATATGAACCTGATACAATTGCATTCTGATTTACGTGTCTTAGTTGTTGAGTCCTGGATATATGTTGGTCTATTTGAGTTACATTGTGAACTAGACGTCATTGTGACTATGTTAATCTTTGGCTATCAGGTATCCAAGGCCTATTGTGGAACTGGATCTTCAGTAGAAATTTCTGAGGAGAATATGGAGTAGTTCTGAGCATCGATCAGTTCTCCAAATCAGCTTCACTACAGATTCTCTCCAGTGAGAAAGGAGGATTGGAAGAAGAATGAAAGGCTGAAAAGTGAAAATGTCAATGGACTTGTATTATATCCTCTTTCTATGTGGACTCCTTTTGCAACGTGTGTTTCCTCTCTCTTATGGTGGTCTCGTCTCCAGCAGGGTATACCTGGTGACATCTCCAACCGGAGTTATTTGTTCTGTATAAAGTTGTGCCTATCTATGGAATGTATTGTTAATGCTTTTGGAATCTGTTTGATCATGAGTTGAATTCGGAATCCTACTGTTTACAAATTACAAACTGTTGATGCTTTTGGAATCTATTCATCATGAGTTGAATTCGGAATCTTACCAGAGCTTACAAATTACAACTGACCTAAAACACAACGCAGTTATAAACTTGTAATCTAAATCGAGATAACCTATATCATGATAAAGTATTCTGGGGTTCACATCTAAAACCAATTGGAAAATAGAGTGACCGAAACCCTTATAAACTCACAGGTAAGGTCTCACATTCCTGATGTAGGATTTATATCTCAACAAATGCATCCTTCTATTGTCGTCATTACAGGTAAACAAATCGCCCATCAAAGTCCTATTTTGGTTATTCACTAATACTGTAATACAATTTAGCCAAACAACTAGAGTACTCGACCATAAAAATGACCTTAGGAGTTGAGAGATTAAGGTTTAGGTTAGATCTAATTGTATAGTACATCTTAAAAGTATGTAGTTTGATCATTCATGTGACATAAGATTCTAACATCTCCAACCTGATCAATTATGATAATGACATTAAAAAAAAAAAAAAAAAAACCTGATCAATAATGATATAATCTTCACGACCAAAAAAAAAATATATATATATATATATATACCGTCTACTAGCATAAGTGTCCCCTTGTAAGTGGGAGCTCGAAATAGGAGGTCGTGCGTTTGACTCACAACAGACTCGTTGTAGTACCTGAGTTGTTTAATTGATCTAAAAAAAAATTATGACATAATCTTCACGACCTGATCAATTTTGATAATGACATAAAAAATATAAAAAAACCTCATCACTAATGACATAATCTTCACGACCAAAAATAAATTTATGACGTCTAGTGGCATAAGTCTCACCTTGTAAGTGGGAGGTCGTGAGTTCGACTCACAACAGACTCGTTATAGTATCTGAGTTGTTTAATTGATCTAAAATAAAAATTATGACATAATCTTCACGACCTAATCAATTATGATAATGACATAAAAAAATAAAAAACAAACCTGATCAATAATAACATAATCTTCACGACCAACAAAAAAATTATGTCATCTAATGGCATAAGTCTTCCCTTGTAAGTGGGGGGTCGTGAGTTCGACTCACAACATACTCGTTATAGTATCTGAGTTGTTTAATTGATCTAAAAAAAATTTATGGCATAATCTTCACGACCTGATCAATTATGATAATGACATAAAAAAAAACTGATAAATAATGACATAATCTTCACGATCAAAAAAAAATTTATGTCGTCTAGTGGCATAAGTCTCCCCTTGTAAGTGGGAAGTCATGAGTTCGACTCACAACATACTCATTGTAGTATCTGAGTTGTTAAACTGATCTAAAAAAAATTATGACATACTCTTGTATATTACTACGACACATCATACATGTAAAGAGAAAGAGAATATCATTTGCAAGAAAGAAAATAAGTTACACTTGAACTTCCCCGCAGAATTCAATACAGTGGAATTTAATATGCACTGGTTAAAATCTTCCAATGTTCAAACCAGGATGTTTGTTCAGTGATAAAGAAAAGAAAACAGAGAATAAACGAAAACAGAACACAATAAACAAGGAGATGAGAGCAAGACAACCAGTTCAGGGAGCACCATGAATGCCTGCACAAATAATAGAATAAACGTTGACTTATTTATTTATAATGGAGTTTAAGTGCAGCTATAGCTTGTTGCAGTGAAACTCATAGAAGAGCTTGTTGACATAATTATTCACTGCCTATGTGAGATAGAGAGTAAATCGCACATATTGCATGACACACCTCCAGACTCAGGTTTTACAATAAATCCCAAACCTCTTGTGGGGTGCTGGCTGCAGTTTGGGTTGTTTGGAGGGGTAGAGAGGGAAGAGGAGAGACTCAACTTCTGGGAATTGTAATGGGTTTCTACTTCTAAGGATTTTATGGACTATAATCTCTTTGATTATTCTTAAGTGGCAAGTAGCTGTAGTAAAATCCCCTAAGCTTTGATTGAACATTCATAGATGAGCTGCTGCCCATTTAGTTATCTAAAGTGGTCTCCTTGTACTTTGATTTTTTTGTTTCAATAAAAGTTTCTTGCATAACAGAAAAAAAAAGAAGAACTAGTACAGTGAAATTGAATATGTATAGTACAAGACAAGTTACTCACATTAGGATCGCCCAGAAAGGACACCGACTCTCCATCTAAACCGCTTCAAGGAATTGCTGCAATGGTTGTCAGGGCCCGATGTACAGAGGATTTTCTACAAGAAAATAAGAACAACTCTGTTATTCAGAAATAAGTAGAAACCTGGTTGTCTAAACTCCATATTTGCATGCCTCAGACTTATTTTTCACGTAAATTGTATCTTCAACACAGATCTGATAATGCTACATGTAAAGGAATCTACAAGCCACTTAATGAACTTTACTCAGAGTATGCATACTGCATGTTTACTTGTTTAGATTACACAAGAGTATTAAAGTGTAGCCTATTTCGAGACAAGTTCTGACACAAATGCATATACAAAGCTAATAATTTAATGGCAATAGGAAGAGGCAAATTTCAGTTAACAGTATTACTAAGTGTACCTATTTATCAGACTCGGAACTTTTCAACAAGTTAGATGGAGAGGCAGCAATGTTCAATTCTGACGTCCTTCCATGGGAATCACTTCATCATCTATCATTATGTTGGGGACTGATTTGATCTTGTCCCAATCTGCACCTTGCACCTCGCATCGCTCCTTTAAAATGTCACTTTCCGAAATTATCAAACATGTGAGTGAGTGTGGAAGTCCTTCCCTTGGCAATGACAGAAGCTCTGGGCAACGATTTATTTCTAACATTTCAAGTGATCTTAGGCAATGGATTAAAGGTAGCGTGACCAATTCTGGGCAAGAATCAATGCTAAGCACTCTAAGGTGAGGCATGTCATTTTCATTTATTCCTGACCAAGTCTTCAAGTTTGGCATGTCCCGAAATGTCAGCGTCTCCAGTGAAGGAAAAGTACCTGCCGATCCACATAACAGATCATCCACATTTTCCAAAGCATGCATATCTTGAATGAAAAGATACTTGAGTGCCACAAGTTGACCAAGAGAAGGAAGAAGTGTACAAAAATGGCACTTGTCTAAATCAATTCTCTCAAGCTTGGAAAATGATGAGTCAGCAATCCAATTTGGAAATATTAAACCACAGTAGCCTGTTACTCGTAACTCTCTCAACCCAACATGAGGCCTAAGGCTTGTAAGAACTTCTTGTTGAACTGTTTGAGAACCCATTTCATTCCATTCTAACTCCAACTTCTCTAGGTATTGCTTCTCATGTAACATGGCAGCCTTACCCTCCACATAATTTGCCACATTCTCAAGATTTGTAATGCAAATGGATCCACGAAGGAACCTCATGTTCTTGAGCTCCTCAATTTGATATCCTTTGAGCTTTCCCACTATAAATGCAGGCCGAGTTTCTAGACTGGTCAGCTTCCCAATGTCTATTGGCATGGAACTGATTAAACGATAGCCATCAAAGTCAAGATGTCGTAACTTAATCAGGTTCTTCAAGTTGTCAGGCAATTGGAGAAGCTCACAACAATTCTTGAGCTTAAGTGTCTCCAGCCCATATATATTTGCTATAGATTTTGGCAATCTTTTGATAGAGGTATGACTGAGATTTAGGTAACGAAGGTGTATCAAATTCTTAACAGAGTCGGGCAAGTCAGAGATGCCACTATGGCTCAGGTTCAACACTCTTAACCGTCCCAACTTTATAAAGAAATCATATGGAACTTGGTTAAGATTGGATGCATGTTCAGAAAGCAGCAGAAAGGTTCGCAACTTCTCATACCTGTGAAACACCTCCAATGTAGATGGCTTAATGTCTTGACAAAGCAATGACGAATACCGAGCATGTTTTGGTATAGGTAAGATGTTTGACACATTATCCTCCATGGAAAAGGAAACATTGGTTGAAACCAATCTCGCCAAATCATGAATGAGGTCATGCATTTTATATGTTGGTTGATTATCATCCGAAACTTGGAAAAAAGACCTGGAACACAAGCCACCAAAGTACTCTCTTCCAGTATCTTCAATTGCTTGTTTCCCTTGAGCTTGAATGAAGCCTTCTGCTGCCCATAACTGAACCAAATCATCTTTTTCAAATTCATGATCACGTGGGAAGATAGAACAATAAGTGAAACATCTTCTCAAATAAGAAGACAAATTATCATAGCTCAACTTAAGTGCTGGATAGATATGGTTTCCATGTTCTGGAGATTCCCAAAGCTCACATTTTAGCAAAGCTTCCCACTTCCTTTCTCCAGATTTATAACGCAAAACACTTCCAATCACTTTTGCTGCCAAAGGAAGCCCCTTGCACTTCTTTGCTATCTTCAACCCGATTAACTCATTTTCATGTGCATCACCTAGTCCTGCCGTTTGTTTAATGATTGTCCAGCAATCCTTATGAGACAAAGTATTCAAATGATAAGCAGGAGCACCAGAAAGAATAGAAGAAGCAATTTCGCTTCGTGTAGTCATCACAATCTTGCTTCCTTGTGCCGCGACTTGAAAAGGCAATTTCAATTGATCCCAATCTCTAGGATTTTCATTCCACATATCGTCAAGTACAAGCAAAAACTTCTTCCCCCTCAACTTCTTCTGTAACTGAATATGAATCTCATTAAGACTCAACTCAAAATATTTCCTCAGATCAGACAACTCAAAAGCTCCCTTGTTCTCAGACAACCCTGACACTTGCTCAGCGACAGAGTTAAAAATGGATTTTGTAATTTTGACAACATCATAGCTAAAAGAGACAGATACCCAGATCTTAAAATAAAATTTTTTAACCACATCTGGATCATTGTAAACAAGTTGAGCAAGTGCTGTTTTACCGATTCCACCCATTCCAACTATGGGAATCACAGAAACATTTCCTCCACCCTCTCCTTGGTCAGACAAGACCATCTCAATGATCTTTTTCTTGTCTGGACCTCTCGAAATTATAGACGACTCATCTACCAACGAATAACTGGGAATAATAGGAGCAGCCATTTGAGATGAATTTATCATACAGTATCCCTCCAGTTTATCTACCAAATTAGTCAATTCTTTATGGATCTTGCTCACATCAGTATGTATACTGAACTTACGAGATGATATGAACATTTGACTAACCTGATTCTCACCGAAGTAGGTAGAGTTCCTCCTTTCCAGGTCCATGTCAACCTCATCCAGCAGATCATCGGCATCTAAAACAACAGTCTTGATACCTTCAAGTAAGATCCGGCAAGCCTCGGGAAAACATTTCTTGTTTTCTACATCATCAACCAAAGCTTTAGCCTTGGTCATTGTTTCTCCCAACTTCAAGAACTCGACCGGCAGCTCGGCATACTGGGTTATCTTTGCTTGAGTGAAACTGGCAATTCTTTCCACCAGAACCTGAAGAACTGCCGATGTGATGCCGGTTGAAAGAACTAGAGACGCTATCGTCGCCATGGTAAATGACGAAGGGAGGGAGTAAGCCTCCTTTAACTGGCAACAAGAGCTTAGAAAGCTTCGTTCTTTCTGAGACGACTTTCATGATAGAAAAAGTCTCGGTCTTCTCTTCGTAGGGCAAAAAAAAAAAATCCATTTTCCTGGTAAAAGAGAAAGAAAGGGGAGTAGTTGCACATCCAAATTTATTAATTATACCTCCTATCATTTTTTTAACAACTCGTTTCCTGTTCTTCCTTCTATACTCAGTAAATTTAGTAATTACATTTAGAGGTGTAATTACTAAAACTCTCCGAAGGAAAAATAAGGAGAAAAGAGATAATTTTGTTGTGATGCACACATCACGTCACTCATAAGCTGACGTGTGTCACTTTTTTTTTCCCACCTCAGCATTCTCCAAACATTCCCTTCCTCCTCTGTCGTTCATCCTCCCACTTCGCCGCCGTCATCGTCAACACACCATAAAAGTTTTCCCGTTGCACTCTAGCAGCTACTCTCACTCCTTCACGACTACTCGTGGGTGTACATCAACAATATGCAATCCAAGGGGAGTCCAATGGGTCGGAGTCGGATATCTGGTCGGTGATGTCAAGACCCATCTCGAATTTCACCTTGAAACTCGAAGTAAGTCTTGCGGGGACCACCTCCAAGGAAAATTTACCGGTAAGCAAACATCCCTTGAAAATGGACAACCTTAACCTAGAAAACTAAAGTGTTACTTTCTTAAATAATATTGAGCAACCTCCAAATCAAGCCACAATTATACGAAAGTGAGAATATAATTACAAACTTCGTATATTCTAAAATACAACAAAAGTCTTAGCACACTACCAGAAAAATTATACGATAAACCCCAAAGAGTATTCAGAGCTACTATACACTAGAGAAGCAGGAAAAATACCCTAGTAGGTTAAACAGGTAACCTACTGGTGAAAGGTGGCTGAGAAATTTGTAACTATGTCTCGTCGTCTCCTACTCGTACTAACCCGAATTCTGCAGACTGGGCATTTCCTCCAATTTTTTCAAAGTTGGTTCGCCAGCTATATACAGCCGTTCGCCGACTCTTTTGTTTGTCTCCCATCGGTTTGCACTGGGGGGCAGCGAAGTGCATGGCCTTTAAAAAATTTTCATCTCTCACTGGTTCGCACTGGGGGGCAGCGAAGTACATAGCCATTGTTGCATAATGTTTATCACCAAGTTGATTCGCCAACGCCTAGAGCTCGCGAAGGGCCATTTTTTAGAATTTAGCCAAGGCAAACGTTTGATACAGGCGAATGCAAAAGTAGAGAAGGCGAATGCGGGCAGAGTTCAAGTCCAAGGTCCCTAGGCGAGCCGTGCAGCAGCTTCGCTACAATACCTTGTTAGGTGCTTGGGTTTCAAGGCATTTTCACAGGCTTGTCTACTCACACTCATTTTGTATGACCCGACTCATACCGCAGCATGAACATAAACCTCTTCAGTCATTCTCGACATTTCATGACTTCGAGGCTGGGGGGCAATGTTTACTCCTAAGTTAATATTTTACTGGACAGTAAATGTCTATCTGAATATTAATTACATTCTTGGTCCATGTCATACCGGCGAGCACAAGTTCTTTAAGTTTACAAATGTCGGCCCGCCAGGGAACCACGCGATTTAAGTTACGGACTTCGCGCAGCTCGCGCGCGGAATGGACATAGGCGGACTACACAGTTCGCCCGCGGGATTTTTATTTGCTTGAGTGAAACTGGCAATTCTTTCCACCAGAACCTGAAGAACTGCCGATGTGATGCCGGTTGAAAGAACTAGAGACGCTATTGTCGCCATGGTAAATGACGAAGGGAGGGAGTAAGCCTCCTTTAACTGGCAACAAGAGCTTAGAAAGCTTCGTTCTTTCTGAGACGACTTTCATGATAGAAAAAGTCTCGGTCTTCTCTTCGTAGGGCAAAAAAAAAAAATCCATTTTCCTGGTAAAAGAGAAAGAAAGGGGAGTAGTTGCACATCCAAATTTATTAATTATACCTCCTATCATTTTTTTAACAACTCATTTCCTGTTCTTCCTTCTACAGTGAGCTATACTCAGTAAATTTAGTAATTACATTTAGAGGTGTAATTACTAAAACTCTCCGAAGGAAAAATAAGGAGAAAAGAGATAATTTTGTTGTGACGCACACATCACGTCACTCATAAGCTGACGTGTGTCACTTTTTTTTCCCACCTCAGCATTCTCCAAACATTCCCTTCCTCCTCTGTCGTTCATCCTCCCACTTCGCCGCCGTCATCGTCAACACACCACAAAAGTTTTCCCGTTGCACTCTAGCAACTACTCTCACTCCTTCACGACTACTCGTGGGTGTACATCAACAATATGCAATCCAAGGGGAGTCCAATGCGTCGGAGTCGGATATCTGGTCGGTGAGGTAATCCATGTAATCCAAACACGACCGGAGGGGTTTGTGATCAGACAATGTGACGCAGTGGAACCCCTGGGTGCAGAATTTCATGATGTATCTTGTCACGCCCCGGTTCTTAAGTTATTTTACGGTTATTTACTTTCGTAATATTTTGGTCTTTTACCGTTTTAAGTAACCGTTTACTATTTAAGACTCCAAAGTTGACTTTTCCTTCTGTTTGGAATTTGGGAAAACTTTCTTCATGAAAGTCGTAGAGGATGTTATTACGAGTTCGTAGACATGTTATGCGTTAAAATCGGAGTTAGCATGGAAAAGTTATCAATTAAAAATGTAAGTTTTATTGGGGTATTATTTTTAGGGTGTTAAATTTTAGAGTTGAGTTTGTTTATTAAGTTGGACCGGGCCATTTTTTGGTCAAAGGCCCAAAAATATTTCTCTTCCTCCCGATTCTCTCTCTCCTTTTCTCTCTCTCTCCCGTGAGCTTCCCGACCCGCCGGCTTCACCACCGTTGTCCGCCGCCGTCTGGCCACCACCGACCGCCAAACCGGACCCGTTCGGACCCCCGCCACCTCCTCTCTCTTCCTAGGCCAATGACTGGCCTTCTAACGCCACCGTTCGCGAGGAAATTCGCCGGAGACGCCGGTTGGACTTTCGCCGGAACTCCCTCCTCCGGCCACCATAGCCGGAGCTGCTAGGCTCAAAAGGTAGCTCTCCTCCCGTGCAGCAACCCCTCCAAAGGACTACCTCCCTCTTGAGCTAGGTAAAGAGAAATCGGCAAAGGAAATTCTAGGGCTTTTTAGGTGTTTTCGTTCGATTGACATAGTTAGGCTTGGAATTGGTGTTTGTGCTAGTTAGGAAAGATGTAGAGGAGATTGAGAGGAAGATGCTGTTAAAATTTGGTAGCTTTTGCAGGTCGCCGGAGTCGGCCGCCGGCCGCCGCTGTTTTGGAAATTTTGTAGTTTTTGTGTGGAATATTAAGGGGATGTTAATGATGTGAATTTAGGAATTTTTGGAGGAATTTTGGATAGGTTTGGGATTTTTCGAAGTTTGGTATTTTAGCCGTTAATTGGGTTATAATCCGGCCGTTAGATTATTGTTGTTTCGGCCGTAGAAGGTGGATTTAAGGCCGCCGATATTTGTGGTGAAGTTTGGACGATATCAAATTTAGGATTTGCAAAGTTGGGCAAGAATGAGAGTAGATAAAGCCATATTTAATTTTGCCTATTTTTATAAGCGTTGGTATATAGTTGAGGATTTAATTATGTTCTTGGATCAAGACGTGAGGAAGCTCGAGCAGAAGAGGCTTCAGACCGACTTCAGGCTTAGGCCTAACTTGTGAGTGGACTTTTGGTTTAAATAATGTGCATGCAATTGTTTATTTGGTTGGACCATTTGACGTCATTTTTATTTGACGATTTTACTCATTGTGGTGAGTTACCGAAAATGGGATTTTCGGTAGATTATAATATATTTTTAAGGAGAGTATGTATATAAATGCTAGCTAGCGATATGTGTCTGTCCACCTTAATGACAAAGTATATAACTGCATTATGGTGTGACGTGAGCGTTGGACGCAAGCGTAGTAGCCTTATATGAGTGTTTAATTCATATAAGGGGTATGGGCACATATTTATACACCCGTCTGTCAACCTTAATGGCGTAATGTATCACCGCATTAAGGCGTGACATGAGCATTGGACGCGAGCGTAGTAGCCCTATATAGATTATTATTAATTTATATAGGGAGTATGGGCGAGTATAAATATATACATGTATATATTTTAGCCTGAGAGGCTGTATTTTGTTATATAGTTTTGAGCAGTAGAGGCTCGATATTTATAACGATAAGAGATTTATCGTTTAAGACATGCATTCGTTTTCTTGGAAATTAAATTGGGAAAGCATAAATGTTAATAAATATTCTTTTTATTTATTTTTGTCCACTCACTCTAATTATTGCGAATGTTTTTCCCCTGGGCTCTTCGTTTTAAAATGCCCAGTCTGCAGAGTTCGAGTTAGTACGAGTAGGAGACGACGAGGCATAGTTACCCATTTCTCAGCCACCTTTCACCAGTAGGTTACCTGTTTAACCTACTAGAGTATTTTCCTACTTCTCTAGTGTATAGTAGCTCTGAATACTCTTTGGGATTTATCGTATAATGTTACTGTTGGTGTGCTAAGACTTTTATTGTATTTTAGAATATACGAAGTTTGTAATTATATACTCACTTTCGTATAATTGTGGGTTGATTTGGAGGATGCTCAAAATTATTTAAGAAAGTAACACTTTAGTTTTCTAGGTTAGGGTTGTCTATTTTCAAGGGAAGTTTGCTTATCAGTAAATTTTCCTTGGAGGTGGTCCCCACAAGACTTACCTCGGGTTTCGGGGTGAAATTCGGGGTGGGTCTTGACATATCTGGTGTGCTTGAGGTGGTGGTTGTTGACGTAATGGAGGAGGGTTTCGAGGGTGTAGGGAATTCCTTGCTTGGAGCGGTAGGCTGTCTCGACGAAGCACGAGAAGGTGTAGTCGGAGACGAACCGGAGCTTTTAGTTGAGACGCTCTTGTCAAGCTTATTGTATCTTCAGCAATGTTGACGTGGTAAAAAGAGTGTCATGTGTCAGCTACTGAGTGGCTGATGACGTGGTGCAAGTGCCACACAATAGTTTATGTCTTTCCAAAATCTAAAAGAAGGGTAAATTCTTCTTATGATACCTGATATATGACCGATTGGATAATTAGATATCCAATGTTTAAAAGATGACACTTTGGTACCTCAAGTTCTGCTCAGTTACACAGTTTGGTTCTTCCGTTAACTTTTCAGTTAAATATAAGGGTAAAATAGACATTTAGATACTATTTATCAATATAAACATAAAAAATATTTGTTTTGTGGTTTCATATGTATTAGGTCCGAATATATATATATATATATATATATATATATATATATATATCCAAAAATTGAATTAATATTTAGTTTCTCTCATTCTTTCATTTTATTTAGAGTGTGTCTATTGTCAACCCACAAACCACTTTACTCACCCCACATTCTCTTCACACCCTAGTTATGTATTTTTAATTGTACGTCTACTTTGTTCACCCATTTACAATACCTCAAATAACCTTCTTCCAATTATACTGTTATAAATATTATAATATATATATGTCGATGTCTTTGTAAATACTCATTAGTTATGTCCTTACAATGTAAATCATACTCCTTTATAAAGGAGCATAATGCGAATGAATGGAACACTTCTTCCTCCTTCATTCTGTTCTCTCTTTTCTCTTTATCTCATTCTTAGTTTATAACACGTTATCAACACAATATCGCTCATTCCGTTACATAAACTCCATGAGGATCTATGAGATATTGGTGCAACTTTTGTTGCTTATTATTCATACTCCCGATCTATGAGTTCACTTCTAATTTGATTATATCTTGTCTACACATATACTTTGTTTGTATTGCTCAATTCTATGTTTACAATTAGTTATATTAGTGAGCTAGAAGTTTCACTAATAATACTCGAACCTGAAATTTTTCGAGATTATGAACCTGAAGTTCAAATATTACATTAGACTTGCAATTCTAGTTATTTTCATAAACCTGAAGTTTTGTGCATGTACATGTGATCCATTGTTCATAAGATTCGAACATGAAGTTTCGATATTGATATTTATTTCTTATGAACATGAAATTCTAAACAGCATAATTGGATCCATGATGATCGATGTGGTTTATGATGCAAGATTATTGCTTAAAACTGTAACAGTCCGGCCCAGTCCATTGAGATATTGTCCGCTTTGGGCCCAACGACCCTCACGGTTTTGCTCTTGAGGTTTCACCTCAAAACGCGTCTCAATGTAAGGTGCTAGCTCTGCACATATAAGCATAGCAACTTGTCCCCCCCGGGCGATGTGGGACGGATACACCTACTAGCTTGTCTGCCTAGTTAGGTCATCACAAAAACCATGATCTATGAGATTATAGGTGGTTTGTATATTATTGATTTAGATAAATAATCTATGGTTCTTATTCCTATTTGTTTGGATGAGTTTTACAATATCATGGTGCAATTCCATGCATTTCTATGGATAATTTTATGGCACTTTTGAACATATGTTCAATATGTGACATTGAGAATCATTGTTCTACCAAGAGCCATGAATAGACGCATATGCGTCTTCTAATATGTAACCTGATATGGCTATAGATGTGGCTATAGTAACCACATTATGCAAAATTTGGATTCTCATGTATCTGTCATCCATTGTTTCACATGATATATATTATGTTATGTTATTATGTACAATTGATACATATACATTTTTTTTTTGGTATAATGTGGATCAACTGTTAATTTGTTTAGAATTCTATTTCCATATGATTAATATGTTTATTATTGCAATTAGTACATATTGAATTAATGATGCAACCGTTTCAAATTCTTTGACAGTTAACATGACTAATTTTGAGGTCATTATTATGAGTGATTATGGTTAGTTGATTGTTTTACCTTCCAAATACTGTTAAAGTCATAAATTTGACAATCAAAGGTAATTTTTGACCACTCTGTGCACCACTTAATAAGCATTTAAGTCATAAATATGTCTACAAATTATCTATATACAAATAGTTATATATATATATATATATATATATCTGTTCTGTGTCTATTCATTGATGATAGTTATCGTATTATTACGTTTAATTTCATTTGCTGCGATAATATATTCATTGTTACTTATCTATTTTCATTTTATTATGAAGGTATGAAAAAAGATCATGAACACGCTCAATTTATAAATGGAGAGGATATTTGTCTTGCGAACAATGCCACCACACATACAATCATCCGTGATCGAAAATATTTCTCTATCTTAGTGCCTTCTTAAACTAATGTGACCACCATATCTGGAACTGCCAAATTTGGTTGAAGGCTCCGGAAGAGCCCACATTAGTCTTCCAAATGGAACACAATTGTCTATTAAATAGTCCTTGTAATCTCCTAGACCAAGAAGGTATTTCCTAAGCTTTAAGGATATTTGTTTGAATGTATTTCATGGAAATGCCACAAATGACATGAATGTGAAATATCTTTACATTAATTTCAATGTAAAAATACAAACAAACAATGAGAATGTATTCGGTAAAAGTAGCTTTAAAATCAATTTTTTGTTGAAGGAAAAATACATTAATGTACCTTCCTTTGTCAGTTCGTCAAAGTAACTAACGAAGAGGGAATCATGTGATTATATGTAATCGAGCAATCAGACATTATTAACTTTTATTACATTGTAATTAACATTTATAACTGTTGTATTCATCTCCTATATAAGAGAGTTATCTAATGAGAATTAGTACACGAATTCCAATCGCTTTTTTACTTTTACATTTTCAATAATTTAGTGTAGAATTTAAATATCATTGAGCCATGACCAATTGGTTAGCTAACCTAACTGAAACCGTGATGGGTTCATATGTCACTAACGTATATAAGGGTGTGATAGATTAAGAGAATTTAAAAAAAAAATATTGATATTTTTAAAATGAAAAATAAAATAAAAGCATACCTTAGCATGACGACGATGACAATAGCTCTTGTAATTCAAATCGTTCTTCAGTAAGCCTATAAATATATGGTGCTGAAATTTACATTCCATCTTTTACAAACCACACTCCCTTTTAATTGATTTTACAAATTTACAAATATACCCTCGTAAGCTCTTTATTTTCCTTTTGTCTTCCTCGTCTGTTTTTAACTCTTGCATTTCTCCTTCTAGCTCCTTTAATCATCTTCCTATCAATTGAAGTTCTTCTTGTTTCTCCTTATATCGATCTGCATACCGAGTTATATCTCCTACAAATCAATATGCCTAGATTGTTTTTTTTAATCTCAACAGTAATATTAATTCTTCATCAAGGTCGATCTTCATATTATTCTTCACATACATAACCCCAACTGGGTCTTTGTATCCTCAGTCAACAACGGGTTTTCGTATCCTCAATCATTGTATCCAGGAAGCCAACCCCACCCAAAGAAACTCCCAGCAAGGAATCTAGACTTTTGGTTTAGAGACCCTCATTTGTTATTCAATGAATCCAGATTGCGTTGTCTACCATATTCATATCTTACATTGAATAAAAGAATGGACGAAGTCAATGAATGAGATCAACAAGAAACACAATTATATAGGTACAATAAGAAAGATTTCAGCAAATTGAGGGCCAGTTTCTCTAATCAATTATGAATGAAATTTGTATTCAAAGAAATTAAAGTGTCCAATTATTTCCTTTTGTGTGGTTGTACCCAGAATGGTTCTTGGCAATAATTCAAATCTATCTATCTTGCAAGTCTAGGAATCAGACTCTAAGAAACAGAGGAAAAACGTTTTTATTTAGAGCAATTGAAAGAGACGTAGAGAACTGAGGGTAATAATGGAATTGGACTGAAAGCACTCAGCAAAATAATATTAAACAATAAATAAGGAGTGTGGTTTGTAAAATTTGGAGCGTAAATTTCAGCTCCCTAAATATATGTGAGACTTCTCATCTTTATGGGTGTTAAAGATCTACTGATATGATCTTCACTAGAGCCTGATGTTGCATTTCGATGTCCTGAGGATGGTGTATTTCACTGAGCTGACGATGGCGTTGTTGTTGGGGTAGAGCTGTAACTCACCTCCTCTGACTTATATGTAACTGCTCTTCACACTTCAATCAGGTACGTTGCCTTGATCTTGATCTCCAACACTCAATCACACATACACACCACTATATATTTGATACATGGATGATAGTTGATACAAATAGATGCAAAGAGATTTTATGAAATGGGCTGGAGGCCTGGAGCTGCTACTCTCATACCTCTTATTTCTTACATTTTCTGACGTTGTTCATCTGAGACAAAGATAGCAGAGACGATACTATTATATCAGCCCACTGTGTATGCCTTCTTAGACACACTACCTTATACACAAAATTCAAAGATTAACTAAAACTTATTTTAACTAGAGTTAAACCAACTAGCATAAGGTTAAGAGTAAAACATTAACTTTAACATTCTCCCTTAATGCTTTGCTTCTTGACTCCCAGTAATTCTCTGAAATACTCAAACTTGTCTTTTGGCAATGCCTTGGTGAAAATATCAGCAACTTTACCACATCAATTTGTCTTCAACAACATCTCTGATGAAGTGATGCTTGCGAGCCATGTGCTTGGTTCGGTTGTGAAATACCGGATTCTTAGCCATCGCAATTGCAGATTTGTTGTCACATAGTATTGGAGTAGGTTCTCCTTGCTTTTCACCAATATCTTTCTGTTAGCGTGAGTCATGAAGTTAATTTAAGAATGTAAATTAATTTGTTATTGATTTCCTATTTTATACGTGTAGTACATGTAGTACATAGTACGTAGGGTTTGTACATCTTGTATCTCTTTATATAGCCTCTTTTGTGAGATGAATAGATATCAGAAAATTTATTCTCCAAACCTCGTTATATTTGACTTGGTATCAGAGCAAAGATCCGAAAGGACTTTGTCTCTTTGTTTTTCCGCTGCGATTTCGTTGATGTTTTCCCAACGAATTTTTTTTTTCCTGACGACGTTTTTCCGTTCGGGTGTTTTTTTTTTTCTATCACGGGTTACTGTTCACGTTCTCCAAACAAGGCAGTCTCTCCGGTCTCCAACTGTCGCCGCCGTCTGTGCCCAGAAGCTGCGGCCACCATCTCTGCCCAGGTCGACGTCTTCAACTGTCGCCACCGTCTGTGCCCAGAAGCTGCGGCCACCGTCTCTGCCCAGGTCGACGTCTTCAACTGTCGCCGCCGTCTGTGCCCAGAAGCTGCGGCCACCGTCTCTGCCCAGGTCGACGTCTAGCCTGACGCGATTTGTTCAGAAGTCCTAAAGAGTAAGCCGCTGCCGTGCCTAGTAGTCGACGTCGATCCGACCTATGTCGTTTGTTTCAGATCCGATTCGGTTCTCGGTTCTCTTCCTACCCGACTCAGTGTGATCCGACCCAACTTCAGCTTGACCCACTTGCTCAACCCGACCCGTTTCGTCTGTTGTGACCCGACCCGGTTTCAGTTGCTGTTGACTAGTAGTGCAAGGGAGCTGACAGTGCAAGTGCACCCAAAGCAGGTTTTCTCATCCTTGCTTTATTGTTGTCACTGCATAAACTACTGATTTGACATTTGTGTTACAATGGGTTCTAGAGAAGAAAGTTCTCAGGTCAATGATGTTCAGAAGTTTGAAGTATCAGTCAAGAATTCTGAAAATGGTTCCTTTGGGGGAACCAAACTCAATGGAACCAATTTCCGAAAATGGAAGAAAATCATGACGGCTCATCTCCGAGGGATGCACAAGATGGGACATGTAACTGGGGTGATTGAGGCCCCTAGTGCAAGTAATGTTGCTGCTTACACTAAGTGGGAAGATGATGATGGTCTTGTGATGTCAGTTTTGTACAAGGCCATGAATGAGGAAATAGTTGACCTGGTGGAGCAATGTGATACTGCGCAGGCAATTTGGAAGACATTAGAAGATTTATATACTAATGAGTCTGACTTCATACAGGTTCATGAGTTGATGTGTACTGCTGCAGCAATGCAACAGAATGGGCAGCCAGTGGTGTAGTATTTCACCAAGCTGAAGAATATTTGGGCTGAAATTGATGTGAAGCGTCCTTGCAAGATCAAGAATCAGGAGGATCTTGTTTGGTACCTGAAGGAAAAGGAGCTTGAGCGAGTTCATCACTTCTTGAGAGGCCTTGATGCAAAACATCACAGTGCCAAAGGAGAGCTGCTCAGAATGACAAAACCTCCTAGCTTGACTACAGCTTTCACATATATCAGTAAGGATGAGTCTCAGCAGGAAAGCCTTACTCAAGCACAACTTGAAGTCTCTAGTCTCACTATTCAGGCAAGAGCACCAGCACCTCTCCTTCAGCAATCAAGTTCCGTTCCACTCCACAGGCAAGGACCACCACCAGGCTTTGGGAATCAACCTCGTTCTCTTTGCTCTTACTGCAATGGTGACCATGCTCGTGAATCTTGTTGGAAGTTGTACCCGCATCTTAGGCCTAAAAGGCCTACATATCGTCCCAAGGCGAAAGCAGCTATCCAGTTGGTCCAGGAACCAGACATCTATGGGGTGGTCGGACGTGATCATCATACAGCAGGAGGTGCCACACCCTCAGCATCT
The DNA here is from genome assembly GCA_009720345.1 of Fragaria iinumae. NCBI lineage: Eukaryota > Viridiplantae > Streptophyta > Magnoliopsida > Rosales > Rosaceae > Fragaria > Fragaria iinumae. The sequence continues at coordinate 28,403,026 of CM019121.1, forward strand.
GTTGCTAGTCGTGGCAAGATAGGTATGGCCTTAAATATTTCTCACTTTGTTGGTGGTGATACATGGATTATTGATTCAGGTGCTTCCGATCATATGACTTATGACAAATCCTTTTTTAATGAATTATCATCTCCACCTGTACCTTATGTTACTAATGCCAACGGTGAGGCCTTCCCTGTTTTAGAAAAGGGGTCAGTTCGTATCACTCCCACAATAGTGCTAAAGAATGTGCTATATGTACCTGCTTTATCCCATCATTTGATATCTGTCCCACAGTTGAATGTTGAATCCAAATGCTCTGTGACCTTTTTACCTATGTATGTGATTTTTCAGGATCTTCTCACTGGGGAGTTACTAGGTCGGGGGTATCTGAGGGGCAGGTTGTTTCATCTGGATCAGACGTACGTAGGGGAGAAACCAGGAGCACAGTCCCGGACGGCTTTAATGTCCAATTCTGACAAGCTAAGTGAAGTTTGGTTATGGCACCGTCGCTTAGGGCATCCATCTTTTAGTGTTATGAAAAAATCCATGCCTTCTTTGTTTTTTGGTGTGGATGAGTCAGTCTTACATTGTGAAACATGTGTTTTGGGCAAGAGTCATCGCTCAACTTATTCATCTCGTATTTCTAATAAAAGTGTCATTCCTTTTGAATTAATTCATTATGATGTTTGGGGACCTTCAAAGGAATCCACTGTGTCTGGTATGCGATACTATGTGTCATTTATTGATGATTGTACACGTCTTACTTGGGTTGTTCTTCTTAAAACTAAGGATGAGGTTTTTCCAGCTTTTCAAGCCTTCCTTTCTGAAGTCCAAACGCAATACAATGCCCAAATTAGAATTCTTCGCTCTGATAATGGGGGGGGGGGGAATATGTCAATCGTGTCTTTCAGTCTTTCTTACAAACACATGGGATTATCCACCAGAAAACGTGCCCTTACACACCTGAACAAAATGGGGTATCCGAAAGGAAAAATCGTCATTTACTTGATATGGCTCGTTGTATTCTCTTTAGTGCCCATTGTCCCAAGAATCTATGGGGTGATGCTATCTCCGCATCTACCCATCTCATTAATCGTCTTCCTTCTACTGTCCTCCAGGGAAAAGTACCATTTGAGGTACTAGCTTCTTATGTCTCTTTATCTTCCTTTCATAATCTCCCAGCTCGTGTTTTTGGTTGTGTTGCATTTGTTCATATCCCAAAGAGTCAAAGGTCAAGTAAATTGGATGCCCGGGCGATTAAGTGTGTGTTTGTTGGCTATAGGGGCCATCAGAAAGGGTACAAGTGCTATCATCCACCTACTAGGAAGTATTATGTCACTATGGATGTTACTTTCTTTGAGGATATGAGCTATTACACCTCTTCTGATACTGCTCTTCATGGGGAGAACTCATATTTTGAAGAGCTGTATCATGGAGAGGGGGAGACAGGTCATTCAGTTGAGGTTACAGATACATCAGAGGTTCAGGGACAAGAAGATGACAGACAGGCACCACCAGATAATTCTGGTATAATTGCTCCAGAAATTCAAGAGTCAGACACTGCAAGTGTTCCTGCTGCAACCGTTACTGCCCCTCCTTCCTTGCCTGATGTTACTAATACCCCTGACTCATGTCTCCCTGGTACAGAAGATCTTCCATCTGAGGTTAGTAATTCTATTGGGGTTAATACTAGTGATGCTAATAGTAGACAATATGTGTTACCAAATAGGTCTACTCGGGGTAAACCAGCAAAAAAGTATGAACCTACCCTTCAAGCCAAAACTAAATATCCTGTGACAAATTTTATGTCTACCAAGAGATTGTCTAAGTCATATGAATCATTTGTGAATCAAATATCTGTTGTATCAGCACCTAACAAAGTGCAGGATGCATTGGGAGATCCAAAATGGAGAAAAGCAATGGATGAGGAAATGGAAGCATTACAGAAGAACAATACTTGGGAGCTTGTATCTCCACCACATGGAAAGAAGGCTGTGGGATGTCGCTGGGTGTTTACAGTGAAGCATAATCCAGATGGGTCAGTGAGTCGATATAAAGCATGTCTAGTAGCAAAGGGATTCACCCAGACATATGGCATTGACTATGATGAGACATTTGCACCAGTTGCAAAGATGAACACTATTCGGGTATTGCTCTCTCTTGCTGTTAACTTAAACTGGCCTCTTAAACAGTTTGATGTCAACAATGCTTTTCTTCATGGAGAACTTATAGAGGAAGTGTATATGGATCTGCCACCTGGATATAAAACTGCTCCTTCAGGTAACTTTGTGTGCAGATTGAGAAAATCTTTGTATGGTCTTAAACAATCACTTCGTGCTTGGTTTGGAAGGTTTTCACAGTTCATGAGGAAGATTGGTTATAAGCAGAGTAACTCAGACCACACATTGTTTCTCACACATCAACAAGGGAAGGTAACAGTTCTGATCATATATGTTGATGATATGGTTGTTACTGGTAATGATACTGTTGAGATGGATAGATTGCAAAAACAGCTAGCCATAGAGTTTGAGATGAAGGACTTAGGTACACTCAAGTACTTCTTGGGCATTGAGGTAGCCAGGGGGAGTGAAGGCATCTATCTGTGTCAGAGGAAGTATATACTTGATCTATTAACAGAGACAGGTATGTTGGATTGTACTCCAATTGATACTCCTATTGAGCAGAATCATCGATTAGCAGAGTATCCTAATCAGGTACCTATCGACAAGCCTCGATATCAGAGGTTAGTTGGACGTCTGATTTATTTAGCACACACCAGACCTGATGTTGCATACGCAGTAAGTATGGTGAGCCAGTTCATGCATAATCCCAGTGTAGATCATATGGATGTCGTTATAAGGATTTTAAGGTACTTGAAGTCCGCTCCAGGGAGAGGAGTAATGTTTTCTAGGCACAGCAATATTCTTGAGGTATGCGGTTTTACAGATGCAGACTGGGCTGGAAATATTACAGACCGGAGGTCTACATCAGGATACTTTACCTTTGTGGGAGGTAATCTTGTTACTTGGAAGAGTAAGAAGCAAAAGGTTGTGGCTCGGTCTAGTGCTGAAGCAGAATATAGAGGTATGGCTCATGGAGTGTGCGAGTTGTTGTGGCTGAGGAGTGTGTTACGAGATTTGGGTGTTAAACCCAAGTGTGCTATGCAGCTGTATTGTGACAACAAGGCAGCTATCGATATCTCACAGAATCCTGTGCAACATGATCGTACTAAGCATGTGGAAGTTGATCGTCACTTCATAAAGGAGAAGCTAGATGCTAAAATCATTAGCTTTCCTTTTGTCCCTACAGAAGAGCAACTTGCAGATATACTCACAAAAGGAGTTTCTAAGAAAGCCTTTTATGACTCACTTAGCAAGTTGGGCATGGTTGATGTATATGCGCCAACTTGAGGGGGAGTGTTAGCGTGAGTCATGAAGTTAATTTAGGAATGTAAATTAATTTGTTATTGCTTTCCTATTTTATACGTGTAGTACATGTAGTACATAGTACGTAGGGTTTGTACATCTTGTATCTCTTTATATAGCCTCTTCTGTGAGATGAATAGATATCAGAAAATTTATTCTCCAAACTTATTCTCCAAACCTCGTTATATTTGACTCTTCCATGATACTTCTCAGCCATATTGTTTGAGGTTGCCAAAGATGCTGAAACATACTCAGCTTTAGCAGTAGACAAAGCAACTGTCTTTTTCTTCTTGGACTGCCATGAGAACACACTTGTTGGTTCCAGAATTGGATCAAAACTTTCTAAATGTTGAGCAACTTCAACAGAATGGTTACCTGGTGAACAACAAGTGTTCCTCTTCCTTATAAATCTTCTCTTATAAATCTTCTTCATTTCTTTGTTTCAACAACAAGTGTTCCTCTTCCTCTTGCTTGTGCCAATTGACCATTTCTCATCTTTACCCTTCTGCTCACAGACGTATGTCCACAAGAATGGACTCATTTGCTGTCATATGGTTGTTGTAGCCACTGTCAACAAACCAGATGCTTTCATCTTTTGCTATAGTTGCTGCTTGACAAGCAAAGAACATGTTGCCATCATCATCATCATCTTGCTCTTCTGTCAAATGAGCTTGGTGTTTGTTTTGGTTGCAATCTTTTGCTATGTTTCGGCGTGATTTCCGAGGGGGAAGAATCACACAGAATGCGGGAAGAACACCATCTTCAAGATCTATAACCTGTCAATCATGAGCAAACAGCGTCAAAGGGAAGACTGGGTTTGCCGGCATTCGACCCTTTGATGCCTAAGTCAGCTACATGAGAATAGAGATAAGGTATGAATAGGGTGGAAATAGAGACTTACCCAAATGAGAGGTGGAAACATGTATTTATAGATATAGGGTGATTGCACCCTAAAAGTACCATTTTGCCCTTATTGGAGAGTATACTTCTCTTATGCCCTCAAGGAAGTGTGTAGGTTTCTTGGGCTTAGCTAAGGCCCAAGCGCTTTTTACATGGCAATATGTGTCTTATTAGGCGAATACAACTGATGTTCTGTCTCTCACATATGATGTATTAACAAGTCCGCGGTCAAGAGACTCTCTTGGGTGGGGACTTTGTCTAATAGAGCATCGGGAGTGCGAGCCTTACTAGTGGTGACATAACTAGTCCCCAAAGTCCCCATACAAGGGAGGGGATGGACCAGCTCCCTCTAAGTGGGGTGTCGTGTGCTACTATAGTTTTGTCTCGTTATGAGAAATCGTGATGTCATGATATCTTGCCTGGAGATAGACATATGAATGTGAGAAATCGTTGTTCCTGTGTAGTGTCTAGAGATTGCTGGGCGATCGGGGGTCGAAGTTTCGGTACCTCTCGGTGCCAATGTGGGAACTCTGGTGAGCATCTCGCGTGGGTAGCGAGTACCGACATGTTTGTATGCCTTAGGCGTTTAGTAGCCTTTGATTTGTATCAGCTTATATGCTCTAGCTAGCTAAGCTATTCTAGCATGTATGTGTTCCAAGGGGAGATTGTGGTGACATATTTTGTGGTTGCCTCTAGGTGAGTGCTAGAGTGCCTACGTACCTGTTTATGGGATCAAACCAAACGTAGTTCACCATTTCGCCATTGAGGCAAGTGTGCCATCGAGGTGTGGCGAGGAGTGCCGCTGAGGCATGGCCAGTGTTGCCACTTGGGCATGGCAAGAGGTGCCACTGGGGCATGGTGATGCTACCGGGAGGGCATGTAGAGAGCTGCTGAGGAAGGGGTTACTGTCACTATGGCATAGTGAGAGCACGCTAGAAAGGGTGGCAAAGATGCCAAGAGCACGCTAGGAAGCATGACGAAGATGTCGAGAGCACACTAGGAAGCGTGGCAAAGATACCGATGGGGCAAGGCAGGTGTTGCCAAAGTGTAGCGAGAACACGCCAGAAGACGTGGCAAGGGTGCATGATGAGGCAAGGAGGGTGTCGCTAAGGCATGGTGAGTATCATGGAGGCGTAGTAATTAGTAAATGTCGTCATATAAGGTTGTTGCCGAGATCTAGGAGAGTCGTTGCCGAAATCTTGGATAGATGTTGAAAAATTGGGGATTCAACATGTCCTAGTGCTGGGAGTGATCATGGTGTCGGGTAGGATGCCCAAGTCCCCCGGTGTCGGGAATGATTAAGGTGGCCGATCACCGGAACGACGACTGATTTGTCATGGGGAAATTCTTATGGCGTGTTCAAGAGACGAGGATAATGTCATGTGTCGGGAAGTGCCTTAAACACCTTGGTGACTTGTTGGTGTCACGCGCCGAGGAGTGTTTATAAACTCATCCCGGGTGGCTAATAAATGATTGATACCATGTGCCCGGGTAGTGTACATGTTGGCACGGTTGGCTATTTGACACCATGTGCCGGGGAGCGTACTCACCACAGTTGGCTTATATATGGTGATATTATGCTGATAGGTGTTGTAACCTTGTGTATTTGGAGTAACGAGGTGTCGGAACCTCACACTTGGAGAGGCGATTGTGGAGAGATATTCTGGAGAGCAATCATAAAGGGGCTAATCATAAATGGTGTAGCGAGAGGTGTGGCTATGAGGTGTAACCGTAAAATGTCAATGTGGAGATCGATCGTAGAGTGATCAAAGACCTTAGCATAACCATGAGAGCACAGTCATGAGGATAGAAGAACCATGGGAAGCGGCCATGGAGACTATCCATATGTGAGCAACCGACGTGTAACCATAGGGAGTAGTAGTGGAGAGATCAAAGAGATCATGTTATATATAGAGAAAAAAGAAAACAAAACAAAACAAAAAAGAACAAAAAAGAAACCATAAGGAGACCGTGGAAAGACCATGGAGAGTAGAGTCGTCTATCATGGAGAGCAATTGCAGAGAGTCGTTGCAGGGAGTGACTGACAGGTGTAACTTTGAGAACATGTCTTGACTGTACTGGAGGATGTTGTTGAAATATTATGGTGGTACTATATAAATTTGATGGCGTGGTGCCATGAGAAGTTATCATGGCAGGAGTGGTGCCATGAAAGATCATGATGAGGTACCTTTCCTCGAGATGAAGTTGTTGTATATTCTCGTGACGTGCGTAGCTTGAGATTGCATGTTTGAGTACTGGCTGTATACACTCGTGGTGTGTGTAGCTTGAGATTGCACGTTGGAGTGATGGTTGTGTACACTCGTGGTGTGTGTAGCCTGAGATTGCACGCTAGGGTGCTGGCTGTTTACACCTACTGTGTGTATAACTTGAGATTGCATGCTAGGGTGCTGGCTGTGTACACTTGTGGTGTGTGTAGCCGTCTATGGCGTAGTCGAGAGACCGATATGACTGTGTGCCATGTGAAATGATGTGTCGATGATGTTTCACTTATGTTTTGTTGGCGTAAGTTGCATGGCTCCCGGCCGGTGGGGTGTCGTGCCATGATCACGACACTTGCTTGAGAGAATAAAATAATAGATATATAGCATGTATGACTTGCAGTTGTGTGTAGCAGCAAGTGCCATGTGCATAAGTGCGCGCATCAATGTGCGCGGAATTGGCTTGCAATTAAATTATAATTGTAAGCATGCCTAATAGTCATAGATTCATTTGAATCATGAAAATACATGTAGCATGTATAAAAAAAAGTGTTTTTGGTAACTCTCTATGTCATGTAATAAGTATGCTCAAGAATATTATGATGTATGAGACATGTTATTTGTATGATAATAACTCAATTAAATAGTGTAAAGTAAGATTTATCTGGAGCCGTGTGGAGTCATTATAAGTATCGTAGAAAAAGTTTTCTATAAACTTCATGTCAACTAATGAGCCCCGACAAAGCCCTTGTAAGAATCTCTTGGATGTCGTGGGACCAATGATATGACAACCATTTGAGCTCACCAGTGTAAGAATGTCGATAAGGTAGTTTTACCGATGATAGGACTCAATCATTGAGCTAACCGGTAAAGATAATAGTATTGCCTTGCCAAGGAGTAATATTTGTATGATAGTAGTATAATAGTCCATGTAGCGTGTGTCAATCATATTTGACAAGTAGATGAGCATACAAAGTTTTGCCATTTGATTGGGGCGTGAGATCATATTATGAAGTCCAAGGATAGATCATAGAAGTATGTAGCATAGTAGGTGGAATTGTTGTCGACAACTCCCTGTTGGGCTTGACCCAATATAATTATATAGTGCAGAGGGGGTATGGTAAAGTGGCAATTGATCGAGGACTAGAGAGTTAAGATGCTATCAAGGTAGCGAGCTGGATTAGATACGAACTTGGTTGACATATGAACCAAATAATGGACAGCGCCTATAGTCACGTGGTCGCGGAGAGAAGTATTCAGCTAGAGGCATAAATAGTAATCATAGAATGGGATAAATGCATCATGTATGTGCCAATGCATGTAGAACAAAATATATGTGGCTATCAATTAACCTTCAGAGAAATAATATAAGTATAGTGTGAGGTGTCTGCTTGTGAGCTCTGCATGTAACACTTAGTCAACTATTGAATGAGGACGTGTAACTCAAGTCTCAAATCATGGACAAAAGGCATATATGAATATACATATATTTCAAGTTGTTGGGTAGGCAGCCCATATATATTTATGAGATCGTGATCACGTACAGTACATGCATAGTTGATCCCATATATTTCATTATGCATAAACCATCTGCAGATCTGCTAGAGAAATCTGAAAGGCAGAGGTAATTGGCAAGGTCACACTAGTTGCTCTGGGGGGTTAATAATAGTTTCTGGGCTAAAGGGTGGGTGCCGAGAGCCCGAGAGTAGGCTGCTGGGTGCCAAGACCACATCTCTTTCTGTGTGTAATTGTGGCGGGAACCAGAAAAGGGAGGTTCCGAGAGTGACAAGTTCCGACACCAAGAGATGACCTGTGACGGGAGTCGGAAACCAGGAAAGGGAGGTGCCGAGAGTGATGTGTCCCGACTCTAAGAGATGACCTGTTACGGGAGCCGGGAGGGCTAGGGATCGGTCTCAGGACAGAGACACCGAGAGTAGAGGGGCGCCGTGAGCCCGGGAGGCCATGGAGGGGTGGCCGAGAGTGAGGTTTGATAGGAGCACAAAGTGTGACGTTCTTAATATGTTTATACCCTTTATTTTCCCTTTGTTAACTTTTATTTAGTTGATTTAGCTTTATATTTGTGTTTAGTGTAGAATAATTGCTTAAAGTAGAAATATGTAGGTTTGAGTGTTAAAACACATAGTAATTTCGGAATTGAAGAATTTGGTGTTAAAATTGTGCTAAGTATTTGAAATCCTTGTTTACTCAGGATTCATGTCTTAATCAGGATTCCATCTTTCCTCGAAGCCGAGTCCATGAAGGAGAAGCCCAAACCAAGTCCAATATGGAGAAGAAGATTTAAATTCAGCAGAATCCGGATCAAATCGGGAGAATTCTTGTGCACGTCTGCCAACTTCAACGGACTCTCCAGGACAGCTCACAGTGAATCAGAAAACGTGCCATATATGGATAGAAAGCTACGGGAGTCTAGTTTCCAAATCACTTGGAATCATCTCAATATCTATTTTCTAGAGGAAGTTATGACGTAATCTTCAGACGGAGGTCATTCTGCCGAAATTGAGAAGAACTAGGAATCCTAAACCAACTTGGTTTAGGCTTTGTGGCTGACTTCTCTAGGGTTTTTCCTCTATATAAAGCACGACTTCAAGGACAGAAGAGGATCATCAACCCGTGCAAATAACACCAAAGCCTTTGCCGAAACTCCATCAACCTCCAAATACCACAATCCGATCCCACCTTCAGCATTTGTCCAAAGCACGTAGCCTAGGACTCCGCTCACTCGAAGAATAGAACACGTAGGGATATTTTGAGAGTGAATTCCATCTTCTATTTTCGGATTGCTATGTGTTTGTTTTCGTTTATGTTTGTTTTATGTTTTTGCTTAAGTATACTTCGATTCTTGTCTATGAGATAGAAGTACTTTTGAACCATGTTTTGAATTAAAGTTTTCAATTTTTAATCAATGATTTTAGGTATTATGCCGTGAGTTTAATGTCTAAATACTTTAAGATTTTCGGTGCTATATTACATTATCATGTGTAGTTGATACAAGTAGTTGATATTGCATGTGTTAATCATCCAAAGTTCGACTTTGATACACGTAGTTGATAAGTTGCATTGTCTTTGTTTTTCACCGATTTTCTACCTATGTTTGATTTGGACTAGTGCTTAAACACATCAATTCTTTATGTGATACGTAATTGCATGATTAGTTTATGTGTGTGACCGATAAGTAGAGCACGTAGCCGAGCTTGTTGTGTCGCGATGTTGAATGAAACCCGTAGTCTAATTCTAAGTTGGTCTATGTCATAGGAACCACGTAGGAACTTATGTGCATATTAAATTTAGGTTGTATAATTGCTCACGGTGTAGACTTAAATGAGATTAGGAATTGTCTTCTTTATTCTTACATGGTTGTTTGGTTGAGTTTGCATGAATGTTGGTTGATCACGTGTATATATGTATAGAAGTAATTTAGGATATATTATTCTTGTCTTTTCCGAAATCATAAAACCTTTAAACCTATATGCTTATTTCGATATTTACATTAGATTAGATGGATCTACCCTGTAGTTGGATCCCCGGTTTAGAACGATCCCTGCTTGCTTTATACTACGATTGATTTGTTGACAGGGTTAATTGATGCGTGTGCAAATACGTCTTATCAAATGGCGCCGTTGCCGGGGATCCTTCGGGATCCTCGATCTTTTTAATTGTCAAAATTTGCATTGTATATATGTCTATATGTTTATATTTGTAAAGTTAAACCATAAATTTGTATATGATGTAACTGTGTTTTATTTTTGTCTTTCTACTTTAATACTTGTATGAATAATGTTGTAGGTTGTACTACACAGGAATATGTAGGATCCCTTTTGTTAATTCTAGCCTTAACCCTTCTTGTTACCCTCGGGTTTGCATGAGGTTGTGGGCGGCTTTTATTAACACTTGGAGTCATGTTTGGTTCATAAGTTTGTTGCTAGCTGAGTACATTGGTACGCTCCTTCTATTACTCTGGTGCATGGGACCAAAATTGGATCTCAAGAGCCTTGAGGACATACATCTCGGTGATGGAGTTCTCATTGCTCACTAAACGAGTCCTACCATGTTCACTATCTCTGGATTGAGCTATTGACATTTAGAAACAACGCTTCAAGCTTGTGATCGAAACATCAATATCCAGGCCGCACGTCCACCGTGTCTTACCATCTAGAATCATTATTTATTTAAGTGTTTTAGTAGCGACTCGAAAATAAGCTTGTATGAATTTGTAATCTTAAAAGATTGGTGCCATGTATGATTTTTGTATTTAATTTATTTCGAAATTTTTCTCTAGATTTTCGAATTTGTTTTGTTTTCCTTTGCTTAATCTAGTTTATTGCTTGTGATTTCGTTTTATACTCATGCATACTAACTTGATCTTGGCCGATTGGTTTTTTAGGTACTAGACGTGCATGCAACCACGACTCACTCGTTCGTCTTCACAAGGAGCTCTTGTTCCATTAAATCCCGAGATTGACCGTGCTTATAAAAACCAAAGAAAGAAGCAAAAAGAAGCATCAAGTAGCACGGTTGGACCTTTGGAATTTGAAGAGCAAGACCCTCCTTCTCCATTTCGGATCCATTTCGAATCTTCATCTTCATCCGATTCCGAAATTGATTGTGAGGAAGACAAGGCCGACATCGACATGACCGACTCACCACTCAAATCTGCCTTCGTTCCCACAGCCCCGGAATCACCTTCATGCATCGCTTTCACTGTGCCTAATGAAGCCAACTTCTCCATACCAGTTCAGTTACTTGGGCAATTGCCTAAGTACTCGGGATCACCAATGGAGGACCCTAATGTTCACCTTAGAGAGTTTCTCGATATCTGCAGATTGCAATCCATCAATCATCTTACTCCAGAAGGCCTAAAACTGCTTTTATTTCCTTTTACTCTTAAAGATGATGCTAAGCGTTGGTTGTATTCTTTGCCTGCAGGAATCATCACCAATTGGAATGAGATGACCTCGAAGTTCTTGAAACAATTCTTCCCTGCGCAACTCACGAAGAAGCTAAGGAGGGAAATTCAGAACTTCACTCAAAAGGATGGTGACACTCTCTATGAGGCATGGGAAGAGTTTCAGGAACTTCAGAGGAAGTGCCCTCATCATGGAATTTCTTTGGACGAGTTAGTTCAAGCTTTTTATGAGGGACTTGACAACACCAACAAGGGTATGGTGGACTCTGCATGTGGATGCACATTTATGAACAAGACCGGACGGCAAGCATATAACTTGATTGAGGACTTGGCGGATAACAATCGTCAATTCAGCACCAAGAACTCAAGGAAGTTGGCAGGAGGCCGTGGTGGTGTCTATGACATTGAAGCTCGGAATCAAATGATCACGTTGGATAGGAAGCTTGATGTCTTGGTCAAGGCTTTCACTGGTTCGAACCTTGGCAACCAAGCTTGTGGAATTTGCTCACTTTCGGATCACTCTACAGATTCATGTCCGAATAGTGCTATGAGTGAGGAGGAGTTGAACTTTATGGGACAACAGAAGCAACGTTATGACCCATATTCGAACACTTACAATCCTGGAATTAGAGATCATCCGAATTTTCGGTGGAGTAACAACAATGCTCAACCGGCCAATATGCAAGGTCAAGGACCTCGTCCTTCAGGTTTGTTTGTGAGGCCTCAGGTACCTCAAGGTTTTGTCCCTAACTCTTCTAATTTCGTGCCTAATAATGCCAATGTTCAAGGTTCAAGTAATAATGCTAGTTCTTCTACTCCTAACTATGATGAAATCTTGAAGTCCCTTGCTCAAGGGCAACATAACTTAACATCTGCAACTCAAGCTTTAGTGACAGGTCAACAGGCTAATGCTAAAGAGATCACGGAGCTCAAGAAGCAGATGGGACAGGTTATCGATTTCATGGGTAAAATCCATGAAAGTGGTAAGTTGCCGAGCCAAACCTTGCCAAACCCGAATGCCGGACAATTCAAGATCGTTACAACTAGGAGTGGTCGAATTTTTGAGGAGCCTTTGTTGAAGAAGTCGGAGCCTTCTAAGGAAGGTGAGGCCGAGAATGTCTGTTTACAAGATGACGAAGATATTGAAGAGGTCTATGCCGAGAAGCAGCCGGACAAAGAGGCCGTGCCTCAGTCCGAGAGAAAGAATGACCATGCGGCAGTTCCTGCCGACAAGAAGAAGGTGCAAGAGGCCGTGCCTCTTGCAGTCCCTGCTGATCCGAAATCCACTCAAGCCGTGCTTGAGAAAGGTAAGTCTTCTAGCTCTAGTGGTTTAGTTTCTACTAATGTCCATGCTCGTGCCCCTTTCCCCAACAGGTTTGCTAAATCAAAGCACGATGAAGCTGATCATGCAATGATTGAGTTATTCAAGAAGGTGGAAGTAAACATGCCATTGCTTGAGTGCATTCAACAAAATCCAAAGTATGCGAAATTCTTGAAAGAGTTGTGCACCAACAAGAGGCTACCACGAGAGAAGGATGTAGCGGTAATGAATGAAACCATCTCTGCGGTTTTTCAAAGGAAACTACCACCTAAGCTCAAGGATCCAGGGAGTTTTTCGATTCCATGCACCATTGGTACTCATAGTTTTGATAAAATCATGTTAGATCTAGGTGTTTCGATTAATGTTATGCCTTCTTATCTTTATGCGGATTTAGGTCTAGGTGAGTTGAAAAAGGATAACATTATCATTAGATTGGCTGACCGCTCCAACAAGATCCCTCTGGGATATGTTGAGGATGTTTTAGTGCAGGTTGCAAGTTTAACATTTCCTGCAGATTTCTATGTCATTGACATGGAACCGGCCGATGCAGATGACAAAGAAATTCCCATTATGTTGGGAAGACCATTCATGAGAACCGCCAGGACCAAAATTGATGTCTACTCAGGGGAACTAACTTTTGAAATAGATGGAGACATCATTAGTTACAATATTTTTTATGCAATGAGGTATCCTCTTCCTGAACTTTTTCGAGATTCTTTTTCTATTGATGTTGTGGATGCTCTTGCAGATGAATATGTGGAGACAATAGCTCAAGACACCTTGGCACTCACCTTGGCAAAAGGAATCGGATTTGATGCCATGGGGAACAAAATTGCAGTTTCTGCCGAGGCCGTGTCTCCGCCCTTATTTGCAACCGTGCAGTCACTTGAGGTGGCTGCCGAGGTATGCTACTCCTCCCCTAGTCCAATTCTCTTTCCATCTAACAAGTTTCTTCCTTCCATTGTCCAAGCTCCAAAATTAGATCTCAAGGTTCTTCCGGAACATTTGAAGTATGTGTATTTGGGAGAGAATGAAACATTGCCGGTTATCATATCATCATCACTAGAGAAGGAGCAAGAGGAGAGATTGATCGAAGTTTTGGAAAGACACAAGACGGCCATAGGGTGGACCTTAGCCGACATCAAGGGAATTAGCCCTACAACGTGTGTTCACCGAATTTTGCTTGAAGATGGAGCAAAGCCGACCAAGGAGGGTCAACGACGTCTTCATCCACCTATGATGCAAGTTGTGAAGGATGAGGTGACAAAGTTGCTCGATTGTGGAGTCATCTACCCAATTTCGGATTCAAGATGGATTTCACCGGTTCAAGTTGTGCCAAAAAAGAGTGGAATCACGGTGGTGAAGAATGATGAAAACGAGCTTGTGCCGCAAAGGACCGTAACCGGCCACCGAGTGTGTATCGATTATAGGAGGCTCAATGCAACAACAAGGAAGGATCACATGCCATTACCATTCATTGATCAAATGCTTGAGAGGTTAGCCGACCATTCCTTCTATTGTTTTCTTGACGGTTATAGTGGTTACAATCAAATAAGTGTTGCGGAAGAGGATCAAGAGAAGACAACGTTCACATGTCCCTTTGGCACTTTTGCCTACCGCCGCATGCCTTTTGGCTTATGCAATGCTCCAGGTACGTTTCAAAGATGCATATACCACATATTTTCTGAATTCATAGGTTCTAAGATTGAAGTCTTTATGGATGATTTTTCTGTTTATGGTGAAGATTTCGATACATGCTTAGAAAATGTAGAATTTGTGCTTAGGAGATGTGAGGAAACTAATCTTGTGCTTAATTGGGAAAAATGTCACTTCATGGTTAATCAGGGTATAGTGCTCGGTCATATTGTTAGTAATAGGGGTATTGAAGTTGATAAATCTAAGATAGATATTGTGCGTCACTTACCCATCCCCACAAGTGTGAGGGATGTTCGAAGCTTTCTTGGACATGCAGGTTTTTATCGTCGATTTATCAAAGATTTCTCCAAGATAGCTCGACCTTTGAGTTCCTTGTTGCAAAAGGATGTGCCCTTCCACTTTGATGCCGAATGCAAGGAAGCTTTTGAGCGGTTGAAGACCATGTTGACATCGGCACCAATCATGGCGCCACCGGATTGGTCCTTGCCCTTCGAGTTGATGTGTGACGCCTCAGACTATGCCGTGGGGGCTGTGCTCGGACAGAGAAGAGACAAGCAGCCGTATGCCATTTATTATGCCTCTCGGACGCTCAATGATGCGCAACAAAACTACACCACCACCGAGAAAGAACTTCTTGCCGTGATCTTTGCTTTGGATAAGTTTCGTTCTTACTTACTTCAATCTAAAGTTATTGTTTATACTGACCATGCGGCTTTGAAGTATTTGTTGACAAAGAAGGATGCCAAGCCGAGATTGATTAGGTGGATATTGCTTCTCCAAGAGTTCGATTTGGAAATCAAGGACAAAAAGGGATCGGACAATGATGTTGCCGACCACTTTAGCCGATTGGTGCGTGACTCGGATCCCGTGGCCATCCAAGAATGCTTCCCGGACGAGCAACTCTTCAAGGTAAGCAAGGTAAGTGAGGTAAGTGAGCCTTGGTATGCCGATATTGTGAATTATCTTGTTACAAAGCAATTTCCGAATTTTATGTCCTATCATGCTAGAAATAGACTTAAGGCATTAGCTAGATATTATGTGTGGGATGAACCTTATTTGTGGAAGCATTGTGTTGATCAAGTTATTAGGAGGTGTGTCCCAGAGAATGAGCATAGGTCTATTCTTAGTTTTTGCCATGATCAAGTTTGTGGAGGTCACTTTGGTTCTCGAATGACTGCTTTGAAAGTTTTAGAATGTGGATTCTTTTGGCCTACTATTTTTCGAGATGCCTATATGTATTGTGCTTCATGTGATAGATGTCAAAGGACAGGGAATTTAGGACCTAGGGACGAGATGCCTATGCAACCTATTATACATGTTGAAATATTTGATTGTTGGGGTATTGATTTCATGGGGCCTTTTTCGAATTCTCAGGGAAATTTATACATTCTCGTATGTGTGGATTATGTTTCTAAATGGGTGGAAGCAAAAGCCACCCGGACTAATGACTCTCGAGTTGTTGCAGATTTCCTACGCTCTAATATTTTCTCCAGGTTTGGAATGCCGAAATTTGTTATAAGTGATGGAGGTTCCCACTTTTGCAATCGGACAATTGAAGCTCTAATGAAGAAGTATGGAATCAAGCATAAGGTGGCTACACCTTATCACCCCCAGACAAGTGGGCAAGTGGAGCTTAGTAACCGAGAGATCAAGCGGATATTGGAAAAGAGTGTGAAGCCATCACGCAAGGATTGGAGCCAACGACTTGATGATGCACTATGGGCATATCGGACTGCATTCAAAAATCCCTTGGGGATGTCACCGTTTCGTATGGTGTACGGCAAAGCTTGCCACTTGCCTGTGGAGTTGGAACATCGAGCTTGGTGGGCGGTTCGGACTTTTAATATGGATATTGATGAGGCCGGATTACACAGGAAATTGCAGTTGTGTGAACTTGAAGAAATCAGGAATGAAGCCTATGATTCTGCCGTGATCTACAAAGAGAAAACCAAGGCGTTCCATGACAGGATGATTCGAAAGAAAGACTTTGTTATTGGCCAGAAAGTTCTCTTATTTAATTCTAGACTTAGGTTGTTTCCAGGCAAGCTACGTTCTAGGTGGATAGGACCTTTTGTTATCACTAATGTCTTTCCTTCTGGTGCAGTCATGATTAGAAGCATGGTCAAAGGAGCTGAATTTCAGGTTAATGGTCATCGATTAAAGCCTTACATGGAGAACATGGTGAACCACACGGTGGAGGAAGTCTCTCTCCTAGATGCTACGGCATGAGCAAGAGGAGATGATAGTCTAGGCTAAAGGACTATAAACACTTAAGCGCTGCATGGGAGGCAACCCATAGAAGGAGCCATCAACGAGAGTTTGCAAATTTCTTTATCCCTCCTCTTTTCTCTTCGAATTGCTCTTAGTTTTCTTACATTGAGGACAATGTTGATTTTTAAGTGTGGGGTGGATGTCCTTACTCGTTGATTTGCTATGCTTTGATATGATTTGAGTTGTTTTTAATTTTTAGGATTAAAATTGAATTTTTTTGTTTATGTTTTCCGATTTTTAGATGAACTTTGTTTCTTTATTTTGTGTTGTTATTTTACTTTGTTGAGTCTTAGGTGCCTTCTAACGTGTCTAGGATGAATATACGATCTTTGATTGATTAGTTATTGAGATGAGCATGATTTCGAATGTTTGAGCTTATATGTTATTTGATGGTTAATAGATATGTTGAAATTATACGAACTTGTAGTAGATGAGGATCATTGAAACTTAGGTACAGAATGAGCATGTTCCTTACTTGTTTGATTTCATATAACCTTTGTGAGATTTTCGAGCCATATATATGTGCATTTTCTTTGGAGAGTTTACTCTATCTATTCTTTGATATATATGACCTCATTATACACTACTTGATCGATTTATATGCCATAGATTTAATGAACTAGAGATTGCTAGAACTTACTTATGAAACTTTCAAAACTTTTATCATAACTTGCTTTGATTTTGAATAGGATTGTGGATCTTTCTTAGGACTATCACCACTTTATCTAAATAGCCATATATCCCTATTTTGAGCCATGTTTGGGACCCCTTAGTCTAAACCCCCTAGAGCCTACGTTATGCTTTTCTTGTTCACCTAAATTATCCCTTGCCTAGTATAGAATTCCTCTACCTTGTCTCGAGCTTGGCAGAGCTATCTTTGATTGGTGATTTGAGGTGATGATTCAATACAAGTGTGGGGTTGTTCTAAGGAGTTTGTTGCCGAGATACATATGAAAAAAAAAATGAAAAAAAAAGAGCATGATCCGAGAGAAGAAAAAAAAAAAAGAAAAAAGAAAAGAAAAAGAGTTTCGAATTGATGAAAGTGTCTCGGCCTAGATGAAGTTTTTGTGAATTTGGAGTTGTAATTTGTTGTTGAAGGCTCAATATGTTATACTTTAGCCTTTGTTCGTTTTCACAATGTTTAAAGTGAAGGATGGGTCCAACATGATGAAATTTGGCCCTTGATGGTGTATGGTGACATAAGGTGGATGTTCTTGCTCTGCTAAGTCTTGAGGATGACCTTTGTGATTCCTTTGCTTTGAAAATTCTTCCACGCTGAGCCTAGCCAACCTATTTTCTAAAAGATCCGCATGATTCTTAAGATAAGTAAACTTTGATCTGTGGAGTCTGTTTCATGAGTAAGCTTATGGTTGTGGTTCATTTGTGCATATGATTGGTATCTTTCATGAGGTTTTTGAATTCATTATGTTCTTTTTAACTCTTGTGTGTGAAAAGCTTTTAAGCATATGCCATGTTCTTGAGAGAAAAAATTCGGAGTGCATATCCTTTGTGAGTTGAATTTGAACTTGTTTGGAACATGTCGAGCTTAATTTCACCTTTGTTTCTGCCATGCCTTACTTGTTATATCGAAATCTCATGTTTATTAACCATTGAATTCACCTTTCAATTTCGATACTTGTGCTATTCTCGATGCTATGATTTTGAAGGTCTCTGAGACAATTTCGTTGAAGGCATTAGATTGAGTCATTGTAGTATTTTCGATATTAGTTGTGTTGTTTTTGTTTTAGTGGTTTGCTAAGGGACTAGCAAAGGTTAAGTGTGGGGTTGTTGATAGGAGCACAAAGTGTGACGTTCTTAATATGTTTATACCATTTATTTTCCCTTTGTTAACTTTTATGCACCCTAAAAGTACAATTTTGCCCTTATTGGAGAGTATACTTCTCTTATGCCCTCAAGGAAGTGTGTAGGTTTCTTGGGCTTAGCTAAGGCTCAAGCCCCTTTTATATGGCAATATGTGTCTTATTAGGCGAGTACGACTGATGTTGTATCTCTCACATATGATGTATTAACATGCTACATGCCCCAACCTGTCACAAGTTAACATTTTGCTTTTCTTTTAAATCAACAGACACCAAGGTGAAACTTATCACATGTTTTGCATTTCACCATAACCTCGTTACTTGAGCTACCCCTTTCTTCATTGCTGCTATTCTTTTCCCACTTCTTGATTTTGCCTTTCCAATTCTTCTTAGGCGCATTGCTTTTGCCTTGAGAAGAACTAGCTTGTCCAGAATTCTTTGAACTAAGGCTGAGCGTTTGGAAAGCACTCTCCATTTCATTTTCAGCACACTTATTCAACCTTTGATCATAGGCTTGTAAACAACCAATGACTTTTTGAACCCCTAAGGTTTCAATGTCTTTTGTCAAATCAATAACAGAAACTACAACATCGAACTTCTCCAATAAGCTAATAAGAATTTTCTGCACTACTCTCTTATCTTCAAGAGGTTCTCCATAAGTTTTCATTTGGTTCACTATATTTGTCAGCCTAGTGAGATGATCATCAAGAGCTTCACCATCTTTCATTCTAGTGTATTCAAAATCTCTACGTAAAGACTGAACTTTTACAACTCTAACCTCTTTAGTACCTCTGTATTCTTCAGCTAGAACATCCCACACAGATTTTGAAGACTCCTCATTTGCAATGTTGGGGAAGATCTCATATGTAACTGTTTGCTGGATTATTGTAAGAGCTTTAACATCTTTCTTCATGTTTGATCTCAGCTCCACCTTCTGAGCATCTGTCAAACCTTCTGTACTTGTTGGAGTATCGAAGCCATCTTCGACTAAGTACCAAGTATCATAAGATTTGAGTACTGTCTTCATCTTGATGCTTCAGAAGTCGTAATTGTCTCCAACAAAAATTGGAGCTCGAAGATCACCACTTGAGCTTGAGCTTGCCATGGTTTATCTCCTCTTCTTTGATCTATTTCAGATCTAGGGTTTCAAATTGAATTTCCTCTTTTTCAAAAATCACAGCACCCAGCTTAGCCTTGATCAGACTAAGCTATGATACCAGATGTTGGGGTAGAGCTGTAACTCATATCCTCTGATTCAAGCTTGCTGCACTCTTATGCACTGCTCTTCACACTTCAATCAGGTACGTTGCCTTGATCTTGATCTCCTGCACTCAATCTCACACACACCACTATATATTTGATATAAGGATGATAGTTTATACAAATATATGCAAAGAGATTTTATGAAATGGGCTAGAGCTGTTACTCTCAGACTTCTTCTGTCTTATATTTTCTAATGTTGTTCATCTGATACAAAGATAGCAGATCTGATATTATTATATCAGCCCACTGTGTATGTCTTCTTAGACACACTACCTTGTACAAAAAAGTCAAGGATAACTTATAGATATGAATGAGGTCAAAGAAATCAATCATCAATTTTTAGGAGTTTATCGAGTGTTTCATCCATTTCCAAAGCTTGAGATACTGGAAATTGTCAAATGGACACCATGCTGAATTTGAAAGAGTGGAAGCAAGTTAATCTAGGTGACTTTCCCTCCCTACTTAAGATCACAGTGGATACTTGCCCTCTACTTTACAGTCTTCCACCATTACTTTCTTTCATTGAAACCCTCAAGCATTTGGAAATCAGGCGTTGTCCAAAGCTTCTCTCTTTGCCCAGAAAAGGACTACCAACTTCACTCGAGTCTTTCATACTAATAGACTGCCTTGAATTGAAAGAAAGGTGTCGCATGGCGGAAGATTGGAGAAAAATATACTATGTACCTAACATATGGTTTGGTTGTGAAGGGTAAGTCGAAAGTATGTGATGATTAATTTCTAGTGTAAATTTGTTTATGTTTTATAAGAATGGTTCTAATGAGGACCACTAGCATCCCCAACAGCTTCCCTATTTTTTTTATTTTCTCTATTTTGGAAAAGATTTTGGGTGTTTTGCTCTAACAGATTCCTTAAAATTTTCTTCAAAATGGGGAATGTGAGGATAGAGAAACCCAAATTCCCCATATTTGCAGCAAACTCTATAATTTTATAGAAGAATTTGGGAATGATCATAAAATCTCTAAAATAGAGAATCTGTTGAAATTAGAGAAGAAAAATTGCTTAAAGCATTGACTTTTACTTCCCCATTATAGAGAAATTTTGGGGAACCTGTTGGAGATGCTCTTTGAGGACTAGATGAGGACTTTTTTATTTTACCCATTTTTCAATCGCATATTCACATCTACAAATAGATCATCTCTACAAATTTGCATCCAAATTGAAAATCGTTAAGGCATTCATAAATGTGATTTACTAATTATAAACTTGAACGGCTCATGTTTGACAGATTTGGATCGTCCGTTGATTTGATTTAGTTCGATCTCTTAACGATCACTAATTTGGCTGAAAATTTGTAGAAGTGATCTACTTATATAGACTTAAAAACTTAACGATTGAGATGGAAAAATGTAATTGAAAAGTGGGTGTAAAAAACGATTTAATGAGAAAGTCCTCAACTAATCCTTAACGTAGTGGTCCTCATTAGAACCCCTCTTTCTGTTTTAGATCATCTACAATCTGTCTCTTGGCTGTTTCAACATCAAATGTGTGACAATAATATCATTTTCTGCATCATATATGACAATATTATCATCCATTCTAACTATCCTGATCTTTGCTCATCAGGTAAGATCCGAGTCTCATAGTGGAACTGGAACATCAGCAGAGATATCTGAGGAAAATATGAAATTGGATGATGAACATCAATCTCTGTTCATCCCCTATATGATACTCTAACTCATACCTCAAGCATCTTTAATGTAAACGAATAATCTTGAAGATTGAGCCCCCGAATGATGTAATTTACCTATTCCCTTCTGTGCTGGCAAAGTTCATGCAATTGAGGTGCTCAAGCAACTTTTACTTTCTAACTGCAAGCACAGAGGTGTTGGCTAGCTAACTGGCCTTGATCTTCACCAAACTATGAAGCTCTCAAATTCCCTGGCTTTGTGCTATGAAATAATCAAGTCACTGTAGAGTTACAACAGGCTATGGTTTCAGTTCCCTTTTCACTTTGGTTCCAACTTAGACACATATTCCACTCAGGCAGAAGAAGTAAACAACGCCCAAGTGAGTTCCAAAAACTTTGTCACTTGCAGAGAAAACATCAACTACCAAGGAATCAATAGAATCCGAGTTGTTGGGGGGAAGGAATGCGCTTCAACAGATAATTCTAGCATCTGCACCACTTTTGTTAGCACTTCCCATGAAATGAAAACAAGGATACTGGAAATAGCTTATCGATTGAGAGGTTTAGCTGCTTAAGTCTTCTCCAATCTCCATAGTTGTACTTCTTTTCATGATTGTTTTGTGTTTAGCAAAGAAGAGAAAGTTAATTGCCAGAAGTCTTCCCATTAAAAGCCATGACTGAATATTCAATTCAACTAAGCATATTCGAACCCTCCCAAATTCTACCAAGGACTTCATCATCATTCAAACATTCTAGCCTTAGTCTTTTGGGGGTTATGTTGAACTCCAGCAAAAAGGAAACAAAATGTAAAAATGAAAAGATGATCTAAATAGAAGCACTTCATACATCGACACTCTGATCCTGGGATCCTAACATCACAAAACTCACCCCATGGCAAGTTCAAGTTTAGTAACCCAGTGATCAATTTGACTGGCAACACATTCTGACCCCGTGGAACCATACGAGCGGAATTTCTTAACTGCATTCTCTACTCCAAGAAATTCATATACATCCTTGTCAAACACTGGGTTTAAACTTCTCAGCTCATCAAGACTCAACTCTTGAAGCTGGCAACTTTTTGAGACGCATACAGCTACTGCCCTTCCAACTATGTCATGAGAAGTTCTGAAAGGTACTCCCTGTATAAAGAACCAGACAAGCAACTTCAGTAACAATTATTAGAGGCGAAAAAACATTTGGCAATCTATCTTTTCTCTATAGATAGGGCAGTCAAGATCAGTGATCCAAAGACTTGGGATAATACAAAGATATCAATACTGAAATGCCCTCTGCTGACTGATAAATTGAAATAAACTATAGCAGGTAAAACGGAAGGTTGATCAATAGAACTTGCCTTATTCACAAGGTAATCAGCAAGTGTGGTGGCATCGAGATGACCAGCAGGTAAAGCCTTTTGTATTCTCTCCTTATTAAAGGTAATGTTCTGTGCAAACTCTGCAGACACTTCGAGCATCCCCAAAATTGTCTTCACGCTGTCAAAAACAGGCTCCTTGTCCTCCTGTCAAGATCAAAGATAGAACAAGAAGAAAATAATGCAATCATATGAAAGATGTTGTGTGGCGAGATACAAATGAATTTCTATATTATACATGCAAGTAAAACCAGTTTTGGTGGCATAATGTATCTACCAACACAACATGCATGCCAAGTTTCAAATGTAAGAACATGAAGAGTGGAAGAGCCCAAAATGATCTGATTCCACTATCATTGCAAATGGATAATCTTGATATTTTTTTAAACCACTTGAGTGACTCGCTCAATTTTCCTTCATGGAATTAGTAAAGAAAAAATTATACCTGCAAATCACGATTGTAAGCTAGAGGGAGTCCTTTGCACAACATAAGAAGAGTAACCAGGTCTCCTACTACCCTAGCAGACTTTCCACGAACAAGTTCCATTGGATCTGGGTTTTTCTTCTGAGGCATGATACTACTTCCAGTTGAAACAGCATCACTTGGTGTGATGAATCCAAACTCTTCTGAAGCCCACAGTACCCATTCTTCACCGAGGCGGGAGAGATGAATGGCTGTGATTGAATTAGTGGAAAGAAATTCCAAGACAAAGTCTCTGTCTGAAACTGCATCAATACTAAATACAGAGAAAAGTTAATAATAAACACAAAATAAAAATTATAGACCGAATCCCATATGACAAACTTTGACTCAAAGCAAAGAATCACAACAAGTGATTACCTATTCCTCATAGGAGCAGTGAAGCCTAAAGCATCAGATGTCATAAACCGATCAATCGGAAGTCCAGTGCCAGCCAATGCACAGGCACCCAAAGGGCAAAAATTCAACCTCTCTTTGCAATCTAGTAAACGACCAGCATCACGTTCAAGCTACATAACAAAAGCATGCCCACATTTAATTTCTTTTAAAAACCAAGCATATAACAAAAACAATCCAACTTCACATGGCAACACACATTCAAGAACAAAACCAGCATACTATTAACGCAATACATATAAATACTGTAAAAGCAAACACCATAACTAAAGCCCCGGACACAATCAAAACTACTTACATCAATACATTCACAAATATATTTCCTTCTAATAACACATTTCCGCCAAACAATCAAATATAAGCTTAGCTATGCATATTCTCACACAAAAGAAACAAGTACAGGACATGCATTGTTCATAGCTGTACGGATAGAGAGACAAACCTGCTCAACAAACGCCAAGAGCAAATGCTGAAGCAAAACAGGCTGAGCCCTCTGCAAATGCGTGTAACCCGGAACAATCAAACCCTCATTCTTCACCGCCAACCGGACCAACGAAACCTGCAGATGCTTAATCTGCACCAGAATCGCCTCAATTGCATCCCTACACCACAGCCGAAAATCAGTCAAGACCTGATCGTTCCGGCTCCTCGCCGTATGTAGCTTCTTGGCCGCCTCGCCGATCAAATCCGTCAGCGCCGCCTCAATGTTCATATGCACGTCTTCCCTGTCAGTCCTCCACTCAAACTCGCCGCTCTCAATTCGCCTCTGAATCTCCGTCAGCCCTTCGTGGATGCTATCCCTATCCTCCGCCGTCATCAATCCCTAACAGCACAAACCAAAATCAAAACCCTCGAAATTGAGAGAATCGAGAAAATTGAGAGAAAGAGAGAGAGAGAGAGAGAGAGAGAGAGAGAGAGAGGTGAGGTTTTAAGGACCTGTTTGGCGAGCATGGAGGCGTGGGCCTTGGAGCCGAGGATGTCATGCTTGTAGAGGGCTTTGTCGAAGGAGATGGACTCGGTGAAGCGCTCGACGGCGTCGGTGACGCCTTCCTCGAAGCGGCCGCCCCAGAGCTTGGCCTCCTTGGGCTTCGCGGCAGCGGCGACGGCGGAGGATTGGGCCTGGGCGGCGGCGCAGTGGACGACGTCGAGCTTCGGCATGGGCCTGTAAGAGGAGGGAGTGAGGGAGAGGTGGGGCCTGGGGTGGTCGAGTGAGGAAGAGAAGAGGGGGAAGGAGGCGGTGGCGTTGAAGACTGACAGCGACTCCATTATTATCGAAGACGGCGAGCAAAAGACGGAGTAGGATTTTGGTAGTTAAAAGTGAGGCATTCTGCGAATCGTGGGGCTTTTATTGGGCCGGGGCGGCTCGGCCCAGATATTAACCTAAAGGTAATAGGTCGTAGTGAATTTAAAATACAACGGTCGAAATAAGAGTTGTGAATCTTCGATTTGTATATTCCTCATAGTTAGGGACAGTTATATAGATAAGTCTGCTAGCATGGTTGAGATAGAAGTGGAGCTTTACCTGTGATTGATAAAGAGAGTATGATATGAACACCGAGATTCTCTTTAACTCAACCAAAGAATGCATTTCCTTCTGATAATAAGTACCAAATTAAACTCACCATTGTCCACAGTAGAATTTGAAGGGTGGAGAAACCCTTGCATTACTTTATTTCCTTAACAGTCTCCTATAGCAGCACCCTGAACACTATGGTACAATCTTGTGAACAAAAGCTCACTATTGTATCTGCTTCTAGCCGTTCACTAATTCGATGGAGATTTCTCGCAAATACTCTTTTTAGTTTGAAAGTAACAAAGAAATTCCAAAATCTAGTGAAATCCCTTGTGCACAAGAGAAATAAAAAATCACAAGTCCGTCTTGATTGATAACCCCTGATGAATTGAACCCTAATTTTTCTAGCTCTTTGTTGTTCCTTGGTGAATCTTTCATCAAGGTTTTATACGAACCACAAATGAAAATGCAGGGAGGTGGGAATCGAAGTATCACCAAAGCCAGCAGAAGCAATCTCCAAGTTTTGAAGAGCCCCTTTTATGACACCACATGAGAAATGGAGATTCATATTTGGTATTTGTACTGCCTTGTTTTCAGCTGAGGCCTCGGAATCTTCTTGAGATAAGTCTCCATTTTCCCGCAGACGGATCAAGAGACATGAACGAAAGCCAACGAAACCGATTATCTTGCAACCTATATAGTATGATTGGTCTTCAAATTGTCTAGCTGCTCAGACCAACAATCCTTGCGGATGAAGTGAAGGGTTTTGCTCCATGCATGTTTGTTGAGCGGCTAGGTTCTTTTTTACTTTTACTTTTATCGGGACTGAGATAATATAGAAGAATATCTACCTCCCCCAGCCCTTAGAATTGTTTTTCCTGTGAGTAATTGATCGAACCCTTAAAAATCAAAATCAAAATCAAACTCTTCATGATGTGTTGAAATGTCCTGACCAATAATTCACAATAACTTATGACAAAAAATGTGAAAGGTTCATGAGTTGGTGAAAGGTTTAAGGAGTTAGTAACTCTTAAGTTACACAAGGTATATGGATGATTTTGGATTTATGGTGAAGACATAAAGTCATGAGTTATAGAAGATTCATGAAACATCATTAAATAGGAGAACACTAATGAGTGATTTAGAGGGTTCCTCTTTAATATAAGGAGAGGTCATTTGCTCATTCTCATGATCTCATCTCAAGCATTTTAATCATCTTCATTCAAGTAGAGAGTGAAGAGTGTTCACTCCAAGTTAGAGTGTAGTAGTTTGTAGCAAAACAAGTGTGAGATAGAGGGTTCCTTCAAGTTGTGCATCTCTTGTATTCATTATTCTCATAGTGTGTTAGGATTTTGGCAGCAGTCACCTAGTTGGATTAGGAGTTGGTCTTTAGCTTATGCGTGTGTGTGTTGTACGTGTTTCTTTTAATTATCAGTCAGTTTAATTAAACCTAATTAGTCGTTAAGTATGGTTAGGTTAACATTAGCATTGGACCACCACTGGAAGGGCACGTGTCTAGCAGATGTGAGCAAGAGTCCTGCTTTCAGGACACATAATGGGCATTATGAATTTTTGGTGATGCCTTTTGGTTTGACAAATGCACCAGCCACTTTTCAATCAGAGATGAATGACGTTTTGAGAGACTACATGAGAAAGGGTGTTCTTGTATTTTTTGATGATATACTGATATATAGTGCAACTATGGCGGATCATGTGGAGCTTCTGGAAAGGGTTTTTAACAGATTACAACAACATAAAATGAAGCTAAAAGAAAGCAAATGCAGCTTTGGAGTGACTCAAGTAGAATATTTAGGGCACATTGTTAGTGGAAATGAAGTTGCAGTTGACCCTAGTAAAATTGAGTGTATCAAAAAATGGGAGAAACCAAAGACACTCAAAGGGCTAAGAGGTTGTTTAGGCTTGGCGGGTTATTACAGAAAATACGTGAGAAATTTTGGCATAATTGCCAAACCACTCACTGATATGCTGAAAATTGGGGGGTTTGAGTGGAGTGCAAAGTCTGAGGAAGCATTTGAGGCTTTGAAGCATGCAGACACTAGT
The DNA here is from genome assembly GCA_009720345.1 of Fragaria iinumae. Lineage (NCBI taxonomy): Eukaryota > Viridiplantae > Streptophyta > Magnoliopsida > Rosales > Rosaceae > Fragaria > Fragaria iinumae. Next base: position 28,430,278 of record CM019121.1, read on the forward strand.
TTTAGCCCTCCCGGATTTTTCCAAGGAGTTTGTGGTTGAATCACTTGAATGTGATGCAACAGGAATTGGAATTGGTGCAATTTTGTCCCAAGGTCACCCCATAGCTTTTTTAAGCAAAGCTTTAGCTCCCAGACATGCAGCCTTGTCTGTGTATGACAAAGAAATGCTTGCAGTTGTGTGTGCAGTTCAACATTGGAGACCTTATCTGTTGGGAAATCACTTTAAAATTCTCACTGACCATCGAACTATCCAATATTTTTTGGACCGAACGATCTCAACTCTTGCTCAGCAAAAGTGGTTGCTCAAGCTTATTGGTTATGATTATACAATTTAGTATAAACCTGGAAGGCATAATGCAGCATCAGATGCATTGTCAAGAAGAGAAGGGTTAGTTTTGGAATCTGATACAGTTTCAAAGTACAACACTCTCTTTGCCTTGACTGGAGTATCCTCACATATTCATGACTATGTGCTAGAGATGCAGAAGGCCTGTGACAATGATGCAAAAGCTCAAACTATTATGCAGCAGATACTGGCTGATAATAATGCTTCTATGCATTATAAAGGGAGGATTTTTGTACCTAAATGGGGTGCCTGGAGGAAGAAAATTATTCTTGAGTTCCATGAAGGACTAAATGGGGTCATGCAAGGGTGGCTAGAACTTACAAGAGGGTGCAGAGATCTTTTGCTTGGCCAGGAATGCAAAAAGACATCAAGAGTGTAGTGTCTACTTGCCATATTTGCCAGCAGAATCATTATGAAACAATTAATTAATCCTCCAGGATTGCTGCATCCAAATGTAATTCCAGAGAGAGTTTGGACACAAATCTCAATGGATTTTGTGGAAAGTCTTCCAAAAGCAGGTGGTAGAACAGTGATTTTAGTGGTAGTGGACAGACTAACCAAATATGGACATTTTATTGCACTAGCTCATCCTTACACTGCATCTACTGTTGCCCTGGGCCGAGTACTGGTACAATACTGCCTACCATTTAGCTATTTGCATGATTCCTTTCAAGTCACTTTATGGATATGAAGCTCTAGCTGTGAAGAGTTATGCACTAGGTTCAACAACTAATGCCATAGTGGATGAGCAGTTATAGTCCAGAGATGAGTTGATTGCAAGCTTAAAAAGAAATATGCAGGTGGCTCAATGCAGAATGACAAAATTTTATGACAAGCATCACTCAAAGAGGAGCTTTGAGGTGGGGGTTGGGTATATCTCAAGCTACAGCCGTATCGCCAACACTCAGTACACAGGAGGACTACTAACAAGCTAGCTCCCAGGTACTGTGGTCCATTTTTTGTTGAACAGAAAATTGGCAGTGTGTCTTACAAATTGAAGATGCCTAGTTCTTCTCGAGTGCACCCTGTCTTTCATGTTTCCCTGCTAAAGAAGAAGATTGGGGATGCTGAGGTAGTAGCTACCCATTTACCTCCAGACCTTGATCCACATAATCCCAGGTGGTACCCTGCTAAGGTTTTGGATAGAGGTGTGTTCAGAAAAGGAGATGTGCATGTGACAAAGTGGTTGATCAAATGGCTTGGTGCAGCTGATGAGGAAGCAACTTGGGAGGAAGCTGAAGACATCCAGGGCCGATTTCCAGACTTTTTAGCTTGAGGACAAGCTTAATTTGGGAGGGATGAATTGTTAGGATTTTGGCAGCAGTCACCTAGTTGGATAACTTGGATTAGGAGTTGGTCTTTAGCTTATGCGTGTGTGTGTTGCACGTGTTTCTTTTAATCATCAGTCAATTTATTTAAACCTAATTAGCCGTTAAGTATGGTTATGTTAACATTAGCATTAGACCACCACTGGAAGGGCACATGTCTGTGTTTGTGTGCTCAATATGTGGTATATATGCAACTGATGTAAAACCTGATAAATGTCTATGAATATTTCTCAGTATTTTTCCTTTCAATTTCTTTAGATTTGCTTTTCGTTTCTTTGAGTTAGGGTTCTGACCTTAACACAGTGGAAGTTCTTGTTATTGATGTCCCGTGAACATAGGTACGTTGCCGAACCACGTTATATTCGGTGTTCATTTTCCTCTATTTTTTTACTTCTTTACATACTTTTTCTTTGTATGGTCTGAGTTGTTACTTCCGTTATATTATTTTTCTAAAATCTCCGTAATCATCTGGCATGTGCACCGTTTCCTTTGGTGGCTTAAAATCAAAACAAGTTTCACTGTCAATGAATGATTGAAAAGAATGAATAAGATTGAAGAAGGAAGATTTGTATTCTTATTCGATCGACCTCTTTGTTTTGGTGACATGCACCTATCAGAATGTTTCGACCAAAGATATATATATATATATACTATAGAAGTTTCTAGGCTGAGAGACTGAGAGGCTACCATACTAAAGCCATTGTCGTTATCGATCTAGCTAAAATCGAAGTGGACGATGAACAAAAAAAAGGGGACGATGAAAGCAAAAGCCAAGCCTCAAGTTTATAAATTGGGCATGAGATTGATTGGCCATGCATAGGAGGCCAGGAGCAATGCAATAATGTATTGTCGAGCATCATATCAGTGTTGTATATATAATTGACTGCTTAAATTTTATATGTTTGATTCTTTTTAATAATTAGAGCCAATATTTTCTGGACACCTATCCAGATATATATGTGGTCACTTGTTCATATGCATATATAGATGTGGATGAGTGGATCGGTACAAACCTATACACGGAAGGATGATATACTTGTGATTTGTCACAGGTATCCAATATATGATCGATGGTAGAAACGTTTCGAACATCAGCTGCAGGAGTTTTCTGATCCTCAACAAGTCTGATGATTAGTAAAAAAGAACATATTTTAACTTTGGGACAAAGTTGTTTATAGATCATTAACAAAATTAGAGAAAATAATTGTCAGTTTTGTAATTAGAGATTCGCTTCGATATTTTGTGTGGACTCTACATTCTTGGTTTTATGTCATTTAATCGACTTTCTTCTACTTCTAATGTCTCAATCCGCAGCTCATTCATTTTCCAATTGAGGCTAGGGTGTCTTTAAACTCGATGATACTCATGATGTTGACATGATTATCTCAAGTACCTAAGTCATAGTGATAAATTATTCAAGACATCAAGTATCTTCAAGATCTTAGATACTTAATTAATTCAAGACATCAAGAACATTTAGCTAACTACATAGCCGGAAGTTACACTCCGGTCTTTTTGACTTGTTCTTAGTATATGATAAGAAGGAAATATGAATTTGTACTTTGTATAAGACCATGGAATTTTCCCAACATGTGGGTGAGGGTTACTTGAACAACTTGTACATGTAAATCCATTTATAATCGAGATCAAATCCCGGTCTAAGTCACCAAAATTTACCAATTCTTTTCTAATGTGTCCCGAAACGTTGAATCTGTACACAAAACCCATGACTCTATGATGTGCTCTTTGCTATGCGAAATTTCACCTCACTTCATCATTAGGAACACCAGACTTTACCAACCCAAATAACTCATCAAGTAAGACTTTTCCAACCCGAGAGGACTCACCTAATATTTAGTGATTTAGGGTTGTCTCTTTTATTGTCATATTAACTACAAGTTTAAATGTAACTTTTAATGTAAATCAATATAATTACGGTGACTTAAAATTAAGTTGACAGATGAAACATGAAAGAATATAAGCTACGTTTGATGGTGATCATGACAAGATAGAGATCATGATCTCAATAACGAATCCGATATTATAAATCATGTTGGATTCTAAGTTCTTACGAGTTGAGAATTGAGTAAACAAAGACTTCGATTTTCTTCCGATGTAGAAATAACCAAAAATAGCTCTATCCTTAACACAGCTGGTGGTAGAGCCATTTGGATCACGTTTATAACAATTTTTCAATCACAAGGCTCCCTTTCCACACGTGTAAGCCTATCACACACTTTACATTCTACACTCACCCGCAGACGATCCCACCCTCTTTATCTTTAAAGCTGGAACAATCAATCTCTTTTCTTCTCTGACTGAAACACAGAGATCAAAAACTGGGGGTTGCTTTCTACAAGAAACCCTAAATTATAATCTAACTTGTTCCTTCACAAATTAACCTCGCTGACTTTATCCCCCTCTCTCGTTTCTGATTTTCCACAAGGTAAGAATTTCAATCCCTTCTCTCTATTCTGAATTTCTGATCAAATTACAAAGCTTTGGCATGAAATTTAAGCACCCATGATCGAAATGCTGCAACTTTATTGCTTTTGTTTGCTTGGGAAGTTTTGAAATCGGGAATTAGGAATTGGGTATTTGTCTGTTTGTTGTGAAGATAAGAATTTGGGGGTGTTTGTTAAGTGATTTGGTTGTTTTGTATTTGATCGCATTCAAGGCTATGTTTGGTAAATCCGTGTTTTCTTCTTTGGGAAAGTTCTGTTTTTTGCGATTGAGGAGTTTCTGAGTCTTGTTGTGTGCGTGTCTGTATTCATTGAATCTAGACAGTTGTTGGACTAGTTTATACACCTGTATCTTTGTTTTGGTTCATTCCCAGAAAACTGAATAGTGAATAGGCAGACCTTCAGTTTTCTTGGTAATTGACTCGGCGAAAAGAATTGAACTTTGCTTATGTCATGTCCTGGTTGAAATTTCCAAGTTAAGATTTGAAGTCATATAGGCAGAGTAATCTCATTTCTTAGTCCTCTATTTCTCAGAATCGAACTTGTCTTATGTTATGTCTGTAGCGAAAGCAATTTCTGTGTGTTTGTTAGTTTTTGATAAATTCTGCATTATGAAACTGAGCAATTTATCTTTTCGCAGTAGTCATTGAGGTTGATATGCCTTTTTGGATTATGATTTTCGTCGACGAATTTTAACATTTTATTTTGTTACGAACACTTTATGAACAGGCAGAAACTACCCATCATATCGTTTGTTTCCACTTCCACACTCTGGGCCTGGCATGCTCTCCTACAGATTGGTTAAACTTATATTTCCTTGTGAAAACTTGGCAGAAACGAGCAAAGTATCTTTGACTGAAAATGGCTTTGGCTTTTACTAATCTATCATGGTGGTTGTGGAGTGGAAAGCAGAAGGAGCCAAGAATATCTAATGGAACTTGTTTAAATTCTTCCCCTGAATCGGGTGTGTGGGAATCTGATGCGTTAAAGTTTCCTTCGGTTAAAGGAGCCAATATTGCCTCATCATCTAGAAAGGTGAAGAGGAAATGGCATAGTAGGGAAGAACGGAAAATTGATAAGGAGTATGATGGTGTACTTGTTCCTTCCGATGGAGAGTGTGTTTCTGGCTCTGAATCTGACTCGGATTGGTCAATTGGATGGTTGGAGCCTCATGGACCTGGGTTCCAGAGTGATGATGATGCAGATGATAGTTTTGCTGTGCTGGTTCCATGCTATGGGCATGCTGTTCATGATATGGTGGGGAAATCAAAGAATAGAAATCAGAATACTATTGGGAGCATCCCAGATGGTAAGTGTTTTTCTTTTCGTACCTGGTTTTTCTCTGTTCATCGTTTCGGTACTTTTTCATCCTTCCCATCAATGCTATTCTGCTGTTGTACTCTTCGCAATACATATTATAGTTTATATGAATTGTTGGCATCAAACCTAAATGTTAAATGTTTAGCACCTTTTGAGTTTTTCATGGCATGATTCTGTTAATTTGATTTCACAATACCTCTGCTGTCAATTGTGGCAACACTCTGAGGGCTCTTTCTCATACGTTGCTCATTATCATTAATGTAGAAATAACACAAGTTCATATTAACTACAGATGGTTTAGTTATTTATGTCATTGTGTTTGACAAATTTGATGGTAGTTTGAGTGAGGATCACTAGTTTGATTTAATGGGCAATTGTGTTAAGATAAAAGGATTTCCTTTCTTTTTTCTTTTCCCTCTGTTTTCTGAATAGGAGTATGGATGAGCATTTTCGAGTAACCAATCAGTCTATTCAAATTTGACCCAACTGTGTGGCTAAATCTGAGGGGAAAGGTGTAAATGTAGAATCCACTGGAAATGGTTGTATTAGGAAAATTTCATTCTCATGATTGCCAATTTGCCATTAACACCTCTTAAGCAATAGGCAATAATGGTTGAGTCTGACCATTGAAAGTGCTAGGCAATATACAATTTCGGATGTTAATGTCAGTTTAGAATTGGTGCAATGTCGTAATGGGATGTTATTTCTCTGAACTTAGTGAATCTCGACCTACCTTTTAGCTCTTATATGGTTTTGTTCAGATTTTCATGCATCCACGTTCAATCAGGTTTACTTGTAAATTCGCCTATGCTGCAGTTTGAGTAAAACCGACTCTTTCTTAGATGAAATGTCCACAGTTTTAAAAGGAAGTAAAAAGTAAAACTGATGTTGTAACTTCAAAGATTTGGATGCCCCAATTTAGAGTTTTTATGATATTGCCCCGGAATACCAGAATTTTTCTCCAATTTGCTGCTTACTAGATAAGTGGGGTACTGAGGTTATATGCTGGACTCCTATTTTAGTGTTATTGGATCTCTCTGTATTTGTAAGGAGGCTCCTTTGGATAGTTGGATTAGAGTCGTTGGATTCATTTGGTTGGTCCAATAATTATGTGTTTGAATAAATTCCGTGCATAGATGCTGAGAGATCTCAAAGATAGAGTTTTTCTTTTTCTATTTTTTATATAAAGATAGTTTGAGAGCAGAGTAACTATCATGAATCTGTTGGGATTATTTCCAATGTGGTGGTACCGAAGAATTTGTGGGCTTCGTTTATGGCTGGTTGTTCTTGTTGTTCAAACAGAGTTGCAAATAATGCATGTTTATTTACTGCTAACCACCTTAAACCACGTGGTTAATATTGGTCATCTTGTGATGTGGTAATGGGTAGTGTGTATGAATTGGTTTGCTGTCTGATTTAAGTTTTCTTATTAAATCCAGCAGGTGCCAATTTAATGAACAAACATATGCTGACTCTGTCTGCATTTTGCTTTTGTGCAGAGAGCAGGAAGTTTATGGAAGAGTGGCTCTCTTCTCTACGCAACAGCTGATCTGCTAAGTAAAGGGGAAAAGGATAATATCGAAATTGGCCTAGTTTGTTGGTAGTATATCATCTACTTATTAGTGTAGAAGAGGACTGGCAAAAGTTAGTCAAAGCTAGTATAACTTTGATTAGCAGATATGGCAGATCATAGAGGACTTGCTTTCTTGCTGTTGCCATCTCTCTTTGCCCTTCAAAATTGGTGGTACTGTGTGAAATAAGTCTAGTGATTATGACGAAAAGAAAAAAAAAAAAAATTCTGCTTGTGTAAGTTGTTAAAAGAATGACAAAGAAAAGGGGAAGAAAAAAAAAAGACAAAATGGTGGAATATGTATGAATTTCGTTGTGGATGTAATTCTTGGATGTACATATGTTAAACGAATTAGAAGCAGTTTTTATGCTTCATCGTGATATTGTTGTAAATAACTCGTCAATAATTAAAAAAAAGAAAACTGTAAATAGAACCTGTGTGTCTTTGTATTTTGTTGTACATTCTCCGGCTTATTTCTGCATTGTCATCATGTGCCTAAAGATATCTGCTCTGGTCATGAATACTGGGTGACCTTGTCATATTTGTACTCTGTTGGAAATGGTATTTATTTGGTATTGACAGCTTCATCCCAAGGTAAAACTTTAGACTGTATCAAAATATTGCTGAGTTTTAAAACTAGAATGCATAGAAGCGTCGCTTGTGATGCTATTTGTCTCAAATGCTTGCTTCCCTTGAACCTCTTGATCATCTTATAAAGATTCGCAGTGTCTTTGAGAACAAGGGATCCTCCACAGTGAGAATGTGATTTTACTTTATTCATGTCTCTTGGGATGGGTTATTTCACTATTTGAAGTCCAGGTCTACAACGGAGTGGCTATCAATGATTAGCCTAGAGGTGTATTTTATGTGACTTGTGCTAGCTTCTTCTTGGATTACGCTTTTTTTTTTTGTTGTTGATAGATTCTTGGATTATGCATTGTGTTTGCAAGTTATATCCTTAGAAAAAAAAAAAAAAAAAAAAAAGTCTCTCTCTCTCTCTCTCTCTCTCTCTCTCTCTCTCTCTCTCTCTCTCTCTCTCTCTCTCTCTCCTCTAGGGTTTCATAGTTTCTTTTGGCAAATTCTCTCCTCCAATAAAATGGTCGACGAGGTATCCAGATTGACAGTAGAGCTGGCGATCTTGGAGAAAGGCAAGGTGTCCTTTGGAGCCGCCGGAGCAGCAGCGTACTCGGGCCATGCCTATGCGGTGGGGCGTCTGCTCTCATCTAAGAAGAAAGTGGTTCCAAAATCGTTCATGGCAACGATGGCCGCCATGTGGGGGAAGAAGAATCGATTACAAATCGGACAAGAAGGAGAACGGTATGTTCTTCGATTCACTAAGAAGGAAGAACGTGATCAGATCGTGAGAGGAGGACCTTGGTTCTATGGGAAATCCATGTTTGCCCTAGCCAACTACAATGGAAGGACGGCAGCGGATGCAGTTCCGATCACCACCATGCCTGTTTGGGTGGAGATATTCGGTCTCCCTCCGGATTTGAAGACCAAGGAGGCACTCTTCATGGTGGGTGCAACCCTAGGGACCATTGTTTACGCCTGAATTAATATTTTACTGGACAGTAAATGTCTATGTAAAATATTAATTATTTCTTGGACCATGTCATACCGGCGAGATGGAGTTTCTCTAAGTTTATAAGTGATAGCTCGCCAGTAAGTCCACGTGAGCCAAGTTAGACTTCGCGCGGAACGAACTGCATGAGAATTTGACTTTACTTAACCCGCGCGCGGAATGACTTCGCGCGGAATTACTGTTCAACGCTCCGCGAGGCGAGGCGAGATTGCCAGTCCGCGAGGCGAGGCGAGATTGCCAGTCCGCGAGACGAGGCGAGATGGACTCTCCACGTAGGCAAAGCGAGGCGAGCTGGCGAACTAGCTCGCGTAGAAGACTTCGCGAGGAAGCGACATGCGGAGCCCGCGCGCACCACGATAAACGTTGAAGATTTTGACAAGTCTTTGACATGCTTCGGGCCAATCTCTGTGGCTCATTAAATATAAAAAGCCCTTTTAAGGCTCGCGAGCTGCAATAGCCCGCGAAATGGACGCGAGCTACAGAAGCACGCGAGATAGCACCCTGTAGCAGCCCGCGAGATGAGGATGCTCCTAATTCCAGTTCGCATAGGAGTCTACAGTTGGTAGCGCGGAATGAAGTGTGCGAACTGGACATGTGTCACGAGATGGTTGGTTCGCATGGACGAAACAGTGCCCTTGTGCTATTAGGTTTTCCGAATCCAACTTGAAGAAGGATTATCTCTCTCTTCTGCCGTAAGTCAAGCTCCACTATATAAAGGGTTCGAAAGCTCTCACACATACACACAACTTTTGACAACAACAACTCAGAGACAACTCTCAAACAAACACAACTGAAGCCCAGTTACCCTTCGAGCCTTCCTCGAAACCCTAACCCTAAGCGCCGCCGCCTAGGACTTTCTCCAGAGCTCTTCGGACTCTGCATCCCCGCTTCTCTCCGGATTCCCTGTGATTGCTCTGCTCGCGCCGCCGTGAGTATCGACCAGCTTGTGCTCGTAAATCCTCCTCTGAGGTGGCACCTGTGACCCCCCTTTCTGCCTGATCAAGAAGTCAAGCGCACCCCCTATCAACCTTTTCCTCGTCCGCGAGGTGGCACGCCCGCAACACTCCCCTCTCTTTGTCTGCTAGAAACCTCTGCTCCGCGCGCTGAGGATCGTGGCCAAAACATTGGCACGCCCAGTGGGACAGGGAGTACAAGCAAATACATCATTGGGAAGCCGGAGGAAGCACCGTACCGAAAGCCCCAGCTTTCTTGTCTCAAGCACAAATCGCTACGGTACAAGCCCCATAATAGTGCGGCTTGCCGATCCCTCACTCAAGAGCAGGTTCTTGCTCAGTTTGGTAACCCGGATTACAGCGAGACCGCCATGGTAGGCTCCCAGCCGACCCAAAATACAGACTATGCTCCATCTATGGAGCATGTCGTCCAGATGTTCGCGCAAATCAAGGGGCAGATCCAGGGTTTGACAACCCAAACTCAACAAAGCCTCACCGACCTTGCTGCTAAGGTCGACGGTCTCGCTGACCAAGTCAAAAAGGACAAAACCCTTTGGGAAGCGGACCAGCACAACCTTACCGTACTCACTGAGGACTTCAACCAGTTTGTCAGCGAGACAAGGGAAACCAAAGGCTTGGTCGAAGGAAGCCTGCAACAGATCCGCTTGGAGCTGGATCAGAACACGGAGACCGTGAAACAAGGCGCGGAGACCGTGAAGCAACATGCAGAGGTCCTGTCGCTCACTCGCGCGACAGTAGACGAGCAGACCCGCCGCCTGGACGAGCACGACACCAAGCTGCATGACCAGCATAATGCTTCCTTCTTGGAAGTAAGAACAGTCTAGAAAAGCTAGACGAGTTCAAAGACAAACAGGACCGGCTGAATCTACGGGTCCTTGAAGTTGAGGACTGGATGAGGGCGCAGGCGCCAAAAAACCCTGCTCTGAACCCTACCGGCCCGAGCGCGAGGGATGGGACAGCCAAGTATATTCCTCCCAATGAACGCACCAGGGGAAACCCTAAGGTCAGGACTCCGAAGTCCCCGCAGTTTGTGCCAGGGGCAGGAACGTCAAAGAGCCCGCTCCCGCATGGCTCGTTTGCCTCCCCTAGGGGGCTGAATAGTTCTCTACGTCAAGGAGCCGGGACACCAGATGACCCGCTTCTCGTTCATTCCAGCCTTACTCCCAAGAATGGCGGACATGTTGTCAGTTTCTCTGCATGGCCAAACCATGGGGAAGGGGCAGAATCCGCGCCCGTGACTACAGCCGACTGGCGCCAGCTTATCTCCTCCATTGTCAAGGAGCAAACCGGACACGGAGATGCTAACTTGCAGTATCACGACCCCTATCCGGATAGCGTGGCGCAATACCCTTTCCCGCATGGGTTCAAGAACGTAGTGTTCACTACCTTCTCCGGCGAAACAAGGGAGGACGCAGCAACCCACATGGCCCGCTTCAAAGTCCAGTGCGGCCAGTATGGGAACAACGACATCCTCAAGCTCAAGCTCTTTGGGACCTCTCTGTCCGGAGCTGCATTTACTTGGTACTCCAGGTTGAAGCCGGGATCCATCGCGGACTGGCCTACCATGGAGAAGCTGTTCCGGGAGACCTACGGTACCATTGAGCCAGAGGTCGGCTTGACTCCCTCACTCAGATGAGTCAGCAGAGCATGGAGTCAGGAGTCTCCTTCCTCCAGCGGTTCAAGATCCAACAAGCCAAGTGCGACTTTCTCCTACCCGAACAGGAAGCCATTAAGTTGGCTGTCCGTGGTCTCGAACACCGCCAGCGGCTGAAGCACCATGGGGAACGCTTCATGTCTATGGGCGACCTCATCAACAAGGTCGGTAGCTATGAACTCATCCTCAATGAGATGGACGAAAAGGCGAATGCCTCCAAAGGGACGTACGTACCGGGGAGGAACAAGATAGTCGGGGCGTTAAACCTCCAATCCTCCACGTTCGACCCTTACTACCAAAGGCAAGAGGAAAATGAGGCTGCGCAGGGGTATGTTGACGACGTCGGAGCAGTCGAACTGACCGGGAAACCTTTGGCTCACAAACTGAAGAATCTCAAGATGACCCGCGAGCCAATCACCATTCAGTCCTTTGCATGGACTAAGCCCGAATACGAGTCCTACACGTATGATGCGAAAAACGCCCACCTTGTCTTTAATGACTTGATTGAGGCGAGCTACGTGCGCTTGGACCACAAAATCCCGTCCAAGGAAGAGCTGAAGGACAAGAAGTATTGCAGCTTCCACAACGCTTACAATCACGACACCAAGGACTGTGTCAAACTCCGCGACCAGCTGCAGACTTGGTTGAATTCGGGCGCCCTGAAAATGAAGATGCCAGGAAGCACAGCTTCTCTGGTGGACGTGGATCCTTTCCCCGCCATGGTTGGTATGGTCGAGGTGAACTGGGCCGACCAGCCAAAGGAGAAAAGTCGTCACCGCGCACCAAAGCCAGGCGAGCGGCGAATTACCTTAGACCTAGCCGAGCATCCAGAGGATCATAGTCCGCGCCGGGCGCTTAAGCGAGACCGAGAGGATGGTAATGATGACACACGTCAGCCATCTCGTCGGTACACCTACAACGTCAACCTCGCGCATGAGGTCCTAGACGATCTTATTGATGGCGGACTAGTCACTGTGTCAAGGGCCTTGCCCTATGTTGAATACAAGGAGGGCCGTGTCCACTGCAAACTCCATGACAGTTGGGGGCACAGAACTCGCGACTGTTACCAGCTCCGCGAGCAAGTCCAGGACTGGTTAGACCTCAAGTATATTCGCTTCGAGGACAAAGGCAGCTTTATGATCACAGTTGCTGACATCGCCTGGCCTCGCGTCGGCCAGCGCGCGATCACTTTGGACTTGTCTCTAAACGCGGGCCAACGCGACCCGCCAGGTCGAAACCGTAAGAGGCCGGCAAATGACTACACCGTTCTGGCGAACCAAGGTGGGAACCACTACCCGGCAAGGGAGGTAGCCACCAGACCACAGCCCGATCGCCTTTCAAGAAAGGATAAAGGCAAAGCTACCATGCAGGACGATATACCGTCTCCAGCTGACAACTATCAACCCATGAGTCCCAGGACTCGCGAGGAGCTGGAACAGAGGATCAAGTGCCTCGAGACCTTCGTTCAAACACACTGGACTAAAGATGTGCCTTCCTCTCCAGCTTCAAGCGCGATGGATATCTTCGACTCCGGCAGCGAACGCCAAGATAGCGAGGCTTCAAGCCCCAGGCGGGGTGTTTTAACTGACCCCTATATCCCTCCGACATCCAAATCAGCGATCAAGGAAGGGATCTGGTACACGCAGCAAGGAGGAAAGTCGGTTACTATCAGCAGATCCAAGAAGCGGAAGATACAGAAGAAGTATGGCAGCATACTGCGTGCCTTGCGAGCGGCCGATGATGGCATCATCCGACCCTCGTAGCTCGCGCAGACACCTGAGAGAATGTGGAGAGAAGCTGAGGGCTTGCGCGCTCTACTCCAAAGGCCACCTGTCACGCATCCACGTGTCTGTGCGCTGGCAGCAGCTGACCCCGCTCCAAAGGCAAATGTCTTCTGCCGCCTCACCGTGTCACCAAGACAAGATCCGCGTCTCGCGAGGTACAGATCATCTCCGGAGCCAGCAAGGAGGAGGGAGCCACAGTTCTCCCGGCACAAACCTTCATCAGAACCTGAGAAAAGAAGGGATGTCTCACCTCCTCCAAAGCGCAAGCAGTCCCCGGAAGCCGAACGACGAAGAGGCCCGCCACCTCCACCAAGGCGAAGGCAGTCGCCAGAGGCTGAGAGAAGACGAGAACAGTCCTCCCCAGCGAAGCGAAGGCTGTCCGCCGCATCAAGGCCAGAGCCAAGGCGCGAGCCGCCTCGGTCATCACATCCTCCGAAGCCTATTCACCAGGAACCTGAGGTTAAAAAGGAGCTATCACGACCGGGTCCGACCCATCCTCAACCCACACAGGAGCCTCAGGTCTCAGTCCTTCCTCCTAGGGCAGAGGACAATGCCAGAGCCCCACTAGCCGCGGATAAGCTTTCAGCCGCGGACAAACAGTCTTCGACCAAACTCGTATGGCGACCACGGCAGCCAGAGGGCAACATCTCGCCAGGGGTCGAAAGTAGCACCTCCAGCCCTAACCTCGCGGAGCTCATGGCCCAATGCTTCCGCGAGAATTCACTGAACGAGGAGACCCATTCCGAGCCTCGAATCGACTTAGGTGACGACCAAGCGGAAGGGCAGGGTGAATCATTCACCTGCAATATGCTCGAGGTCTCTGCATGGCCAGAACATGAAGAAGTCAACCCGGCGGAGAGCGCATTTGCTGTGCTCGAAGGAGACAATGGACCCATTGAGACTCCACTAATCCCAGTCCACGAGCAATTCTCTTTTCAGGTCGGGATGGTTTTCTTCATATCTGAGAGATACGCTCTCCCGCCAAATACAACATGCAACGCGGCAGATATTCCAGACAATAGTGAGAGTGTCTGCGACATATCGCCCCCTTGCAGCAGCGAGATGGGTCCAGTCCTGGCGGAACCTGTGAACGCTCCACCAGTGGAAGCCACGAGCAGCGTCACACGCATGCCGACTATGACCTTCTCCACTCCGACTCTGGATATGGCCACTCACATGAGGCCATTGTATATCACGGCTGAAGTTGAAGGGATCATGATAAACAAAATCATGGTCGACACAGGGGCGGCAGTGAATGTCGTCACCACCCGCACCATGGGACTCCTGGGTATCCCACGCTCGATGATCCAGACTACGTCCTTGACAGTCAAGAACTTCACTGGAGAAGTCTCCAGGACTTTAGGTTTGTTGTTCTTACGGGTCAAGGTGGGTCCGGCTTCAAGGGTTTACACATTCTTCGTCACCGAGTGTGCTTCATCCTACAGCATGATCCTAGGCCGCGACTGGATACATAGAAGTTTTTGTGTGCCCTCCTCCATGCACCAAGAACTCCTGATTTGGGATACAGAGAAACGCGAGACGGTCCTCATCCAAGCGGACCCGCGTCCCTTCTCCATTTCCGCCAACTTCAACGACGCCCGCTACTACAATACTGATTTGGGTCCTTTGGATGTCCAAGGCGTTGATTCTAAAGGCCGCCCATATAGGGTTACTGCCTCCAACTTAACAAGATGGGGACTCACTCAAGCGAGGGACAACTTACAACGTCCCCACACCATTGCAGACCCCCTCCAACCATCTTATGATTAGTACATCCTCAGAAGAAGCGCGCGAGGCTAGCGAGTCCTTGTGTGAGAGACTACTCTCATATTGGGCGAAACGCGAAGCCTATGACAGAGTCGCCACTATGGAGTACGTAGACGAGATAGTGGACTATACTGATGCCGAGGAGGAAGTTATTCAGTTAGCTCCTGCTGCCTTGGACGACACACCGCCTCGAGTCCGCGATCCCACATTACAAGTCGACGTGGGAACTGCAGAGAAACCCTTATTACTTTCCATCAGTGCCAAGTTGGCAGGACAAGAAAAGGAAGACCTTCTCGCCTTACTACATGAATATAGAGACTGTTTTGCCGCGCAGTAGGAGGACATGCCTGGCCTCTCCCCGGATTTAGTTTGTCACCGTCTGCCTACTCACCCCGAAAGACGTCCAGTTCGCCAAGACGGCAGATTCATGCGAACTAAGACCCAGATCTTGGTCAAAGAAGAGATTGAGAACATGCACCGATCAGGGATCATTCGCGTGGCCAAATACAATGAGTGGCTGTCCAACATCGTTCCAGTCCGCAAGAAGAACGGCAAAACGCGCGTCTGTGTTGACTACCGTGACCTCAACAATGCGACGCCTAAGGATATATATCCCATGCCTGTTGCTGACCTCCTCATTGATGCAGCCGCGGGGCATGAAGTGCTCTCCTTTATGGATGGAACCGCTGGTTACCATCAGATTCCCGTCGCTGAAGAAGATCGCCACAAGACTGCTTTCCGCTACCCAGGGTTCGCGGGCGCGTTCGAGTATGTTGTCATGCCATTCGAACTCAAGAACGCGGGGGCAACTTATCAACGCCCCATGAACCTCATCTTCCACGACATCTTAGGCAAGTTGATCGAAGTCTACATCGACGAGGTCGTGGTTAAAACCAAGACGCGGGCGACACACGTTGAAGACCTTCGGCAGGTTTTCACGCGGATGCGGAAACACCACCTGAAGATGAACCCCGCCAAATGTGTTTTCTTCGCGGAGGCAGGCGACTTCCTTGGTTTTCTCATCCATCAAAGAGGTATTGAGATCCCCAAAGATAAGGCGCAGGCGGTCATCAACGCCTCGCCTCCTACGACCAAAAAAGAGCTCCAACAATTGATCGGGCGAATCAATTTCCTCCGCCGTTTCATTTCCAACACGGCAGGGAAGGTTCAGCCTTTTTCGCCTCTTCTAAAGCTCTAGGGGGCAACCGAGTTCGTTTGGGAGCCACAACACCAGGAGGCCTTCGATCGCATTAAGGATTATCTTGCCACCCCACCTGTTTTGGTTCCCCCTCGCCCGGCGTTCCGCTTAAACTCTACATTGCCGCTGCTGACTTGTCCATTGGCGGACTCTTGGCACAAGACGATGAGAATGGGGTGGAACACGCCATTTACTATCTTAGCAGGGTGTTGACCGATTGCGAGACGCGCTACTCCCTAATGGAAAAGTTGTGTCTCGCCCTTTTCTTTGCAGGTTGCAAGCTCCGCCACTACATGTTGGCCTTCACCACGGTGGTGATCGCCCAGTCCGACCTAGTCAAATATATGCTTTCCCGCCCTATCCTACGCGGACGCATAGGTAAATGGATATTGTCCTTATCTGAATTCTCATTGCAATATGTTCCCCAAAAGGCAGTTAAAGGACAGGCCATAGCGGACTTCCTCGCGCATCATCCGCCTACTGAGCTGACAGCATTCCGCGAGTTGGAAGTCGTTGCCGTCTCCCTTTCTCTGTGGACTCTCTACTTCGACGGCTCGCGCACTGAACTCGCTGCCGGTGCTGGAATCGCCATCTAGAACCCTGCAGGAGACCGTTTTTCTTACTCTTTCCAGCTGGACTTTAAATGTACCAATAATCAGGCGGAATACGAGGCGCTCATTATCGGACTGGAAATCTTGTTGGACTTAGGAGTCCGCGAGGTTCAAGTCTTTGGCGACTCCTTGCTGGTTGTCAACCAACTTGTGGCGAAGTTCAAGTGCTTAAGCTCGTCCATTGAACCTTACTTGCGACAAGCTTTTGATGTCTTGGACCGCTTCGACGATGTTCACATCGAACACATCCCGCGCGAATTCAACTTCGCGGCGAACGAGCTCGCGCAGATCGCATCCGGTCTTAGCCTGCGCGATGGAGTGCGCGAACGACTCCTCAAAGTCGAGCGACGTACACTTCCTTCTTTTCTTGCTAGGGGGAAATATGACACAGAGCCTCTCCACATCGCCGCCTTAGATCCTATTGATGAGGATTGGCGGTTACCGTTTATTGCTTACCTCGAACACCCTCATGACGCCACCCATTCCAGGCAAATGCGGTTTCTCGCCCTCAACTTTGTGCTTCGCAATGGTGAACTTCACCGGCGCGGTGAGGACGGTAACGACTTCCGCTGCGTGTATGGCAATGAAGCTAAGCGGCTTATGCGTGAGGTGCATTCCGGTGTTTGTGGTTCGCATCAGGCTGGACCCAAGATGCGTTGGTTAATCCGCCGCCACGGTTACTAATGGCCTACTATTCTCAAAGATTGTATTACTTTTGCCAAAGGATGTCAGGATTGCCAGGCTCACGGACCAGTGCAACACATTCCTAACATTCCGTTACAGCCGATCATCAAACCCTGGCCATGTCGAGGTTGGGCGATAGACTTCATCGGTCTCATTCACCCCCATTCCTCCGAGCAGCACAAGTTCCTTATCGTGGCCACAGATTTCTTTACCAAGTGGGTTGAGGCCGAGCCACTCAAAGTTGCCTCCGCGACCTCGGTCCGTAACTTTATTTTCAGCAACATTATCTCCCGCTTTGGTATTCCAGAGTGCATCGTGACGGACCGGGGGGCAGTTTTCATGGCAGATTCTGTAGTCACTTTCCTCACCGGTTATGGCGTCAAACTCCTGTATTCAACCCTTATTATGCCTAGTCCAATGGTCAGGCGGAGGCGAGCAACAAAGTTATCCTCGGCATCCTACGCAAGATGCTAGAGTTGAACCCCCGCGTTTGGCATCTAGAACTTCACCATACTTTGTGGGCCTACCGTACCTCCAAGCGCGGTCCGACCGATACCACCCCTTATGCTCTCATGTTTGGCCATGATGCCGTCCTTCCCCTGGAGGTCCACGTCGCCTCGCTTCGTGTCCAAGAACAGCACCAGTTGCTCGGTTACGATTACGTCCAGGCAATGTGGCAGGAGCTTGAAGATCTTGACGAACATCGCATCACTGCTTTCAACAATCTCATCCTCGAGAAGCAGCGTGTTGCACGGTCTTATGATAAAATCACTCAAGGTCGGAGCTATGCTGAAGGCCAAACGGTATGGCGTGCTGTGCTCCCCCTTGGGGAGAAAACCGACGGCCGCGGGAAATGGTCCGCGCGGTGGGAGGGACCCTTTATTATTCATCGCATATTACCTAAGGGGGCATACCATTTGCGTGACCTCGACGGTTCACTCCATCCTAACCCTATTAATGGCCGTTTCTTAAAACGCCATATCGCTAGTGTTTGGGAACGCGCAGATCCTCCTCCCCCCTCTGATCCCACGCCCACTGTCATTAGTGTAAAGCGCCGTCGCGCTTACGCTCCATCACCTCACACTAGGGGGCAACACCAGGAAGAAGCATGCAATTAGTTTTAAAACGTGTGTGGTCTAATTAACAGACTAGTACAAGATTGGGGCCTATTCCAGAGGCCCTAAATATTTTAATTTTTTTTTATTCAAGTGTTTCTCATGTCATCAGTTTTTCCCTTTGTAAACGTGTGTGGTCTAGTTAACAGACCAGTACAAGATTGGGGCCTATTCCAGAGGCCCTAAATAAAAACAACTTCATTCAAGTACTTCTCAGTTCGCCGACTTTGTTTGGTTGTCTCTCTTTGGTTCGCACTAGGGGGCAGCGAAGTACATAGCCATTGTCATTCCATGTTGGTCCGCCATCGCGAAGGGCTATTTTTTGGAATCTACTCAAGTCACTTGCGTCTGCTCAAGATACATCTATGCGAGCTACATTTGCTCACGTATGTGCCATGTACTATGTCTTCTGAGTTGAGCAGGCGAATGCGAGCTAAAAGCACGCGAATGCACAAGTAGGGCAGGCGAATGCATTTGAAGTTTAAATCCAAGGTGCCTAGGCGAGCCGTGCAGCAGTTCGCTACGTTACTTTACTGGGTGCTTAAGTTTCAAGGCCTATTCACAGGCTTGTTTCTTCACACTCCTTTTATGTATGACCCGAGCTAAAACTATTAGCTTTGGAGCAACATGAACATAAACCTCTTCAGTCATTCTCAACATTTCATAACTTCGAGGCTAGGGGGCAATGTTTACGCCTGAATTAATATTTTACTGGACAGTAAATATCTATGTAAAATATTAATTATTTCTTGAACCATGTCATACCGGCGAGATGGAGTTTCTCTAAGTTTATAAGTGATAGCTCGCCAGTAAGTCCACGTGAGCCAAGTTAGACTTCGCGCGGAACGAACTGCATGAGAATTTGACTTTACTTAGCCCGCGCGCGGAATGACTTCCCGCGGAATTACTGTTCAACGCTCCGCGAGGCGAGGCGAGATTGCCAGTCTGCGAGGCGAGGCGAGATTGCCGGTCCACGAGGCGAGGCGAGATGGACTCTCCGCGTAGGCAAAGCGAGGCGAGCTGGCGAACTAGCTCGCGTAGAAGACTTCGCGAGGAAGCGACATGGGGAGCCCGCGCGCACCACGATAAACGTTGAAGATTTTGACAAGTCTTTGACATGCTTCGGACCAATCCCTGTGGCCCATTAAATATAAAAAGCCCTTTTAAGGCTCGCGAGCTGCAATAGCCCGCGAAATGGACGCGAGCTACAGAAGCACGCGAGATAGCACCCTGTAGCAGCCCGCGAGATGAGGATGCTCCTAATTCCAGTTCGCATAGGAGTCTACAGTTGGTAGCGCGGAATGAAGTGTGCGAACTGGACATGTGTCACGAGATGGTTGGTTTGCATGGACGAAACAGTGCCCTTGTGCTATTAGGTTTTCCGAATCCAACTTGAAGAAGGATTATCTCTCTCTTCTGCCGCAAGTCAAGCTCCACTATATAAAGGGTTCGAAAGCTCTCACACATACACACAACTTTTGACAACAACAACTCAGAGACAACTCTCAAACAAACACAACTGAAGCCCAGTTACCCTTCGAGCCTTCCTCGAAACCCTAACCCTAAGCGCCGCCGCCTAGGCCTTTCTCCAGAGCTCTCCGGACTCTGCATCCCCGCTTCTCTCCGAACTCCCTGTGATTGCTCTGCTCGCGCCGCCGTGAGTATCGACCCGCTTGTGCTCATAAATCCTCCTCTGAGGTGGCACCTGTGACCCCCCTTTCTGCCTGATCAAGAAGTCAAGCGCACCCCCTATCAACCTTTTTCTCGTCCGCGAGGTGGCACGCCCGCAACAGTCCCCTCTCTTTGTCTGCTAGAAACCTCTGCTCCGCGCGCTGAGGATCGTGGCCAAAACAACTATCATTCAACCGGATCTTCCAAACCTGAAATTCGGTGCTAGGGCAAGAATCCGAATTGAGCATCGTCTTTATTCTCTGGTCAAGCAAGCATATCCTCCGATGGTGTTTGAATTTGGGGAAGGTAATGATCTTACTTCTGCTTGGTTAACTTTCAAATATGAGAGGATGTGTGGGTTTTATCGGATATGTGGGCTATTGGAGCATCCAACGAGTGGTTGCAGTGGACCGCCGGATATGTCGGCGGCTGTGAGGATAGGTGCATCGTCTGGTAACCCTAACCCTAGCAGTTCGGCTAGTCTATCTGGTTCAACTCTGAACCCTTTTCAGAATATTGGTTCATGTCCAGTGCAGACAAGGCTAGCTCCGGTGCAACCATTAGTGTTCAGGCAGGTGGTGGAGTCTCCGCCGGTGCCCGTCTCAAGGAAGATTGTTCTCTCTATCAAGATGATCTCAAGGACCAAGAGGAATGTGTCCTCGTTGATGGAAGTTGATCTGGACAAACCCCCTAGGGGTCCTCCAACTGTGCTTGAAGCTTCCAACGCCGACTTGGGGCCTGTGTTGGAGCTGTCACTCACTAATTTTGCAGGTACTCTCATTGTTTCTCCCCCCAAGAAACGGAAAGTTGGACGTCCAGAGGGTTCCAAGAACAGGCCTAAGGAGGAGGACATCCCTCTCTGGAAGCTTAAGATTAATGCGAATGCAAAAAAGTTAAAGACTAAGAAGCGCATTCAAGATGTGAAACGTATGCTGGAGTTGGAGGGGACACTAGATATGTAGACTGATAAGGTGGTATTGGAGGAAACCTACTCTGTGTAGGACGGTTCCGGGCTAGTCAGTTCTCATAGGTCTAGGGCATGCCCATTCCTGTTTTATTTTGTTGAGCTTTGGTTTTTGATTTTAGTTCCTTGAACTTTAGTTTTGGTTACTATTTGGTTGAACTCCATAGTAGTTTCGTTAGGTTGTTTTTGGGCTATCTAACGTGACTTTTTCTATCGTTGCCCTTGCGGGTAAGTCATGTTGTAACTATTATTTTTTTCGTTGCAATATCAAAGGCTTTTATGTCCATGTTTCAAAAAAAAAAAAGTTATATCCTTAGACGTGATTGTAGTGGACATTGGCTCTAAAATTTTTATGGTGTGTTGGGCATTTGTATTATCCCTTAAACTAGATCGCTATCAGTTCAATTGAAATTCTTAAGGTTCATGAAAGGACACCATCATGCTGAGCTAAATATCCTAAATCACTGAAGGCTTTCAACATTTAGAGCAAGTTCACCCGTTTAACATTTTATGACCCAGATCATGAGCCACATAGGCACAATGACCTAGCCTAATTTTTTTTGCTTCCACCCATGAAAAATTTCTCATCCCAACTATCATTGAGTCATCCCTTTGGGTCACCACCATAACCCTGGTTAACCCCAACTCCCCAAGCCACATCAACCGAAGCCCAAAACGTGGCTGACGTCAGTGACAGGGCCACTTGAGCCATGATGGGCTGTCACTCTCCTAAAGGCGTGTGTCGCTGCACGAACCAATGAATGAAGCTGATGGGCGTGCGTCCCACATTCCCACACCTGCAATTGACTTGGATTAATAATTATTTTTAGCATTGGAGGTATTTGACTACCTTATTTCCTAGTTAACTAAAGGTAAATAAATATATATTAATGTGGGAACCCTTATTTACATTTTTGTAAAATTCTACTTCATGGTGATTGTTCTAAATAATAATAACCTTTATTTACGTTATATATTTAGGGTGATGCTATTAACATACCATATATATTTTCTTATCCACACATTTCAAATTTATTTACAAACTTGCCACTTAAATTTGTTTCATGATTGACTTATATTATGTTTAATATTTACTAATTATTTACATCTAAAATCATGATTTGTAATTAAAAACCTAACATGAAATATGATACTGTAAATACCACATGGCGACCTAAAAATATAATCAACGGGTGGAAACTGCTGCCTAGTTTCAATGACCCATAGTGACCTAGGTCACACCTATGACCCAAGTCATCCCCCAACGATGACCCAACGGGTGAACTTGCTCTTATCACACATCACTACCAATAGGTAGCTAAAAAGACGATGCATTTTCGTGTTACATGTCAAATGATTTTTCCATTATGTTACTGTTATTTCAAAGCAAATAGAGTTGTCATTAATGTAGTACTCTTTATTAATAGGTGCTTGTTTGAATACATGCATTATGTAGACATTCTCGATATTATTTTGGGGCTTCATTGTAATAAGGGGTTCATTATATTACTGTTATTTCAAAGCAAATTGAGTCTACATTAATGTAGTATTCTTTATTAGTATGTGCTTGTTTGAATACATGTATTTTGTAGACATTCTCGATATTATTTCGAGGCTTTATTGTAATCAGGAGTTCAAGTTTTATGTTCTCCCTTGTATTCGACAGTTTCATTAATTAAAGCTTGAGGGCAGCCGCACCAGTCATTTATTCAAAATAAAAAAGACAAAGCATTTATAGTTAAAACATCTACCAGAATAAATAAGTTGTTCACTGGTATCGTACATAATTATCAATTTATCATAAAAAACACGTAAACATAAAGAATACGTGAACAAATTAAAGATAAGACCGAAACTATTCTTCTTATACTCTTAGTATCAGGGCTACTCACATGCGGGACGCAATTTAAGGGACAAAACGGGACGAATCGATCTCAACCGTTAGATCTCAAATGAATACATCCTACGATTCTCGTGAAAACTTGATTTCTTTTCAATTTTTTTCTCAGTTTTCTGTTCATCTTCTCTCACATCTCACCTTTCTGCAGACTTTGCAACCCAGGTCTTTCGTCATCTTCTTCTCTCATCTCACTATCCCATAAGTGGGTTCTTACAAGCCTCATATATTTTTTTCTCACTGGTGTAATTCGAACAACATGTGAACCGATCAAACAAAGAAAAACCATCAAAGAAACTAACTGACTTCCCGAGGAGATCAATTGCAATATAAGAAAGTATAAGAAATTAATTCAAAGATAGACAAATCCCATGAAATAGAGAACGTGATTTCGTCCCCCCGTTCCACCGGGATTCAAACCCATGATACAATCTTCTTATCGAAGTTTGTCGAGTCTCCGATTTCTTATACAATTGGAACATATCATAGATGTGTTTTTTAAGAGCATAACATGGTTTGAAGTAGTGAAATTATTGAGAGGAGAAGAAAATGAAATAGATTTGGGTTTAGAGAAAGGAGAAGAATATGAACTGATTTGGGTATGGGTTAGAGATGTGAGAGGTGAGATCACTGAGATGAGAGTTGAGAGACGAGAGGTGAGAGGAGAGAGGAGAGGAAGCATAGATCTCTGCAGAAGTTGGATAAGAATTAGAGTGTTGCTGCCATGAGAAACTGTAACACCCTGACCCAGTTTTAATCAAGAAAATAATTCCAATTCGTCCATTTCAATAGCACATAATTTCAATGTACGGTTCAGATCTTACCCTCAAGAATTTAATTTCTTTTCCTTTATTTGCGAACCGACAATCTACAGCTCAACATCAGTCTTAACGAACGAACCCGACCTAAATACACGTCCTGGATAATCGATCGTGATCGATCGCCTCCGTTTCTTTTTCCTCATTCCAGACGACTCAGAAGAAACGAGTTGAGAGGGAGCGAAGGTTCTCCCCTCTGGTCTCCCTCTCCAAGTCTCCATCCCCCTTTCTCCATTTCCCCTGGAGATAATAGAGATTTTCAATCTCCGGCGATGTATCGCTGTGTGTAGAGGAACAAGGCTAAGTGTAGCTTCTCCTGGCTGGAGAAGGGAGGTCAGTCCCCTTATTTTCAAAAAAAAAAAAAAAAAAACGGGAATGACTAACTATATGGATCTGCCACAATGGTCTGCGATATCCGGTCAACGGTCATAAACTCTTTATTGCATAATAGACCATTTGTTGCTCTTGTAATGATCTATTTAATTTATTTAATTCATTAAGAGTATTACGGTCTTTTTGTTGTTTAAGTTGGATATTGATAATTAAAAAATCTAATTTTGTTGGTGGGAATAAAATTGTAAAAATTAGGGCTAGTAGGTATTGACCATTTTCTTTGAATTTCCTAATGACAATGGAGTATTCTTATTTCCTTACGAAGACAATTAAGTATTCTAATGGAGAGATAACTTGCATCAATCACTTTTACCCCGAAATCTTTTCATCTTCGCTATGCATGTCTATATAAGTATATATTCCTATATTTATCACTTCGTAAAGATTAAAAGAAAAACTAATAGTAAACTACATTTTAGTTACTAACCAAATTTCAGTTCACAAATACATCATTTACACATTATCTTACACATATAAGACAAAATTTTACAATTAAGGACAAGTTGTTATGTCAAGACCCACCCCGAATTTCACCCTGAAACCCGAAGTAAGTCTTGCGGGGTCCACTTTCAAGGAAAATTTACTGAAGAACTCGGTAAACCTCCCTTGAAAATGAACAACCCTAACCCGGAAAATTCAAGAATTTACCCTCCTAGACGAAACAACCAACTTCCAATTTATCCATAAATATCCAAATAAACTAACATAAATCTTAGCGCACCACCATTATAGTATACGCTACCCTAAGGGTAATCAGAGCTTCTAAGGAAAAACTACAGGAAGCAAGAAAATACATTGGTAGGTTTATCAAGTAACCTACTGATGAAGAGTTGTGGAGAAGTGGGTAACTATGCCTCGCCTTCTACTAGTGCCAAACCGGACTCTGCAGACTGGGCATTTTTAAAACGAAGGGCCAAGGGAAAACATTCGAAAAACGTTAGAGTGAGTGGACAAAATAAAAGAATAAATAAAGAAAGTAATAACAATATTTATTCTTTCCAAATTTAAATTTCAAAGAAAACGAATGCGTGCTCCACGCGATAAATCTTTTATCTCAAAAATATATACCAATATATGTATGTATTTACACACGTCCATACTTCCTATATAATTATTTTATAAATTTAAAATAATTTATATAGGGCTACTACGCTCGCGTCGAACGCTCACGTCACGCCTTAATGCGGTGCTACTCTACGCCATTAAGATGGACGGACGAGTGTATAAATATGTGCTCATACCCCCTATATGAATTAAACACTCATATAGGGCTACTACGCTTGCGTCTAACGCTCACGTCACACTATAATGCGGTTATATACTACGTCATTAAGGTGGACAGACACATATGGCTAGCTAGCATTTATATACATACTCTCTTCATAAAAATATTTATAATTTACCGAAAAATCCCATTTTCGGTAACTCTTCAAAATAAATAAAGTCATCAAAATAAAATAACCTCAAATGCTCCAATAAAAAAAATTGTTCGACTCAGAACCATAGCATGCATTTAATTTAAAATAAACGTCCACTCACAAATTAAGCCTAAGCCTGATGTCGGTCCGAGGCCTCTTCAGCACGAGCCTCCTCACGTCCTGTTTCAAACACATAAATTAATCCCCACTCTATACCAACGCTTATATAAAAATATGCAAAATTAAATGTGGCCTTATCTACTCTCATCCTTGCCCAACTTCGCCAATTTTAAAATCGATGCGATCCAAACTTCACCACAATTATCGGCGGCCTTAAACCAACCTTCTACGGCCAAAACAACAATAATCTAACGGCCGGACTCTATCCAAATTAACGGCCAAAATACCAAACTTTGAAAAATCCCAAACCTATCCAAAATTTCTCCAAAAATTCCAAAATTCACATCATTAAACTCCCCTTAATATTCCACATCTAAAACCATAAAAATCCCCCTAACAGCGGCGGCCGGCGGCCTTCTCCGGCGACCTCTAATGCCTACCAAAATTTAGCACAACCTTCTCTCAACACGCACAACAACTTCTCTAACTAGCACAAATACTAATTTCAAGCCTAGATAGGGTAATCGAACCAAAACATAAAATTGAGCCCTAGAACTTCAACTCACTGATTCTCCTTACCAAGCTCAAGAGGGAGCGAATCCTTTGGAGGAATTGCTACACGGGAGGAGGGCTTTCAAACAAGCCAAGCGGCTCCGGCTATGGTGGCCGGAGGAGCGAGTTCTGGCGATCGGACCTCTACGGCAGTCGGGGCTTTCGAGCAGGTTTTCTCCCTCACGGCGGCACTAGGGCGGCTCCCACCGGTCCAAAAAGAGAGCTGGGTTGAAGGTTGACCGATTGGGACCGGTGCGGCGGTCTGTAGTGGCCGGACGGCGGCGGACGGGCGCGGGAGACGTCCGGCAAGGAGAGAGAGAGAAGGAGAAAGTCGGGAGGGAGGAGAGAGAGAGAGAGAGGGGTTTGGGATTTTTCTGCCCAACCCGGTCCAACACCCCAATATAACATAAATCCAAAATTAACACCCCCAAAAATAATACCCTAATAAAACTTACATTTTTACCAGCTAAAATTTACCACTTTTACCGTCGTCACAATCTTTCTCCTACGTATAATTTCTCCGAAATATTCGTCCCTCAACACTCCTCTAGGGACCTTTGAACTATAATTTCATTTACGAAGACGGTAAAACTATTAATAATTCAAAGCCAGTAAATAAGGTAAAAATTTAAGAGTCGGGATGTGACAATTCTTCCCAACTTATAAAAATTTCGTCCTCGAAATTTACCCAATTGTCAATCAAAGAGGTAGGGATACTGCTGCCTTATTTGTTCCTCTGATTCCCAAGTAGTTTCCTCTACTTGATGACTCCTCTAAACACATTGACAAGTGGGATTGTCTTGTTCCTAAGCACTTGCTCCTTTCGGTCAAGAATCTGAACTGGTTCCTCTTCATAGGTCAAATCCTTTTGCAAACTAATCGGCTGCTCTTGCAGCACATGAGAGAGATCGGCAATATACTTGCGAAGCATGGATACATGAAACACATTATGTATCCTGGATAATTCTGGAGGCAAAAGTAACCGATAAGCAAGTGAGCCAACTCGCTCTATTATCTCATAAGGGCCAATATATCTCGGACTAAGCTTCCCACGCTTACCAAAAAGTACTACCTCTTTCCAAGGAGATAGTTTCAAGAATACCCAATCACCCACTTGAAACTCAAGGTCCTTCCTGCGGACATCTGCATAACTCTTTTGCCTACTTTGAGCAGCCTTGAGTCTATCTCTGACCACTTTAATCTTCTCATTTGGATCATGAATTAACTCAGGACCACAAAGCTCTTTTTCCCCTACTTCATTCCAACACAAAGGTGTACGACACTGCTTCCCATAAAGTGTCTCAAAGGGAGCCATACCAATACTAGAATGGTAGCTGTTGTTGGAAGCAAACTCCATCAAAGATAGGTTTTTATCCCAACTCCCCCTGAACTGCAAGGCACAAGATCTCAACATATCCTCCAAAGTCTGAATAGTCCTCTCCGATTGCCCATCGGTCTGAGGATGAAAAACAGTGCTGAACATAAAGCTCCGCCAATTTATCGAGTGTATACTTCTTTCCCACCGGCAAGAAATGTGCAGATTTGGTGAGTCTATCCACAATCACCCAAATACCGTCATGCCCCTCACGGGTACGAGGTAAACTGAAAACAAAATCCATGGTGATGTGGTCCCACTTCCACACTGGAATAGGCAATGGCTCAAGCAACCCAGAAGGTTTCTGCCTTTCAGCTTTCACTTGCTGACATATCAAACACCTACTCACAAAAGTTGCAATTTCTCTCTTCATGTTTGGCCACCAATAATAATCCTTCAAAATCCGATACATCTTTGTACTACCCCGGATGAGCAGCATGTACAGAACTTTGAGATTCCTCCATTATCTCTTTCTTTAACTCTTCATTCCTCTTTGGAACACAAAGTCTATTTTTGAACAATAAAGTTTCATCTCTTCTTACCGAAAAATCCACGGTCGCTCCACTCAATGCTCTTTCTATCAACTGAACTATGGAAGGATCATTATATTGAACCTCCCGCACTTTATCAACAAAAACTGGCCTCACATGGAAACTAGCTACCAAAGCACCAACATCATTCACCGCTAAATCCACCCCTGTAGCTCGCAGCTCATAAAGAAGTGGAATTCGAACCGTCCTCATATGAGACAAAGATATGGTGGGATTTCGACTAAGAGCATCAGCTACCACATTAGCTTTTCCAGGATGATACTCAATAGTGCAACCATAATCATTGATTAACTCCATCCACTTCTCTGTCTCATATTTAATTCTCTTTGAGTGAACACATACCGAAGACTCTTGTGATCGGTAAAAATCTGACACTTGGCTCCATAAAGATAGTGTCTCCACAACTTTAGAGTAAAAACTGCAGCTGCAAACTCTAGATCATGACTGGGATAATTCACCTCATGCGGCTTCAATTGCCTAGAAGCGTAGGCAATAACTCGATCATGCTGCATCAATACTCCGCCTAGACCTCGTCTAGAAGCATCACAATAAACCACATACTCCCCACTATCATCCGGAAGTGCCAATACAGGAGCACTAGTCAAGCGATTCTTTAATTCTTGAAAACTTTGCTCACACTGACCTGACCATTCGAACTTAACTCCCTTCTTGGTCAATCTTGTAAGTGAAGCAACAATCTTTAAAAAATTTTGCACAAAGCGTCGATAATAACCTGCTAACCCAAAGAAACTACGAATCTCCGTCACAGTGGTGGGTCTTCTCTAATTTGACATTGGTTCCACCTTTTGGGGATCCACACTAACACCTTCTGCAGAAACTACATGACCTAAGAACCCCACTTTATTCAGCCAAAATTCACACTTGCTGAATTTAGCATACAACTGAGCATTTCTCAAAGTCTGCAATATCATTCTTAGATGTTTGGCATGCTCCTTCTCACTTCTTTTGTCACGCCCCGGTTCTTAAGTTATTTTACAGTTATTTACTTTGGTATTATTTTGGTCTTTTACCGTTTTAAGTAACCGTTTACTATTTAAGACTCCAAAGTTGACTTTTGCTTCTGTTTGGAATTTGGGAAAACTTTCTTAATGAAAGTCATAGAGGATGTTATTATGAGTTCGTAGGCATACTATGCGTTAAAATCGGAGTTAGCATGGAAAAGTTATCAATTAAAAATGTAAGTTTTATTGGGGTATTATTTTTGGGGTGTTAAATTTTGGAGTTGGGTTATGTTTAAGTTGAACCAGGCCCTTGTTTTTGGTCAAAGGCCCAAAAATCATTTCTCTCTCTCTCTCTCTCTCACTCTCTCTCCCCACAGCTCTCCCGATACCTCCTCCCTGCCGAAACTTTCCGGCCACCATTCGCCGCCGCACCGGTCCCAAACGGTCGGCCTCCGATCCAGCTTCCATTCTAGACCGGTGGCAGCCTCCTTAGTGCCGCCGTGAAGGAGAAATCAACCTCGGAAGGTCCGACTGCCGCGGAGGTGTTCTCGCCCGAACTCTCTCGTCCGGCCACCATAGCTGGAGCGGCTTAGCTCGTTGGAAAGCCCTCCTCCCATACGTTCATCCCTCCAAATGACTCCCTCCCTCTTGAGCTAGGTAAGGAGAAATCGGTAAAGGAAATTCTAGGGCTTATTAGATGTTTCGTTCGATTGGCATAGTTAGGCTTGGAATTGGTGTTTGTGCTAGTTAGGAAAGTTGTAGAGGAGATTCTAGCTATTAGAGGTCGCCGGAGTAGGCCGCCAGCAGCTGTTTTGGGAAATTTTATAGTTTTTGATGTGGAATATTAAGGGGATGTTAATGATGTGAATTTAGGAATTTTTGGAGGAATTTTGGATAGGTTTGGGATTTTTCGAAGTTTGGTATTTTAGCTGTTAATTGGGATAGAATCCGGCCGTTAGATTATTGTTGTTTTGGCCCTAGAAGGTGGATTTAAGGCCGCGGGTATTTATGGTGAAGTTTGGACTGTATCAATTTTAAGATTTGCAAAGTTAGACAAGAATGAGAGTAGATAAGGCCATATTTAATTTTGCCTATTTTTATATAAGCGTTGGTATATAATTGAGGATTTAATTATGTTTTTGGATTTGGACGTGAGGAAGCTCGAGCAGAAGAGACTTTAGACCGACTTCAGGCTTAGGCCTAATTTGTGAGTGGACTTTTGGTTTAAATAATGTGCATGAAATTGTTTATTTGGTTGGACCATTGGACATCATTTTTATTTGATGATTTTACTCATTGTGGTGAGTTACCGAAAATGAGATTTTCGGTAAATTATATATATTTTTAAGAAGAGTATGTATATAAATGCTAGCTAGCGATATGTGTCTGTTCAGCTTAATGACATAGTATATAACTGCATTATGGTGTGACGTGAGTGTTGGACGCAAGCGTAGTAGCCCTATATGAGTGTTTAATTCATATAGGGGGTATGGGCACATATTTATACACTCGTCTGTCCACCTTAATGATGTAGTGTATCACCGCATTAAGGCGTGACGTGAGCGTTGGACGCGAGCTTAGTAGCCCTATATAGATTTTATTAATTTATATAGGGAGTATGGGCGAGTGTAAATACATATATATATATATATATATATATATATATATATATATATATATATTTTAGCCTGAGAGGCTGTATTTTATTAAGTTTTGGATACTAGCCGGAGCTAGTCAGATACTTGACAGTTTTTGAGCTATCGCATGCAGCATAATTTTTATGAAAATTAAATTGGGAAATTATAAATATTAATAAATATTTTCTTTATTTATTTTTGTCCACTCACTTTAATTTTTACGAATGTTTTTCCCCTAAGCTCTTCGTTTTAAAAATGCTCAGTCTGCAGAGTTCGGGTTAGTACGAGTAGGAGACGACGAGGCATAGTTACCCATTTCTCAGCCACATTTCACCAGTAGGTTACCTGTTTAACCTACTAGAGTATTTTCCGGCTTTTCTAGTGTATAATAGCTCTGAATACTCTTTGGGGTTTATCGTATAATTTTTCTGGTGATGTGGTAAGACTTATGTTGTATTTTAGAATATACAAAGTTTGTAATTATATTCTCACTTTCATATAATTGTGGGTTGATTTGGAGGATGCTCAATAATATTTAGGAAAGTAACACTTTAGTTTTCTAGGTTAGGGTTGTCCATTTTCAAGGGAGGTTTGCTTATCGGTAAATTTTCCTTGGAGGTGGTCCCCGCAAGACTTACTTCGGGTTTCAGCGTGAGATTCGGGGTGGGTCTTGACAGTTGGTATCAGAGTTTAGGTTTCATTTCTTGCCTCCTTGGTGCTACCATATTTGCCTAAGAAGCACGTAGTTCCAATAGAGTGGTGATCCGACCGCGGCGGATTTATTAGCATTTTATGTTTTGGATGCTATGTGTTATTGGGTATGTGTGATAGTTCTGTTAGTCATGTGTACAGACTACTAACTATCTTTTTCTTCAGGTAATTATGCCTCCTAGACGTCGACCCCGTGAGGCTACCTCGACCAACGCAAATGAGGGTGATGAGATTAGAGGATTAGTTGGTTCTCTTGGGGACATGCTGAGAGGTGTCTTGGAGACAGTTCACCACCCTCGATCTGTGAAAAAGAAAGATGTTTTTGATGCAGGGGCAATTGAGTTTAAGGGTGCCAAGGGACCCCTTGATGCTTACACTTGGGTAGATAAGATGGAAAAAGCTTTTGAGAGCACTGATCTGCCGGAAGAAAAGAAAGTGAAGATGGCAGTGGCATTTCTGGATGATTCAGCTCATCATTGGTGGACTCTTACTAGTAGAAATATTGGTGGTGCTTAGAATATGACTTGGGAGCAGTTTAAGACGCTCTTCTTGGGTCAATATTTCAGTCATGCTCATCGTACCAAGATTCAGTCGGATTTTCTGAACATGAAGAAGAGGGATGATGAGGGTGTCATAGAGTTTGAGCAGAGGTTCACTACTTTGAGTTATCATGTGTCATATTTGGTTCCTGATGAGAGGACCAGGATTGACATGTTCATTGGGGCACTTGGTGGAGTGTATGCAGATAAGATGATAGGTGTTATCTACCCGACCTTTCTTGATGCGGTTAGTGCAGCTATGGCCATTGAGACCATGAGGACTCGTGATTATAGTGGCCCCAGTCGGGTCCATTGAAGAAGGCTACTTCATCATCCGCTTCAGGGTCTTCAACTGGTACTGGTAGTAGTGGTGGATTGAGTTCTAGTTCTCGGTTCAGGGCTAGAGGACGTAACATGAGACCTTTCCGGAGCCAGTTGGGTAGGCAACAGACTGGTCAGTTTGGTTTTGGTGGCAGTTTCTAGGGTGGGACATCGGGTGGTCAGACTTTTTCTTTTGGTCAGCAACAACAGTTTTCTGGGTGCTTTGAGTGTGGTAGTCTGGACCATTTCAAGGGAGATTGTCCCCTATTGGCTCAGAAGACCACCCCCACTCCTACTCAGCCAGCCGGTCAGTCTGCAGCCAGAGGCTCCATTATTAGTACTCATGGCAGTTCAGCAGCCAGAGGAGGCTCTCAGCAGGGTAGTGGTCAACGTGGACGTCCCATGACTCGTGCTAGACTTCATGCTATGACTCAGCATGAGGGTCGTACTTCTTCAGATGTCATCATTGGTACGTTATTAATTTTTGGCCAGCCAGCTTTTATTTTAATTGATCCCGAAGCCACGCATTCATTTATGTCTAGTAGATT
The DNA here is from genome assembly GCA_009720345.1 of Fragaria iinumae. Classification (NCBI taxonomy): domain Eukaryota; kingdom Viridiplantae; phylum Streptophyta; class Magnoliopsida; order Rosales; family Rosaceae; genus Fragaria; species Fragaria iinumae. The sequence continues at coordinate 28,463,152 of CM019121.1, forward strand.
TGCCCTCCATGCGAATGTGCCATCATCGTCTCTTCCAGGCGAGTGGCATGTGTCTCTACCCTCCGGTGAGGTGATGAGAATAAATTGGGTGTTTAGTGGTTGTGAAGTATTGGTGGAAGAGACTAAGTTTAAGGCGGATCTAATCCCTTTAGATATTGTGGAGTTTGATGTGATTTTGGGAATGGACTTTTTAGAGGCTTATAGAGCTATGGTAGATTGTTTCCGAAAAGAAGTGGTGCTTCGAAGTCCAGATGGATTTGAGGTTGCATTTCAAGGAGAAAGAGATGTTATTTCGAGTTGCTTGATATCAGCTATTACTGCTAGGAAATTGTTAAATAAAAGTTGTCAGGCATATTTAGCTCACATTGTGGATACAAGTGTGGGAGTGTTGGGAGTAGAGGATATTCCTGTAGTAAGAGAGTTTCCAGATGTTTTTCCCGAGGAGTTGCCTGGTTTGCCTCCTGTAAGGGAGATAGATTTCTCTATCGAGTTACTTCCCAAAACTATGCCTATCTCTCAGGCACCTTACAGAATGGCTCTAGCGGAATTGAAAGAGTTAAAGACTCAACTGTAGGAGTTGGTAGATAAGGGTTTTATTCGGCCTAGCAGGTCTCCATGGGGTGCTCCGGTGTTGTTTGTTAAGAAGAAAGATGACACCATGAGACTATGCCTTGATTATCGGAAGCTAAATCAAGTCACGGTAAAAAATAAATATCCGTTACCCCGTATTGATGATTTATTTGATCAGTTAAAGGGTGCTTCTGTTTTCTCTAAAATTGACTTGAGATCTGGTTATCATCAGTTGCGGATCCGAGAGAATGACATAGCCAAGACTGTTTTTCGATCACGCTATGGTCATTATGAGTTTGTGGTGATGCCTTTTGGACTTACTAATGCACCTGCTGCGTGCATGGATCTCATGAATATGGTGTTTAGTCCATATCTTGACCGCTTCGTGATCGTATTCATAGATGACATTTTGGTTTACTTAAGAAGTAAAAAGGAGCATGCCAAACATCTAAGAATGATATTGCGGACTTTGAGAAATGCTCAGTTGTATGCCAAGTTCAGCAAATGTGATTTTGGCTGGATAAAGTGGGGTTCTTGGGTCATGTAGTTTCGGCTGAATATGTTAGTGTGGATCCCCAAAAGGTGGAAGCAGTGGCAAATTGGAGAAGACCCACCACTGTGACGGAGATTCGTAGTTTCTTGGGATTAGCATGCTATTATCGACGCTTTGTGCAAGACTTTTCAAAGATTGCTGCTCCACTTCGAATGGTCAGATCAGTGCGAGCAAAGTTGTCAAGAATTAAAGAATCGCCTGACTAGTGCTCCTGTTTTAGCACTTCTGGATGATAGTGGGGAGTATGTGATTTATTGTGATGCTTCTAAACGAGGTTTAGGCGGGTTTTTGATGCAGCATGATCGAGTTATTGCCTACGTTTCTAGGCAATTGAAGCCGCATGAGGTGAATTATCCCACTCATGATTTAGAGCTTGCAGCAGTAGTTTTTACTCTCAAGTTGTGGAGACACTATCTTTATGGAGCCAAGTGTCAGATTTTTACCGATCACAAGAGTCTTCGGTATGTGTTCACTCAAAAAGAGTTAAATATGAGGCAGAGAAGGTGGATAGAATTAATCAATGATTATGATTGCACTATTGAGTATCATCCTAGAAAAGCTAATGTGGTAGCTGACGCTCTTAGTCGAAATCCCACCATATCTTTGTCTCACCTGAGGATGGTTAGAGTTCCACTTCTTTTTGAGTTGCAAGCTACATGGGTAGATTTAGCGGTGGATGAAGTGGGTGCCTTGTTAGGTAGTTTCCATGTGAGGCCAGTTTTGGTTGATAAAGTGCGGGAAGCGCAGTATCATGATCCTTCCATTGTTCGGTTGATTGAAAGAGCAGCGAATGGAGCCGCCGTGGATTTTTCGGTAACAAGAGATGGAACTTTATTGTTCAAAAATAGACTTTGTGTTCCAAAGAGAAATGAAGAGTTAAAGATAGAGATAATGGAGGAAGCTCATAGTTCTGCATATACTGCTCATCCGGGTAGTACAAAGATGTATCGGACTTTGAAAGATTATTATTGGTGGCCAAACTTGAAGAGGGAAATGGCAGCTTTTGTAAGTAGGTGTTTGATCTGTCAGCAAGTGAAAGCTGAAAGGCAGAAACCTTCAGGATTGCTTGAGCCGTTGCTTATTCCAGTGTGGAAGTGGGACCACATCACCATGGATTTTGTTTTCAGTTTACCTTGTACCCGTGAGAGGCATGACGGTATTTGGGTGATTGTGGATAGACTCACCAAATCTGCACATTTCTTGCCGGTGGGAAAGAAGTATACACTGGATAAATTGGCTGAACTTTATGTGAATGAGATTGTGAGATTTTATGGTGTACCAGAATCAATAGTGTCGGATCGGGATCCTAGATTTGCTTCTAAATTATGGGGAGCTCTTCAGGCAGCTTTAGGTACCCGACTACACTTCAGCACTGCTTTTCATCCTCAGATTGATGGGCAATCAGAGAGGACTATTCAGACATTGGAGGATATGTTGAGATCTTGTGTCTTGCAGTTCAGGGGGAGTTGGAATAAGAACCTATCTTTGATGGAGTTTGCTTATAATAACAGCTACCATTCTAGTATTGGTATGGCTCCCTTTGAGGCACTTTATGGGAAACAGTGTCGTACACCTTTATGTTGGAATGAAGTAAGAGAAAAAGAACTTTGTGGTCCTGAGTTAATCCATGATACTAATGAGAAGATTAAAGTGGTCAGAGATAGACTCAAGGCCGCTCAAATTATGCAGAAGAGTTATGCAGATGTCCGCAGGAAAGACCTTGAGTTTCAAGTGGGTGATTGGGTGTTCTTGAAACTATCTCCTTGGAAAGGGATAGTACGTTTTGGTAAGCGTGGGAAGCTTAGTCCGAGGTATATTGGGCCTTATGAGATAATAGAGCGAGTTGGCTCACTTGCTTATCGGTTACTTTTGCCTCCAGAATTGTCCAGGATACATAATGTGTTTCATGTATCCATGCTCCGCAAGTATATTACCGATCCCTCTGATGTGTTGCAAGAGCAGCCAATTAGTTTGACGAGAGATTTGACCTATGAAGAGGAACCGGTACAGATTCTTGACCGAAAGGAGCAAGTACTGAGGAACAAGTCAATTCAACTTGTCAAGGTGCTTTAGAGAAATCATCAAGTAGAGGAAGCTACTTGGGAATCAGAGGAACAAATGAGGCAGCAGTATCCCTACCTTTTTGTTTGACAGTCATGTAAATTTCGAGGACGAAATTTTTATAAGGAGGGGAGAATTGTCACGCCCCGGTTCTTAAGTTATTTTACGGTTATTTACTTTAGTATTATTTTGGTCTTTTACCGTTTTAAGTAACCGTTTACTATTTAAGACTCCAAAGTTGACTTTTGCTTCTGTTTGGAATTTGGGAAAACTTTCTTCATGAAAGTCGTGGAGAATGTTATTACGAGTTCGTAGACATGCTATGCATTAAAATCGGAGTTAGCATGGAAAAGTTATCAATTAAAAATGTAAGTTTTATTGGGGTATTATATTCTCACTTTCGTATAATTGTGGGTTGATTTGGAGAATGCTCAATAATATTTAGGAAAGTAACACTTTAGTTTTCTAGGTTAGGGTTGTCCATTTTCAAGGGAGGTTTGTTTATCGGTAAATTTTCCTTGGAGGTGGTCCCCGCAAGAATTACTTCGGGTTTCAGGGTGAGATTCGGGGTGGATCTTGACATCTTGAGTATACCAAAATGTCATCTATGAATACGATCACAAAACGGTCAAGATATTAGCGAAACACCCTATTTATGAGATCCATGAAGGCAGCGGGTGCATTAGTAAGTCCAAAAGGCATCACCACAAACTCATAATGACCATAGCGTGATCGAAAAACAGTCTTGGCTATGTCACTCTCCAGGATCCGCAACTGATGATAACCAGATCTCAAGTCAATCTTTGAAAATACAGAAGCACCCCTTAACTGATCAAATAAATTATCAATGCGAGGCAACAGATATTTATTCTTCACCATGACTTGATTTAGCCTCCTATAATCAATGCATAGTCTCATGGTGCCATCTTTCTTCTTAACAAACAACACCGGATTACCCCATGGAGACATGCTAGGCCGAATAAAACCCTTGTCTACCAACTCCTACAGTTGAGTCTTCAACTATTTCAATTCCGCTGGAGCCATTCTGTAAGGTGCCTGAGAGATAGGCATAGTCCCGGGAAGTAACTCAATAGAAAAGTCGATCTCCCTTACAGGAGGCAAACCAGGTAACTCCTCGGGAAAAACATCCGGAAACTCTCTTACTACAGGGATATCCTCAACTTCCAACACTCCCACACTTGTATCTACAATGTGAGCTAAGTATGCCTGACAGCCTTTATTTAACAATTTCCTAACAGCAATAGCTGATATCAAGCAACTCAAAATAACATCTCTTTCCCCTTGAAATGCAACCTCAAATCCATCTGGACTTCGAAACACCACTTCTTTTCGAAAACAATCTACCATAACTCTATAAGCCTCTAAAAATTCCATTCCCAAGATCACATCAAACTCCACAATATCTAAAGGGATTAGATCCGCCTTAAACTTAGTCCCTTCTACCAATACTTCACAACCACTAAACACCCAATTTATTCTCATCACCTCACCGGAGGGTAGAGACACATGCCACTCGCCTGGAAGAGACGATGATGGCACATTGGCATGGAGGGCAAATCTACTAGACATAAATGAATGCGTGGCTCCAGGATCAATAAAAGTAAAAGCTAGCTGACCAAAAATTAATAACGTACCAATGATGACATCTGAAGAAGTACGACCCTCCTGCTGGGTCATAGCATGAAGTCTAGCGCGACTCATGGGACGTCCACGCTGACCACTACTCTGCTAAGATCCGCCCCTGACTGCTGAACTGCCATGAGTACCACTGCTGGAGCCTCTAGCTGAAGACTGACCGATTGGTTGAGTAGGGGTGGGGGTGGTCCTCTGATCCAATAAGGGACAATCTCTCCTGAAATGATCCTGACCCCCACACTCATAGCACCCAGATGACTGTTGCTGACCAAAAGAGAAACACTGACCACCAGATGTCCCACCATGGAAACTGCCACCAGCACCAAACTGACCAGTCTGCTGTCTACTCAACTGGCTCCAAAAAGGTCTCATGTGATGCCCCCTAGCTCTAGACCGAGAATTAGAACTGGATCCCCCACTACTGCCACTACCCGCTGAAGATCCAGAAACGGATGATGAAGCGGCCTACTTAGAGGGGCCCTGACTGGGACCACTGAAATCTCGGGGCCGAGCACTATATGTTCCCCTGGTCTCGATGGCCATGGCTGCACTAACCGCATCAAGAAAGGTCGGGTAAATAACACCTGTCATCCTATCTGTATACACTCTACCAATTGCCCCAATAAACATATCAATCCTGGTCCTCTCATCAGGAACCAAATATGGCACATGGTAGCTCAAGGTAGTGAACCTCTGCTCAAACTCTATGACACTCTCATCAACCCTCTTCTTCATGTTCAGAAAATCCGTCTGAATCCTACTACGATGAGCATGACTGAAATACTGATCGAAGAAGAGCGCCTTAAACTGCACCCAAGTCATGTCCTGAGCACCACCATTATTTCTGCCAGCGAGAGTCCACCAATGATGCACTGAGTCATCCAGAAAAGTCACTGATATCTTCACTTTCTTTTTTTCCAGCAGATCTGTGTTGAGAGAGAGAGAGAGAGGTTTTCGATTCAGTGGTGAGAGAGAGATAAGTTTGTGTTGTGTGGTTTAAGATCAGATCTGATCTGAGTGTCAATCTTGTAGTTCTTTTTTAAAAAATGGTATTTTTGTCACTTCATCCAAAATATTGGGCCATGTCTGTTTCATTTTTATGATGGGCCCAAGTTATGTGTCCTAATTTGTTTAAATATTCTAATTTGTTTTTTGAAATTTAGTTTGTTACTTGTATGTAATTTACTGAAAACCTAACTAATAATGCACAAGGCTTTGTCGCAAGATTAATTAAGAAAGTAGTTATATCGTTCCCCTCCTCGTCTGAAGTCAGTATCATGGGTAAGAGAAGGCCATGTACAGAAGAACAGAAAAGGGAAAGGGACGTACTAGCAAGCAAGCAAAGGGACGTGAGTTTATGCAAGAGGCGCAAGACTGTCTTCAGTAAGGCTTCGAAGCTGTGCAGCGAGCACCGCACCCGGATTGCCGTTCTTGTGTTGTCTCCGAGAGGTAAACCTTATGCTTTCAGACACACTTCGGTTGATGCAGTTCTCAATCAGTACTTCAATGTCCAACAAGAACAAGAACGACCACAACAATCAAGGGCTTCTGTGATTAATGAGGAACGAAATATGGTGGAGTGTATGAAGGTAGGGATCGAGAACGAGTTGAAAGCATGTCAAACGGTACATGACTTTGCCATGTTGAGAGAGAGGTTGAAAGAACTTTATGAGAAAACCAATGAGAGATTGAATAATTCATCGAGTTCGGATTACATACCAGTGTTTGAAGAAGATCATATCATCTATGGGAGGAGGAGTTCTGGTACAATTATGATGTCCCCAAATTACTTATCGGAGCCTGCTCCTTGTCCCCTACCTAGTTCTTCGACACATGGCCCTTGCCTCAACGGCGGTCCAACTAGCGGCTATGGCAATTATGTCGTCGATAACCATGCATACTATGGAAAGAACAACAATGGCCACGACGGATATTCATGTGGTTTTGAATATGGAGTAATGCTAGGTGAACCACCAAAAGCCCACCTTATGTGACAGCTGACATGGTATGCTTACGTCATCAATTATGTACGTCATTTCTAGTATTTTCAAATTTCAGTTTTTTGTTGTTAATTACTAAATTTCTTTTCATTTTTATATTTTAAACCCTATCTTTTATCTTACTAATCCTTAAAAAAATCTTTCTGATATAAACCCTAGCCTGCTCTCCTCTCACTCATCTGCTCCCACATCCCTCTTCATTTTAGTCGATTAAGGAATTCTCAAGATCCATGGAAAATGGTTGATCATTGACACCATTTTGACAATGTTCCTCTCCAAGATGTACACACAGCAGAGAACTTTAGTGAATCAACGAGTGATAACCACTTCACCAACATCTCAATCAAGTCATCACGAAGATGATAAGACCACCTATTCGAGACAGATGCTACTCCATTGGCAATTTTCACCATGCATCTACTAATTCCAATCGACGGCAAAGTTTATTTTTCAGTGTATCATCTTCGACACTTGTTGTCTTAATTCTACCATCGGCCCTACTGCAATTTGGGAGAGGTCGAAATCAAACTGAGAATTCCTTAGTCAATTAAATTGATGAGGATGTGGGAGGAGGGGTGAGATTAGAGGAGGATTGGAATTAGAGCAGAACTACTTCTATTGAAGACGTATTGTGGTGTATCAACGATTTAAAAATATAAAGGATAGGGTTTCAAAAAATAAAAATAAAAAAATAAAAAAGAAAAGAAATTTCGTAATTAACCAAAAAAAAATGAAATTTAAAAATACTAGAAATGACACATAATTGATGATGTAGACATGTTATGTCAGCTGTCACGTAAGGTGGGCTCTTGGTGGTTCACCAAAAGGTGGTTACCTAGCATTACGCTTGAATATGTGGAGAATATAATGCCAAACTCGTTGTCCCAGAGGTCGAGTTCGAGTACATTGTCCCCAAATTTCTTCGATCACCCTCCCTGTCCCATACCTAATTATTCGACACATGTTCTTTCAGTTGATGCTCATCTAAATAGCAGTGATGGGAATTATATTCGTGGTGGTCATGCTTATGGTACCAACAGTTATGGCGGCGAGGAATCTTCATGGGGTACAGAATGTAGAGAGAATGTTGGGATAGGCAGTGAAGTTACACGTTTTGGTAGTAGTGCTTCAACGGCGAGCAACCTACCCGGGAGTTTGAGTTCAAACAATTCATTGATAGTCGACTCTCCCTGTCCCTTACCTAATATTTCAGCCCCTGTCCTTTCACGGGACTGCCGTGATGATCAAGCATATGGTGAGGACATGTGTGAGGAGGGATCTTATTTCATTTTGCAGAATATGGAGCTAGGCCATGATCCTGATGATAATGTCAACAATCCATTTGAGGCCACAATCAACTTGTCCGGGATTTTGAGTACAGACAACTCGTTGTTCATGGACTCTCCATATCCCTTACCTATTAACACCTCACCTGTCCCTTCACTCGACAGCCGTCTAGGTAGTACTGATGATCAGGCGTATGGTAGCGACATTAGCAGTTGGGAGGGATCTTATGAAGTTTTGGGGAATATAGGGCTAGGCCAGGATGATCCTGACAATGACAATTCTTTTGGTTCTACAATCTATTTGCCTGGGCATTTGTGTTCAAATCCTCCGTTTCTTACCTGTCCCTCACCTAGTATTTCTGGTGCTAGTCATCATGATCTTGATGATGAAGATGTGCCAGTTGATGTTTTATCACCTGGAGCTATGGTTTGCCCTCCTACCAATGGTGCCCTCTTCGTCCCACTAATTGGGTCATCATCAACCTCAGTAAAGCACAACTATATCACTACGGATTGTAACTACTTCGACACGCTAACCAGGTCATCTTCAGACTCGGCGCAGCACAACCTCAATGGACATTGCAACTACTTGGACACGATGATGAGGGCAATAACAGATTCAGCACAACACAATGCATATCAATGGACAATGCCACTACTTAGAGGACATGTATAATTTATCTTTGCCATTATGTAATCAACTGATTTTCTTTGCTTGTTGAGTTGTTGTTATGCAAATGTTAGGTATGTCCTTGACACAACATCACTGGACATTGCAACTACTTCGACACATTGATGAGGGCAGCAACAGATTCAGCACAGCACAATGCATATCAATGGACATGCAATATATGCATAACTTATCTTTGCCCTTCTGTAATCAACTGATTTTCTATGCCTGTTGTTATGCAAATGCTATCCACAACAAATTTACTTGGCTTCATATTTCTAATACAAATTACTCCATGGTTACGTATTATTGTCCTAGTGTGTAATTGTTGCATTGGATTTGATCATTGGTAGATGGCATGGGTAGTTGATTTGATGGAAACCAATTCAAGTTTGATGTGATTCTGGCAATCACTCTAACCTCATCCTATTCAACAACTCCTTCTCTGGTATTTCTCCCATAGTTCCTACAGCATTATCTTATTTATTTTAAATACAGAGAATTAGATTATCTATTTCCTCATTTTCTCTAAATAATAATATAGAGATGGCTCAAATCTGCCTTATGTATTTGCTTAAATTCTTTTACTAGGCTCTCGGATTTCGTTCCTCTCTCCTAATGGGAAAAGAAGGGTGGTGTTTATTTGATTAGCTGAGCATTGCTGCCAAGATTGGTTATGGTTGATGTATGTATCTGCTATAACTAGTGTTTCCAGGTCTTCCAAATTTGGTTGGTGATAGGTTTAATCAGTATTTGTAGACAAAGCAGGCTACCTTAAGCTTAACCCCCTAACCCTAACAACTCTGTAGCTTATGTAAATCCGTAGTGTATAAACTACTCAGCTTTCCAGATTAATCAAAAACGAATATAGATGAGGAAAAGTATTCAGCAACACAAAATTGTAATTGGAGAATGAGCTCTCAGCATAAAATACAAAATTGTATTAAAAGAATGTCAAATTGAGTTTCTAGTTTCTATGATCTACTACAAAGGAAATACATATGAAACATCGAGCAGAGCAGAGCTTTGATCTGTAGCAGCTGGTGGGGGTTCCTCTCTTTACAATATTAATTAGCATCAGAGTTGAACAAGACTGAAGGCTTTATCTTGCTTCATAGTTCCCAGGTTACTGAAAAACTCTGCTACAAACGCATCACGAAACTCCTGCCGCCATGTATGGTAACTGTGATTTGATTTGTCCAACCTCTCTTTAAAACAGCTACTCTTACAGTCTTCTTAAGCAAGGAAAACTGGATCTGGTAAATCTTAGATCAAGTCAGCAGTTCAAATACATCCAACAAGCAAGCCTTCCAAGACCAACAGAGGGAAGACTGCCATACTTTTCAGAGGCAGCAGCACAAATGCACAATCATTAAACATCCCTTCCAGGAATTAGGGGAAACTATGGAGTGAAATAACATCATCCAAATGCACCAAAAGTATCCATGAATAGACAGGCATAAACAACAGTAGTATCCATTCCAAATCCTGATCTTTATAAACGCCCCCAGTAATAGTCTGATAAAAGGAGCCAACTGCTGTCAATTTGAATCCATGAGAATCGCAGAGAATCCAAACATTCCACAACAAAGTCTGATCCTTGGTTCAATCCCATGGTATAAACCAGCTTATAGAGATCACAATAGATCAAGCATATACAACAAGTACCTATACTGACCTTATTATGGGGCACAAAAGAATCACAAGAGATCACCATAATAGTATCACCAGAGATTGGATACTGGGAGGGCAATGACCACTTCTACTAAGGGGGAGATCAGTAGTAGAAGACAAGTAGAAAGTTTAATCACCATAGTGATAAAAGGTACTATGGCCTATCTACCTATGACAGTTGCAGGATTACTTGCATCATTAGCAACGAAAGAAGAGGAGCCAACAGTGATTGCAAAGATTGCAATAGTTTTGTTCTGAGGCCATCTTCTTGCCAGCAATTTATAAGCATTCAGAAAAAGGCACATGAGCAACAGTAATTGGATCGAAAGAGTTGCCTTAAGACTCAACCAGATCAGGAAGAGAACCCTTATGATTCCTTGCACCACTAGTAGTAACTTCCTCACCCTGAGTAACTTCCTCCGTATATGAAAAGACTTCCGAATGTGAACTATCTCAGGTTGAGTACTCATGGCCAAATTACAGCTGTTTGGAACTACCTCAGAAACATAAAAGTTGAAGCACATCATATATAGATCCACTACAGATGAGAGGAGTTGTTTCCCATGGACGAAAGGATTTAGCAGGTTTAACAGAAGCAGGATGAACTACCTTGGGAACATTAACAGTCCACTTAACCCCTTCCCCATTACTCACAACTTGCCTTGAACCCAAATCAACCATATTAGTCCGGAAATTATCTTCACAACAGACATACACAAAAGGTAGAGCTACAGCTAGTAATCGGCATGATTACTTGCATATATAGATGAGAGGAGTTGTTTAGGGTTTAGGGTTTAGGGGTAGCCACAGGCATCTCAAAATCATTATTCTCCACACAATTATCTCTAACATGGCCAGTCGACCAACCACTAAGCAAACTGGTGGACGATTATCATTCTCAAGGCAGATCTAATAATCCTAAACAAATAATTCAGAGTGCATAGGTTTTTTGCCAAATCACTTTCAACTCACAAACTAGCATACTTTCTGAAACCAGCAAAACTCTATGCATCTCCACCTTGGTAGGTTTTTTTTTTTTTTTTTTTTTTTTTTTTTTTTTTTTTTTTTGGGTTAATGGTGCTATAATGAGAAGAAAAACAAAAGTAATGACAACACTACATAACCTATCATTTCTCGCTAATACCATCTCTGAACATGTAAGTCCTCAACCAACTTGATCAGTGGCAAGTGGCAACAATCAAAATGATGGACAGAAACAATCCACTAACATTTAAAAGACAATACCTAAGTTTCCACCTCTGTCATATATGTATTCTTACTCGACCTCATATGGTTTGTCTCATGAATGTAACAGTGTGCTCATATTTGAAAACCAACACAATTGCATCTCCTCAGTGTTAGGAAGTCTCTGTGGAGTTCCAGTAGGAGGAGAATCCTGAAAGACTAGAAATAGTGCAGAGCTCGAAAAAAATAAACAAACAAACAAACAGCAAAACATGTGATCAATTTGATATGTAAAGAAACCACATGAATATCTACGACAAAATTGGATTCATAAGAAATAAACCCAAAAAGAATCCAGATAATACTATTACCTCATCAAATGTACTAACTAACCATAGTTGTCCTGGCAGAGACATCAAGCTTGATCAGAGAAAAGCGAAGCGGAGATTTCCTTTGGAATGACCAGAGTGAGATGTCTCCACCACCAATAAGGCCGCTAATCTTCTTTTTCATTTCTTGAGTATGAAAAGCCACACCCAATTGTGCTGAAGATGATGATGATCCCAATTGATGTGCAGCACCAGTTCTGTGCCTCTTGACTCTTTGAACTAGATCATCATCTTCCCCGAATCCAGAACAAAGCCTCTGCCTTTTCCTTTTCATGACGCTAGACCTGTTAAGATGAGAAGAAAGATTAGATCTTTTCTTCTTGGGTATAGTGAACCCCAACAAGTCAGTCCTGATTGGAACCCTAGACCTTTTCTTCTTGGGTATCAACAACTTGTTTTCAACAACCGCCAGCAACCCTTTCTTCTTCAGAATCTTGAACTCCGCCAATACCTGAGTTGCAGAATTGGCCAAGAAATCACAAGAATACCCATCAAATTTACCATCTGGGTTGAAATTTCTCGAGGGCTGAGAAGCAGAAAGACTCAACGAAGAAGAAGATTGGAGAAGTAGGGCGACATCGGAGAGAAGATTCAGTGACGAGAGATCAACACCAGAATCACCCTCCATTGTTATCGGATTGATCGATCGAGAGAGAGAGAATTGGGAATTGAGGGAATTAGGGTTTCAGAAGTGGGTCTGAAATTGAAAGTTGTAATTGTCAGTAGGATCAGAGTGGGGGATTATATAGAAGAGGAGGACAGGGTGGCTCCAGAGGTCAGTGTCGTGAACGCCACGCTTAATTTAACGGTAACATTCTGATATTTCCGGCCTTGTTCTTAAAACCCCACACCGATCACTACAGATTTTTTGATCAATTTAAAATATAAAAGAGAAGATTTTTTGTTCTGCAGGTGGGCTATGTTGTACTGTCACGTAGTGGAGTCTTACCTATATATAAAGGAATTTAAACCACAACTCTCCTTCCGGTAAGTCCGGTGTTCTCAGACCCGGGTCTTTCTCAAACGATCTGATCTACGGACTAAAATATCGGTCGTTTAGAAAAAAAAGTCTTGATAGATGTATCAAGAAAACATTGAAAATCGACAGAAATTTTTCTAAAATTTTATAAAAATTGTACATTAGACTAAAATAGACTAAAAATAAAATAATAAACAAAATATGAAATTAATCTTGATACTTATAAAAAAAAAATTCAAGAAAAATATCGAGGATATTATGGATATTTTAGTCCTTCATATGATCTGAATCAACGTGACTCGACCCGATGCGCATTCCGAGGATTTCAAGATTGAAGAGCCCCCAAGAGGTAGGCTTCCAGCTTACTAAAGTTTGAAATTCCAATAGTTCTGTAGAAACTTATGAAATAGAATTATCTACAAATTGAAACAGAGACATCAAATTGATTTACATAGATTGGAGCCATATATGATGATGAAATTATATGTTTGTTATTGAGACTAAAATGACATTATTATTATTTTTTTGGTTGAAAAAAGGAGAACTGATGGGGATAATAAAAGGAGAATTGCTACCATGCAACTATTTAGTTGTCATCCTTTCTAAACCAAATACATATATAATCTGGAAATGATGAAAATAACAATTGACATAAGTGAAGTATCTTATAAGAGCAATTTTAACAGACTATATATTTTAGTTTTTAACTATTTTAGAGAGCGTGTTTAGCTTTTTTAGATGTTTTAGAAGCTTCAACAGACTAGTCAAACTAAACCTATTATAACTTTTAGCTATCTCAAATGAGGCTAGCTATAATTTATTACATTCCTTGTAAGATATTTTATGTGATATATAAATATATTTAAACTATTTAATTTCTATTTGAAGAATAATGTTGATGTAATGCTAGCTAAAATAAAGAGCATTGATACAGTCACATTTTTAAAGTGGCTAAACAAAATGACATTTTAGCTAATTTGACTAAAATTTAACTTAAAATGGCTAGCATCGCTAAACATGCTTTAAACTGTCTCCCGTCACTTTAATCTTTCATTCTTTTCTTATTTTACCACGGGTGAATTCCAAACTCCACACTCCCCATAGCCTCTCCCTTTTAGTATTGAAGTCACTAAAAAGGAAAGATGATGTTGAAATGATTTGCAATTAACGATTGTCTCAACTTTCAAGACTAACTTAGCGAGGTCATGTATGATTTCATATCAATGAGTTCGTCGTGTTTCGTTGCCATCAAAATAACTCCAAGATGCCAATTTATGGCTAGCAGGCTAGAGATCTCTCATGACCACACTTACATTGTTTTGGTCCTCTAATGTTTCATAATGAACAGAGCTTTTCTCTAAGCTCTCATACATATGTAACGTACGTATAGAAGCAATCACAAAATGTATGTAAATATGCTTCTCTGAGTTCTCTCGTTAGAGAAGCATTAGAAACTAAATTGAGTAAGTTCCTCTGATTACGTACCAAGCTTGAAGAGTTAATACATATAATCAAGAGCTAGCAATCACCGAATTAATAGTTTGAAATTGACAGAGCAATTCCGGAAGATTGCAACTCTAAAAAAGGAGATCTAACAAGACTTTACCATCACAAACACAGAGTGGCAACAAGTTAAAGCTACGTGGATCATATAAAATGTCTCCTATTTCCAGGCTTCTGGAGGATCATAGTCTAAGTCCAAATTATGACCTGATGAGCGTTATTATGCATCATCAGGAACTAGCAATATTTTTCCAAAATGCTTGCCACTATCCATAAGCTGATGAGCCTTCTCTACTTCAGAAAATGAGAAAGTTTCGGAGTGAAACGAAGGTACTTTCAATGATAGGCCACACTTTTTCTTGCACCTCTTTAACGATTAATTCCTTCGATGTCCTACTCCTATGTCGAAAGGCAGACCCTGCATTCACCACTATGATATAAGATACTTACTAAAAAAGCAAAGTGAATATGAGATGGACGCGTTGTAATTTATATTCTACATATTCTATACTTCTAAAACTAAATTTTCTTACTAAAAAAGATAGGGAACTCAACATAACAGATCTCTAATGAGCAACATCAGTATAGCAACTTTATGATAAACTAGGACATTTTGGCAAATTTCTCGAAGACCAAAATTGCTTCTAGTAAAACTACAAAGAAATAAGACATTTAGTGAGAGAACCTTGAATGACAGAAAGCAAATCTACCCAACTATATATACCACAAATTCTAATAAAAACTTTTTTCCTTTTTTTTTTCTGGGAAAATATGAATTCGAGTTTAGTACCTCTAATGAATTTGCGCGGTATAGTTTCATCCGCCACATTTGGAAGTGAACTAGCAGTATCCATCATATTGGTGCAGAAGTTACCGATGGAAATAAGTCTTCCACCCTCGTTTAAGCAACTCAGGTTTCGTTGAAAATGTTCAGGCCCAAGAACATTCAAGATTACATCAGCACCTGTTAATTAGGTATTCATCAATATATTTACATGTACATGCAATAATATGTCACTGTAACTAAGAAGCATCATTAAATGGAAGAGTGTACATACCTTGATCCAAAACCTTGCCATCATCGAATGCTAAAAGGTCTTCGAAATTAATCCACTTATCAACTTCAAGATCTTCATAATATTGTTTGCCGCCTTCACTTGATGTCACAATTGTTTTTACACCTTTAAATTTGGCTAATTGAACTGCGAAACTAGCAATTCCATTTGAGTCGTGATGAACCTGAATTTTAATACTCTGTTAAATAGTAAAATAGTCATGATGAACATGAATTTCCAATTAGAGTCAAGTGAAAAAGTTATGTTCTCTTTATTACTTATGATCATTCATATTCAATTCAAATCATTTCAGGATATATAAATGAATTTCTAAATTTAATTATGCTAGAGTGGTTTAAAAGTTACCGAAAGTGTTTCCTGAGCAGATAGCCTTGGCATATACTTGTCTCCTTTTTCGGGTAACCAAAATGTTAGGGGGGACAGTTTATTGGTTGTAAATAGTTCTGACCAGACTGTGCATGCAGCATATGGTAAACAAGCAGCAAACTCTAGAGTCACATTACATGGGATAGGAAGGACTTGCAGTTCTGGTACAACCACTTTTTCAGCATATCCTCCACCACTGAGGACTGCACACACCTAAACAAAACAAATTCGTATAGTTTACAAAAGTGTTCTTAAAACAAAGTAAAACAAAAGAATTATCGTTACGCATATTGAATATGTTATATTTTTGAAAGAAAAGAAAAAAAAAGATTATTGTAACAATTAAAATAATTATGCATGATTTACATGTCCATTTTTAATGGAGAACTATCTAACTATCTGCACAACTATTTTTTCAGATGATGTTTTTTCTTTCTACAGTAAAATTTCGATATTTCTCACAATGTCTAGTCCATAGAGTCCTTATTCGGCAAATATACAAGTTCACTAATGAAAACTTATATAAATTCCTTTCTCATTCACTGAAACTAGCTCCTGGAAAGCAAATCTCAAGTTTTTATGTGAAAAAATGAGGAACTAATTCAGGTCTTAAAACTTACGTACACAAACTAATTAACAGAAAGAAAGTACCTCATCATTCACATTCCATTTGTTCACATCTTTCCCAAGTTTCTCAATTGTTCCTGAGCATTCAATACCCAAGCATAAGCTTTCACCCAACAACATTTTTCTATCAATTATGTCAGAACCATTGACCACAGTAGCTTTGACCTTTATCAAGACTTCATCATCTTTAAGGTCTGGAACGGGCACTTCTTCTGTTTTCAGTTCACCCGACTTATTCACCAATATGGCCTTCATCACTGAAATTGAATCAAATAATGTCAATTTTCACTTTGATGTCAAAACGACATTTACCATAATCTAGCGTAAACTTGGAAACACAGCACATCATAAATGAAAAGATCGCACTGTGAAAGCATTGACGACTCAATCAGCTGCTGTGGTTATAAATCTAGTCATGTCTGATCTAGTTTTCTCCCTATTGCTTCTGACCTTGAACACATGCATTTTCATGGTCTGCATCATAGTAATATTTCTTGAAGATCCTAAGTGGATTGGTCCTCTGCATCATAGTAATATTTCTTGAACACCCTATTTTTTTCTTTCTTCTTTTGCTGGTGTTGCCCTTGGTTTACAAAATGGCCGGGACAAACAAGAAACTGCGCTACAAAAGCCAAAACCGGCCTCCACAATTTTTTTTTATTTTATTTTTTTGCAATTTAGTTTTAATTTGATACTATCATTGCAAAGACAGGATATTAAGCTCCATGGACATGCATAAAATTTTTAAATCCACACACATGCAGTTCACAGAAAAATGAAAACTCTTTTTATGGAGTATGGACTATGAATTACTCATATGAAAAACACTTTTTTTTTCTAATCTGCAAATTTGTATCTCCGCCACGAAGGGAGGAGATATGTTTTTTGCTGGTGTTACCTCGGGTATAAACAGCTGGTGGGACTTCACTTGGTTTACCCATAAGGTTTCTCAAGCTCCCCCCAACCGTTTCTTGTTCAGCCCACGCACTGTACCTATTCTCTTGTTCTCAAATTTCAGTCTTTATAATCCCACAATGAAAGGTAGGGTTGTCTGCTATAGTGCTATATATGTTAATTAGTTCAATTGAGTGTACACCGAAACAAAACCATATATGTAATATGTGAAATTACTCAAAAGTTTTGAACTTTACTTTCAGGTGAGAACCATAATGTGTGTACGAGGAAACCAGCTGAGAATTATAACTCACAGTTCGAACACTAGCAAATCTGTGATATACTGATATATATATATATATATATAATTATATATATCACAAGAAACAACAAACAGAAAACAAGTTGACTACAATTAAGAAACAACAAGCAGAAAAGAAAATCTTCCCAAAACAGACAATTAAGCAACAAATTAATTCCAGAATGAGAAAATGAGTGGACAGTTTACTTGTTTAGCAGGCAGTACCAGTTTCTAGCTAGCTACTGCCAGTCTAAAAGAGTTGATCAAATTAACACACCTAAAGAGGTTAAAGAAAATAGAGTTGTAGAGAAGAAAGCCTGTTGTGGAAGAAGAGAAGCCTCCATCTTCTGCAAAATAGCCTACTTCTGCAAAGAAGCTTGCTTGTGTGATTGATGACATATATTCGCCCGAAAATAGAGGAAAAATTAAGCTGAAGCCTAGTGAAAAACCCAACAAGCTTAAGAGAAAGAAGAAAGATTTAGGCTTTCAAGATGGTGGCTTTTGTGGATGAAACTTGCCGGGAAAAGAGAACAAACAATGGCCTTGCTATCTCAACACAGATTCAAACGAGTTGGGTATCAACAAAGCAGATCTATGCTGAAAGCTAAGAACTCCTATCTGTCCCATTTGATTGCAAATGCTGCTTCTGAGGCTCCTTACATCTTACTGAAAGATTTGTATGCCTAAGGCTTTTGTTCTTTCCTTTTAAAAAAAAAAAGAGTTTTTACCTGTTTGTTTGAAGAATCTGGACTCCTGCTTCCGATTTCCTACACAACGCTCGGTCTGTCGGGATCTTTCCAACCAGGTATTGATCTAGTGTCCAAGTGCCAGGTTTCGAGCTCTGATAGGTTTACTATAATAATGGACAAACTTATCTCATCGGGGCCCAATTCATTCATCTCCTATGGCCCATAAGATCACATATATCCTTTTTGTTTGATCGGAAAAAGTAACAAACCCGAAACTCATAATCTAAAGTCCGCTACGAGTCACACTCACACAGCAGAGGGACCGCTTGCGAAGCGGCCAGAATACGATCGATCCCGACCACGGAGCATCCAAAGGTGAAGCGTCCGAAGATCTGCGATCCTCAGCTCGCAGTTGATACCTATATGTTCTCGAATTAGAATTCATGCTTTCTATTTTTTAGAAAATCAAAAGGGTAAATAGATTGAGAATTAGAGCTTTCGATGTTATTTTTTTTAGAAAATCGAAAGGGTAAATTCTTTCTGTGGTATATAAGGTATTACCAACTAGATGGTTTCATAGGTATTAACCCGAATCATCATCCATTAAATATATCAAGATGAATTGATGAATCACTTTTTCTGTTCAAAACATAACTGGATTTTTTATTTCAAAGGAACATAACTTGATTTTTATATTTAATAAATTTAGTCATTGTGATCTAAACATTCATCAGACCACTCCACTGAGCTATATCTAATTAATTCACTTAAAGTAGTGGCTTGGGTGTCAGATCACAAATGTTTATTTATTTTTATTTTTTAAGAAATGGATGTTAAGGCTTATATTGATAATGATAATGCGGGAGAACAATATAGACACGATCTGCCCGCGATGATTACGTAGGCAATGAACCATGCGAAACCACCTATGAAGAATCCTAAGCAATCTCTATACTATTAACCCTAGACGGAAGCTCATCAAGTAACCTATAACTAAGACATGTTAACTAGAGTAATATAACTTGTTCAAATACAACCGAAGAGAGGGTCAACGGATAAAAGTTACTCTAGGGCTCGTGCAACTCTTCAAGATTCTACTCCATCGAGGAAATGAAGTCTTCAAATCGTAATGTTGGGATTTGAATTTTAATATTTAGTTTTCATTTTTCAGCTCTCTTAATTTCAAAAAAAAAAGAAAAGAGAATACGGTATATTAAGTTATTAACTAACTAAACCAATCGGATCCAAAGTTGATTTCCTAGTTTCTCACGAAACAAAGAAACAACCTGAAAAAAAACAGAGATAATCTCAAGCCATGAGCCTCACAACAGAGACACCGCTGAAGCGGCCAGAATCCGATCTGATCCCGACCATGGAGCAGCCGGAGGCGAAACGTCCGAAGATCGGCGATTCTCAGCTCGCTGTTGATACACGTATGTTTCCGAATGATTCATGCTTTGCTTTAAGGCTTTCGATTCATGATTTTTGTTTGATTTTTTTTATTCGTTTGAAAATTTAAAATTGGTATAAAAAATTAGGCTTTCGATTCATGCTGTGCTTTAGGCTTTTCTATGATTTTTTTTTTTTTGCGCTACTTTTTGTTTAGAAAATCAAAACTGGTATCCAAAATTATGGTTCGATCTGATCCTAAGTGGATTGGTCCTCTGCATCATAGTAATATTTCTTGAACACCCTATTCTTTGCTTTCTTCTTTTGCTGGTGTTGCCCTTGGTTTACAAAATGGCCGGGACAAACAAGAAACTGCGCTACAAAAGCCAAAACCGGCCTCCACAATTTTTTTTTATTTTATTTTTTTGCAATTTAGTTTTAATTTGATACTATCATTGCAAAGACAGGATATTAAGCTCCATGGACATGCATAAAATTTTTAAATCCACACACATGCAGTTCACAGAAAAATGAAAACTCTTTTTATGGAGTATGGACTATGAATTACTCATATGAAAAACACTTTTTTTTTCTAATCTGCAAATTTGTATCTCTGCCACGAAGGGAGGAGATATGTTTTTTGCTGGTGTTACCTCGGGTATAAACAGCTGGTGGGACTTCACTTGGTTTACCCATAAGGTTTCTCAAGCTCCCCCCAACCGTTTCTTGTTCAGCCCACGCACTGTACCTATTCTCTTGTTCTCAAATTTCAGTCTTTATAATCCCACAATGAAAGGTAGGGTTGTCTGCTATAGTGCTATATATGTTAATTAGTTCAATTGAGTGTACACCGAAACAAAACCATATATGTAATATGTGAAATTACTCAAAAGTTTTGAACTTTACTTTCAGGTGAGAACCATAATGTGTGTACGAGGAAACCAGCTGAGAATTATAACTCACAGTTCGAACACTAGCAAATCTGTGATATACTGATATATATATATATATATATAATTATATATATCACAAGAAACAACAAACAGAAAACAAGTTGACTACAATTAAGAAACAACAAGCAGAAAAGAAAATCTTCCCAAAACAGACAATTAAGCAACAAATTAATTCCAGAATGAGAAAATGAGTGGACAGTTTACTTGTTTAGCAGGCAGTACCAGTTTCTAGCTAGCTACTGCCAGTCTAAAAGAGTTGATCAAATTAACACACCTAAAGAGGTTAAAGAAAATAGAGTTGTAGAGAAGAAAGCCTGTTGTGGAAGAAGAGAAGCCTCCATCTTCTGCAAAATAGCCTACTTCTGCAAAGAAGCTTGCTTGTGTGATTGATGACATATATTCGCCCGAAAATAGAGGAAAAATTAAGCTGAAGCCTAGTGAAAAACCCAACAAGCTTAAGAGAAAGAAGAAAGATTTAGGCTTTCAAGATGGTGGCTTTTGTGGATGAAACTTGCCGGGAAAAGAGAACAAACAATGGCCTTGCTATCTCAACACAGATTCAAACGAGTTGGGTATCAACAAAGCAGATCTATGCTGAAAGCTAAGAACTCCTATCTGTCCCATTTGATTGCAAATGCTGCTTCTGAGGCTCCTTACATCTTACTGAAAGATTTGTATGCCTAAGGCTTTTGTTCTTTCCTTTTAAAAAAAAAAAGAGTTTTTACCTGTTTGTTTGAAGAATCTGGACTCCTGCTTCCGATTTCCTACACAACGCTCGGTCTGTCGGGATCTTTCCAACCAGGTATTGATCTAGTGTCCAAGTGCCAGGTTTCGAGCTCTGATAGGTTTACTATAATAATGGACAAACTTATCTCATCGGGGCCCAATTCATTCATCTCCTATGGCCCATAAGATCACATATATCCTTTTTGTTTGATCGGAAAAAGTAACAAACCCGAAACTCATAATCTAAAGTCCGCTACGAGTCACACTCACACAGCAGAGGGACCGCTTGCGAAGCGGCCAGAATACGATCGATCCCGACCACGGAGCATCCAAAGGTGAAGCGTCCGAAGATCTGCGATCCTCAGCTCGCAGTTGATACCTATATGTTCTCGAATTAGAATTCATGCTTTCTATTTTTTAGAAAATCAAAAGGGTAAATAGATTGAGAATTAGAGCTTTCGATGTTATTTTTTTTAGAAAATCGAAAGGGTAAATTCTTTCTGTGGTATATAAGGTATTACCAACTAGATGGTTTCATAGGTATTAACCCGAATCATCATCCATTAAATATATCAAGATGAATTGATGAATCACTTTTTCTGTTCAAAACATAACTGGATTTTTTATTTCAAAGGAACATAACTTGATTTTTATATTTAATAAATTTAGTCATTGTGATCTAAACATTCATCAGACCACTCCACTGAGCTATATCTAATTAATTCACTTAAAGTAGTGGCTTGGGTGTCAGATCACAAATGTTTATTTATTTTTATTTTTTAAGAAATGGATGTTAAGGCTTATATTGATAATGATAATGCGGGAGAACAATATAGACACGATCTGCCCGCGATGATTACGTAGGCAATGAACCATGCGAAACCACCTATGAAGAATCCTAAGCAATCTCTATACTATTAACCCTAGACGGAAGCTCATCAAGTAACCTATAACTAAGACATGTTAACTAGAGTAATATAACTTGTTCAAATACAACCGAAGAGAGGGTCAACGGATAAAAGTTACTCTAGGGCTCGTGCAACTCTTCAAGATTCTACTCCATCGAGGAAATGAAGTCTTCAAATCGTAATGTTGGGATTTGAATTTTAATATTTAGTTTTCATTTTTCAGCTCTCTTAATTTCAAAAAAAAAAGAAAAGAGAATACGGTATATTAAGTTATTAACTAACTAAACCAATCGGATCCAAAGTTGATTTCCTAGTTTCTCACGAAACAAAGAAACAACCTGAAAAAAAACAGAGATAATCTCAAGCCATGAGCCTCACAACAGAGACACCGCTGAAGCGGCCAGAATCCGATCTGATCCCGACCATGGAGCAGCCGGAGGCGAAACGTCCGAAGATCGGCGATTCTCAGCTCGCTGTTGATACACGTATGTTTCCGAATGATTCATGCTTTGCTTTAAGGCTTTCGATTCATGATTTTTGTTTGATTTTTTTTATTCGTTTGAAAATTTAAAATTGGTATAAAAAATTAGGCTTTCGATTCATGCTGTGCTTTAGGCTTTTCTATGATTTTTTTTTTTTTGCGCTACTTTTTGTTTAGAAAATCAAAACTGGTATCCAAAATTATGGTTCGATCTGATCCTAAGTGGATTGGTCCTCTGCATCATAGTAATATTTCTTGAACACCCTATTCTTTGCTTTCTTCTTTTGCTGGTGTTGCCCTTGGTTTACAAAATGGCCGGGACAAACAAGAAACTGCGCTACAAAAGCCAAAACCGGCCTCCACAATTTTTTTTTATTTTATTTTTTTGCAATTTAGTTTTAATTTGATACTATCATTGCAAAGACAGGATATTAAGCTCCATGGACATGCATAAAATTTTTAAATCCACACACATGCAGTTCACAGAAAAATGAAAACTCTTTTTATGGAGTATGGACTATGAATTACTCATATGAAAAACACTTTTTTTTTCTAATCTGCAAATTTGTATCTCTGCCACGAAGGGAGGAGATATGTTTTTTGCTGGTGTTACCTCGGGTATAAACAGCTGGTGGGACTTCACTTGGTTTACCCATAAGGTTTCTCAAGCTCCCCCCAACCGTTTCTTGTTCAGCCCACGCACTGTACCTATTCTCTTGTTCTCAAATTTCAGTCTTTATAATCCCACAATGAAAGGTAGGGTTGTCTGCTATAGTGCTATATATGTTAATTAGTTCAATTGAGTGTACACCGAAACAAAACCATATATGTAATATGTGAAATTACTCAAAAGTTTTGAACTTTACTTTCAGGTGAGAACCATAATGTGTGTACGAGGAAACCAGCTGAGAATTATAACTCACAGTTCGAACACTAGCAAATCTGTGATATACTGATATATATATATATATATATATATATATATATATAATTATATATATCACAAGAAACAACAAACAGAAAACAAGTTGACTACAATTAAGAAACAACAAGCAGAAAAGAAAATCTTCCCAAAACAGACAATTAAGCAACAAATTAATTCCAGAATGAGAAAATGAGTGGACAGTTTACTTGTTTAGCAGGCAGTACCAGTTTCTAGCTAGCTACTGCCAGTCTAAAAGAGTTGATCAAATTAACACACCTAAAGAGGTTAAAGAAAATAGAGTTGTAGAGAAGAAAGCCTGTTGTGGAAGAAGAGAAGCCTCCATCTTCTGCAAAATAGCCTACTTCTGCAAAGAAGCTTGCTTGTGTGATTGATGACATATATTCGCCCGAAAATAGAGGAAAAATTAAGCTGAAGCCTAGTGAAAAACCCAACAAGCTTAAGAGAAAGAAGAAAGATTTAGGCTTTCAAGATGGTGGCTTTTGTGGATGAAACTTGCCGGGAAAAGAGAACAAACAATGGCCTTGCTATCTCAACACAGATTCAAACGAGTTGGGTATCAACAAAGCAGATCTATGCTGAAAGCTAAGAACTCCTATCTGTCCCATTTGATTGCAAATGCTGCTTCTGAGGCTCCTTACATCTTACTGAAAGATTTGTATGCCTAAGGCTTTTGTTCTTTCCTTTTAAAAAAAAAAAGAGTTTTTACCTGTTTGTTTGAAGAATCTGGACTCCTGCTTCCGATTTCCTACACAACGCTCGGTCTGTCGGGATCTTTCCAACCAGGTATTGATCTAGTGTCCAAGTGCCAGGTTTCGAGCTCTGATAGGTTTACTATAATAATGGACAAACTTATCTCATCGGGGCCCAATTCATTCATCTCCTATGGCCCATAAGATCACATATATCCTTTTTGTTTGATCGGAAAAAGTAACAAACCCGAAACTCATAATCTAAAGTCCGCTACGAGTCACACTCACACAGCAGAGGGACCGCTTGCGAAGCGGCCAGAATACGATCGATCCCGACCACGGAGCATCCAAAGGTGAAGCGTCCGAAGATCTGCGATCCTCAGCTCGCAGTTGATACCTATATGTTCTCGAATTAGAATTCATGCTTTCTATTTTTTAGAAAATCAAAAGGGTAAATAGATTGAGAATTAGAGCTTTCGATGTTATTTTTTTTAGAAAATCGAAAGGGTAAATTCTTTCTGTGGTATATAAGGTATTACCAACTAGATGGTTTCATAGGTATTAACCCGAATCATCATCCATTAAATATATCAAGATGAATTGATGAATCACTTTTTCTGTTCAAAACATAACTGGATTTTTTATTTCAAAGGAACATAACTTGATTTTTATATTTAATAAATTTAGTCATTGTGATCTAAACATTCATCAGACCACTCCACTGAGCTATATCTAATTAATTCACTTAAAGTAGTGGCTTGGGTGTCAGATCACAAATGTTTATTTATTTTTATTTTTTAAGAAATGGATGTTAAGGCTTATATTGATAATGATAATGCGGGAGAACAATATAGACACGATCTGCCCGCGATGATTACGTAGGCAATGAACCATGCGAAACCACCTATGAAGAATCCTAAGCAATCTCTATACTATTAACCCTAGACGGAAGCTCATCAAGTAACCTATAACTAAGACATGTTAACTAGAGTAATATAACTTGTTCAAATACAACCGAAGAGAGGGTCAACGGATAAAAGTTACTCTAGGGCTCGTGCAACTCTTCAAGATTCTACTCCATCGAGGAAATGAAGTCTTCAAATCGTAATGTTGGGATTTGAATTTTAATATTTAGTTTTCATTTTTCAGCTCTCTTAATTTCAAAAAAAAAAGAAAAGAGAATACGGTATATTAAGTTATTAACTAACTAAACCAATCGGATCCAAAGTTGATTTCCTAGTTTCTCACGAAACAAAGAAACAACCTGAAAAAAAACAGAGATAATCTCAAGCCATGAGCCTCACAACAGAGACACCGCTGAAGCGGCCAGAATCCGATCTGATCCCGACCATGGAGCAGCCGGAGGCGAAACGTCCGAAGATCGGCGATTCTCAGCTCGCTGTTGATACACGTATGTTTCCGAATGATTCATGCTTTGCTTTAAGGCTTTCGATTCATGATTTTTGTTTGATTTTTTTTATTCGTTTGAAAATTTAAAATTGGTATAAAAAATTAGGCTTTCGATTCATGCTGTGCTTTAGGCTTTTCTATGATTTTTTTTTTTTTGCGCTACTTTTTGTTTAGAAAATCAAAACTGGTATCCAAAATTATGGTTCGATCTGATCCTAAGTGGATTGGTCCTCTGCATCATAGTAATATTTCTTGAACACCCTATTCTTTGCTTTCTTCTTTTGCTGGTGTTGCCCTTGGTTTACAAAATGGCCGGGACAAACAAGAAACTGCGCTACAAAAGCCAAAACCGGCCTCCACAATTTTTTTTTATTTTATTTTTTTGCAATTTAGTTTTAATTTGATACTATCATTGCAAAGACAGGATATTAAGCTCCATGGACATGCATAAAATTTTTAAATCCACACACATGCAGTTCACAGAAAAATGAAAACTCTTTTTATGGAGTATGGACTATGAATTACTCATATGAAAAACACTTTTTTTTTCTAATCTGCAAATTTGTATCTCTGCCACGAAGGGAGGAGATATGTTTTTTGCTGGTGTTACCTCGGGTATAAACAGCTGGTGGGACTTCACTTGGTTTACCCATAAGGTTTCTCAAGCTCCCCCCAACCGTTTCTTGTTCAGCCCACGCACTGTACCTATTCTCTTGTTCTCAAATTTCAGTCTTTATAATCCCACAATGAAAGGTAGGGTTGTCTGCTATAGTGCTATATATGTTAATTAGTTCAATTGAGTGTACACCGAAACAAAACCATATATGTAATATGTGAAATTACTCAAAAGTTTTGAACTTTACTTTCAGGTGAGAACCATAATGTGTGTACGAGGAAACCAGCTGAGAATTATAACTCACAGTTCGAACACTAGCAAATCTGTGATATACTGATATATATATATATATATATAATTATATATATCACAAGAAACAACAAACAGAAAACAAGTTGACTACAATTAAGAAACAACAAGCAGAAAAGAAAATCTTCCCAAAACAGACAATTAAGCAACAAATTAATTCCAGAATGAGAAAATGAGTGGACAGTTTACTTGTTTAGCAGGCAGTACCAGTTTCTAGCTAGCTACTGCCAGTCTAAAAGAGTTGATCAAATTAACACACCTAAAGAGGTTAAAGAAAATAGAGTTGTAGAGAAGAAAGCCTGTTGTGGAAGAAGAGAAGCCTCCATCTTCTGCAAAATAGCCTACTTCTGCAAAGAAGCTTGCTTGTGTGATTGATGACATATATTCGCCCGAAAATAGAGGAAAAATTAAGCTGAAGCCTAGTGAAAAACCCAACAAGCTTAAGAGAAAGAAGAAAGATTTAGGCTTTCAAGATGGTGGCTTTTGTGGATGAAACTTGCCGGGAAAAGAGAACAAACAATGGCCTTGCTATCTCAACACAGATTCAAACGAGTTGGGTATCAACAAAGCAGATCTATGCTGAAAGCTAAGAACTCCTATCTGTCCCATTTGATTGCAAATGCTGCTTCTGAGGCTCCTTACATCTTACTGAAAGATTTGTATGCCTAAGGCTTTTGTTCTTTCCTTTTAAAAAAAAAAAGAGTTTTTACCTGTTTGTTTGAAGAATCTGGACTCCTGCTTCCGATTTCCTACACAACGCTCGGTCTGTCGGGATCTTTCCAACCAGGTATTGATCTAGTGTCCAAGTGCCAGGTTTCGAGCTCTGATAGGTTTACTATAATAATGGACAAACTTATCTCATCGGGGCCCAATTCATTCATCTCCTATGGCCCATAAGATCACATATATCCTTTTTGTTTGATCGGAAAAAGTAACAAACCCGAAACTCATAATCTAAAGTCCGCTACGAGTCACACTCACACAGCAGAGGGACCGCTTGCGAAGCGGCCAGAATACGATCGATCCCGACCACGGAGCATCCAAAGGTGAAGCGTCCGAAGATCTGCGATCCTCAGCTCGCAGTTGATACCTATATGTTCTCGAATTAGAATTCATGCTTTCTATTTTTTAGAAAATCAAAAGGGTAAATAGATTGAGAATTAGAGCTTTCGATGTTATTTTTTTTAGAAAATCGAAAGGGTAAATTCTTTCTGTGGTATATAAGGTATTACCAACTAGATGGTTTCATAGGTATTAACCCGAATCATCATCCATTAAATATATCAAGATGAATTGATGAATCACTTTTTCTGTTCAAAACATAACTGGATTTTTTATTTCAAAGGAACATAACTTGATTTTTATATTTAATAAATTTAGTCATTGTGATCTAAACATTCATCAGACCACTCCACTGAGCTATATCTAATTAATTCACTTAAAGTAGTGGCTTGGGTGTCAGATCACAAATGTTTATTTATTTTTATTTTTTAAGAAATGGATGTTAAGGCTTATATTGATAATGATAATGCGGGAGAACAATATAGACACGATCTGCCCGCGATGATTACGTAGGCAATGAACCATGCGAAACCACCTATGAAGAATCCTAAGCAATCTCTATACTATTAACCCTAGACGGAAGCTCATCAAGTAACCTATAACTAAGACATGTTAACTAGAGTAATATAACTTGTTCAAATACAACCGAAGAGAGGGTCAACGGATAAAAGTTACTCTAGGGCTCGTGCAACTCTTCAAGATTCTACTCCATCGAGGAAATGAAGTCTTCAAATCGTAATGTTGGGATTTGAATTTTAATATTTAGTTTTCATTTTTCAGCTCTCTTAATTTCAAAAAAAAAAGAAAAGAGAATACGGTATATTAAGTTATTAACTAACTAAACCAATCGGATCCAAAGTTGATTTCCTAGTTTCTCACGAAACAAAGAAACAACCTGAAAAAAAACAGAGATAATCTCAAGCCATGAGCCTCACAACAGAGACACCGCTGAAGCGGCCAGAATCCGATCTGATCCCGACCATGGAGCAGCCGGAGGCGAAACGTCCGAAGATCGGCGATTCTCAGCTCGCTGTTGATACACGTATGTTTCCGAATGATTCATGCTTTGCTTTAAGGCTTTCGATTCATGATTTTTGTTTGATTTTTTTTATTCGTTTGAAAATTTAAAATTGGTATAAAAAATTAGGCTTTCGATTCATGCTGTGCTTTAGGCTTTTCTATGATTTTTTTTTTTTTGCGCTACTTTTTGTTTAGAAAATCAAAACTGGTATCCAAAATTATGGTTCGATCTGATCCTAAGTGGATTGGTCCTCTGCATCATAGTAATATTTCTTGAACACCCTATTCTTTGCTTTCTTCTTTTGCTGGTGTTGCCCTTGGTTTACAAAATGGCCGGGACAAACAAGAAACTGCGCTACAAAAGCCAAAACCGGCCTCCACAATTTTTTTTTATTTTATTTTTTTGCAATTTAGTTTTAATTTGATACTATCATTGCAAAGACAGGATATTAAGCTCCATGGACATGCATAAAATTTTTAAATCCACACACATGCAGTTCACAGAAAAATGAAAACTCTTTTTATGGAGTATGGACTATGAATTACTCATATGAAAAACACTTTTTTTTTCTAATCTGCAAATTTGTATCTCTGCCACGAAGGGAGGAGATATGTTTTTTGCTGGTGTTACCTCGGGTATAAACAGCTGGTGGGACTTCACTTGGTTTACCCATAAGGTTTCTCAAGCTCCCCCCAACCGTTTCTTGTTCAGCCCACGCACTGTACCTATTCTCTTGTTCTCAAATTTCAGTCTTTATAATCCCACAATGAAAGGTAGGGTTGTCTGCTATAGTGCTATATATGTTAATTAGTTCAATTGAGTGTACACCGAAACAAAACCATATATGTAATATGTGAAATTACTCAAAAGTTTTGAACTTTACTTTCAGGTGAGAACCATAATGTGTGTACGAGGAAACCAGCTGAGAATTATAACTCACAGTTCGAACACTAGCAAATCTGTGATATACTGATATATATATATATATATAATTATATATATCACAAGAAACAACAAACAGAAAACAAGTTGACTACAATTAAGAAACAACAAGCAGAAAAGAAAATCTTCCCAAAACAGACAATTAAGCAACAAATTAATTCCAGAATGAGAAAATGAGTAGACAGTTTACTTGTTTAGCAGGCAGTACCAGTTTCTAGCTAGCTACTGCCAGTCTAAAAGAGTTGATCAAATTAACACACCTAAAGAGGTTAAAGAAAATAGAGTTGTAGAGAAGAAAGCCTGTTGTGGAAGAAGAGAAGCCTCCATCTTCTGCAAAATAGCCTACTTCTGCAAAGAAGCTTGCTTGTGTGATTGATGACATATATTCGCCCGAAAATAGAGGAAAAATTAAGCTGAAGCCTAGTGAAAAACCCAACAAGCTTAAGAGAAAGAAGAAAGATTTAGGCTTTCAAGATGGTGGCTTTTGTGGATGAAACTTGCCGGGAAAAGAGAACAAACAATGGCCTTGCTATCTCAACACAGATTCAAACGAGTTGGGTATCAACAAAGCAGATCTATGCTGAAAGCTAAGAACTCCTATCTGTCCCATTTGATTGCAAATGCTGCTTCTGAGGCTCCTTACATCTTACTGAAAGATTTGTATGCCTAAAGCTTTTGTTCTTTCCTTTTAAAAAAAAAAAGAGTTTTTACCTGTTTGTTTGAAGAATCTGGACTCCTGCTTCCGATTTCCTACACAACGCTCGGTCTGTCGGGATCTTTCCAACCAGGTATTGATCTAGTGTCCAAGTGCCAGGTTTCGAGCTCTGATAGGTTTACTATAATAATGGACAAACTTATCTCATCGGGGCCCAATTCATTCATCTCCTATGGCCCATAAGATCACATATATCCTTTTTGTTTGATCGGAAAAAGTAACAAACCCGAAACTCATAATCTAAAGTCCGCTACGAGTCACACTCACACAGCAGAGGGACCGCTTGCGAAGCGGCCAGAATACGATCGATCCCGACCACGGAGCATCCAAAGGTGAAGCGTCCGAAGATCTGCGATCCTCAGCTCGCAGTTGATACCTATATGTTCTCGAATTAGAATTCATGCTTTCTATTTTTTAGAAAATCAAAAGGGTAAATAGATTGAGAATTAGAGCTTTCGATGTTATTTTTTTTAGAAAATCGAAAGGGTAAATTCTTTCTGTGGTATATAAGGTATTACCAACTAGATGGTTTCATAGGTATTAACCCGAATCATCATCCATTAAATATATCAAGATGAATTGATGAATCACTTTTTCTGTTCAAAACATAACTGGATTTTTTATTTCAAAGGAACATAACTTGATTTTTATATTTAATAAATTTAGTCATTGTGATCTAAACATTCATCAGACCACTCCACTGAGCTATATCTAATTAATTCACTTAAAGTAGTGGCTTGGGTGTCAGATCACAAATGTTTATTTATTTTTATTTTTTAAGAAATGGATGTTAAGGCTTATATTGATAATGATAATGCGGGAGAACAATATAGACACGATCTGCCCGCGATGATTACGTAGGCAATGAACCATGCGAAACCACCTATGAAGAATCCTAAGCAATCTCTATACTATTAACCCTAGACGGAAGCTCATCAAGTAACCTATAACTAAGACATGTTAACTAGAGTAATATAACTTGTTCAAATACAACCGAAGAGAGGGTCAACGGATAAAAGTTACTCTAGGGCTCGTGCAACTCTTCAAGATTCTACTCCATCGAGGAAATGAAGTCTTCAAATCGTAATGTTGGGATTTGAATTTTAATATTTAGTTTTCATTTTTCAGCTCTCTTAATTTCAAAAAAAAAAAGAAGAGAATACGGTATATTAAGTTATTAACTAACTAAACCAATCGGATCCAAAGTTGATTTCCTAGTTTCTCACGAAACAAAGAAACAACCTGAAAAAAAACAGAGATAATCTCAAGCCATGAGCCTCACAACAGAGACACCGCTGAAGCGGCCAGAATCCGATCTGATCCCGACCATGGAGCAGCCGGAGGCGAAACGTCCGAAGATCGGCGATTCTCAGCTCGCTGTTGATACACGTATGTTTCCGAATGATTCATGCTTTGCTTTAAGGCTTTCGATTCATGATTTTTGTTTGATTTTTTTTATTCGTTTGAAAATTTAAAATTGGTATAAAAAATTAGGCTTTCGATTCATGCTGTGCTTTAGGCTTTTCTATGATTTTTTTTTTTTTGCGCTACTTTTTGTTTAGAAAATCAAAACTGGTATCCAAAATTATGGTTCGATCTGATCCTAAGTGGATTGGTCCTCTGCATCATAGTAATATTTCTTGAACACCCTATTCTTTGCTTTCTTCTTTTGCTGGTGTTGCCCTTGGTTTACAAAATGGCCGGGACAAACAAGAAACTGCGCTACAAAAGCCAAAACCGGCCTCCACAATTTTTTTTTTTATTTTATTTTTTTGCAATTTAGTTTTAATTTGATACTATCATTGCAAAGACAGGATATTAAGCTCCATGGACATGCATAAAATTTTTAAATCCACACACATGCAGTTCACAGAAAAATGAAAACTCTTTTTATGGAGTATGGACTATGAATTACTCATATGAAAAACACTTTTTTTTTCTAATCTGCAAATTTGTATCTCTGCCACGAAGGGAGGAGATATGTTTTTTGCTGGTGTTACCTCGGGTATAAACAGCTGGTGGGACTTCACTTGGTTTACCCATAAGGTTTCTCAAGCTCCCCCCAACCGTTTCTTGTTCAGCCCACGCACTGTACCTATTCTCTTGTTCTCAAATTTCAGTCTTTATAATCCCACAATGAAAGGTAGGGTTGTCTGCTATAGTGCTATATATGTTAATTAGTTCAATTGAGTGTACACCGAAACAAAACCATATATGTAATATGTGAAATTACTCAAAAGTTTTGAACTTTACTTTCAGGTGAGAACCATAATGTGTGTACGAGGAAACCAGCTGAGAATTATAACTCACAGTTCGAACACTAGCAAATCTGTGATATACTGATATATATATATATATAATTATATATATCACAAGAAACAACAAACAGAAAACAAGTTGACTACAATTAAGAAACAACAAGCAGAAAAGAAAATCTTCCCAAAACAGACAATTAAGCAACAAATTAATTCCAGAATGAGAAAATGAGTGGACAGTTTACTTGTTTAGCAGGCAGTACCAGTTTCTAGCTAGCTACTGCCAGTCTAAAAGAGTTGATCAAATTAACACACCTAAAGAGGTTAAAGAAAATAGAGTTGTAGAGAAGAAAGCCTGTTGTGGAAGAAGAGAAGCCTCCATCTTCTGCAAAATAGCCTACTTCTGCAAAGAAGCTTGCTTGTGTGATTGATGACATATATTCGCCCGAAAATAGAGGAAAAATTAAGCTGAAGCCTAGTGAAAAACCCAACAAGCTTAAGAGAAAGAAGAAAGATTTAGGCTTTCAAGATGGTGGCTTTTGTGGATGAAACTTGCCGGGAAAAGAGAACAAACAATGGCCTTGCTATCTCAACACAGATTCAAACGAGTTGGGTATCAACAAAGCAGATCTATGCTGAAAGCTAAGAACTCCTATCTGTCCCATTTGATTGCAAATGCTGCTTCTGAGGCTCCTTACATCTTACTGAAAGATTTGTATGCCTAAAGCTTTTGTTCTTTCCTTTTAAAAAAAAAAAGAGTTTTTACCTGTTTGTTTGAAGAATCTGGACTCCTGCTTCCGATTTCCTACACAACGCTCGGTCTGTCGGGATCTTTCCAACCAGGTATTGATCTAGTGTCCAAGTGCCAGGTTTCGAGCTCTGATAGGTTTACTATAATAATGGACAAACTTATCTCATCGGGGCCCAATTCATTCATCTCCTATGGCCCATAAGATCACATATATCCTTTTTGTTTGATCGGAAAAAGTAACAAACCCGAAACTCATAATCTAAAGTCCGCTACGAGTCACACTCACACAGCAGAGGGACCGCTTGCGAAGCGGCCAGAATACGATCGATCCCGACCACGGAGCATCCAAAGGTGAAGCGTCCGAAGATCTGCGATCCTCAGCTCGCAGTTGATACCTATATGTTCTCGAATTAGAATTCATGCTTTCTATTTTTTAGAAAATCAAAAGGGTAAATAGATTGAGAATTAGAGCTTTCGATGTTATTTTTTTTAGAAAATCGAAAGGGTAAATTCTTTCTGTGGTATATAAGGTATTACCAACTAGATGGTTTCATAGGTATTAACCCGAATCATCATCCATTAAATATATCAAGATGAATTGATGAATCACTTTTTCTGTTCAAAACATAACTGGATTTTTTATTTCAAAGGAACATAACTTGATTTTTATATTTAATAAATTTAGTCATTGTGATCTAAACATTCATCAGACCACTCCACTGAGCTATATCTAATTAATTCACTTAAAGTAGTGGCTTGGGTGTCAGATCACAAATGTTTATTTATTTTTATTTTTTAAGAAATGGATGTTAAGGCTTATATTGATAATGATAATGCGGGAGAACAATATAGACACGATCTGCCCGCGATGATTACGTAGGCAATGAACCATGCGAAACCACCTATGAAGAATCCTAAGCAATCTCTATACTATTAACCCTAGACGGAAGCTCATCAAGTAACCTATAACTAAGACATGTTAACTAGAGTAATATAACTTGTTCAAATACAACCGAAGAGAGGGTCAACGGATAAAAGTTACTCTAGGGCTCGTGCAACTCTTCAAGATTCTACTCCATCGAGGAAATGAAGTCTTCAAATCGTGGGATTTGAATTTTAATATTTAGTTTTCATTTTTCAGCTCTCTTAATTTCAAAAAAAAAAAGAAGAGAATACGGTATATTAAGTTATTAACTAACTAAACCAATCGGATCCAAAGTTGATTTCCTAGTTTCTCACGAAACAAAGAAACAACCTGAAAAAAAACAGAGATAATCTCAAGCCATGAGCCTCACAACAGAGACACCGCTGAAGCGGCCAGAATCCGATCTGATCCCGACCATGGAGCAGCCGGAGGCGAAACGTCCGAAGATCGGCGATTCTCAGCTCGCTGTTGATACACGTATGTTTCCGAATGATTCATGCTTTGCTTTAAGGCTTTCGATTCATGATTTTTGTTTGATTTTTTTTATTCGTTTGAAAATTTAAAATTGGTATAAAAAATTAGGCTTTCGATTCATGCTGTGCTTTAGGCTTTTCTATGATTTTTTTTTTTTTTGCGCTACTTTTTGTTTAGAAAATCAAAACTGGTATCCAAAATTATGGTTCGATCTGATCCTAAGTGGATTGGTCCTCTGCATCATAGTAATATTTCTTGAACACCCTATTCTTTGCTTTCTTCTTTTGCTGGTGTTGCCCTTGGTTTACAAAATGGCCGGGACAAACAAGAAACTGCGCTACAAAAGCCAAAACCGGCCTCCACAATTTTTTTTTTTATTTTATTTTTTTGCAATTTAGTTTTAATTTGATACTATCATTGCAAAGACAGGATATTAAGCTCCATGGACATGCATAAAATTTTTAAATCCACACACATGCAGTTCACAGAAAAATGAAAACTCTTTTTATGGAGTATGGACTATGAATTACTCATATGAAAAACACTTTTTTTTTCTAATCTGCAAATTTGTATCTCTGCCACGAAGGGAGGAGATATGTTTTTTGCTGGTGTTACCTCGGGTATAAACAGCTGGTGGGACTTCACTTGGTTTACCCATAAGGTTTCTCAAGCTCCCCCCAACCGTTTCTTGTTCAGCCCACGCACTGTACCTATTCTCTTGTTCTCAAATTTCAGTCTTTATAATCCCACAATGAAAGGTAGGGTTGTCTGCTATAGTGCTATATATGTTAATTAGTTCAATTGAGTGTACACCGAAACAAAACCATATATGTAATATGTGAAATTACTCAAAAGTTTTGAACTTTACTTTCAGGTGAGAACCATAATGTGTGTACGAGGAAACCAGCTGAGAATTATAACTCACAGTTCGAACACTAGCAAATCTGTGATATACTGATATATATATATATATAATTATATATATCACAAGAAACAACAAACAGAAAACAAGTTGACTACAATTAAGAAACAACAAGCAGAAAAGAAAATCTTCCCAAAACAGACAATTAAGCAACAAATTAATTCCAGAATGAGAAAATGAGTGGACAGTTTACTTGTTTAGCAGGCAGTACCAGTTTCTAGCTAGCTACTGCCAGTCTAAAAGAGTTGATCAAATTAACACACCTAAAGAGGTTAAAGAAAATAGAGTTGTAGAGAAGAAAGCCTGTTGTGGAAGAAGAGAAGCCTCCATCTTCTGCAAAATAGCCTACTTCTGCAAAGAAGCTTGCTTGTGTGATTGATGACATATATTCGCCCGAAAATAGAGGAAAAATTAAGCTGAAGCCTAGTGAAAAACCCAACAAGCTTAAGAGAAAGAAGAAAGATTTAGGCTTTCAAGATGGTGGCTTTTGTGGATGAAACTTGCCGGGAAAAGAGAACAAACAATGGCCTTGCTATCTCAACACAGATTCAAACGAGTTGGGTATCAACAAAGCAGATCTATGCTGAAAGCTAAGAACTCCTATCTGTCCCATTTGATTGCAAATGCTGCTTCTGAGGCTCCTTACATCTTACTGAAAGATTTGTATGCCTAAAGCTTTTGTTCTTTCCTTTTAAAAAAAAAAAGAGTTTTTACCTGTTTGTTTGAAGAATCTGGACTCCTGCTTCCGATTTCCTACACAACGCTCGGTCTGTCGGGATCTTTCCAACCAGGTATTGATCTAGTGTCCAAGTGCCAGGTTTCGAGCTCTGATAGGTTTACTATAATAATGGACAAACTTATCTCATCGGGGCCCAATTCATTCATCTCCTATGGCCCATAAGATCACATATATCCTTTTTGTTTGATCGGAAAAAGTAACAAACCCGAAACTCATAATCTAAAGTCCGCTACGAGTCACACTCACACAGCAGAGGGACCGCTTGCGAAGCGGCCAGAATACGATCGATCCCGACCACGGAGCATCCAAAGGTGAAGCGTCCGAAGATCTGCGATCCTCAGCTCGCAGTTGATACCTATATGTTCTCGAATTAGAATTCATGCTTTCTATTTTTTAGAAAATCAAAAGGGTAAATAGATTGAGAATTAGAGCTTTCGATGTTATTTTTTTTAGAAAATCGAAAGGGTAAATTCTTTCTGTGGTATATAAGGTATTACCAACTAGATGGTTTCATAGGTATTAACCCGAATCATCATCCATTAAATATATCAAGATGAATTGATGAATCACTTTTTCTGTTCAAAACATAACTGGATTTTTTATTTCAAAGGAACATAACTTGATTTTTATATTTAATAAATTTAGTCATTGTGATCTAAACATTCATCAGACCACTCCACTGAGCTATATCTAATTAATTCACTTAAAGTAGTGGCTTGGGTGTCAGATCACAAATGTTTATTTATTTTTATTTTTTAAGAAATGGATGTTAAGGCTTATATTGATAATGATAATGCGGGAGAACAATATAGACACGATCTGCCCGCGATGATTACGTAGGCAATGAACCATGCGAAACCACCTATGAAGAATCCTAAGCAATCTCTATACTATTAACCCTAGACGGAAGCTCATCAAGTAACCTATAACTAAGACATGTTAACTAGAGTAATATAACTTGTTCAAATACAACCGAAGAGAGGGTCAACGGATAAAAGTTACTCTAGGGCTCGTGCAACTCTTCAAGATTCTACTCCATCGAGGAAATGAAGTCTTCAAAT
Organism: Fragaria iinumae; assembly: GCA_009720345.1. Classification (NCBI taxonomy): domain Eukaryota; kingdom Viridiplantae; phylum Streptophyta; class Magnoliopsida; order Rosales; family Rosaceae; genus Fragaria; species Fragaria iinumae. The sequence continues at coordinate 28,500,925 of CM019121.1, forward strand.
CGTAATGTTGGGATTTGAATTTTAATATTTAGTTTTCATTTTTCAGCTCTCTTAATTTCAAAAAAAAAAAGAAGAGAATACGGTATATTAAGTTATTAACTAACTAAACCAATCGGATCCAAAGTTGATTTCCTAGTTTCTCACGAAACAAAGAAACAACCTGAAAAAAAACAGAGATAATCTCAAGCCATGAGCCTCACAACAGAGACACCGCTGAAGCGGCCAGAATCCGATCTGATCCCGACCATGGAGCAGCCGGAGGCGAAACGTCCGAAGATCGGCGATTCTCAGCTCGCTGTTGATACACGTATGTTTCCGAATGATTCATGCTTTGCTTTAAGGCTTTCGATTCATGATTTTTGTTTGATTTTTTTTATTCGTTTGAAAATTTAAAATTGGTATAAAAAATTAGGCTTTCGATTCATGCTGTGCTTTAGGCTTTTCTATGATTTTTTTTTTTTTTGCGCTACTTTTTGTTTAGAAAATCAAAACTGGTATCCAAAATTATGGTTCGATCTGATCCTAAGTGGATTGGTCCTCTGCATCATAGTAATATTTCTTGAACACCCTATTCTTTGCTTTCTTCTTTTGCTGGTGTTGCCCTTGGTTTACAAAATGGCCGGGACAAACAAGAAACTGCGCTACAAAAGCCAAAACCGGCCTCCACAATTTTTTTTTTTATTTTATTTTTTTGCAATTTAGTTTTAATTTGATACTATCATTGCAAAGACAGGATATTAAGCTCCATGGACATGCATAAAATTTTTAAATCCACACACATGCAGTTCACAGAAAAATGAAAACTCTTTTTATGGAGTATGGACTATGAATTACTCATATGAAAAACACTTTTTTTTTCTAATCTGCAAATTTGTATCTCTGCCACGAAGGGAGGAGATATGTTTTTTGCTGGTGTTACCTCGGGTATAAACAGCTGGTGGGACTTCACTTGGTTTACCCATAAGGTTTCTCAAGCTCCCCCCAACCGTTTCTTGTTCAGCCCACGCACTGTACCTATTCTCTTGTTCTCAAATTTCAGTCTTTATAATCCCACAATGAAAGGTAGGGTTGTCTGCTATAGTGCTATATATGTTAATTAGTTCAATTGAGTGTACACCGAAACAAAACCATATATGTAATATGTGAAATTACTCAAAAGTTTTGAACTTTACTTTCAGGTGAGAACCATAATGTGTGTACGAGGAAACCAGCTGAGAATTATAACTCACAGTTCGAACACTAGCAAATCTGTGATATACTGATATATATATATATATATAATTATATATATCACAAGAAACAACAAACAGAAAACAAGTTGACTACAATTAAGAAACAACAAGCAGAAAAGAAAATCTTCCCAAAACAGACAATTAAGCAACAAATTAATTCCAGAATGAGAAAATGAGTGGACAGTTTACTTGTTTAGCAGGCAGTACCAGTTTCTAGCTAGCTACTGCCAGTCTAAAAGAGTTGATCAAATTAACACACCTAAAGAGGTTAAAGAAAATAGAGTTGTAGAGAAGAAAGCCTGTTGTGGAAGAAGAGAAGCCTCCATCTTCTGCAAAATAGCCTACTTCTGCAAAGAAGCTTGCTTGTGTGATTGATGACATATATTCGCCCGAAAATAGAGGAAAAATTAAGCTGAAGCCTAGTGAAAAACCCAACAAGCTTAAGATAAAGAAGAAAGATTTAGGCTTTCAAGATGGTGGCTTTTGTGGATGAAACTTGCCGGGAAAAGAGAACAAACAATGGCCTTGCTATCTCAACACAGATTCAAACGAGTTGGGTATCAACAAAGCAGATCTATGCTGAAAGCTAAGAACTCCTATCTGTCCCATTTGATTGCAAATGCTGCTTCTGAGGCTCCTTACATCTTACTGAAAGATTTGTATGCCTAAAGCTTTTGTTCTTTCCTTTTAAAAAAAAAAAGAGTTTTTACCTGTTTGTTTGAAGAATCTGGACTCCTGCTTCCGATTTCCTACACAACGCTCGGTCTGTCGGGATCTTTCCAACCAGGTATTGATCTAGTGTCCAAGTGCCAGGTTTCGAGCTCTGATAGGTTTACTATAATAATGGACAAACTTATCTCATCGGGGCCCAATTCATTCATCTCCTATGGCCCATAAGATCACATATATCCTTTTTGTTTGATCGGAAAAAGTAACAAACCCGAAACTCATAATCTAAAGTCCGCTACGAGTCACACTCACACAGCAGAGGGACCGCTTGCGAAGCGGCCAGAATACGATCGATCCCGACCACGGAGCATCCAAAGGTGAAGCGTCCGAAGATCTGCGATCCTCAGCTCGCAGTTGATACCTATATGTTCTCGAATTAGAATTCATGCTTTCTATTTTTTAGAAAATCAAAAGGGTAAATAGATTGAGAATTAGAGCTTTCGATGTTATTTTTTTTAGAAAATCGAAAGGGTAAATTCTTTCTGTGGTATATAAGGTATTACCAACTAGATGGTTTCATAGGTATTAACCCGAATCATCATCCATTAAATATATCAAGATGAATTGATGAATCACTTTTTCTGTTCAAAACATAACTGGATTTTTTATTTCAAAGGAACATAACTTGATTTTTATATTTAATAAATTTAGTCATTGTGATCTAAACATTCATCAGACCACTCCACTGAGCTATATCTAATTAATTCACTTAAAGTAGTGGCTTGGGTGTCAGATCACAAATGTTTATTTATTTTTATTTTTTAAGAAATGGATGTTAAGGCTTATATTGATAATGATAATGCGGGAGAACAATATAGACACGATCTGCCCGCGATGATTACGTAGGCAATGAACCATGCGAAACCACCTATGAAGAATCCTAAGCAATCTCTATACTATTAACCCTAGACGGAAGCTCATCAAGTAACCTATAACTAAGACATGTTAACTAGAGTAATATAACTTGTTCAAATACAACCGAAGAGAGGGTCAACGGATAAAAGTTACTCTAGGGCTCGTGCAACTCTTCAAGATTCTACTCCATCGAGGAAATGAAGTCTTCAAATCGTAATGTTGGGATTTGAATTTTAATATTTAGTTTTCATTTTTCAGCTCTCTTAATTTCAAAAAAAAAAAGAAGAGAATACGGTATATTAAGTTATTAACTAACTAAACCAATCGGATCCAAAGTTGATTTCCTAGTTTCTCACGAAACAAAGAAACAACCTGAAAAAAAAACAGAGATAATCTCAAGCCATGAGCCTCACAACAGAGACACCGCTGAAGCGGCCAGAATCCGATCTGATCCCGACCACGGAGCAGCCGGAGGCGAAACGTCCGAAGATCGGCGATTCTCAGCTCGCTGTTGATACACGTATGTTTCCGAATGATTCATGCTTTGCTTTAAGGCTTTCGATTCATGATTTTTGTTTGATTTTTTTTATTCGTTTGAAAATTTAAAATTGGTATAAAAAATTAGGCTTTCGATTCATGCTGTGCTTTAGGCTTTTCTATGATTTTTTTTTTTTTTTTTTTGCGCTACATTTTGTTTAGAAAATCAAAACTGGTATCCAAAATTATGGTTCGATCTGAATTCTGAAGACATGGTGCTGTTGTAACTGAATTGGATGTTTTGGTATAATAATCAAAAATGGTTGAATTGAAAAGAAGAGAAGCTATACGAAGGGGCCTAAAATCAAATCAAAGTTATGCATATGGCTGGCCTAATACCTGACCTGGGTTTGTATATGTATCTAGAAAAAGTAGATTTTAGTAGTGCATGGTTACTTTGTTAGAGGAAATGTTTATGCTAATAGCCGAGTCAGTTTGGTTTTGTGAAGTTTGTTAATGGGTTCATAGATTGAATCTGCAGCTAGCTATCCAGAAAGCTCTATTTGCATCTTTTATCAATGCATCAGATATTCATTTATGCTCTTGTTCTTTATGACATCAATTTATCGTTTTTTTTTCTGGTGTTGTAGCAATGGAACTGCAGAGCGATTGTGTTAGCGAGTGGGAAGACACTTTAGAAGATGATTTTGATGAAAACCTATGCTTTTGTATCATCTGTCGTAAGATGGTCGCCCACAGTCACACCCCTGATGTGTGCCCCAAGAGGTCAAGGGGATTTGGAATGTTTTGTTACATTTGTCGTGGCCCCTGTAAAAGTAAGACTGATGAACATAAAGGAGATCAGGTTGAACGTATCAAGTCCTGTACTGTTTGTGGCTCGCAGGCTCGACACTGGACCCAGGACTGCCCCCATGCTGACAGTGACGATGAATCCTATTAACGTGGTTAATACTTCAGAGAATCATGCACTCTCACAAGGCTTCATATGATTATGAGCATTATCTCAAGCAGACATTGGATATTCCTAATTATGGTTCCAGTTTGACTGTTGTGTTAACTTAAAGACTTATTTTCTTTGTCAAGATTTCTCGTTTCCAGTTTGTCGATGGATGTTCTAGTCAATGTTTCATGGGTAAAGTATATATTAGCTTGAATTGACTTTGATTTGTTTTGTGTTTTAGTCCGTTTGAGTTAGTGATAACCTTCTCATTAACGTAATATTTTAGTTTAGTTTTCATATTTGAAATGAGATTATGCAATCCTTTGAACGCATAAGAAAATTTATTACTTGAGGAATGCCCTTGTATACTTGACTACGTACTTCTGTACAATAAAGATAACTACTAAAATTCTGATATCCAAACATCTGCAATATAATGATATATATACAACTCAAAATACGGTATCCAATATATGCAGTACGTTCTGAATGTTAGTAAAGGAAAACCAAGAAATTGCATAGGAGCCAAGTGCTCCACATATTTTCTTTCCATACTTGACAAATGCTGCCTTGAATGGTGGTTTTTTTTGTTTTTTTGAGATGATGCTATTACCGCACCCTATTTTGTTATTTACACACTCCATGTGTTTTTTCTATCATTACAAATTTTATTATATTTACAAAATTGCCTCTTAAAGTTTAGTGGAATTTTCATATACACTCAATTTTGAAGAGTGGTTTTAAATAAAACCCACTTAATATTTCTATCTGATAGACATCTAAAATGTATCAATTATGATAAATATTATGTCCTAGTTTTTCTAAATTTTACACAATTGCCACCATTCAACTATAACATATTAATATAATAAATAAGCTCAATTGATATTGTCTTAAATATCTTGATTATGAGTTTTTCTTCTAACACTAACATTTTTCAATCAATTTGCAAGAATCATGTAGTTTTCTTTATTTTTATGAAAAAAATCTAGATTAAAGGAATTTATTCTCTAATCTATACATAAGGTAAAATATAATATGAATAAGATATATGATCTAAACCCTATACCTTAAACCCTAAACCCTACACCCTACACCCTACACCCTATACCCTACACCCTAAACCCTATACCCTGAACCTATACCCTAACTCTAGACCCTAAACCTTATACCTTAAACCCAATTTTGGGTTTTTTCTTTTTAGGTATATTATCATATCATACTCTACTTAATAGGTACATTAGAAACGTAAGTAGTAAAGAGTAAAATGTTCTCTCGATTAGGATGTGAAATGATATAATAATATACCTAAAAAGAAGAAAATTAATCAAAGAACAAGAACGTGTACCGTACAATTAGACATTTTTCGACTATGTAGAGAGACATAAAATGTGAGTTTAAGAATGAAAAGTATCCTCCTATTACAAATGACATACTTCTGTATATAGCATATATATATATATATATATATATATATATATATATATATATATATATAAACTCAAGTTAGTAATAACAAGGTAATAAATTAAAGAATGTAATTGATTATGACAAAGTTAAATCCAACTAAATTTTAGCTAGTATTTGAGTTTCAAATTGATGCTAAAATTGAGAAATATACCAAATTTAGTTTTCTACTGTCTCAAGGGCAAATTAGAGAAACCGAAAAATGAAGAAAACTATTAATCATAGACATTTGCTCTATATGGTATGTTTGCTTATGTGGGATGGGTGTAAAATAAAATAAAAATATGTATGAGTTTATCTTAAAAGATGTCTAGTATTTTAGGTTTTTATCTAATTTTCTCTAAAGTTTATGATTGACTCACACCATGAAGGGTGTGCGAATAGCAAAAAAAAGTGTGTTATTAATTTTTTTATGAGATTTACATGAATACAAATTGAATGATATCCAATTTCTACACGCACGCGCGCTTTTGCAAGAATAATTAAAAGAAAATAAAACTAAAGAAGTAAGGCAACATAAGACTCCAAATTGAGTTCACAAGTTTTTTTTTTTTTTTGTTTGAGAAGACACGTTAACATTTTATTAAAGTAGAGACTTGAACCTCGTTCCTTAAGCCCTGAGCTCTGTCTCAGTTTCCTGGTCTTTACTTCACCCTCCAACTACCCAACCTTACCTACCTTCTAAGGATAATTCACTCCAAACTCCTTATCATCTGTCTTTGTGTGAGAATTCAATGCTTAATAACTAATCCCTGCTATTCCCCTGAAACTCCTTAATTCTATCCGGCGGATTAGTACTTCTCTTGTACTTGTGTGGGTTGCAGAGTCTTCATTTCCTGCCTTCTTTGATTTGTCTTGCTCAAGCTTTTATTAGCTTATCTATCCACTTATGTGCCACATTCAATGAGGAAACCAACCCCAGTAGCCTACAAAGTCCCACTGAAGGATCCTCACCGTTTCCATATCACTGAAGCATTGTTACTTCTCCTGCTCCTAATTCTATCTCAAACAACCTGTGTTTTCTATACTGGTTTTTCTAGAATGGAAGATTCACAGAAATCTTCTGACAGCCTGGTGGTGCAGATAAGGAGGAAATTATCTTTATATGAGTTGGACAGAAAGGATAGATTGAATATTGTCTTCTTTGCTGATAAGATCCCCAACAAGGCTACTATTTGTAATACCATGAAGTCTGTTCTAGGAAGGTTTGGCAATACAGGAGTAACTGCTAGTAACGAGAGGGATCCGAATGATAAGATGTTCATAGTTACAGCAGAAGATGCGGAATCAGCAAAGGATATCCTTGATGGATCTCCATGGTCAATTATGAGATATTCTGTTCACTTCCAAGAATGGCCAGAAACTCTTGCTATTGAGGAACTACAAAGTAGCCAGATAGCTTTCTGGGTGCAGGTTAGGGGTGTGCCACCCTATATGTTCGAAGAGGAAAATGTCAGGGAGATGGCCGAAAAGTTTGGAGAGTACAAGGGGATGGACGACCCCATTGAAAGAGAAGAAGGCACATAAAGTTTTCTCCGGGTTAGAATCCTTCTTGATGCTCGTGATCCTCTTCCAACAGGCTATGAGCTACCGAGAGATGATGGAACCAAGAAGTGGGTTAGTTTTGCTTTCGAGAAATTATCTGACTTTTGTTATGTTTGTGGGAGACTAGGACACACTGACTTGCCTAAATCTCCATGCCCTCATGGAGCTGATCCGGAGAGTGAGAACGAGTATGGTGATTGGTTAAGAGCATTACCACCTCGGAAGCAAATTAGGAATGAACATTCTCAGGTGAAGACTGCAAGTGGCCGGAATAGAAGGAGATTTCCCGGCCAATAGAAAGCAATGATAACGGCCATAATTCACAACCCCAAAGAGCCTCCTCAAGTCACATCAGAGAGTCTCAACCCCAAGGAAAGCATTCAGTCTCTGTCAGATTACAACTTTCTGACACAAGAGCCAATGTCTCTGCTGTCAACCATGATGATAGCAACTACACAAGGGAGCTCTCAACGGTACAATTAAGGTACCCCACTACCCTAGCCGCTTCAAACCATAATAATATTTTCATGCCCTCCCCTCCACCTGGATTTGATCCTATCCCAAACATCTCAAGTACCTTTTTCCTTGAACAAACTCAGAACGTGACAAATGGAGGTAATGTTGGCTATCCATGGTTTGTTAATCAAGGCATGAGTTCTAGTAATGTCAATCCAGCTGCTCTTGCCACCCTTTTCTCAAGACCTCTTCCCCAAATACCCTCATGTCCTAACTATCCATACCCCACACCTCCATCTGATACCTTTTCCAATACTCTACCAATCACAAACACAAATATTCATAACCCTCCCTCCAAACCCACTCAAGCCCAAGCAAGAGACCCCTTCAGTCTGAGACTGCCCATATTTTCTCTAGAAGGAAAATAAGGAAATTCACCAAATATTGCACCTCTAGAACTGAGACTCTTGTGTTGAATTCTAGGGTTGTGACTAATGGATGTTCAACGAGTAAAAGCGTTGAAGGTGGTGGTGGCTCGCCTACAGCCACAAGGTCTCCATGATACAACTCAGTTGGAATTGTCATGGACTGGGGCAATCCATGACAAAGCAGGCTCTTGAGGAGCTGATAGGAAAACATCGCCCATCCATTGTCTTTCTTTCGGAAACTCGAATGAAGGACAAGGATATTAAAAGGCTAAGATTGAAGTGTAAGTTTGCCCAAGGAATTACTGTGAAACCAGTCAATACAGCTGGTAGGTTGGCTCTATGGTGGGATGACAATGTTATAGTTCAAATACTCTCTAAATCCAAATTTCTGATTGATACGGTGGTCAAGTTCAAGTCTGACGATTATTTAGTTCGGTTTTCTTGGTTTTACGGACCACCCGACAAGAGGATTCAGCCTGGATTTTGGAATAGGTGTTCTAACCTGGCTGGTTCCATGGATCTCCCTTGGTTGTGTGCTGGCGATTTTAATGAATTCTTATGGCCTCATGAAAAGGAGGGCGGTAACCCTTGGAATCCAGGTAAAAGGCGTTTTCTACGCGAGTTTATGGAGGCTAATGACTTGATCGAGCTTCAATCAAAGGGTCAAAAGCTCACTTGGTGTAACAACTAGCCAGAAGGGGGTATAATTAAGATCAACCTGGATAGAAAGGTGGTAAACACAAAGTGGTTGGAGAGGTGGCCAAATTCTAGTGTTTTCAATCATCCTCGGCTGGGGTCTGATCATTGTGCACTTATTTTTGTCTCTAATCCACCAATGGTTCGTGGGCCCAAATTATTTAGATTTGAATCAATGTGGCTTGATGATCCGGAGTGCAGGGAAATTGTGGAGACCTCTTGGACTGACAACTCTCCAACTATTGGAGCTGCCCAATGGGTCACAAGAAGTCAAAGATATGGGGTGGAGTTATCCAAGTGGAGCAAGAAGAAATTCTCCAACAATCGTATGGCTATTAATAGAAGAATTGAGGAACTTCAAGTCATTCAGGAGTCTACAACGGTAGAAGCACGTAACATGGAGTCTCTGTTAATTGGAGAAATTGGTGCTTTATGGAACAAGGAGGAGAAATACTAGACACAACGTGCAAGAGTCAACTGGCTAAAAGCTGGGGACTCAAATACCAAATTTTTTCATTTGACAACCATCCAAAGAAGGCAACGGAACAAAATCCTCAAGCTTAAATCTAGCAATGATGTATGGCTTGATCGGGAGGGAACTATTCGTTCAGAAGTGGAGAATTATTTCAAGAACATTTTCAAGAGCTCTGGTGAGAGAGATTGGGATGAGGCTTTACAGGCAGTGGCTCATGTTGTTAGCCCGAAGATGAATTGCTCTCTAACTAAAGATTTCTCTGTTGAAGAGATTAAAGATGCTTCTTTCCAAATGGAGGGTGACAAGGCTGCAGGCCCTGATGGCTTTCATGGGATATTTTTTCAGAAATTTTGGAGTATCATCAATGAGACTATGAGGGCTACTGCAAAGGAATTTCATGATACTGCAAATATCCTTTCAGATTTGAACAAGACAAACATTGTCCTCATTCCAAAGGTCCCTTGCCCAGAGAAGGTTGATGAATTCCGCCCGATTAGTCTTTGCAATTACTCATACAAGGTTCTTTCTAAAATGCTTGCGAACCGGTTGAAAGTGTTTTTGCCAAGTATTATCTCTCCTTATTAGTGTGCTTTTGTGCCGGGTCATCAGATTCAAGATAATATTTTTGTAGCACATGAGGCTTTTCATTATTTGAAGCTGAGGAAAAGGGGAGACATTCAAGAGCTGGCACTAAAATTGGATATGAGCAAGGCATATGATAGGGTGGAGTGGGACTTTCTTGAAGAGGTTCTTACTTGTATGGGATTCTCCAATGGTTTTGTTCTTTTGATTATGGCTTGTGTTAAGTCTGTGTCCTTTGATGTTACCCTAAATGGAAAAGTAGGGGAGTACTTCAAGCCTTCAAGAGGTTTGAGACAAGGGGACCCGATCTCTCCCTACTTGTTCTTATTTATTTCAGATGTCTTCTCCTCTCTTATCAGAAGAGCTTGTGAAACCAGAACTCTGCAGGGTATCAAGCTTAGTAAGCATGGTCCAACTTTGTCACACCTATTCTTTGATGATGACTCTCTTTTCTTCCTATCGGCCACAGCTGCTAATTGCTATGAGATTATGCATATTATTGAAGTGTATTGTGTTGCCTCTAGTCAGCTTGTTAACCACAATAAGTCAACTCTCTATTGTACGCCTAACATGTCTGATGCTTGCGTGCATGATCTTTGTGAAATTCTGGGAATTCCTGCCACTATCAATCACGGGCGATACCTTGGTCTCCCTACCATTTGGGGCAGATCTAAAAAAGCTTCCCTCTCTTTTATTAAATCAAAGTTGGCTGACAAGATCCATAACTGAAAACTTTGTACTCTATCTATGGCTGGGAGGGAAACCCTGATCAAGGCTGTGGCTCAAACTGTTCCTACTTTTCCCATGCACTGTTTCAAATTTCCGGTCACCTTATGCAATGATTTGGATGCTATGTTGGCTAATTTTTGGTGGAGTCAGAAGAAAGAGGAGCATAAAATTCATTGGAGAAGCTGAGATTTTCTAGGTCAGCCAAAGGACCGTGGTGGCATGGGTTTTAGAAGTATGAAGGAGTTTAACATCTCCCTCCTAGCAAAGCAGGTTTGGCAACTGCATTCTGATCCTACCTCTTTATGTGCTCGAATTCTAAAAGGAATTTACTATCCTAGTTCTGATATCCTAAATGCCGGAAAGGGATCACGTGCATCGTGGGCGTGGAGCAGCCTTTTGGAGGGTAAAGATCTAATTGTTGATGGGGCTAGATGGCAGGTTGGGAATGGGGAGCTCATTAACATTTGGGCTGACAAGTGGATTCCTAACTCCACCAAGGGTTTCCTGTGCCTTATGCTTCCAGTGAATTGTTCTAGACCCCATATGGTGAAGGATCTGATTGATTGGGGTGCTAGATGTTGGAAGCTGGAATCGATAAATGACCTGATTTCAAAGGATGATCAGTCAGACATTAAATTGATAGTCTTGGGTGACCAATCTATTTTAGATAGAATTATTTGGCCTGAGACAAAGAGTGGCCTGTACTCTGTGAAGTCAGGTTATCATTTTCTTCATTCCCAAAACTGCAAGCCTACTACGCAACATGCTCATTCATCTCACAGATTAAATCACATTGTGTGGAAGACGGTTTGGTCTACTCAAACTACTCCTAAGATTCGTAATTTCCTATGGAGAATTTTGGCTAATGCTCTACCATCTTATCAAAATCTCCACAGAAGGAAAATAATCCCTTCCCCTTTGTGCCCTGTGTGTGATATGTTTTCGGAGTCTACTGAACATATCTTCCTTCAGTGCCCGGGTGCAGTGTGTGTTTGGTTTGCTTCTGATTTGCACTACAAGATCAATTTGCAAACAATCAGTACATTTGATTTGTGGTTTGAAAACATTATTCTCATGATGAAAGACAACCAAACAATCAAAGAGGAGTTTTTCACCAAAGTTGCTTTTCTTCTTTGGGAGATTTGGAAAGCTAGGAATGCATTTGTCTATAAAGCTGCTACAATTGACCCAAGATCAATCGCCAGGAAAGCTAGTTTGGTTGCGGCTGAATTCATCACCTGCAAAAACCACAAGGTCATTTCAAATTCAATTCCGGTGTCTCATTTGCACTCTCGGCAGTATCAGGTACGTAATTTCCCTCTTCCCCCTCCCCCCAATCACTCTTCTAGTATCACCCCCACTCCTTATTCTCACCTTTCTATTTCTCTTATCCCTTCTGGATATAACCCTAGTGTTTCTCTTAGAGCAGACCCGAATCTCTCACATGACTCCTTACCATCCATAAATCCTGACCAAAGCTGCCCCATCTCTAACCTCCCATCCACTCCTAACCACTCCATCCCAAATGAGCATCAATACACCAATCCCTTTTCAGCTCCCTCTCTTCACCATGCCACTCTTCAGCCTGCTCTTTCCCAAACTATTTTGCAGCCTCCAAATCCAAATTACGACCAGCACCATTTGAATCTAGTCCCACATAATAATTCTCAATCTCAAAACCAAAGTATCCACCATAACCATAGCATGACTCCTATCTATCTCTCCCCCACTGTGAGTAATGTGACACAAATTTGGAGCCCCCCTCCTCCTGGTCATATTAAAATAAATTGTGATGCAGCATGGATAGAGAGTTCGAAGCTTACTAGTATCAGTGCTTTAGCACGTGATTGCCATGGTAAACTCTTTGATGGAGCTATTCTGTTGTGCCGAACGGGATCAGTGTTAGAGGCGGAAGCAACGGCTTCGGCGGTGGCTATTGAGGTGGCCAAGCGTCTCCCTCCCTCACCGATCATCCTCGAATCAGACTCAAAAGCCTTAGTGGACCAGATAAACAATTCAAAGTTTCCATGTAATTAGAAAATTGCTCCTGTTGTGACTATGATTCGGAATTCAGTTACCTTGAACCCACGTCTGGTATGGTTTTGGATTTCAAGAAAAGCGAACGCTGCAGCCGATTTGGTTGCCTCGCTAGTAGTGAGGAAGAAGTGCCCAGAGGTCTGGATTGATCGCCCGCCTTCTTCCCTTGTGTTTGTTCTTTCTCGCGATGGTTTGCCGTGTCCTCCGCCTTCTAACTTGGAGTTTGGAAACCCATGACTCTGCCGAGGTCTTGGTTGTGCTGTTTCATCGGCGTCGGAGTTTTTCTTTTGCTTTGTCGTCCTATTCTTTTTTTCTCCCAGTTTCGTTTGCTTTTCTTGTTCAGGTTTCCTTGTCTTGCCGTTTCTAGTTGGCTTTGACTTGGTCTGTATTTGTTTGGGCTTTGTTCTTGGCCTTTTTTGTGTTTGTTTCTCTAGCCTTGGGCTGTTTTATTGAAGTTCTTGTTGACCAAAAAAAAAAAAAAAAAAAGGTACAAAACATCATTCAATTACACGGAACCAACCACAAACTGCAAATAAGCTCATATCCAGCAACCAACTACTACCTCCCAAACCCACATGTATACGATATAGACAATGAGGTGAAGCTGATCACGACCATACTAAAAGGATGTCTTCCCCACTGTGTACCCCATACAAGCTAAAAAAAAGAAACGGAAAACCTAAACCCATTCAACTAAGAGCAGGCTATCACCTCTCATTAAAAATTTATCGACCTCCAGTAGAAGTTTATTGTCCTCCAGTAAAACATTTTTCAACATATTACTGCCCTTCAATAAAATTTTCGATGAGGGTGCGCTATGGTTCTAGCAAAGTCCGGTAAAATTCCTGTGACATATTAAAAAAAAAAATCAGGCGAGATTCTGGCGACCGGAGTTCGTTGACGCTCCGACAAAGTCTTTTCTATTTTCCACTTTCTCTCTCTATACATGTTTAAAGGATGAGAGCAAAATAGTTCTAAAATAATATTATTTTTTAAGACTTTAGGTAAAGATTTGTTAATTTATGCACTAAAGAAGCTGAAAAATTCTACAATGTGTTAATGCATGTGAAAGATGTGATGCATCAACTTTGTAAATTGAGTCCTCAAACTAGTAATATTAGTCCTCGAAGTTGTAATATGAGTTCTTAAAGTTATAAAATTTTATAGTTACAACATTAGTAATCATGTGTCTTTAAAGCGGTAAAATGTGCGCTTACAGTGGTAATTGAGTTGTCAAGTCTCAAAGTGATTTAAAAAAAGTTGTTACAACTTTAAGGACTCAATTACCAGTTTAAGGATAAATGAGGACTAATGTTGTAACTAATTTTTTTTTACTACTTTAACAACTTATATTATTATAACTTTAAGGATTAATATTACTACTTTGAAGACTCATTTTACAACTTCAGGACAAAGTTGATGCATCATATACATTAACACACTCTAGCCTTACCTTAAAAGGTACAGACTGGAGAGCACGTGAACTAAGATGGTTTGGTCAAGTCACACTACTATAGTTAGTATAGTTCATTAATTAGGTGATTAATAATTATTTAACATTATTTTAAATGATTATTTTAGTAAGGAATTGCTTGTTAATTATAATCCTTATAATACCTATTTTATTTGTATTTATATAATTATCTGTAATTAGAAAATAATATAAATACAAAAATAGAAAACCGATTAATCCCCGACTAGCGCCTAGCGATTTTTAGAACCTTGTCGGTGACAATAATTCAAGTTTGATGGAAACCAATTCAAGTTTTATGTGATTCTGGCATTTTTTTCATTCCTCATTTTTGTTAATTTGATGGAAACCAATTCAAGTTTTATGTTATTCTGGCAATCTCTCTAACCTCATCCTATTCAACAACTAATTCTCTGGTATTTCTTCCATAGTTCCTACAGCATTATCCTATTTATTTTAAATACAGAAAATTAAGTTATCTATTTACTCATTCTTCTCTAGATAATAATATGGCGATGGCTCAAATCTTCCTTATACAGGTATATGCTTAAACTCTTTCACTAGGCTCTCATATTTCGTTCTCATCTCCTAATGGGAAAGAAGGGTGTTTATTTAATTAGCTGAGCATTGCTGCCAAGTTTGGTTATGGTTGCTCAGTTGCTCTATCTGCTATAACTATTGTTTTCAGGTCTTCTAGATTTAGTTGGTGATAGATTAAATCAGTACTTGTAGTTCAGTTGCTTACAAAGCAGGCTACCTTAAGCTTAACACCCTAACCTTTACAACTCTGTTATGTAAATCCGTGGTGTATAAACTAGTCAGCTTTCCAGATTAATCAAAAACCAATATAGATGAGAAAAAGGCACATGAGCAACAGTAACTGGATCAAAAGAGTTGCCTTGAGACTCAACCAGATCAGGAAGAGAACCCTTATGATTCCTTGCACCACTAGTAGTAACTTCCTCATCCTGAGTAACTTCCTCCGTATATGAAAAGACTTCCAAATGTGAACTATCTCAGGTTGAGTACTCATGGCCAAATTAGAGCTGTTTGGAACTACTTCAGAAAGTTAAAAGTTGAAGCACATCATATATAGATCCACTACAGATGAGAGGAGTTGTTTCCCATGGACGAAAGGATTTAGCAGGTTTAACACAAGCAGGATGAACTACCTTGCCAGATGGGAACATTAACAGTCCACTTAACACCTTCCCCATTACTCACAACATGCCTGGGGCCCAAATCAACCATATTACACTACTACAAAAAAACTTTCTAAGACAGTAAATTAATGACGTTTGCTTGAAAACGTCGTATGTTATTTTTATGACATTTTCAGAAGCAAACGTCATAAATTTGAATTGATACTTTCTTTTATGACATTTTATGACCGTCATTGTAGGTCTTGATTTTTAATAACGGGTATCGATTGTCATAAATTTTATGACTTTTTAGAATCGTCATCATATATATTTCCATGACATTTTTCAAACGCCATGATTGAAAAATTTTATGACAGTTTTCATGTGTCATGAAATCATTCGGCCCAATTGTTCGATGACGTTTTTCGAGTGTCATTAATTTCGGGATTGGCCCAACGTCATAAAATCTTTCTCAATGTCATAAAATCTTTTGGCCCAAATTTTTGAAGACCCCACTTGTTGGAATTTTCACTTGGCACCTAGCCCAAATTTCTGGCGCTCAACTGTCCTTTTTAATTTTTTCTTTTCCTTTTTTTGGTTTAAGATGAGATTTGTTTTAAGCCTTGTAAGCAAAGATTACCCGTTATCTTTTAACTATTTGTGTTGAATATAGCAATTTACCTCATTTCGGATTTATTACGCCCCCATCGAATAGGTCAACCTTAATTCAACTTTTTTTTACACGAAACGCGGTTGACCGACATCGTACGAGACCCTATTTTTCCCTGTTTTGGAACCACATGCTCGTATATATGAGATTTAGGAACCCATATGAAAATTTTGTTAAATTGACAATCCGGTAATTAGGCTCCTCTTAGGAGCGCTTAAGCATAATTAGGATTGACCGCTTTTATTGGAGCACAAGCATTACCGGAAGTTTGTGATTTTTCAACCTCAACCGTATTTCACTATTCAGATCACATCCTATTTCACTAGATTTTTGAAAATTTTACTTCCTCAATATAGTTGTTTCACAAGAATTCACACTTCCATATAACCTACTAAACAAATTATACCGCTTTAGCAAGCATGGGACGGTCCGAAGTTATAAATATGTGAAAATAAAAATTCAACCGTCCGATGTAGTCATGGTAATTAAATATGCCTACTGAAATAAATTCACCCCGTTTCGGATTTGTTACGCCCCCATCGAATCGGTCAACCTTCAATCAACCTTGTTTTTTTTACACGAAACGCGGTTGACCTACATCGTGCGAGACCCTATTCTTCCTAATTTTCGAACCACAAGCATATTTCACTATTCAGATCACATACTATTTCACAAGATTTTTAAAAAATTATTTCTTCTGTATAGTTGGTTCACAATGATTCACACTTTCATATAACCTACTAAACAAGTTATGCCGTTTTAGTAGACACGTGGCGGTCCGAGATCATAAATATGTGAAAATAAAAATTCAACCGTCCGATGTAGTCATGGTAATTAAATATGCCTACTGAAATAAATTCACCCCGTTTCGGATTTGTTACGCCCCCATCGAATCGGTCAACCTTCAATCAACCTTGTTTTTTTTACACGAAACGCGGTTGACCTACATCGTGCGAGACCCTATTCTTCCTAATTTTCGAACCACAAGCATATTTCACTATTCAGATCACATACTATTTCACAAGATTTTTAAAAAATTATTTCTTCTGTATAGTTGGTTCACAATGATTCACACTTTCATATAACCTACTAAACAAGTTATGCCGTTTTAGTAGACACGTGGCGGTCCGAGGTCATAAATATGTGAAAATAAAAATTCCACCATCCGATGTAGTCATGGTAATTAATTAAGCCTACTGAAAAAAATCCACCATGTTTCGGATTTGTTAAACCCCTGTCAAATCGGTTAACTTTAGTTTCGTCTATTTTTATTTGGTTTTCTGAAATTAGAAATTCCCCATTCTAAAAAATAAATAAATTTGAAACTTGAAAAAATCATTTCAGCCATCAGATCTTCCTCATTTGATCCCCGCCCTCGGTTCAAACAATAAAAGGGAAAAGAGGTCAGAACCCTATGGCTAGATTTGAGAGAGAGAGAGAGAGAGGCAGACCGCGCCGCTCAGCCCTCTCTCCACCATCACTAAATCCTGCTCCGACGACCCCTCCTTGACGACTCCTCCCTCCACCTCCACCACCTCGACGCCCTCTCCTCCAAACCAAACCCTATCCGAGCTCTTTCACCCAGACCGACCTCGGTCTCAATTGCTCTGCAGCGATAGAGACCTCCGACCGCTCCGTCCGTCGTCCGGCCGCCTCCCGGCGCAAGGCTGGTGTCCACGCCTTCGTTTCGCCGTCCCCGACCTCCCTATATTCTTCGTTTTCAACGAGGAGCTCCAGAGAGTGAGAATCGAAGGAGAGAAGGAATTCTGGGTGAAAGAGCAAATATCTTCCCAACAAATATCTTGCCACTAATTAGCCCGGCAAATATCTTCTCCACTTGCCGCTAATTAGTCCGGCAAATATCTTCCCAACAGACATACACAAAAGGTAGAGCTAGAGCTAGTAATCAGCACATCAGTAGCATTATTAGCAACATCCAATGTAGCCACAGGCATCTCAAAATCATTATTCTCCACACAATATCTCTAACATAGCCAGGCAACAAACCACTAAGCAAACTGGTGGACGATTATCATTCTCAAGGCAGATCTAATAATCCTAAACAAAGAATTCATAGTGCATAGGTTTTTTTTCCAAATCACTTTCAACTCACAAACTAGCTTACTAGCATACTTAACTGAAACCTGCAAAACTCTATGCATCTCCACCTTGTAGGTCTCAGTACTTCAGAGAAGGGTTTTTTTTTTTTTTTTTTTTTTTTTTTTTGGTATTAATGGTGCTATAATGAGAAGAAAAATAAAAGTAATGACAACACTACATAACCTATCATTTCTCGCTAATACCATCTCTGAACATGTAAGTCCTCAACCAACTTGATCAGTGGCAAGTGGCAACAATCAAAATGATGGACAGAAACAATCCACTAACATTTAAAAGACAATACCTAAGTTTCCACCTCTGTCATATATGTATTCTTACTCGACCTCATATGGTTTGTCTCATGAATGTAACAGTGTGCTCATATTTGAAAACCAACACAATTGCATCTCCTCAGTGTTAGGAAGTCTCTGTGGAGTTCCAGTAGGAGGAGAATCCTGAAAGACTAGAAATAGTGCAGAGCTCGAAAAAAATAAACAAACAAACAAACAGCAAAACATGTGATCAATTTGATATGTAAAGAAACCACATGAATATCTACGACAAAATTGGATTCATAAGAAATAAACCCAAAAAGAATCCAGATAATACTATTACCTCATCAAATGTACTAACTAACCATAGTTGTCCTGGCAGAGACATCAAGCTTGATCAGAGAAAAGCGAAGCGGAGATTTCCTTTGGAATGACCAGAGTGAGATGTCTCCACCACCAATAAGGCCGCTAATCTTCTTTTTCATTTCTTGAGTATGAAAAGCCACACCCAATTGTGCTGAAGATGATGATGATCCCAATTGATGTGCAGCACCAGTTCTGTGCCTCTTGACTCTTTGAACTAGATCATCATCTTCCCCGAATCCAGAACAAAGCCTCTGCCTTTTCCTTTTCATGACGCTAGACCTGTTAAGATGAGAAGAAAGATTAGATCTTTTCTTCTTGGGTATAGTGAACCCCAACAAGTCAGTCCTGATTGGAACCCTAGACCTTTTCTTCTTGGGTATCAACAACTTGTTTTCAACAACCGCCAGCAACCCTTTCTTCTTCAGAATCTTGAACTCCGCCAATACCTGAGTTGCAGAATTGGCCAAGAAATCACAAGAATACCCATCAAATTTACCATCTGGGTTGAAATTTCTCGAGGGCTGAGAAGCAGAAAGACTCAACGAAGAAGAAGATTGGAGAAGTAGGGCGACATCGGAGAGAAGATTCAGTGACGAGAGATCAACACCAGAATCACCCTCCATTGTTATCGGATTGATCGATCGAGAGAGAGAGAATTGGGAATTGAGGGAATTAGGGTTTCAGAAGTGGGTCTGAAATTGAAAGTTGTAATTGTCAGTAGGATCAGAGTGGGGGATTATATAGAAGAGGAGGACAGGGTGGCTCCAGAGGTCAGTGTCGTGAACGCCACGCTTAATTTAACGGTAACATTCTGATATTTCCGGCCTTGTTCTTAAAACCCCACAGCGACCACTACAGATTTTTTTATCAATTCAAAATATAAAAGAGACGAATATTTCGTAAACTAAGATTCAGAAACAAGGGTATTAAAGTCAAAGTAAAAAAGAAAGAAAAATTAAAGAATATGAAATGGAACCAGCGTGGCTCTGCTCTCCTTTCAATTCTTCTTCCTGGTTTCTCAAATTAAAATGGAACACCCCCAGAAATGTAGCGGCAAGTACAAACCTAAACGCTGCGTTTTAGTCCTGTTTTCTTCTTTATTTTCCTCCCTTATCTTCCTTTTTCTTTTTAATTTTCTTCCCTCTCTCTATTCTTTTTCCTCACAACATATTTTAATTTTTAATTTTTAATTTTCCTATTCTTTATCTTTCCCCAATTTTGTTGTCATTTTTTTTACCAATTTCTTTAAGTTTTAACAATGGTCATATTAGATCATTAATTTTTGAAATACTCATTTACGACTTTCATAAATTTGGATGAAGCGAAGGCCTAAAATAATTATTACATACTCTACCGCTATCATCTACAAATAGACAAATAGTTATGAGACAAGTCTCACCTAGTACATAGGATAACTACCATTTAATCATATTCGGTCATAGAGCCCTCTAGGACCTAGTATTCTAAAGGGTGAACCCACAGGAAATAAAACAAATTGAAGCAAAACTAGAAACAAAACATGACTAAAATAGTCAATGAACTAGAGCCAAGAAACCCAAACCCAGAAGATAGAGGCCCAATGAGGCAGCAACCAAGGGAGATCCACTTCGGCGCCAGCCCAGTTGAATCTGAAGGAGATTTTGACGAGTACACACTATTGACGACAACAAGGCATTCCAAGTTATGTACTCACCTTTAGACGACAACAAGGCCTGAGACCCACCACCGCGTCTAGGCCTTGCCGGACGAAGACATAATTGGTGAAAGAGATGAGCCGGCGGCTAGGGTTTTTGTTTTTTGTCTCTCCACACTTACTAGATCATTACTTCTAATAAAAGTGTGTTGATTCAATATTGTTCTTTGTAGCTGCAATATTATTCTAAATGATTTTTTGTGTAACAAGTTAATGAACATTCTTTCCCTAACAAAGACTGTTATTAGCTAATTACTTCCACGCGTGTTGGGCAAGAAACTAAAACTCCAGATTAAACAAGAAAAGAACCCAGAAGATGGAACAAGGTTCAGAGCTTCATCTTCGTAACAATTAACAAACAAGAAAAAGATCGATGTGAATAAATCGACTCGTTTTCTCAACAAAATTTTAGCAAAAAACAAAAAAGAAAAATCTTCAACGCTCATTTTAGCCACGTGGACATCCCTAGAGGCTAGGTTGAACCTTTATATTCTTTCTTTTTTCTTTTTTTTTTTTGGTTGAGAATGTTATATTTTTGTTTCTGATGTGTAAATAAGACCCTCTGCAAAGTTTTGAGGTTTTCAAACAGTAACACCAATAATCCAGGCGAAGCATCCTCCCAACCTTGTCTGCTCCTCACTAATTAACCCATTTGCCAAACCTGCATGTCATTTCTTTTCCTTAATCATATTGATCATTTCTTATTGATCCCATATGATCATTATCCTTGTGTTTTCTCCACTGGGTTTCTAGGGAGGAGGAAGGAGTGTGAGAGTGATGTTGCAGAGAGCAGCAAGCAATGCATATTCATGGTGGTGGGCTAGCCACATCAGGACCAAGCAGTCAAAATGGCTGGAACAAAACCTTCAAGGTTTGTTGTTTATATACATGTATATGTGTGTATGTGTATGTGTATATTGATCTTGGATTGCTGGTGATATGTGTTCATACAAGTTTTGTTTACCTGCCTTTTCCATTGATGATCTGATAATAAGAAGCAGAAGGTTACCTTTCTTCTTTGATTTCCCTTCATTGGATTACTAGGTTATGTAGAATTAACTCAATATATAAGAAGCTATTTCACATCCCATTGTTGAAGAGTTTTTACAGCTTGCATCATTCCCACAGATATCCGTTTGGTTAATTGTCACTGTGAAGATTCTTACCAACAGAGTTTGGGTAGAGCAAGAAATTTTCAACATGAAATTGAAATGGAACATGAAGATATAAAGGTGCAGCAATGTAGATAGAAACCAGTAATATGGTTTATTACAAGGGCACCAATTGGACATCAGTGAATTTAGAGAACATGTTTTCTTTTTAGATCTGACTGTACTCATAATATACCTTCCAAACCTGTAGAGTTGAAACTTCAAAGTCATAGAAATCTTTCTCCTATAAGTTCATCCATCTCAATAGTTTGGCCTCTGCCTTTTGTTCCTTGTCACTGTGAGTTGAATTGGTTAGGCGGTTCTGGATGCTTTTGTAAGAGCATGGTGTGCTTTCGGATTAAACTGACATTATACGGTTTGAATTACAGATATGGAGGAGAAGGTTCAGAGCACACTCAAAATCATTGACGATGATGGGGACTCCTTTGCAAAGAGGGCAGAAATGTACTACAAGAGGAGGCCTGAGCTAGTGCTCTTTGTTGAAGAATCCTTTCGGGCATACCGAGCTTTAGCAGAGAGATATGACCACTTATCAAAAGATCTACAGAGTGCTAACCGTACCATTGCAACTGTTTTCCCAGAACGAGTTCAGTATGCGATGGAGGATGAGGATGATGAAACTGCTTCTCAAACATCAGTTTCTTCCAATGATACCAACAAAGCCTATCCCGATGTAAACAAAGAAAGCATCCCAAAAGCCCCCAAGGGTCCGGATAAGTCCATGTTACTTGCAAGGAAGGGGGCGCCTCGAAGACTTCCTAGCTCTCCTAAACCTGCCGCAGGTCCTCCAAGGTCGGGGCTGACAAAAGAAGAGGCATTGCAGGAAATGGATAATCTTCATAAGGACATTTTGGCGCTGCAAACTGAAAAGGAATTTGTTAAGACCTTGTACGAACAAGGATATGACAGATACTGGGAGTTTGAGAATGAGATCACGGCAATGCAAAAAAGAGTTTCCAGCTTACAAGATGAGTTCGGCATTGGCACTGTCATTGAAGATAATGAAGCTCGTACTTTGATGGCAGCCACAGCTCTAAAATCATGCAAAGAAAGCTTGACTGAGTTGCGGGAAAAGAAAGACATATCTGAAAGAAAGGTAAGAGTTGAGGGCAAGAGGGTCAGGGATGCCTGTGAGAAGTTTGAGAACCTCAAGCATGAATTTCGTTCAAAAGGCGCAAACTGCTCCGATGCTGATGATGAACAAGAGTCTGAGACCAGTGATCTAGAATCAACAAGTGTAGACAGTGAGAGGCGAGATAAGAAGTTTTATCAGGCTAAGATGAATGCACAACTCGAGGCTAGTTCAGATGATTCTCTCACAATTACAGAACTGGCAGAAAAAATTGATGGACTTGTGAATAAGGTTGTGTCACTGGAAACTGCAGTCACTTCTCAGAATGCTCTTGTACACAAATTAAAATCAGAAACAGATGAACTTCAGGCACATGTTCAGAGCTTGGAAGACGAAAAGGAAACACTAATAGAAAGTGAGGAAAACTTGAAAAGAAAGCTAAAGGAGATGGAGGAGGAGTTGCATAGAGTTAAGAACTTAAACAAGACTTTAGAAAACCAAAATATCAACCTTGAAGTGCATTTCACAGAAGCTTGTTGTAATCTTGATCATCTCTCTAGCAAATTGCAAAATGTGAAGCATGATGTGGAGGAAGAGAGTGCTCAAATTTTCCAGGAATTGAAAGCACTTGACAGCAAACCAGAGGAGTTGTTGAAAGATGATTCAGTGGTCTTAGAAGACAAGATGATAGACAAAGAAGAAGTTTCAAAATCTGTGAAGGGTGAAGAAGAGGAAAACAAATCTGATACAAGAAATAGCCTTGATTTATCTCAAGAAGCACCACCGCAGGAAGAGGGTGACAGCAATCGTTTTGAGTCACAGGAGTTGGAACAGGAAACTGAAGGAGGTCAACCCAACTGGAGGCAACTATTCCTTAAAGGTTTAGAGGATAGAGAGAAGATTCTGCTGGAAGAATATACTTCAATTCTTCGGGATTATAAGGATGCAAGGAAGAAGCTCAGTGAAGCTGAGAAGAAACACCGGGATAACCTCTTTGATTTGGCAATGGAGATAAGGGATTTAAGGAGTACGATTGCTTCAAAGGACAATGAAATTAGACTTCTAAAGCAAAAACAGAACTCCCCAGATATGAATCCGGAAGAAAGTCCATGTTCAACAGTGGAAGAAAGTCCATGTTCAACAGTGTATAAGTACCCGAATAACGATGTCCCCTCGGAGAGCCCACCTCAAGTTGGCACATCCCCATACTACACTGGTGCATCACCGAATGTGCTTAAAGATACACTGGCCGACATTCTTGGTGAAACTACAGAAAAATTGGAGGACTCATCAGGAAACTTGAAGGTCACAGCTAGAAAGGAGGAAGGAAAAGCAAGCAGGAAAAGGCATGCTGTAAGACCCCATTCCTTTTCAGCTATTGAAGGAAGACTCCGTGCAGACATTGATGAACTACTGGAGGCGAACCTAGAATTCTGGTTGAGGTTTAGTACCTCAGTTCATCAGATACAGAAGTTCCAGACTTCAATACAGGACTTGCAGTCAGAATTGAATAAAATGAGCAAGCATGCTCTACATTCAGATGGCAAGCCGATATATAGACACCTGAGAGAGATAGAAACTGAATTATCATTATGGATGGAACACAATGCAGTGTTGAAGGAGGACTTGCTGAGCAGGTACTCATCTTTGAGCCACATTCAAGATGAGATATCGAGAGTCTCAAATTTAAGTTCCGAAGGGGATAAGACAGAGCTTATAAGCAAATACCAGGCAGCAAAGTTTCAAGGTGAGATTCTGAACATGAAGCAAGAGAACCAAAAGGTCGGAGAAGAATTAAAAGCAGGTCTTAACCGTGTTGAAGGACTCAAAGCTGAGGTTGAGAAGACACTAGGAAAACTTGATGAGGAACTTAGGATGTCAGCATCAAGTGGCAATACCCCCAAAAAATCTGAAAGTAAGGCTCGAATTCCCTTGCGGTCTTTCTTGTTTGGTGTCAAGGTAAGAAGAAGGCCATCACTCTTCTCGGGCCAGCAATCAATCTTCTCATGCGCTGGCCCATCATTACAGAAACAATCCAGCAGTTTGACAGAAACTGCAGAACCACCACCACAGCCACAATCTCCACCACAAGCAATGTAGATGATCAGCTTATTATTCAGTTAATGATTTTAGTTTTAACTTCCTTAAACATTTGCAGACAAGTAAGGCAGTTGTATTATATACTTCCTTTCCATTTTATCATATGTTACTCATCAAGGATTTTCTCTTGTTTAGTTAAATCTTGAATATAATTTCACCTTTAGGCTCTGAATATAGCTAGCTCATCAATTAGAGTAAGGGCCAAATTACAAAGAGGAATAAGAAGTTGAAAAGACTGAAAAAGAAATAGTAACTAATAAAGAGATGAACTCACATTCATAGTAGAGACCAAAAGTGCAGAATCAGAGACAAGGGAAGTAAAGTGAAAACTTGGGGAACATGAAATTCTTTTTGATACTTCATACTTTGAAAAAACATGCATGTTGGAAATAATATAAATAGTTGGTAGATCTGCCTTTGAATATCAAACATTACAACACTCGTCTGTGCCCGGAAAAAAATATATATCATCCTCTAAACAAATTTAACATGGATAAACAACTAAAACTATCTCTCTATGTATTGAATTTTGAAATAAGAAATGTACCACATCAAAGCTATAACCCTATAAATCAAACTACAAGGTTCCAGTCTATACAAACTCATATACTAATTAACTGTATTGAAGTTAGCACACTATATGATTTGGAGTTTGATATCCAAATTATACCATCAAATTAGTTAATGGGACTCAGGAGAAAATCCATCAAATAGAAAAACGAGGAAATAAAAGCAAGGTCTTTGAGTCATGAAGTTACCTCAGGGCATCTAGTAACTGGGTGGCTATGTGCTTTCTTCCGTTAAATCATGACCCCAACGTCTACAATACAAGATTCAGACGTTTGTGAAAGAAGCAAGGAATGAGGTAATAAAAGCATTCATTTGAAGAAGTGGAACCCAAGGCCTTCATATCATCTTCATTAAAGTACTACACAGAAGGCATAAAACTGAAAGAATTCTATAACTTGACAAGCCAAAGGGCCTAACATTATTTTGAAAAGACAAGTATGCAATGCAGCATGATGAAATAATTTGATGGTACATACAGCATGTACATTCATATATCTACACAGAAGTTACAAATTGTTTCTTTAGATATTGAAATGAGAATAATTTGCATAGAAGTAATGAATTGGTACCCTAGGAATGGATATTAGGAAAAACTGCACAAAAGTAATGAATTGGCTCACTAGGATAATGATACAGCAACCACATCCGAACTATATGATGTGGTAGTTGATGCACAAAAAGATTAGGCAGTGCTTAAGACACCACATATGTTAAACCATTCCATTGTTTAAATGCCAGATCAACTGCCACATCATGCGGTTTAAATGGGATACAGGAAAATCTGGTGACTTTAGCATTGTCATGAATAAGATGTTATTAGATATACTAGGACAGCAAAAAGAAAAAGAAATTCAAATATCCCAAACAGTCCGACTTTCTTCTCTGAATCTTGAGCAAAATAATTGTATTCTGAAGTGAAGCAAGATAATTTTTTTCTTAAGTTAAGCAAGATAATTGTAAGGTGATGAACAAACTAATGTGATCAGCAATACAGATGTGCCCAGATTTATTAGCTGAATGTGGGATCTCTATAGTTCAAAACAATACATAATCTTCCAGAACTGGACCTGAGATGAATAGGCCAGAAAATGTTGCAAGTGACACTACACTTCTACAATATTCATATATTCCTACACAAACAAGAGGCTAGAAGAGCATTCACATTTCCAAAGTTACCTCATATTTTTAGCAGTATGAATTTCCCTGTCTGCCAAGTTCAATTACATCCCAAACTATACTTGCACCAAATCTCATAATAAAATGGCAGTAACAAGACTTACAAGACAAATCATCTATTTTTCAGTTGAAAGAAAATTAGATGCATTCAGCACAAGATTGTCCACCAAAACGGTTTCCAAAAACGACGTTCTTTCAAATGAAGAAATTAACACAGATAAGGTTTTCCAGAGTTTTGCACAAGCTAACTTTAGCACCCCACCAAACTCCTAAATCCCAATCTCCCATCATGTTTCATATCTAAGTTCAAGAAAACATTTTTTCATATTCTGTTGACCAAATTATTCATGCCACAGAGAAAAAGTAAAGATTTAAGGAACTGATTACAGACATGACAGCATTAACAGACCCTAAGATGTTTTAAGTCTTGAAGATTTTAACTGAAACAGATAAAAAAACAGTTACATAGGCAACAATATGTCCAAATCTGGGAAATAGCGAAGGCAGGTATCAGGTCACAACAAACTTCTTTTTCCTCATTCTACTTGCTTCTGGGTTTTGGCATTGAGTTTGGTTACTTGATTATGGATTTCCAGGATACGAGTTTCAGAATTTGAAGTGATTTGTATATTACAACTCAAACTATGAAAACACAGCACCTACATTTTACATATCAAAAACTTTCACTTAGAAAAAAGATATGAACGGGAAAACGGAAACGGCAAAAGTGAGTACCTTTGGATTTCATCCCGGTAGTTGTATCATTCTGCGGCGGCAGCAATTTCCGGTTAATCATAGAGAGATCAAAGATTAAAGTAAATAAGAAAGCTTTTGATGAAATTTGAGTAGGTAATCAAAATCGGGAATTATGAAAAAGTTGAATACTTTGAAGTCGAGGCCGCGCTTTTGGTGCTTCTTCGGGAATCTTCGCCGGAACCTTAGACCGACCCATTAGTATCTACATAGATTGAAGAGCTACTTACTGCTGGGTAGCGCCCTTCTTCTGTGCTTTTTTGAGTACTGTGACACTATATATGACCCAAACTATGAATTTTTTAAAAGAAATCAAGGGAAAATAGTTTAGAGATAACACAACATATTATGTGTAACAAAATTCATGAGACAAGAAGGCTAATCCTTTAATCAAAACTCAAAAGTATAGTCCACCTTTTTGGACACTCAACCTAGCTTTGGCATGACTAACTGCATGACTTAGTACTTAGTATTTACACATGGCTTTGGCTTATAATGTTTCTATGAGACTTCCAGCAAAAAATACTCGTATTGTACGGACCACATAATCAAGTTTTAAACTACTCAAACTAACTCACTAAATAGAAAAACTTGACTAACCATGTCTATATTAAACTTTTCAAATAATATTCATGGTGTTTAGATTGCAAAATAAGTTTAAACTCATAAAATCATCTCCAGTCAAGTGGTCAGATTCACATAAAGAGCTCAAACGGTAACAAAAAACATGTAAAACTTTTCCAACCGATGAGTTTAATTTGACGTATAACCGGCACATATTACTTGAACCGTGATTTAAACTGTCATTTTAATTTTTTATTGTACAAATTCATCCTCCCTAGAGCAAGTGTCACCCAAGTTATGTTCAAGACCAAAAGTTAGTATAAAGTGAAGACACGAGAACAAAATGTCCAAAAAATAGAGAAATCTGGTGCAAAATTATAATTTGTGTCAAAGTTAGGGGCCAAAATAGAAAACTTCGAAAGCTGAGGCTCCTAAACCCCTGAATTCTAAACCCTAGTCACTACTCACTCTTTTTCATTCACTCAGAAAACCCAGAGACCTCGCTCACCATGCCATCAATGGCTTTCATTTCTCTCTCTAAACCCTCCCAATGGCGACCCCTCCTCTCCAACCCCCAGTCCCTCCCTCTCCTCCGCCTCTTCTGCTCCACCGAAACCCCATCCCCCCAACCCGGATCCGCATCCGACGCCCCACCCGCCGAAACCCCAACCGGATCCCCACCCGACCCGCAAAATGGATCCGCCGCCGCCGCGTCGGCCCCACCGCCCCAAACCCCGAAACCCAGGCAGCTCCGTCGGGCCCGCAACCCGGAAAAGACGGAGGACATCATCTGCCGGATGATGGCGAATCGGGCCTGGACGACCCGGTTGCAGAACTCGATCCGCGATTTGGTACCCGAATTCGACCACAATCTCGTCTGGAATGTCCTTCACGGCGCCAAGAGCTCCGATCAGGCCCTCCAATTCTTCCGATGGGTCGAGCGTTCCAGGTAGTAATACCTCAAAGTCTTCAACTTTGGGGTTCTAAAGCTTTAAAGTTTCAAACTTCAATTTCGGTTCTACTCAGAATTCAATTATAAAGTCGTGGATACAATGCTTGTAGCTAATTCAATGGTTGTGCTGATGTGGCATTGTTTTCGATTTCATTGATTGATTGTGGTGATTTGTGTGTGTTATTTGTGAATGCTAGGTTGTTTCAGCATGATAGGGAGACCCATTTGAAGATTATTGAGATTCTGGGCCGCGCATCAAAGCTCAACCATGCCCGGTGTATCCTACTTGATATGCCCAAGAAGGGTGTGCAGTGGGATGAGGATCTCTTCATTCATCTGATTGATAGTTATGGCAAGGCCGGGATTGTTCAGGAGTCTGTCAAGCTTTTCAATCAGATGAAGGAACTGGGTGTGGAGCGGAGTCTCAAGTCGTACGAGGCTCTGTTCAAGAGTATTTTGCGGAGGGGGAGGTATATGATGGGGAAGAGGTACTTTAATCATATGTTGGCTGAGGGGATAGAGCCTACTAGGCATACTTATAATATTATGATTTGGGGTTTCTTCTTGTCCTTGAGGTTGGAGACTGCAAAGCGGTTCTTCGAGGACATGAAAAGTCGAGGACTTAGTCCCGATGTTGTCACCTATAACACGATGATTAATGGGTATAATCGGTTTAAGATGATGGATGAGGCTGAGCAGTTGTTTGTAGAGTTGAAGGGAAAGAATATACAGCCCAATGTTATAAGTTATACTACCATGATTAAAGGGTATGTTTCTGTTGGGAAAGTGGATGATGGATACAGGCTGTTTCAAGAGATGAAGTCTTTTGACATTAAGCCTAATGATGTCACATTCTCGACTTTATTGCCAGGGCTTTGTGATGCGGAGAAAAAGGATGAAGCTCAGAATTTGTTAAGTGAGATGGTTGAGAGGCACATTGCTCCCAAGGATAATTCAGTCTTCGAGAAATTGTTGTATTGTCAGTGTAAATCCGGAGATCTGGATACGGCTGCCAATGTGCTCAAGGCAATGATTAGGCTGCACATTCCGACAGAGGCCGGTCATTATGGTATCCTTATTGAGAACTTTTGCAAGGCTGGGGTGTATGATCGGGCAGTTCACTTGCTTGATAAGCTCATTGAGAAAGAAATTATTATGAGGCCCCAGAGTTCTATGGAATTGGAGGCTAGTGCTTACAATCCAATGATTGAGTATCTATGCAACCATGGCCAGACAGATAAAGCTGAAGTCCTTTTCAGGCAGTTGATGAAAAAGGGTGTTCAGGATTCAGTTGCCTTCAATAATTTGATCCGTGGGCATGCTAAGGAAGGAAATTCTGATTCTGCTTTTGAAATTTTGAAGATTATGGGTAGAAGAGGGGTTCCTAGAGAAGCGGATTCCTACAAGTTGCTCATTAAGAGCTACCTGAGTAAAGGTGAACCAGCTGATGCTAAAACAGCTTTGGACAGTATGATTGAAAATGGGCATGTTCCAGAATCATCACTATTCAGGTCAGTAATGGAGAGTCTGTTTGAAGATGGCAGGGTTCAAACGGCAAGCCGCGTAATGAAGAGTATGGTAGAGAAGGGAGTGAATGAGAACATGGATTTAGTTGCCAAGATTTTGGAAGCCCTCTTTATTCGAGGTCATGTAGAGGAAGCCCTTGGACGGATTGATCTACTTATGCAAAGTGGGTGTGCACCTGAGTTTGATAGCCTCTTATCCGTTCTTGCTGAAAAAGGAAAGACCATTGCAGCTGTTAAGCTATTAGATTTTTGCCTTGAGCGAGATTGCATGGTAGATTTCAAAAGCTATGATACGGTGTTGGATGCTCTCTTAGAATCAGGAAAGACTCTAAATGCATACTCAATTTTGTGTAAAATAATGGACAAAGGAGGAGTCACTGATTGGCGTAGCACTGACGATCTGATTAAGAGCCTCAATTCAGAGGGTAACACAAAACAAGCTGATGTCCTCTCTAGAAAGATAAAGGGAGGAGAGGATATGGCCGGTCGAAGTAAAAAGGGGAAGAAACAAGTTTCTATGGCTTCATGATCTTCATAGTCTCTTCAAGCCATCCAGGACTGAGTGCTTGACAGCCTAAAGATCACTGGAAGAGTTAGCAATGAATCTCTGTTGTGTGCAATGTTGGGAGCTCAGCATTTAGGAACAATAGGAGGGAGAGTGCTTAAAGCGCTACTCTGCAGCATTAGATATCAGCATGTAGAGAAATTGGGCAGCTTCCTCTTAGTGCTGGATTCTATGTCCTAGCAACCAGCTATTTTGGTCCTTTCTATTAACAAATTTTTCAGTTATCTAGATTTTCCCCTTATCCCCAGTTTTGCTGTCACATTCATACAACTTCGTTGGTTACTGTGATGATTTTTGCATTGCAAGTTGAATTTGGCACAAAGTTCAAATAAATGCAGCCTGTTTCTACTGTGTCTCCCTTTGGTTATTGCTATGTGATTTAAGTACTAGCTATTATACTTATGTTTGTGATCCGACCTTTTCATCTATTCTGCTTTCAGGTCTTTGAAGATCACTTCATCTGTGCTACTAGAAATGGAGGAGTCTGCTTTGGTCACATGCTTCACCAAAAATGAAATGATTTAAAATATCATGTTTTCTAAATTAATGCAGAAACCAAAGCGGAGACACAATGAGCCGATGGCTTTACCCGCATTCAGTAGCAGTTATGGCTGCTGCCGTTCACTGGTTTGGTCATGAAATTGTAAACTTTGATCTTGTAATGAAACGTTTACACAAAATTGCCCATGACCTAGGACGAAGTACGCATGTGAGGGTTATAGGAAACACTTCTTTTTCCATTTGAGAGTGTTGGTTCAGGTCATAAGGGTGAGCCAATGACACTTGAATTATCTAACGAATTGATTGTGAGGATAATGAGGTCTTCCTCTGCAGTCACTACAGCTAAAGACCAGGGTGTGGATTTGTTGTCTGAAGATGTGATTTAGTTGCATACAAGGCATTTATGCTTGTGGAAAAAGTATAATCTTCCATGGAATTGTGAACTGCAACATGCTATAATTGTTTATGCAAAATTACAATGTTTATGCAATATTAGTCTAGTTACCGTCGGAGTAAATATTTATGTTCTATAAGTGGTTTTTTTTACTGCTGATATACATCGGCAAAAGGTGCCTCCTATTTTATAAATAATTTTCTGATGGTTATTGAATTAATTGTGTTAATGAGAACCGAAATTGTTAGATAATGACATTAGCAGCCAAAGCAAGTGACAAATGCACCATTGTGGGTTGCGAATTGTATCAGAACTCAAATGGTGTTTGTGTTTCTTCTCATAAAGTGATAATGGTTTGGTTAGAGATACTTAGATGCATAGCCAACCATCTGGTGGCACATAACTGAGTTTACGTGCCCACCAAACCAAGTAAAAGTCAAACACTGTCTTATCCGGAATAAAACAGATGCCTAATCTGACATTTTCTTCACAGACCAAATCATACAGTGAAGCCTCTCACCTCCCAACTCATAATCTCTAGCTCTTCTGATCTTGTTCAGGTATTTCTCTGATTTTGACCCTTCTTTTTTTGGCTCTGGTTGTTCTTCATTTGTACTTCTGGTCTTTCGCTATGATGCTTGTGTTCTCTAAAGCTTTTTTTTTTTCTTCTTTTTTTGTTTCATCTGCTGCACACAATGATATTTATGTTTCTGGGTTTCTGTTAAGATTTTCAATTATCTGAGACTAATTTTGTGGCCAGAAATAGGAAAATGGCGGGTCTATTTGACAAGCAGGCAGAGATATATGTGGAAGCTCGGCCAACATATCCAAAGGAATGGTACTCAAAGCTGGCTGCTCTCACCCCACAACACTCTTTAGCTTGGGATGCTGGCACCGGCAATGGCCAAGCTGCTCTTGGTGTAAGTTTACTATTACTCTTTCTCTTTTTCAAATTCAGTCTAACAATCCCATCATTCAATTTGTATCACTATATACACACACAACTTTGATAATAGTACACTTCTGATTTAAAGATTAATGGATAAGGTAGAATAGTTTGTGAAATGTTGTAGAATTTGAACACTAAGGGGATCAGTTTCATATCGATCATCATCGTTGAATGGTCTCATTTGAAAACAATTCTGATGATAACATTATCAAAGACTGGGATTCCCTACTATTCAACAACAACCAAAATGTGCTTAGCAGTTGTTTAAACCTTTCCTAATTGGTTTCATACTCCAAAAGTGTTTGACAAAAGAAGAAAAAATAACATTCTTGATTTCGCACTTTATACTTCTCAGTTGGTACTGTTGCCTTCGGCTACACTTAATGTCACTAGTGTTATAGGTGCTAACTCTGGTGATCTCCCACATTTTAACAGCTTTCAGAGCATTACCAACAAGTAGTAGCAACTGATATAAGTGAGGAACAGCTGAAATATGCCATCCAGCACCCTCGAATTCGATACATGCATACTCCCACATCACTCTCAGAGGATGAAATGGTCAACTTGATAGGGGGAGGTCATGAGAATTCAGTAGATTTGATTACTGTGGCAGAGGCTGTTCATTGGTTTGATCTCCCACAGTTCTACTCACTTGCCAAACGCCTTCTGCGTAAACCAGGAGGCATAATTGCTGTCTGGGCTTACAACAGAATGTTGGTAAACCCTGAGTTTGATCCTGTATTTGATCGTTTCCGCGAAAACTGTATACCATTTACACACCCAAACTCAAAGTATGTAAGGGCAGGTTACAAGACACTCCCTTTTCCATTTGAGAGCGTTGGAATGGGTCGTGAAGGTGAGCCTCTGACACTTGAAATACCAAAGGAAGTGTCATTTCAGGGGGTTGAGAGGATGTTGAGGTCTTACTCTGCAGTCATTAGAGCTAAAGACCAGGGAGTGGACATGTTGCCTGAAGAAGTGATCAAAGAGTTTGAAAGAGCTTGGGGTGGGCGTGATCTGGTTAGATCTTTCAAGTACGAGGCTTTTATGCTCGTGGGAAAGTTGTAATGGCTTCATAACCTTCATTATTTTATACAGACTGACGCCTATATTCCCGAACTTCCTTCACTTCCTTGGCTTGTAATACTGAGGCATATCCAGTAGGAAATGATCCTGCAACTATGACAATATTTCTACATCCAAGTCACACACCTGTTTGCTTTTCAGAGAGAAAAAACGACCATTACTGAGACATTAGTTTTCAGACCAAAAAAAAAACTGAGCCATTAGTTTACTACTTTACTATCAAATTGTAAAATATGCTAGTGAGGAACAAAATCTAGTAACATAGGAGACACGATCAGACAAACCCTTTTGAAAGGAAATCCCATAGACCACAGGAACAGAACTTGGACAGTAGAATGCACCATACATACCAATTGCTTTTAAAAAGGAAAGCCCAATACACCACAGGAACAGAACTTGGACACTAGAATGCACAATACCAATTACCATCCGAAATAGGCAAGACTTTACATCATTCAAAAAGATTATCCATCCACATTATTCCATTTCTAAGAGTTCCTAAAAGCATCTAAATGTACACAATTTTCACAAGATCCCTGTCAGAAACATCTGTGTTGTCTGTTCCTGTGTTGTGTTTTGGTCTTCAACATTTGCAGCCTATTGATCATCACCCTTCTTATACCACCTTTCTCTCATCACCTGTAATGGCTTTATCATTACTCTCATCTTTCATAGTGTCCAATGAAGCAGCAGGATTCTGAGCATCGATTAATGAACTTTCTGACACAGCTGTCTGCTTTGGTGACTCCACTTTACCTTCTTGAACCTGTTCACTCCCAGAGAGATGTTCCCCAATTTGGACCGGCTTTGGTAAGACTTCAGTAGCAGGGCTACTGTTAACCCCAGTGATGTTTCTGGATGTGTCGATATTTAAAGCTTGCTGACTTGTCTGGGGTACAGCTTTTACAGACCCAGGGTGTCTAGTGGTTGGATGGGTGGAAGGTAGTGTCGCAGCTGGGTTAGTACGAATGTGATGCACGGTAGATGATTTGATAGAACCCACTGTTTGAGGCATGATATGTATAGCGTTCTTTGCCTGAGCAGCAGCCTTGAGCAGTTCAGCATCTGACTGAGAGACAATGCGTGCCCCAGCAGCAACCGCAGTTGCACTTAAGGGATCTAAATTCATATTAGACTTTGGCAAGGTTTTCTTGGAGGTAATTCGACCTTTTGGAGTCGGACCGAATGATCCAATCCGATTCATCTTTTTTGCATTAAGGCCTTCAGCAGTAGTAGTCTGCAGCCCAGAGTTGTGTATTCCATTTGTTACACCAGACTCATTGTTTGCATTTGTTTCAGCAGTATTGATGTTTACATTTGTTCCACCTGTTTCAAATTAGGGATAATATTATTCCAAAATTCAAGCATGTAACTACAAGGTAAAAATCATATAAATTGAAGGAAAACAAGGAAAATGCACCAAAAAGAATATGAAACAGGGC
The DNA here is from genome assembly GCA_009720345.1 of Fragaria iinumae. Classification (NCBI taxonomy): domain Eukaryota; kingdom Viridiplantae; phylum Streptophyta; class Magnoliopsida; order Rosales; family Rosaceae; genus Fragaria; species Fragaria iinumae. Next base: position 28,536,130 of record CM019121.1, read on the forward strand.
AAAAAAGGATACAATGAAAAACACTGGTTTATTTAAGAAAATTAATGTTTTTTGTCAGCTTTTCCCCATTAGCATTGATTAACAAATATGAGCCTGTTTGAAAGAGGTATGGCCTGGTGCATCCACCAAAGAATCGTGATGTGAAAAGCATTATAATTTGAACCAGTGAACATATAATGCAGCAACTAAAAATAAAATAACTTGGCAGTTCAAGAGATTCCAATAGGTATAGAAAGTTACAAAAGTGTCCTACTCCGCTACTCATCAAGTTTACCATTCAGTACATATCCATTTTTTCCCTAATCTCTACTATCTCAATACACATACATTCTTCTTTCTCAAAAAAAAAAAAAAAAAAACACACGCACACACACACATTCTTAAGATTTTCTAATGAAAATATATAAGTTAAATATTGAAAATTAATAAAATAAGAGTATTTAGATATAGAGCAATAGAGTCTTGCTGTTGGTTATGTCATACTTAATTAAAGACCGAGTCTTCAAATTTAATGTCAAGTTTACATTTGATGGATATACTTGCTTAACTCTAAAACAACACCAAGGAGTCATAAAAAATAGAGCATAACTCACAAATTTGAGGAGAATTATCTGTTGGAGAACGTTCAAAGGTAATGTTCATCACAAGAGTAGAGTCATTTTTGAAGAAACATATGAATTATTGTAAATATAAAAATAAAAAAAATAATAATAATAAAAAAAAACATGAATGGACAAGAGAATCACCAGTGCCCACTGTAATAGGTGTTCTGTTCGACCCACTATCTAAAAAATGGGTTATTGCCTGGTGAGCTGCCAGCAATGCCTCCTTTTTAACGGACTGTGTGCCTTTATCTCCTTCTCCCGGACCTGACTTTCTCTGTCGCTTCTTAACAATACCCCATCTCTGTGATATACCCACAAAATTAGTAGGAAAGCACAAAACAGTACCTTTATAGACAACTATAAAGAAGATTAAGAGTTAGAACAGATATTATGTTTGAAAACTACCCATTACCTCAGAGACAGAAATCATAAACATGAAAAATCGGGAACAAATTATTTAATTTTAACACCAGCTGTAGTACAGTGTACCACAACATTTCAGACAGGAAAATTGAATCCGTTGCCGGGATTTGAACCCGGGTAAACTGGGTGAAACCCAGACATCTGACCAAACTAGATGACAACGGATTACTGTAGTATGATGGTCTCAATATTTGAATGAACTGCCAAGATTCTTTGGTGACCAAAATCATCTGTCTTTATTTATGGTAAAAAAACTTCATTCATACATAATTCAAAACGTTTCAGTAATATTTACATGAAACTACAGAATAAGGATATCCCATAACCCCAAAGCCTAGGAAAATCAATCAGCACCAACATTTGAATAGATTATACAATTAAACTAATACAGAGAAGGGGGGGATGGAAGAACCGGTTTAACTGTTCCAATATGCATCACACATATCAATAGTTTTTCTAATACTTTACAGTATAATCATTTTCCTATTTATAAGCATTCAAACCAACAAATGCAATCATAAAGCATAATTCAAACAGAAATGCAGGCAAGAAGAATAAGGCAAATTTTGGTAGAGAAATAAAATAAGTAATCCTGTTACTAGGTCAACTTTTGGAACAATGTCTTAAATCAGGTCCAACAGTCCTATTAAAAGTTTAGATGAATGAGATTAAAGAGATTAAAGACTCAATTTACTATTTAGGGTTTCTTCTGTATTAGCACATTAAAGATGGCAAAATTAGTCTAGTTTTCCTTGATAGTAGCACACTGACATGTATGACTCGAAGTAGAAAATATAGACCCCAAAAGCAGTTTTTTTTTCGATCATTTACAACCAAAATAATAATACTAATATTAATAATAATAATTGAATATAGACATTCTCTGGCGAAAACGATTTTAATTAGTCAAAATGACAGGAATATCAGTTCAGTGTTTCTTTATTAGTAAAATATCTATTAAAGTAACTAATGGAACTGAGTGCAGTTTTCAAGTATATGAGATGAAGAATTTTGATTGTATGGCTCATCAAAGATAAGTCTTCTCCATAATAAACTAAACTGAACATGAACTTCCAATATAGCAATATGCATTTGTCTGCCCCTCTAAACTTGCAGTTATCCTAGGCAGATAACACCTGCCATTGTCCTACAAAATCCCGTAGCCATCTTCCATATGCGAATCCGGATACATTTATATAAGGAATTCAAAAAAATAAAAGATAAAAAATAAAATAAAAAGAACAAATAACATGGGCTGACAGGAAAATAACCTGAGATAACTGATTAGCAGTTCTATCCCCTTTGAAGTTTGCTTTTACGATTTGGGTCCAATTTCCTTCACCATATATGTTCACAGCAGATATCAGTTCCAAATCCTCCTCCTCTGACCACTTTTTTCTTTTCCTCCGAGGAGCCATGGTATTGCTAGCTGCTTTATTTGCATCATCTCCTTCAACTTTCGCTACTGCAGTAGTTGTTGTTGCAGGAAAGGTCTGTTTCTGAATAGAAACCGGAACTGTAATGTTCACACCTCTTGCTGAAGCAGATGGTTCATGTGCTTTACATGACTGGCCATTAGGTATATTTATTGTCAATGGAGCCTCCACCGTTGTACCGTTCAGATGACTGGAATCACTTGGTAAACCAGAAGCCATAAGGACCTGACCAAAACAACCATCAACAATATAAGCTCCCCGGATCTGTAATAGTATGGTCAAAACCCATTGAGACATTATGGAAAAACAAGAACAAAGACCCAAAGGAAGTGTAAATCATTATAAATAAAACTAGATAAGTGGAAAGATGAAACAACATATTACATGTTCCTCTGGAAAGAAGAGTAGTTAGGAGTTGATGAATATAAGTTGAACTTTACACAGTCACTACATTCCTTTCCTTTGAAGAGAAAAATGAGGCATATTAGGTGTCAATTGCACTTGGAATCATACTAATGTACTTATCCATTATCTAAGGCCATCCACCCGCTGCCCATATAATGACCAAACGATGCAAAATTAAAACTTGCATAAGCAGATCTGATTCATATATAAACCAAGTTCAATTGAATCAAGGATTCTTTACTATCATACATATTAGGAAAGGGTAAAATGTGAAACACTACTCAGGTCATCTATCCCATCGAATTGTATGGTTTTGGCCAGCAAAGCATGCTTAGAGTTACTTTCTCATCCGTGTTTATCTTTTTTTCTATTTCCCTTTAACCCAATAAAACACTAAACCATTATTCCAACACTGTTTCTGGAAGATAACTTTCAAAACCCTTGAAACTCCAATGTAAGCCATAACCCCGTCACATCCAATAAGCTATTGTCCTCTTAGTACCAGGCCCTTTTCAATCAATCTCCAAACATACAGATATTTATTTAACCTTACACCCACTACAAAGATATTCCTGTCCAAAATCGAAATATAAATCGGTTTTGTTAACTCATATCTATCTTAGCACTTTCTCACATTTCTTTTTAATAGCCCGGTATGCATAAACTAGGCAGGCAAGTCATTCTCAGTGTTCATAATCCTAGACTAGCTCTAGATGTTAATGACATCCTTCCTCTAAATGACAAATCCTAAATTCTTACACAAAGAAGACATCAAAGTTGAAAGATACTAGAATCATAAAGAAAACTACATCACTGTAATTAAATTCTAAAAAAAAAAGGTTATTCATCACACAGTTAATAACAAGGGTTCACCTCAAAGGCTGGAAATATATAAAACACCTTAACGTAATGTCTTATTTTCTTTTTCTTTTTTCTCTGGATAGTAAAGCAAAAGCATGTAATTAAGCAGGAAATCCTTTGAAATACCTTCACACATGCTGCAGCCTCTGTTGAAGCATCAGCAGTAACAGGAGGAGCAACTTCCACATCATATTCGTAGTCACTATCTACATCCTGCAGTAAAATTCAACTTCACTCAGAAAAAAGAAAATGTATTTGATGAACATCAATAACAGAAAGTATTTACAGATCTTCTACAGGAAATATACTTCATCAGGATCAGATCTTTTACATTTATATGGCATGCACTAAACTCTGGGACCAGAAACTTCAGCAAGATTGATAGATCTCCATGAACATCATTATATTCCAAGTTTCTCTATGGAAGCGGACATAATTACAAATTTATCAGGAAAACTCTTGTGTGAGAAATACAGTTACATATTTTACAAGATATATCATTTGGAATTTTGGATTCAAAACAAATAGGTTAAGAACAAAGCATCACCAAAATTCAAAAGTCCCAAAATCAAACACCATCGAACAATTACTAAGCACCAAGTCACAAAATATACCATGTCTATCTCTCTCCTGCTCCGACCCCCCAAACAAACATCATAAGATCATGTGATCAAACTAAAATCAAGAATTGCTGGGGGAACACACCAGAATTGTTTGTTAGAATTTGTCATTTAAATTCTAACAAACAGGCCGAGAAAAAATAATACATCATGTTTACTAAAAAATATAGAAATGTCCTCATCTGTCAAAAGCCTCACCAAAATCGAAAACCATCGAACGATTACTAAGCACCAAGTCAAAAATATACCAAGAATCACTATTTGATCACATAAACTCATATAACCTATATATACCAAAACAAACAAAAATTCAAATAAAGAAAGAAACAATAGAGAACTGCTGGGGGGGGAAAACACACCATAGGAGCTTCTCCGTTGTCAAATTTTTCAGGCAAAGGTTCCCTATAAGCCAGATGTCGCCAAAGCATCTGATACTCTCTAGCATTTGTGATCCCAGTCGTAGTCTTGGCCACCAACTCATCATAGTTGATCTTCTCCGACTGCATCAAGTGTGCCACTTCCTGCAGCAATGCCAGTATCGTCGCCGCCGAGTACCTGCCAAACCAAAACCCATTAAAACCCCAAGAAATCCAAAACCCGTAAACCAAGAAAACCAAAAACCCAGAAATCATACACAAAACCCATTAAAACCCAGAACACGGAAGTCCCCAATATCAGAAAGAAACCATTATCGAAATCAATGAGAGAGAGAGAGAGAGGGAGAGGGAGGGACCTAAAACCCTTTAAACCCCAAGAAAACCAAAAACCCAAGAATTATAGACAAAACCCAAGAAAACCCAGGACACAGAAACCCCTAATTTTGAGAAAGAAACCATATTTGAAATCAATGAGGACCTCTGTAAGAGAGTGGCGGTGTCTTCTTCGGTGATGAAGCCCTTCTTCTCATCCTTAGCGTTGTTGTTAGCATCTATCATCATCGTTTCAAATCCCAAATCGTATACTACGCAAAGAAACCGAATTGATTGCTTCAACCTAAAACCCTAAACCCAGGAGAGGATGGGTTTTAAAGAGAAAGCAGGTACGAAATGAAAGGAGGGGGTTTGACTGGAAAAGGAAGAGAGAGTGGAGCACACGCGCGGAACAAAGAAGAAGAATGACCCCAGAGTGGGATCTCCTACTCCTATTAATACTCTTACTTTTAGGTGACGTGTGGCGTGTGGTGTAAATTGGAGTATCTCAGTTTTAGTGAAATACAATAAATAATGATTTTGTGCCTATTTCTTTTTCTTTTTTGACATACAGTAAATTTTGATATACAGTACCTGAATTTTCACATCTCCGAGAATTTGACCGGGTGTGAAGGAACACCATTTTCCGTCCTGGAAGTTAGTTCGGATAATGAGATAGAATTTGGAAAGGACAAGAATTAGTTACGAGTTACAACTATATGCAAGGACCGTCTCTAATGTTGCGGTAAATTACGATAGATTCTAAGATGGGGCACACACGCCGCGTGATTATACGCTCGGCCAATCATTGTCTATGAATAAGTTCTTTGTCAATTTCATTATAATTAAACATGAGCTGTTTTGGAAATTATTGGTCGGGCGTACCACATGACTTGTGTCAGTTGTGTGTTTGTCCTATCTAAGAATTTCTCATCATTGATACGATTGAGTTTGAAATAAAATCCGCAAGACCTGCTTTATAAGAACAAGCTTTGATCTTGTTTTTTACATAAGACCGGCACGGCATACCGTTTTATTTCAATATGTTTTAAAGCTCGGACCCGATCAAACCGACTACGAATGAGCAGGATTCAGTTCAACCCCACCCATACAAGGTTGGAGAAGTTTGATTATTGAAACGGATTATTTTGAAGTTGTAAACTAGGAATGTCTTTGCTAATGAAAGGGTTGTTTATGGACATAATGATGTAGGACGAGAATTGGATA